>CM057449.1:1072515000-1073765000 GCA_016271365.2 Neoceratodus forsteri
GATGGCTTTGGCTAACAGCACTTTTCTGGTGATGGTCATGGGGACACATGATTTTGACATTCCCTCTCACATTTCTCTGCATCTGGTGGCTTTGGCTAACAGTGATTTTCTGATGGTGGTCATGGGGGAACAACTGCAGCCTGCAACACATTCACTATCACTGTCAGACACACGCAGGTGGGTGGTGGGTGGGATATAGTGTGCACTGTGTTACAAATATAATTTGAGTCATTCTGAGTGGGATACTGATTTAACTTTATGAAAAACAAAACATGTACCATATAAAAAATGTGACAGCCTTTAACCACTTCACTTAAAACCTATCAACACCAACCTCATTCACTTAAAACCTATCATCAACCTCATTATCATCCCTGAACAGAAAGCTGCCCTCGCAGTCATCAATGTCTGAATTCTGCCCACTAGGGGATTCTTTCTCCATTGAGACATTGTCTAACTCACTGGAAGGCTGTTTAATGCTGTCAGTGCCACCAGGATGGTCCATTTCTACAACATCAGCAGCACAACCATGACCATGCAGGAGCACAAATACTGAAGTTATAGTTCGAGCTGGTATGTGCCCCTCATTCATTTTTATGAATGTCATCAAGCTGACATTTGCAGGAGAAAGGTTTGTGTGATGATCCTGAGCTATTGCACCCGCTGAACTAAATACCCTCTCAACACTTACCCTGGAGGGTGGGCATGTCAGGCACTTCAGTGCCACCGAGATCATCCCTGGCCATTCACTGACCTTTCCACTCTAATATAAAAAAGGATCATCAGTTATTAACAGATGCCTGTTTTCAGCCAAATACGAGTCAACCATTCACTGTGCTGCACAAAGTCCAGTGGCTGATGCATCATCCTGTTGTCCAGAATCATTTATGTCACAAGTCCCAACTTGGGACAAAGCACCCAAAAATGTGTTAATGACAATCGCTTTTGATGACAGACCACCTGGAACTACAGCCCCTTTACAGGATATGCTTTATACTACTCTGAACTGACCTTCAGCCTGATTATGCTGCTGAGGTTTGCTGACCTTGGCTTGTGACTTCTGTGTCCCATGAAACAAGTGCACCAGTTGCCCACTGACATTTTTTACCTGTTCAGGCCTTCCCTCAAGCAGTGAGGCAATTCCATGTTTGTATCGTGGGTCCAGTATTGTTGCTATTGAAAAGTCATCACTTTGCTGAATGCTCAAGATGTGCTGATTGTGTTCAAATAGCATCTACACTGCTAGCACAGTCTCTGGAAACATAAAGGTTATACTGTAGATTCAGCAATGTCTGCCTTTAACACCCATATCAATGGAATTGATTGACTAATAGAGGCAGACATGCCACTCACTGCCTGTGTGGCATGTTCAAAAGGTCTCAATGTTGTTATTACAGAGTCCATGAGATGCTACTGTTCAGTCGTGAGAGACATGGAGGCCCCAGAAGTGTCACTGCTAGTGTGCATCACAAGCTATTCTGAGATGGCGTTGTATTGTACATACACCCTTTCTGTCATGTATAAAGTGGAGTTCCACCAGGTGACAACTTCTAGCTTGAGGCAGTACTGTGGTAGGCTATTTTGGATCTGCAATTGCCAGAGCTGGTCACGAGCCTTTGCAGAGCATGAAAAGTGAGAACAGATATGACGTGCAACTGTCAGCATCTCCTTTATGTCAGTGTATCGCAGAAACTCCTGCACCATAAGATTTAAACAGTGGGCCATGTATGGAACCCTAACAAAGCCACCATTCGTGATGCATTTAATCACATTTGACCCATTGTCACTTGCTATAAACTTAGCTGTCAGGGACAGGGGGTTCAGCCACTCATCAATTTCAGTCAGTAGCAAATGTCAGCATGTTTTCACCAGTGTGTGAACAAGTCACACTGTGCATAGCAAGTGTTGTGTGCTGTCAAATTCTGGGAAGATTACTACCATGACAGTCCACCTTACTGCACTGATAATTCACACTACCACTAGCACAAACAACCCCCAGCACCTGCGCCCAATGTTCACTTATACACAAATATGAACTCTCTGCTGTTTTGCCACTTGTCCACATATCCATACTTAAATGGACGAATGGAGAGGAGGAATGTTGATGGGCATGTCTTACAGTGTTGGCCACAGTACGGTATAACTTAGGGACAGCATGAGTGGAAAAGTATGTCCTGGATGGGACTTTCCATTTTAGACAGCTGTATGCCACAAACCATCAGAATCCAGAATTCTTCATGCAGTAGAAGGGCAAAAGATCAACTGCCAGCATTTCAGCTACAGCAGCATTAAGTTCATGAGACACTGAATGTTTGGGTGGATACGTCAGGTTATGGGCCAAAACACTCTGCAACGTGGGCTAACTTACACGTTTTGCATGGGGTGTGACAAATGGATCTGCTCTGCAAATGGATGAGGGGGTGTGAACATGTGATGAACAGGGCTGCACAGGTGACATATCCACAAATGAAGTTATTTTCCCAGATTTATGCACAGGGGTTGATGTACCACTTGCACTAGACATACTGCATTGACCACCACCACCACTGCTACTTTGACCACCACTCAACTCATTCACACCACAAGAGCTCTTTGAAACTTCTACCACTTGTGCCCTATATACTTGTAACACTGCATCCTGGGCCTTTCTAAGTAAAATGAATCCATAATCAGCATGCCACAAACAAATGAACCATAAGTGCTTCACACAAAGTACGAGTGGCAGAGTTGTTCAGCACAATATTACCTTTCTGATGGTACCATGCAATCAATTGTAATCAATCTGTTTTTATTTTATACTAGCTGAAATACCAAACTGTGTTTTTTTCAGATTTTTTCAAAGTGCTTATGTGAGGTTTCAGAGACAAATGTCAGCCATGCACACCATACTTAAACAAATGTGAATAACTCCTAAAGTATCCGTGGCGGACACAAAGTATCAGCGGCAAAATTATACAGCATAAAATTACCTTTCTAATAGTGCAACAGTATGCAATCAATTGTAATCCATTTAGAATTTATTTTATACTAGCTGAAATACTAAACAACTGTTTTTTTTTAGACTTGTTCAAGGTGCTTAGGTGAGAGACAAATGTCAGCCATGCACACCATACCTTAAACAAATGCGAATAACTCCTAAAGTATACGTGACAGAGACAAAGTATCAGCAGTAAAATTATTCAGCATAAATAACCTTTCTAACGGTGCTATGCAAACAACTCTAAGCAATTCAGTTTGTTTAATATTTAGGTAAAAACTGCTGACTTCCTCAGATGTTTCCTGGTCTCAGTGAAAGTCTGCTGAGTATGTCTACAGGTGTTATTGGCCTAAGAGGCAATGCTTTCAGATGCCACCTACAGGCGTATCTATGCCTGAATGAGTTAACAAGATTTCAAAATCATTATCCTTCACCTCATCATGCCTGTAGTAATCCTCCGCTGTTATTTCTTCACTACTGCAAACATTCCTACTTGCTCTTACAGTTATGGAAGGGGATAACATTCTCATTAAGGTTGATGATGGGGGTGAATGCCCCATTATGGCATTAGCTGCCATCTGGTGCCAGGTCCACAGTACCATGTGCCAGTTCTTAAGATGTGTATGCTGGCCCCCCATGCCAAGATGACTCCCCTTTTTACCTTTACTCACACGCACATGGAAAAGCTGGCAGATAGCAACTGAGTCATCTTTTGCATCTTGAACAAAAAACAAACAAGGGATTGTTATTCTCTACTTCTAACAAGTCTCTGAAGCTGCTTATTGGACTCTGTTTTTTTAATCCCTAAAATGGGGGGGTGTGCTACATGATTTTTCAATCGGGCCACACTTGGACTACAACTGACTACCACGGCTACCTATGATTATTACTAGATCATCATCACCATAAACATCAGCTGGAATCACTAAATCACAACTTTTTCAGGAAGGGGGATTTATCACCAACAGACCCAGACACAGCCACCCTGACTTTCCTTTTCTCTGGTTCCCAGCAGGGCTCACTGACATCATCATCATATTCATCAACATCATCCGCATCCACATTTTCTGCTTGGATGGTGTCATGTGGACTACTTGTTGCAACCACAGCATCATTATCATCATCATCACCTGATACTTTTGCACCACACTGTGAATTATTTGATGGCAAAGGCATGACCTCCACTGTAGTGGAAGAAATATGACATTGTGCATTATCGTCACCATGATTAGAATCATGTTCACCTACCATGGGTATGTTACTGGGGATGGGGAGTATGACATCATCTACACTATCATTCACTGCTTTAGACTCAACTATATTTTTGACATAGTTAAGTGGAAGTGATCAGAAGTGGAACCTGAGGCAGCAATACTCATGCCAGCAGAAACTGCACTAACACCACCAGCTGGGACATCATCATCTCTTCCAACTATGAGTGAAGCTAAAGACTGCACTGTAAAAAATATTGATGGAGAAATCCCTTTCTTCACATGAGCTATGCACTTCTGCGTACTACCATGCCCACATACAATCTTACCCCTGGCAGCAGTACCATGGCCAGAAACAGCTTTGCTTGCATGTCTCTTTGTGGGCATTTTGGAGGATCACCAAGAAATTTTTAAACCTATTTAAATTTTGTAACTTCACTCTGACACAGTGGATGTGATGTGTGAAACCAAAAACAACAACAGTAGCTTGCAGATGTATATTGCGAACTAAGCAGATGCAAAGGCAGGCACAGACAGATTAGATTGCACTGCACAATCAAGAAAAAGATGCAGACGCAAAGTTACAACAACACCTTAAACACTGCTGCTCACAACAGTCACAATCCAAATCCAATATGGAAAAGAATTCCTTTTGCTGATTGGGAGAGGGGGGGCAGTGCACTGCAGTAACAATACAAAAACAATATAATACAATCCTGACCAAAGAGCAGTGCAAAATCACGCAGCTGTGGTGGATAGCAGGTTCACACTGCTGCAATTACTCTGCGGCACAATAAAAGGTGTCTGTGAACTGTGATTTGATGGCAAACATCACACACACATTCACACACACACACACTACAAGTAATGCGTGGCAAATTGAAAACTTTGTTAATATAACCAGATCTTTTTAACAAACTGCAATTATGCACTGCTGCAACACAAAATTCAGGAAAAAAATGTCAAGAATTACTGAAAATATTATTGTGTGTACATTAACACAGTTATATAACAAAAATATAACCAAAACAAGACTGCTTTTTTCTCCCAGACAGCTAATCTAAATCTACCTGGCTGCACCACACAGATACGCCACTGCCCCAAAGCACACTTCAACTGTCTGTCAGTACACAGACTGATGTTAAAAATGAACATTCAAAATCCACACACAAACAATAAACACTCAATGATATGAGTACATGAGGGTTTTCTGCAATTGATATATTATGTTTTAAGCCAAAAAAAATTTCTCAAAAAGGATTTTTTAACAGCTTTTATAGGGTTTCAATCACAGAGTTCTGACAGCAAACTGTCTCCAACTAGTCTATCACTACACACACACACACACACTACACAGACAGAACTGAGGCTGTGTAGAACAATCTAGAGCCCATGTGACCTGCAATCCCATGAATCAATGAAAAATTCACCATGGAGCCAAAACACAAGGCAAGTGATGTGAAGTACATTGTAATCAATGTATTTTGTCTAAAAATGGACACAAAACTGGATGAGGGAAGGCAAAGCAACACGAAGTGAATTAAAATCAATGACTACGTGATCCTCATTATGACGCGAAGTACTCTGCTTCGCATTGTGGAGTACTACACGGATTCACCACTACAATGCTAATTGCTTTGCGGAGCGAATTTTGGCCACTTTGCCCACCACTGTTCTCAGTCCACATTAATGCCATTCATGCTAAACTCCATCCAGGCTTGGTGCAGTACACCACAACAAGCACTGCTTATCTCTTTATATCTGCAGGGAGCTCGATACCAAAATGGTGCTCCCTGTCTTTGACTACTCAGATGTGGTCCATGGTACTGCCCCATCCACTTTCCTAGCTGGACTGGATACCTTCTTCAACTCCTTTTACATCTGCCACAAACTCTCCCCCTCACACACAGTACTGTTCACTGTATTCATTGCTTTTCATCCTCCCTCTGCAGTCACGTTACCAAGCTCACTGCACCTTCTTCTTATCCAAATGCTGGTTTGGCTCCTTTCTCTTTTACCTCTCCTCTATCCCTGAATGTAGCCTCCTGCCTCTTCCTTTTGCTCAAGGACCACTGCACGTTTGTAACCTCTCACTATTTTGTTTCCTTTTGATTTCCCTCACTGCGCTATCAACTCCCCTTCCCTCCAACTCTTCCCAAACCCTGGCTCTCACAGGCACCAATTGAAACTCTACATAGAAACATAGAAACATAGAAGTTGACGGCAGATAAGGACCGCAAGGCCCATCCAGTCTGCCCATTTCTTTTTCTACCTTATAAATGTGCCATCGGCCTTTGCTATGTCAGTGACCTATCTATTCATAGTCATTTGTATTGCTCCCTTATGCCTATCCCATGCCTGTTTGAAGCCCTGCACTGTATTCATAGCCACTACTTCTTGTGGTAAGCCATTCCATGCATCTACCACCCTTTCTGTGAAAAGAATTTCCTCACATTCCCCTTAATCGGCCTCCCTCTAATCTCATGCTGTGTCCTCTTGTCCTGCTATTTTTCTTATATTTAAACATGTTAGACTCTTTCACCTTGTTTATGCCTTAAGGTGTTTAAATGTCTCGATCATATCACCTCTCTCCCTCCTTTGCTCAAGGGTATACATATTGAGCTCCGTTAATCTGTCCTCATATGTCTTCTGATGCAGTCCCTGCACCATTTTGGTTGCCCTTCTCTGGACTGCCTCAATTTGGTTAATGTCCTTGTGAAGGTGTGGCCTCCAATACTGCCACGCAGTACTCAGATGGGGCCTAACCAATGTCTTGTACAGAGGGATTATTACCTCCCTCTTACGACTCTGTGATACCCTACTAATACACCCTAACACCCCCTAGCCTTACCTACTGCTTTAGAGGTCTGCTTGGATGATTTCAGGTCATCAGTGATGATGATGCCCAAGTCTCTTTCTTCCTTTGTGACTGCTAGCAACTCCTCCCAGCCTATAAGTGGCTTCAGGGTTTCTCTTCCCTATGTGCATGATTTTGCACTTCTTTGCATTAAATCCAGTTGCCACTCTTCTGACCATTCTGCTAGTTTATCCAGATCTCTTCTCATTCTGCCCACCCATCTGGATCATCTACTCTGTTGCAGATCTTGGTGTCATCTGCAAACAGACAAGCCTTACCCTCTAGTCCATCTGCTAGGTCACTAATGAAGATGTTGAATAGGACTGGCCCCAGGACTGATCCCTGAGGTACCCCACTTGTGACTTGCATCTCTTCTGACTGTATACCATTTACCACCACTCTCTGTTTTCTGCCAGTCAACCAGTTTGCCACCCAGTTGACCAACTTCTGACCCACCCCGAGCCTACCCAGCTTATTTATCAATCTTCTATGTGGAACAGTGTCAAAAGCTTTGCTGAAGTCAAGGTAGGCGACATCAACTGCTCCCCCTTGGTCCACCACTCTGGTTACCCAGTCAAAGAAATCTATGAGATTAGTTTGACAGGACCTTCCTTTTGTGAACCCATGCTGTCTTGGATCCTGTGCCCCTATGGATTCCAGGTGTTGCACTATCCTTTCCTTAAGGAGTGCTTCCATAATCTTGCCCACTACTGAGGTAAGACTGACCGGTCTGTAGTTCCCCTCCTCCTGCTACCACTCTTGTGGGTGGGATCACATGAGCCCTTCTCCAGTCTTCTGGGACCTCTCCTGTGCTCAGAGACTCACTAAACAATTCTGCTAATGGCTCTGCTAGTTCCTCCTTTAGCTCCTTAAGTACCCTGGGATGTATGCCATCAGGTCCCATTGCCTTATCCACCCTGGGCTTAGCAAGCTCTTGTAGGACCCTTTCTTTTTGTGAAGGGTAGTGCTCACCTCCCCCTCCCTCTGTGTCCATGATGCTGAGCTGTGGGGCCCTGCCCTACCTTCTCTTCAGTGAATACTGAGCAAAAGTATCTATTTAGGATAGATGCCTTTGAGGTCCTCCTCCTCACATGCTCCCTTTTCTCCATTAAGCTTAGCAATACCCCTCTGGACTTTCTCCTTTCACTAATGTATCTATAGAAAGTCTTGTCACCTTCTTTTACTGTTTGTGCTAGTGTTTCCTCAGTTTGGGACTTGCCTGCCTTACTGCCTTACCTGCTTCCCTTAGGGCAGTTTGGTATGCCCCCTATCTTCATCCCGCTGTGTTCCCTTATATTTTCTGAAGGCCAGCCTTTTGGCTCTGACCTTTTCTGCTACTGTATTTGAGAACCAAAGTGGTTTCCTTCTTCTTTTGCACTTCCTTTTCTGTCTAACACAATGGGATGTTGCTTCAAGTATTGTATCCTTAATGCTTGCCCACTTTGCCTGTACCTCCTCACCTGTGTTTCTTTTTGCCAGGGCTAGCTTAACTCTGTTGGCCATCTTATCAAAGTCAGCTCCTCTGAAGTCCCATATTTTATTCTATTTTATTCTATTTTTATTCTATTTCTAGTCCATGTCCACCTCATCCTGTCATCTTACCTCTTGACAATCATCTGTTGCCAGCATTGTGCTTGTTCACCAGGTATTACTGACACTTCTGAATGTGCACATTAGTTGTTCTTTTTGTGCTGTACCACACTTTATTCTCTGCATATATAAGTTTGGCATTTATTCCAGCTTTGTCCAAATTTATCATCTAATGTTGCTCCACAGTTCTTACAATTATGTTTTGTGTTGCTGTTCTTCCTCTGCACCACTCTCCTGGGTCTCACCTGAAAATGAGCTTCAGTTCAATGTGCCTTTTCCCATTAACAATTTTCAAATAAATAAATTAACATAACACTCAGATATACCTTATTGCTTAATTAGGATGACAATATCATCACTTTTGTCCACACATTTTTTGCACAGTGCTTGGGGTCATTTTTTAACTAATTGGGTTATGATGTTCTTCCTCTTTCCCATGCCATTGTACAATGAAATATAGTACACTGTTTCTTTAAACCTGAATGTATAAATGTTGAGCAGGCACTGGTAAGCCCCATCCCTTGATGAAGGGCTATTTATCTGACCTGAAGCATCAGGTAGTGCTGCATTTTTTGTCAAGCTACATGAAATAACGCTTGAGTTCTTTTTGTGACTAATTCATTTTTTTGGTGTTTTGCTACTTGGAGTATATGCTCTTGCATTGCTCTGATGAATCTTCTGCACTTACATTTTAAGGGACTTTAGTTTCCACCATCTCTACATGACCTAGGGGTGCAGCATTCTCCTAGTTTACCACATTCCTGGGCAGAAGCAGGTGTTCCTCCAGGAATTCAGAAATGTTGTCATCTCCCTGGTATTAGAGTCCCTCATTTTCTTTAAAAAAAATAATTTTAATGCCTGGGTGAATAAGGAGCATTACAATTTGCTGAGCAGTTCCTCTTGCTAATGTTCTAGCTAGGCATCTGACAGGGAGTTACCTCTGCTACCTCTGAGATGGAACACACCTTAGCCATTGTCTTTTTTCAAGGACTAGACATCTTTAATGTCAGAGTAAATCAAGTTCATTGGTCAGGCCATCATGTGAAGTTCCTTGCCTGAGTCTCCTGGTTGTCATTCATCCCTGTGGAGATGCTGTGGTACCACCCAAGCATTATCTTAAGGTGCTGAAGCTCATGTTGTACTGTATGCCTCATGTATGGTGACAGCACATGAGAAGACTGACACAATGCCACCAATGATTATATTCAGGCCATACTGTTGGACCTGGGACCTGTTGCACCAATCTTTGCCATCCCCAGATCTCCCACTAGAGCTCATCATGGTATAGCAATGAGCTGCATCAGTTGAACACAAAATGATGAAGATTGAAGCATTCTTGGGAGATGTCCAGCCTGAGGACAGACTGGCTCTGAAAGCTCATTAAAAAGAGTATAAGAGAGTGATCACTCTGAGAAAGTCAACATTTCTGTCACAGGTGATCACTTCAGGTAAGAACTCTGTGGCTCAGCTCTTCAACATTGTGGACAGGTTGCTACACCTATGCTATCTACAGTCCAAGGGGTCCTTGTGTGTAGGCAAGTGTAAAGAGTTTAAATGGTTCTTCCTGACAATGTGGTACCAATCAGGGTGGAGATTTCTACAAGTTGCCTGTAGAGGCTAGCAGTATCAAGTCAGTGACAGCAAAGACCCCTCTGTGATTCTAAAGTGAGTCTTGGCCAGTCTTAGTTGAACAGGAGCTTGGTGTGATCTCTGAGATCCATACCACTTTCAGTATTTTGAATCCGGGGTGAACCTAGATCTTGGTGAACTGTTAGGAGACTCTGGGCTTGGTTGCTATGGAGAATGTTTGGCATTCTTCAGAGTGGCTGTTACCCCACAACATTAAAAATAGTGGTGGTGAAGCTTCTTCTGAAAACAAAATATATGTGAACCTAGATATACTTGCTAACTACAGGCCTATCTCAAACCTCTTTTTGTGGGGAAGGTGACTAGGAAGATAATGATGGTGCAACTTTAGGTACATCTTCAAAAATATAATATCAATGAGTCATTCCAGTCTGGTTTCAGGTCTCAACATAGCACAGAAACTGCACTCATCAAGGTGCTGAATGACCTTCTTCTGGTGACAGAGAGGAGTGCTCTATTGTAGTTCTTCTCAATCTCATGTTGGTGTTTGGTATGGTGGATCATGAGGCTTTGATAGGTTAAATAAGGCAATTTTGAATACTGTACTAACCACTGCAACTTTAATTTGGTTTGAGTCCTTTTTCATCTATCAGGTTCTAGCAAGTTGTTTGTGATCTTGTTTTTCACAGCCTGATGTAGAGAGTTACGGGGTACCATATAGTTCAATTCTGTCTCCAAAGTTATTTGCCATATACATGCTGCCATTGGGAGAGGTCATTAGATGGTACAAGCTGGAGTTTCACTACTCTGCAAATGATGCCCAGCTGAACCTGTCTTTTGCACCAGATAAGCCTGATGTGATTTCTGTTCTATATCAATGCATTAAGGCAGTCTCTGACTGGATGGTCACCAACTGGTTAAGCATTGGCTCACAAAAAACAGAAGTGGTGCTAGTGGAACCAGGTCTAACTGAATTGGCAAAAATGGGTGGGTTACCTTTCTTTCATCTCTAAATGGAATGCCCCATGAGTCATAGATAGGGTGAAGGGACTGTGCATTATTGTGAAAATAAGCTCTACCTTGAATGTCAGTATGTTGCTGTAGTGCACAGTGGATTTTTCCAATTATGGAATCTTAGCTGTCTCAAGTGTTATCTATGGGGATCCATGACAACAGTGCGACAACAAAGTTGTTGACCGATGTTACAGCGATGGATCAATGTCGACTGCAATTGAGGTTGGCATAAACCTGTCCAAAGAAAAGTACTTTCCCAGTTGGAGTTGATTCGGGAAGGGGGTGCAAGACCCCCAGACAGCAGTACCTGGTCCCTCAGCGACATTACAATTGCAATAGTGAATTGTTGCTGTAATGTCGTTCGATCTCAAATTGTTGCTGTTCGAATGGCATACCATCTATGGAATGATGACCTGGTGACCCTGATGCATGCCTTTGTTACGATCAGACATAATTATTGTAGTGCCCTAGATCTAGGTCTATATGGAAGTGTGGTGCACCATACACAAATTGTATAGAATGCTGCTGCCAGGTTATTTGTTGGAACTAAGATCTCTAAATGTATTGCTCCTGTGCTTTGTGTTCTGCTCTAGCTCTCAATCTGGTGGTGTGTCACCTTCAAGGCTGCATTGCTAACTTACAAATTTTTGCATGGTTTGACTCTTGACTTCCTAAACGTCTTCTTAGACTCATATAGTCCAGGCCATCCTCTTCACTCCACTAAGGCAAATATGCTTTCTATCCTAATCTCATTTATGGCAGATGGAAGACAGTGTTTTCTCTATCGCAACTCCATCCATGTGTAATGCCTTGCCTATCAGTCTACAGAGCCCTCCCTCAGTGGAGGTCTTTAAGAAGGGGATTAAGTGGCCAGCCCGATGGCTTTGATGGGTGAGGTGCTAGATGCCACACCTTGCACCACACCGGTGACTTGGGTTTGGAGGCAAGCTCGGGCTGCTGGGGTCAACAGGTGGGGAGGTCTGGGAGATAAGTGTAGGGGCCACTGGGCTGCTTTCATGTCTCAGATTTGGGAGGCAAGTTTACTTGCTGACAGCCAACACCCAGTGGATGCCAAATGTCTGAGCAAGGGAGGATCAGGGGACTGATGTGGGAGGGTGGAAGGAGCACATGGTTTCTGGGAGCACGTGCCTCCATGTATGTGTTCTCGCCTGTGGATGCTGATGCTCTGAGCAGGATGAGAAGAAAAGTCACAGAAAATCCTATGTCTCCCCATGGCCATATGTGAACAATCCCCAATAACCTTGAAACCCTGCTCCTTGTGGATCCATGGGGGAGGGAGGATGATGGGTTGGGGGCCAGAGAGCGACCCAACAAAAGGAGTGGGTATCCACAGGGAGCAAAAAGCTTTATATAAAAAAAATAAAAATAAAATAAGTGGGTTAAGTTCCATCTTTTTCAGCAAGCCTTTAATGACAGCTAGGCTGTGAGAGCTTCAGGAGTCAATTTTCCTTTTAATTGGTTTGTGGCATATGATTGGATTTTACCATCTCTGCTTTTCCTATTGTTGTGTGTTACATGGCATTGTTTATCTTTGTTTGTCTATATTTGTTTGTTTGACTGATTGTATTTTACAGCTCTAGTGTATAGTGAGAGACTATGACCCTGGGGACAGCTGTATATAGTGTGGAGGTCTGTATCAGTTATAGAGTATTATGGGTTGTTCAGACATCTTGATGAAAAAAGGAGTAAGCATGGAGCAAAACACTGTCTGCCGAATCGTATGCATACAGAGTAAAACGTTACACTGGTGAAAAGGAACAAGCAAAAAGAGAACACAATTGAGTACAAACTGCAAAGACTGCATGCAAACTGACTTAAATTTGACTTTGTGCTTAAACAAAACAAAATAAAAAAAAAGAAACAGAAAGGACAATGTCTCAGCTAGGCCTGCCCCATGTCCCACCATTTTGAGTGAGCGGTGAGCATACAAGTTTATCACAGAGGTAGCAAAAATGGCAAAGGCAACCAGAGTATAATTTCACTGCCACAGGAATTTAGTACTGTATGCCAAGCAAAGAAAGGCTTTACTACTTCATCTGGTAGGGCCTGAGGTGCAAGACATTTGATACACTCAAAAACATGGAGAGAACTATACTATAGCACTCTTTAAACTTAAAGAATACTTTGATCTACAGTAAAGAAAACAATAACATGTGTGCAGCAATCCTTGCAACAGCCAGAGCGCAGGAGTTTAACAAACACAAACTTAGCAGCTCCACTGTTGCTCATTCACAAACTTTAATGGCATTTTTTTCAGTTGGGGTGTTACTGCTTTATTGATACATTAGCAAAAACAGGAGAAAATTCAGCACACACCCCCTCCCCAATGGTAAATCTTACTGATATAATATTCATTCTGTCTGAATTCCAACACTCATCAAAACTTCAAACTTAACCTTAAATCCTGCTTTCAAGACAAAGACAGATGCAACTGCCCCGCTCACGAGCACCCCTCCCACTTGCCTGTCATTCTGTTTCCTATTCTGCTAACTTTTCTCCTCATCCTTCCTGCTCTTGTTGGGTATTAGGTCTAATTGGGAACTTTCTCATGAAGTGTTTTTCTCCCTAATGGTTTATCTGATGACATTATATCCCTGTACCCATGCCTACGTGTTCTGCCTTGTGGTGCATTGAGTGTCACTGTTATTTACTCCCGACTGGAGTTTTTGTTGCCTTTTACTCACCTATGTGTAAATTTGCTATGTGCTATATCGGATGTAACCTTTTAAGTTGTTTGCTTTGTTATGTTCTTCCTCATGCCTTGCGGCCCAGGACATGCCTGTAAATGGTCCACTGGACCAGTGCACTTACCCAGTTATCAAAGTCATAAACAAATAAAATAAATAAGTAATTGGCCACACACTCATTTTATCTCCCATGGGAGTCAGGGTCTCTTGTTGTCCACTTCAGGGCCCTGTTTAATGTTGCCTAGCTACCAAACATTAAGGAAAACCACCTATCAGTTTGTCCCCTATTCAAAAATGTAACTGCTTGAACTGGCTTTCTCTATATAATGTGCACTGCCTTAATTAACTTTCTTTAATTAAGTTGCAATCCTCAATCAATAGGCAGGTAACTGGTGAAGAGCTAACCAATAAGAGAGTCATACACCTAATGAACATTTTTGTACTTGCTCTATTTTTGACTGGGGGAAGCAGCTGCTTTCAGCATCCCCACCCACCTCTTACCCCAGCACCAGGCCACCTCTGTGGAACACCCTTCCCTGCCGTCAGTGCCCCTAGAGCTTCCCCCCTGCTGGGAGCAGTGGGTTCACAGTCATATCACCAAACACAGGATCCTACTACATGGTAAGAGAGGGAGCCCACCATGACTGAATGCACAGGGTGGAGGAGCTTGCATCATCTGGCTGGTTCCCTCCATTTTTCAGTCCATGTCTAACCCCATAGGCCATGGATGTGCAATGATGTCAATGCAGCTCGCGTGTACCCACATAAGCACTGCAGATGTCCACCAATGGCCCTGGCGACTTTCTCACTGTTGTCCTGGCCTGGTACTCAGCCTCTGCTGGGTGACACTCAGGCATCAGACCACCATGGAGCCCCCTTCCCCAGAGGTGGAGAGTGGTCTATTGGACACTCTGCCAACCTTCCCCCAGTTGACGCTTGGACTCCTGGATCTGCTACCGGACCCAGGTCATCCACACTGCAAGCAGTAGTGCTACTGCTATGCTGGCAGGCCAGCGCAACCTACCAGCATTAAACAAACACAAAATTAGCAGCTTAACCCTTCTTCACTATCAAACATTAAATGGCTTTTTTATAAGGGGTGCTACCGCTTTATGGCTTACTTCAATAAAAGAATATTCAGTACACCCCCATGTCAAATCTTCCAGATATAATAGTCTTTCTACCTGAATTGGCCACTTTATTATTCTCTCTCTCTCTAATAAGAGTGTTCTTAGTGTTCAAAACAGGCCCAGCTGTAAAGTTGTGCTGCTACCAAATGTCAAGGCATACCACCCATTAGCTGGGTCCCTATTCTAAAATGTAACTGCCTGAGTTGGTTTTCTTTACATATGGTGCACTGCCTTAATTGTTTTTACAACTGAAGATAAAGACTATACATATTTTCAAATTTGATTATGTAAATTAGTGCAGATGTGTGAATATGGTGCACTTACTGTACAGAACACATTATTCAGGACCAGGTAATTGATCAATGCTACTCAACATAGTGTAGATCAGGGTACAGCTACTAACTGAAAAGGATCCCACTCCTGAGAAGACCAGCCTATCACCTGGGCAATTAAGGCATCTGATTATGAAGCTAGCGAAGACAGAAGGAAAATTAGAAGTGCAGTCTGATTTGGTGTATTTATTTCATAGTGATGAAGATAAGACAAAAAGGGCACAGGCAACAGTCCCTTACCACTGTCTTAACTTTCACTAAGGGACAACTTCCCCAGCATCAGTCAGCTCCACTATGTAGTAGATGTGGACATACAGGACATTTATCAATGCACTGCCAGATCAGAAAAGTTAAAATATGTAATAAATGTGGCAAACAGGGACAATTTGCCAAAATAGAACAAAATCTAAATGAAGAGGTAGGGTACACTACATGTAAACATAAATGGAGATTGTAATGTGCCAGGTGATAATGGAATTTGCCCTTTAAGGGGCAGACCAAGTTGTCCTGGTGCACCCCTTCCCTTTACCTGAAGATGGTGTGCTCAGAGAGGAAGGGGGGAAAGTAAGGGGAGGGACGGGCAAGACAGAACAATAGGCAGGCAACAGGAAGAGGAGGGGCTAAATGAGGTACAAAAGGGCAGCACAGTGGTGGTTCAGCCACTTTTGCTGAAGTTTTTCATCTTTACTGAAACTAAAGCACATCGAATTGGCATATTGTTTGTGGGAGCAGAGGTTTGTGCACCAGGATAAGCAGGTAAGCAAAAACAAACAAGGTTGGATTAGAGCTGTAAAAAAAAAAACATGCTTGGGGGGGGTGGTTTCTTGGTTTAATAATGAAATAGTCTGTGAATAGCAGTGTGTAAGAGAGAGGCTGCTTAAACCAGAGTGACAGGATGCAACCCTGGTAGAGTTTAAAAAAAAAATGTTTTATGGTCATTTGCCAATTTACAATGATAGCAAGGCATGATATAGGACAGAATTGAAGCTCTAAGAGGTGTAGCTGGTTGTGATGGGTCATGCCCCAAAGGAAGCTGAATGAGATTTGTTTTATATGACTAGAAAGGCGTGAGCAGCATGCAGTGGTGTTTGGCCGGTGGTGGCTTAGCAAGGAAAGCAATAGAAGAGCACGGTCTGGGGGCGAATGAGCGATTGAAGCTGAGCCGAGCATTATGGCACATGACTAGAAGTGTTGAGTAGCATGCAGTGGTGCTTGACCGGTGGTGTTCTAGCAAAAAAAGTGGCTGAAGAGCGACCTGGGATGAGGGACAGGCATGAAGAGCACAAGACCACCACAAGGGGAATGAGCGCGATGATAGACTGGTTTGGTGAAAGCCTAATATTTGAGCTGGTACTGTGCTGGTTTGCCTGTGGAAAGGGAACAGGACATTTGGAAGAGGCCTGATTGAAAGGACTAGCATGAGGCTGACACAGGCAGCCACGTGGCATGATGTCACATGTCGTGGGGTAGGCCGCGAGACGAGCAGATTCCTGGGAGGGTAGGCCAAGTTGTGGCCAACAGAAGTGTAAGCCAGAAGGGGGCACTGCACTAAGGTGTGGGGGGGAACCTGTGGACTGCAAGTATGTGAGGACAAGAAACAAGGGGATGAGACAAAGGCTGGATGCCAGGTCAGTTGGGCTAGCGCCATGCAACCACATGGCAGGATATCACAAGTCCGAAGGACCATGCGGCCAGGAAGGGTCACAGACAAAGAGGCTTGGGGGAATGTGGGCAGGTTATGAAAGGAGGAAATAGGGAGAAAGAGGTCCCAATGTGGGGGAGCAATTGCAGACTGGTGGTGGATATACACGGGTGGCAGCAAACACTGAGGGGGCAGCGAGCTGGGAGCGGATAGGCTGGGAAGCCACATGGAACTATCCAAGGAATAAAGGGGGCACAGAAGAGAGGACTGGATAGGCCCAGGGTGGCCTCGGAAAGGGGGCAGAGGCCCCAAAGAGTAAGAGGGAATGAATAGGCCTAGGTGACCTTGAGGTCAGCAACAGCACCTGGGGGGTCCAAATAAAATCCATAACGCCTAAAGGGGGGAGATTCCAGGCAAAAAAGGAACACAAGGCAGGCCTGAGGGGAAAGGAACTTATCATAAAAGGCCAGTGCCACAGCGAGTCGGGCCAACCGAGGTGAATAATATAAGGGTTTTTAGGCAACAGGGACAAAGGGAAGCTTTTGGTAGGTGGTAAAGATGCCAGATGGCCCAGATCGGGTGGCATGATGCCAGCTGCTGTCCTGGTAGCACAGCAGGCCATAGGATAAGCCTAGAAAGAAGGAAGTGGATGGAGCATGCACAGGGAGGGTTCTACATGCAACAGCGGGACCAGGAAAAAGGAAAAGTGGGCCTAGCAATACAAGGGCCTAGTTATAACAGAAGATTAATTAAACCTTTTTGTCACTTGTCTCCACAGCTTTTCACAGGTAAATATGAGGAAATGGCACCAAAAAAGAACAGGGAATTGAAAGAGGACACCTACAAGGCTATTGTGGAGCTTGCAGAGAAAGCCAACAGATGGTGGAAGGGGAGGAACCAAAGAGATCCGGGGAGAAATGGAAAGCGGGGAAGGAGAAAGGGGGCAGAGGGAAACGGCTGGCAGGGAGGCCATGTAGCCCTACCAGGGTGCAGCCACTGCCAGTTGTACCCCAAGGGTGGCTAGCCCAGTACCTTTGCAGCCCTATGACCCAGACCCCTCAGTACCTCCCCAAGACCAGGTGGAGGTTCCTCTGATGGAACCCAGACCAGATCCCTCGAGCACAATGTTCCTCCACAGCCAATATTACAACCAGCCATTCGTCACAGGGGGACATACCAGGGCATCCCTAGGACAGCAGGCCACACTGAGCTGACAAGGCCACAGGTAATGTACCCTGTTCAGTAGGAGAAAGCATCAAAGAATACATAGGCCAAATTATTTTAGCACTTGAGATAGGGGAGCTAGACCAAATGGAGGCAGCACTGGCAGAGATTAGGTCACAAAAAGAGATGACAAAGGAAGGTGACAAAGGGTCAGAGAGCATAGGAAGGGGAACAAGGGAGATAGGAACTCCAGAAATGAAAATAGTGGAATACATACCACTGGCCAAGAAAGAGAAAATATGGAAGGGAGAGTACGTGAACATTTTTGTGTTAGTAAGCCGGGAAGCGGCAGCAAAATATGACAAAACTGAGAATATAGGTAAGAGCGAAATGGCAGCAGCAGTAGTTTTTTGGGGTAAGAAAGAGGACAAATTTACTAAAGGAAAGACTTGGGATGGGTGGTTTGTAGGTTTTGCCATGTACTCAGCTATAGTGCTGGAGAAGAAACCAGAGTTGGGCATATCACTCATCACATACTCCCTGATAATAAGGTGGGTGAAGGCAAAAGGAGGAGTGGGGTGGATATACTATGATGAATTCTTCCAGCAAAGGATGGTGACATATGGGGATGTAAGATGGGACACAAAACAATTAGATTTGTCGACAGACTATGTAACTGATCAGTCCATGCCAGAAGGAGAGATGGGAAAAAGAGGGGGTGCCCCCGGAGGTGTTGTTGGGGTTACAATAGGACATTTTGTTCCTGGCCACAATGCCACTTTCGGCACGCATGTTCAAAATGTGGGGGAACATACCCAGCGAGCAGATGCAAAATAACATGGGCAACAAGGTGCCCAAGGGGCAGGGGGCAGGGAACAGGTCAACTGTTTTTTTGAGAAGGGCAAGGCTATGGGGCAGTAGTGGAATAGAGGGGGGAGAGGCAGAGGGCATACAGGTAGAGGGAGCCAGACTTACTGACTCTAAGGACCAAGGAAGGGGCAGGGAGGAGGGGTGTAGTAAAAATGAAGGGAAGAGGTCAGGAGATCAATTCCAAGAGGCAAGAACGCCCATCAAGTTAGAGATGTGGGGTGGGGGGAGGAGGGGGAGGGGGCAGGGAATTAGTTTTTTAGGAGCTAACTATACAAGGAAAGGGGACTTTTATCTCTACTTCAATCTGACACAAGAAGGACCTATGGTTATTGTCGGATACAAGGGAAGTGAGGGGTATCATCATGGAAGGACTATACTTCTTCAACTTTGATTTGGGGTATTATCGACCTATTTTTCGTGGGTGAAATTTGGTTTAAATAAGAGATGATGGTGCATATATTCCAAGGTACGGGTAGTAACATCAGGTTGGCCAAGGTAAATGGCACTAATTACAATAAGTTTATTACATGGAATGTGAGAGGGCCCGCCAGAGCGCTAAAGAGAATGCAGATATTAAGACACTTGGAACATCTGAAGCGAAGGTCTTTTTATACAAGAGACACACTTAATTCCCGAATGAAGCAGCTGGCTTCATGGAGACAAAGGTATTAGGCAGATCTTTGCCTCGGGTGACTCATCCAAAGCTGGGGCACAGCGATCCTTATCCATCGGTCAGTGACTTTTCAAGCTATTATGACTATATCAGACCCCAGAGGCAGGTATACTCTAGTTAGGGCATGTTAAATTACTGAGGTCTTACTAGGAGTATCTATGGCCCAATGGGGGGATCCAACTTTTTGCCAGCCTATTAGAGAAGTTGCAGATTTTCTATCCCTCCCAGTGATACTTGAGGAGATCGGAATCTACCTCCCACCCAAGACTTAGATAGATCCAACCCTGCACTCAAACCTCCGCTCAGCTGCCCAAAGGGCACTGGCAGACTTCATGGAAACATTTGGTCTCTGTGATCCGTGGAGATCACTGAATCCGCGTCTCGAAATTCACATTCTATTCTACTGTACACAATACATGGACTAGACTTGACTATATTCTGAGTTAGTAATTTGTTACTGCAAAGTATGGGTAGCGGGTATAGAAGCCATATGGATGTATCGGACCATGCCCGGTCTGGATGGCCGCACTGGATACCAATATTAAGGCGGATACACTATGGAGACTAAATAACCAACTTCTGAAGGAAGAATATATTAGTAAAAAGATATCGGAGATGATCCAGAGTTTCTACCTTGTTAATCAAGGTTCAATGAATAGGCAGATCATGAATGGTGTGCTGAAGTGCTATTTGAGGGCAAGCTGACCCGCCTAGCCACTACACGCAAAGGAAGGTGGAGGCGAAGGCCCTCTCACTCACTCAGATCAGAGGGATAGAACAATCTCTCTCTGTATCCTCTACAACGGATACACTGGAAACTCTCCTATCCCTGAGGAACCAGTATTCTAGGTTATTGCAGGAAAAGACTGAGTTTGCCATTTTGAGATCTCACGCAAAGTACATAGAGTCCGGAGAGAAAGCTAGTCACTTACTAGCTCTGAGATTAAGAAAACTAGAAGCCTCTAGGGCCATCAACTCAATAGAAGATTCAAAGGGGGAGATTAAAACTAATCCGAGGGAAGTAATTTCTGTATTCAGAAGCTATTTCTCATCACTCTATAATGAGGAAGTCCCTCTCCCCATGGACGAAAATGCTTAATTACCTTGCAACTCTTTCCTACCTTCGTTAGATCATGACCAACAGTTGCTGTTAACTTCTCTATATCTACCCAGGAGATTTGACTGCAATAAAAAAGTCTGGCTCCTGACAAGGCCCCAGGGCCCGACGTGGCTCTCTCCAAATTTTTACAAATTATTTACAAAGATTTAGTACCTGGCTTACATCGTTTATATCAATACTTAATAGCCAGTGGTGCCCAAGACCCCTCTCTTAGAGGTCATTATTATTCTTCTTCTCAAACCAGGCAAACCCTCACATCTCCCTCTAGTTATCGTCCCATCTTGTTATTAAACTGTGATATCAAGATCTTTAGCAAAATACTAGCTAAAAGGATTGAACAGGTATGGCTATCTCTAATTAGCCCTGAACAGATCGGATTCGTTGCAAACAGATCCCCGGTTGATCACCACCATAAATTGCAATATCTACTTAATACGGCCAAGGCATCTCCATCCCCGATGATCTTAGTATCCCTCGACGCAGAAAAGGCATTCGATAGGGTCGACTGGACTTTTCTCTGGGCCACTTTACAAGTTATGGGCTTTCCATCATTGTTTATCACATGGATACAAGCTCTATACGTCTCACCAAAAGCCAGGTTGTATTGTAATGGGGTCATGTCAGACGTCTTTCCACTTACTTCAGGTACGAGGCAGGGCTGCCCCCTATCCCCTTTCTTATTTAATTTATATCTTGAGCCCTTCTAGGTCATTAAACTCCTCACCATTAATATCGGGTATCCCAGTCGCTAACAGTACTCCCAAAATCTCAGTGTTCGCGGATGACCTACTTCTGCATTTGTCCAATCCAGTCTCATCGTTGAGGGCGGCATTAGGTAAGATCGAGGCTTTTAGTGTATATTCTAACTACAAACTCAATATTAATAAAACTGAAATATTTCCTCTCAATCATTTTACCTACAGCGCAGATTTTCTCGAATTTGGAATGAAGTGGACCACGCGTTCCATTAAATATCTAGGGATACACATTTCTCTTACCTCATCAATGATGAGAAAGCTAAATTTAGATGACCTCTGGCGGGATATCCAGCAGGACTTAGTTAGGTGGTCTAAGTTACCTCTATCGTTGTGGGGCAGGATTAACATTATTAAAATGAACGTGTTACCCAGAATTTTCTACCCCTTGAACATGTTAAATTTGTTGATTCCTCAATCTTACTTCAAGGATATTCACTCTGGAATAAGTACTTTCCTTTGGAATAATAGGTCTGTTAGGAAATCTTATAGTAAGCTCTCCCAACCCAAAGAACATGGAGGACTTCACCTTCCTAACTTTTTATACTATTATTGGGCCTCACATCTCAGCAAATGTGGGAAATGGTTATCCAACGCTGACTCTCAGTTTTCTCAAAGGTACAAACCATTATGGCTTCAAATAGAACAAGATCTCATGAAATCTCATAATATAGATCCGAAAGCTCTATTTTATGGGTCAACAAACAGATCCCCAGGTTACTTCGATCTCTACCTCTGAATTTCTCTGAAGGTGGTATTTCAGATATTTAAGCACTTTAAGATCTCTCAAATTGGGGACTTCTCACAACCCATATGTCTCAACCCCAATCTTCGCATAGGTAAGTCAGTGATAACTGAAAAGTGGTTGCCACTGATATCGAACTGCAGTGTAAATGATTTTTATTCATCTGATTGCATCTTGGATACGAAGGAGATCCTAGATAAATTCCAGTGGCCAAACAAAATGGCATTCAAAGTATACCAACTCGACATCTCCTGAATAGTAAGTTCAGGGTGTTAATAAAAACTCACTTCTATAAATCTCTTCTCTCAGGTTAGTGTGATTGTTAATAGCGCATAGTATCTCAGAGCTGTATAGTTTACTACATAAACTCCGGAAACCCCGCCGACTCCTTGCCCCAGTATCTGGAGAGGTTTCTATCCTGATGGAGATACTGACTGGCAGAATGTTTGGAAGAACTTATACATTTATAGCACGCAAGATAGATACAGAATTACACAGTATTGCATTTTGAATAATCTCTATTGCACCCCGATTAGGCTGGCAAAGATGAAATGCGTCACTTCAACAAGGTGTCTTAGATGTGATAAGGAAGAGGGCTCTCCCTTGCATATTTTTTGGTCTTGTCAGTCGGTATCCCCCCTCTGGGCTCAGATAGAAACCCTATTAGACCCCCTATTGGGATTACGAGGTCTCTTTTCCCCTAAAATCTGTATTTTGGGAGATTATTCGGAGATACAGGTGAAGGAGAAGAGATATCACATGGCATTAATATCCATGGCAGTCAAAAAATTAGTACTTAGACATTGGAAAGACTGCTCCGTATTAACTTATACGGAATGGTTACATGAGATGACTTTTGCCCTGCGAGTGGAGAACCTCATAGCACAGGTGAACAGATGCTTACCCTCCTTTAGGAAAAATTGGGGGAAATTAGATGCCTTGTTATTAAGGAGGCACTAGGTAAAATAACAAGCTGCGGCCCTCTGCACCAAGTATGTTCCCTCTGCTTTATGTGCCACCAGTGAAGTTAATGGATTATATACAGGATGCCTTATAGGCTACTTAGTCCCTCGTACCTGGAGCATTTAGTGAATAGTTTGATATGCACCGCATGATTGGGGAGGGAGGGGAAGGAGGAAGAATCAGTTTGTTTATGTTTTTAGTTTTAATATTTGGTTAATGGATACTTATTGGTTTAGTGTAGGTCCTTTGGGGTCTTTTTTATTGGAAGCTTAAAAGTTCTGGAATAAGGACATTACTGTTATTGATTTGCTGTTGTCAAATTTAATAAAGAGTATTGAATTATAAAAAAAAGTTAGAGATGTGGGAAAACTGGTTGGCAAGATACTCTGAAAGGTGGTGGAGTCAATTAAGACAGGTTTTTGGACAGGTTTTCTATTACAGTGTGAATGCCCGAGGCGAGTGAGAGAGGCAAACAATCTGGGCTCAGTTAAAGGGAAGGAGGACATTTTAAGATGGAAACTAGAAAAGGAAAAGGCAGCTGGTAAGAGTAGAAGGGCCAAACTATACCCCCATTGCAGAATATGAGAATTTCTCCATTGGGTTTGGTTCCCAAAAAACAGCGTGATTCACCACCTGTCATTTCCAGAAGGAGACTCTGTGAATGATTTTATAAGCGAGGACCATAGTGAAGTGACCTATGCCACATTAGAAGAGATGGTGCAGATTATCCGAGTGACTACTGATGCTTGGATGGCCAAAACAGATATAGAGTCCACTTTCAGATTGCTTCAAGTTAGGAGGAAAGATTGGGACCTACTGGGCTTTAAGATAGGCGATCAATACTATTTTGACAAAGCAATGCCCATGGGATGTTCCATAGCATGTGATACATTTGAAGCATTTAGCACCTGCTTGCAGTGGATATTTCAGGATAAAACCAGACACAAGGCGGTCATACACTACCTGGATGATTTCCTTTCAATAGGCAGTGGCAGGAGAGAGACAGAAAGAATGTTAGCCAGTTTTCAAGACTTGTGTAGAGAGTTATGGGTTCCATTGGCACCAAAAAAAATGGAAGGCCCCAGTAAGGTGCTTGAATTCCTGGGCATTGAGATAGACACCTGGAGGGAGGATTTTAGGTTACCAGACAGCAAACTGGTGAAACTGAAGGAGCTGATTCAAATACACACAAGTAGGAGAAGGGTGCAATTGAAACAGGTGCAGCAGGTTTTGGGACATCTGAATTTTGAGTGCAGGACAATTGGACTGGGTAGGGTTTTCACAAAAAGGCTAGCAAGAGCCACAGCAGGAGTAATCAGACCACACCACTGGGAAGAAATGACAAAGGGAATTAAGGACGACTTCAAGTTTTGGGAGGACTTCCTCAGCGCCTATGATGGATGTTCCTTTTGGCGAGAGGAGTGGGTGTATAACATGGATCTCAAACTATATACAGATGCAGCAGGAGGATTAGGTATGGGGGGATATTTGAGGGGAAGATGGTTCGCAGAACCATGGCCTACAAATTGTCTAAGGGATTGGAAAATAAAAGACATCACACTGTTGGAGATCATGCCAAGTTGGGCCTGCACCTTGGTGTGGTGAGAGAAATTGTGGAATCAGAAGGTTACATTTTGGTGTGATAACAAGGCAGTGGTAGAAGTGTTAAACAACAGGCGAGCCAGGTCAGAGACTGTCATGTGGGTTTTGTGACAGTTGGAGTTAAGGGCCTTGCAACTGAATATGTCATTCAGGGCCAAGCACATAGAAGGGTTAAAAATATCCTAGCTGAGAGCCTTTCCAGTCTGTAGCTGGATCGTTTCTGGATGCTGCCACCAACAGCAGAGGATTGAAAAACGCCCATACCAATGAACATCTGGGACGTTGGCAAGAGGTAGCAGAAATGCTGTTTCACAGCTCATGGGCACCATGGACTTTGAGGGCCTATGAAGGGGCTTGGAGGGTGTTCCAAGCATTCAGGGCAGCACACCACATGGAGGTAAGTAGGCCACTTATGGAGGAACAGTTAGGGAAGTTCACAGTAGAACAATGGCAGAGAGGAATGGCTTACACCATGATGGGGGTATATCTCGCAGGGATTCGTTTAGTCTGCAGCCTAAAGAAATGGCAGGACCCGATGAAGTCAATATTAATTAGGAGAATAATGCAGGGATGGGGTAGGTTGAAGCAGAGACCTACGGATAGTAGACGACCAATAGGGGAGCAGTGGCTTGCAAAACTAAAGGGGTTACCACCAGCAATTTGCAGATCTAAAGATGAGGCACAGGTGTTTCACACGATTCATCTAGTAATGTTCTCAGGGGCCATGAGAGTGATTGAGGCTGTGGGGCATGGCAGAAAGGATGGGGGGGCTGGAATAGGAGGATATAAGCTGGGGAATAGAGGAGATACAAATCATAATTAAGAAGTCAAAAATGGATCAAGGGGGAAAGGGTTGTACGGTAACCCTGAAGGCTCATGTAGACGGCACAGTGTGCCCAGTAAAGGCATTGTGGGCTTACGCCACAGAGCGTTGGTGTAGAAAAGGGAGATTATATTAGCATGGAGATGGGAAAAGGTCAGAAGTTATCATGTCATGGCCATGCTCAAGAAACACATGCAATTCCTGGGCAAGGATCCAGGCAATTACTCATCTCACTCCTTTTGAATAGGGGCTGCTTCACAGTGGGCAGCAGCAGGGAGACGGTGACTAATATGTTGGAGAAGAGATGCTGGTGGTCTGCCAGTTACAAGAGGTACATTCGAGCACTGCAGTATGGAGACTAACATATCACCTGTGTTTGTTTTTCAGGTATGGAACCACAGTGGGGGGGGGCATAGAGATGGATGCTATGGAAAAGGAACTAGGACCATGTTTAAGATATACATTTTGCTTACATCCTATAGGAAGAGGGAGGATCACGGAAGTATGGATCTGCGGTCACGCCTACATTTATTGGGTGGAAAAGAGAGCTGAGAAGAAGGCTGGGGGAAAACAGCTGTACCAGGATGTGAGAAAATGTAGGTTGGTTTGACATGCCATCTGAGGGATGAGTTGGGCACAGCTGCTTCCGACCCTGCAAGAGATGAAAGAGCGGTGACCAATTCCAGATTTAATCATTTTACACCTAGGGGGTAATGACATTGGGGGAAGCCATTGGTGGACACATTTATGCAGATAAAAAGGGATTTAGAGAAAATACACCAGTGGTGGACAGGGGTAAGCATTGCTAGGTTGGACATGATCCCAAGGAGGGTATGGAGACATGAACACAGTCATGAAGCTTTAGATAGGGCCAGGAGGAAGATGAATAAAAGGGTGGGAACACTGATAAGAAAGATAGGGGGCACATAATACTGCGGGGTGCGGAGGAGTGGGTAGAGGATTTCTACAGGTCAGATAGAGTGCACCTGTCAGACCTAGCTATACAATATGTTTACTACAGAAATGATCGGTTTTATAGAAGCGTGGAGGAGACACGCAGGAAAAAAAAAAGATAAAAATTATAAGTATGGGGGGGGAATAACCTAAGATGGGGAAAGCCAGTATCCAATGCATGCTGGAGACTGGCTAATGGGGAAAAAAGGGGGGGAAGGTTGGGAAGGAAAAAGGAATATGATGAAATGAAGAAGAAGCTGAAGGAGGAAAAGTGGTCTCGGTTCTCACCATTACCTACCAGGAAAAGAGAAGAAGAAGAAAGCACCCAGGTTTTCACCTGGGGGAGCAAAAAGAGGAAGAAAGAGAGATGATCAGAGATTGATATATGGATGCAATAAAATACAATTTTGAAAGATACAATAATGAAAGATGATGGAATTGTAAATGGAATTGCGATAAATTAAATGCTAATCTGAGCACAACAACATACAAATGGTTTTGTCTTTTGTGGGGGAAAGGGGGAAATCCAGGACAATGAGTATGTGATTGTACTCCAGGACATGGTAACAAATAGCAGAGTGCAGGGTCACACAAATGATAAAACAGTGGGTATACTTGTAAATGCAGGGGTGAGGGCAAATATTATGGATGAGTCTACATGGCACAAAATAAATTTGCCACAGTCTCTGCTTAGGAAGTTTTACAACCAAAATCTTTCCCTATGGACTACTCAGGATAGTAAACACCAAAATAAAAAAGACGATAAACCGTACACAATAGATTTAAATGTAGTGGCCGGTGATGGTGAATCATTATTAGGGAGGAAAACTACATTACAATTAGGAATCCTATATGTTGGAATTAGAATGCCACAGCTGAACATTTGGCACATATAAGGGAACTGAGGCTATCCTAAACCAATACTCAGATTGTTCTAATGATGTAGACAAACTTAAAGATTTTGGGCTTAATTTTAAAAGGCACCATTAGATCTGCACATTGTGTGGTGAACTGCTGGCTATGGCAAACCCAGATACACTAGGTACAGATCCTGTACCTGATTTTACAAAAAGCAGGGTCCTGACACCAAAATCCCTGGATTTACCACAAGCCAACAGCTGCGTTAAAGAAACAGTGCATGGGTGGGAAATGCTGCAAGCTGCAGGACAGACTTGTGGCAGCAGCAACCAAAAATGGCGACTCACCAGCTAGTTATCCTGGTAGCTGGTGAGTCATCCTGGGCATGCCCTGGCTCATGGTGGGGGGTGTCAGGGGTCAGGATGGGAGTGGGGTTGGGAAAAGCCCTCGATGGGGCAAATGCACAATTGCCACCTGCAGTGCAGGTCTATGGGGTCACAGATGCACCAGCATCACTATGGGGATGAACAGTCACAGGTTTGTACCTGTCAAGAACTGCCACCAGTGGTGGTCTGGCAGTTGTTGAAGGCTTTAAGGGTGCCTTCCTGAGGGGGGCACAGGGTCACTCCCACTAAGCGACTGCTCCATGAGTGGTGCATGGTGGGTCTGACCAGCTTCAGACTGGTCAGAGAACAGGGTCCATGCACCCAAAGGAGGTTTACAAAATCCCACTTTAGGGGATATTGCAGCTCTGCACCTGTGCAACACCTCCCTTCCACTGTGGTGCACCGGTGCAGCAGTCACAAGGATGGTGCAAGGCTAGTTGGTGCAGGCAGTCTCCCCAGTGGTGCAGGGTGCCTTCTAAAGTTGGGACTGCTGCAAGGTGTGGTGCAAAGGGTCCTTTGCATCAGGCCTCCTTCATGCAAGCCCCTTGCACCAGTCCTGAATATTTTAAAATTGTGCCCTTTCAGTTTAAGATAAATTGTAACCCAGATGTTCTGTTACTTGTGCAAAAAACACACAAAATGCCCTTTCACATGCAAGTTAAGGTTTCAAAATGTTCAAGGCCCAATGTTCTGGATTTCCCTTCTTGAACTGGTGCCCAAATCCAATGCAGATATAGGAGAATGCATGAAAAAGGGCTACCAAATTGTGACATTGTTGTCATTTTTTTAAATACATAATTTAACAAACATTTTAAAGTGTTTTTGCATGCTGTGACTCACCTAATGAAAATGTATTATGATGTAGGATAACTCCCTTACAGAACTTAGAAAAAGCATTCATAAAGTTGTGTGTGTAATAGGGGACATAACTCTGGAAATGTACATGTAACAGGGGATATAAAACTTTTTATGCACATAAAACGGGGACTATAACTTACTGTTGCAATGTAACAAGGGACATTGAATTACTACAGAATATGCAGTAAGATACAGGAAACAGCAGTCAAAGTTCCAAGAAGTTTATAAGTTATGGAAAATTGGGTTATACAAAAAAAGTGTTCCATTTACAAAAACAAGAATTTGTTGTAAAGCATCAACTAATTCAACAATAAATATACTGTAGACTAAACTAACACTACTGACTAAAGCATAACTATAGATCAAACAAGCATTTGTCAATGCCGAATGTTGCTTGCTTCTATGTGCTGTTTAGGAATTTGGAAGTCATTGGAGTGCAAATATTGAAAATTAGCGAACTTATGAGCGTGCGTAGGGAACTACTTGATACTGCGCTAAATAAAACAGTCACTTTTAGAATTTCTTCACAAATTTTCAACATAGCCATTTAAGACCTCTGCTCATGAACAGTGTCACTGTGATTTTCTTAATGTGTCCCATACATTGAGTTTACGCACACCGACTGCGCCATTATGCGCTACATGGGCAGAAACACATTTTGGGCAGGATGTGAAAAATGACAGTTGTACTGCTCATAAGGAGGTGTGGTAAAATAGCAATGTTGAAAATCTGGAGTGAAAATATTGAACATTCGCAAACTTACAAGCGTGTGTAGGAACTGCGCAACGCACGCTTGTAAAACAGTCATTTTTAGGAATTTTTTCACCAAATTTTCAACATAGACATTTTAAGACCTCTGCTCATGAACAGTGTCACTGTGATTTTTTAATGCATCCCATACATTGATTTTGCACACCTGCTGCGCCATTGTGCACTACATGGGCAGAAACACGTTTTGGGCAGGATGTGAAAAATGACAGCTGTACTGCTCATAAGGAGGTGTGGTAAAATGGCAATGTTGAAAATCTGGAGTGAAAATATTGAAAATTTGCGAACTTACGAGTGTGCGTAGGAACTGCGCAACGCACACTCGAAAAACAGTAATCTTTAGGAATTTTTCCACCAAATTTTCAAAATAGGCTTTTTGAGAGCCCACCTTATGAACACTGGCAGTGTCGTTTCATTAATCATTCTGGAAAGGTGATTTCACACAGTGGCTGTGAAATCACCCTTCAGGCCCGAGTAACGCCATGACAGTGACAGCATTCATGAGAAGGGGTCCCAAAAAGCCCCATGTTGAAAATGTGGTGCAAAAATTCCAAAAATGCCTGAGATATGCAATAAAGTTGAAAAAACCCTATTTATTCCATTATACAGCTTACCGGCATTTCCTCAGTTCACGGTCAGCTTTGAAGAGTGGAGACGTGTTCCTGGTCCACTGAAGATCATCACGCCAAGATCTGGAGGTAAGTATGGGGTGAGGGGGTGTGGGGAGGCAGGGTGCGCAGTGGGTGGGTCGGGTTGTGGGAGGGGCAGGAGAAGCGCAGGGACAGTTTTTCTATTTACAGGTGTTTTTTTTTTTTTTATCTAGAGCGACAATAAATGTTTGCCATGCTGGGGTGCGCTCCCAGCATGGCAGCTTAAAGGCTGTCCAGGTGGGCTGGAGCCGATGGGGGATTGGGCACCCCCGTCGGCTATGACACATTTTGCCACGCTGGGGTGGGCTCCCAGCATGGCACCTGGATGCTTTGGGGGGGCATGGAGCCAGCGGTGGATTGGGCACCCCCGTCAGCCATACAGTGTGGGGGAGGGGGAAGGTGCATGAGCACGCAGTGTGCGTGCGTGTGCGTGCGCGTGCATGTGTGAGGGGGGAGAGCTCTGCTCACTCAAGAGGAGCTCTCCCTTTCAACTGTATGACACTGCATTTTCAGCTTGTCATAGACAGCTGCAGCTGTGATTGGGGAACTGGGGCTGCGCCTGCAAACACACTGACTGCCTTGGAAGACAGGCTGACACACCTCCGAAAACTCAGATGATGGCACTATGTTTCTTGCACGTGCATGCAAGCAACATAAAAATGTGCATATTTATCAAAATGAATGAAATTTACAGAAATATTTTTTGCTGATCTATCAGCTACAACTACAGACTGAACTATAACTACAGACTAACCTATGTACATAAATTATAAAAACTGTATGTAATAATATGCAATAACGAATGTATTTTCACCAAAGTTCACCTTAACGTTATGAGACTAGTATAGTACAAGTTGAGTGCGTCCATAATTCCATATCTGTTGCAGCTTTCTGAACATTTCAGAGATCATCATTAATTCTTCAGATTGCATAGCATAGGGGTTATCTCCTCCCTAAAACTGTCTTGGTCTATGAAAAAATAATTTTCTCATCACACAGTCATTGTCCTGATGTTGTGGCCAAGTAAAAACACTCCCACTATACTGTAGGAAGGGAGTACAATTTTTTCATGGTATCCACTGCAGTTACTTGCCCAGTTTAAAATTCCTTGAATTAGTACACAGCATAGTAACTACTGATCTGCATAATTTCTGCATCTAGCAATGTTTTTGTCTTTTTAGGAACTGTGGGGATGCTGATTGATGATGTAGGAGACATGCCATCAGAGTGTGGAACTGTACACTCAGTTGATGTGGGAATGTTATTGGGCATACCTGTGTCTGGCAAAGTTTCAGACTTGTTGGTTGTGGTGGCTGCTTTTCTGGCATTAGGAACTGAATGAGCACTGGAAAGAATCCTATCACCTGCATAAGGGCCTGTACTGGAGGATGTGGAGTACACCCTGCCTGACACAACATTTACAGCTGTAGAATAAGCAGGAGTATCAGTGGACCTTGTAGTGCTGGGAACTTTTGAATCTGGCACAAATGCAGCTAAAGCCATTTTTCTCTTTGTCTTCCAATCTTTCACATGACTGTAGCTCTCACAGGGCCCATCTTCATTAACCGAGCATATGCAAAAACATGTAAAGATTCTTGTGGCCATCACACAAGTCACCACTGTCTTCACACTTTGTAGAAGGCATAGCCAGGCTACTGCTTTTATGTTTACCATGCAAACATGTGCAATGCATATCTTGATACAAGAAAGTGGCCTTAGAGGGGTGTGTCACTGCTGAGCCCATTGCAGCTCAAACTAGAAGGTACTCAGCAGTCCAGACCAATGACCACACACTGCAGTCATGATGCCACTTGCTGCTTGCTGGGTGGAAACTTTTTGTACTGTGCTTCAAATGATTGAACTATTCTAATCAGAGAGGATTTAGGCCCTTTGATCTGAAAGCACCTCTCTGGGCTGAGGGAGGAGGTTGCTCATCTCTAGGCTGAGCTGGCCAGGATTTGTGGGACCTCCTCTTCCATCCAGGGACCACCAGGACCACTGTTGTTGCCTCAGAGGTTCCCAAGAAGGAGGAGGAGTGGTTGGACCACAGTTGGCTCAGGGAGGGTGAGGGGGTGGAACAGAGGTGCATCCCTACAGTTGTACATCCACGATTCCTATGCTGTTCTTGCAAAGTGTGGTTCCTCTATGGAGGCACCCACAGAGGAGACCAAGGAGGATGCTGGGAACATCCACAAGGGAGACCCAGAGGAGGGGGGCATGGGACCCCACAGGGGAAGGAAACAACTCCTGGTGGGGGACTCCATTGTTAGGAAGGTATAACTGGGGGAGGAAGGGGAGACAAAGGTAAGGTGCCTGCCTGGCACCATGGCTTGGAGGGACAGGGAGTGAATCCTCAGGATCACCAGAGCAGCTGCACGGGGGAGTGAGCTGGATGTCATTGTCCACCTAAGGACAAATGACCTGGCTAAGAAAGGGATCAGAGCAGTGCAGGAAGAGTTTGTGGAGTTGGGGAGGGGCCTTAGACAAGTAGCACACATGGTAACCTTCTCGGTTGTGCTGCCTGTCTATGGCGTAGGCGAGGCTAGGGTGCTCCACACCATGGGATTCAATCAGTGGTTGAGAAATTGGTGCAGAGCTCAGGGATTTGGCTTCATTGGGGACTGGGGGTCCACCTGGTGTGATGCAGGCCTATACTGCATGATGGACTGAATCTGTCCAGAAGGAGAACCAGGATCCTACTGTAGGTGATAGGATTAAATGCTTCATTGGCAGTCATTTAAACTAGCCAAGGGGAGAGGCACTGGAAAGGAGCAGTGAAATCCTAACCCACCCAAAAAAGTCAGGGTAGTAAGTGAGGTAAACACCAAGATAGAGATGTCGATAGGGAGAAGGGCAGGGGTAATGGGAAAAAGTGGCAAGGCAATAAGGACAGGGATGGAGCAAAAATGAGTAAGGCCATCAGGAAATGGAGGGTAATGAGTACATATGCCTGTAGTCTGGGCAACAAGCTCCCTGAACTGGTGGCCTTGATGGAAGAGGGATGCCTCGATATCGTAGCAGTCACAGAAACAGGGTACACAGAGAACCATGACTGGGATGTTAACATACCAGGGCACATAACCTACAGGAGAGACTGGGAGCTGAGAAGATGGGGAAGAGTAGCTCTTTATGTAAAGGAAGGGATAAAAGCAACTGAACAAAAGAGTAAACAGGAAGGAGAGGAGGCACTGTGGGTCACCTTAGAGACTAGAAATGGCACCACAATCTGCACAGGGGTTGTATACAGACCCCCATGTCAAGGGGAGGGAATGGACAAGGATGTGATAGAAGACATTCTTAGGATGGCAGAAAAAGGTGAGATACTGTTGATGGGAGACCTGAATATGCCAGATGTTAACTGGAGCACATTTGCTGTAGCCACATCCAAGAGCAAGGCCATTCTCGATGTCCTACAGGTGGCATGCCTCAGCAAGCTAGTTTCGGAACCCACTCATGAGGGAACAATATTAGACCTCATACTCTCAAATAGGGACAGTGAGAGGATCTCAGATCTAGAAGTGGGTTGCCATCTGGGAACAAATGACCATCAAACAGTGTGGTTCATGATAAACTCAGCTACAGAGTCAAGCTGTACAAAAGTGAGGGTACTGGACTTCAGGAGGGCTGACTTTGGCAAGATGGGAGAGTGCCTTAGAAAAGCACTAGCAAACAGGCTAGAAGGAGGGGTGGAGCAACAATGGGAAAACATCAAAACTGCCATCACAGAGGCAATAAGCTTTTGTGTGAAGCAAATAAACAAATCAAAATGAAAGAAAAAGCCAGTATGGTTCTCAAAATAGGTGGTGGGGAAAGTCAGGGAAAAAAGATAGCATTCAGGAAGTATAAGGAAACGCAGAAGAAGCAGGACAGACAGCTGTACCAGTTGAGGCAGAAGGAAGCAGGGAGGGAAGTCAGAATATCAAAGGCCCGAACTAAGGAAAATATAGCCAATTCGGTTAAGAAGGAGGATAAAACCTTTTATAGGTACATCAGGGAGTGCAGAAAAACAAAGGGAGGGATAGTGAGGCTGAATAGAATGGATGGTGGGTGGGAAGAGAGGGACAGTGAAAAAGCAGGGATACGGAATGAATATTTCTGCTCAGTATTCACAAAACAGGAGGAGGGGGAGGTGCCTAATCCAATTAATAGAAGCACTCTTGATAGGGGGTCGATCCTAGTCCTTTCACAGAAGAAAGGATTCTGAAAGAACTCCTAAAACTGAAGGTGGACAAAGCAATGGGGTCTGATGAAATTCACTCCTAGAATTCTAAAAGAATTAAGGGGAGAACTAGTGAAACCACTGACTACCCTTTTAACAAATCATGGGAGGATGGTGTGGTACCTGAGGACTGGAGGAAGGTGGATATGATTCCCCTTCACAAAAGTGGGACCAAGACAGAGGCAGGAAACTACAAACCTGTCAGTTTGACCTCTGTGGTAGGGAAAGTGATGGAATCACTTCTGAAGGAAAGAACTGTTGAGTACCTAGAGGCCAGTGGGGCACAGGACCCAAGACAGCATGGGTTCACAGCGAGAAGGTCATGTCAGATTAATCTAATTGATTTCTTTGACTGGGTGACCAAAGTAGTAGACCAGGAAGGGGCTGTGGACATGGCCTACCTAGACTTTAGCAAGGCATTTGACACAGTCCCACACAAAAGATTAATTGTCAAATTAATCAGCCTGGGAGTGGGTCCCAGGATGGTAGCCTGGGTAAAACATTGGCTAGACAACAGGACTCAGAAAGTAATTGTAAATGGAGTCCACTCTGAAGGAAGATGGGTTATTAGTGGTCTACTACAGGGTTCAGTACTGGGTCCAGTCCTTTTTAATGTCTTTATAAGTGACATTGCATAGAGACTGGAAGGAAAAGTATGCCTCTTTGAAGATGACACAAACATCTGCAACAGGGTTGACACACAAGGAGGCGTGGAAAGGATGAGAAGGGACTTGGCAAGGTTGGAAGAATGGTCAGAAGTATGGCAGCTTGGATTCAATGCAATGAAGTGCAAAATAATGCACCTGGGAAACAAAAACCCAGGGGAAGATTACACAGCAGGGGAGGGGGTAGTAACAATAACAGAAATGGAAAGGGACCTAGGGGTAATCATATCAGATGACCTTACAGTTAGCAAGCAATGTGAGAAGGCAGTAGGGAGGGCTGGGGGTATACTGGAATGTATAGGGAGAAGCCTAACCAGCAGAAAACAGGAAGTTGTTATCCCTCTGTACAGACAGTTGGTGAGACCCCATCTGGAGTACTGCATCCAGTTCTGGAGACCCCTTCTCCACAAGGACATAGACAGGATAGAGGAAGTCCAGAGGAGGGCAACCAAAAAGGTGCAGGGTCTGCAAGAAAAGCCACATGAGGAGAGATTAAAGGAGCTTAATATGTATACCCTTGAGGAAAGGTGGAAGGGGGGACATGATAGAAACTTTTAAGTACCTCAGTGGTATCAACAAAGTCCAAGAGGGTAGCATCTTTAAGAAAAAGAGATGTGCAAGATCAAGGGGACACAATTTAAAGAAAGGGGGTGGGCAGTTCAGGAGCAATGTGAGGAAGTTTTTTTTTTCTCAGAGATGGTGGTAGACGCATTGAACAGCCTTGCTGAGGAGGTTGTGGGGTCTAAAACTGTGGGAGAATTCAAGAATACATGGGACAGACGTAAGGCATTTCTTGTGGGGGGTAAGAAGAAATAGGCTGTTGGTTAACTAGGATCTGCAGCTTATCCTGTAGGTAAGGAAACGGGCAGACTAGGTGGGCCAAGAGGTCCTTATCTGCTGTCAAAGTCTATGTTTCTATGTTGCATGAAACCAGTCAGCAAGCAATTGATCAGCTTTCAACGTCAAAATTCTGTCGCTGTCAAATTGTCAAAATCTGAATTCTCCTCACAAAAGTTTAACTAATTAGGCTTTTACAAGCCCAACATTTTTAAGGTTTTAACTTACTTAATTTCTTGTTGTAAACTCTGTGATTACACAACATGGTGGACACTGTGCAGTGCCATTTCATCTGAAAGTGTGGCGGTGCACTGCTTGCTTCAATATGATGCAATTCAAGTGATCAGTGCGGCACAGCACGTTCACATGAAATGGCACCACACAGCATCTGCCGTGTTTCCAAATTCCAGAGTTTACAACAAGAAATTAAAGTAAGTTAAAATGCTTAAAACTTGCTTTGGCTTGCAAAAAGCCTAATTGGGGGATAAGGCTTTGCAGGGTGGGGTGATTCAGATTATTACAGTTTTCCTGTAAGCAGAGCAGGGTGCCCACCTGCACTACTGCTTCTTTCTCCCCATCCCCTCCTGGTCACTCGTCTGCCCACTTGCCCTAAATATTTATATTTTTTTAAAGTAAGAGGTCTGGGGTGCCCATCCATGGTACTGCTTCTCTTGATCCCTCTGCTCTCCTGGTCACCCACCCTCATTCCCCAACAAGCCTGACACTGGGGTGCCCCATCCCAGTGTTGGAATCTATGTAAAGAAAACTGTCACTTTGTGTTTTTTTTTAAACCCTGTTAAAAGGAAAGCTGTTCACTGATGTCTGTTGTGCTGTTAGTTCCCCCTACCTGACCCTTCCAATCAGTACCTGACTCCCACCCCCCAAACCCTTACTTATGCAACAGGGGTCCATCACCATAATCTGCTCTGGACTGTAGACACATCTTCACTCATCTAAGCTCGACCAGGAACTGAGGAAATCAGACATGTGTTTCACGGTATTTCAATGGGGTTTTGAACTTAGTGGCATAACTTCACCATTTTTTAACATTTTTGCTCCAGACTTTCAACATTCCTTTTTTTGGGACCCCAACTCATGAAACATTGCAGTAAAATTAAGAAAAGCTGTCCCAAAAGGTGATTTTTCCCAGAAGGAGTCATCTGGCAGCTACTCACAGTTCAGGATGCAGAGCGAGGAATACACAAAATAAAATACTTAAAACAGAATATGGAGTCAGTAAAAAATGAGCATATGAGATTTCATAAGATGGAATACTGACTAGAAGAACAAGCTGGTCAAATGGAAAGAACAACAACATGGAGGGCTTGATGAAGTGGCTTGGCCACAAAACTGTTGCCTGGAGAAGTGTGAAAAAAAAAAAGAAAGCTGATAAAACAGTTTCTGAGTGGTGTTCAGCAAAACATTTGTTTTGCACATTTTTTCAAATCCTGGCCATACTGTGTTTTTGCACCCATAAGGTGATTTCTCAGTCATTGTATGACGTCACCTTTCAGACAGGAGTTAAAAATTTTCTCTGCACTTGCTTATGAGGTGGGATCAAAAGAAGACTATGTTGAAAATTTGGCGCAAAAATATTAAGAAAACAAAGTTATAAGCCGATGTTGAAATTTATGATCAAACGCTCATAACTTTAGTAATTTTCAATATTATGATCCTAAATTTTCAACATAGCCATTTCTTCACAGCACCTCATGAATGTGACAGGTGTCATTTTTCAGATTCTGGCCAAAATTTGTTCAAAGCAATCAAATCTTTATTTTTAAGCATTAAGTGTTGTTTTACTTGTGGTGCAAAATCACCGTTTTGGCAGAATTTGAAAATGTTATCTGCCCTTGTTCATAATGTGGGCTCATAAGAAGGCTATGTGGAGTCATAAGAAGGCTATGTTGAAAATTGTAGGTAAAAATATGAGAAAACAACAAAGATATGAGTCTACACTGCAATTATTCGGTGTACGCTTGTGACTGTAGTAGCGTTCTACATTCTGACCCCAACTTTTGAACATAGCCATTTTTTGACACCACCTCATAAATGAGACAGCTGTAATTTCTCAAATCCTACCCAAAATGTCGTTTAAGACTTGGGGTGCAAAATGACATTTCAGCAACTGTTTTATAAATGACACCTGTCATGCTCAGAAGGAGTGGTCATAAAAAGATTATGCTGAACATTTGAGATAAAAATGTGAAAGAACAGTACAAAAGCAATACCAGCAGCAAACATTCTGTACTGATGAATGCTTGTTATAGCACGTCTTGATTCTCTTTTTTATCTTGTTTTCACCTACTCAGAAAAATGTGCAGGTGAAGTGACTGTTCCCTTCTCTTGAAGGCTGTCTTGTCAGTTGATTGCAGCAGTACATAGAAACATAGAAACATAGAATTTGACGGCAGATAAGGACCGCTTGGCCCACCTAGTCTGCCCATTTTCCTACCTAACAGATAAGCTGCAGATCCTAATTAGCCAACAGCTTACTTCTTCCTACCCCCCACTAGGACTGCCTTATGTCTGTCCCATGCATTCTTGAATTCCCCCACTGTTCTTGACTCCACGACCTCCTCAGGTAGGCTGTTGCATGCATCCACAACCCTCTCTGTGGAAAAAAAGTATTTGCATTTGTAGAGTTCTTTTGCCTCCTAATCATAGCCTGCCACGATTGTGCTGCCCAGCTGACAGCAGACTTCACAACTGCACTTTCACCATCTGAGGGCCCCTTTCCATATCATAACCCCAAAAAAAGCATGTTCAACTAGAAAGCCATACTCACTGTTTGCCAAGAAAATATCATAGAATGACCATTTTGACTTTTACTGCCTCCTGCAGCCATCTGTGAAGTGCACATTCTTAATGATGTTCAAAGATTGGACATTCCCGGGGTACAAATAAGATGCATAGCATTGTGATCATACTTCAGATTGCTGGAGATGATCACCAGTGACTCAGTGATGATGGCTTCACTATGATTGCACCTATAACAGGTTACCACAGGTTGAATTGTTGTTTGTTCATGATGCCAGTGGGCTGCCTGCTCATTATCCTGTAGTTTGCAGGTGTAATCCTCAACAAAGTCCAGCATCATCACAACCCATCCCTTGTGCACAAATTCCTTGATCCTGCCAGACTGATGCTGCTGTTTCCATTCTGCCACATGCAGATGCCAACCCAGGAACAAATAGTATTCTTTTATTACTTCTACCAACTGCTGGAAGATTTAGCATTTGCTTATAATATTTTATTCATTTGTCACACTTGTATGCCATCAGTACTGCGCATTACATTGATGCTGTCCAATTGCTGCCACGTTTCTTGTTCTTGTCCATGTTGTTTGACTAGCTTCTCCACCGGTTTCCCAAAATTACCTTTTCTGCATTGGTTGCATGTTTTTTCTACACAGTCCAACATGTAGAAGTTTTCAAATGGTGCTTTTGGACACATAGTCAGTTCTACTGCCCAGTACATATTTCTGACTTTGCAGCCTATTACTTGATGTTTATACGAACATATATACGAACATATGAATTTGCCAGCAGAAATAGGCCACCTGGTCTATCAAGTTTGCTTGAGTGTGCAGCTAGCACCCTCACCTTGCAGTTTGTCCCATCCCTTTCCCAATTACCCCCCTCGCCTTGTACCATCCTCTTTTGAAACTACCCGCTGTCTTACAGGCTACCACCTCTTCCGGTAGAGCATTCCATTCTGCCACGATACTCTCCATCAGAAGGTGTCTCCTCATTTCCATTCTAAATCTTCCCCCTCCAATCTAAGGCCATGTCCTCTCATGTCCCTCCCTCTCCTCAGCCTGAGTATCCCTTCAGTGTCTGCCTTGTTTATCCCCTTTACATACTTAAAGGTCTCAATCATATCCCCTCAGTCCCTTCTCTCCTCCAAGGAGTTCATGTTCATCTCTCTCAGCCTCTCCTTGAATGGTCTGTACTCCAATCCCTGAATCATCTTTGTTGCCCTGCATTGTACCCCTTCCAGTAATTTCACATCTTTCTTCAGATGTGGGCACCAGAATTGCACATAGTACTCCAGGTGTGGCCTGACTAGTGCCCTGTAGAGAGGCAGGATCACTTCCCTGCTCCTAGAGGAGATCCAACTCATGATACAACCCAGCATCCTGTTGGCTTTCACTGCCACCCTCCTACACTGCTCTGTATTGTTCATCTACCCCATTATAACCACCCCTAGATCCTTCTTCTCTTCGGTAGAACCTAGCTGCACCCCTCCCAGCTGGTAACCCCTCCTTGGGTTCTTTGCTCCAAAGTGCAGGACTTTGAAATTTTTTGCATTGAACCTCAACTGCCATGCTTCTGACCACTCCACCAGTTTGATCAGGTTGTCCTGCAGCCCCTGCCAACTTGCTATATCATCCATCTCCATCCCCAATTTGGTATCGGTAGCAAATAGACTGATCTTATTCCTGACATCTTATGAGTTGTCCGCTGTGAAAATTCCAAACAGCACTGGCCCCAGTACTAATCTCTATAGCACCCCACTCATCACAGCCCTTGGAGATCAGAGTCCCCCCACCACTACCCTCTGCTGTCTCCCCTGCAGCCAATTCTCAATCCATTTACCCATCTTAGTCCACACCCTCATGTATCTCAATTTCCCTCCCAACCTCCAATGCAGCACCAAATTGAAAGCCTCACTAAAGTTCAAGTATATGACATCCACTGCATGATCCATGTCCAATTCCTTTGTGACCCAGTCATAATGCTCAACTAGGGTTGTCTGGCAGGATTTTCCAGAGACAAACCCATGCTGGTGACTGCCCTGGAGCCCATTGTTTTCCATAATTGTCACCAGCCTTTCCTTACGTATTGTCTCCTTCAGCTTCCCCATGATGGAAATTGAGCTTCATCATTTGGTCCACTTTTATGGATGGGTACCACATGGGCCATCCTCCAGGCATGCGTTTGCACCCCGTGTCCAGGGAGGTACAAAATAGTTCTGCCAGTAGTCCAGCCAGGAACTTGGCCATTTCCTTCAACACTCTGGGGTATATGCTGTCCAGTCCTGGTACCTTATCCACCCTCAGAGCCCTTAACTTCTCCAATACCCTACCCTCAGTGATCACCCCATCCATTACCCCTTCCCACTGACCACCCCGTGGTTGCTGCCCTCCTTTCTCCCTCATGACTACAGAACAGAAGTACTCATTCAGTGCTTCTGCCTGATCCACCCCTTTTCTCTGCCTAACCCCAGCCTTCCTGACCCTCACTATCTGGGCCATGTAGCTCCTTCTCTCCCATATGTATCTGAAAAAGTTATTTTCCCTATCTTTGATGCCCTGCACCAGCTTCAATCCCCTGGAGGCCTTAGCTACTCTGACTCCCCTGATTACTTTCTTAGACCTCTTCACATACTCCTCCCTATCCTCCCCTTCCAGTATTTCTTGCATTTCTTGAATGATGCCTTTTTAGCCCTCTTCATTTTGTAAGACCCCTCTACTTAACCAGCTCAGTTTTTTAGCCCTTTCCTTTTTGCTCTACAATCTAGTACATGTCTCAGTAGCTTCCCACATCCCCAATCTGATTATTTCCCATTTCTGATTTGCATCCCAGTCTGGCTGTATTCCTTCCAGATGCCCCCTTAAGATTTCACCCATCCTACCAAAGTCAGCCTGTCTGAAGTCCACCATTTTGGTCCTGTACCCAATGCTTCTCTGCTCATATTAAGTGTGAACCATTGTAAATTTGGGGTCAAAATGTTGAAAATTGCCAGTGTTAGGAGCCTGCATTCACAAACGTCAATGTAGGTTCATAACTTTGTTGTTTCTCGGTATTCTTATACCAAATTTTCAACATGGCTGTCTTATGACCCCACCTTTCGAACAAGGACAGAGAAAATGTTCAGCTTCTGTCCGAAAGGTGATTTTGCATAATGACTGAAAAATCAGTGTTGGGACTGATTTGTCTAATGTCACTGTAAGCGTCCATAAGGTGGGGTCCCAAAAAAGACATGTTGAAAATGTGGGACAACAATATGAAAAAATGGCCAAGTTATGCCACTAACTTTAAACCCCATTGAAATACATTAAACTGCATATCTGATTTCCTCAGTTCGCAATCTGGAATTGAAGAGTGAAGATGTGTCTGTGGTCAAAAAAGGATTATGTCATCAGAACTCTGGTCGGTAAGAGCTGGGGGTGGGAGTTGAGTGATAGGTGCTCAGGAGGAGAGTTGGGTGGGGAGATAATGAAACAACAGACATCGATGGACATTTTTCTTTTTTCAGTCTAAAATAAAAATGATGAGGGTCAGTTTTTGTATTTCAGATGAAGACACTGGGGGATTGGGCACCCCCAATGTCAGCATTTTGTGTGTGTGGGGGGTTGGGGTGGTGGGTGCTGAGAAGGAGGGTCAGGTTGGGTGAGAGTTACAGGGGCACCAGCACAGATATCAATGGGCAGTTTTCTTTGTTGTAGCCTATAAAAAAAGAAAAACCTAGTAGGTGGATACTGGGGGAGTGTTATGTTTGGGTAGGGTGTGGAGTGATGTGTGCTGAGAGGGAAGATCGGGTGGTGGGTGTCACTAGACACCAGGCAAAAACAAATAAGTTACAGAAAGGGGAATGTGTAGAATTTCTGTGACTTCAGGCCTATAAAAAAACCTACAAGGTGGACACTGGGGTCTGGGCACCCCAGTGTCAGTGTTATGTTTGGGGTGGTGTTAGGGGGTGCTGAGAGGGAGATTTGGGTGCGGGTGACTCTAGACACCAGGGGAAAAACAAATAAGTTATGGAATGGGAAATGTGTGGAATTTCCATGACTTTGGGCATGCACGTTAGCATGGATGCTAATGCGAATGCTAGAGTTACAGTTCCAAAGACAGACTCCTTCAATAGAAAGCCACTCAGCTGTTTGCTGACATGGGTTCATACAAATCAAAGGACCAAAGCCATCTCTGATTAGAGCAGCGTGGGTCCTTTGAAGTACACACAATTTCAGGGTACAAAGCAGAGAGTTGTGTCATGACGACAGTGTGTTGTTATTGGTCTAGGCTGTTAAGCCCCTGGTATTAAGAATTGCAATTGGCTCAGGAGTGACACACCCCTGAAATCCTCTTGCATGCATCACAAGATGTTTGTTGCATGCACATCAAATGTAAAAATTGGTGTGGCCAACTTAAAAAAATGTTAAAGAGGCATTAAAACTGTGCTGAGTACCAAAAAGTAAGTGATACTGATCCCCCCATGCACACACAAATGACGACATTTTAGGTCCAAAGACCTTAAAAATTTCATGAATTTGAAACTAAACTTAAAAAAAAATTACCAAGCCACTGGGGTGCCATCAAAGTTGTAAACCAGCTTAAGCAGAGTCTGAAGAAAGATCCACATCATGGTGCATGTTACAACCCCCCTCCCCCCAAACAAAAGAGTTTTCCCTCATGGCTTTGTGGATGGATAGATAGATGGTGAATAAACAGAACTGCAATTGCACCAGCAAAACTCCTGGTCACACCACCGAAGCCTAACTGCATACTGCGTACTCCTCTATGTTGCACTCAGTCAAGGGGGCCACACAGAAAAGTTATGTTTGCTTAGCGAGTGGTATGCCTTGAAATCCCCATAAACAAATCCTTACAAAACTAACAATAGGGCACAAATCTACTTGTTGTTTTTTTTTTTTTGGGGGTTGATTGTGTAACATGCTTACACAAATGGCCTAAAATGGGTTCCAGAACTAAAACAATCAAGTTTATTAGCAGCTGGGCTTGCTTTAAAAATGTACCAAATGTACAATAACTCCCTCAAAATACAGTAAATGCTCCAAATTTATGAAATTAATAACACACACACACCAGGGTACTAAGGGACAACAGTGATACATACATTACATTAAATACAGTAAAGTAAAATAAATACCTTTTTTGCAGACAAAATATTTGTAGGCACATTGCATCTGGAAGGCTAGGAGAGGTCAAGCAGATAAAGGCCATATGGAGCCACACCAACAGGGATGTACACCTGTTTTGTGTCCCAAAGTTAAAAAAGCTAAAATGCCAACACAATATGCCCCCAATAAAATCCAAGTTAACACCAAATTAACTTGGCAGCAACAACAATCCCTCAAATGCATCTGGGCAAGTGGTAGCAAACACAGTAGTCCTGAAAAACAAACTTTGGTGGGCTGCATGCATAATCAAACTCTTACCTGGCGCCATGGAGCCACATGTAATGAGATTGAATGTGAAACACTCAGTGTTGGCTGGAAACTCAAAATAAATTGCAGAACACCATGGGGCTGTTTGTTTTACCCCCCCACCCCCAAGCCAGCCCATCGTGTAGTTTCAGTGATCTTGTTAGGTTCTCCAGCACCATTCTGCTCATGCAATGGCTCATTATGAGCAGGCGGGGGGCTTGGACCAAAAAAGGTCACCAAGGCATCAGATGCAGGTAGTGATTGGGAAATGAAGGAAACCACATTTGGAAAAGCACTGTTAGCTCCAATTCAAATGGAGCAAGAGCACAGTGCAGCAAATTCCTCTTTTCAATTGAAGGATGTAAAATTTCCATCCCAAGCAGCTTTAAAGACTTGGCTCTTGTCTGCCACTGTTGATTATGCGATGTGTTCATCCCTTAATGGGGTCACTTAGGGATAGTGTAAATGTGGTTATTTTGCAATGTATTGCTTTATTGTATGATGTTGAAACTGTTGTATTTTTTGATATTTTTTATCACTATTATTATTATTATTATCAATATGTAACATGTGCTGTACTCTTGTTTTATGATAAGACATCACTGTAAGTGAGTTTTCTCAATGAATTTATACCAAAATAAACAAACCTGAAACTTGAAAATGTGAACTTTTGGGACAAGGAGTGAATGTAACCCAAGGGAACATAAGCAGTTACATTCAAGGCCACAATTTTCAGAGTCACCTGTGGGGGGAATCTAATTAAAGCAGCACTCAGAATAGTCCCACAAATAAAAACAGGAACATAGGGCAGGATTTTCCTGAAGCTTAGATCACCACAAACCCTGGGTGTGCTGCCGATAGAGCACATGGGGCTTGCAGAGATCTAATGGCAGTTTCTATCCCATGCGGCACTTGTCACAGGTTACACCAACTTGATATAGTCTAACTTGCAGCAATATTGGTGGCCTGTATTACAGAACTTACACCAGATATTTGGTGCAAGCTGCTACAAATGATGAAAACTGTTGCAGCTGCACCCAAGATGGTGGAATTACGCGTAGTTGTGACGATGGGGTTGGCACACTTCCAGAACCTAAGTGTCGTGGCACAGAGCTTAGCACAAGCCCTGCGCAACATTTTGAAAATCCTGCCCATACTTGTTTTACCAAACAGTTTATTCATGTGAACACTCTCAACAAGGGCTATTTAACAACTTTGTTCAAGACATTAGTAGACATGTCACAAATCAGGACACTTTTTTTTCTGGACTTTGCATAAAGAAAATGGAATTTTTCCACAAAGGATTGTCGGATGCCATTCATTTTAACGTATTTATTAGATCATAAAGGGTAGTTTAAAATGCCATAGTAGTGATATTTTTCATGGTTTTCCCTGAGTCTGGGTTTCGCGAGGTAATGTAGCCATTATCGGTAACCCCTTTTCATGCACTGACACAAACTCACCAATGTATTGACCTGAGGCAGGCCAATACAGCATCGCTGCAAGAGAACTTTATAATACATAATTATAGATGAGTCTATACTGCCCAAAATACATTTGCCACAATCTCTGCTCATGATGTGCACAACCCAAATCTTTCCCTATGGACTACTCAGGATATTAGGCACCAAAATTAAAACGATGATAAACAGTACACAATGGATTTCAATGTAGCAGACAGTGATGATGGATCACTATTGGGATCACTATTAAGGCCAGTGATGGTGGATCACTATTAGGGAAGAAAACCCACCAGACTGTATGACTGAAGCCAGCCAGTAGGGTAGCTGTCATCCAGCAGAACAATAAGGAAGACATCTTCTAGTCAATTCGCAGTAGCAGAGATGCCATCAGGAATGGAAGAGCAGTGGACTAATCGCAGATAAGTGGCCTTTTTTTCTGATCGCTAGGAGTGGTTCCTGAATTGTTTTTTAAAAAAACTAGCATAACAAATGTGTTGGTGGTGGATTTTTGTGGAGCTTTGTTATTTTTGGGGAGGGGGGACAGAGCAGAGAATGGGCTGAGGCAAGAGCTTGGTGGCCAGTTACTGCCGCTGGCACCATTGGAGATCCCACAGGAACACATGACTACAGCCAGCCAGTAGTGCAGCTGTGGTCCCTATATAATACCCAAAGGTCCAAGAGACCCTTTGTGTGAGTGACCCAAAAGCATGAGTGCCACAAAGCAGGAGTCTGACTAAGTTGCATCTGGGGCATCAGCCAGATGTCCACAAGGAAGACCACAGGCCACTGGCCACACTGGTCATGGTAGGTGAGGTAAGTGTAAACGGGAGGGTAGGAAGTACAAGGCAGGAGGAGAAGGAGGAGGAGGAGGAGGAGGTTAGTAAGAGGGCTGCAGCTTCTCACATTTTAAGGCCCACTTAAATTTGAACTAAGCAATTTGAAACAGAGGGTTGGAAGTACACTGTAGGGGGTTGGTAGTACATTGTAGGAAGATGGAAGGGGATTGCAGCTGAGCACAATCTGGAGTCAGCTTATAGCTGTACAAAGCAGTAAGGAAGCAGGAGGGTTTAAGGGAACTGAGAGTATTTGGGACTTGCTGCAATCATCTCTATCTAGGTTACACACAGTGATACATAACTGGAGGCTAGGAGAAGCTGGGCCAGGAGGATGTTGGGAAATATATAGTTGTATAGGTGACAGGAGAGTGGAAGGAGAGTGGTAATCTGCAACAGCTGTGGGGCAGCAGTCTTCCTGTGGATGACGTAGAGTAAAGGGGACTGTCCAGTATGTCAGAGTGTGGGGTAGCTATGGGCTGAAATTAGGTTGCTCAGGTGGGAGCTGGGGAGGATGGTGTGGGTAGTCAGAGATGCAGAGCAGAGGAGAGGGAGGAAGATGGGGGTAATCAGGGCATTAGCGTATCAGACGGGGAAGGGAGCAAGGAGGACAACCCAGTATACAGGATATCTCTTCCTCAGAGGATGTGGAAGCCCAGGGTGGAGGTATAGCAAGTGGTAAGGGGAAGGGGTGGGAATGTAATGATAGCATCACGGGTAGGAATTTTTGAAGGAATACCCTTACCAAATAGATTTTCACCACTGTCTGGTGGGGGGAGGGAGCATCAGGTAGTGAGGTAGGATGTTGAATTGAGCCAGGGCTGAGGGTAGGAGGACAGGGGAGGGGAATGGGAACTAGTCAGGGTGGCAGGAAAGAGGAAGCAGGCAAAACAGAGCAAGGGATGGGGGGATGGAGAGATAAGGAAGGGAAGAAAAGAGGGAAAGTGGAAGCAAACATAGATAGCCAAGGGGAGGGGAAGTGGGAAGTGGGAAACAGGGGACTAAGTAGTGGATGTGACGATAAGTTCAGCAGGGTGGGGGGAGGAGTTAGGTGGGGGAGCAGCTAGTACCACATGTAAGGAAAGGATGGGGAGCACGGATATAGGGGACGTAAGGGTGGCAATCATAGGGGACTCCATAATTAAGGGTATTCAGTGGCAAAGGAAGGGGGCCCAAATGCAAGATGAAAAGTGATGTGCATGCCAGGAATTACAGTGGGAAAGGTGAGCCCAAGAATCAGGGAAATAGTAAGGGAGGTTGGGGGAAACCAAATTTATCTGAAAGGAGGTGGAGGTGGTGCAAATTAGGCTCAGTGGGTTAGGGAAGATCTGCAGAGAGGAAGTAAATTTGATGGCCTTCTCAGAGGTGATACCAGTACCAAGGGCCAGCACAGCCAGGAAGAGAAAAATAGAGAAATTTAATGGCTGGCAGAGAAAATGGTACAGGGAGGAGGGGTGCTTCCGTATTGGGGATTGGGGGAAATCCTGGTCAAAGAAAGCACTTTCACCAGACAGGCTACACCTCAGTAGAGAGGGTTTGAGGGAACTCAGGGACAAACTAAGGAGATACATAACTACTACGCATTAAACTTTAAACTAATAATGGGGAATTTGGGTCTGCAGCCCCAAAGACTCCAGAAGGAGGAGGTCAGTGGACCTCCCTCTCAAAGTGATGGATGAGGTCTGGAGAAAGGAGGAGGAGAGGGTGAGAAACAGTTAGGAATGGGTGGAGATGGTGAATAACAGTTAGCAAGGAGAAGTTGGGGTACACCGAGGAGAGAAATGTGAAAAAGAGAAGGGGATAAGAGAAGGAGGGTCAGATTCTAGGTGGTGGGTGGTGTCTCTGAATAGGTAGTCTTGGAAACAAGATGGATGAATTGCAGGTACTATTAGCAGAGGGAAGGGTGGATATAGCAGCAGTAACCAAAACTTTGGCCACACTATTGTATGACAGGGACCTTACAATCCCTGAATATAAACTCTACAGGAGGGATAGAGCAGTGGGGAAGGGGGATGGCAGTTTACATCAGAAATGGAATAACTTGCATGAAGAAGGAGTCAGAAGAGGGGAAGGTGGAGCTATTGTAGGTTCAGCTATGGTTTAATAGTGGGGAAGGTGAACTTGGGGTTTACCTATGCTGAATTGACACACTGTTGTTGAAATTTGGCATAGCGAGATCCTCAATGTAGACAGGCAAAAATTTTGCCCATTTGACAAGGGTGCATTTCTTGGGGCTAAAGCACTCGTGACCTACCCCTTCTATAGATTATCAACTCCAAGTGAGAGTTGATTTGAAGGGGGTGCTGAAACATTGTGAAAAGGTGAAATTCCGCCTTCAAGTCCCTCACAGTGACAATTTTGAAACCTGTCGAGATTGTCACTGTGAGGGATTTCACCATGAATGTTTTGAATGTTTTAATGTGCAGTCAGCAAATCAAGTTGAGCATGGTTTACAGACTACCCAACCAGGAAGAGGGGAGGGACTGGGAACTGAGCTCATAAATTTTTGAGGCTGCATGGAAAGGTGAAGTGGTAGTAGTGGGAGACTTCTACCTTCCCACGGTAGACTGGAGCGTATCATCCACTACATGTGCCAGGAGTCAGATGAGCCTGGAAAGGTTGCAGAGTGGGTTCCTGAAACATAACATCACAGAACCAACCAGGGAGGAGGCAATCCTTGATCAAGTGCTGCCAAATAAGGAAAATATACAGGGCATAGTGGTCAGACATCCCCTGGGTGGGAGTGACAATTGCACAGTGTGGGTCTGGGTGGATATGTGAAGAGAAAGCATCCTGACTAAGACTAAAATCTTGAATTTTAGGAGGGTGGACCTCAGGAAGATAGGCGATGTACTAAGAAGACACCTTGCAGGCATCACAGCAGATATGGGGGTGGACCAAAGGTGGTCCATCATTTAGGAAGGAATAATGGTTGCCATAGAGGAGTGCATTGGGTTCAAGGGGAAAATAATTCAAGGGCAAAAGCACCCAGTTTGTTCAATTTTGGGGTCACCCAGGCAGTCAAGGAAAAAAGGTTAGTTGATAGGAAATTCAGAAAGACCAAGACAGAAGAAGAAAGGGAAAATTACCTAAGGCTGGCTAGTGTGGCAAGTAATGAAGTCCAGCTAGCTAAGGCAATAAAGGAACTGGAGATAGCTGAGGGAATTAACAAGGGGCAGAAGGTCTTTTTTTCACTATATAAGTGAGAAAAAGAATAAAAGGGATGAGATTTTTAGTTTTTAGAAAGGAGAGGGGTGGGTGGAGGAGAATGGGAGAAAAGCAGAGGTACTTAATGAATACTTCTGTTCTGCCTTCACCTGGAATAAAAATGGACCTGTGCCTTCAGGAGGGAGAAGGGAAGCAAGGGGGGTGTGGCATGGATGTAGTGATAGAGGATGACAGAGTAAAGTAGGGGCTTCCAGCACTGAAGGTAGAAAATTACGAGGCTCAGATGGAGTAAATCCAAGGCTATTGGGGGAACTGCCAGCGGAGCATGCAAGGCCTAGGTGGGCCTGTTTAATAGTTCAATAGAGTCAATGTGGTGCCACAGGACTGAAGAATGGCACATGGGGTACCTCAATATAAGACCTGCCCCAAGGATGATCCAGGGAATTACAGACTGGTCAGTCTGACCTCAATTGTGTGCAAGCTCGTGAAGATCATACTTAAGGAAAGATTGGTAGAATATCTAGAAAAGCATGGTCGCCAGGATGCAAAGCAGCATATGTTTGGGGGGGTTGTATCAAATGAATTTGATTGACTTCTTTGACTGAGTCACTAGGACATTAGACAAGGGGCCAAGTGGTAGACATCCTCTATCTGGATTTCAGCAAGGGCTTTGATTCTCATAAGGGGTTGATCAGGAAGTTGGCGGATCTCAGGGTTGGGGAGAAGATGACTAGATGTGTTGATAACTGTTTGTGGGATAGACACAGATGGTAGTAGTGAAGGGGGAGAGTTATCTAGCACCAGAGAGGTCACCAGTGGAGTCATACAGGGTTCTGTATTGGCAACACTGTTGTTCAATGTCATCATCAATGACACTGGGGATGCCATTATGGGCAAAATGTGCTTATTCACAGATGACACCAAGCTCTGTGGGAGGGTGGACACAGCCAAAGGGATGAAGGACCTACAGGATGATCTGATAAAGCATGAGAGGTGGTCCAAGATCTGGCAGCATAGCTTCAATGCCAAAAAAATGCAAAGTTATGCACAATTGAGTCAAGAATCCCAGGACGGAGTACTACCTGGTAGGGGTCCAGGTATCTGCAAGGAAGGAGGAAAAGGACCTGAAAATAATGATCACTAGTGACCTGAAGCACTCCATGCAGTGCATGAAAGCAGCAGGAAGGGCAAACAAGATGTTGGGATGCATAGCTAGGGGGATCAGTAGTAGGAGAGAGGAGGTTATACAGCCTTTGTACAGGTCACTGTTGAAGACACATCTAGAGTGTGGAGTCTGGTACTGGTGCCCACACCTCAAGAAGAACATTAAACTGCTGAAGACGGTTCAGAGGAGGGCTACAATGATGATTGCAGGTCAGCAGGGTACGGCATAAGAGGAGATGTTGGGAGCATCGAACATGTATTCTCTGGATGACAGAAGGGAGAGTGAGGACATGATTGAGATCTTTAAGCACTTGAAAGGTACAGTACAAATAAGGTGGATAAGGAGGGTCTCTTTAAGCTGCATGGTGGCCATAACATGAGGGGACACAGCCTTAAGTTAAGAGGGAGGTTTTGGAATCACTTTTTCTGGAAAAGGTGGTGGCCAGTTGGAATGCCTTGAGTGATAAGGTGGTGCCATTGAAGACAGTGGACAGCTTTAAGAGAGACTGTGATAGAAAGCGGGGAAGGTAAGGATCATGGGTGGGGAGGATTGAAAGGATGGGATGAGTGGGGATGGGCACAAGGTCAGTAGTTCAAGCTGTAGACCCTGCAATACAAGCAAACTAGATAGACAAAGTGGCCATCTTCTGCTGCTTTTATTGTACAGTATGTTCATATATTTGTATGTATAATGTAGAAAATACACTATATGAAGTACTGTAAATGGGGAAACTGTATTTTCTACTCTAGACTTCTGTTCTGGTTACCACAAAATAGAGTTGGAACCAGAATTAAGAAACTAATTACCTTTGTCAAAAGGGACTATACAGATACAAAAGACTGATTTTTTGAATTCCTTCAGATTGTAAAATAATGAGAGTAATTCAGGAAGTGCTGCAAGGCTGTGAAAGCTGCAAAAATATTTCTGATATAATAGTATATGGCAACGGTCATAAAGAGCAGGATCAATGTTTCACAGAGGTTTGGATCAAGTGTGTGACAGTAACCTCACACTCAACAAAGAAAATTACAAATTTACCAAAAAGCTAACATTCATGGGGCACAACCTTACAGAAAATGATATCAAGGATAACACAGGGAATGCTGCAGCAGTGAAAATGCCAGAGTTCCCACATCAGCAATAGAGGTACTAAGGTTCTTAGTTCTTGTCAGTTACTAATTGTCTCAAACATTGCAGCAGTAGCTGAACCATTACGTGAACTCACAAGAAAAAATGTTACCTAGGAACAGACTGAGCACCATCGATGGGTCTTTGATTCACTTAAGAAAAGCCTGACAAGTGCTGAAGTCATAGACTATAAGACCATTGCAGATGCAAGACTGACTGTAGATGCTAGGCCTGTTGAATTGGGAGCAGAAACAAGTTTATAACATCTATAGACCTGTTGCATATGCTAGCTGGACATTATCTGAAGTGGAGAGAAGATAATTCTCAGACAGAGGGAGAAGCCTTAGCTGTACTATGTGTAACCCCCTGTTCCCTGGGGTTACCAAAATCCCATCAGTGCCAGTGTTAGGTAGGAAAGGCAGCTGGTGAATAACTAGATACATACATTTTCATCTAGTCCCTCTCCGCTTGCTTGATCTCAGCTGAGAGCAGACAGATGATGCCGTTTAGAACTCTTGTAGCCTCCCAAGCCACACAGATTGCTATGAGTGGGGGAAATTTAGAATTTTCAGTTAGTCTGTAGTAGGAGATCAGAGAGTGAGCACTGAGGAGTGAGGAGAGACAGTTTTTTTTCACCCTAGTTCTGAAACCATCTTTTGCCTGACTTGTGAAGTGGTGGAAACCATCTCCAGGATTTCTTGATGCGGGATAAGGGGACTGAAGATGATTTGAGAGGCAATCCCCTGATCCAACCTAGAACATTTTGAAGCTGTTTTTGGTGTACAAACTATGAGTAGATTCTGTCTGAGAGTTACCCAGGATATGTATCTGCTGTTTTCTGTGGGTGACACTCTGATAAAAGGACCCAATTCACCCATTTCTGTTTTGAGACTGTTCTCAAGACATTTGTTTAAAGTTTGCTGACAGTGGATGTCCCAGGTGTGACTAGCCACTTTGTTCAGAACTTTAATGTTACATTCCCTTGTAGTGTGTCTGATGCTAAAATGTGCTAAACATTTGAAGAAAGCATAATTTCTACTGTTCTTTATCTGTTGAGGTGTAACTCTGAAAGAATGGCTGGGTATGGACTAGGAAGCAAAAGGTGGGCAACCCCCATCTGGAGTGACCATTTCAGCATTTTGGGTTCTGTAAGGGCACCTGTTCTTTCAGTGCATATAGCCAATGCCTGAAGAGTAAAGTTTACCCTTGTATGTGGGCTTTGCTAGTCTTGAGCCCTAGTGTGCTCTATCATGGCCAGTGTGCCACATTTCCGTCTGTAAATCGTAAGCCATATGAGAACTGCTCTAAGTCATGGCCTAGTGCCACTTCCAGGAGCCTATCATGTGTTTCATTATGGCTAGTACCACCTTTCAGATGTCTAATCCTATATGCTATATGGGAAGTTCAAGTTTCTGTTTCTACAGATGTGTTCTGCATTGCCTTGTGCCACGAAGTGTAAACCCTTGGGGTCCATCTTTGTTTTTGTGTACCAACTGTTTTGGAATAAAGCCACAATCTAGAATCCCAGCCTGGTATGGACAATCTAGTTACTGCTTCCTGTGTGGATTTACTGGGTACCCTTATCAGAAGTGCAAACCTAGCATAGACCTCAGCAAAATTTCTCTCCTCAGGACCTGGATTTGGTAATGGTCCGTTTGTGTCTTGTACACACTCTGTGTTTCTCTGTATATAGTTTTGTACCCCCAGCCCTCTCTTTTCCTCTAACCAGTAGTACATTGGTAGAGCATTTGTTTCTTACTGCGAACATGAATGGTTCAAATCCTGATCATGCATCTTTAACTAAAGCTGGGCAAGCAATGTTAGAGGTCAGTAAGGAGGGCTGGGGGATACTGGGATGCAAAGGGAGAGGCATCACCAGTAGAAAACAGGAAGTTGTTATCCCTCTGCACAGACAGCTGGAGTGACCCCATCTGGAGTTCTGTGTGGAATTCTGGAGACCCAATCTCCTCAAAGACATAAACAGGATGGAGGCAATCCAGTGTAGGGCAACTAAAATGGTGCAGGGTCTGCACAGGAAGACATATGAAGAGATATTTAAGGAGCTTAATATGTATAGCCTCGAGGAAAGGAGGGAGAGGGGGGACATGATAGAAACATTCAAGTACCTCAAGGGAATCAGCAAAGTCCAAGAGGGTAGAATCTTTCAGAAAAAGAGGTGTACAAGAACAAGAGGCACAATTTGATGATGGGGGGTGGCTCAGAGGTAATGTAAGGAAGTATTTTTACACGGAGAGGGTTCTGGATGCATGGAATGGCCTTCTGGAGGAGGTTGTGGAGTCAAAAACAGTGGTGGAATTCAAGAATGCATGGGACAGTCATAAGGCAACTCTAGAGGGTGGGGGTAGGAAGGAGTAGGCTGTTGGTTAGCTAGGATCTGCAGCTTATCCATTAGGTTGGGAAATGGGCAGACTGGGTGGGCCAAGCAGTCCTTATCTGCCATCAAATTCTACGTTTTTATGCAGACAGAAAAAGTATGGGATGTGTGCCTACTACTTAAATAAGTGGCTGGTGGGGGTTGCATATGGGTTTGCAAATTATTTCATATTTACCTGTATTGTTATTGATTTTACAATCATATCACTTCACAAAGTGTTTGATGTCATTTAACCAGCAAAACCTACCCCTACTCCACATATTCAGAGTTAAGGCTACAGTCTTACTGATTTAAAGTATTAGACAGGGTCTTTAAATACAGCAAATGTTTTATCTGGCTCATCAGTTGACATCCCTGATTTTCAAAGTTGGGATAGCACCGAAGAATATGTACATTCTCTTGCAGATCATGCAGTCCCAAAAGCTATGATGCTTCAAGAGATGAATCCGCCTTCAGAACAAGATGTGATTTTGCAGCAAGTGTGTCAAAGTATCAAATCAGTATAGTGGGAAAATCTGATGGGCTGCAGTAGTAAAGTAATAACTTATTGCAGCCTTTATCTTTCAGTTGAGCATGAAAGGTCTTTAGAGAAACTTTCAGTTATCTAAAATACTGCGTTGTCCCCTGCTAACAGTTGCTTTCTGCTCAGCTTTCCACTCTGTCACTGAGCTCCTCTCAGTTTTCAAGGTGTACTCCAGTACAGTACTTGAATTGATTAACAGATTAACAGCAACTTTGCACTATTTGGGTTAACTGGCAGACTGGATTATTTTTTAACAGGTTTATTTAGTTTTGTACTGTAATCTTACCCTGCCGTATCATCCATCTTTCTCAGTCTATAGTTGTGGTCAGTGCTTGAGATGGCAAAAAGGAAGTGCTATGAATGGATAATGACTGAAATCATCAAGAAAGTGGTGTTAGTGCTGGCTGAGGCTTGGAAGGAGGTTAAAAAAGAGCCAATAAAAAAGCTGGGAAAAATCCACGATTAAGGCCACTCAACACAGAGCCACAGGCAAACATTTACAGAGACAGAGTACTGTGTACTATAAAATGTACAGCAAATATGATCAGTAAATGCAATTGAGGTACAAAAATACAAAAGTGACCAATTACAAGGCCCCTGTAAAGCAGAGAAGTGGGTATATTATGAAGCTATTCACCCAGACTACAAAGTCAGGAAATAGTTTGTAACAGTCAGGAATTAAATGACAGTACTCTATGTCCCTAAATTTTATTTCTTACAAGTTATTTAAGGATCTGCCTGCAGATACATTCACAGCACCTTATGTTTCAAACTAGGACACCTACTGTAGGTCAGGGAATGGCTTCTGAGTTGTGTTATTGGAGGATGACTACAATGGACAGTCATGAGGGGGTTGCAAGTCCCCTCCTTGCTCCAACCCACTCCAGAACACAGGATCAATTTCCCTCTCCCCTCGCCCCTCTCTCAGAAAACTATTGCATGCCAAACCACTTTCTCAAATATTTTCCCCAAGCTCTGGTCCTCTTTTCCACTGTCTATTCACTTTGCTTCTTCTTTTTCCTCCCTCATGTCCCTTTTCATGACTTTACTACCCCTGCCTGCAGCTGCACCTGATCCCCCCTCTCCCCTCCATGTTGATGGTACCACGCAGCTTGGAGTAATTTCTCCTTAACCACCATAAATCCAGTTTGTGGGACACTTAAATATGCCCCTAAATATATTCACATCTAATTTTATTTGCACTGTTCATAATACCGACCTACATGTTTTCTAGTGATTAAGCTGGTATATACAACTTTGTGACTGCTCAACTTATTGTATGTGTATTACTTTTGCACCTTCTGTTCTTTGCATTTTGGCATTTTGTATTTTATTGAGCTGCCCAACCATATCGTATTATTAATTGTTCTTGCATCTTACAGTACTGTGTTTTCTGTATGTTGTATTTAATTTATTCTGCACCTTGTTAATATCTACTCCCCTCCTCCTCTCCCAGGATACATATGGAAATGAGATGTTACCAGCTCAATGTGTTTTTCTCCTGGTGAAACTTTTGAAATAAATGAAATGTTGTTGAAATGTATCAGCTGATAGCCAATTCAACAAGTAACACTTGCAGTTCTCCACTTTCTCGGGAGGCTGAAAGGCATACTCAGAAAGATACTTACTGTATATGGTAAATGCTACAAAAGGTTTACTAAACAGTGAGGTAAGCCTCTGAACTGACCAAATACCCAAGTACAGAAAGTTCACTGTCAAGAGGAAGGGAGCTGATAGGGCGAACTTACTATGTAAAAAGAAGAAACAAAAGTCAATTTTGTCTTACACAAAGATTTACATTTAATTACTTTTCAGTGGAAAATTACAGTTTTTGTTTCAAGAAGTAAAAATCAGGATGTTATTTGTCAGTCACAGGAAGTTCAGTAAAAGGAAAGCAGAAACTCATTTTGCACAGATGTGCGGCAAGGCCAAAAAAGTTATTAACATTCGTCCCACATAATGTAGTTCTAATTTGAGAAATACCTAGAGAATTTCAAACGTTAGATTTCACAGCAGTTATATGATCCTTACAACACATTTTTTACACAGTGTGCAGATTTATTTTCTATTTTGTAACAATTCCCAATGAGAACAACTGAAATATGTATTTCTTGAGGCAGCCAACAGCATCATTTGAAGTAGTCCAAGTCAAATACTGGCAAGAACCTCTAAGGGAAAACAGACCACACTCTTGCTTGAGTTTTGTTCTTTTCTTAACAGGAACTAAGATTATAGTTAATCACGTTATAAATTGCACAGTTGAAATGTTTTTCATTAAACTTTTTTGTCTGTAAAAAGCATTTTACTAAGCTCTTTACCAGTGTTGCAGGCTAGACCAAGCAGTTTGGAAAGCTATTCCAAAAGTGAATTTCACGAACAACTTACGAAGTAATATGGAGTATCTTATCTGGCTGACAAAGCTCTCATGTGAACCTAACAGCCAATTTCAGACCCCATGCACACTAAGGCTTTTAAAGAGGCAGTGTTCTGCTACATTTTTTTTAACTGTATTGAACTAGAAAGAAATGATCAGAAATGCCAGTAGTGTTATTTAATTTGTCTTTATCTGTGCTGCCTGTTTTGATATCAGCTCTGAAAGTGTAGCGAGTTGAGCAGCACAGGCACAAGTGGCTCCATATATGATGTGGTGATGTAGGGGGGAAATGAACTGGGCTGCATCAACTCTGATCCTGCAGCCGGCCCGGTGGTGCTGCGGGTTGAGGTGCTGGATGCCACAGCTCGTGCTATGCTGGCGACCCGAGTTTGGGAATGAGTCTGGGCCCTTGGGGGTCAGCAGGGGAGAGAGAGGATCGAGCATCTGGAGGTCAGCTCTCCTTTCTCTAGGGTGGGATTCAGGCATGCCCAGCATTGCAGTGGCCCCTGGTGGAGACTGGTGGTACTGCACATGCTAGGGGGCATTACATAGTGGGACGAGAGCTGCGGCAGGTGAACTGATGCCATTGCATGTCCAAGCTCTCAGGGGGGGTGGATGAAGGGTGTACAAGAAAAATCTCCACTCCCGGAGATAGGTGACGGCACCACCCTGCAGCCATACTCCATTGGCCGGAATCATCTATCTCCTGGGTCGAACGCAGCCCAGCCCAGCCTGAATTTGCAGATAGAGCATCCTGGGAGGATAGGGTGGCCCCACCCCGGAAGGGCTCAGAGTCGAGGGGAAAGCCAGGCTAGTGCCAGGATGTTGGTGAGTTTCAGGATCAGAGGAGTAGCTGGGTAGAGTGGATGCCTGACAGAGTTCTCTGGGGATCAGTGGAACCAGAAAAAGAGTTGTAAAAAAAAAAAATTCTGATCCTTACTGGAGAGTGGTGATCAGCACTTAACAGAAAGTAACTATAAGTCATTGCTGTTTAGTACTTCTCTCATAGATGGTTATGAATTTATTGAGCTTAGTGTCAAATAACAGATGTGTTGTTTTCTTTTCTGTTTTCTAGTGAAAACAGTCACTTTCATGGCTACTCCATCTTGTGACTGAATCAACACAGAAGCTGAAGCAGTTTGTGTCTGCATACATCAGAGAAGAAGTTATAAATGTATTTGAATATTTATGTATGTCATCCCATTTATATTGTGCAGAGTATTGCAGTGACAGGATATACTTCCCATTATGTAAGGGCATGATCAAGCACCCCCATCTCCACTACATAACACAGTTACAGCTCTATCATATGGCTGTTAACACTTGCTCATAATGCAGAGGATAAGCACTATGTATATGTTATGGATTTATTTAATTAGTTTTAAATAGGAGAATATTCTAACACATTATTATTTTAGTAACCGTCTTTCACTACTGTTTGTAATGCACCACGTTAAACATGTCACACTGTACTGAGTAGTATACAAGATTATGTATGTGGCAAAAAATTCAAGGAAGACTCGCATGTATAATTTCATTATAATAACCCACTAAATACAGCAGATTTGTATAGAGAAGACTGTTTTTGTTAATTTTTGTTATATGTATGATAACTGCCAGTACCAGTGTCACAGTCTGCATGTCTTCCCCTTATAAAGTATGCATCCTGCAATGTAGGCTTTCAGCATATTGGTCCAGTAGTGGTTCTGTCTGAGTAACAGTTCAAACGTTTTTTTCTTTATTTTTTAGAACCTGAATTTGATATACTGTATATGGGTCAATACAAATGTACACATATTCATCTTTGTAGTTGAAATGTAAGACTAACTGGAAGAGCTTAGAAACATAGAATTTGATGGCAGATAAGGACCACTTGGCCCACCTAGTCTGCCCATTTTTCTACCTAACAGATAAGCTGCAGATCCTGGTTTACCAACAGCTTGCTTCCTCCTACCCCCAACTAGGACTGCCTTATGTCTGTCCCATGCATTCTTGAATTCCTCCACTGTTCTTGACTCCACGACTTCCTCAGGGAGGCTGTTCCATGCATCCACAACCCTCTCTATGAAAAAATACTTTCTCACATTACCTCTGAGCCGTCTGCCCTCTATCTTCAAATTGTGCCTCCTTGTTCTTGCACATCTCTTTTTCTGAAAGATGCTACCCTCTTGTACTTTGTTGATTCCCTTGAGGTACTTGAAAGTTTCTATCATGTCCCCTCTCTCCCTTCTTACTTCAAGGGTATACATACTAACCTCCTTTAATCTTTCTTCATATGTCTTCTGGTGCAGACTGTGCACCATTTTGGTTGCCCTCCTCTGTACAGCCTCCACTCTGTTTATGTCTTTGCGGAGATGGGGTCTCTAGAACTCTCTACCCACATTCCCTGCCCTTTATTAAGCCTCATATCCCTCCTTTGGTCTTTCTTCGCTCCCTAATGTACCTATAAAAGGTCTTATCCCCCTTCTTGACAGAACTGGCAATCTTTTCCTTTGTTTGTAAACAGACAGCCCCCTACCCCACTCCCACACTTATTCATGATCGACGATAAACACAAATAGTGATGCTAAAGTGGTATGTTGCATCCCGTTTGTGCCTGATTTCTTTATGATTTGAGATATATTTACTAATTTATTTATTGAATATATTGGATTTACAACCTTTGAGTCATAGACTCATTTACAAAGGCTCCACGTCAATGAACAGTTAGACAAAGTGATATAGTAGTCAGAAAAACACATAGACCCAGATATTCAAAAGAGTTGCGCATGGCGCAACAATGTTGCACCATGCAAAACCCACTGATGCACCCCGGCACGATTTTCAAAAGGGAAAAGTGCGCCGCACAAATCCCGATTAGTTGGAACGCATCAGTAATGTATGCAGGAACAGGTGGGGGGGCGTGCCATTGCATAACCTGCACAGCCCGATATTCAGCCCGGGATGTGCAGAGTCATGCATGCGCAACCCCTACCTGCGTCTGCACAAAGTTACACCCAAACAAAAGGAACAAGTGATGGCCACCCACAGGTGAGCTGCCACATTGCAGGGTGCAACACAACAGTTGCCACCTGTGGGTGGCCACCCGAGTTCCTGCCTGAATTCACATACCTGGACTGAGTAGTACAGTATGGGCTGCATGCCCATTGGCTCATGCTGTAAACCAATGGGCATGCAGCCCTACCGAGCTGTCAGTCAGTGGGCGGTGGGGCGGCAGGTGGTTGGGATGCTACCACCCGCTGGCTGACGGGGGGGAGCAGGGCGGTGGGGCTCAGTGGTCGGGTAGGGATACACTAGACTATCAGGTATATTGGACTTGGGAGGGGTACCTATCAATGATGCCTGCGATCTGGCTCAGTGCGGTCCACTGGAACACCAGGGATATTGGACTTAGGGGGGGTACCTATCAATGATGCCCGCGATCGGGCTCAGTGTGGTCCACTGGACCACCAGGCATATTGGACATTTTTTTTGTATTACAGGAATTCCTGCGATCGGGCTGCAGGGGGCATTGGTCCCCGATGGCTGCTGCCTGGCAGGGCGCCAGGAGCAAGTCGTTGGGGATCGGCGCACCTGCAGGATAATGGCATGCAAATGGGGCCGTAATGAGATGCAAATGGCCCCCTGTGTGCCTTGCATATTTTATGGCCCCATTTGCATGTCCCCTTTTGAATATCACAGGTGCTGTGCATAGCACAATGGTACTTGCGCCAGCACATCTCCATGCTCCACTCTGGCCACTTGCTGGCGCCAGTGCCACTGTGCCATGCACAGTGAGGGTGGCCAGGGTGTGATATTCAAAGCTGCTGCACCATAGCGCAGCTCCGTTGAATATCACCCAGGCCACACCCCTGTGCAACAATGTTGAGCTGCGCCCTGGCTTGCGCCACAGCCTGGTGCAGTTTGGATATTCCGGCCCTAATGTGAATAATATAATCAAATTAGTGAAAAGAGGCCTATATAGATTAGGTAACTATTCAGGTCCAGTCAAGGAGCCTGACATTATCAAAGGTGCAGGCAGTTGGAACCAACATTGTCATTGATATAAACAATAGTGTGCACAAGTGAGGTTTACATTTTGTGAAAGCTTTTGATACTGTGGAGTAATCACAGTTACACATTCAGTAATGTGTCTTGGGTGAGTACAAAGACAGTAGTTAGTAACACTTTAACATACTCATTTTCAAGCATTGTACAGGCTGCGCAGAACATGTATACATTAACTGGGATATCCACAAATGCACCACCACAGGGGCAGGACCAGGGTGGCCCAGGACCTGATGGTCGTGAGGTGGTGGGACTAACCATGGGACAGGCTAGCCATTGCACTGGCAGCTATGGGTGGAAAGTAGGTGGTCTTTTAGGGCTTTTTTGAAGGGGCCAAGTCTGGAGTCAGAGGTTATGGCAGGGGGAGATCATTGTACCTTAATGGTGCCTGGTAGGAGAAAGACCTTTGGGCAAGGGAAGTCCTGACTCTGGAAATGGACCAGACCAGCTTATTTGATGAGCGGGTGTTTGCAGATGCATGTCAGGAGCAGAGGAAGGCCAAAACTCTAAGTGGGTTAGGTCCTAGGTGGATCTTTTTGGAGAGAAGGTAAGTCTGGTAGCACATTCTTTTATCAAGGGTGAGAATATTTGAAAGGGCATACCAGGTACAGCTATGGGTGCATCTACCTACACCAGTGATAAGTCTACATGCTTTGTTGTTAGCCAGGTGGATTTTATTGAGAGCTGTGTGGTCGGTGGCCGAGTATATGGTGAGCCCATAATCTATGAGTGAGAGGATGGAGGAGGTGACAGCAAGGTTAAGGGCCTCTGGCAGGAGGCAGGCTCTATGCTGATACAGCAGTTCTATATGAATGTTTATGGCTGAGGAGAGGTTACTGATATGGGGTGGAATGGCAGGTAGGGGTTGAATGTTAGGCCTAGGTATTTATAGGCATTGACCTGTTCTGGTGGAAGGTGAGCTTTGGGGAATACAGTGAGTTGGGCAGGACTGTCCTTACTCTGTCAGTGAGCAAAGAGCATTGATTTAGTCTTTTTTACATTGATCACAAATCTACAGTCAATGAAGCAGTTTTCAGTCTGGTTGAGGGCAATTTGTAAGGTGAACTGTAGGACTGTGGGATCTGGGTGTGAGGCAAAAAGTACCACATCATCTGCGTAGAGCAGCAGGTTACTTGGGCAGGATTTAGGAAGAGTGATCAGGTAGATGCTGAGCAATAAGGGACAGTGGAGGGAGCCCTCAGGGATCACAGAGTGGAACTGTAAGGTAGAGGAGAGGGTGCTGTTAATCTTGATGCATTGGGACCTCCCTGAGAGGTAGCTTGTAAACCAAGTGATGGGTCCAGGAGACAGACCAGTAAGACGGAGGACACTTATAAGCAGGGGATGGGAGACTGTGTTGAATGCCTTCAACAGGTCTATGAAAATTGCTCCTACTAGGTGTTTTTTATCTAGGACATTACGCAGGAAGTTAGAGAACTCCATAAGGGTGGTGGTTGTGCTGTGTCCAGCTCTAAACCTATGTTGTTCCATACATAGTATGTTATGTGCTAGCAGGTAGTTGTTGAGTTGAGTGGCAACAATTTTTTCCAGGGCTTTTGGTGGGGGGGAGAATGGAGATGGGCTGGTAATTGTTGGGGGAGGTGGGGTCCCCACTCTTCAGTATAGTATCTTCCAGGCAAATGGGAACAGTCCTAGACATAGGGAGTGGTTAATTAGGTGAGGTGGGGGGAGAGTACCCAGTCTAGCACCAAGTTAAGGATTTTCATGTCAAATGAGTCTGAGCAGTAGCTTGATCCCCCGAGGGCATTTGCGAGATATGGCTTCGCTTCATTCATAGAAAGGACCCTGAGGCATAAAGGGGGGTGTGCTATGCTTGGTTCAGGGATCCCAGGGACGAGATCAAAGATGTTATGTGGGAGAGTTGCACTTAGGTCCTAGAAAGCAGAGTTAAGGCAGTTGACGATGGTAAGATGGTCTGAAGTAGTGTCATTGTAGACATATAGTTGGGTAGGGGTGGAAACTGGGGTTTTCCGTTTAGCTCCTTTATGTTGTCCCAGAATAACCCAGCATTCCCCCACAAACAGGCAAGGCTAGCCTTATGGTAGTCAGATCTGGCCATCCTAAAGGCCCAGGTACACCTGTTACATGCAGCCCTGCAGACCTGTCTGTCTGTCTGCCTGCTTCAGGCTACAGCTTTGTGCAAAGCTCATCTCAAGTCTTTAGTTGCTGGAGCAGAGCTGGAGTGACCCAGGGGGCATTACACTTTTTGGTTTGAACCTCAGAGAGGTGGGCAAAGCTATCACATGCCTTGTTGAATGTGCGAGTGAAGTAGTCAAGGGCTGCATCTATAGTAGGGGCATTGCAGCTTGGGGACCAGTCACACTGGGTTAGGTGCCACCTTAACTTAGCGAACCTCCAGGTTTGAATAGTCATCAGGTAAAACTGTTTGACTGGTGAATTTGTCGCTGACATGATCAGGTGAAGAGGATGGGGGAATGGTCACTTAGGGAGTCTGGGAGTACCGTGAGGTTCAAAGATTCTGTTTGGTCGATTGGTAAGAAGTAGGTCGAGCAGGGTGCTGGAACCATTACCTGGATTTAACCTGGTTAGCTGAGTAACTAACTGGTCCAGGTCTATCTCAGCTAGGGTGTCTTTTATGGGGGAGGCTGAGCTGGATGGCCAATTCACATTAAAGTCCCCTAGTATGATATGTTTGGTTTTGGAGGGGAAGCTTGGGATATAGTTGGCCAGAGACTGGATAGCTTGGTTTTCATTTCTTGGGGGTATGTAAGCCATGGTTATGGTTATAGGGGTCCTAGAAGGGTCTGGGGTGAGCTTTATAGACAGGGCTTGTGCTCCGTCTTCCAGCATGGGTGCTGATAAGGCTTGGCAGAGCAGGGTGTTTCGGATGAAAAATGCACAACCCCCACCTCGCTTTCCAATTCTGTCCGCTCTGTAGAAGATGAGGCCTGGGAGTGTGACAAAGGAGTTAAGGTGTTTTTTTTGACAGCCAGGTTTCTGTGAGAGCTAAGACTTCCAGCTCATGTTGCAGCACCCAGCATTGAAGGACTGCCATCTTTTTGGGCAGGCTGCAGATATTCATTGCTGCCATTCTGAGCCGCTGGTGTGGGGAGTTAGGGTTGTGTGTGATGGGACCTGGATTGGGATGCACATTGCCTGACATTAGTAGCAGTAAGGTAAAGATCCTGAGGATGGCTAGAGTAGGTAGCTTGCTGGCATTGGCAAGATGCTTCTTGATGTGGGTATTGACTGTGCAAGGGATGGGCAGGGTGATAAGGGTACAGAGGGCAATGAACGTCACTTGGTTGGGGGTGGTGGTGGGAGGTGACAGCTGGAAGATGGGTGAGGGAGTGGACACATGAGTAGCAGAGAAGGGAAGAGTGGGTGGGAGTCAGTATTGTGTAGGGGGTGTACCATAGGAGTGTTCTGTTGGTGACGGGCTGGGCAGACCCTGAAGAAGGATGATAATGGTGATCAGCTGGACAGCAGAGTGGCTATGAGAGTAAGGGAGGAAAACTGGCAGGAGGGAGGTGCGAGAGAACCTGAGCCAGTATATGAGGCGTAATGATGCAGCCATAATTGAGGTACGCTCAGTGGTGCAGCAGTAGTGTACTGGGCTTTGGTGTGAGAGGTACCAGGTTCTAATCCTGCAGTGGGAAGCTCTGGGACAGTGCTAAAGATACCCTTGGTCAGAGGGGTGCCCGGGGCAAGGCAAAAGACAGGGATCAGAGGGCACAGCAATGACTCCTAGAGGTGGTGGAAGGAATGGCACTGCAGGTCAAGGGGTGGTGGTGGTGATAGTGATAAGACTAGAATAAGCAAAAGGAATGAGGTCTAAGGGAGCAAGGTCTAAGAGGGCTGGATAGGGAATCTGGAGGACACAGAAAAGAGAGGTGGGGATAGAGAAACTCTGGAGGAGAGCGATGTGTGTATGATAGAAACATATAGAATTTGACGGCAGATAAGGACCACTTGGCCCACCTAGTCTGCCCATTTTCCTACCTAACAGATAAGCTGCAGATCCTAATCAGGGCCCCGAGTTTTCCGTGATTCCATCGGAAAGTGCAAATCAAGGAAATATCAGCGAATTTGTCAGTCACCTCATGTGAATTAGGCAACACAAGCCCAACAATCTTGTAAATTACTTCATACACGATACTCACACAAGTCTTACAAACATAATTATACCAGCCATTTTATAGTTCTTTGTTTTCTAAAGTAATCTCTAGTACAGTTAAAGCTGACAGCAGTGAACAGAGCAAAGCGCAAACCACAGGTTTAAAATCCTGGTAGCCATTACAGATACAGCATCGCTCCTCTATTTGTGATCCAGTGAAAGGGACAGCAGCTAAATAAGCTCTTCATATTATTCTTTGATCTACTCGTGGCTGCTTGTTTCCTTACAGGAGCAGCTGTCGCCCTGCTGTTCATCGCTTTCACCATCTCTGAGTCCATATGCTCCGCCCTCCACCCTTGTACTACTACTCTCCACTGCTCCCAGCAAAATAATTATTTCACATTGGCAGAACCAGAGAAACTCTTGGCAACAGAGCATTATTGTAAATGAGCAACAGCCGATGAAAATAAAATGTTTCATAAAATGAAGGGAACGTAGTTGATCACGTGCTCCTGAGGGACATGTCACTACTAAAAGCTGGCAGCATACACACAATTACATACTGTAGAAGTCAGTCTTTCTAAAACCACAAAATATGATGTCACTAAAAAAAATAAACTAATACTGAACAAAATAGTCTGTCTCAGCCATTGGTGATGGTGGGGGAGGAGGTCTGAAACATTTACGAAAAGGGACTATTTATCATAACCGCTGCATCTATCATTTGTTGATAGTGGTTGAGTTTAACTAATTGCACACTTGCAATTTTGTTTTGCTCAAATTCCTTTCACATCCATGTTTATTTTACTAAGTAAACACATAATCTGAACCTGCTACTCAACGTTTCTGCATGTTAATTCTTTAAGACAATCATTTACTGGGAAAGGATAGTAGCATTCAGTAAATAAACAGAATGAGTAGCTGAAACCACAGACTGCCACTATGGTTGTGCTTACATTTGTGTGATCCTAACACATGGAAAAATACTTAGAACCTGCTTAAAAAGTAAAAGGTAAAACAACTCAAATCTAGAAGAACGCATGGATATAACTACACTGTTTTGGTGATACAGCACTGTGAAGACTCAAAGCATCTGCATGACTTGGGGCATAAGCTGCCGACTAGCCAGGTGTGCTATGTGTCTCTATAGAGCAGGTGCAAAGGAAGCCAGTCAGATACACATCCACAGTGCACAATACATGCACACAGAAATAGACTGGGCACAAGTTTTGAACAGGCAACCAGCAGAGCACTGTTCAGGGGCATACCTGAACATATGCATGATTTGGTAGGCAAATACCTAACCAAAGCATACTGTAGGCATTTGCACATGCAGAATCCAAGCACAGAAACTACTCCTGTCCATTGGCAGCATCAGAAAAAGTACATTCAGTGAGTATGGGAAAAAAAACAAAAAAAGGAAAAAAATTAAGGGTAAAATGTGCCGCAGAATTGCCGTAGAAATAGGTGTTGAGTGCCTAAGAAGTTCTCGGCAAATGAGAACCTGCCAAGAGAACTTGTCTGATGTGCTGGTGGAAAAATCGGGCCCTGATCCCAATTAACCAACAGCTTACTTCCTCCTACCCCCCACTAGGACTGCCTTATGTCTGTCCCATGCATTCTTGAATTCCCCCACTGTTCTTGACCCCACGACCTCCTCAGGGAGGCTATCCATGCATCCACAACCCTCTCTGTGAAAAAAATACTTCCTCACATTACCTCTGAGCCGTCCCCCCTCTATCTACAAATTGTGCCCCCTTGTTCTTGCACATCTCTTTTTCTGAAAGATGCCACCCTCTTGGACTTTGTTGATTCCCTTCAGGTACTTGAAAGTTTCTATCATGTCCCCTCTCTCCCTCCTTTCCTCAAGGGCATACAGATTAAGCTCCTTTAGTCTTTCTTCGCATGTCTTCTGGTGCAGACCCTGCACCATTTTGGTTGCCCTCTTCTGGACAGCCTCCACTCTGTTTATGTCTTTGCAGAGATGGGGTCTCCAGAACTGCACACAGTATTCCAGATGGGGTCTCACCAACTGTCTGTACAGAGGGATAACAACTTCCTGTTTTCTACTATTGATGCCTCTCCCTATGCATCCCAATATCCCCCCAGCCTTCCTTACTGCCTTCTCACATTGCTTGCCCACCTTTAGGTCATCTGATATAATTACTCCCAGGTCCCTTTCCATTGTTACTGTTGTTAGTATCTCACCCTCTATTGTGTACTCTTGACCTGGGTTTTTGTTTCCCAGTTGCATTACCTTGCACTTCTTTGCATTGAATCTGAGCTGCCATACATTTGACCATTCCTCCAACCTTGCCAAGTCCCTTCTCATCCTTTCCACTCCATCTGATGTATCAACCCTGTTGCAGATCTTTGTGTCATCTGCAAAGAGACATACTTTTCCTTCCAGTTCCTCTGCAATGTCACTTATAAAGACATTAAAAGGACCGGTCCCAATACTGAACCTCATGGTGCCCGCTAGTAACCCTCCTTTCTTCACTGTGGACTCCATTTACTACTACCCTTTGTGTCCTGTTGTCTAGCCAATTTTTTTTCCAGGCTACCACCTTGGGACCCACTCCAAGGCTGGCTAACCTGTGTATTAATCTTTTGTGTGGGACTGTATCAAATGCCTTCCTAAAATCTAGGTAGGCCATGTCCACAGCCCCTCCCTGGTCTACTACTTTGGTCACCCAGTCAAAGAAATCTATTAGATTTGTCTAACATGACCTTCACATCATGAATCCATGCTGCCTTGGGTCCTGTGCCCCACTGGCCTCTAGGTACTCAACAATTCTTTCCTTCAGAAGCGATTCCATCATTTTACCTACCACTGAGGTCAAAGTAACTGGTCTGTAGTTTCCTGCATCTGTCCTGCTCCCACTTTTGTGAATAGGAAACACATCCGCCCTCCTCCAGTCCTCAGGTACCACCCCATCCTCCCATGACTTGTTAAAGAGAGTAGTCAGCGGTGTCATTAGTTCTACCCTTAGTTCTTTTAGAATTCTTGGGTGAATCCCATCAGGCCCCATTGCTTTGTCCACCTTCAATTTTATTAGTTCTTTCAGAACCATTTCTTCTATAAATGGACTGATATCGACCCTCGTCTTCAGAGTGTTTCTCTTGTTTGGTTTAAGTACCTTCCCCTCCTCTTCCTTTGTGAATACTGAGCAGAAATATTGGTTCAGTATCCCTGCTTTTTCATTGTCACTCTCTACCCACATTCCTTCCCCTTTATTAAGCCTCAGTATCCCTTCTTTGGTCTTTCTTTGCTCCCTAATATACCTATAAAAGGTCTTATCCCCCTTCTTAACAGAGTTGGCTATCCTTTCCTCAGTTTGGGCCTTTGCTATTTTGACTGCCTTCCCAGCCTCTTACTGCTTTAACTGATAAAGTTCTCTGTCCTTCTTCTTCTGTGTATCCTTATATTTCCTGAATGCTATGGAAGTGTGAATAAGGGCTAGACGGAAATGAAAGTCTCCCTAGTGGCAGGTTCCTATAACCTGCTAATGGCAGAGTGGAGACTTAGAAACAGGCAGGAAGTCACATGACCAGGGAGGTCCTTAAATTAAGGGCTGTGCTTGGGTGGGAGGGTGACTGGGGCAGGTGGGACAGTTGACGCCCAGCATCGATGCACAAAGATGCAGGCTGGAGGGAAGTATTACCTATTAGCACTCCATAGAAACATAGACTTTGACAGCAGATAAGGATCACTTGGTTCACCCAGTCTGCCCATTTCCCTACCTATTGGATAAGCTGCAGATTCTAGTTAACCAACAGCCTACTTCTTGCAACCCCCCCACTATAATTGCCTTATGTCTGTCCCATACATGTTTGAATTCTCCTACTGTTTTAGACCCCACAACCTCCCCAGGAAGGCAGTTCTATGTGTCCACCACTTTCTCCATGAAAAAGAATTTCCTCACATTACCCCAGAGTCTTCCCCCCTCTATCTTTAAATTGTGCCCCCTTGTTCTTGCACATCTCTTTTTCTGAAAGATGCTTCCCTCCTTGACTTTATTGATTCCCTTGAGGTACTCGAAAGCTTCTATCATGTCCCCCCGTCCCTCCTTTCATCAAGAGTATACATATTAAACTCTCTCAGTCTCTCTTCATATTGTTTCTGATGCAGACCCTGCACCATTTTATTTGCTCTCCTCTAGACTGCTTCCATCCTGTCTATGTCCTTGCGTAGATGGGGTCTCCAAAACTGCACACAGTACTCCAGATGGGGTCTCACCAACTGTCTGTACAGAGGGATAACCACTTCCCTTTTTCTACTTGTGATGCCCTTCCCTATGCATCCCTGTATCCCCCCAGCTCTCCTTACTGACGTTTCACATTGCTTGCCCACCTTTAGGTCATCTGATATGACTACCCCAGGTCCTTTTCCATTATTGTTGTTGTTAGTACCTCCTCTGCCTTGTGTACTCTTCTCCTGGGTTTTTGTTTCCCAGGTGCATTACTTTGCACTTCTTTGCATTGAATCTATGTTGCCATACGTCTGAACATTCCTCCAACTTTGCCAAGTCCCTTCTAAGCCTTTCTACCCCCCTTGCATATCAACTCTGTTTCAGATCTTTGTGTCATCTGCAAAGAGGCACACATTTCCTTCCAGACCCTCTGCAATGTCACCTATAAAGACATTAAAGAGGACTGAATCCAATACTGAGCCCTGAGGTACTCCACTAGTAACCTCCCTTTCTTTGGAATGAGTTCCATTCACTATTACCATCTGTGTCCTGTCGTGTAGCCAGTTTGCTACCCAGGCTACCACCCTGGGACCCATTCCCAGGCTGGCTAACTTGATTATTAATCTTTTGTGTGGTACTGTGTCAAATGCCTTGCTAAAGTCTAGGTAGGCCATATCCACAGCCACTCCCTGGTCTATTACTTTGGACACCCAGTCAAAGAAATCAATTAGATTCATCTGACTTGACCTTCCTGCTGTGAAGCCATGAAGTGATTCCAGCATTTTTCCTACCTCTGAGGTCAAACTAACAGGTCTGTAGTTTTCTGCTTCTGCCTTGTTTCCACTTTTGTGAAGGGGAATCACATGTGCCCTCCTCCAGTCCTCAGGTACCACCCCATCCTCCCATGATCTGTTAAAAAGTGTGATCAGTGGTGTCACTAGGTCCCCCCTTAGTTCTTTTAGGATTCTGGGGTGAATCCTTGTCAGGCCCCATTGCTTTATCCACCTTGAGTTTTAGGAGTTCTTTCAGGACTTCTGTAAATGGACTGGTGTCAACCCCCCCTACCCAGAGTGCTTCTATTGTTTGTTCTAGGTGACTCTCCTCTTCATCTTTTGTGAATACTGAGTACTTCCTACTTGCTAGTTCTGGTTGTTGTAGAGTGTTTTCTCTTGCCATCTTGGTATGGGAGTTAGCGCATGCTCAGTGGGTCCAGATATCCACAACTGCTCCTTCCCCTGCCTTGAGGGCTCCTGGTCAGGGTATGTTGCAACTAGGAAGGGTGGTGTCCAGAGGCCTATAAAAGGGACAGGGAGAACAATGGTGCCATTAGTATGCAGCGGGAGCACTCCGAACCTACTTCACATGCACAGGTTGTTGGACCCCCAGTCCCAATATCTGGACCCACTGAGCATGCGCTAACTCCTGTACCAAGATGGAAAGGGAAAACACTCTACAACAACCAGAACTAGCAAGTAGGACACCCTTACCAACAAGCTATGCACAGTAATAACAGAGCTTACTAAAACAGTGTATACTTATATTTATTTTTTTATATTTTTTATCCATTCTTTTATAATTGTTGTCCTACCTATTCTGTTTGAATATGCATTTGTATGTCAGTCTACATGATGTGTCTGTTATCCTTGAAAGCTAATCTGTTGTGTACTTTGGTTTTACAGACTTTTGTGTTTTGCGGGAAAGGAACACATGTTAGTGCAGCACTTGTGGCAGCACTAAAAGCACTGCAGCTGTACAGACTGTGCGTGAGTCAAGCCCGCCTCTAAACTAGAACTGGAGACTGGGTGATTGACAGGGTTCCTCACACTATGGCATGTCTTCATCCATAACATGGAACAGCTAGTGGCAGTGACAGAAATATCACCAATAAATCAAAATAAGATTATAGAGAATGAAGACACATGGCAGTATTTTACTTGACTTTCACTTGGATGAGATATGACTGAGATACAGACCAGTGCAGCAGATGGGTAGAAACCAGTCCCAGGTAAACTAGCTCTTTAAACTATTTTAACTTTGTTAAAATGGTTTAAAAGGTGTGCATCAAGGTTGTAGCATGGCTGTGTTACAACCAGTGCTCTAAAACCGTGCAGCATATCAGTAAGTAAGCAAGCAAGGAACACCGAGTAAATACAGTTAATTCCTATCTAGGGACAGCTAACATTGCAAAGGAGTTTCACTTTTACAGCAAACCCCATCTAGGTTCTGCTGAAGGATTGCAGCTAGTCCTACCTAGGGACAGCTTATAAGTGAGTTAGTGAACCAACCAGGAACTCTGAGGTGAGTTAGTGAACAAGGAACTTGAGGGAATGCAGTTAGTTCCTATCTAGAGTCACCTAACAGAGAAAACAAGGTTTGTAGCTTTACAGCCATCCCCATCTAGCTTGAGCTACAGTAAGTTCCCATTTAGGGTTAATGGATAGGGTGAACTGGATGTTGCAGCTTTACAGCCTTATCTAGCTTTAACTACAGTAAATTCCTATCTAGGGTCAATGGATAGGGTGAACTAGGGGTTGCAACTTTATAGCTATCCCCATCTAGCTTCAGCTACAGTCAGTTCTTACATAGGGTCAATGGACAGGGTAGCAATGGCAGCACTGCAGCCAACCCCATCTAGAAACTATCTTCAAGGGAGTTAAAGCTAACATAGTGCATGGAGGAGTTGCAGCTTTGAAGCCAATCCCTTCTAGGGTCATCTCACAAGAAAGTAGGAGGAAATCTACATCCTACCTGAGGCAGGCAGTATATGTGTTGTGGGAGGAGAGTATCAGGGGTTATTGGTATGGTAACTAAAGCTGTACAACAGATGAGCAGGCCTGGGTTCAGGTAGCATATGTGGGACTAGGAGCATGTACAGGCAACAGGAAAACAGGAGCAGAGTGGTATGTTATAGAGGACATGGGCTGGCAGCATTCCTACTGATGTTATGGGAGGCAGGGGGCTGTCCCATGTGTAGGAACCACCTGATGGCAGAGGTGAGGCAGTGCCCATGGGGGTTAGAAAGGGTAGTGAGAAACAGAGGAGAGAGGATGGGACTGGAGAAAGAAAGCCAGGACAGGGCAGTCCAATTGAAAGAGAAAGTCAGCTGAAGTCTCCCAGTTGAAGTCTTGAGATAAACTATATTGAAAGGCCAAGAAACTAGATACTTAGGAGGCAAGGCTGACTTTTCATAAATTTCATAATTACTGAATTTCCATTATAAGGAAATCAAAATCCTTTTTCTTTTAAGACAAATCTAGCTAATGAGAGAAATAATCCAAAGAAATGTTGGTACATAGTTGACTGTGTCTGGAAGGTACATTATGTTTCTTCCACTACAAGTGCATCCTATGATAGCTCCACTGTGTTCCCTACAGAAGATATTTGTAGTATGTTTAATACCTTATTTTCTGAAGATCCTGCTCTGCTATTAAAAGAGTTTGGTTTATCCACTACTGGACTGTCTTTTGATCCCCTGGCAATGTCCACTCTCTCAAGACCTAAATTTTACTTCATATACATTAAATTTGATTAAGTATTTAAACTGCTATCTTCATTGAGAGGGGATACTGCTAAGGGAATTGATAATCTAGATAAATTTTACTTAAATGCACTGCGTCATCCCTTTGCACAAAGGTGGAAACAAAATTCTAGTAGGAAATTACCGCCCAACTTCCCTGCTGCCAATAATTTCTAAATTTATAGAAAAAAATTGCAATCTCTCAGATTTCTGAATATCTGGCCAATTATTTGATCCTTTCTTATTTTCAATTGGTCTTCATACCAGATCACTCCACCCAAACAGCACTGATTGATTTTCATAATTCTGTCTCTAGGGCATTGGATAAAGGGTATCTTGTTGGTTCTGTTTTTCCTGACCTGTGTAAAGCCTTTGTTGTGATCAACCATTCATTGTTTCTAGCTTGTCTATCTTCTTATGGTTATTCCACAAGTGCTATCATTTCATTTTCATCTTGCTTACCCAGGAGAACTCAGTCGGTGCTCTGGAATGGTTGTCTTTCTTTTCCTCTCTCTATTTCACTCTCCATTTCCTCTGGGGTTACTCAAGGGTCTATACTTGGTCCTGTATCATTTAATCCTTATATAGGTCCCCTACACTCAGTTGTGTACCATTGTTCAATATGACTTTACGCCAATGACACAGTCTTTTTTTTATACTCATAAAAAGGAAAGAATTGTTGAGTATCTAGAGGCCAGAGGGGCACAGGACCCAAGGCAACATGGATTCACAGCAGGAAGGTCATGCCAGACAAATCTGGTAGATTTCTTTGACTGGGTGACCAAAGTAGTAGATCAGGGAGGGGCTGCAGACATGGCCTACCCAGACTTTAGCAAGGCATTTGACACAGTCCCACACAAAAGATTAATATACAAGTTAGCCAGCCTGGGAGTGGGTCCCAAGATAACAGCCTGGGTAAAGAATTGGCTGGAGAATAGGACACAGAGAGTAATAGTAAATGGAGTCCACTCTGCAGAAAGGGAGGGTTACTAGTGGGGTACCGCAGTGCTCAGTATTAGGACAGGTCCTCTTCAATGTCTTCATAAGTGACATTGCAAAGGGACTGGGAGGAAAAGTATGTTTCTTTGCAGATGACACAAAGATCTGCAACAGAGTTGATGCACAAGGTGGGGTGGAAAGGATGAGAAGGGACTTGGCAAGGTTAGAGGAATGGTCAAATGTATGGCAGCTTAGATTCAATGCTAAGAAGTGCAAAGTAATGCACCTGGGAAACAAAAACCCAGGGGAAGAGTACACAATGTGGTGTGAGATACTAACAACAACAAAAATGGAAAGGGACCTGGGAGTAGTCATATCAGATGACATAAAGGTGGGAAAGCAATGTGAGAGGGCAGCAAGGAGGGCTAGGGGGATACTGGGATGCATAGGGAGAGGCATCACCAGTAGAAAACAGCAAGTTATTATCCCTCTGTACAGACAGTTGGTGAGACCCCATCTGGAGTACTGCGTGCAGTTCTGGTGACCCAGTCTCCGCAAAGACATAGACAGGATGGAAGCTGTCCAGAGGAGGGCAACTAAAATGGTGCAGGGTCTGCACAGGAAGACATATGAAGAGAGACTTAAGGAGCTTAATATGTATAGCTTCAAGGAAAGGAGGAGAGGGAGGACATGATAGAAACTTTCAAGTACCTCAAGGAATCAACAAAGTCAAGAGGTAGCATCTTTCAAAAAGAGGTGCAAGAACAAGAGGCACAATTTGAAGATGGGGGGCTCAGAGGTAATTTAGGAAGTATTTTTCACAGAGAGGTTGTAGATGCATGGAACGCCTTCCGGAGGAGATTGTGGAGTCAAAAACAGTGGTGGAATTCAAGCATGCTTGGGACAGTCATAAGGCAATTCTAGGGGTTGGGGGTAGGAAGAAGTAGGCTGCTGGTTAACTAGGATCTGCAGCTTATCCATTAGGTAGGGAAATGGGCAGACTGGGTGGGCCAAGCGGTCCTTATCTGCCATCAAAATCTATGTTTCTATGTTCTCTTTCCTTTATTCTCCAGGGTGATTTAGATAAAACCATGAACTGGTTTTCTGATAACCTTCTATTTCTAAACTATAAAAAGACTCAAATCATGCTGTTTAGGTCTTCGTCAGCTTTGTTATTGGCAAATTCCTCCTCCTCCTCTATTGCTTTAAATAACTATCCACTTGAGCATGCAATTGAATTTAAATATCTTGGTCTCACTTTTGATTCCAGCTGGGAAGTCTGTTGAAGAGAGCGTGTGACTGATAACTGAAGTACTGTGAAGGAGTAGTGACAGCAGGACTGTGCAAGGTGAGATACAAGGATTACGGCAGATATTCCACCATTACCTCTGTTAATGGAGTTAAAAAACAGTAATTGTTTCTATCATTCATACTAATCCCTGCACAGTCTTACCAGAACGGCTTGTGCCACACGTATTTACTTTGTTGTCGCTACAGTTTAAACACTAGCAAGTCATGTAGAAGGAGTCCAAGGTGGCAGAAACCTCAAATGGGAAGCTAAATATGTGGCAAGCCCTGCGAAGGCAAGACACTGTTGCTACCAATAAAAACTGAAGAAATAGTTGGGAAAGTAGTACACTGACATAGAGATATTTCCTCTCTTACAAACCTGCAGACCTACAGACCCACAGCCATCAGTGTATTCAGCAGACCAAGTGCTTTTTTTGTTCTGTGTTTTATTATATTTTAAAAAAATTTTTAGGAAGTATTCTTACACATCGATGTGGCTATATTTATGCGGTGTATCACTTTTGTATTATGATATAAGTTTTAAATGGTACCAGTATCAGTGGCAGATATTCATGTAGATTCAAACTTAAGAAATGTCATGAAAAACACCTGTCTGTCAGATGATTTTTATCTAATTAAATCAAATCATATCTCCTGATTTTGTGTGTAACCCCTAGGCAATGCTACTCCTAGCGTTACTACCCTTGCCTTGCCTAGACACAACAATGTTGAGGGGCTTGGGTTACCAATCTTACTTTAAACTGGTTCTTTTCCATGAGATTACCTTTGCACAGTACCTCCACTCAGAGTTTAGCTTTAAGTGGGTTAGCTGTTATCTGTTACAACCCTTGGGATGTCATAGCACCCACTATAACCATTAGCCACCCCAACACATCACCCAATAATATTTCCACACATTTCACATTTAATAACTCTCTATAATAATATGATCACGACACCATTATTTGCAAAACAACAACAACAATAATTTATTTACAGGGGGATTAGAGCTTAGGAATGGGGAAACAAAGGAGTAGAGGTTATGCAAGCAGTGCTATTACTATTACTTACAATATCTACATTAGACTTGGTTTGGTTTGGTTTGATGCTGATGAAAACCTTCCAACTGGATAGATATCTGTTATTAAATCAGAAACCAATCAACATTTTACCAACACTAATATCCAGAGCCCTGGCTATCTAAATTGCATAGAATCAGATGACACACCATATTATTTCCCACAACGGGTACCAGTTCCACAAGATTTAGTATGAGACCCCCATTCTCACACAGTTAAACCTGGATATCCAGTACTTTAAAGTTCCTGCATGTTGCAGGCCTGGGAGATGTTGCAGCTCTGTGTTGGCCATCTTAATTCAATAAAGAGTAGCATGTAAATTCCCCAAATTAGATATTTGAAACTATTTACAGTCTATTTGGTGTATGTAGAGATTGCCTGCATGTTGCAGTCGGAACACTGGTCAGGTGCAACCAGCCGGTTACACAGTTTGGTTCTAATCTGTATTCCTGAATATCCCACGTATTTATATGTTTGAGTACATTTTATATTCTAAACACAATTCAGACATTTGAAGAAGATAGGACTTCTTCAACCAGGGGCCAGGATGGCCACTCTGGTCAGTTTTCTTAGAAAATAGTCATTTCCAGGTTACTGAAGTCAAATCCAAAAGACTTGGTTTCTCAGTCCTTTTCATGGTACAAGGCACTGGACATCTTGACTGGATGGTTTAGAAAACACAGGACCTCCCATGAAAAGTCAGGATGAGCCCCTGTACTGATTGTTCCCTTTCCAGCCCTGTAGGCTCCATAGCAGACATCACATATCAGCACATTCATAAAATATCCTGGGCTCACTTGGATCCCCAGATCAGTCAAGTCTACCTGCGCTGGGCAAGACAAGCACAGCAGATGCAAGGTACAGACCAGTAGAAGAGTCACAAAGAGCAAAGTTTCAAAAAGGGTCCACCCATGCTGGGCTAAGATTAGACACAGCAGGATGCAGGGTGCAGACCAGTAGAATAGTCACTAAGGGCATTGGCATCCCCAATTAAGCACTTTCTTTGATTCTTCTGCTGGGGGTACAAGAGTACTCACTTAGGCTCCTCATGGTAAAATCACTGTAATCAAGGTTCCTGATGTCTCCCACAGCTGAGGTGAAATCAGCTCTCTCACAGGTGACTTGATGTTGAAACATACCAACATAGAATCTAATGACAGATAAGGACCACTTGGCCCACCTAGACTGTCCATTTCCACACCTAATGGATAAAGAGTCAGTGAATTTAAAATCCACACACGAAGTGAATGCGAAGTGCCCACTTCGCATTAGTGCTATGTTACGTGAAGTGGCCATTAAGGAGTACTCACTTCGCCTTGTGTCAATGACTTGACTTTGTGTTGTTATTCCACCTTAACATGAAGTAAGGCAGAATGACAACAATAGGCACTTTAGGCAGCACTCCCCACACACACTTCACATGGCTTGCAGTACTGTAAGTCACATGCTTTAGCCAGGCAGGAAGGAAGGAAGTGAGTCATACCAGCAAATACTTTCACTTTCTCCTTTGCAGAGGTAGAAGGAGGAAGGATAGTGTAGGAGAGAAGAGTGTATTTGTTGCTTAACTTGCCTTTTTCAATGTCATAAAAACCAACAGCTTTTTTAAAAGCTAATTCTTTAGTTTTTGTTGTACTGTTTTGTGAGTTCTTTTTTTGTGACTAATTTATTTGTTTTATAAGTTTTGTTTTGTGTAGGTGTGTGTGTGTCTGTGTGTGACTGTGTGAGTGTGGGTGTTGGGTGAGTGGTTCGTCGTGGCGTTATGCATCGGAGTGGAGAGGGAAGTAGAGTTATGGACCTGGGACAGTCTGTGGCCTGTGTTGGCCAGAGAGGAGTGCAGACACATGGAGGCCAGCATGGGCGGGTGGTGCTGGACTGCTCCAAGCTATTTGGTCCAGCTCCCCCCCGGAAGCAGCAGCACCACCAGTGCCACCGCCACATCCAGCAAGTCTGCCACTGCCGCCACCACCACCACCATCTGTACCAGCTGCAGGAGCTCCAGCAGCACCACCTCCCACTCCACAGCAGCAGGTGGAGCCCCCCAGTTGCATGACAGTGCTGCCAGCAATATATCTGCCCCTGTTGTGCCTGGTCCCTCCTGCAGTTCGATAGTCTGGCAGTTTTTCAACTGTGTTGGGGGGACAGGAGCATTTTGGTGTGCCTGCTTTGTGGTGTGCAGGTGTGCCGTAGCCCACGGGGGACACATCTGGGGACTGGGGGCCAGAGGACACACATGCTTAACCACCACAAGGTGGAGTGGCAGACTGCCACAGAACGGGCCAGGCCTCCACCTGCTGGCCCTTCTGTGGCAGTGGCAGTGGGTGCTGCTGCTGTGCATCACCAGAGCAGGAGGAGGACCACAGCAGCAGCTGCTACTCCACCACTATCCCCCACCACTGCCACCAGCACTACCCTCACCACCACCACTACCTGCCTTCCTCCCGCAGCAGTGGATCCCACAATGATGCCTGCAATGCAGTCAGAAATAGCACTGCTGTGGGCTGCAATGGAGGAAAGTAATCAGAGGATGGGTGCTGCCAGCAGCAGATGGATCGGATCAATCAAGAGCAGCTTGTAAATAGTGTTGATGCTTCATCTGCTGCTGGAACATCATGGGATTGAGCATTAGGTTTTGTTTTCTGCACACCCCCCCCCACTGCTGTACTGTTTTGTGTTTTGTTTGTTTAATACCAGACAGAGGGAAGGCCACAGAATTAGTTTAAAGGGAAGCAGCCAGCAACAGGAGTGCCTGCATCCTGTCCCCTGCAAGGCTTACCCTCCAGTTAAGCCTTTTAAGTAGGTTGCAGCATTTTTCCCAAACAACAACATACTTTATTATACTAAAGAAATGTCAGTGACCCAGAAGTATGGCAGATGCTATGGGGGATCCATTATGTGTAAAGGTGCAACATTGATGCACCATGTGCTTCAATACAAAAGTATTTGAAATGCATGGTGCGTCTCCGCTGCACCTTTCCTTTGCACATAATGGGGCCCCCATAGCATGTGCCATCCTTCTGGGTCGCTGATCTTTCTGTCTTAAAATAAAGTATGTTGCGGCACTAGAAAAACACTGCAACATATTTAAAAGGTGTAACCGGAGGGTAAGCCTTGCACTGGGCAGGACTCAGGAGCTCCTGTTGCTGACTGCTTCCATTTAAATATATGCATGCACATACAGTCATACATGCTCCTTATATGGGTTCCTTACCTCCAGGGTAATCTTTCTTGCTCCACATGTCCTTATATTCCATAGTGCAATACTTTTCTGGCAAAAGCGCTCATAATTTCAGTAAACCGGGGCCTGGAGGACTTCCCATTCCGAAGATCTGCCGAAGTTCCGCCACTTTGCTCAACAATGTTATGACGTGATGCCAGGGAGAGCACGGGGCGTGCTTTATTATAGTGAATGACCTGCAGCTTTTTGAATGTTTCTTTATGTTATAATGGTCAGTTTGTGGTGAAATGTGGGCATGTTTCCACTAACAAGGATCTTGTTAATTGAAACATGCCCACGTTCCTCCACAACATTGCTGAGTGTGGGGGCAGAACGTGGGCGGCTCTTCAGAACGGGAAGTCCTCTGGGACCCGTTTTACTGAAATTACGAATGTTTTTGTAATAAAATTATTGTACTATTTAAGGACATGTGGAGCAAGAAAGATTCCCCAGAAGGTTAAGCACCAATTTATTGTGTGCAATACCATCCATAACTATGTAACTTGGTGAATCTCTTCAAAGCAGTAGTGCAACAATCAGTTGAAAATTTTGACCTATACTTTTTTATGCTGTTTTACATTGCCACTTTACTTACATCCTGACTTGTATGATACTATTCTTTCCAGTATTTGAGTCTGGTTTAGTACTTTTGTTCATGTGTGAGATAATAAAAGGAGAACTCCTTTTAATATAGTGCAGACCAGGTCTTCGTCAGTATTTTGTGCTGTTTTTCTCTATCAGTTGTTATAAATTACTTCTGTTGTCAAATTAACAATTATGCAGCAGGAAGTGTTTTATGACATCACAGAACAATAGATGTTCAAAAACAGCTGCAAATAGTGATAAGAACCTGGTCAGAACAATATTAAATGGTGTGCTCCTTTTTTTTTCAGACATGAGAAAAAGTAGTAAAGCAGACAAAAATTGTGAAAAGAAGGGTATCATACAAGTCATGAGGTAACTAGTGGTTGGCAATGACAGCAATGTAAAGTATCATAAAAAACTATAGGTCAAAATTGTCAGCACATTGTTGCACTGTTACTTTAATTTACAATTTAAGTATGACATTATGTGCTCACAATCACAACACACAAATTGCATCTGTCTTCTGTCCAGAAACTTGATACGTGCTAAGGAAGTGAAAAGGGATCGTCACACCACATGCAAAGTTCCCCAGAATTTATTACGCAGTCACTCATGCGCACAGTGGTCACACAGAGTCCCCAGATTTTTTTCTGCATACCCAAAATGCATCCGCCTTTTGTCCAGAAAATTGACAAGTGGTAACAAAATGAAATGGGATTGTTTCATCAAATACAAAGTCCCCTAGAATTAAAGACGCACTCAGTCATGCACGCAGTGGTGGTACAGAGTCCCCAGATTTTTTCTGCATGCCTAAAATGCATCCGTCTTCTGTCGAGAAAATTGACAAGTGGTAACACAGTGAAATGAGACTGTTTCAGCACATACAAAGTCCCCCAGAATTTACTGCACAGACACTCGTGCACGCAATGGTGTCACAGAGTCCCCAGATTTTTTGTGCACGCCCAAATGCATTCGCCTTGTGCCTAGAAAATTGACAAGTGGTAACAAAGTGAAATGGGATTGTTTCAGCACATACAAAGTCCCTCAGAATTAATGGCACAGTCACTCATGCACACAGTGCCCCAGAATGAAATGATGACCGTGAGCGAACTGTTGCTGGTCCAATGTGTGCTACGATTTGAGCAAATGCAATGTGATCATCTCAACTGGATGGAAGGGTGCCCTTTGTCTGTACACTTATAGTAGCCCTGGTGAGTTGATATATATATACTGTAGATATGTATTTCTGTATTTTGTAGGTGAGGGGAGTTGACATGGACATGTACTCATGGTACTGTTCTGTATCACAGGCCACAGATACTGTTGGTGTGCACATTCCAGTGCTCGATGAGAACTTTTTGTGTAGAAATTTGCAATGGATAACTCTCAAGCACATGAAGGTAAGTATTTTTTTTTGGTGGGGGTGGGGGGAAGCATATTTGCAGGTTTGTCTGTAATGGTTTCTTATTTTGTTACTTCTTCAGAGATTTCATCTGCATCCTTCTGAATGTCTGGTTGTTAATGATGGTCATGGTTATCTAATAAAATGACTTCTGCATGTCGCATGTGCACCCTAGTCCCGGGGTCGGGGGCTGATGTTGAAGAACTTGTTTGGATAAGGCCATTTGTCAGAACAACAAAGCATCTGGAAGTTTCCTAAAAAAAGAAATGAATGACTTCTTACAACTTAATTGTTATGTGTCCCTTCCTGGTTCTCAAATCTCAATCCCTAAAGTCAAGTTACATTTGAAACAAACATCTTGTCAACTAACACAACCAGTGTGCAATATTTGCTGCAGTCTTTACAAAGCAATGAAATGGATGAAATAAAATCTTCATACTTACTAGAATAGATTTCACATGGATATTACATCGCTTCCTCTCTGTATGGTACAGCTACAGTACCATTCCCAAAGAGTTTTAGTGATGGAGCCTTTTTTTGTTACCCTGTAAAAGAAACAAAAGAAGTGTACTGTATGTGTTTTATCATTGTGGCTCTGAAAAGCTACAGAAAACAAAACATACAACTAAAGGAAGTGAAGCAGCATAACAAACATGAGTATGCATTCTCACTTTATGGTTTAAATATTAAGAAGTTTTGTGCCTGTGGCTGATGGATGTGGTGGTCCAAACAGACTCATGGTGGCAGTGGTGGCAGTGGCTAACATCAGTCCCAGTGGTGGTGGTCTGGGGGGCAGGCAGAATCATGGTGGCAGTGGCTAACATCAGTCCCGGTGGTGGTGGTGGTGGTGGTCCGGTGGGGCAGACAGACTCATGGTGGCAGTGGCTAACATCAGTCCCGGTGGTGGTGGTGGTGGTCTGGGGGGGGCAGACAGACTCATGGTGGCAGTGGCTAACATCAGTCCCGGTGGTGGTGGTGGCAGTCCGGGGGCAGACAGACTCATGGTGGCAGTGGCTAACATCAATCCTCCTGGTGGTGGTGGTGGTGGCCTGGGGGGCAGAAAAACTCATGCTGGCAGTGGCTAACATCAGTCCCAGTGGTGGTGGTCCATGGGGCAGACAGAGGAACATCAGTCCTGGTGGTGGTGGTGGTGGTGGTTCTGGGGGCAGACAGACTCATGGTGGCAGTGGTGGCAGTGGCTGCCATCAGTCCTGGTGGTGGTGGTCTGGGGGGGAGAGAGACTCATGGTGGCAGTGGCTAACATCAGTCCCGGTGGTGGTGGTGATGGTGGTCCAGTGGGCAGACAGACTCATGTTGGCAGTGGTGGCAGTAGCTAACATCAGTCCCAGTGGTGGTGGTCCAGGGGGGACACCTCCTTTTAAAAACTTCAGTTAAAACCTGCCAACACTAACCACATCATCATCCTCATAAAGAAAGCTGCCCTCATAGTCATGGATGTCTGAAGTCTGACCATTGGGAAATTCTTTCTCCATTGTGTCATCATCTACATCAGTGGTGAGCCATTTCAGGTAGCCACTGCCAGTGTCACCAGGATGCTACATTTCCACATCAGCAAGACCACCATGACTAGGCCGGGGTATGAATACCGAGGTTGCAGTCTGTGCTGGTATGTGCCTCTCATTCATTTTAATGAATGTTAGCAAACTCACATTTGCAGGAGACAGGTTTGCCCGATGATCCCTGACTATTGCACCTGCTGAGCTGAATACCCTCTCAACACTTACACTGGAGGTTGGGCATGTGAGGTACTTCAGTGCCACTGCAGTCAGCTCTGGCCATTCACTGACCTTTCCACTCCAGTACAAAAGAGGATCTTCAGTTATCATCAGATGCCTGTTTTCAGACAAATATGACTCAAACATTCTCTGTGCCACACTTAATCTAATTGTTGATGCATCGTCCTGTTCTCCTAAATCATTTATTTCACAAATACGCACTTGGGACAAAGCCTCCCAAAGAGGGTTGATGCCAGCCACTTTGGATGACCGACCTCCTGGAACTGCAGTCCCCTTTCCCTTTCAGGATATGCTTGATGGTCCTCCAGGTACACCTTCAGCTGGATTATGCTGCTGATGTTTGCTGACCTTGGCATGTGACTTCTCTACCCCCATGAACCAAGTGCACCAGTTGACCACTGATATTTTTTACCTGTTCAGGCCCTCCCTCCAGTACTGATGCAATTCCACTTTTGTATCGTGGGTCCAGCATTGTCGCTATGCAAAGTTGTCACTACGCTGAATGCTCACAACATGACAATTCTGGTTGAATACTGTCAGCATGTGTTGCAGCAACATACTGCTACCACTGTCTCTGGCAACATCAAGGCAATGCTGTACATTCACCAATGTCTGCCTCAGCACCCGCAACAGTGGAATTGATTGGCAAATGGAGGCAGACTTGCCAATCACTGCCTGTGTGGCATGTTCAAAAGGCTTCAAAATTCTTATTACAGAGTCCATGAGGTGCCACTGTTCAGTTGTCATAGACATGGAGGCCCCGGAACTGTCATGGCTAGTGTGCATAACAAGATATTCTGAGATGGCTTTGTATTGTTCATACAACCTCTCTGCCATGTATAAAGTGGAGTTCCATCAGGTGATAACTTCCAGCTTCAAGCGGTGCTGAGGCAGGCTGTTTTGTATCTGCAACTGCCGCAGTTGGTCCTGGGTCTTTCCAGATCTTAAAAAGTGACAGCAGATACGTCGTGCAATGGTCAGCATTTCCTTTATATCAGGGTACTGCAGAAACTCCTGAACCACAAGATTTAAACAGTGGGCCCTGCATGGAATATGAAAAAAAAACATTTGTGATGCATTTTACCGCATTTGACCCATTGTCACTTGCTATGAACCCAGCTCTCAGGGACAGAGGGTTTAGCCATCTGTCAATTTCAGTCAGTACCATGTCCAACATGTTTTCACCAGTGTGTGAATAGGTCACATTGTGCATAACACTCATTGCATGTTGTCAAATTCCTGGAAGATTGCTACCCCAACAATCCACCTTACTGCACTGATTATTCATGCTACCAACATTACAAACAATCCCTGCCACCTGCACCCAGTGTGCAGTTATACGCAAATATGAACTCCCCACTGTTTTGCCACTTGTCCACATATCCATACTTAAATGGATGAATGGAGAGGAGGAATGTTGAAGGGCACGTCTTACTGAGTCGGACACGGTGCGGAACAACTCGGGGACAGCACAGGTAGAAAAGTATGTCCTGGATGGGACTTTCCATTTTGGACAGGCACATGCAGCAAAGCGCGGAACCAGAATTCTCCACAAAGGAAGGGCAAAAGACCAATTGCCAGCATTTCCTTACAGCTGCATTAAGTTCACGTGACACTATATGATTCGGGGTGTATTTCAGCTTATGCACAAAAACACTCTGTAATGTGGGCTGACTTAAACATTTTACACGGGGTGTGTTGATCACAAATGGTTGTGCTCTGTGATGAATGGCACTGACAGGGCATGGAGTGTGGACATTTGATGAAGATGGTTGCACAGGTGATGATGTCAAACCCAGAAATGCTGTTATTTTGCCAGATTTGCCAACCAGGGTTGATGTACCAATTGCACTAGACATACTGCATTCACCACCACCACAAAAACTGCTACTTTCACCAGCACTGGGCAACATTTCAAAGTCATTATGGTCCTCCACCACATCATGCCTGTAGTAATCCTCTGCTCTTATTACCGCACTACTGCATATGTTTAATTTTCTACTGGGCTTATCAGTCATGGAAGTGGATAACATGCTGGCTATGGTTGCCGGCAATGCGGGTGAATGCCCCACTGTGGTATTAGCTGCCAGCTTCTACTGGGTCCACAGTGCCAAGTGCCTATTCTTAAGATGCGTATGCTGTCCTCCTGTGCCCAGATGGCTCTCTTTTTTACCTCAACTCACAGACATATGGCAAACCTGGCAGATTGCAACTGAATCATCATTTGAATCTTGAACAAAAAAAATCCCAAACAAGGGATTGTGATATTCTGCTTTTAACATGTCCATGATGTGGCTTATTTAAGTCCATTATTTTATGCACTGAAGTGGGGGGGGCATGTGATGTTTCTGGCACTGCACACCTGGACTGCAAATGACTACCACGACTACCTATCATATTGATTACTGGGTCATCATCATCAACTAAAAGTGGGAGATCACAAGTTTTTATGGGGGGGGGATTCCTGCAAACAGATTCAGACACAGCCACTTTAAATTTATTTTTCTCCAGTTCCCAACTGGGGTCAATTACATCATCATCATATTCATCAGCATCACACACATCCACATCTTCTGCTTGGTTGCTAGCATGTGGACTGCATGCTACAACAACAGCAACATCATCATCATCATCATCATCACATTCATCATCAGCATCTACACCACCATCACCTGATATTTTTTCACCACACTGTGAATCACTGCATGGAAAATGCATAACGTAAAGTGCCATGGTGGCGGAATATCAAATTGTATGCTATCATTGACATGATCATCAGACTCCTCAGGTTCAGTTACTGAGATGTTACTGGAAAGTATGACATCATCTTCGCTGCCACTGACTTGCACTGCTTCACACTCAATATTTTTGGATACAGTACACTGGTCGGAATTAGAACTTGATGCAACAATACTAATAATACCTCCACCACCACTAACACCAGTAACACTAACACCACTGGCTGGGAAAACATCATCGCCTCCAACTAAAAGTGAAGCTACTGATTGGGCTATAAAAACATTGCAGGAGAAATACCTTTCCTCACATCAGCAATGCACTTCTGCATCTGCGTACTTCTACCATGCCCACAGACCATCTTACTGCCAACATTGCCCTGGCCAGAAGCAGCTTTGCTGGCACATCTCTTTGCAGGCATTTTGGGGGATCAACCACAAATATTATTACCAAATTCAGATTTTGATACGTTCACTCTCTGATTGGAGGAAAGGCTGGATGTGAAGCCAAATAAACAACTGTGGCTTCAGCAACAGATAAGAGACTACTCTGAGACTGTCATGGAATTAAAACAACTTCAGTAACCAGTGGTGCTGATGAGGTCACAAAAACGATCCAATCTGGTAAAAAAATACCTTTTGAACGTGTGGTTTGGGGGATCACTGAATACAGACAGTGCTGATTTTTATGGCACTACAAGCAGCAAAACTAAGAACAGATATCACGATCTCAGTACAAAATCAGGCAGCTGCAGTGGATAGCAGGTTCACACTGCTGCACTTGCAATTACACTAGTCTGTGGCACAATAAAAGGTGTGTTATTTAATACACACAACACTGCACACACACACACACACACACACACACAGAACAGTCTGGGTGGGATATTCAAAAGGGTTGTGCCATGCACGACCTACTGATGCACTCTGGCGTGATATTCAAACAGGGAAAGTGCCTGACACACATCTCGGTGCACCAGGGCGCATCAGTAATGTATGCAGCACAAGTAGGAGGGGGTGTGCCTATGCATACCCTGCACATCCCAATATTCAGCCTGGGATGTGCTGAGCACAGGCAGGTGTAAGCCCTATGTGCGCAACACACAGTTGTGCCAAAAAGTAAAGGAGCAACATCTGGCCACCACAGGTGAGCTGCCATATTGCAGGGTGCAACATGACAGCTGCCAGCTGTGGGTGGCCATCTGAGATCCAGCGATACCATCTATCGCAGTTGTCCCCCCCCCATGCCCGATGGCAGGCTTTCATTATGTGATCCATTCATTCACATTTTGGGACTGTGTAGTACAGTACGGTCTGCACGCCCATTGGCCCATGCTGTGGACCAATGGGCATATGGCCATGCTGTATGCTGTCAGTTGGTAGGCAGCCGGACAGCTTGTGGGTGGGGTGCTGCCACCCGCCACTGACTGGAGGGAGTGGGGTGGTGAGACTGAGCGGGTGGGTTGGGGGTTACCACTGGACTACTAGGGTTATTGAAATTACTGTAAGCCTGGGATCAGGCTGAGGGATTGGGTCCACTGGACCACCAGTGATATTAACATATTGCAAGCCCGCGGTCGGGCAGAGGGATAGGGTCCACTGGACTACCAGGGTTATTTTGAATTCTGAAAGCCTGTGATCGGGCAGTGGGATTGGGTCCACTGGCCCACCAGGGAGATTCATACATATTACAGCCCACAATCGGGCTGGGGTGCATTGCTGGTGAGGGGCAGGGGGTGTCAGTCCCTGACGGCTGCTGCCTGGCAGGCGCCAGGTGCAAGTCACTGGGGATCAGCGCACCTGCATGTAAATGGGGACATGATGACATGCAAATGGCCCCAATTGCACTTTGCATGCATTATGGCCCCATTTGCATGTCCAACACTGAATATTGTGGTTGCTGTACATAGCGCAATGGCACTTGTGCTGGCACATCCCCTACTCCTCCCTGGCCACTTGCCCTGGAACAGTTCCACTGCACCATGTACAACATGGGTGGTCACAGAGTGACATTCAATGGTACTGAGCCATGGTGCAGCACTGTTGAATATCACCCTGTCAATGCCCTAGAGCATCCCAGTTGCGCTGCACCCTGGCTTTCACCACAGCCTGGTGCAGTCAATATCCCATCCTTTGTGTACAATGCTGAATGAGTAATGTGCCTCAAATGCAAAAGTTCAGTACTATGCCACATTACATATTGTAAATTTGTAATGTAAACAACCTGAACTTATGAACTGCTGCACCTCTTCCACACAACAAACAGCAAGAAAATTTCTACTATTACTGACAAATATTACTGTGTGTGCACATTAACACAGTCAGTTATATAAAAAATAACCAAAAAACAAAGAAATCTCTATTTCTCCAACTTAAATCTACCTACACTACATATACGCCCCTCCCCCAAAGCACACTTTCACTGTCTTTCACAACACACAATGTTGTAAATTAACATTCAAAATCCACGCAAAAACAAAAACGCTCGATGATATGAGCACAGGAGGGTTTCCTACAATCGATGAACTAAAGTTTGATCCCCCCAAAAAAGCAAAAATGCTTTTTGAACAGCTTTTACAAGATTCCTATCACAGACAGCTATCAGATCTCACTGTCTCCTACTCCTTCCTACTCATACTACCCCAAACTGAGGCTGTGCTGATCAATATAGTGCCCATATGACCTGAAATTCCATGAATCACTGCAAAATTCACCTTTGGAGCTCAAAATCAAGGTGAAGTGAGGCAAGTGCACTGCCCTCAATGCACTTCACCTTAAAGTTGGCAGAGTAGTGGCCTGGGCAGGCAGAGTAACACAAAGTAGTTGCTTCTAATGGACTTCGTGTTCCTCATTATAAGGCGAAGTACTCCACTTCACGTTGCGGAGCACTCTGCGAATCCACTTTTGCTGCACAAATCGGTTCATGGAGCGGATTGAGCTCACTGCGCCCACCACTGCTAATGGATAAGCTGCAAATCCTAGTTAACCAACAGCCTACTTCCTCCTACCCCCCACTAGAATTGCCTTAGGTCTGTCCCATGCATTCTTGAATTCCCCCTCTGTTTGTTACTCTATGACCTCCTCAGGAAGGCAGTTCCATGTATCTACAACCCTCTTTGTGAAGAAATACTTCCTCACATTACCTCTGAGCAGCTCCCCCCATCTTCAAATGGTGCCCCCTTGTTCTTGCACATCTCTTTTTCTGAAATATGCTACCCTCTTGGACTTTTTGGATTCCCTTGAGGTATTTTAAAGTTTCTATCATGTCCCCCTCTCCCTCCTTTCCTCGAGGCTATACATCTTAAGCTGCTTTAGTCTTTCTTCATATGTCTTCTGGTGCAGACCCTGCACCATTTTGGTTGCCCTCCTCTGGACAGCCTCCACCCTGTCTATGTCTTTGTGGAGATGGGGTTTTCCAGAACTGTGCACAGTACTCCAGATGTGATCTTACCAACTGACTGCACAGAGAGATAACAACTTCCTGTTTTCTACTGGTGTTGCCTCTCTCTATGCATCCCATTACCCCCCAGCCCACCTTACTGGCTTCTCACATTGCTTGCCCACCTTTAGGTCATCCGATATGACTACCCCCAGGTCCCTTTCCATTTCTGTTGTGTTCAGTATCTCTCCCCCCCCATTGCGTACTCTTCCCCTGGGTTTTTGTTTCCCAGCTGCATTACTTTGCACTTCTTTGCACTGAATCTAAGTTGCCATACATTTGACCATTCCTCCAACCTTGCCAAGTCCCTTTTCATCCTTTCCACCCCACCTTGCATATCAGCTCTGTTGCAGATCTTTGTGTCATCTGCAAAGAGACTTACTTTTTCTTCTAGTCCTCTGCAGTGTCACTTATAAAGACATTAAAAAGGACCAGCCCCAGTACTGAACCCTGCAGTACACCACTAGTAAGCCCCCTGTCTTCACTGTGGACTCCAATTACTATTACCCTCTGTTTCCTGTGTTTTACCCAGGCTACCACCCTGGGACCCACTCCCAGACTGGCTAATTTTTTTACTAATCTTTTGTGTGAGACTGTGTCAAATGCCTTGCTAAAGCCTACTTAGGCCATGTCCACAGCCCTTCCCTGGTCTACTACTTTGGTCACCCAGTCAAAGAAATCAATGAGATTTGTCTGACATGACCTTCCTGCTGTGAATCCATGCTGCCTTGTGTCCTGTGCCCCACTGGCCTCTAGGTATTCAGCAATTCTTTCCTTAAGAAGTGATTCCATCATTTTCCCTACCACTGAGGTCAAACTGAGAGGTCTGTAGTTTCCTGCCTCTGTCTTGCTCCCACTTTTGTGAAGGGGAATCACACCTGCCCTCATCCAGTCCTTAGGTACTACACCATCCTCCCATGATTTATTAAAAAGGGTAGTCAGGGATGTTAATAGTTCTTCCCTTAGTTCTTTTAGAATTCTGGGGTGAATCCCATCATGCCCCATTGCTTTATCTACCTTCTGTTTTAGGAGTTCTTTCAGAACTCTTTCTTCCATGAAAGGACTAATGTCAACCCCCCTAGCCAGAGTGCTTCTATTGACTGTATTAGGTATCTCCCCCTGGTCTTCCATTGTGAATACTAAGCAGAAGTATTCATTCAGTATCCCTCCTTTTTCTCTGTCACTCTTTGCCCAACCAGCCTCTTCTTTATTCAGCCTCAGTATCCTTGCCTTAGTCTTTCTTTGCTCCCTAATGTACCTATAAAAGGTTTTATCCCCCTTCTTAACTGAGTTAGCTATCTTTTCCTCTATTTGGGCCTTGGTTTTTCTGATTGCCTTTCCTGCTTCCTTCCGCTTTAACTGGTACAGTTCTTTGTCCCGCTCCTTCTATGTTTCCTTATACTTCCTGAATGCTATCTTTTTCTCCATAACCTTCCCTGCCACTTCTTTTGAGAACCACAGTGTTTTTTTTCTTTCATTTTGATTTGTTTATTTGCTTCACACAAAGGCATGTTATCTCTGTGATGGCAGTTAAGATGTCTCCTCATTGTTGCTCCACCCCACCTTCTTGCCTGTTTGGTAGCGTTTTTCTGAGGCGATCTCTCATTTTGACAAAGAGTTCCAGTACCTTCACTTTTGCATGGCTTGACTCTACAGCTAAGTTGCAGATCCTCATCTTTCCACAATGTGGAAGGAAGGGCTAGCACCTGGAAGACATTCTGGCAACCCCCAGGCTAGCAGGTTCTGCATAAACTACATTACTTCAAACTTTCACCACAAAGGAAGGCAAAACCTCTTCCTGGATACAGAGGATTAACTGGATCACCAGACCCAGTTGGATGGCTGGGGGCCTGAGCCCCCACCCCTGTAGGGGGCTCCCGCTTGAATCTGAAATCTGCCTGAAAACATGGGGCCAGATATTCAAAAGGGTTGCGCCATGCGCAATAGGGTTGCACCTGCGCAAGTCCAAACTTGCTCCATTCTGCAATATTCAGCAGGAGGCAGTTGCGCCACAGAAAACATGCTGAGCAACAGTGCAATGCAAATGAATGCATGCTCAACTGGAGGGGGAGGAACCATGCATAAATTGCACAGCCCGATATTCAGCCGGGCTGTGCAGAGTTGTGCAGGTGCAACCCCCATCCTGCGCCTGCAGGACATTGAGCCAAAAAAAAAAGGCTTAAGTCGAGGGCCACCAACAAGTCAGCTGCTGTATTGCAGGGCACAACACAGCAGCTGCCACCTGTGGCTGGCCCCCAACCCAGTCTCTGTGCCCCCCAGCCCGATCGGGGCATCAATGTGGCACCCCCCCTCCTCCCCTACATATCCCTGGTGGTCCAGTGGACCGAATTGCCCGATCGTGGGCAGTATCTTTAACCCCCCCATTCATATTCCCTGGTGGTCCAGTGGACCGAATTGCCCGATTGTGGGTGGTATCTTTAACCCCCCCTCCCGTTCATATTCCCTGGTGGTCCAGTGGACCGAATGCCCGATCGCGGGCAGTATCTTTAAACCCCCTGTTCATGTTCCTGGTGGTCCCGTGGACGAATTGCCCGTCGCGGGTGGTATCTTCTTCCCCTCCCGTTCATATTCCTGGTGGTCCAGTGGACGAATTCCCCTATCGCGGGTAGTATCTTTAACCCCCCTCCCATTCATATTCCTGGTGGTCAAGTGGACTGGATGCCCGATGGTGGCGGTATCTTCAAAACACCCCCTCGAACATAGCCCTGGTGGCTATTGGTCCCACCCTTCACCACAGAGCCCACCACCCGCTCCCCCTGCGGCGGAGGCGGCAGCATCCACCCACCTGCCACCCGCTGCCTGCCAACTGACAGCCGGATGGCTGCATGCCCATTGGTGCAGGCAAGAGCCAATGGGCGTGCAGCTATACCGTACATGACTGAGTCAGATTTGTGAATGATTCATTCACAAAACAGACTGTCATATACGGTATGGGCTGCCGCCGTGGCTCGCCTGCCCTGTCAAGCGTGCTCTAACCTGAAACTAATCCAGTCGGTGGTAAGGCGTGGCGGCAGAATGAGTGGGATGCTGACCACCCGCCCGGCTGCGGGGGGCTTCTTGGGAAGTGGTGGGGCTTCATGGAGCTGGAGTAGGATGGGGGTCAACAGCCACCAGGGCTATGTTCGGAGGGGTTTTTGAAGATACCGCCCAGCGATCGGGCACGGGTCCACTGGACCACCAGGGAATATGAACAGGAGGGGGAGTTAAAGATACCACCCGCGATCGGGCAATTCGGTCCACTGGACCACCAGGGAATATGAACGGGAGGGGGGGTGTCTTTAAACATTCCGCCCGCAGTCGGGCATGTTGGTCCACTGGACCACCAGGGAATATGAAAGGGGGGGAGCCACATTGATGCCCATGATCGGGCTGGTGGGAGGGGACACTATGCCCGCAATTGGGCTGCGGGGGCGTCGGTCCCCGACGGCTGCTGCCTGGCAGGGGGCCAGGCGCAAGTCCTCGGGGATCGGCGCACCTAGATGCTAATGGCATGCAAATGGGGCTATAATGACATGCAAATGGCCCCCCGCACCTTGCATGTATTATAGCCCCATTTGCATGTCACCTTTTGAATATCGTGGATTTGCACATGGTGCACTGGTACTTGAGCCACCGCAAGTTGACTGCTCCACTCTGTCAACTTGCGCTTGCGAAGTTCCACTGCGCCATGCACAGTGGTCTGTGGAGCTGGGGAGCGATATTCAAAGGAGTTGTGCTATAGCGCAACTCCTTTGAATATCGCCCGGGACACACCCCTGCGCATCTATTTTACGCAGCGCAAGGACTTGCACCTTTGAATGGCACAGTTTGAATATCCAGCCCATAGTCTTTTATGTGGCTCTCCTGAGGCTCCTGATTGGCTGAAGCTACTGGGTGCTTGGCCTCCAATTGGCTGGAGGACCTGTCAGTCAAGAAAATGAATTATGCCTGAACCTCACTTGATGCACAGTTGGTTTATCATTTTGGTGCCTGAAATTAGGTCCATTCAGTTCTCGATGAGCACTTGATAGTTTCCCATGAGCTTTGACTAATGTCCCACAAGTCCTTGATTTAAAATTCTAGCTTCCAGATTGGCTGAGGCTGCTTGACAATGGCTGCTGAACACACAGTCCTTTAAGCAGATTAGATACAGTCCCAATTAAAGTCCAGGTGCAGCCAGAATAAATTATGTATTTGCCCAAATGCCCCACAGTTCAGTAGCCATTGATATGTTCTTGCTGTCACTGTCCAGAACAAATAATTTGCTCAGTCTGTTTACCTGTCGCTGCTAATAATATTTAAGTATGCCTGCCAGCAGAAGGCAGGCTGTCTCTCTGAGTCCCAAAGTCACACTGGTACAGCCAGGAGTAAAGTATTTATTTGTTTAAACTGTTTTTCCCCCTTACAACATTTGTCCCCAAACATATGCAGCAGTTACATTTCTATTTTCAGTTTAACACGTTTCTTTTCGTTTGCAGTTGTCAAAATACAGCATCCCTGAAGGCAGAAGTACCATCATCAATATTCATGAGATTGGGGCTCCTGCTCATTAATATTCATGAGTCCCAATCATTACAGCCTCTTGGAATTCTTCTATTTTTTCAGAAGAGTGGGTTCTCAGGTCCCAGGCTGCAGTCCTCAGGGTCCCACTGAGCTGGTGGGGACAATGGGACCAACTGAACACTCCTTAGTTTGACCACAAGGAAAATGGTCACAAGATTAAAGGCACTACTCATGCCTGCATGATCCCCTCTGTGATGGAGTACATGTCTCAAGTGAGTGATCGTGATCCAAACCTTTGGAGCCCTGAAGGGCTGAGTTTTACACTTGGGCTTTTCTTGGGCTACCAGGGCACAACAAGTATGCAGGCCAGCACAGAGGACCAAAAAAGAAAATGCAGGCTTCTCCTGGAGGTGCTAGGGCAGGAGAGCAGAAATGGGAGCTACTGGGCTACAGGTAAGTCCTCAATTTGGTAGGGGGGGTTACATGTATCTTAGTGATATAACCATTTGCAAACTGGTGGATTGACAAGTGAATGTTAAGAACATCACTGTGTCTTATAATGGGTTCAAAAGTTGGTAGTTTTTGTTCTTGTTTTATATGAGGCACACAGTAACCAATTAACAGTAATACTAGTGGTCCTTGAGATCAGTTGAGTCATGTACTCTAGGAATTAAGCATTTTTTGTACATGTGCGGGTGTCTTTTCTACAGTTGTCACCATTTTTCTGAGTACAAATACCACACCACACTTTGTATGAGCTCTAAGGGAGTCCGAGTTTCTCATAACAGTGCTGAATTTTTGTGTTTTCAGGTCTACTTATTTGAAAAGGTATTTTATCACTTATCTTTTTGTTTAATTATTTCTAGCTAGTTCACCAGTTCTTTTGGTGTAGAAACCTAACCAGCATTTTTGTATTTTTGTGCGTTTTCTCTTCAGCACTTGGGCTTTGGGCTAATTTACCAGCACACGTTACTAAGACTGAATTAGGAGCTAGATCTTCAGTAAGAAACTGTTCCTGTATCCGGACAACTTTTGATTTTAACAGAATGAGTGTTTTTATCATCTGTTGTCTGAAGTAGAAACAGTTATAAACAAAAACTTTGTAATTATTTGTTTTATTGAAATGGTTCACCAGGAATGACACACTGAACAACAGGTTGCTCATCTCATGGTGCAGCCTGGGGGGGGGGTGGTTATGAGATGAGGGAGAACACATAATAAAGTACATACATAGAGTAGCTTAACCATTGACAGATTAAAGAGCTAGTGTACTGCTTGAAATTAATAGTAATTATCAGATGCAGTCAGCTATCACTTCTTATATTTATATCTCAAGTATTTTTTTCTTTTCTGTTTGTTAATTAGAAGATTTTCCACCTGGCAGTACTAGGGTGATGTGAGGAGTAGCACTCTGGAGGGAAAAAAAAGTCAGTTCTGTTCCTCCCACTACATCGTCATAAATAAGACCAAACACCTTGAGACACCACATTCCTTGCAATCTGAGTAGTGACTTTCCCAAACTACCAATCAAAATGCAGGAAATAGTGGCATCATTAGTAACCAGCCAGAGACAGTCCCTGCTGCTTCATGTGAAAGTGAAACCTGGCAGGTAGAAATGGTTCTCATTGGTTACTAGTGATGTCATAGTCAGTATGGTCTCAGTGTCGATGTAGTGGGAGTAACAGAACTGACTTTTTTCCCCCAACAGACAGAGTGCTGCTCCACACATCACCACAGTACTGCCAGGTGGAAAATCTTCTAATTAGCAAACAGAAAAGAAAAAAATTACTTGAGATATAAGAAATGATATCTGACTACATTCAAAAGTTACAATTAATTGCAGGCAGTTTCCAGGCAGTACACTAGCTCTTTAAGTGGACAGATAATTGATGTAGACATGCAACATACTAAACAATATATGCACCAGCCACATTAAGACTGAGGACATTATCACATTGTACTACGATACAGAGTGCAGAGTATACATGACTGTACATTGAAGTGCTGTATAGAAAACAATTAAACATAGTGTTAAGAAGACCATTATGCATAGTGTTAAGAAGATCAGTTAAGGGAGTCACGTGATGCGCCTGGAGGAATAGCATCTGCTTTGAGACTCTCCCCGCTCCGGTGTTACAATTAACGTTATTTTCCACATTCTAGCGCAGTTTATTAAGCTAAACCCTTTCTAATAGTAGTGATTTACTGTATTTACGCCTTCGGCGGACACGAATGGAAGAAACCCGCGGGAGCTTCGAGCAAAAGCGGCCTAGGCGCGGCTCGTCCCCACCAGTTTCTCAGGGACAGACTAACCCCTACCAGTATCGGCGAACTCTCAACAATTAAGGAAGCCCTCTTTAAATTAATAGAAGATGTAGCAGAATTCAAACCTGCATTAACGCAGCTTGCTCGGGAGAGTCACTGGCCTTGGCCTATTTCGTGCTGGAAAGAAGCACTGATAAACTCGGCCCAGCCATGGTCGAGTGCAGGAGAGCAGTGGCTAAATTAGAAGACCGTCTCGACGATCTCGAGGGAAAGAATCGCTGCAACAATTTGGTCCTTTTAGGACTTCCAGAGGGTGAGGAAGGCCCCAATACAATTCTGTTCTTGCAGAAATTTTTAAAGAAAACAGTCGGGCCCTCGGCTAATGGGCCAGAATACATCATCTAAAGGGGCCATCGGGCCTTAAGGGCAAAACCACCTTCGACAGACCCCCCCAGGCCTCTAATTTTCAAGCTCCTCAATTTCCTCGATCGGGAGCATGTCTTGAAGGAGCGAAACTACCTGCAATTTATGGGAGGCAAGAAGCTTGGTGGTTCCTGATCTAACGCTGAAAATACACCTGGCAGAGCTAACTTCGACCCATTACATCCAAATTGTGGGCGCAGGAGTCAAACACCGTATGTTGTACCGGCCAGGCTGGAAATCTTCTTCAAGGATGGGCCAAAATGATTTGACACTCCGGAGGTCCTTAAAACATCTTAGCAAGATGATGCCTGATTTATTCCCAGGAGTGAATAGATCTGCAGTCGGGACATTTTCTTACTCTGCCTTCTATTAGCAATGATCGAGGAGAGACTGCTATTATTTTAGTGTATTGCTGAAGCTGCATTCGTTGTAGTTATATATGGACCCTTTCCATGGACATTAAATTGTTAACGAACTGGGGAATATATATTTTATATGGAGGGTTGCCCCAATAATATGTTTTTCTATTTGCTTGTTAGGGCTGGCAACCGTTGTAAATATGTACGAGTTACTGCATGCCCCCAGTCTTTTTCTCTTTCAGTTAATATCCAGGACTTCTGGAGGTGATTTATTTTAGGGCCAGTCCCAGTATGAGATTTGTATTGTTTGGACATTTACATTATGGGTATTACTCGTTATGATAAAATATCTGGTTAACATATCAACTGGGTACATAGAGGGGACTCTCAACGTTTCCTTCTTAGGAACTGCTACACTTAGTTCTGGGTCTTTCAGGTTTTCCTTTTGCAATTTGGGGCACACATTCGGTGTATCATCAGTGGTGTCAGCTATTATGGTCCTCAATGAGATCTACTCTGATACCCAGTATCTCGAGTGTAAAGGGCATTACAGGTGGATCTATTATCTTTTTCTCTCAAGGTTACCATTAATGTACCTGTAGGGGCAACGCTTTAGTCAGGAGTTTACATCATTTTGTCTAAGTTCTCGGAATGTGATACTTATTCTCATTTGGCCGCGGGGAGGGCTCATACTTGATTGCCGCGTCATGGTCCAGTGGTTATGGAGTCGGCCGTGGGCGGAGGTTGTCTTAGGGAGGTTGGGATGGGGATAAGGAAGTTTCTATTAGGTGTCCTTTTTAAGGGTGAGAGTCGTGGGGATATTAGGGTGGGTGCAGGCAGCTTCCAAATGATCCTATTTTTTTGTTGTTGAAATATCATATGGTTAGCAACCTGAATATTATTTCTTGGAATATAAAAGGGGGGAAGGATAATAAGAAAAAATACGTTATTCTAAATCATCTGGCACACCTGGATCCCTCAATTGTTTTTCTTCAAGAAACTCATATACCCCAAGAGCAGTTCCATCATTTTAGGAAAAGGTGGGTAGGTCAGGTATTTGGAGCAGGGATCTCCTCTAGCAAAGAGGGTAGCCATTTGGTGGCAAAGAGTCACCTTTTTCCCTTGAGATTTTTCTGACCCAACGGTAGATATATCATAGTCTCAGGGAAGCTGGGGAATTAGCATAGTGCTGGGGTCTATTATGGCCCCAATCAGAGTCACCCTCCTTCTTTACCCAGCTGGCTGTATTAATAGCTCCCCTTGCAGATAGCCCCGTTATTTTAGGAGGAGACTGGAATCAGGTACAGTCCAATCGTATTGATCGTTCGTGGTGCAGAGCTGCAGGCCTGTCTCCATCCCAGAGGGCGTTGGCTGAGTTAACCTTCTCCTTGGGTCTAACGTATCCGTGGAGAATGTTTAATCCCACCGCCAAAGAATTCACATTCTACTCCCCTGTTCACAGAAGCTATTCTCGGATTGATTTTTTCCTGATTAACTACCAGGTTCTTTCCTTCATTTTCGAAGTCACTATAGAGAGTCGGGTAATCTCGGATCACTCACCCATAGGTTTTCGATGCCGTCCACTGTCTGCTCCACCTAGATCTTACTCATGGTCTTTAAATGATTCTTTATTGAAGGACCCCAAATTGTTAGTCATTTTCGCTCCTTCATGTCCTTTGCAATTACATCTAATTGGGGCTCTATCAATGCGGTGGACCAGACATGAGTCGGCCCTGAAGGCCGTATGGAGAGGCGAGCTAATTAGACTAGCATCAGTTCATAAAAAGAATAGGATGCGTCTTCTATCCAACTGTTTAGAAAGAATTAGAGCCCTAGAGCTGCTTGGATGAGATGTGAGATCTACCGATCACGATCAAGAATTAGCTACACTCAGGGCTTGGTACGCGATCACGTTATGGGAAGGGGTTGAGAATCGAGCTTCTAAACTAAAGGCCTTATATATAGGACAAGTTAGTAAAGCTGGAAGAATTCTTGCTTGGCAGTTGAAGCAGAGGGCAACAGCTAAGAGTGTGGCAGGGCTGAAACACCCTGAGACTAATAATACAGTTTCCGACCCAGAGGGCATACTAGGAATCTTTTTTGATTTTTACAAAAACTTATACTCTAATATTCCCCCTTCTTCGGACAGGAACACTATGATAAAGGAGTTTTTGGGAAGTATTCCTTTCCTTCACTCTCGGAAGAGAGTAGTCAGAGGCTGGAGGCTCCCTTCTCTCAAAAAGAGATTGTAGAAGCTATTGACGCTCTAAAGATAGATAAAGCCCAGGGGCCAGATGGCTTTACAGCCCTTTTCTTTAAGTCGTTCAAAGATCTTTTGATACCGTTATTACAGCAACTTTTTGCTTTTTGGCAGGAGCACGGGATCAAAGACCCATCCCTTTTTGAAGCGAGAATTATTTTACTACCTAAACCGGGTAAACCATTAGATCTGGTGGGTAACTATAGGCCAATCTCACTATTAAACATCGATATTAAGATTTATGCCAAGATTTTGTCCACCCGTATCAAATCCTTGTGGTTGGACCTAGTGAGCCCAGAGCAGGTTGGTTTCGTAGCGGGCCGTTCGTCAGGGGACCATTTTAGAAAACTGTTTTATATAATCTCTGCATCCTCGAGCCCAGATATGGAAGCATATCTCTGGTGTCCTTGGATGCAGAGAAAGCTTTTGATAGGGTGGAGTGGAATTTTATGTTTCAGGTATTATCTAAATTTGGCTTTCAGAGAAATTTTGGACTTTATTGGGTTCTTTATACATGTCCCTCAGCAAGGATTCAATGCAATAACTTGATCTCAGCTGCTTTTCCCTACTACGGGGCTACGTCAGGATGTCCCTCTCCCCTATCTGTTCAATTTGTATTTGGAACCTTTAATCAGGGTTATTAATAATGGCAAGCAAGTTCAAGGGATTTGCATAGGGAGGTTGGAGTATAAGTTGTCAGCCTTTGCTGATGATATACTTCTACATCTTATAACACCGAATTCACTTCCCGTGTGTTTCAAATTATTTGGATTTTAGTAAAATTTCGGGTTATAATTTGAACAAAAGTAAAACTATGGTTTATCCACTCTCCCCTTCCTGCAACAAAGTTGGTGTGCATCCTTGGGCCTACAATGGCAGCCTAAGTCTCTGCAGTATTTAGGAATTCAAATTTCCAAGGACTTAACTGATCTGGTAGACTTAAATTTTAAACCTTTATTTGGGTCAGGTCAAGGAGAACCTGGAAAGGTGGTCAAAGCTTCATTATCTTTCTGGGGAGAATAAATACAATCAAAATGATGATCCTACCAAAAATATTTTACCCCCTGTATAACCTTAATCTATACCTTCCCAGGTCCTTCTTTAATCCGATTTACAAATATTGTACCGATTTTTTATGGAAGGGGAAACCTCCACACAGGGCTTATAGCAAACTCACCCGTTCAAGAATGGTAGGGGGTTTACAACTCCCGGACTTCTATATTTACTATCTGGCCAACCATGTAGCTAGGGTAGTCTTATGGGTGTCAGGCTGGGAAGTAGCTTCGGAGGGGCTTAAGCTGGATAGGTCATTAGCACATAGTGTTAATTTAGACCTTGAAGCCTGCCTTACATCCGTGGTCAAAAGTTCCTGCCAAAGTAAGAGATTCCCCGGTGGGGTGGGATATAAGGGCTCTCCACCAGCTATATTCGTTTCTGTGTATCCCATATGCAAAAGATGTAATGCAGCCCATCCTAAAGAACCCTAACCTTCTGGTCGGGAAACAGTCGATAAGGAGATGTGTAGGTATTTTCCCCGTTAATCCAAAGATAGCTGATTTCACTTCAGAAGGCTCAGTTATTTCAGCCTCTGCATTGGCAGAGGGGCTCAAGATGGAACCCAATGAGCGATTACGCTTGTATCAGATTCATAGATGCATTAGTTCCCTCCTAAGGGGTACCAAAGGATCGGTTGAAGCAGGGGAGTTTCTAAGGAAAATGAGGGACTTGACGTTATCTGGTAAACCAGTCTCTAAATTATATAAAGCAATTATAGCCAAAAGGGACACTAACATCTCCCCAATACCTTATTACTGGGAGGCAAACGTCTCGATGGGTTGGTCTGAGGAAGACTGGCGTAAGGTTTGGTCGGACCTATATGTATATGTCAAACAAGATAGATTAAGGGGTCTACAATTTAACCTTCTGCATAATCTCTACCTCTCCCCGGCTAAACTCTCCCGTATATATAACCTTAATTCCCCAGAATGCAAGATGTGTGTAACCTACTAGTACCACCTATCACAAATTATGGGAATGTCCTCAAGCAGTTAAACTCTGGGAGTTAGTGAAGCTATGGATAGGCCCTTATGTTAACATTTCGGACTACTTTAATGCCGATGTCTGTATTTTTGGTAAGTTTTCTCCAGATACCTACGGTGGCTCAGAAGTATCAGGTGGCCCTGGTGGTTCTAGTAATGAAGCTCCTCCTTCTCCGCTACTGGCACACTGATAGATCTCCTTCCCATAAGGAATGGTGGGATGAGTTTCTTGGTGCCTTAAATGCGGAGAGGTCCGTAGCAAATTTTCTCAATTCAACTAAAAAATTTAATAAGTACTGGGATAACCTTTCGAGGATTTTGAAGGTCAAGTATGGTTATTATAGGGTAGGATTCCTCCCTCTTTGGACAGGCTATTTATCCTGATATGCCTAATATATTCCCTCTCCCTACACTGATATCTGGGACCATTCTGGACCAAAAGGTATAGTCTCTTCCCCTCTGGAGACACTTAGGTCGATCATTTTTGTTTTAAGGTCTAAGCAATTTATAATTGCTTTGGATTTCTAATGTAAAGGTTGCAACTCACTCTGGTCTATATTATTAGGTTCTCTCTCTCTGCCTGTTTAAAGGGAATGCTGCTCTGGTCGGGGGTGGGGAGGGTGGGTTGGGCTGGGAGGGTTTGGGAGGGCATCCCCTTTTATTTCTGTTTTTTAATATGTGACAACTTATGATAATCTACAGTATGGAAGTTTGTAAGGGGTTATTGCTCTTGGGGGGGTCTTTTATTGTATTGTTATTTGTTATAAAATAAAGTTATTTGCAAAAAAAAAAAAGAAGATCAGTTAAGCACAGTAATGAAACAGAAGAAAACTTAACAGAGTAAAGTACTAAGGAACATACTAAGCAAGGTAAGGAGCGTGAAGGCAAGTTTACCCATGGATGCTTCTAATGTTTACATAGAATAGTAGTCCAATCGCCCTCCTGCAAGTCTGAAGGTATCCAAACATCTTTTAAATGCTCCCTTTGTTTTGTATGAATTTGAGAATGAGCATTTTACAAGCTGCAGTGTATTTAATTGAATAATTCACTGTATTAGCTAGAGTATTTTACAATATTAGATTATGAATTTGCTTCTAAAGACTGAATCTATTGGAAGATAAAATCAGTGTCTGTGTGTAATGTAGTTTATGCAGATTATCATTTAATACTATGTTTATATCCCTATGTTCATGTTTAAACTCTGTTCTACAATAATTAAAAGATATTAAGATATTAAAATGTGGAAAACATCTGAAAAACTATCTATAGGGCAGAGGTAGCCTAATTCATTTATAGTTTAGTCATAGGTGGCCTCATTTATTGGTAGCTTAAGTTACCAGTAGCATTGATAGTAAATTTGCTGGGTTTAATCATTATACATTTAAACAGATTTCAAATACATTTTAAACTCAGTGACAACAGGAAGTGATTTTAAAAGGAGCTCCGATTTGAATTTATAAGTTTTTTTCATACTACCTGTGATACTGCTAGAATTCTTTATGTTAATTTAGGAACCTGAAGGACACATTTTTGGTTGACTATCAGGAAAAAAGTAAGGGCAAGGATAAAGAAAGAAAAGAGAAAGATCAGAAAGGACAGAAGAAGTAGAAAAGCTTGAAGTTCAGTCTCATTTTACTTGCTCCACATGGACTGGGTGAACAGTGTGAACTATGAACTGCATGTCATAATTGGAGCACACCAGTATTAATTTGGATTAGTGTGGACTTTTAAGAAAATCAAGAACTTGTGACATCAATAGCATATACATTGCAACTCTGATTTTTATTTCCTATATGGTTTGGCAATCTCTGGGGTAGCCTGGGTTGTCCAACTGAGATTTAAGCAGTCTCCTTAATGCTTAATGGGCCTGAGTGAACAATGAAATATCTTGGGAGTTGTTCTGCATAAAGTTGCCCATGAATGTGACCTATTTACTGAATATTGTTTTTATCTTTTCATGTATACTGACCACTCTGCTGTTGTTATTTAAATATTTACATTTTGATTCCTGGATAGGACTTTTAGCTTTTGTGAATGATTATAATATTGCCACCAAGTTGAGTGTTGCTTACAGCAGCTGTTGCAACCTGCTGTTGCTAGTTATCTTGTCTTAATAGTCATTTTAAGTATACAATTCTTGAATACCGTTAATGCCAGAAGCCAACAGAACAACTTACAGAACAGTCAGGTAGATAATATCATAGAAATAGGATATGAACAAGGCATCTATCAGCTTTTAGGAAATACACATCTAGCAGATATGGGGGCTAAGATTAATTCTCAGACAATGGGCAATAAAATGAACAACAAAACAAAAAAACAAGTTCAAAACTAAACCAAGTGAAAAGAACTTGAGGGACCAAGATAATATAATAGCTGTCTTCTTAAAGGAAAACAAAGTAAAAAATAAAAAAGGGCTTACTGCTTCATCAGAATCTAAAAAGAAATACCCCCCCCAAAAAAAAACAGAAAGCTAAAAAAAGAGGCAATGAATCATAAACAACTCACAATACCATTATTATTTGTGGATAGTAGAATGAATTTTTGCCAGCTGAAGGATTTAGGGAAAAAACTGTGGCCTAGATATTCAAAAGGGTTGTGCATGGCGCAACACTGTTGTGCCTCGGTACGATATTTAAAAGGGAAAAGTGCGCACAAATCCCGATCTCTGAGCGCATCAATAACTATGCAAGGCACAGGTGGGAGGCTTGTCCATGCATAAACTGCACAGCCCGATATTCAGCCCGGGTCATGCAGAGTTATGCAGGCTCAACCCCTACCTGTGCCTGCACAAAGTTACGACAAAAAAAAGGAACAAGTCAAGGGCCACCCACAGGTGAGCTGCCGCATTGCAGGGCTCTACACAGCAGCTTCCACCTATGGGTGACCCTCAACTTTTTCCCGCTGCACCTGGCAGCGCCCCCCATGCCCCAATCGCGGGCATCAGTATCTCCCCAAGTCCAATATCCCTGGTGGTCCAGTGGACCGTGATTAGCCCGATCATGGGCATAACTGTATTCCAACCCCCCCGAGTAGCCCAATTGTGGGCATAACTGTAACTCCCCTCAAGTAGCCTGATTGCAGGCATAACTGAACTTCTCTCCCATTAGCCTGATTGTGGGCATCAGTATCCCCCAAAGTCCAATATCTCTGGTGGTCCAGTGGACCAAGCGGAACCGATCGTGGGTGGCATTCCTTACCCCCAAGTCCAAAATCCCTGGTGATCTAGTGGACCCCACCCACCACCCACCCAGAGCCCCCTGCCACTCCCCATCAGCCGGCAACTCCACCTGCCTCACCACCACCCGCCAACTGGCAGCTCCATATGGCTGCATGCCCATTGGTTCAGAGCATGAGCCAATGGACATGCAACCCATCTCCTACTAGTCAGTCCAGATATGTGAATGAATTCATTCACATATATCTGGATAAACTATGCATATGGGCTCATGCTCATAGCTCATGCTCTGAACCAATGGACGTGCAGCCATGCCAGCTGTCGGTTGGCGGATGGCGAAGGCAGGTGGGTGAGTGCTGTCATCCACTGGCTGATGGGGGAGTGAGTGGTGGTCCGTGGGCGGATGGGGTGTGGGGTCACTGAATCACCAGGGTTTTGGACTTGGGGTGAGAATGCTGCCTACGATGGGCTCCAGTCGATCCACTGGACCACCAGGATATTGGACTGAGGGGCACTATGCCTGTGATGGGCTAATGGGGGGTTACAGTTATGCCTACAATCATGACACTCAGGGGGGAATACAGTTATGCCCTTGATCGGGCTAATCGTGGTCCACTGGACCACCAGGGATTTGAGACATTCATTGTCCCTTACGGGACATCCCACAATCAGGCTGCAGGGGGCGTCGGTCCCCAATGGCTGCTGCCTGGCAGGGTGCCAGGTGCAAGTCGTTGGGGATCGGCTCACCTGCATGCTAATGGCATGAAAATGGGGCTGTAATCAGATGCAAATGGCCCCCCATGCACTTTGCATAAATTATGGCCCCATTTGCATGTCACCCTTTGAATATCGTAGGTGCTGTGTGTGGCACAATGGAACTTGCACCACCGCATCTCAATGCTCCACTCTGACCACTTGCAGAAATGCGCCATGCACAGTGGGGGTGGCCAGGGGGTGATATTCAAAGCAGTTGCGCCATAGTGCAACTCCGTTGAATATCACCCTAGCCACACCCCTGAGCAACTATTTTGAGCGGCACACAGGCTTGTGCCCCAAACTGGCACAATTTGAATATTTTGGCCTCTATATATATATATCCCTCAAACTGACTATCCTACTTCCACCCCTAAGTTATCTAATAATTGGCATCTTAGAATAAGTGAAACAGAAACTGAAAAGCCTCTAAAAGAAAAAAAAATATGGGCAATATCCTCATATTGGGACAGGCTGACAAAGAAAATGAGATCAATAATCAGTTCTCTGAATTAGATTTATTTGACTGGTCTTCTATTTTAGTGATCTGGCTCAGTTGTATCTAACTTATTTGATTTTAAAAGTCATCTAGAGGGTTGAGCCTCAAATATTTTAGGAGTCTCTATGTCTCCTACATTAAATTATTATCATGATTTAGGTAAATCAGAGGATAATATTACACTAAAAAAGTAATGACTGACTTACAAAACATCATTCAGGGCCTTAAAAACCTAGACGGTATACAAAATAATTAAATTATGAATCTGTCATTTAAGAATTATCCTGACAGTATGTAAAACTCAGTATCAGTAAGCCCCTAATTTGGCCGAGCTTCAAGTAAAGAAGATATGGAGGCAAATCACTCTCAATGGATGGAAACGTGCAGGTCAATAAAACTTTGACTTATAGTCCCACCTGTCTCAGTGATGACATTATTGGATTAATGAAGAACCAACATGCAGCCAACTTAATGCCTTTAGAAATTTCATAATAACAAGAAATTAGATAGAAACATTAAAAGAGAATATAGCAATAAATGGATCCAGAATAGGTGATGTTATTACAGTAATGAATAAGATTTCTACCACCTTAGGAATCATCCTGTATAGTATGGGAGGGAAGTGTGACCGACTCTGAGAAGCCTCCTGTGTGTGTCAGACCAGATTTCCCAGAAATAAAGCTTCCAACTATCCCTAGGAAAAAAGAAGGAGGGGAGAAAAGAAAGGTTAAATAAGGTAATAACACAAAGACAAAAATGAAACAAATCCAAAGGCAAAAATAAAAAATGAAGTGCTCTAAAGTGGTCCCTCCCAATGCTCAGGAATCAAAAATAGGAATGACTAAAATCAACCACATGACAACATCACAAATTAGTAGCAATGAAGCCAGTAGGAAGGAAAGACAGAATAATGGCACTCAAATCACAGAGGTACAAATATCTGGGAAAAACAAGGATGCAGTTTATGGTTTGGAAGGTGGGATTCAGAGATGTGGAAGCTGTGGGTATTACAATCCAGATAAGCCAAGAAACTCAAAAATTTCATATAGCAGGCTATTTGGTCTTAAAAGACCAGATGATGAAACATTGCAGTCCCTGAGGGATACCGTTTTTCAACTACTCAAGAGCAAAATGGAGATGGAAGACTAGGGTTGCTGGCCGAGGCACCTAGCTTCACCTGAGCTCTTTTCTTCTAGGTTGCTTGAATGGACAGAACAAAGAACCTTGCCAGAGCAAGGATAAGGATCAAGGCTTCTTTTAGCTAGGCAGATTTACTGTGTGTTGTTATTTTTATTTTGTACTTCCCGGGATTGTTACTGTTTGTTGCTAACATTTTATTGCTTGATTTTTCTCTGATTCAAATTGTTGTTGCTGGGTATACCTTCTGCTGCATTATTACAGGTGTGCCTACAGGTGTGTGCTTACAGATTACTGCTGTAATTTTCTGATTCAAATTGTCTTTTGCAAGGTATATCTTCTGTTACTGTTTTATTTTTCTCTGAAGCTAAGTGTTTCTTACAGGGTATATCTTCTGTGAAATTATTACAGGTGGTGTTTTACAGGTTTTACAGTTTTATCTGTCATTAGGATAAGCTTTCAGGGCTACTGCATTTGTTGCTGGTTGATTGTTTCTGCTCTTACCTCCTTGTTTCTTTCATCTGTGGTTCTTTCTTTTCGGCAGGGGAAGGGTCCAGCAACCCACCCCATCCCCAACCACCCCACACTACACTCCTTTTATAGGGTAGCACAGTCGTGACATTTCCTGTAGCAAAGTTGGAAGGGGCGGATCAGAGGGGTATCCACACAGTGACCTCATTTAGAGGGGCACTAGTAATTTAACTTGTTATAACAAGTTATACAAGAACAGACAAACAAAACACAAAATCAAACTTTTGCTTTCATTTTCTTTCTTCTAATTACTCTGACCAGGTTATAAACCCAGCAACTTATCTGGAATGGATATCATTAACTACAGGTACTGTGGAACACTTTTCAGAAGGGCAGTTTTAGAGGATTTAAGACACTGTCCTACATGCTGGGCCATTGGAGATCTAAGGGCTCAGCTCTAGGCAGCATGGGCAGAGACTGCACACCTCAAATAGCATATTCACGAAGAAATATATTATAAGAACCGCCTGCCATTTCCCCAACATCAACCAGAAGCACCTTGACCGCAGAGGGTTGTTAGTCTGGGAGGTTGGCAGGTGGTTAGGAGGGGCAAATTGGGTGCCCCATCACTCTGTGCTCTCCAACATATCACCTCCACAAACCATATAAAAACTACTAATAGGTATCTGCCTCTATCTCTGAAATCAAACAAAGGGGCAGAGGACACTGCAGAACAGGACACTGCAGCACAAGTGCTAGCACAACAAAACTCTCCTAAAACAGGAACCAAAATAAAAAAAGCAAAAAGGAAATGCAAAAAACTTCTGATCATAGGAGACTCCATGATTTGAGGAGTTTATACGTATCTCCAGCCAGGGGTAATGGTCAGATGTCTCCCAGGTACATCAGCGTGGAGAGACACTGACCACATTACTAAAATTGTTCAGGAAGCAGGAGAAAACATTAATGTCCTGGTACACATAGGGACTAACAATCTCACCAGCCTGTCAGTTGTGGAGACCAAGGAACACTTGACCAGGCTGGGTGACAAACTATCATCCATTTCATCTGGCATTTCCTTCTCTGAGATCCTGCCAGTCTAGGAGATGGGGACAGATGGACAGAAGGTCAGAGAAGGGGATACAGGGGAGCTAAACATGTGCCTCATGGGCTGGTGCCAGGAAAAAGAACACAAATTTATAGGGAACTGGCAATAGTTTTGGGAGAGAAAGTTCTTTAAATTTGATGGACTGCATCTGACTAAGGAGGGAGTCAGTGGATTGGGGCAGAAGTTTGATGTCTTTGCAGAATATTTAAACTAGCAAATGGGGAAATGGGTGCAGCACCCCACACATCAAATGGTAAAAACACCCCTCCCCCCTCAGCCAGTGGTCAAACAGGAGTTCAGCATGTTTGTAGTTCATTTGCATCACCAGGTAAAGAAAAAAGTCCAGCTCCCCATATGATGCACAGGGGAAATGCTGGACCTTGCCCAACAACTAACACACTAAAATCTGGCCAATGGAAAATCATGTACACAAATGCTTGCAGCATGGGAAACAAGATCCCAGTCCTGCAGGCAATAATGACAGAGGCTAAACTGGACATAGTAGTCATTAGCAAGAGATGGTTTGCTAGTAACCACACTTGGGAGACTTCAGTACCTGGCTATGTACTGTTCAGAAGGGACAGAGGTGTAAAAAAGGGGGCTGGAGTGACCCTTTATGTCAATGAAAATAGCAAAGCTACAGAAATTCAGAATACACATAAGGAGCCAGAAGAACTGTGGGTCACCCTGAAAACAGGAAATGGGACAGCCATAAGAAATGGGGTTGTGTACAGGCCTCCAGACCAGGGAGGACATAGACACATTACTGTTAGAAGATACACAAAACATGACAGCTAAAGATAAGGTTCTGATAATAGGAGAGTTCGACATGCCAGATAGAGATTGGTCAATGCCAGCAGGGACATTTGCCAGAATTAGACACGTGGTGGATTCCCTGCAGGGGGAGGGCCTCAAACAACTGGTAAAACAACCCACAAGAGACAGGGATATCCTAGATCTAGTACTGACTAACAGGGAAAGGACCACAGATCTCCAGGTAGAATGTCACCTTGGTGCCAGTGACCATCACATGGTATGGTTCAATTTGGCCACTAGAACAAAATAATCCCATTTTGAGACAAACATATGGGACTTCAGAGGAGCTGACTTTGATAAGATGGCCAACAGAGTTAAGCTAACCCTAGCAAAAAGAAATACAGGTGAGAGGGTATAGGCAAAGTGGGCAAGCATTAAAGATGCAATACTTGAAGCAACACCCAATTGTGTTAGTGAGAAAAAGAAGTGCAAAATAAGAAGGAAACCACTTTGGTTCTCAAACACAGTAGCAGAAAAGGTCAGATCCAGAAGGCTAGCCTTCAGGAAATATAAGGGAACACAGCAGGATGAAGATAAGGAGGCATACTAAACTTTCCTAAGGGAAGCAGGTAAGGCAGTAAGGCAGGCAAAGGTCCAAACTGAGGAAACACTAGCATGGACAGTAAAAGAAGGTGACAGCACTTTCTATAGATACATTAGTGAAAAGAGAGAGTCCAGAAGGGGGGTATTGCTAAGATCAAAGGGGATAAAGGGGCATGTGAGGAGGAGGAGGAGGACCATGTAAAAGCATCTATCCTAAATAGATACTTCTGCTCAGTATTTAATGAAGAGAAGGTAGGGCAGGGCCCACAGCTCAGCACCATGGACACAAGGGGGAGGGAGGTGTGCACTAGTCCCTTCACAAAAGAAAGGGTCCTACAAGAGCTCAATAAGCTCAGGGTAGAAAAGGAACCTGATGGCATACATCCCAGGGTACTAAATAAGCTAAGGGTGGCTATTATCAAAACTGTTTAGTGAGTCTCTGAGCACAGAAGAGGTCCCAGAAGACTGGAGAATGGCTCATGTGATCCTGCGCCACAAGAGTGGTAGCAGAGAGGAGCTAGGGAACTACAGACCAGTCAGTCTTTCCTCAGTAGTGAGCAAGATTTTGGAGACACTCCTTAAGGAAAGAATAGTGCAACACCTGGAATCCATAGGAGCACAGGATCCAAGACAGCATAAATTCACAAAAGGAAGGTCCTGTCAAACTAATCTCATAGATTTCTTTGACTGGGTAACCAGAGTGGGGGACCAAGGGGGAGCAGTTGATGTTGCCTACCTTGACTTCAGCAAAGCTTTCGATACTGTTACATATAGAAGATAGATTACTGAGCTGGGTAGGCTCAGGGTGGGTCAGAAGTTGGTCAATTGGGTGGCAAACTAGTTGACAGGCAGAAAACAGAGAGTGGTGGTAAATGGTATACAGTCAGAAGAGATGCAAGTCTCACGTGGGGCACCTCAGGGATCAGTCCTGGGGTCAGTCCTCTTCAATATCTTCATCAGTGACATTGCAGATGGACTGGAGAGTAAGGTTTGTCTGTTTGCAGATGACACCAAGATCTGCAACAGAGTAGATGATCCAGATGGGGTGGGCAGACTGAGAAAGAGATCTGGATAAACTTGCAAAATGGTTGGAAGAGTGGCAAATGGGATTTAATGCAAAGAAGTGCGAGATCATGCACATAGGGAAGAAAAACCCTGAAGCCACATATAGGCTGGGAGTGGAGTTGCTGGCAGTCACAATGAAAGAAAGAGACTTGGGCATCATCATCACAGATGACCTGAAATCATCCAAGCAGACCACTAAAGCAGTAGGTAAGGTTAGAGGGATGTTGGGGTGTACTAGTAGGGGTATCACAAGTCAGAAGAGTGAGGTAATAATCCCTCTTTACAAGACACTGGTTAGGCCCCATCTAGAATACTGCATGCAGTACTGGAGGCCACATCTTTTCAAGGACATTAACCAAATTGAGGCACTCCAGAGAAGGGCAACCAAAATGGTGCAGGGACTGCATCAGAAAACATATGAGGACAGATTAACTGAGCTCAGTATGTATACCCTAGAGCAAAAGAGGGAGAGAGGTGATATGATTGAAACATTCGAACACCTTAAGGGCATTAATAAGATGAAAGAGTCTAATGTTTCAATATAAGAAAAATTGCAGGACAAGAGGACACAGCATGAGATTAGAGGGAGGCCGATTACGGGGTAATGTGAGGAAGTTCTTTTTCTTAGAAAGGGCAGTGGATGCATGGAACGGCCTACCTCAGAAAGTGGTGGATATGAATACAGTGCAGGGCTTCAAACAGGCATGGGACAGGCAAAAGGGAGCAATACAGATGAGTATGAATAGATAGGCCATTGACAGAGTAAAGGCCAATGGCACATTCATAAGGTAGAAAAAGAAATGGTCAGCAGTCCTTATCTGCCCTCAACTTCTATGTTTCCATATTTCTATTTAGATATTGAAGAAGATGACTTGGCTTTAATTGAAACAATCAGGTTTACTGATGGTACTAATCTCTTGAACATTGTCAATATTTTTTGTTCCTGCCCAAAAGTGACTAACTATAGGTGGAGAAACATGTATGAAATTCCATATTTGAACTTAGCACTAAATTGATTGGCAGAACCTTAGAATTTAATAAATATGGAAGGGATTATATATATTTAAAGGTAAAAGGATAACTTTTTAATACAGTTACCCTGAGTTTATTTGGTTGTGATAAACTGTATAATAAAACCAATTCCAAACTGGCATATGCATTATGTAACCTCTTCGGCGACTTTTTACATCTTAGACTGAGTAGAAATAGTGTACTAAAAGTACTAAGACATAAGATTTTAAGAAGGGATGGGCAAATTTATATTTTACTAAGAAATCCTGGATTAGCTTGAAATGTACTGCAAAAATCCAAGAAACTGTGTGCAATGGGGTTGTATTTAGTAATTCTGGATAATTTAGAAGGAGGATAAGTACACAGCGAAAATCAGGTACTGTTTAGCCAGTCTGAAAATTTGGGCTCTGAGATTACAAATGTAAACACTGTTAATGAGTTTATATCACAAAACTGGTGTAAAGCATTGGCAGGATATACCAGTTGAATAAACCAAAAGGTACAGAATACTTTGAACATTTTTACTGAATCACTGGACAATCCTAAATTACAAGCCAGATTTTAGATTTTTTGGAAGAATGCAGGCATTAATTCAAAACAACAAAATCATGACTGGAATAGATTCATTAAGCAGTATCCTATTATATGCTTACAGGAGACATGGCAAGAATCACTTGAAAGATTAGCATTTAATAGGTATATGATTTTTCAAAAACCAGGATTTAAGTTTGCAAAATTAGGCCAAAGGATAGGAGGTTTTATTCTTGTAAAGCTGGGTAAATTTTCAGCTCTTAAATGTAAATCGCTGCATAATAATTTTATTGGTATTGAGTTTTCCAGTCAAAATAGGGGTTACATTTTATTTAGCTTTTATATTCTCCTGTATAATTCCAAATATTATTCAAACAATATTTGGGATAGTCTAGTGGACTCAGTTAGGGATGCCCAATCAGACAGATCAAACGCACATCTATTATTATTAGGGGATTTTAATCTTAAATAGGAAACTTTGATGGTTTTGCTGACAATATCATATTGGGCTACATGTTTCCCACCACTGAACCATATAATAGAACCACTATAGATAACAAGTTCAATCAAAATGGTTATAAACTACTGAAAATTATGGAGAGAAATTCATAATGTACCCTAAATGGTCAATGTATAGGTGATATTTAATGGAGTTCAATGTTCTTTAATAATCTTGATGTCTCAGTGATTGATTTAATTCTTTGGCAGGGTCCTGTCAAGACTTGTTATTTTCCCCTGAACTAAAGTGATCATTTCACACTTTCTCTATATGGTGAGGTTAGTGCTAATAATAATTAATAAGAGAAGGGAAAGGAATTGCATTACATAAAAATAAAGTATTCAAAGAAACTTACAGACAGTAGAACTAGAAAGCAAAGTTAATGAAAATCTTAATCTGGGTTCTGGGTCAGAAGTTGATCAACTTGGTGGCAAACTGGTTGGTGGGCAGAAAACAGAGAGTGGTGGTAAATGGTATACAGTCAGAAGGAGTGCAAGTCACAAGTGGGGTACCTCAGGGATCAGTCCTGGGGCCAGTCCTATTCAGTCAATCAATCAATCAATCAATCAATCAATCACTTTTTTAAGCAGGCATAAACACCATTGAGCAAGCTCATTTTCAAGGTGATCCTGGGCATAAATACAATACAGTATACTTCATAAGATTACAATTACGGTGGACAACTGTGCAAACAAAAGGAAAAAACATTGTGAAGGTGCCGGTCAATATGGGCCTATACATACCGGTCAACATAATTAACATGCAAAGATACATAATGATAAGCTTTACTGAAATGAGAAGAGACAACAATCCCATATAGTCTCCGCTGAGTAAGAGCTCATACCCAAATGATAAGAATAAGAAGGTATTAAGGAATAGGGTAGAAATTGGTCTGAAAGAGTAGGCAGCCAAAAGGGAGGCCAGAATAGGTAAAAAGTAGAGAATAGGCAGGGTCATCTTGGATTAAGAGAACTAGGCTTGTAGGTCCTAGGTTTCTATTGTTAAGAATGTGGGGTGGATTAGATACTTAGGCATAGGATTTGAGAGTGGTACCCGAGGCTTAGGGATCACCAGCATCAGAAACAGTTGCATGATTCCTTCGGATAATCCATTAATAGAGCTTTGAATGGGAAAATGCTTGGAAGTGAGGATAATTTTAATGAGTTTTGCATAGTGTTCCAAAGTGATGGAAGTGAGAAGTTGATTGCTGCTGAGCTAAGGGTAGTTTTCACTCTAGGAATCTGGAAGCAGATTAAGGAGAAGCGTCTCAGGCCATAGGAACCTTTAGCCTGTTTGAAGATGTTTGAGATGTATGCAGGGAGGTTATCAGATAATGCTCTAAAAAACCAGAGGAAAGCATTCCTTTTTCTTCTAGTTGAGAGTGAGGTCCATCCCAAAACCTGGTATAGATGACAGTGATGTGTACTACGGGGTAGATTTAAGATAAATCTTAAAGCCCGGTGGTAAAGGGTGTCCAATTTGTTTAGAATCGTTGATGGGCAATGACTGTAAAGGAAGTCAGCATAGTCCAGTATAGGTAGGAATGTAGTTTGTACTAGTCTCATTCTGGCTTCTAATGTGAGTAGGTGTTTAATGAGATAGAATAAACCTAATCGCTGTCTTAGTTTCTTCAAGGTTTCATTTAAGTGGCATAGAAAGTTGAGCTTGTTATCCAGCCAGAACCCTAGCTATTTAAAGGTATCTACTACTTCAAGGGGTTCATCTAAGAGTGATACCCCTACTAATACACACCAACATCCCTCTAGCTTTACCTACTGCTTTAGTGGTCTGCTTGGATGACTTCAGTTCATCTGTGACCTGAATCCAATATCTTCATCAGTGACATTGCAGATGGACTGGAGGGTATGGTTTGTCTGTTTGCAGATGACACCAAGATCTGCAACAGACTAGATTATCCAGATGGGGTGGACAGAATGAGAAGAGATCTGGATAAACTGACAAAATGGTTGGAAAAATGTCAACTGAGGTTTAACGCAAGGAAGTGCAAGATCATGCACGTAGGGAAGAAAAACCCTGAAGCCACCTATAGGTTGGGAGGGGAGTTGCTGGCAATCACAAGGGAAGAAAAAGACTTAGGCATCATCATCACAGTTTATCTGAAATCATCCAAGCAGACCACTAAAGCAGTAGGTAAGGCTAGAAAGATGTTGGGGTGTATTAGTAGGGGTATCACAAGCTGCAAGAGGAAGGTAATAATCCCTCTTTACAAGACACTGGTTAGGCCCCATCTGGAGTACTATGTGTGGTACTGGAGGCCACACCTGCACAAGGACATTAACAAAATGGAGGCAGTCCAGAAAAGGGCAACCAAAATGGTGGAGGGACTGCATTAGAAAACATATGAGGACAGATTAACATAGCTTATTCACATATTTGTGCATGTGTACTACAGTATTGTCTGCAAGCCCATTGGTCCACACTATGGACCAATAGGCATACAACTCATACTGTAAACTGTCATTTGGTGGATGGCCGGGCAGTATGAGAGTGGGGTGCAGCCACCCGCTGATGACGAGGGAGGGAGCTATGTGGCGGGGGTCCTCTGTGGGTGGGAGGGGGGAGACCACTGGACCACCAGTTATCTTATTTTACTATGAAAGCTCGCAATTAGACATATGGGTGGGAGGGGGGACTGCTAGACTACCAGGGAGGGTTGTTTTAATACAAATGCACGTGTTCATTCACACAGGTGGTAGAAGGACCACTAGACCACCAGGGAGTCACTGCGTGGTGACAGCGGCAATGCAGAGTAACAGGTGCATTTTGCCAGGATGCCCTGCACAACTCATGAAAATGGGGCCATAATGCCATGCAAATGGAGCCATAATGACATGCAAATGGCCCCATTTTCACCATGCATACATTATGGCCCAATTTGCATGCCCCATTTGGAATATCAAGGGTGATGCACTCAATGCAACTACAGTTGTGCTGGAGCATTCCAGGTTTTCCCTGTCTGTGGGTTTGCACCAGCACATTGTACTTGCACCATGCGCATTCTGTGCTATATTCAAAAGTGATACGCAATGGCACATCACCTTTGAATATCTCCCTGTCTTTTCCCCCACACATCTCGGATGCACTGCACCCCCACTTACGCCAGTGCCTGGTGCAGTCTTAATATCTCACCCTAAGTGTTTACTTGTATAAATACTGCATAAATATAGTATGGTATATTAATATGACTTTTATGCTGCTATATTATCAACAAGTTTTCTAGGTTTGCTGAAAGTTGGGTGCAGGCACATCTCAGCTCTGCTGATAGGTTACTATCAGTGAGTCTATTTCTTTTATTGCTTTCAATATGTCCCATTGCTGACAACATTTGTTCACATGTGTACATGGGCCTGAAAATGGACATCAGCTTTGCAGCACAGGGTTGAAGAACAGGTCCCCCAGTACTTTTCCACATCAGATGTACGCCTTCTTTCTTGATTTTGTTTATTGTGCATTCTTTGCTTTGCTTTGGATGAATGCACAATAAAAAGCCTGAAAGTCAAGTAGTTCATCTTCAAATGTTTTTTTGTGAAGTTTGAGTCTCTGGCACTCACTATTACTGCTGCAATCAAACTCAAAAGGATTTGCTAACAGTCCCATGAATGGCTTCAGCACATCCAGAGATGCAAATTGCTGTTCAAAACACTGCAATAAATATAGCACCATGTCAGCATGCCCAGACGGATCATACTCAGATCTATATGAGTTAGATGAGCTGTTCAATTCCCTCTATAAACAAGCATTTGTCAATGCCGAATGTTGTTTGCTTGTATGTGCTGTTTAGGCATTTGGAAGTGATAGTTCCATGCCTTCCTCCCTAGAAATCCACTATGTCTTTCCATTCAGTATTCCGAGAAGAGTGGGAGGAGCAAAAGCCACCACAGTACAGCAGTTGCCAAGGGGGTGAAGAGGTGGACAATAGTCCTTTCAAAGGCAAAAGAGTCCTGCAGGAGCTCACTAAATTGAAGGTGTACAAAGCGATGGAACCAGATGGCATACGCCCAAGGATATTAACAGAACTGCAAAGAGAGATAGCAGTACCTCTGGCAGCCATGTTCACTGAGTCATTCAACATGAGTGAACTGTAGGAGGGCACATGTGGTCCCTCTACACAAGTCTGGCAGCAGGGAGGAGGCAGGGACAGTAGGCCGTTCAGCCTCACCTCAGTAGTGGGGAAGATCATGGAGACATTGCTTAAAGAAAGGATAGTGGGGCATCTAGATGCCATCAGAGCCCAGGACCATAGACAACATGGATTCACAGTGGGGACATCATGTCAGATAAATTTGGTTGATTTCTTTGACTGGGTGACAAAGGAAGTGAATCAGGGTGGGGCAGTGAACAATGCCTACATAGAAACATAGACATAGAAACATAGACTTTGACAGCAGATAAGGACCGCTAGGCCCATCTAGTGTGCCCATTTCCCTACCTACAGGATAGGCCGCAGATCCTAGTTAACCAACAGCCTATTTCTTCCTACCCCCCACAAGAATTGCCTTATGTCTGTCCCATGCATTCTTGAATTCTCTCACAGTTTTAGACCCCACAACCTCCTCAGGAAGGCTGTTCCATGCATCCACTACTCTCTCTGTGAAATAATACTTCCTCACATTGCCCCTGAACCGCCCTCCTTCTATCTTTAAATTGTGTCCCCTTGTTCTAGCAAGTCTATTTTTCTGAAAAATGCTACCCTCTTGGACTTTGTTGATTCCACTGAGGTACTTAAAAGTTTCTATCATGTCCCCGCTCTCCCTTCTTTCCTCAAGGTTATACATATTAAGCTCCTTTAGTCTCTCCTCATGCGGCTTCTCTTGCAGACCCTGCACCATTTTAGTTGCCCTCCTCTGGACTGCCTCTATCCTGTCTATGTCCTTGCAGAGATGGGGTCTCCAGAACTGGACACAGTACTCCAGATAGGGTCTCACCAACTGTCTGTACAGAGGGATAACAACTTCCTGTTTTCTGCTGCTGATGCCTCTCCCTATACATCCCAGTATACCCCCAGCCCTCCCTACTGCCTTCTCACATTGCTTGCTAACCTTAAGGTCATCTGATATGATTACCCCCAGGTCCCTTTCCTTTTCTGTTGTTGTTACTACCTCCCCACCCACTGTGTATTCTTCCCCTGGGTTCTTGTTTCCCAGGTGCATTATTTTGCACTTCTTTGCATTGAATCCTAGCTGCCATACTTCTGACCATTCCTCCAACCTTTCTAAGTCCCTTTTCATCCATTCCACGCCTCCTTGTGTATCAACCCTGTTGCAGATTTTTGTGTCATCTGCAAAAAGGCATACTTTTCCTTCCAGTCCCTCTGCAATGTCACTGATGAAGACATTAAAAAGGACTGGACCCAATACTGAACCTCATGTACCCCACTAGTGACCCCCCTTTCTTCAGAATGGACTCCATTTACAATTACCTTCTGTGTCCTGTTGTCCAGCCAATGTTTTACCCAGGCTACCACCCTGGGTCCCACTCCCAGGCTGGTTAATTTGACTATTAATCTTTTGTGTGGGACTGTGTCAAATGCCTTGCTAAAGTCTAGGTAGACCATGTCCAGAGCCCCTCCCTGGTCTACTACTTTGGTCACCCAGTCAAAGAAATCTATTAGATTCATCTGACATGACCTTCCCGCTGTGAACCCATGCTGCCTTGGGTCCTGTACTCCACTGGCCTCTAGGTACTCGACTATTCTTTCCTTCAGAAGTGACTCCATCACTTTCCCTACCACAGAGGTCAGACTGACAGGTCTATAGTTTCCTGCCTCTGTCTTGGACCCACTTTTGTGAAGGGGAATCACAACTGCCTTCCTCCAGTCCTTGGGTACCACACCATCCTCCCATGATTTATTAAAAAGAGTAGCCAGTGGTTTCACTAGTTCCTCCCTTAATTCTTTTAGAATTCTGGGGTGAATTCCATCAGGACCCATTGCTTTGTCCACCTTCAGTTTTAGGAGTTCTTGCAGGGCCCTTTCTTCTGTGAAAGGACTGGGATCGACCCCCCTATCAAGAGTCCTTCTGTTAATTGGATTAGGCACTTCCCCCTCCTCTTTTGTGAATACTGAGCAGAAATATTCGTTCAGTATTCCTGCTTTTTCACTGTCCCCCTCTGCCCACCCACTGTTCATTCTATTCAGCCTCACTATCCCTCCCTTTGTCTTCCTCGCTCACTGATGTACCTATAAAGGTTTTATCCCCTTCTTAACTAGGTTGGCTATCTTTTCCTCAGTTTGGGCCTTTGCTATTCTGACTTCCCTCCCTGCTTCCTTCTGCCTTAACTGGTACAGCTCTCTGTCCTGCTCCTTCTGTGTTTCCTTATACTCCGAATGCTATCTTTTCTTCCTGACTTTCACAGCCATCTCTTTTGAGAACCATAGTGGCTTTTTCTTTCATTTGATTTGTTCATTTGCTTCACACAAAGGCTTGTTGCCTCTGTGATGGCAGTTTTGATAATTCCCCATTGTTGCTCCACACCTCCTTCTAGCCTGTTTGCTAGTGCTTTTCTGAGGCACTCTCCCATCTTGCCAAAGTCAGCCCTCCTAAAGTCCAGTACCCTCACTTTTGTATGGCTTGACTCTGTAGTTGAGTTTAACGTGAACCACACTGTTTGATGGTCACTTGTCCCCAGATGGCAACCCACTTCTAGATCTGAAATCCTCTCACTGCCCCCATTTGAGAGTATTAGGTCTAAGATTTCTCCCTCATGAGTGGGTTCTGAAACTTGCTGTCTAATGCCTGCCACCTGTAGGGCATCAAGAATGGCTCTGCTCTTGGATGTGGCTGCAGCAAATGTGCTCCATGCCTACCTTGATTTCAGCAACGCCTTTGACACCATCCCATATAGGAGGCTGATAAACTAGCTGGGTAGGCTGGGCACAGGGGAAAGGGTGGTAAACTGGGTTAGAAACTGGCTGACAGACAGGAGGCAGAGAGTGGTGGTAAATGGTGTGCAGTCTAGGGAGAGGGGGCGACTAGTGGGGTGCTGCAGGGATCGGTCCTGGGGCCAGTTCTGATCAATGTCTTCATCAGTAATATTGCAGAACATCTGAAGGGAATTTTTTTACCAAATTTTCAGCATAGCCATTTTATGACCTCTGCTCATGAACAGTGTCACTGTGATTTTCTTAATCTGTCCCAAACATTGATTGCACACACCGACTGCGCCATTGTGTGCTACATGCACAGAAACACATTTTGGGTGACATGTGAAAAATGACAGCTGTACTGCTCTTAAGGAGGTGTGGTAAAATGGCAATGTTGAAAATCTGGATTGCAAATATTCAAAATTCGCTACCTTTGACGGTACATAGGAACTGCTAGCATACGCTTGTAAAACAGTCATTTTAGAAATTTTTCACCAAATTTTCAAAATAGCCATTTTAAGACCTCTGCTCATGAACAGTGTCACTGTGATTTTCTTAATGCATCCTATACATTGATTTCACACACCGACTGCGCCATTGTGCGCTACATGGGGAGAAACACATTTTGGTGAGATGTGAAAAATGACAGCTTTACTGTTCATAAGGAGGTGTGGTAAAATGGTAATGTTGAAAATCTGGAGTGAAAATATTGAAAATTTGTGAACTTACAAGCGTGCGTAGGAACTGCGCAACTCACGCTCATAAAACAGTCATTTTAGGAATTTTTTCACAAAATTTTCAATATAGACTTTTTGATCGCCCACCTTATGAACACTGGCAGTGTCATTTTGTTAATCAGTCCCAAAAGGTGATTTCATGCAGTGACCATGAAATCACCCTTCAGGCCTGATTAACGCCATGACAGTGCAAGAATTCATGAGAAGGGGTCCCAAAAACCCCATGTTGAAAATCTGGGTCCAAAGTTCCCCAAAATGCCTGAGATATGCAGCAAAGTTGAAAAAACCCTATCTATCCCATTATACAGCTTATCAGCATTTCCTCAGTTAGCGGTCAGCTTTGAAGAGTGCAGATGTGTTCCCTGTCCACCGAAGATCGTGACTGAGCTCCATGAGGTAAGTATGGTGTGGGGGGTGTGGGAGGCAGGATGCACAGTGGGTGGAGTGCGGGTTGTGGGAGGGGGGCAGGGAGAAGCGCCGAGGGACAGTTTTTGTATTTACAGGTTTTTGTTTTTTTTTTACTAAGACTACGAGGGACGTTTGCCATGCTGGGGTGGGCTCCCAGCATGACAGCTGGAAGGCTGTTGGGGGTGGCTGGAGCTGACGGGGGATTAGGCACCCCTGTCAGCCATAACATCAATTTGCCACGCTGGGCTGGGCTCCCATTGTGGCACCTGGATGCTTTTGGGAAGGACGTTGCAGCCCATGGAGGATTGGGCACTCTCGTCGGCCATAAAACATTTTGCCATGCTGGGGTGGGCTCCCAGTGTGGTACCTGGATGCTTTGGTGGGGTGTGGAGCCGACGGGGAATTGGGCACCCCCCCATCGGCCGTACAGTGTGGGGGAGGGGGAAGGCGCTTGAGCACTCAGTGTGCATGCATGCGCATATGTGTGTGTGTGTGTTTGTGTGTGTGGAGGGGGGAGCTCTGCTCACTCAAGCAGAGATCTCCCTTTCAACTGTATGCCACTGCATTTTCAACTTGTCATAGACAGCTGCAGCAGTGATTGGGGAACTGGGGCCGTGCCTGCAAACACACTGACTGCATTGGAAGATGGGTGCCACACCTCTGAAAACTTGTATGATGGCACTATGTTTCTTGCACATGTGTGCATGCAACATAATGAGTGAAATGTGTGAAATCCTGTGACTGTAGCTGTGATGACATTAGTTGTAATTGTGATTTTATCATGTATTTCTTTATACTTGTCATCACGATTGGTAGCAGGTGATTTTTTGCCTTGCAGTGGCAGGTTCAGACTATTGAGATGCATGGTTATGTCTGTTAGAAAATCCAAGTCCAACACCCACTGCTCATTATCCAGTTCTGGCTGAGTATGTGAACATAGCACCAGAAACTGGCATATAGTTGGGAGAAGTGCCATAAAACGCTCAAGTACTTTGCCCCTACTCGGCCATCAAATCTCACTGTGTAGTAATAGATCTCTGTATTCTGCATCAACTTGCTCCAAACATTTTCAGAACATGTGGTGGTGCAATGGCCTTGCGCTAATGTTATGACAATGTGAACAACTTCGTCCATCATGGATTATCCGGACACCAAGTAAGCCAATTTACAAAACTGTAATCGTATTATTCCTGGTCTCAGTCCTGGCAACCACTTTGCAACTTTCTGAGGACCAAGTTAGCCACATTACAAAATTACTCTCTGCCACAGTTCTGGTCCCAAAGTATGCAAAGCTTCCAATGGAAACTCTTCAAGAGACTGTATGAGCTGCACACTACTGCACACTACTGCTCCCTGTCCAATCGGTATACAACAGCTGTGAAACTGTACTCACCACAACAGTCACAGAAAAGTTACTGGCAAATGTATCATCGTTGCAAGAAGCCACTCACCTCCAAAACAGCATGCAGCCTGTATTCTGCAGCCAGCAAACTTAGACAGCAAACCAAACCTTCGTCATTATGAAGCGCATATGGAAAGACCACAGGCATAATCATAAAGGTACAGCACTTTAACTAATTGATTTGTTTTAATTTATAGATCTTGTCAGGGGCCACAAAAATTGTATCAAGGACCACATGCAGCCCGCAGGCCGCATATTGCCCACCACTGCTCTAAACCAATGGAGTTAGTTAAAAAATAGTCATATTTGGGAATTACGTTCTCAAACAACTTATCATGAAAATCCCACTTTTACATGATTTTGACAAAGGCAAAGACTACAGCTCAAGACCAGGCAAAATTTAATTACTTATATGGGGGGTTCTACAATAAAAGCATTATGTTATTTATTTATTTGTTTTTTATACTTTTTGCCCCCGGGCCACCAGTCAGCCTACCTCTACACGTCTGGCATCCTCTTCAGGTTCTGGCTGCCATCCCTGGGGACTCTACATCTCCATTGTTCAGGTCCTGCAGCTATCCCCACAGTTTGCCCCCACCACGGAGAGGTAAGGATCCCTCCTACACTCTACCACCAGGTCAGGATCCAGCATTGCCTCGTACCCTCGGCGCCGACCAAGTCGTTCCATGGAGATGGCCATCATGCTACTGTGACTGGTGTCCTTTTTCCCTATTCTCCCCTGCCATCTGTGGCATGCAATGATGCCAATGGTCAGGGAGTTTGCACAACTGCACATACTCCATTCCAGACGTCGGCCCCAGTACGTCTCTCAAGTCTTGCCTGTGTCCTGCAATTGCCTCGGGCCACCGCTAGAGGCCACCAGCACACAGATGGCCACTCACCCCACTCCCTGGAGAAGGAGAGCAGTCCTACAGATGCTCAATTCTTCTCCTCCCCAGCCAACCCCCGATGACCCAGGCTCGTTCCCAAACTCGAGTCACCAGTGTGGTACTAGGTGTGGGGGTCCAGCACCTCTGTCCTCAGTGCCACTGGGCCGGCCACAATAAGATCATTATTAGAAGCAGTACAAGCAAAATACATTACACAGACATTATATGGATCAGAAATGTGGGGCTACTTGTATGGAGCCAATTTGGAAAAAACATTTACCCAACTATTAAGAGTTTCCCTGGGCTACCAAAGGTCTACCCCAGGTCAGTTTGTGAGAGCAGAATTTGGCATTCCAAACTTTCAGGCATGTAGCAGGGTACTCTGTTATTGGATTACAGTATCTAAACTGACTGAGAACAGACTGGTTAAGCAATGTTTCTTAGAAAAACTAAACTTGGGAAAAATGAGCTATTTTGAATCAACCTGGCATAAACATGTAAAAAAACTTTGTGACAAACATGCACTAACTTTTCTCCCACTATATTTGACAAAAAATAATTACCCTGAGTGATCAGTATAGACCATTTATTAAAAAGAAAATTATAAATTATTATAAAGATAAAGATTTGGAATTAGTTAAAAATTCTAACTATGCTAAATGGTATAGTGCTAATAAGAACTTAAGAATTTGCTGTGTGGTCCATGTAGTCTGCCTGAGATGTCTACTCCCCCTATCTACTGCTTTTGCAGAGATGACCACAGTTACTGTCCCATGCCTGTTTAAATTTGCTGACTGACTTAGCTGCCACCACCTCCAATGGCAGGCTGTTTCATGGGTCTACAACCCTCTCTGTAAAAAAGTACTTTCTAATATTGATTCTGAACTTTCTGCCTATCAGGATTAAGTTGACCCCCTTGTACCAGAAGACCTATTTTTGTGGAAGAGATTTTCAGTATGTACTACATTTATCCCTTTAATATACTTAAAAGTTTCTATCATGTCCCCTCTATTTCTTCTGCGCTCAAGGAAAAATAGATTCAGTTGGCTGAGCCTGTACTCATTGCTAATTATTGCTACCATTGGTATAGATTCTACTTTGACCTATTAGGAGAGCCAAATCAGCAACCGTGTTTTACTCAATTTAAACTGAAGTTATTTGACTCAAATATTAGATCTGCAAAATATGAGAAATCAGATAACCTTTCTGATATACTGTGTTACTGCAGGGGAAATGTAGAAGAAAACTTGATGCATATTATCTTAAAATGCAAATGGTATGATAAAAGTTTGATATAAGTGGATATACCCTATTGTTAGCTCACTAACCAATTATGATGATAACATGACTCTGATGGTACTTTTGACCACAGTAGATATGTTTATAATATCAAGGGAAGCAAAGTACCTTATGACAATTGTGAAAATTAGGAAAATGATTGTGAAAAATATTGTTAAAGTCTAATATCCAAGAATAACATTAATCTAATTTTGTATACTATTTATGTTCTGTTTGTATTTATTTAGTTTTTGTTTACTGGGTAAAGTGTGGTAACCACAAAATACGACCATTTTCAGTAATGATCCAAAGGTTACAATACAAAATTGGCAGACAAAACAAATAACAGGTATAGTTCAGAGGTAATCAAACATACAAGGAAAAATCTACATGATGTTCTGTGACGTAAACAGTATTGCTAATATGACAGATACAATGGCAGAAAAATATACAATAGTACAAAACATAATACACATACAATCATAGTGCAGTAGATATCTAACACGTAATCCATGGTAAGTGCTACATATAACAGTAACAAGGGGTCAGAGCAAAATTGAAAAATTTTGAGAGCTGAGGAAGGAGATGTCAAGCTCGCTATGGGGGTTTAAAGCAGGAACATAGGGCATGTTTGACAAGGAGAGTGTGATGCATATTTTTAAAAGCAATATGACTAGATGCAGAGTGAACATCAAGAGGTAGGGAATTCCAGTTCTTTGGGGCCAGGCAGGAGAAAGTGGAGGTTCCTTTTAGGGTTCTGCACCTAGGGGTGTATAGTAGAGAGAGTCCAGTGGAGCGGAGGCCATGGGGGGGGGCAGAGCCACCAGCATGCCTGCAAGAGAGTTAGGTAGATTAGTTCTAGTGATGTTTTCCAGCAAAGTACCAAGGGCAATGAGTTGATTGACAGATGAAGAAGGCCATCTAAGGTCTGCATATAGCAAGTAGTGGTGCTTCACACATGGGAAAGCTGAAGCATAACAACAGATACTATTGTACGTTGTATCCCACTTACTTAGGGTGTTTTTTGAAGCATTTATGTAGGTGACAGTACCATACACAAGGGATGGAAGTAGGATACCTCTAGAAATAGCCAGTCTAGCTGAGGGGGTAAGCATCTGACTAGTCTTGTAAGCTATTCCGAGTTTGGAGTTTACTGACTTGCCGGTGTTGATGATGTGTTGCTCAAAGTTGAGAGTTTCATCAAGTAGAAAACCTAAATACTTGAATGAGGTTACTTTCGTAAGGGGGGGGGCAATTGCACAGGAGATGTTGAAAAGGTTGCAGGATGTTGTAAGTTTGGTTGCAGATCTGAAGAGCATGCCTTGAGTTTACTTATGTTTAGGATGAGCCTTTTGTTGTGGATCCATTCTTGCATTATGAGAAATGCAGATGTTAGTTGACTATTTATTTCTTCTATGTTTGCAGAGGAGGTGTAGACCACCAGATCATCTGCATGCAAGATTGTTGAGCATGGTGGGGTGTTAGAAGACATGTAATTTATAAAAATGGAGAAGAGAAGAGGCCCCATGATGGAGCCTTGAGGAACACCAACATCGATAGGTGCAGAGTCTGACACTGCAGGGTTAAAGTTTACCTGTTGTCTTCTATTGCTTAAGAAGCTCTGGAACCAGTTTGTGGCTTGCTCTGAGAAACCAGTGAAGCTAAGGCAATGAAGCAGAAGAGTGTGACCTACAAGATAAAATGCCTTTGGGAGGTCAATGAACACTGCACCAGTCATGAGACTGTGATCCATACCAGTAAGGCCATCATTTGTAAATTGTATTAGAGCAGTAGAGGTGCTATGCCCCTTGCAGAAACCATGTTGAGCAGGTGATGGGGGGGGGGGTAAGTTAGAGAGGAACTCAGTGACCTGTATAGCCACTAATTTCTCAAATATTTTGTTTAGTACTGACAGAATGGCTATGTGCCTATAATTAGCTATGTCGCTATGTCCTTCTTGTCACCTTTCTTCAAGACTGGGGTGACTTTTGCCAATTTCCATATGTCCTGGACATGACCATGGCAGAGAGACAGTGTAAAGATTATAGCCAATGCGGCTGCAATAAAAGGAGCCACCAGCTTCAGGAGTTTAGGCTGAGGTAGTCGGAGCCTGCACTAGCACTATCAGAGATTGAGTTTAGTAGTTTTAGAACATCAGCATTTGAAATAGGCTTAAAATAGAAGGACAGATGTATGGGCACGTTTGTGTGAGTAACGGGCATCAGGATACGATTTGCTATGAAAGAGGCAATGTATTTGGTAAGATCAGTAAAGTATTTGTTGTACAAATTTGCAATTGTGTTGGGGTCATTACAGTGCATACCATTGAGGACCATATAATTCAAGTGTTGAGATTGGTTTGAGCCCAGGAAGGATTTTACATGTGTCCAGAATTTCTTTGGGTCCTCAGAAGCTTCCAGCAATAGACCTTTGCAGTATGGACTTTTGGCAAGCCTGATTTGTTTTTTGCACATATTGCACTGCTTTCTGTAAGAGTCATATTCACTTTGCTGACCCAAAGTTTTGTAGTGGTTCTAGCATTTGCCACGTGCCTGGAGGGAGGCGAGAAGTTCCTTTTTCAGTCACCATGTCTGTTTGGCCCTAACGAGTTGATTACGTTTAGGTGCATATATGTCCTGGAGGGATAAGAATATAGAAAGAAAGAGATTGAGAGCAGATTCAATGTCTTGAGACTGGATAATATGGTTCCAGTTTCCAGAAGAGATATCATGTAGAAAACTTGCTTGATCAAGTGGGGAAAAATCATGGAAGGTGATGTAGCATGGCAAGAGGGTTAGAATCACTGATGTTCCCCATATGCAAAACACAGGGGAATGATCACTTATAGAATCAGGAAGCACACATGAGGCAATAATTCTATCAGGTTGATTTGTGAGTATCCAGTCAATAAGTGTTCCAGCAGCAGGTGACTGGGTCAACCTGGTGGGATCTTCCATTACCCGGTGCATGTTAAATCCATGTACTAGTGATACCAGTGTGCTTTTATTTTTCCTCAGCCAATTTAGGTTGTGGCCACCAAAATAGTAAGTTAATTTTAGCCAGCTACAGAGGTAGAGTACTCAAGTAGTTTGGAGCATCCTAGTTGACCTGCTTTTGGAGGATTGTAGGCACATATTAAGTGAATCTTTTTGGTTCCATGTGGAAGCAGGGTATGTAAAAACGTGCAGTTAGATGCAACCAAAAGGTGCATTAAGGACATATTCAGGTGTTTTTTGAAATAGAGCACAACTCCACCTCCTTTTTTTCCAGATAGTCTGTCTCCTTGAAATAGGGAATAGTTAGGAAGAGAGCAGGAAGAGTCAGGAGTAGAGGGCTTTTGCCAAGTTTCAGACAGACAGAGAATGTTAGGTTCACATATAGATATCCATGCCTCAAGTTCAGTAAAGTTACAGAGAAGGCTTCTAATGTTTAAGTGTGCTATACAAAGGGCTTTCATATTTCACCAGTCCATATTCAGAGAGGCACTGGGTAACTAGGGGCCAGGGTTTGTTTCGATGTCCCCAGATAATAACAAGGCAAGGAGCACAAGATACCATAGTTTCCATGGGAAAAGAGGCGGTACCAGTAGCATGTTCTGCCAGTGGCATTTAGAGGTAAAGTCAGCAGCCAAGTGTAAGAGATGCCTAGTGAGTAATAGAGGAGTCATGTCATGCTGCTTGATCTGTGACACATGTAGGTTCGAGTAGGTAAAGTCAGATAGTGTGGAGGTCAGTTTAGCACTGCCAGGAGAGCAAGCTCTAGCAGTGAGAAGAGCCAGTAAAAAGAGAGCAAGGCTCAGTGTCAGCAGCGGCAGTATTCTTCCAACCATAGCTATCATGGAAAAATGTATGGACAGAGGTGAGTAGTAGGGCTCCTATAAAGAAACACCACACAAGATGTAGCAAATAATGTTACGTACTTCCAGCTGGAGAAAAACTTGAAAGCAAATGTGTAACCCTGTGGGTGAGATTGCTTTAAAAAGGAGGAGTAAGAAACTGGGTCAAGTCAGGCATTAAAGACAGGGAGGCCAATAGCCACAAGAATGTGCAGCAAGTGGAGTGACCAATCAGCTGCTAGGCTGAGGAAAGGGGCTGGGCAAGGGTATGTTTAATACTGTGAGGAGGTGGGGGAGGGGGTGGGTGAAAAAGTTTAAAAAATTCAGTCCAGAACACAGCACAGAAAGAGAGTTCCTGCAGCCCAGTGGCACTGAGGGTTGAGGAGCTGGATGCCACACCTCGCTCCACACCGGTGACCCAGGTTCGGGAACAAGCCCAGGTCATCGGGGGGTCAGCAGGGGAGGACTAGAATTGAGCATCCAATGACAGCTCTCCTAGTCCTTGGGAAAGGGGTGGATGCACACCATGCTGTGGTAGTCTCTAGGGATGCCCAGAGGTACGCAGATGCGTGGGTGCCAAATTGAGGGCGGGGGTGTGGCAGACGCCTGCAAGTCAGTGCAAGGACATCATTTCATGTCCGTACTCCCAACAGGAAAATAGAACAGGGAAAAATAGCAGCAGTAGTCCGTGACAGCTTGATGGCTGCAAGCTTCACCAGCCGATGATGGCTGAAAGGCATGTGCTGGTACTGGATCCTCACCAGGGTGTGGAAGCATGGGGGGGAACTTCTCTCGCTGGTGTAGCTGCCTATGCCAGCTGGGAATGACAGCTTCAGGGTCAGCGGTGGAGGAGTGGTGGCTCGATATGAGCAGTGCAGTGGCTGCAGGTGAGAAACTCTTTCATGATAAAAAGAAAGAGTTCCCCGAGATCAGGAAGTGCCAGGAGTTGGAAAATCAGCAGAGGGGCAGAAACTGCCAGTCAGTGCCTGGCCCCTCCACTGGGCATCCAGTCAAAACAGCGGCATTCAAAACCATGATTTTCGGAGGTCCTGTGCATACCTAAATCTGTCCGGGGGTCAGTCGGGCGGTCTGTCAGCAGTGACTGGCTTGGAGAGTGCTGGGTCTGCAGCAGCAGCTTGGGAAGCCCGCAGATTGGCTGTCTGTGGAAGAAGAGAGGAAAGACAGAGGATTAAATACAGCTAGAGTACAATAGCAAGTTCATTGGGGTCAGGCAATGGGGAAAGACAAAGCACGAGGTAAAGGGGTGGTAAATGCAGGGCAATTATTTTAAGATAGAAGAGGAGCTAACGGGGGGGGCAGTTCTGTGCTTTGGTGCTGGGATTTCTGAGGAGGACAACAGAAGCAGCAGCAGGGGGTGCAAGAGGAGGGTTTGTAGGTAAGGCAGAGAAGAAATTAGGCTGTTTAGAGAAACGGCATTGCAAGTGGGAAGGGGAAATTAATAATTAGCAGAGTGACCAGTGTTGGGCAGGATACAGGGTTTGGCACTAGAGGCAGAAATGGAAAAATGCAGCATTCTTACTCAGTAGCTAGGTCTAAGCAGTCAAACATCATCTCCTAAACAATACAGTTTGTCCAGCACTAGTCTCACAGCAGCAAGTAACACCGAGAGGCTAGACTGCAGGCTTGTAATAGACTAGCTAAACTGGCAGGTAAAGTAAGACCAATTGATGCATAACATAAGTAATTACATTTACAAAAATTCTGTCCAGAACACAGCACAGAAAGAGATTCCCCTAAGATCAGGAAGTGCCAGGAGTTGGAAAATAAGCTGAGGGCAGAAACTGCCAAACAGTGATCTGTTTGCTGTGGCTGGCTTGGACAGTGCCATGGCCATAGCAGCAGCTTGGGAATCCCACAGATGGGCAGTCTGAATCTGTCCGGGGATCAGTCAGGTGGTCTGTTATCTGTGGCTGGCTCAGAGAGTGCCAGGGCTACAGCAGCAGCTTTGGAAGCCCGCAGATGGGTTGTATGTACAGTACTGTATGTTAAGAAAGTATTGTACATATTTGTGTCTTGAAATGATCATTTTTACATGATTGATCAATAAAATACTACTACTACTTTTGATTCCTCATTGACCTTTAAAACTTATATTGACAAAACTATTTTATGGGGAGGGAGGCATGGCCTGGCTTAGTTCAACATGGCAGCTTAACTCCTCAGCTCTCCAAGGGCATCCAGCATCTGTCTTCAGCCAGCCAGGACAGTAATGTAACCCAGTAGCAAGATACAGCAACACAAAGTTAGTAACTACAGCTTTGGTGTGTCATTTTCACGTTTGCCTTAATATTTGGACTCTTTTTTTCACTCTGCTCTTGTCTGTCTGCCTGGGGCCTTCCAATATGGCTGAGCAAGAGATGCAGCTTTTCTCCCTTCAAGAGTGGAATCTATGTTTCAGAAATTAATCTCTGAAATAAAAGACTTAAAAACAACTTCTCTGTGAAATACAGCTACTTTACTAACCTTGGATAATTGCACTGAAAATAAAGCCAAACAAAATGAATCCTCAGTCCAGGATCTCACAGCTACTAAAAGGGAACAAGACAGAACTATTAAAACACTTCCAACTAAAACAGAGGACATTGAAAATAGAAGCCATAGCAACAATTTAAGATTGTTTGGCTTCCTTGAGGGTTTTGAACTTGGAAACACAATAGCCTTACTCCTGCATGTTTTGCCCACTATGCTGCATCTTCCACCCGCTCTGACTATAACTATAGAGTGCTCTCATCACTCATTAGACCTCAGGCCAAGTCCAGACAAAAAACCGAGGCCAATAATCGCACGGTTCATTAACTATGCCCATACTGAGATTATACTGCAAAAAGCAAGAGAAACTTCAACCCTAATGTTGCAAGAATTCAGAATCAGTATCTATCAGGATTATTCTGAAGAGTTATCTGCTAAAAAGTGTGCCTTTAATACAAGTAAACAAGCACTATATCAAAAAGGGATAAGGTTTGCTCTTCAGTACCCAGCTGTGATGAGGCTTTACTTGGGTAATTCATTCAGAGATTTTAATATCCCCGAAACTCTATCTGCCTTTGTTGAAAATTTACCAGCTCAGGAAAGTGTACCTTGCACTCCCAGTACAACACATTCAAACCCTTCAGCTGTTTTAACCACCTGTGTGGTTACTACTGCTCTGGACACCACAAATTCCACCCCCCCCCCCGCTCTTACAGACATGGAAATCCCTTGCCCAGGCAACTCACTACCCAGACAATCGGCCTATATCCAAGAGAAAAGATGCAACAAATCTGTCGGAACTGTCCCCAAAAGAGGCTCCTACCTGTCCTTGCCTCTCCCTTTGACCAACATGTTTGAGCCATTACAGGATTCAGCCTTATCGTCACAGGAAGACAATTCCCAGATGGATGCAGAGAATATGAAGCACATCTCTAACATTCCAGAATCCAGACTGATCTCCGCCGACTCCTCCTGGGCAGAAATTGCCTCCAGTTCCCCTCTTAAGCCATGTGAACCACCGAAAAAGAAAGGAGAGGCAAGAGCAAAAACAAATCTCATCTCCTGTCCTCCGATAACTGCAAAGTGAGTGTGACATGACTCTTACATTTTAAAGATCCCCTTTTTCTTAGCTCGCAGCTCTGCAATTTAATTGTTATTCAGGCTGCATCTTTTAATTACAATAGACCTGCCTGAATTTTGGTGCGGCTTCTCATGGCAGATCTGCATTTACTCACAGCAGGTACTTAACTGCCAAAGCCGTACATCGTGGTTGGCATATTTACAGCTAACCACTCTTCTCCTTAACACCAGCCTTCAAATCTAGTGCTTTCTAGATCATACAGCAATAATAATGTGGACAGGATGTTAATTAAGTTAAAGGCGGCAGTAAACTTCCCCCGATATTGTTAGTTGATGCCTATTTGGTTAGTCTCCTACTATGAAAATCTTTTCCTATTCCAACAGACACTCTTAAGGCATTCAAGTAATTTATCTTTTTAAAACCCACTTATGTGTTTTTTTTTTGTTTCATTTTTATGCTCCATAAAAATGCAGACACAAGTTGTAACATAGTATCTGCTTCTATAATGCATTCTAGATTTGGTCTTCTCCCCCATAAAACTTATTTTTCTGCTTTACCACTCTCACTGCCTTACTGCCCCCTTATAATCTCCTCTACTTGGCTTTCCCATATCCTTTTTGTCTGTGCCTTCCCTCTCCTTTTATGGTAGTTCTGCTACCTAAGATGGCTATTTTTGAGACCTATGGTGCCAGAATACAATATCACTTAACTTAGACATTATACCCTAATGGAGTTTTTACAGCAAAACTAAGACATATGCTTGAAGCCAGATACAACTGTTTTCAACATAATCACAACTGTCCTGTCTGGGGCGACTCATTGAGTTTAGTTCCTAGGGTCAGTCAGTCCCTCAAGACACATCATAGGAGGCTATTTTCAAGCATATGGACAACTCTTTTTTTTAAACTCCATGGGGTTCTGAACTGTCTCCTATTTGGCATCATCATTCTCAAAGACAGTATGCTACCATTGACAGACAAATAACTATCCTACATACAAAATGAATACACCCACACTGTTGTTATCTTTTTCTATTTGATCGCATACGTGGGTCACAACTTTATTAAAGAGTGTTCTGCTGCTTACACCTTACTTTTACTTACTGTATCTTTAATGTGTATGCCCTTGACTTAATTACCATCCGGACCTGTTTATTTAGATACTGCTGTAATTGCTTATATATATTTCAACAGACCTAATATTTTCAAGGGAACATTCCAGCTCTATTAGCGTTCTTTTCTTATTCATAAGCTTTGTTATATATTGTCCTAGTTGCTGCTGCAACCAGTTTTTTTTTGATGAAATATACTGAACTTCTTCATATTCCGATGATGCTGAAATTCTGGTTTCCCCTTGGGAATCAAATTTGTATTTAAGCTTGACCAAGTTTGCTTTACTACTTTTGCTACCTCTATAGTTTAATGTTATTATATGACTATCTTAGCTTCATATACACTCGTGGCACTACCACATTGATTTAGTGTTTTCTAGTTACCACACGCCCAATTGCTTTATGAGAGAGTCTGCGTACTCCTGTACTGACTCCTATCTCATACCACAATACAAAGTGCTTTACTGTTATATAGATAGAATGTAACTGCATAAGTGTTGGTTAATATGTTTATTATTTTTGATCTTTTTATCACCTTCTAAAGAGACACATCAATTATAGGTGTTGTGAAATTATATCCTTACATTTTGCAATACTTTTTCAGTTCTCTACACAATCCCATTTTTCACTTTTCCACTTTTCATAAGCTACCTAATCCTGTTGATCTCTCGGTGTGTCCCGCTATGGTCTTTTTTGAGTCCCTTTCATCAGACAATCTGTACCTTAATATTTGCACAAAATATGGCTGATCTACTACTATATTCGTAGAGTGTTAAGGGACTCAATTCTCCTTGTAAACATAAACAAATTCTTTCTCATCTGAAGAAACATAATGCAAGGATAGCATTCTCACAATAAAGCTTCTGGCGGAGGACATTGATAGGCTTAAGTGGGATTAGGTTACTGGATATACTGGATACACTGGACAAAAGAAGGCCATCTCGGCCCATTGAGATTGTCCCCTACAAAAGTGGGCCAATTTCCTTCATGTGTTTGTTAACCATATATCTAAGTTTTTTTTTTAAAGTTTCAAAGGTTTTAGAATTAACCAAATACTCAGGAAGTGAATTCCAGATTTGCGGTACACTAACACTGAAGAAGTATTTTCTTAAATTAGTATTTACCCTTTCAACAGTCAGTTGTTTGTTGTGTAGTCTACCCACAATGCGTTTCTTTGCAAATGTCAGTCTGCATAGCTTCATCTGAATTGGGCATTTTATAATATTAAATAGAAGTAAAAGGTCACCTCTCAGTCTCCTTCTTTCCAGAGAGTGAAGTCCTGTTTTAGTTAATCTAACATCGTAAGAGTCTTTTTTTTAATCTAGGTATCATCCTAGTCAATCTTGTTTGGACTTGTTCCACTCTAAAGATATCCTTCTTGAGGTAAGGGCTCCAAAATGGAGAAGCATAATCAAGATAGGGTCTAACATATGATCTATACAAAGTGACCAAGCACTGTTCAGATTTGTTTACAAAAGTTTTATTTATCTGCCTCAGCATAGTATTAGCTGTATTTTCCACTCTGTTACAGTGTAAATTGGCTGATAGTTTAGTGTTGATCATAATCCCCAGGTCTCTTTCACATTCAGAACTTTTAATTAGCTTATTATTTAACCGATAATCATTTTTTGGGTTGTTTTTTCCAAAGTGTAGTACCACACACTTATCGGTGTTAAAGTCCATAGAATTTCTTTTAGCCTATGTTTCTATTGTTTGCAGATCTTTATGGAGAATTTCACTATTTAAGGCTGTATCCACCCTTCCTCACAGTTTGGTATCATCTACAAACTTAGTTAAAAAGTTGCTGGAAGTGATGAATAGGTCCCCAATAAATAAGTTGAACAAAGTGGGACCCAGGACTGACCCCTGAGGGACACCACTAGCAACCCTACAAGGTATAGACATTGAATTGTTAACCCTAACAACCTGAGTTCTATCATATAACCATTATGAAACCCAATTTATCAAATAATCTGAAAGACCAAGTTTGCACGTTTTCTCAATTAACAATGAGTGGGGTACTTTATCAAAGGTTTTACTATAGTCCAGAAGGATAACATCAGATGGAATGTGATTATCCAGTAACCTACTGGTGTTATTATAGAAAGAGATCAAGTTAGTAGTACAGGATGATCCTGTTTTGAAGCCATGCTGTGTCAAGTCTGTATCCCCAGTGAGTGTATTTCAGAGTCAATATAGGATTTAACTATTCTTTCCATGGCTTTTCCAACTAGTGATGTAAGACTAATTGGCCTATAGTTATGAACCCTGGATTTATTCCCCTTTTTTAAAATTGGGATAACTGTTGCAATACACCAGTCTTTTGGTACTTAACCTTCTTTCAGGGATTTGTTAAATATTAAGGTTAACGGGAGAGTAACCGATTCATATATCTGCTTCTTCCTATACTTCTAGAAAAAAGACGTGGCAATACTGATCCATAAGAATCATAAATGGACTCATATTAAAATGATAACTGACACTGAAGACAGATGGGTGATTGTAAGACTTAACACACCTTCTGGCCCTTTAACACTGGTTAACATATATGGCCCCAATTCTGACTCACTGGAATTCTTTAATAATCTAGCCCAGCAAATTCTGTCTAATAATACAAGTAATGACCTATACTGATGGGTGGGGATCTAAACCATGCATTAGATGCACACTTAGACAGAAGTAACATCTTATTAGATTCCCACCCCAGAAGCATTAGTACTCTATCTCTATTTATGAAGGATTTTGGTCTTACAGAACTCTGGAGGCCTTTTCATCCCAGAGGTAAGGAACATACCTTCTACTCACCACTTCATAAGTCCTGCAGTAGAATCAACTACTGGTTAGCTTGTCATTCTATTATAGATAAAGTAATTGAAGTCTCCATTCTCCCAATGGTCATTTCAGACCATTCTCTGGTTTGTATTCACTTACTATGGGGTCCACCATTAGCTAAATCTCCCATATGGTGTCTGGATCCTTTACTAATTAAAGACCCAGGCTTTATCTCATGGGTTAAAACTCAAATCCAAGAATTTCTCTTTTAACAAACCTTTAGATACTTCTATGAGCACACTATGGGAAGCTCCAAAAGTAACCATTTGAGGCAAAATTATAAGTTTTGCAGCTCATCATAGGAAGGCGAGAGAACAACAGCTTGCTATCATGATGAAGCAACTAAAAGAGAAAGAAACCCTTTATTTCATTTCTCCAAAACCTGATCCTAACTCACCCGTCCACTTAGAAATATTGAATCTCAGAATTAAAATGAATGAACTTCTTACTCATAAAACAGAAATATCACTATTTAAACTCAAACACAAATACTGGGAGCAGGGTGATAAATGTGGCAAACTTCTTAATTACCAACTTAAAAATCAACAGGCAGATAGGCACATCGTGGGTATTAAAAAACAGTTAGGTCAACTCCATACTGATGATCTCTCTCTATTAACCAGAATATGATCAGTGTCAGTGGCTCAATAGGTAGCACACTCACCTCTGAGGCCAGGAGTTTAGAGAGCTGTGGGTTCAGTTCCCACATCTGGCACTTGGGTTAATATCCCAGTACTGACACTGTAGTGCAGCATGAGAGGGGATGCTGCATTTCTGAAGTGCCATCTTTTGGATGAGACGTTAAACTGAGGTCCCATCTGCCTGGATTTGTGGCAGTTCAGGTGGATGTTAAAGATCCCATGGCACTTATCAAAAAGAGTAGGGGAATTACCCCGGTGTCCTGGCCAAATTTCCCTCATTTACTAAAAAAAAAAATGCCACCAACAGCTTAGTCTGGTTCAAGGTCAGTTGGCATTCAGCTGTATCGCCCTCCCCGGGTCATGCCTGAAAACAGGCAGGATATGTCTAGTGCACTTAACCCAGTCAACAAAAATGAAATAAATAAAATTATGTCTTTTTATAAACAATTATATACGCAACCTAATTCTATCCCTAACTCTCATATTCATGACTTTCTAAATAAAGTACACCTCCTCATCTTTTGGATCAAGATAAAAAAATACTTAGATTCCCCATTTACTATGCAAGAAATCCAAAATGCTCTCTTCTCTTTAAAATCTGGTAACGCTCCAGGCAGAGATGGATTCCCGGTCGACTTTTATAAATCACTTAATGATACTTTATGTTCCTTGTTCTTTAAAGTCCTCAAGGAAGCCAACCAAACTGCAGACTCCCCCCTCGATGTCAGAAGCCATCATAACTGTAATATCAAAAAAAGACAAAGACACCTCCCTCCCCTCTAGCTACAGACCAACATCTCTCTTAAATACAGATAGAAAAATGTTTGCAAAACTCTTAAACTCTCGGCTGGAACCACTTATCTCTAAATTAGCTCATAAATCACAAGCAGGCTTTATTATGGGAAGAACTAGCTCTGATCATTTACACTCATAAGTTAATCTAATACAGTATATAAGACTAAATATTTAAAAACATCTGCTGCTGCTATAGCTATTGATTTTTAAAAGGCCTTTGATTCCCTAACTTGGAATTATTTATACCAGACTCTAAATTACTTTGGTTTTACCAGTACATTTTGTTCTTGGATTAAATTATTATATACATCTCCCTTGGCTAGAGTACTAACTAATTCTACACTTTCTTCTTCTTTCCCACTGGCTAGAGGTACCAGGCAAGGTTACCCATTATCTCCTTCCCTTTTCAACCTCATGACTGAACCTCTTTCTTCCCACCTCTGTTTACCTAGCAATTTTAAAGGGGAAGTAAACATTGCAGGGATTACTCAAATTGTGAAAGCCCATGAAAAGATCTTTCAAAGGTGGTATTGAGCTTACCTGTAGGTGTCAGGAGTCTTGAGATGAGAATATCTAAACACTCTATATAATTCAGTGCTTTAGAGTAACTGGTAATTGCTATTTTTCTTTTAAACTTAGATTGTGGGCTTTTAGTGACACTATACTTTCTTTGTTGTCTTTACTTATAGTTGTTTTTGGGCTGTTGAAAATTTAAAACATAGTGGTGGTGTAATTCTGTGCTGTCTTTAATTGCTGCAAATTTTATCTTGGCTTGTCTGACTGCCCTGTAGTAGGGTGAAGGGTGTTAACTGTCTGGCCTCTGACCTCAGCTACGTGATAACTGGAGGTGGGGCTTAGTCAGAGTTAAAGTAGCAAGCAGAGTTTTATTTTCTCAGAAGAAGCCAGAAGGGGAAGGAAGGAAACATATTCAATTCAGTGCTTTAGAGTAACTGGTAATTGCTATTTTTCTTTTAAACTTAGATTGTGGGCTTTTAGTGACACTATACTTTCTTTGTTGTCTTTACTTATAATTGTTTTTGGGCTGTTGAAAATTTAAAACATAGTGGTGGCGTAATTCTGTGCTGTCTTTATTGCTTCAAATTTTCACCACCCTCCCTCCCCTTCCCCCAACTCTTAATTATATGCCCTGTTAAATCTGATTGGCAGGAACTAAACAAAGGGTATAGTAAGGGGTGTGAAGTAGGAGGGGCATAAGGGGGAAGAAGCCCACCATCAGCACAACAAGTGTTTTGACTCATTTATTTATTTATTGGTTTCTTTTTCTTTAAAAAAAATCTGAGGATCAGTGGCAGGATTTTTAGTACAGTAAATTAATAAAAAGGGAACTAGGAGAGCTTCAGTAGCAGACAAGTAGTGGAATTGCAGTATAATGTGGGGAGTGGTGCAATGCAGTGGCTGTGGGGCAGCCATATTCATGCAGACCTTCTGGACACTGAGGTGCTGCCCTATCTGCATGCATCTCTCTGGACTGCGGGATGAGGTAGCCAGACTCAGAGTGGAAGTAAACTGGGTCAGGAGTACTATCACCCCTATCCAGGGACCACCCAGTCCAATGCAACTGCCTCAAAGGATGCCAAGAATGAGGAGCACTTGGATGACAGTGGGCTCAGGGAGGGTTAGAGCAGTCAGGCAGAGGCACATCCCAGATCCTGTTCCACTCAACAACTCATATGCCACACTGGCAAATGAGGACAACCAAATAGAGGTACCCAGAGAAGTGGAAGGAAAGGATGTGGAGGATAGCCAAGGAGGTGACCTCAGTGGGGAAAGCAGTGGACCCCAGAGGAGGACGAAGCAAATCCTGGTGGGGGACTCCATCATAAGAGGGATCCAGCTAGGAACACAGGAGGTGGAGGACAGGGAGGTGAGGTGCCTACCAGGTGCCACGGCATGGAGGGATGGAAGGAAGATCCTGGGGATCACTGGGAAGGCAAGACGGGAGGGTGAGCTGGATGTTATTATCCACCTAGGTACTAATGACCTGGCAAATGGGGAACCAAAGGAAGTTCAGGAAGAGTTTAGAAAACTGGGGAGGGGTCTCAAGCAAGTAGCTGCTTCTGTCACTTTCTCAGAAGTACTACCTGTGAGAGGCAAGGGAGAGCATAGGAGTGCATGCACCAGGAACTTTAACTCTTGGTTGAAGAACTGGTGCTGTGAGGAAGGGTTTGGATTCATTGGTGACTGGGGACCCACCTGGAGGGATGGAGGTTTGTTCAAGCCTGACAGCCTGCATCCATCCTGGAGGGGAATCCAAGCACTCAATGATAAGTTTAAATGCTACATTGACAAGCACTTAAACTAGCAAAGGGGGTGGCAGGCCAGCAAGGAGGGTACCTACGTGCTCACCCCCCACAGCTAGCAGTGGAACCAGTGAACCAGAGGAGTGGCTACCTCTGCAAAGCAGTGTGCAAAAGATGGAGATTAGTGCCCAAGAGGTGGATAAGCAGAAAAGGGGCAAAATTCAGCAGAAGGGCAGACAGCAAGGAGAACCAGGATAAATGATAACCAAGGAAGGGGCTGGAGTAGAACAGTGAAACAGTCTAGGGAGGTCAAATCATGGAAAGCCATGTGTGCAAATGCCAGGAGCCTTAGCAATAAGATGGAAGATCTGGAGGCTGTCATGGTACAGTCAGACCTGGACATTGTGGCCATCACTGAAACCTGGTGTAATGATAACCATGACTGGGAGATGGCCATACCTGGCTACAACATATTCAGAAGAGACAGAGCAGGCAGGAAGGGAGGAGGAGTGGCACTGTATGTGAAAAATGACATAAGGGCCACAGAGATCCAGGAGGAACAAAATGGGGGAGAGATACTGTGGGTTAAGCTGGAAAGGAAAATGGGGACAGCCATCCGCACAGGTGTGATCTATGACCACCAGCCCAGGAGGAAGAAACAGATAGGTAGTTGATGCTAGCCATCCAAAGGATGGCAGACAAGGGTGAGGTAGTACTGGTTGGAGACTTCAATATTCCAGATGTGGACTGGAGCATCCCAGCAGCAGCATCAACTAGAGCAGATTTATCCTGACTCCTTCAGGTGCCTTCCTCAAGCAACTGGTCATGGAACCAACCCGGCAGAAGGCAATACTGGACCTTGTGCTCACAAACAGGGACAGTGTGATGGGGGTACAGTGGGGAGCACCTGGGAAACAGTGACCACCAGTCATTGTGGTTTGAAATCACAGAAAGAGCAGAACCAAACCACACAAAAACACGTATCCTGGATTTTAGGGGGGCAGACTTTGGAAAAATGGGAGATACTTGAAAGAGGCATTAAGGGGAATAGGACAGGAATCAGGGGTTGAGGAACAGTGGGCAGTATTTAAAATGGGGATTACAAGAACAACAGAAGTATGCATTAAGCAGGTTAGCAAGAGGAAAAGGAAGAGGAGACCATTATGGTTTTCCAAAGAGGTAGCAAAGAAAGTGAAAGCCAAAAAGATTGCATTCAGGCAATACAAAAAGACACAGGCAGAAGGGGATAGGGAGAAGTACCAGGAGAAGCAAGGGAGGCAGGGAGGTCAGTAAGGGAAGCCAAAGCTCAGACAGAAGAACACATTGCAAAATCAGTGGGTAGAGGGGACAAAACCTTTTACAGGTACATAAGTGAAAAAAGAAAGACAAAGGGAGGGATAGTGAGACTGACAGGGGAGGATGGGGGCACGTGGAGGATGAAACAGTAAAGCTGACATATTGAACAGGTATTTCTGCTCAGTCTTTACTGAGGAAGAGGAGGGTAATGGGTCTGAAGGAGTACAAGGGGTGAGAATGGTGCAGAAATGGACCAAGTCCTTTACACAAGAAAGGGTCCTGAAGGAACTGGAAGTAATAAGAGTTGATAAAGGAATGGGGCCAGATGGGGTGCACCCCAGGGTCCTTAAAGAACTAAGAAAGGTGGTGGCTGAACCTCTGGTTATCCTGTTTAGCTGATCACTGGAAACAGGGGAGGTACCCAAAGACTGGAGGACAGCAGATGTAGTCCACATATACAAAAGTGGGAACAAAGAGGAAGCAGGGAACTACAGACCAGTCAGTCTCACCTCGGTAGTGGGGAAGATCATGGAAGCACTACTGAAGGAGAGATTGGTGGAACATCTGGTTGTCAATGGACTACAGGACCCAAGGCAGCATGGTTTCACAAGGGGGAGGTCATGTCAGACCAACCTCATTGAATTTTGACTGGGTGACTAGGGAGGTGGATCAGGGAAGGTGGACATGGCCTATCTGGACTTCAGCAAGGCCTTTGACACTGTGCCGCATAGAAGACTATTACACAAACTGGGGAATATGGGTGTGGGCAGGACACTAGTGTGGTGGGGAGGTAACTGGCTGGGTGGCAGGACACAGAGGATGGTGGTAAATGGCTGTCACTCCACAGAGGGAAGAGTGACCAGTGGGGTACCACAGGGATCAGTGCTGGGACCAGTTCTATTCAACATCTTCATCAGTGACATTGCGCAGGACCTAGAAGGCAGAATTTCACTGTTCAGCTGATGACACAAAGCTCTGTAACAGAGTAGACACACCAGAGGGTGTAGACAGAATGAGAAGCAACCTGCAGAAACTTGAAGAATGGTCAGGGTTTGGCAGTTGAAATTCAATGCAAAGAAGTGCAAGATAATGCATATGGGGCACAAAACCCTGGCACAATATATCAGTTGGGGGTGAGGATATAGCATGCACCAAGCAGGAAAGGGATCTTGGGGTTGTCATCTCTGATGACCTCAAGTGAAGGAAACAGTGTGACAAGGCAGCAGGTAAAGCAAATAGGATGCTGGGATGTATAGGCAGGGGCATCACCAGCAGGAAAAGGAGGTCATAATTCCGCTATACAAGACACTAGAGTGAGGCCCCACCTGGAGTACAGTGTATAGTTCTGGAGACCATACCTATGTAAGGACATAGACAGGGTAGAGAAGGTTCAGAGGAGGGCAACAAAGATGGTGCATGGATTGCATCACAAGTCCTATGAAGACAGGTTGAAGGAACTGAACATGTACTCCCTGGAGGAGAGGAGGGAGAGTTGGGATATGATAGAGACATACAAGTATCTTACTGGGAGGAACAGGGTGCAGGAAAACACTATTTTTAAGCGAAAAAGATGTTCCAGGACTAGAGGGCATGGGATGAAGTTGGAAGGAGGATGATTCAGAGGAAACATGAGAAAGAATTTCTTCACAGAACGGGTGGTGGACAAGTGGAACACCCTGCCAGAGGAAGTGGTGGGGGCTGAAACAATCACGGGATTTAAGAATGCATGGGATAGACATAAAGGAATTCTGGAGGTCAGGGGTAAGGGGCAACAGACTTCTAGGAAAACAAACTGAACTTACAAGCTCAAATGGGCAGACTGGGTGGGCCATAGGCCCTTATCTGCTGACACTGTCTATGTATCTATGTATCTATGTATCTATAAATCAAAACAAAGCAGAAGCCATTTCATGTAATCTTAAAACAGGAAGTGATGTCACTGAGGGGCAAGCTGTATGTTGCTAATTACAGACTGCTCTTTAGTGACATCACTTTCTGCCTCAAGATTCCATAAAATGGCTGCTGCCTTGTTTTGATTTACAGATGATTTAGATATTCATATATCAGGACTCTTGACATTTACAAAATAGCTCAGTATCTCATCTAAAATATCTTTGCGTGGGCTTTCACAATTTGAGCGATCCCTCCAATGTTTACTTCCCCTTTAAAGGGATCCCCATCGATAGCCATCATTTCACCTCACTGTCATATGTACATGATGTATTAATTTGTCTAGAAAATCTCAAAGAAGCAGGGCAACCACAAGTAAACCTCAGGTTCAACATTTTGCATCTAAAGTGGTTGGTCACTATGTTACATTTAACCCTAAATTCTGCCTACTTGGAATTCCCTCTTCCTCAAATGTTTCTCTCTCTCAGGCTCAAAATACATGGCTAAAAGTACTCTTTTTAAAAGTTAAATGACTCATATTAATGTCTTGGAGAACTACTAATATCCCTACTTTCTCTGATATCCTTAAAAATTTCTCCTAGTGTGCCTCTTTGGAATGCATTACTTATGCCTCACACAATCGACTTAATGAATATGGTAAATGTTGGCAGGACTATCTTAACTACCTTCACAATGCAAATAATTGATGATAATTGAAGAAACACATTTTAATACTTATAACAAGTCTCTTTATTATGACTATCCCTTAGAATGCTGTCTCTCTTACTTAGAAACATTTCCTTTCATTTTAGGCACTCTTTGTGTATTTTTTATACAACTGTTATTCTTCTCTGTAGAATTTTACATTATACTTCCTTAAGCCTTAGTCAGCATGTAGACAATGCACACTATCCATTTACATCATATGCAGATTTATACTTTTATAATTCTCTCTTATTAGGACACAATTTTGATGTATTGAAAGTCATGACTATTTGACTGAGATATAATTGATAGATATTCTTCAGCTAGATTTTGTTAGGAAGAATATAACTTTATTTGTCTAATATTTCTGTTATTTAACATACTTGCTATGTCTTATACATTATATCTATGTGTCTATATTAGGAAGAATGTATTTAAAAAAATATTTGAATAAAAAGATTGTCAAAAAAAATGTAAAGTCTGTCAATACCTAGGTTGCTTAAAATACACCAGGCATTGTCTGTCAAGCAAGGATGTCAAACATATTATTATGCAAGCTATTCTCCCTATCCTAGATTATGGTAACACTAATACTATTTATAATCAGTTACTATGCTTTATTTGAAAATCTAAATGGGTTGAACACCATTGTACCGTACTGCAACAATTAAATTGGTTGTCACCCTCCTCCTGATGCACTTTCCATTGGCTATCCATTATTTACAAAACTGTGAATATTCAGACCCCCCTTTACATATCTGAAAGGCTTATGGGTCTCATCCACAAATATAATCCTGGAGATGTATCTCATCATTGCTTTTTCTTGCCTAAGTTTCAAACACACTTTGGAAAAGAATGCTGCTGTTCCTTTTCAGTGCAGTAACTGCTCGTTGATGCTTTTATTGCTTCTTGTACTGTTTATTGTTCATTTCTCTTGGTAGCAGATTGATTTTTTCACTTCTTATAAGGGGCTAACAGGGCAAACAGGGAATTGTTTTGGGGCTGTTGAAAATGGGAAACCTTTTTTGGTGTGATTTAAGTGAGGCTGTTATTTCTTTGAATTATAAACCTATTTCTTCTAATTTCAAACCTACTTCAGTGTGCTTTTAGTGGGGCTGTTCTTTCTTGGCTGTTTTCACTTGCTGCTGAAAATTTGAAACCTATTTTGGTGTGATCTAAGTGAGGCTGTTATTTCCTTACTGTTTTTACTTGCTGTTGAAAATTTTAAATCTATTTTGGTGCGACTTATGTGGGGCTGTTATTTCCTTGCTGTTCTCACTTGCTGTTGAAAATTGGAAACCTATTTTGGTGTGATTTAAGTGGGGCTGTTATTTCCTTACTGTTTGTACTTGCTGCTGAACATTTGAAACCTATTTTGGTGTGATTTAAGTGGGGCAGCAATTTCCTTTCTGTTTTTACTTGCTGCAAATTTTGGCTGGTCCTCTTACCCCACTGTTAATTAAATGACCTGTTAAATGTGATTAACAGGAACCAATCACAGGGAACAGCAGGGGCTGCAGAGAAGAAGGATCATAAGGGAGAGCAAGCCCACCCTTGGTACAAGTTGCATTAATGTAGAAGTGCAGTCAACTTGGGGGCTATGGTAGTGTAAATTAAAAAAACAAAATCTTACGTCAAGTGAAAATACTTTCAAAAAACCATACACAGGAACTGGCCTGGTAGCACTGAGGGCTGAGGCATTCTGCCTTACCTCATGCTATGCTCACCTTGTGCTCCCAGGTCGCTCCTGTAAAAAAGCTTTCAGCTTAGTGTGCTATACCTGGTTAAACAACTAAATAAAAAAAAAATGCTAGCAACCCAGGTTAGGGAATGATCTTGGGTTGCTGGGGTGCTGGCATGGGGGAGGTTGGGAGCAGGACCAAGCATTGGCTCTCCTCTCCTCTCCTAGGAGGGAGGATCACCGATCTGCAGTCCCACCACCACTGGATGGAGGCCCAGTGGCAGGCATAGGTGGTAATGGAATGAGTGGTAGGGTGGGGCATCCCTTACTGCATGACGTACCCATGCCTCCACATGTGTTTATCACATTTGGGATGCAAAGGGACTGGGATTGGGGAGAAAATGGAAAAAGTAACTAAAGGTACCTAAGAAAAAAAATAAAACAGACACAGGGACCTAGAAGGAAAGCTGCATGTCTAAGGGGAACTAGAAGGAAGGCTTCTATAACAGGCAACTAGTGTAATAGCTAACAGATGAATAGTATAATTACATAAATAGTCTAATAGCTTTATAAGTGAAGAATAATGTGGGGAGTGGTGCAACTCAGTGGATGTGGTGTGGCCATATTCAGGCAGACTTCTCTCTGGACTGTGAGACTAGGTAGCCAGACTCAGAGAAGATGTAAACTTTGTCAGGAATACCTTCACCCCCATCCGGACACCACCCAGTCAAATGCCACTGTCTTAAAGATTACCAAGAATGAGAAGCACTTGGACAATGATGGTCTCAGGGAGGGTTAGGACAGTCAGGCAGAGGCACATCCCAAATCCTATTCCACTCCACAACTCATATGCCACACTTGCAAATGTGGACAACCAGAAAGAGGCACCCTGGAGAAGTAGAAGGGAAGGGTGTGGAGGTCAACCAAGGAAGTGGCCTCAGTGGGGGGAACAGTGGACCCCAGAGGAGGAGGAAGTGAGTCCTGGTGGGGGACTCCATCATACAGAGGATCAAGCTAGTAACATGTGAGAGGGAGGACATGGAGGTGAGGTGTCTACCAGGTGCCATGGCATGAAGGAATGGGAGGAAGCTACTGGGGATGGCCAGGAAGGCAAGATGGGAGGGAGAGCTGGATGCCATTATAGATCTAGGAACTAATGACCTGGCAAATGGGAAGCCTAAAGAAGTTCAGGAAAAGTTTAGAAAATTGGGGAGGGATCTCAAGCAAGTAGCTACATCTATCACCTTCTCGGAAGCACTACCTATAAGAGGAATGTGAGAGTATAGGGGCACATGCACCAGGAACTTTAACAAAGGGTTGAAGAACTGGTGCTGTGAAGAAGGGTTCAAATTCATTGGTGACTGGGGACCCACCTGGAGGGATCGGGGCTTGTTCAAGCCTGATAGACTGCATCCATCCTGGAGGGAAATCCAAGCACTTAATGAAAAGTTTAAATGCCACATTGATGAGCATTTAAACTAGCCAAGGGAGGGCAGGTCTCAAGGAGGGTACCTAATTGCCCACCCCCCATAGCTAGTAGTGGAACCAGTGAACAGGAGGAGGAGATATCACTATAAGCAGTGTGAAAATGATGGATATAGGCACTCAAGGGTTAGATAGACTGAAAAAGGACTCAATTCAATAGAAGGGCAGTAGCAGGGAGAACCAGGATAAAGGACAACCAGGAAGGGGACTGGAGTAGAACAACAAAACAGACCAGGGAGGTCACATCATGGAAAGCCATGTGTGCCAATAGAAGCCTTAGCAACAAGATGGAGGATCTGGAGGCTGCCATGGCACAGTTGGACCTGGACATTGTGGCTATCACAGAGACCTGGTGTAGTGACAGCCATGACTGGGAGATGGTCATACCCAGCTACAGCATATTCAGAAGAGACAGAGCAGGCAGGAAGGGAGGAGGAGTGGCACTTCATGTGAAAGATAGCATAAAGGCCACAGAGCTCCAGGAAGAACAAAATGGGGGGAATAACTATGGGTTAAGCTGGAAAGGAAAACTGGGTCAGCCATCTGCACAGGGGTGGTCTACAGACCACCAGTCCAGGAGGAAGAGACAGATAGGGAGTTAATGCTAGGCACCGAAAGGATGGCGAACAAGGGGGAGGTGGTGCATGTTGGAGACTACAATATTCAAGACGTGACTGGAGCCTCCCAGCAGCAGCAGCAGCAACTAGCAGTTGATTTATCCTGGACTCCCTTCAGGGGACCTTCCTTATGCAACTGTTCACGGAACCAACTCTGCAGAAGGCAATATTTGACCTCATGCTCACAACAAGGAACAGTGTGACAGGGGCTACAATGGGGGACCACCTGGGGAACAGTGACCAATGGTCACTGTGGTTTGAAATCATAGAAGGAGCAGAACCAAACCACACAAAAACATGTATTCTGGATTTTAGGAGGGAAGATTTTGGCAAAAAAAGGGACATGCTTGAAAGAGATATTAATAGGAATGGGGAGGGAATCGGTGTAGAGGAACAGTGGGCAGTATTTAAAACTGAGATGATAAGAGCAACACAATTATGTGTTAAGCAGGTTAGCAAGGGAAAAAGGAAGAGGAGGTCACTATGGTTTTTCAAGGAGATAGTGGAGAAAGAGAAAGCCAAAAAAATTGTATTCAGGCAATACAAAAAGATACAGCAGAAGGGGATAGGGAGAAGTACCTGGAGAAGTAAAGGGAGGCAGGGAGGTCAGTAAGGGAAGCCAAAGCTCAGACAGAAGACTGCATCACAAAATCAGTGGTTAGAGGGGACAAAACCCTTTACAGGTACATAAGTGAAAAACGAAGGGTGAAGGGAGGGATAGTGAGACTGAAGGGGAAGACAGAGGCAGCATGGAGGATGACAGCAATAAAGCTGACATACTGAACATAAATTATATTTCTGCTCAGTGTTTAATGAGGAAATGGAGGGTAACATGCCTGAAAGGAGTACGGAGGTGGAAGAGCATGTAAATGGACAAAAGTCCCTTTACATAGAAGGAGTCCTAAAGGAACTGGGAGGAATAAGAGTCAATAAAACAATGGGGCTGGATGTGGTGCACCCCAGGGTCCCAAAGGAACTCAGAGAAGTGGTGGCTGAACCTCTGACAATCCTGTTTAGCCAATCACTGGAAACAGGGAAGATACCCAAAGACTGGAGAATAGCAGCTGTAGTTCCTTTATACAAAGCAGGAACAAGGAGGAAGTGAGGAACTACAGACCAGTCAGCCTGACCTCGGTAGCGGGGAAGAGCATGTAAGCACTACTGAAGGAGAGATTGGTGGAACATCTGGTTGCCAATGGACTACAGGACTCAAGGCAGCATGGTTTCACTGGAGGGGGAGGTCATGCCAGACCAACATCATTGAATATTTTGACTGAGTGACAAGGGAGGTGGATCAGAGGAGGGCAGTATACATGGCCTATCTGGACTTCAGCAAAGCCTTTGACACTGAACAGCATAGAAGACTGTTAAACAAACTTGGGAATAGTGGGCAGGACTGTAGTGCCTTGAGTGGGTAATTGGCAGGGTGGCAGGACACAGAGGGTGGTGGTAAATGGCTCTCATTCCACAGAGGAAAGAATGACCAGTGGGGTGCCACAGAGATCATGCTGGGATCAGTCCTATTCACCTTTCTTCATCGGTAACATTGCACAGGACCTAGAAGGCAGAATTTGCCTGTTCACTGATGACACAAAGCTTCGTAACAGAGTGGACACACCAGACTGTGTAGACAGAATGATGAGGGACTTGCAGAAGCTTGAAGAATGGTCAAGGATTTGCCAGTTGAAATAACATAAAAAAGTGCAAAATAATCATATGGGGTACAAAAATCCAGGAACAACATATCAGTTGGGGGTGGGTGAAGATATAGCATGCACCAAGCAGGAACGGGACATTTGGGTTATTGTCTGTGATGACCTCAAGGCAGGAAAACATTGTGACAAGGCAGCAGGTAAAGCAAATCGGATGCTGGGATGCATAGGCAGAGGCATCACCAGCAGGAAAAGGGAGGTCACAATTTCACTATATAAGACACTAGTGAGCCCCCACCTGGAGTACAGTGTCCAGTTCTGGAGACCTTACCTATGTAAGGATATAGACAGGGTGGAGAAGGTTCAGGGGAGGGTAACAAAGATGGTATATGGATTGCATCACAAGTCCTATGAGGACAGGCTGAAGGACTTGAATATGTTCTCCCTGGAGTAGAGAAGGGGAGAGAGTGGACATGATAGAGACATTCAAGTACCTTACAGGGAGGAACAGGGTGCAGGAAAACACTGTTTTCCAGCACTAAAGATGTTCCAGGACTAGATGGCATGGGATAAAGTTGGATGCAGGGTGAGTCAGAGGAAATGTGAGGAAGAATTTCTGCACAGAAAGGGTGAGGGACAAGTGGAACACCATGCCTGAGGAAGTGGGGGGGCTGAAACAATCACAGGATATAAAAATGCATGGGATAGACATAAGTGAATCCTGGAGGTCAGGGGTAAGGGGCAACATACTTCTAGAAAAACTTAATCTTATGAACTCAAATGAGCAGACTTGGTGGACCATAGGCCCTTATCTGCTGACAGTATCTTTGTATCTGTGCTCCATTCTCTTGAAACAACACTCTCCTAAGCTCAGAATTTCACCTACCCTTGATATTTTCAAACATTGCCTAAAAAGATTATTGTTGCAGGAACAATCTCTCTGTACTTGTTTTAATTGATTTTGTGTATGTCAGTTTATGTATTTTTTGTTATTTTAATTGACTTTGGACATTCTGTAAATGTGACTTGCTTCTCATAATACTTATCCAGTAATCTATGCAACTTTTAAATAAAAAATAAAAGACACGGGAAGGTTGAAGAGGGAATCATCAGGGTCCTGTGGGCACCCCAACCTCAGTACATGAGTTAGATGGTGCACAGGGAGTAGAGATGGATAGTTGTGAGGAGGTAGAGGTGGGGTCACAAGAGGTCCAACCAGAGTGAGACTATTTGTAGGGATGCCAGTATGACATATATTACACTCACTCACCAGGGCTGGGGAGGGAGCAAACGAGATGGAGGGAGAGGTCATACATGTTGGTATTGAAGATGGGGGGTTAGGCAGGAGAAGGGGGAGAAAGGGGTACACAGCAGTATTGGGTGAAGGGGAAGAGAGTATAAAGTGAGTGGATTAAGTACAGGGAAGAGGGAGTGGGAGGGTTGTTGGGAAAGGAAGCAGGGTGCTTAGGCAGTGAAAGAGGGCCAATCAGAGCAGAGGGAGGGGGGAAGACAAGAGAGGGGACTGATGAGAGTAGAGGGGGTCAGAAAGACAGAGGGAGTGGAGATGGATGGTGGATTGGTGACCAAGTCATGGGGATGATTAGATAGGTAAGGGAGGAGCTCATGAGTTAGTCAGTGGAGGGACTCAGGATTAGAGGACGGAGAAGGGTTGCAATCCTGGGAGACTCCATAGTTAAGGATATTCATTTGGGAAAGAAGGGGGACCCACATACTGGGAGGAAGGTGATATACTGTACATGCTGAGGATTACAGCAGAGACAGTGTGCCAAGGACTGATCAGCTTGTGTGGGGGATTGGGGGGAACCTCAGGTAATTATACATCTTGGTAAGAATGGTCTTGCTGGGGAGGAGATGGGGAAGTACAGGAAAGATTCAGGGTAGTGATGAGGATCTGCAGAGGTGTAGCCAGATCAGTTGCCTTCTCTGAGATGTTGCCAGTACTGAGAGCCAGCACAGTCAGGAAGAGAAGGAGAGAGTAGTTTATTTACTGGTTTCAGGAATGATGCATGGAGGAAGGGTAAGGCTACATTGGAGTCTGGGGGGAGGCCTGGTCATATAAATCTCTATATGCACTGGACAGGCCTCACCTCAGTAGTGGGGGTTCAGCAGTCCTCAGGTATAAGGTGAGAGGTATATATCTGGAGACCTTACTTTAAACTGTTGAGGGAGCAGAGTGAGCATACTATCCCCAAGTTTCCAAGAGGAGGAGGTTGACAGATCCACCCCCATACCAGAGAGGGACAATTAGAGGTTAGATCAGGAGGAAGAGTGAAGGGGAGCTAGTGGGTCAGGGGAGAAAACAGAAAAAGGGACAAAGCTGGGAGGCCAGATGGTGGAAGGAGGGAGGCTCAGATTCTAAATGGAAGGTGTGTGTCCCTGAATGCAAGAAATGTCAGATGTAAGATGGATGACCAGCAGGCACTGTTTGCAGAAAGGAGCATGGACACTGTAGTGATCACTGAGACATGGACCACCCCTAATCATGACTGGGGCCTCTCAGTCCCTGAGTTCAATCTATACAGGATGAAATGAAATACTGTATAATATGTATACATACGTACTATATTGTAAATACATTTTACAAAGTTACCTTGTCATATTGACCAGAATGCCTGTACGTGATAGACAGCTACAAGCTGAATGACTTTATTTTAGTTGCTAAGAAATGTGCTCTAAAATAATATGATACTTGACAGAGAACAAAGATGTGGATATCTGCGCTTAGAGAAGACATACAAATTTTGTTTTGATTAAGAAGGAGTGTTACTGATACTGCTGTGATTAGACAGACCGTACAAAGACAAGTTGTAAAACAGAGTGGTGTAGGTGCAAGATGGGTCAGTTACATAAAAAACAATGTAGAAATACTGCAAGTTTTTGAACTGCTAGCTAGCTCAAGCCATGAAGATAAACTCAGGAAGAAACTGCAGAGACTGCTTAAAAAGACCTCTCTGTGACATTATGTTTGGAGTGTGTAGCATGTTCCGTCTGTAAGTTACCTTCTGTAATTTCTTGTTGGAATAAATCATTTTGTTATCTGTAACTAAATTTGCCTGTATGTTACATACTGGATTACCTGAACCATAAACCTGTTTGTTAAATATGGACACCCCAGGTGGGACCCATGTGGCAACAGACCAACAAAATGATAAAGAATTAAGTTGAGATTATATTTTACACTATGTCAGAGGGTTGCAAGATAACTCTTGGTAAAAAGCTGGCAGCTTGGAGGAAGGAGGATGCCATGGCTAGTTAGGCTGAAAAAGTGGAAAGGTTAGGGCATTATGTGACTGATATTTGGATAAAAATGCCGGGAAGGATATTATGCTTGTATGAGCATAAGCAGTACATTAGAATAAGGGTCTTCGAGTGGTGGAAGAAAAATACACCGAGTGCGTAAAGGTGAAAAAGAGAAATGAATTAATCAAAGGACATGTAATGGTGGGACTATACTGCACCTGAATTGCATATGACGTGCAGGTAAAGAAGTTGACAGAGAAGAATTCAGTGCTTAAAAAGGCAGAATACAAATCTAGGAAAGAGGTGGAGATGCTGAAGCAAGAGAATGAGCAGAGATGTTGCAATGTTTTAGTTTGCAGCGAACTTCTGGCAAAGTTTGCAAATTCACCTCCACAGAGCAATCTGCAAAGTTTTGCTATTAGCCTCAATATTCACCTATGTGACTTCGGTACTTTTTTTTTCGGAATTTCACTACGAATGGTTGAATTTTGCCTGCTAATGGTGGAATTTCACTTGTGAAAGGCAAAATTCTGCCATTCGTGACAAAATTGCACCATACACAGGCAAAATTCCACACTTCGCAGGTGAAATTTCATACTTTGTGGATCGCTCAAAAGTCTGTGTATTGTGCTAAATTTGTGGATTTATTCGTGAAGTGAAGTTTCCCAATTTTGACCATGTCTAAAAATGAGGAGTTGCATAAGTCCACTCAAATGGCTGTGTCCCTTACAGATGCTGTTCTACTGAGAAGTCAACTATTACTGAATACCTTAGTCCAACAACAATCTGAAGTAGTTCACCTTCACCAGCACACAGATGAAATGAAAATGCAGGTAGAAGTGAAGGAATCAAATTGTTCAGGCATCACGGGGGAATTTACCATTCATACCACCTGTATGGCTGCACTTTTATGGGTTCAGAATGAAGTGGCGAGGCTGAGTGACCAACTTAGCAAATCTAGATAGCAGCAAGATGAAGGACCCATTATTAGTAAGTAAGTAAAGGTTTATTTAGTTATGTGCCCAATCCTGGAAGCTCTGGGTGCTGTACAAGTGGATAGGAAACATATACATCAAGAAATAACATGAAACATATAATAAAATAAACAAGTTAAAATCAATATAAATAAAATATTGCAGTAGTTTACTAATTATATGTCTAAAAAAGCTTTCCTAAAAAGGTGTGCCTTTAGGCCCCACTTCAATGCCTCCACCAATGGTCTCCTTCAAAGATTTTGGTAGTGAGTTCCACAACACCATGCCTGCCACCTCAAACGAGCGGTCTCCAGATAACTTTAGGTAGGCCCTAGGAACCACTAGGAGGCCCTCGGTAGAAGAGCAAAGTGAGTACCCAGGATGGGCAGGAGTCCGGAGATTATTCAGGTACCCAAGGCCCCATCTATATTGGGACTAGTAGGTGAGCAAGCCCACCTTCAAGGCAATTCTCCACCTAACCAGCAGCCTGTGCAGTTCGCGCAGAATTGGGGTCACATGACAGGAACTTGGGAGGTCCATCAGTAACCTGGCTGCAGTGTTCTGCACCAGCTCCTGCACCAGAGAACTCCTCCAGTGACCCTGAGGTACAGAGCTTTGCAGTAGTCAAGCTGTGACATCACAAATGCATGTACAGTACCAGTTAAGGCAGGTCATGAAGCAGAATCAAGGCTTTGATCTGGGAGACATTCCTCAAATGATAGAAACCACTCCTGATGACAGATGACACCTGGGCCTCAAGTATCAATTCATCATCAAACATGACATCCAGATTTTTCACCATGTTGGATTTAGCTAAGGGAGAGGGCCCAAGAAATTATTCTGTTCCCAACCAGCAGCGTCTATATCCTGCCAACGACTGGGCTCAATCACTAGCCCCTCTGTCTTTTCAGGATCGGGTCTCAGCCAGCTAGAAGACATCCAGTTCTGGATCTCAGCCAGACATTTGTTTAGTACTTCCACAGTGCCGTTAGTCCCACGTGCAAATGACATGTACATATGGGTGTCATCTGCTTAACAGGGAAATCACAGCCTGCACCATTTAATGATCTCACCCACGGGAAGCATGTACACTACAAACAATGCAGGTGACAGGATTGAACCCTGGGAACTCCACAAGGCAGGGGTTTTGGGCAGGATGAGAAATTTCCCATCACCAACCTCTGCATCCTGCCTATCAAATACCATCTTCTGGCAAGTTGCCAACTGCTGTTGGAGGAGAATGAACATCAGGGGTCTGTGGGGATGTTTTTTAGCAAGCTGTCCTGTCCACCCTGCTACTAATTTGGATTGGATTTGTATCTGTAAAGGGACTTAAAAAGTAAAAACATTAACCTGAGTATATCATGGCTTTCCTGGACCTGATAACTTTTGTTCTTTTCTTCCGTGTAAGACCTGGATTTGTGTCTGTAAAGGGACTTAAAAAGTAAGATCAGTAACCTGTGCATAACAAGGCTCTCTTGAATCTGAGACCCTTTCTGCGTCTCTTCTGTGTAAGGCCTGAATTTGTGTCTGTAAAGAGACTTAAAAAGTAAGAACACTAAACTGTGTATATCAAGACTTTCCTGTACCTGATAACCTTTGTTCTTTTCTTCTGTGTAAGACCTGGATTTGTGTCTGTAAAGGGACTTAAAAAGAAAGAACACTAACCTGTGTATATCAAGACTTTCCTGGACCTCAGACCCTTTCTGCTTCTCTTCTGTGTAAGGTTTTGGCAAGCACACTGCTCTGGGCTGGTCTTTTTTCATTGGTCTACTAAGGGCAAGAGGAGCTTAGGGTTGTGTGATAAGGTTGTGTTCTACTATATGTTGAAGCATGTCTGATATATGCTTCTTCTTGAAGGGGGATCACTGTCATGTAGACAAAAGCAACTGAAATGTGTAACGGGGAAGCACTGTTAAATGTTTTGTGATCTGGAAAAAGGTGTGAATTGGCTGTTAGGATCAACTGTAAACAAGGGACCATAGGAACATTGTTAAAGGATCTGTTAAGGTTTTGCAGTCTGGGCTATTGGGATAAATAGTAAACAAGGTGACAATACAATAGGAACATTTGTTAAGGGTATTATTAAGGTTTTGCAAGCTGGGAAAAGGTGAAAATGGATTATTAAGTTCAATTGTGAACAATTTCCATGCCCCTAAAACATCCATATACCCCCCAACAATATTTATAGTCCACTCCCAATTTCATACCCCTAAACCTCCCTATACCTGCAGCAGTATTTATTTCCCCACTTCCTCTGCTCCCTTCCCCCCACAATGTCCTCCAGTACTGCTATTGGTCTCTCTCTCTCTCTCTCTCTCTCTCTCCTTGGCCTCTGTTTAGCCTTTGATTTTATTGCATCGGCCCTATCCTTGAAACAAATTGATCTGAAGCATGCCCAGCCAACACTCTGCCCAGCTCCAATACCACCTAGGCCTGAATGCGGCCTACCTCTCTCCTGTCCATTTGATGCCCTAGCTTTTATCAGTTCCCGTGATTGGCACCATCTCATCCTACACCTCTCTTCCATCTGCTTCTGGATCACATCTCTCTTTGTCCCCCTCCAATTCAATTTCCATGCCGCCCACCTCCTTCTCAATGGAGACATAGAAAGTAACTGTGGCCCCACTCCTGCACCTCCCTTAAACACTCCTCTATCCCATAATCATCCTTTATGGGTTATTAAACACAGCCTAAAAATTGCGCATTTAAACGTGAGGAGCCTTCTTCCTAAAATAACTGAGCTGGAGGCCTGGGTCTCGCTGTACAATCCTGAAGCACTGGGCATCTCAGGGACCTGGTTAAAAAGCTCCACCCACAACCAAAGCTGCTCCCTACCTAGTTACACTTTCCCCTGCCATGATCCCTCTACCTCATGCCATGGTGATGGAGTACTTCTGTACTACTGTAGCTACTACACTGCCATACTCCTTGGCCAGTCGTCCAGTGAACTCACTTCTGAGTGGCTTGCAGCTGAACTAATAGTTGCCACAAAGAAGAAGTTACTTGTTGGGTGCTGCTATAACCCACTGAGAGCTGGTGTCCCTGGGCTGGCAGTCTCCTAAACATCCTTGTACCTCTTTTTCCAACAAGAGACTCCATTCTTGCAGAGGATTTCAACATTGACTGGAAAACAAGCCCACTCTCTGACTGCAACTCCATCATAAAACAACACAATCTCACCCAGCTAATTTCCTCCCAAACATGACTCAACAATCAGTGCAACAAACACACTACCCTGGACTGATCCGAGCAGACAATGTTGCCCTTGCCGGCACACTGTCTGTTGCCATTAGTGACCACTCCCCCATCTACTGTGTCTGGCCTACAACCCCCGGCCCACCCATCACCTAGCTACCTGACTTTCTGCAATTTCTCTAATTTTGACCCACTGAGGCTTCAGGATGACCTCAGAACCCTTAACTGGACTTCCCTCTATGATGCCACTAGCGCTAACCTTGCATTACACATCTTTGTCTCAGCCCTGTCTCACATCCAAGACAAGCTTTTCCTGCTCACTTCTTGCAGAGTGCATGGGGGGTGACACTTGCTGACTCATGTTGGACCTTCTCAAGCTTATGAAGCAGCGTGACTCAAAGTGGGAAGACTATAAAGCTGCCTCATCTGCTACCCTTTGGAATGGCTACCATCAACTGCAAATTCTCTGCAAGCACTGTATACACTCTAGAAAATTGGCCTACTTCCAATCACTTCCACCCAGTCACCTAGGTAACCCCATGCATTTCGGATCCTCCATTAATGACTTGCCTCACCCACCAAGCAGTCACTTTCCCCCCTAAATGCACAACAAGGCTCCTTCACTGACCCTGCTGATATTGCAAATGCACTTAATGCACATTTTTCAGACCTTAGAAACTACCTGGCTAAGATCCAACCTCCACCCCTTGCCCCCCCTCCACCTTCCCCTCCTACTAGTCTCCCTTTTTATTTTAAGACAATGTCTCCTCTGGGGACACTTAAGCTCCTCCTCAGCCTACCATCTTGTGGGAGTGCTGGTAGTAACAGTCAGTCCCTCAGCTTCTTAAAACTAGTGGCCCAGGACATAGTCTATCCACTCACCTTCATCTTTAACTTCTCCCTTACTACATCCTCTGTCTCATCTATCTGGAAGCAGGCCAAAATTGTCCCCATTTGTAAATCAGTCGAGCCTAGTCTTATGGACAACTACCATCCCATCTTCATTCTGCCTCATCTTGGTAAGCTCCTAGAGAAGGCAATAAACTACCAAATTACAGAGCATATCTCCAGATATGATCTTCTTTGCCCTTGCAACATGGTTTCTGGAAGGGGCACAGCACTATCACGACCCTTTCCCTCTTCATGGACCATGTGCTGGTGAATATGGATGAAAGGAAGCTAACTGGTGCAGTGTTTGTAGATCAGTCCAAGGCATCTGACTATGTAAATTACAACATCCTGATAGCAAAACTCAATGTGCTTGGTTTGTCCCCAGCCTCCATTGCCTGGCTCACTAACTACCTCTTTGGTAGAACACAGATGGTCTGCCTTAGTGGTGTCACCTCCCCCTCTTGCCTGTTTCTGTGGGTGTCCCCAAGAGATCTGTCCTTGGCCCCCTCCTCTTTTATGTCTTAATTAACTCTGTCTCATCAGAAGGCATACTCTGTAAATCACTCCTCTATGCTGATGACTTAATACTATACCAAAGTGACTTTTGCCTCTCCTTACTATCTGCCACTTTTACTGATAATTTCTGCAAGGCACATTGTTGGTTCTCCACCAACAAACTGTTGGTCAGTGCTGCAGAAACAAAGGCCATGCTTTTCAGTTCCAAACTGAAACTCTCTGTCCTTGCCCACAATGGCAACCTTCTCACTGTCAAATCCCCAGATGGCGCTCCCCTTGACACTGTTACTGCCTTCTAGTATCTGTGGGTAATCCTGGACCCATTCCTAACTTACACTGACCACACTGCCTCACTGATCAGGTGCATCAACCAGGAGATAGGGCTCTGTTGTTGCCTGATTGATCACCTCTTGCGGGAAGCCTGCCTTGCTGTTGCCCATGGCAACCTCGTCCCCCTTAACTATAGCTGCCCAGTGTACTCACTCAATTCCATTACCAACCTTAACCACCTGGATACTACCTACAATTGTATATGCTGCCTTCCCCTCTGGGTCCCTCTCTTCACTGACCACTGCTCTCTTTACTAGTCCCTTAACTGGCTGCCTCCACAAGCATGGTACTCCTACCTGCTGGCCTGGATCCTTGCTGATACCTTGCACAATCCCTCCTACTCTTTACTATACCTTCTTATCCTGCCCAGAAACTACTGCTGCAATCTACATCAGGCTTCCAACTTCCAACTAGAATGTCCTAAAATAACTACAAAGATGGGCCTAGGAGTCTTCTCTGCAGCAGGACCTTCACTATGGAACAACCTCCCCTCCTGCCTACATTCCCCTGCCCCCTTCTAAATTTAAATTCCCAATTAAGAATGCACTTTCTGTCCTCCACAACCTGCATCTTCCCACAGGCCACTAGCATGGCTGCACCTCCCTTGCAGCCCACCCTTATCCCTCCCCATCTAGTGCTCTTCTCTCCTATCCCATCCTGAATACTGCCATTATTCCTATTGTTGAATGATAAATCAGTCTTACCCTGTTTACCTAAATGTTATCATGATATGTTCAATTGTTGATATATTTGGTACAGTTTGCCTTATACAGTATTTTCTCTGTTAGTTTGAGCTACACTGGATTCCCTGTTATGTTCCCTGTATGATTCATACTGTTCTCTCACTGTATTTTATATACTATTTGTGCCAGTTTCTGACCCAGGCCAAAAAGGTCTTCAGATCAGTGCACCAACCCCATTACCAAATGAATAAATAAATGAATAATAAAAAGGACTCAGACCAGCTGATGACAGTACTGGCAAGTTCACAGAGCTCTCTTAGCCAATCCAGTAGCAATACCTGACCCACAGTGTCAAATGCTGAGGAGAGATCTAGGAGAATGAGAACTGACCACTATCCTCTATTCCTCACCCTGAGGAGATCATTTAACACCTGGACTAATGCTGTTTCAGTGCTATGTCTTGACCTAAACCCCTACTTGAAGGGATCATAGATGCCATGGACAGCAAGGTGTGCCTTGAGCTGGAAAGCCACCACCTTCTCAATAACATTACCCAGGAATGTGAGGTTAGAGATGGGTCTAAAATTTGCCAAGACATCAGGGTTGAGAGATGACTTCTTAAGGAGGGGTCTGACTAATGCGTGTTTTAAGGCATCAGGAAAACAACCCTCTAAAAGTGAGCACAGGACCATGTCTGCAAACACTGGACCAATGGATTCAATGCATCCCAATAAGAGACGAGTTGGGCATGAGTCTAGTTCACAGTGTGTGGGCCACAGCTTTGAAATCACCTCACAAACCTCACCCACCACAACCAGCCTAAACTCACTCCAAACAACAGGAGTGCAACTTGACACACACGACTCACCACCATGGGACCACAAGTGTCCCACTGAGGAGAATACAGTCCTAATAGAGGACACCCTGTCAAATATCAACAGAGCAAACTCCTTATATTGAGCAAGTAAAAATGCTTTTTTTGGTTCTACACAGGCAGGATGAAGAAGGCAGTCCACAGTTTGAAAAAACAGAGCTGCTTTGTTCCTCTCTGCAGCAATCTCCCTGGACAGGAACTGTGCCTTCTCATGGTTGATTTCCCTTTGATATTCACCATAGTGAAGTCTCAGACCAGTTTGTCCTCCTCAGACTGGGCTCTGCTCCAACAATGCTCCAATCTCTACCCCATGGTCCTCATCTCCTTGAGAGCCCCGTCAAACCACGGGGGTCTCAAGTAAGAAGACCTGAGGTATACACAGACTAGTGCAACAGAGTTGAGTGTTTGTAGATAGCCTCATTTTAGGTTGCAACCACCTCACTAACACATGTCTCACAAACAGTACTCACACGAAATAAATCCATCACTGCCAACAGTCCCTCAGGGGACAACCCATTCAAAGAGCAGTAATGGACCATCTCCATAGGGAAAGGACTAACAGGATGGCCCCAAACAAAAACCTCATCATGCAATGATTCAACAAAGTGACTGGATCAACCCTGAGATCAGAGACCTCAAGCCCCAGTGAGAGCACTAAGTCCAATGTGTGACTGTGGCTGTGGGTCACAGAAGCAACAGCTTGTCCTAGGCCCAGTGAAGACATGACTGGAGGAAGTCATAACTGAACTGCAAATGTTCATCGGCGATCCAGGCATTGAAGTTACACAGAACCAAACAGCTGGATGACTCCAATATCTGTTCAGTGACAAAGTCCACTACTGCCTGCAGAAACTCTCCCTCATGTCCCGGAGGTTGGTAAATGAGGAGGATTTTGCAACCTGCACCTGGACTCCTGCTTAAGAGGGATCCATATCATACAGATGAGGAGGGCAGCATTAGAGAACACAGTGAGTTTGACATATACTCCCTGAATGTTGTTCTGGACCTCAACACATACAACCCTCATGATGGGTGTGAGATGTCCCCATGGAGATCCACGGGAAAAATGTTGAATCATTTAATGGGAACCCTGACCACTTCCTATACTCCCATTCTCCCTTCCATCATCCCCTCCCATTATTTTTAGATTTCAGAGATTATAGAAAACCTTTACAAAGCAGTCATTTTGACAATGCTTAATGCGTACAAGATAAGGTAAAAATCCTTTCTTGTATATGGTGTTGAAGTATGTGAGTGGAGACAAAATATTCTAGTTTAGAACTTTTCATCAGCCTATCCAAATGCATAGCAGGTGAGATTCAATGAAAAATGTGCAAAATCATGCAGGAAACTGAGGGAACAGTATTTGATGAGGGGGGATACTATCTGCCCAAAACAGGAGAAGGATCTAGGAGTGACTATATCTGAGGACTTAAAGATGGCTGGACACTGTGAGAAGGTAAGTTAGAAGGGCCAATGGGATGCTGGAGTGCATTGAGAGAGGCATCACCAGCTAAAAGAGGGAAGTGGTCATACCACTGTACAGATCATTGGTGAGACATCATCTGGAGTACAATGTCCAACTTTAGAGGCCTCATCTTTGGAAAGACATAGACAAGGTGAAGGCAGTACAGAGAAGGGATACAAAATGGTACAGTGGCTCCACCAGAAGTCATATGAAGAGAGACTAAAAGACCTCAATATGTATTCTTTGGAAATGAGGAGACTGAGTGGGGACATGATAGAGATGTTCAAGTACCTCAAAGGGATAAATAAGGTACAAGAGGGAAACATCTTTTGGAGATAGAGATACAATAGAACTAGGGGACATGACCTGAGGCTGGAAGGATGAAGGGTCAGGGGAAATGTGAGGAATTGCTTCTGTACAGAGAGAGAGTAGTGGGCAAATGGAACAGCCTTCTGGCTGGGGTGGTGGGGCCAAAAACAGTGGAAGATTTCAAAAATGCATGGGACAGACACTTGGGATAAACTGGAACAGGGAGGGGGGAAGCTGCAAATCAGCTAAATCTATAGCATAAGGGAAGGTAGGTCGAATGGGCAGATTAGATGGGCCAGGCAGTCCTTATCTGCTGACAAATTCTATGTATCTATATATCCAAAATTTATATTGATAATTACTAATAGGACTACCTGATTTTTTGCCAGGACAATGTTTGAGGGCAGAAGTCAGTATTGTTTTCATCTCAGATCTTGAAGATTTATGAATTTCATCCTGCTGGCACAAATTAATTTTCACTAAGCATTAATTAGATACTTAAAGCATGTTGGTTAGAACAGGTTGAATATTCTGAATATTTAGACTATAAACGATTTTCTTGCTTAGATTGAAAAATGAAAAAAAAATATAGTCTTTCATCGATATATACTGAATAATCTTGTTTTGTAATTCTCAGTGTTATAAACTAAATGTCATACAATGTTGTAAAGGTGATGGCGGGTAGAGAGGTCTTGAAAGGATAAGCCAAATAAGTAATGTTTCCTTGTTTAAACAAATTAGTGTTTTATGATGGAGAATACTATTTAAGATGACTGTAAATCAGACATTAAGATATTGTGGATCAGACATTCATATAAAAACAATTGCAAGGATGAGATTAGATATCAATTTGGGATGGTATGCAAAATACATGTTATGGCAAATATATACAAATTGACAACTTTGTAAATTTGGCTGTGAAGAGAAATGGTCAGCCTTACATATATTATTATTGACATTTCCCTATTTTAAATATTTGAGTAAAAATACCTTGGGAATTGTTTTAAAAATAAATCGTTCCCCTCATGTGATCAGAGATTGGCCTTACTGTTGAACTCAGATAAAATTCCAATTTTATTTTCAGTGGCAAGCTTTGCAATTAGCATGACAAGAATGATTCTTCAGCTAGGAGATTAGATGCATCAGTATACTGTATATGTTCCATTGGAAAAGTTATTGGAAAAAAAAAAACACATTGTACCGATCTGAAATGCTGATTGCATGGAATGAATGATATGTTTGACTAACTTGCATGCTTTAATCTGAATTCTATGTGATGTTAGTACTATTTAAATGTATATGTTTGTATGCTTTATTGTATGTTTTATACTCTTGGTATGTTCAGCCTTTGGTTATATATATATTTAACTCTAAATAAACCTGAACCTGAACTTGACATCCAATTCCCATGTGAGGCAGGTGGGAAATACAAAAACATAAAAGACCAGTTTGATTTCTTGAGAGGTGTGGGAGTCCATAAGGCCAAGAAGTTACTGTAAAACAATACATGGGGAAGAGCATGAAAGTAACAGGGAAGTCTATCTAGGAAAGTTAAGAGAAGCCAACAGAGTGGTGAGAAAAGCTAAGGTGGAGGGAGAACTAAGAATGCAGAGTATGTCAAGGAGGAGGAGGAGGAATAGGAGGAATTATTCTTGCATTACATAAGGGAACAGACTAAGATGGAAGAGAATAGTCATATTGAAAAAAATCAGTATGTGGGAAGTGAAGGTTAGAAAAAGGCAAACATTTTGAATGAATACTTTTTTCAGTCTTCAGTTCATGGTATAGGAGGGTAGACCACTTCCAGAATGTGGGATACAGGCCAAAGGGTGGAGGCTGTTAATACTGGTGATGGGGCTGGTTATAGCAGAAAAGGGTGCTCAGGGGACACAGGACCCTGAAGGAGGAAAGGTTGCCATAAACCTATGGGTTGTATTCTACAATCCTGTGGGAGTAGTACGGTATGGGCTGCATGCCCATTGGCTCATGCTGTGAACCAATAGGCATGCAGCCTTATCGAGCTGTCAGTTGGTGGGTGGTGGGGTGGCAGGTGGGTGGGTGCTGCCGCCCACCAGCTGACAGTGAGAGGGAGCAGGGAGGTGAGGACTCAGTGGGCGGGTGGGGAGGGGGGTACACTGGACCATCTGGGTAATAGGGTATTTTATGTGTTACAGATGCCCGCGATCAGGCAGTGATCGGTCCACTGGACCACCAGGGATATTGGACTTGGGGGGGTTCTATACCGATGCCCGCAATCGAGCACATAGAGGTCCACTGGACCACCAGGGATATAGGAGGGAGGGCTTATTCTCTACACAAATTCCCATGATCGGGCACATAGCGGTCCACTGGACCACCAAGGATATTGGACGGGGGGGTTTCCTTTTACACGAATGCCCATGATTGGGCTGCAGGGGGCATCGGTTGCCGACGGCTGATGCCTGGCAGGGTGCCAGGCACAAGTCATCGGGGATTGACGCACCTGCATGCTAATGGCATGCAACTGAAGCCATAATGAGATGCAAATGCACTCTGTAATCAACAGCACGGCTTTAGGAAAGGACATAGTACAACAACAGCCTTACTTGATTTCTCTGGAGAAGTCCACTCAGCCCTGGACAAAGGGTGCCAAACAGGTGCAGTCTTTATCAATCTTACAAAAGCTTTTGACACAGTCCATCATGGCCTACTTACCTCCCTACTTTCTAGCCTAGCCTGGCTGAAGGTCCTTGTGCTTGGTAAAAAGTTACCTGTACAATCGGTCACAGGCTGTAAAATCTCTAATGAACTCTCCGACTTCAAACCAGTTCTCTTGTACCACAGGGATCAATTCTTGGACCACTCCTCTTTAGCCTGTTCCTTAACTCCCTCCCAGATATCTGCCAGGAGAAAATAATCTTATACGCTGATGATGCTGTAATTCTCTCTTCCCACAAGGATCCAAACTCCTAAAAAGCCTGCAACTTGCTTTCTCTAGTGTTGAAAGGTGGTTCCTGGATAGTAATCATGCTAAACCACAATAAAACAAAAGCCATGCTCTTCTCCAATCACCAAAACAAAAATAGGCATACTCCACTCACCATACAAACCTCTCAGGAATTACACTGGACCAAGTAAATACTTTCAAATACCTTGGCATCACTTTTGACCAAGGGCTCACCTTTGCAACCCACATTGACAACACTACGAAAACAGTGAACCAAGCCTATGGAATACTATTCCGTAACCATCAATTTCTAAATCAAGCGGCATTGAGAATAGCTATACAGAGTTTCATAATCTCAATCATTGACTATGGCCTTATTATTTATGGCTCAGCTACCTCCACTGCTCTAAGGCGATCTCAATCACTCTAAATAAGGCCTGCCGGCTCCTCATGGGGGCTCAAAGACTGACTCACATGTGTGATCTGTACTATGAATCAGGCTGGTTGAACCTATCAGATCATCTTATTTACCTCACCTGCACAATGGCAAAAAAATCTATCTTGGGACTGACTCCATTATGTATTCAAAACCTGCTCCGACTGAATCCTGGCTCATGACCCTCCACCAGATCTGAACGCCAACCTTTCCTGGTTCTGAGATGCTGGACTGCACAGGGACAAAGATCTTTCGCATACAGGGCCCCGACATGGTTCAATGCACTTAGTCCACCTACTCTATCCTCAACCTCGCTTGAAGCTTTCAAATCCATGCTCTATGCCCACCTCATCACCACTAGCAACTGTGATTGTGCTAGATAAAGACTACTACTCCTCATGTCCATCCTCACATCTGAGTCCTCTTCTTCCCTGACTAATGAACCCTCTGGTACCTCTACTACTTCCTGTCTCCCACCCAAACTCACTCCCCCCCTTTTTTCCTGTCCCCTCTCACTTACTCTCCCGCTCACCACCTTTCCCTCCTCTCTAGCCTCCTTTTGGTGCCTAATGATCACCCTCTCCTGGGTTTCCTTAACCTCAAATTGTCTATCAGCTAGAACCTGTTATAGCTTGTTTTTCTATGAAACTTAAAACGTTACTGCCTTAAACTGTTAATAGCAAATTTATGATGTAACTTTCCTGTCTGGTTTTACCTGTAATGTGTATCATGCTTTGTTAAATGTTCTTTGTGACGTGGAACCTTTGTAAAAGAGCCCTGGCTCAAAGGTATTAATTCCTAGACTAATAAACTAAACTAAACTAAACAAATAGCCCCCTGTGTGCCTTGCATAAATTATGGACCCATTTGCATGTCCCCTTTTGAATATCACAGGTGCTGTGCATGGCGCAATGGCACTTGCACTAGTGCATCTCCATGCTCCACTCTGGCCACTTGCGCTGGCGCAGTGCCACTGCACCATGCACAGTGGGGGAGGCCAGGGTGTGATATTCAAAGCTGCTCTGCCATAGCGCAGCTCCATTGAATATCGCCCAGGCCACACCCCTGCACAACAAAGTTGAGCTACACCCAGGCTTGCACCACAGCCTGGCGCAGTTTGAATATCTGGGCCATAGTGTATGGTTAGGGTTGATTGTGTATGAAAATCTATACATTTAAAAATGCTTTTGTACCATAATGTGACATCACTACTATGGTACAATGATGTCAAAAATTCACTGTACAATAGTTTTGATGTCACAACTGTGGTACAATGACTTACAGTACCACTGACAAAATCCTCATGCAAACATTCCCTCATGCTTAGCTCTCAAACCACAGTGTCTGTAAACACGGATAAGGCAAGTTTTGTACAATGTTATTTTTTTCCTCACAGACTCTTCCTATTTCTCTTGTTTAGCAAAGATGATGTTCATTGCTTCTGCTCTACCCCAAACTGCCATAAAAGTAGCTGACACAAGCAACATAAATCTTGGGAACTGGTTATCATTTACTGGGGAAACTTCACAGTGTTTTGTTGTGTAAAAAACACTCTATAAAATAAAGTATGGGCAGCAATGCAATTCAACCGGCATTTTCATCTTATAGCTGTTGTGGCATCAGAACACTTTGCAACTTTCATCCTCGATGTCACTAGAATGTCATAACTGCCACTGTATGGAAATACAGCCTTGCTATGTAAGATTGCCATATATTATTCTATACATAGTGGAATTCTTGAAGGCAAACAGGCTTCAGGACAGAAGGCAACATGGGTATATGGTGGAACAATTATGCCAGATGATCATGATTTACTTTTTTGGTTGTGTTATGAAGTGGCTGAACAGGGGCCTACAGTTAATATATTATAGCTAGACTATATCCAGACTTCAGAAAAACAATCAGTTCTGTGCCTCACAAAAGGCTTATAAAAAAGATTCAATGGACCTACATAACCAGAGTAGTGTTATGCTTGTGCAACTGTGATAACGGTTTGGCCATTCGCACTCTGTATTCCATGGTGGATTACCACTCTGTAGGGGTATCAAAGGCAGGGAAACCTCAAAGAGGGTTCCACCTCTAGAGGTGCTGAGGAAAATATACCCTTGGCTAAAGGTACCTTAGGAAGGAGCTCCTGGAGAGAGGCATGCCACTAGAAGAGGAGGGGAGGATGGTGGAGCAAAGAAAAAGTGTTTCATAAGGAGGTTGGGAGGAACTGCTTATATGACTCAGGAAGGGGGTGTGGTTGGTTGCTCACCCCATTGAGCTACAGGCATAGCCTTTCAAGTCAATGGGCCTACAAAACCTGAGTAGTGTTATGCTTATGCAACTGTAATAACTGTTTGGTCATTCGCACTCTCTATTCCATGGGGAATTACCACCCTGTAGAAGTACCGAAGGCATGGAACCCTCAAAGAGGGTTCCAATCCTTGAGGTTCCATGGGAATGATTCCCTTGGCTAAAGTACCTTAGGAAGGAGCCCCAAAAAGAGCATGACCAATAAATGCTGACTACAAGGTAGAGAAGCAGATGGACAGCAACGAGACAGCTTGATGAAACACAAATGAGATAACACAGGTTGTTAGGATTGCACTGATGACATCGGGAGCTTCCTAATGAGACAGGGAATGGTGAGTACGGTCACCATCCATCTCCATCCAACAGTGGAAACCTACCTAAATAAACTAGGGAATATACTATAAACAACTACCTATTATGACCTTTGGCATGGAGGAGAGGAAAAAAAAGTTTTTAAAATAAGGAAACCTCTAAAGCATTTTTGCCTTTCTCTATTCCCACCCTCAGTAGACAACCCAATCAGCATTATGGAATATGGCCCAAAAGAGATAAGTTCCTCTAACTCACAACTATTGTGGACAGCAGCACGCAGGAGGGGGAAAAAAAACACTGTGGAGGAAACCTCTGAGGACCCATGTCTACCAACCTGTCCACCCTCTAAGCATGCTAAGACTAAATAACTTGAATGCTGGTATATGAACTGGTTTGGAATATAGAGATGTTCCATGCTGAGTCTCCATCTTGGGAAAAGAGCAGGACAATCATGGTGTTTTGATTGTGCTTCGATGGCTTCAAGAAGCACTGGACTTTGGATAGCCATACAGAAGATCTCAGGTATGCAAGATAATATGAATGTGTTGCAGAGGAACTAGAAGGTCAAAGGCATGAAGAAATCCCTGTCAGAAGGTGAATAGGTTATGTAGGCTCCTTGCAGAAAGGAAAATACTGTCAGCCTGAAGCAGGAAACTGGTTGCATTCAGATGTCTCATGATCAGGTGGAACATTTTCAAGCAGATATACCACCGTAGTGACTTGCAGCTGAGGATGGATGGCCAAGTTAAGGAAAATTACATAATTAATAGCTAAGTCCGGAACAGTTGCAGTTTCAACTAAGAATGTTATGATGGAAAACAATTAAAAGACTGGAACAGGAGTAAATAAGGCAGCAAGACTGTATATACAAAGCTGAGGAGAGAGCAAGGCAACTGAAATTGGTAAAGCAAATCATATTTCTGGAATGAATGTCACTGGAAAATCTGAGTTCAAAGAGTTGTAAATGCAAAGCAGAGATTGAGTGAAACAAGCTGGATACATGAAGATTTCTGATAGGTTGAAAACACCAATTGTTAGCTAATTTGTAGCCAAAAGAGAACTTGGGTCTGAGAGGATGGGTATGGCATGAAGAAAGAATGAGGTTGCACTAAAGAGTACATGGGACCCTGAGACAAACTTTATTCAGGGAAGCAGACCAAAAGGTAAAAGAGGTTCTTTACTACTGCTGCTAATTTAAGGCTATGGAAGTTGAAGCAGGATGGCACATTTCAGATGAGACCTAAATAGAGATCAGGACAGTAATAGGACTGAATGAGCATGGATAACGTAAAACATTAGTGGAGACTGGTGCTAGCAGTTGACAGCAGAGGGACACCCTGGAGATCATCCCCAATGAAGCATGTAGGAAGAAATCTGAGGGGGTTCCTTGAAGACCTTTTCAGACTAAAAGTGTGTAGAAAGATGTCCTTAGGGCTTCCCTGAAGACACTCTTCAGTTGGTAAGTAAAGCAGTGAAAGCAGAGACTCCCATCCAGTTTAGATGGAGAACACCAACCCACACTTCTAGATCTCCTAGAAGAACGAGCAAAGCAGATGGTGCCCTGAAGGCTGTTGGAGAGGAATGCGAGAGAAGAAGATGCTGCTACAGTATTAGGAAATCTTTGCAGTTGGATTTCAAGCCATTGATGAAGAGGCACAGCTGGAGTAGAAGGTGAATTACTCAATGTCTACATGATGGCCATCTGGATTGGAGAAATACATAGGTTAGAAGTCTTTTTCTATGACTTTGAGAAAATGTGGGTGATAGAAGAGGAACATGAAGAATTCCACAATGAAGTGGAGTCATGTTTCGGCTTCATCTAGTTAGTTAGGATGCTACAGCAGATACTCTGTTCAGAATCAGGAAAGTTCATGTTTTCACTTGATCAGAGCTGACAATGAATGATTAGTGATATATTCCAGAGAATGAGTGAAGTAGGAGTCCAGAAACTAAAACTAACCAGTAAGCTCTCCGAGGGGGGCTTATATCTATCTATCTATCTATCTATCTATCTATCTATCTATCTATCTATGCATTCATATGTAAAATACTGGTGTTGTAGTGCCAGTATAGCTGTGATTGATATATATGCATATATATATATATATATGTATATGTATATATATATATATATATATATATATATATATATATATATATATATATATATATATATATATATATATATATATATATATAGTATATGTGTGTGTGTGTGTGTGTGTGAATAAATTGCAAAAACATCATTAATGCATCAGTTAGTGTTGAAGTGACAAAAGTAGGGAATGAGACATGGGGTTGAGCTCTAACTCCCCCTTATTACCAGCCCACCCCACCTACTCTTCCACAAACCAACACACATAGGGGTGTGCCTTGAGTCAAGCGCTTAACTCTCACCCCATTCCATGTGTAGAAAGTTCACATGGTACATTGCAGGAGAATAGGGTGAGAGTTAGGGCTGATGACCCATAGGCACACCCCGATGTGTATTGGTCTATGGAGGATGTGTGTGTGGGTTGGGCTGGTGGGTTGGGTTTTGGTGTGTTCGGGGCTCAACCCTAATGTCTCATTTCCCTACTTTTGTTACTTCAACTCTAACTAATGCAAAAACAAAGCGTTTTGCAATTTATTTCCATACTTTTTGAGATAGTATAATAGTATCTTTATTTTACTGTGGGAGTGCTCCCAAACCTCCACAGGTGCACATATGTATCTAGCTGTATTTCCACACATTATGTTACAAGCAAAAGTAGTGAAATTGCAACAAATAGTCATAACTGTGCCATCTTAAATAATTTCCACCCCAAATGTTCAACTTAAGCTTTTTATCACCTCATCACTTGTACCCAGTAAAGAAAATTTTCAAATCCTCATCAAAACTAATTCTGTGCAACTGTAATGCCATTCTGTGCCACTGTTGCAGAAAAACATTTTTGGCAAGATTTGAAAAATGACAGCTGTACTGTTCATGATGAAGTGTGAAAAAATGGCAATGTTGAAAATCTGGAGTGCAAATACTAAAAATAGGTGAAGTTGCAAACGTGAGAAGAAACTGCACAATGCATGCTTGTAATGCAGTCATTTTTTTTTTACACCAAATTTTCAACATGGACTTTTTAGGACCTCCCCTCATGAACACTGGCACTGTCATTTAATGAATCAGTCCTGAACGGTGATTCCACGCAGTGACCACAAAATCACCTTTCAGGAACGAGTAATGAAATGACAGTGCCAGTGTTCATGAAGTGTGGTCCCAAAGAACCCTATGTTGAAAATGTGGGGTCAGAATTTCTAAAAATGGCTGAGATAGCAACATAAGTTGAAAACCCCATTGACAGCCATTATATGCTGCTTACCTTCATTCCTCAGTTCACAGTTCAGCTTTGAAGAGTGCAGACATGTCCCAGTCCAGAGAAGATGGCAGCCGCCAACCTCCAGAAGTAAGTATGGGGTAAGGGTGGTAAGGGGAGGTGGGTGTGCAGAGGGAAGGTGGGGATGGGAGAGGGGGGACTGGGGAGACAAAAAGGGACCATTTTCTTTTTTTCAGAGGAAAAAAGACATTGAAGGACAGTTTTCTTTTTTTACAGCTTATAATTTGTTTCTTGAAACACTGGGAGTGGGCTCCCCAGTGTGCCACAGTGACTGAGGGTGGGAGGCTTCATAATATCGACACAGGGATTGAGAACCCTGATGTTGTGAAAATAGAATGGGGTTTGAGGGCATCTGACACCAGGGGTGGGCATCCCGGTGTTGGAAACAATAATTAAATAATTTAGGCACACTGGGGGTGGGTTCCACAGTGTGCCACAATAGTGGAGTGGGGGGGGATAAATGCTGACAAGGAGACTGGGCACCCCAATGTTGGCAACAATAATAAAAATTTGAATTGGCTTGGGGAGGCAGTTCGATGAAGGATTCTGCATTTAATATTGCTTATTTTCCAACACTGGGGTGGGCATCCTAGTGTTGGAAAATATTTATTAATGTGTACAGTGGCAGAGGAGGGTGATCAGAGGGTGGGGTGCCACTAGACACCAGGGAATGAATTAAAAAAGAGAATCAGGGGTCCCAGTAGACACCAAGGAAAATGGCAAGGGTTGGGGACCTTTAAAAATCCCTTTTTGCAATCCCTTTTCACCAGCCAAGCTAGTGAAAAGGACCGTCTGGCAAAAAGGGACTGCAAAAAGAGATTTTAAAGTTCAAAAGTGCTGTTGAACTAAAACAAAAGCCAAAGGCATGAGCGGGTAGAGGATACCCCCCCTCACCAAAACCCATGCCATGGTTTTCACAAAATGTGTCCCTGTTGCAAGTTACAATATTTTGTTTTCTCCCCTCGCTATGTGAGAAAACAAAATTGTGGGTGACAAACAGGGATTTTCTCATGAAAAGGGATTTTCTGAGACTTCCAAATCCCTTTTCGCAATATGTGTATATATACTGTGTATATATATATATATATATATATATATATATATATATGTATATATATATGTATATATATATCAGTATATATAAATACAAATCACACATGCTCCCACAATGCAAAGCATCATGGGCTGCATATGCAAATCACCACAGAATGTTATGCTAGTCCAACTTTAAGCAGAATTGCATGGTGCGGAAAGGCCTCTCACACAGGTGCTAACAGAAGACATAGACCCGTGTTTCGTTCTACCAGGACTCATCAGTATGCCTCGTCTGTTTGACACCCCAGTGGAATGGACCAGCTACCCTTAAGGCAGTGTGCCTTGGATATATGGTAGAACCCATTAAAATAAAAAACTATTTAAAGACAAAAGAACCTCTGTGCGCAAACACTGAGGCAAGGTTACCCCAAAAGGCATTTGGCTGGGAAGCTAAGTTTCAAGAAAATACAAAATCACATGCTCCCACAATGCAAAGCATCATGGGCTGCATATGCAAATCACCACAGAATGTTATGCTGGTCCAACTTTAAGCAGAATTGCATGGTGCCGAAAGGCCTCTCACATAGTTTGCAATAGGTGCTAACAGAAGACATAGACATGTGTTTCGGCCTCACCAGGACTCATCAGTATGCCCTCATCTGTTGACACCCCAGTGGAATGGACTAGCTACCCTTAAGGCAGTGTGCCTTGATATATTGTGGTGAACCCATTAAAATAAAAAACTATTTAAAAGACAAAGAACCTCTGTGCACAAACACTGAGGCAAGGGTTACCCCAAAGGGCATTTGGCTGGGAAGACAAGTTTCAAAAAAATACAAAATCACACATGCTCCCACAATGCAAAGTATCATGGGCTGCATATGCAAATCACCACAGAATGTTATGCTGGTCCAAATTTAAGCAGAATTGCATGGTGCCGAAAGGCCTCTCACACAGTTTGCAAAGGGTGCTAACAGAAGACATAGACACGTGTTTCATCCTACCAGGACTCATCAGTATGCCTCATCTGTTTGACACCCCAGTGGAATGGACCAGCTACCCTTAAGGCAGTGTGCCTTGGATATATTGTGGTGAACCCATTAAAATAAAAAACTATTTAAAAGACAAAGAACCTCTGTGCTCAAACACTGAGGCAAGGGTTACCCCAAAGGGCATTTGGCTGGGAAGCCAAGTTTCAAGAAAATACAAAATCACACATGCTCCCACAATGCAAAGTATCATGGGCTGCATATGCAAATCACCACAGAATGTTATGCTGGTCCAAATTTAAGCAGAATTGCATGGTGCCGAAAGGCCTCTCACACAGTTTGCACAGGGTGCTAACAGAAGACATAGACACGTGTTTCGTCCTACCAGGACCCATCAGTATGCCTTGTCTGTTTGACACCCCAGTGGAATGGACCAGCTACCCTTAAGGAAGTGTGCCTTGGATATATTGTGGTGAACCCATTAAAATAAAAAACTATTTAAAAGACAAAGAACTTCTGTGCGCAAACACTGAGGCAAGGGTTACCCCAAAGGGCATTTGGCTGGGAAGCCAAGTTTCAAGAAAATACAAAATCACACATGCTCCCACAATGCAAAGCATCATGGGCTGCATATGCAAATCACCACAGAATGTTATGCTGGTCCGACTTTAAGCAGAATTGCATGGTGCCGAAAGGTCTCTCACACAGTTTGCAAAGTATATACAGTATATATATATATATATATATATATATATATATATATATTAGAGGCAAAAACTCTTTAATGCATTAGTTAGGTTGTTCCACAGCGACAAAAGTGAGGCAATTCGGTGTTAGGGTTGAAAACCCCCTTGGACCCCACCCACCCCAACCAGCATTGGGGTGTGCATTGGAGTCATCAGCCTAACTCTCACCCCATCACATGTGTAAAGCAGCAGAAGTATAGGATAATGGGGTGAGGGTTAGGACTGATGACCCCAATGCACACCCCATTGCCGGTTGGGGGTAGGCAGGGTGTCCAATGGGGGTTTTCAACCCTAACACCGAATTTCCTCACTTTTTTCTCACTGTGGAACAACCCTAACTAATGCAATAAATGGAGCTTTTTGCCTCTAATTTCCCTTCTTTTTGAGAATGATAACATGATAACGAGAAATAGTAAATGTAATGCAGCGGCAGAGACACGGGGCCCTCTGGGCCCGTGCTCCCGCCACCTAATTCAGCAGTGGGAGCACGGGGCCCTTTGTGCCCCGCGCTCCTGCTACGTGATGTCTTGTGGCATAGTAACAGGAACAGCAATGCAATCAGAAGCGCTAACAGTGGCACACATGGTAACGCAAGCATGAATGAGAACAGAACGGGTAAGGCACACGGTGGCATAGACGGGAACAGTTTGCCACGTGATGTGTTGTTACATAGTAACATGGTGCCTGCAAACGGAAATGTCAATGGGCATGGTGACGCAAAGTGAAACAGAAAGAGAAACAGTACTGTAGACACAAATGGCAAAAAATAACAGAAACACAAGCGCAAATGAAAACGCAAAGGATAACGCACAGGTGGCGTAGAAGTCAACGGTAAGTGAAACGGGTATGGAACTGCAAGAGGAAAGGGCAACAGTAACAGTAATGTAAGCGCACAGGCTGGTTTTCCCCAAAACCTGCATAGAGAAAGACAGTGAGTACAAAGAATGTATGCATAATAATGGGTATCGGAGCAGAAAATTAGGACTTGGAATACTAAATAGATTATATCTCAGGAACTGTATGACGTAGAAAAAAAATGTAAAAGTCGTATGATTTATGACTGTCCTGGCTAGTTTTATACTTAAGCCCCATTAGGGGGTAAGTATTTTTTTGAAGAAAAGTCCGTATCTCGCACCGTTTCCGAGATACGGGCCCTGAAATGCGCGGCAAACGCCGTAATGTTATCCTATGGGAAAAAAAGAGAAGTTCGGAGCACCATAACTTTGCCTCACTGTAATATTTTTTCACCAAACCACTGAAAGGCACATCTGTGGGCTGTTGGCTGTCTTCCCTCCAAATTTCAGGAAAGAAAAACAAACTATTATTTTGCAGCAGGGTGCCAAAGGATTACTGTAATGAATTGGGCGCAGTAATGTTATCCTATGGGAAAAAAACATCAAATTTGGAATGCCGTAACTTTGCCGCCATGTAATATTTTTTCAACACAACACTGAAAGGCACATCTGTGAGATGTTGGCTGCTTTCCCTCAAAATTTCAGCCCAAAACTCCGAACCGTTCTTTTGCAGCACAGTGCCAAAGAATTGCTGTCATTTTCCCACAGACTAGAAAACTACTGTCACAATTTTCGAAAGCTTTCGCAAAAATTTGCAACACTTTCGTGAGCACGAAAGTACTTTGCGAAAGTACTTTTTCCAGAAATTTGAAAAACATATTTCTGGGGTGTTTTACCCAAAAATAAAGACATGGCTAGCATCCTCAGGGTCGAACTTTTGCTAACTTTTCCCATTGACTTATAATGGGAAATTGTCTTTTGAATAACTTTTGAACCGTTTAATATTTTTTCACCAAATCTTTGAAAGGCACATTGGGATCCCTGGCCACATGTTCCCTGAAGATTTTGGGCAGGTGGCGCAAACCATGCGACCTGTAGGTGAGACCATAGAATTCCAGAAAAAGCATGAACGCGCGCACAGATTACACTTAATAACTCCGCAGCCATATAGCCGACTGGTACGAAACTTGGCAGATCCCAAAGCTTATGGTTATTGATTGTGTATTCCAAATTTCAGGCACATCCATCAAATGGTTGCAAAGTTATTAAGGTGCAAAATTTTGGGTTTAACATAGAAATGGCTCCTCAACCCTAACTATGGTAGCACTACCGTGCCACCATAATATATATATATATATATACTGTGACAGACAGATCTTGCCACTCTCGAGGACCAACCTTTTCTTAAATCTGTTGCAACAGTTCTTCTATTTCTTAGCCTAATTGATTCTTTACAATTTATAGTTCATAAGGTTGTCCACCTATGGGCACCCCTACCCTTTCCAGACTATGCTATAGTGTCCTCTTTAATTTTCCTTTTCCCTGTCAGGTCATCATACAGGGAGGTTATTGTGGTGACCTCTGAGCTGATATAAAACCATAGGCTGTGTTCCTGGTTGTTGGATTTAGTATGCAATGGCACTATGTCATAAAATACTTTAATCTATATACCTTATGTGTATAAAACCTGTAAATGTTGAAAATACCATAGCACTAGGTGTTTTTGATGAAGGTAAAAAGTTAATAGGGGACTGTATGATAAAAATTAATTTAGTTATGCTGTTTAAAATGCATGTAAATTGCTGTAAACTGAAAAAGTCTGACATTTCATGTTGGTTTCGATATATCCCATGATGCTTTGCATTATGAAAGTATATGTGATGTTGTGTTTCTTTGAAACTTGGCTTATTGTTAATGCCCTTTGGGGAAACTCTTGTTTCAGTGCTTCTAAAAATAACATATATGTAAACATCACACAGAGATTGTTTGTTGAACCTTACATTTGGTGTCTAGTCCATCTGTTATCCCACAACCCCTCCACAGATTTGGTGTTTGAAGTGGGATAATTTGCTGGAAATGTGTTGACTGGCCTAAGAGGGACCATTTCCGGTGGCTGCCACCCAGATATCCCAGGTGGACCGATGCACCAGGAATTGCCAGAGGAGAACCCGGAGAAGAAAGTTTGTGGAGTTCTGACCAGAACCATGGCTCACAGATGGAGAAAAGCTGCTGCTTGGACTGGACCTGTGAGCTCAGAGGATGGTCAAGCCTGAAGATGATGAAGAGATGTAAAGCAATGAAGAACTACCATAGGGTCAAGGCAGACTGGAGGTGTGAAGACAACACCCAGGAGATGGAGACACTAACGGGGATGAGCCACTGGATGACTGGGCAATGGCTGGAGGCAGATCAACTATGCAGAGAGGTGGAACACCAGTGCCAGGTGCTCAAGAGGCCCCTGCCAGAGAGTATGGATAAAGAGTCAGAGAAGGATTTTTTGTGGGCTTAGCTGGAAGGGGATGCCCTGACTGAGAGGATATTCCTTTAATGCCTGTGTTCCCAGGATGTTACCTGTTGGAGGTCGGAGATGCAAGTATGTAACTTGAATGTGAGGCCCCAGGTAAGACTGTGCTTAGTGATATTGTTCTGGGGTTGAAGACTACAAGCAAGCAAGAAGAAACCTATGAGGCTGAAGGGACTTTAATAATAATAATAATAATAAAACTTTATTTATACTACACCTTTCTTAAAACCAAGATGCCTTTACAGCAACTACATAAAACAATAAAATAAACACAAACCCAATAACAACTGAATTTATAATATGCAATAAAATCATCATCAGGGGAAAGCCTTTGTTGTATTGTTGCAACTAAATCTATTAACAGTATTGACTGGGGTATACTGCAGGCTAAATATGCTAATTTTGCCAAAACGTTACAATATGTTACAATCAAGGAGGTGGCATATGTGTTTAATTTTTTTGTGAATAACCTACAAAGGAGGAGGTGGATGGAAAATGGATAGGAACCTGTGTTGGGGTAACACCTAGAGTGTCTACCCCCAGGTGTTTGTATCAGTAGCAAATGAAATGAATCAATCAAGAGATATAGTGGGTTTATGTAGAGGGGAAGAACTTAGAACTGGGCCCCTGCTTAAAACTGACATGTCTGGTGGGGTTGGAGCAAGTAATTATTCACCCCAGGGTAATTCTTTCTATGGTACTGGACTTTACAGCCATCCAGATTTCTGGTTAAGAAATATGACTGACTTTTCCTAAAAGGAGATTGGCAGGTACCGTTAGTCTCTATTGAGAAATGAGTTAATGCCTCGGTAAAGAATTATGGTATTTTGCACGTTTATGAATGTTTATCATTAATAGGGACCCTAAGATGTAGCTTCTGAAGATGGATGATGTGCTCATATAAAACAACAGGCTGTATTCCTCATTGTTGGATTCAGTATGCAATGTCACTATGTCATAAAATACTTTAATGTATATACCTTATGTGTATAAAACCTGTCAGTGTTGATAATACCATCGCACTGGGTGTTTCTGATAAACCTAAAAAGTTACAAGAGGAGTGTAGGATACAAATTAAGTTTGTTGTGCTATTTACCATGCATGTAAATTAGTGTAAACTGAACAAGTCTGAAATTTCATATTCATTTACATATATCCCATGATGTTTTTTACTATGGAAGTATGTGTGATGTTGTTTTTTTTAAAACTTGTCTTATTGTCAATGGCATTTGGGGTAACCATTGTTTCAGTGCTTCTGCACTGAGGTTCTTTGTCTTTAGCTTGTTTTGTTTTTTTATTATTTGAGCCCCAACCACCCAAGCAAACAAGGCCCACATAAGGGAGGCTGAATCTCAACAGATAAGTTAGATCAGAGATCAGTGAGCCAGTAGGTGCTGTCTAAGTGTAGAGGAAAGATTTGCATAGTCTGTTGCTACAAACTGATGTACTGAAGAAGGATATACCATTGCTGACGGTTATCTGCTGCATTGGGAATATACATCACACAGAGACTATGTGTTGAACATGAAGTTCAGTGTCTTATCCATCTACTATGCCACAACCCCTCTACAGACTTGATGTCAGAAGTGAAATAATTTGCTGGAAATGTGTGGACTGGCATAAGATGGACATTTTCTGGTGGCTATCGCCCAGATTTCCCAGGTGGATCGATGAACCAGGAGTTGCCAGAGGAAAACCCAGAGAAGAAAGTCTGTGGAGTTCTGACCAGAACCACTGCTGACACACAGAGAAAAGCTATTGCCTGGACTGGACCTGTGAGCTCAGAGGAAGGACTAGCCTGAAGACAATGAAGAGATGCAGAGCAATAAAGAACTACTATGAGGTTGAGGCAGACTGGAGCTATGAAGACAACACCCAGGAGTCAGAGACCCTAATGAGTATGATTCACTTAATGAGTGGGCAAAGGCTGGAGGCAGATTGACTATGCAGAGAGGCAGAACATTGGTGCCAGGTGCTTGAGAGGTCTCTGTGGAGATAATGGATAAATAATCAGTGGAGGATTTTTCATGGGCTCAGCTGGAGGAGGACCCCCCAGACTGAGCAGGATATTCCTTTGTTGCCTGTGTTTCCAGGATGTTACCCATTGGAGCTTGGAGATGCAATTATGAAACTTGAATGTGATGCTCCAGGTAAGACTGTGCCTAGTGATATTGCACTAGGGTTGAAGACTCCAAAGCAAGCAAGAAGAAGCCTATGAGGCTGAAGGGATGTTTTCTTGTATTGATGCAGCTAAATCTGTTAACAATATTGACCTGGGTATACTGCAGGCTAAAGATGCTAATGTTGCCAAAATCCTACACTATATTAAGATCAAGGAGGTGGTACATGTATTTTTTTTTTATAAAAACCTACAAAGTAGGAGGTAGGTGGAAAATGGATAGGAACTTGTGTTGAGGTAACACCTAGAGTGTCTATGATAAAGTGTCTGTATGAGTAGCAACTGAAATGAATTATCAAGAAAGATAGTGGGTTTCTGTAGAAGGATTGAACCTAGTACTGTGCCCCTGCTTAAAAGTGACATGTGTGGTGAGGTTGGAGCAGGTCATTACTCACCCGAGTGCAATTCTTTCTATGGTACTTGGATTTACAGCTGTCCAGATGTTTAGTTTTAAAATATGACCAACTTTCCCTAAAAGGAGATGGGAAGGTGCCATTAGTCTTTGTTGAGAAATGTGTTAATGCCTTAGGGTAAAGAATTATGATATCCACTATGTTTATGATGGAATTTTAATCATTAATAGGGACCCTGAGATGTAGCTTCTGAAGAAGAATGGATGGAAACTCCATCCCTTCCAGGAACAGGAAGCTGGTAAGCAGTCTGCAGTAACAGCTTTCCTCTTAAGGTAGGGGACATGTAACAGGGAGCTTCTGCCACTCTTGAGGACTGACCTTTTCTTAAATCTATTGCAACAGTTCTTCTATTTCTTAGCCTGATCTATTCTTTACAATTTCTTGTCCATGAGGTCAGCCTACTAAGGGCACCCTCTTCCCTTTCTTGGCTATGCAATAGTGTCCACTTAAATTTTCCTTTTCCCTCTCAGGTCCTTGTATAGGAAGTTATTGTGGTGACCTCCGAACTGATATAAAACAACAGGCTGTGTTCCTCGTTGTTGGATTTAGTATGCAATTGCACTATGACATACAATACTTTAATGTATATAGTTTAAGTGTATAAAACCTGTAAAAGTTAAAAACACTATGGCACTAGGTGTTTTTGATAAATGTAAAAAGTTACTAGGGGACTGTATGATACAAATTAAGTTAGTTGTGCTATTAATATGCATGTAAATTGCTATAAACTGATTATGTCTGAAATTTAATGTTGATTTGCATATATTCCATGATGTTTTTCACTATGGAAGTATGTGTGATGTTGTTTTTCTTTGAAACTTGTCATATTCTCATTGCCCTTTGGGTTAACCATTGTGTCAGTGTTTCTGCACTGAGGTTCTTTGTCTTTAGCTTGTTTATTTGTTTTGTTTTTTTAAACCCCCACAACCCAAGCAAATGAGGCACAAATGGGGAGGCTGAATCTCAAGATATAAGTTAGATCAGAGATCATTGAGTTAGTAGGAGCTGGCCAGGTCTGGAGGAAAGACTTGCATAGTCTGTTGCTATAAACCGATGTATTGAAGGGATAGGCAATTGCTGAGGGTTATCCCCTTCATTTTGAATAAACATCACACAGAGATTGTGTGTTGAACCTGAAGTTTGGTGTCTGGTCCATCTGTTATCCCACAACCCCTCTACAGAGTTGGTGTAAGAAGTGGGATAATTTGCTGGAAATGTGTGGACTGGCCTAAGAGGGATGCTTCCTGTTGGATATCGCCCAGATATCAAAGTTGGATCAATGCACCAGGAGTTGTCAGAGGAGAACCCAGAGAAGAAAGTCCATGGAGTTCTGACCAGAACCATGGCTCACAGATGGAGAAAAGCTGATGCATGGACTGGACCTGGAAGCTTGGAAGTAGGCCAAACCTGAAGATGAGGAAGAGATGCAAAGCAGTGAATAACTACCATGGGGTCGAGGCAGACTGGAGCTGCAAAGACAACACCCATGATGTGGAGACCCTGATGAGGATGATCCACTGGATGAGTGGGCAATGGCTGGAGGCAGACCGACTATGCAGAGAGATGGTGCACTGATGGCAGGTGCTCGAGAGGTACCAGCTAGAGAGAATGGATAAAGAATCAGAGGAGGATTTTTTTGTGGGCTTAGCCGGAGGAGGACCCCCTGACTGAGGAGGATATTCCTTTGTTGCCTGCGTTATCAGGATGTTACCTTCATAGGTTCATAGGTAATATGAGCAGGTAGGTCTGTAGACCCATTATTGCTCGTCACTTTTCAGTGGTGATGCTCATATTTTCTGTCACCCATGTATTGATCAAGGGATAATTTAAAGGATTCCATATTCTTACACATAACTATAGACTCTGGTAGGGTATTCCATACCTCTACTACTCTTTGGGAAAACCATTTCTTTCTTTTATTTGTTTTACATATTTCTCCGTTAATCTTTATTCTATTTGTACATGTGTTCTTAACAGACACTTGCGATGTTAAGCCAATGGTTTACCATAAATGACTATTTCTGGATGCCCCCAAAAATTGACATAAATCTCCCCTCATTCTTTTATAATTCTGAGTATAGGTTAAAATCCATCAGCCTATAACTATAACTCTTCCCATTTACTGGATTAAGTTTTTTGGTTACCCTTCTCTGTGTTTGCTCAATCAATACCTCATCTCTTTTGTATTGTGGTGTACATAAAGATGAACAATATTCCAGATGTGGTCTCACAAGTGATGTATTTAATTGTACAATCACAGATGGATTATGGCTCTTAATGTTCCTATATATGCATCCTAATATTTTGTTTCCTAATTTCACTTTATTTCCAATTTGGGAGTCAAAGGACAAATCATTTGTGATGATTACTCCTACATCATTTTCACTTGTTGTTTCCCCTAATAAAGTATCACTTAATTCATACATGAATTTCTGATTTCTTGTGCCTAAATGCATAACTTTACATTTGTCCAGGTTGAATTTTAACTTGTTCTTTTCTGCCCATTGCTCACGTTTAAAAAGATCATTCTGCAACTTATTTGCTACTGTACCTCTTTATTGTTGATAACAGCACCAACTTTGCTGTCATCTGCATATTTAACCAACTATGCTCCCTCTGAAATAGACATTGATGTAACCACAATTTTGAGAGGTGCTGGCCCCAGAACCAATCCCTGTGGCACACCACTAGTCACCTCACCCCACTCAGAACAGAAACGTTGTATGTAAACTCTCTGACGACTGTTAGTCAGCCATGATTCTACCCAAGCAATTATGTTATATGGAAGATGTAAAAGTGCTAATTGTTTTAAAATAACCTTATGAAATACATAATCAAAAGTCTTAGCATAATCCAAGAATATTATATCCATGGGCAGTCCTTTATCCAAAGCCGCACTGACTGGTTCAAGAAAACTTAACTAATTAGTCAGACACGATCTTCCTGCACTAAAACCATGCTGTGATATATCTGTATACCCATATTCATTTATGTGCCTGGTTATTTGTTCTTGAATTAAACTCTCCAACATTTTGCTTAAGATAGAAGTAAGGCTGATTGGTCTATAATTTTCAACCATCTTTTTGTCATCTTTTTTATGTATTGGTGTAATAGTGGCTTCTCTCAACTCTTTAAGTATCTTGCCCTGGGTCAACGATTCATTAAAAAACATAATGAGAGGTCCCACTAATTCACTACACAATTCCTTAATGAATTTTGGATTTATACCATTTGGTCCAGCTAATTTATCGTTTTTTAATTTTTGAATTTTGTCCAAAACATCTTTTTCTGTTAACATTAATATTTTACCAGGTTCTTCTTTTCTACCTATCAATATATCTTGCTGTTCCTTGGGTTGATATATACTCAAAAAATAACTATTTAATATGTTAGCAACATTTTGTTCATTTATAATCCCTGCTTCTGTTTGTAGTGCCCCTATACCCCTCTGGTTACCCTTAAGTGACCCAACATAACTAAAGAATGTTTTTTTATTATCTTTCACAGCTGTCACCATTCTTTCTTCTGCCATATGTTTTGCTTTCTTAGTTATTCATTTGGTTTTATTAGCTTCTTTTTTATAATTTACCCAGTTCGATGTTGATTGTTCCTTTTTATAGTTTGAGTATTTTTTCTTTCTACGTTTAATGCTGGTTGTTATTGTTTTTCCCCACCATACTGGCTTTCTACCTACCTTTCTTATTATAGTTAATGGTCTCTGGCACCCATTGTTTAATGCAGTAATCCATTTTGGATTTAATTGTGAACCACATTGGGTGCATGTCTGACTTTTTCAAACCTTTTCCCAATTCCACTTACATAAAAACTGTCTAATTGATTTATAGTCAGCCTTACTATAGTTTTTGGTTTTGGTTAATCCTTTAATTCTATTAAATTCCTTTTTGACATGAACCATTATTACATTATAATCACTATCACTGATAGGGTCCATTACAGTAGTGCTAATTACATTTGAATCAAAATTACTTAACACAAGGTCCAATATGTTATTACCCCTAGTTTTTGATGTTACATATTGTTCCAACCTCTTTTGAACTATTATTTCAAGGAATTTATTCTCTTGATTTGTAGACCCTAGTAAAGTATCCCAAATAATAGTAGGGAAATTGAAATCCCCAAGTAAAATATAATCATCCCTGATTATCATATTATCAATGGATGCTAAAACATATCATTGTCATCTGTATTTAAATTAGATGGTCTATATCCAAGTCCTGCAGTTATACCACTTGTATCAGTACCAGTTCTTACCCCCATTAATTCTACATTGGTTGAAATTGATGATTGCATTATTTCATATGTTGTTAAATCACCGGCTACATATATAGCTATCCCCCCACCTTTTTTACCTTTTCAGTTTTTATAAAATACATTATAACCTGGAATATCAGCCCCCCAATCACCATCATGCATCCATCATGCATCCATGTTTCTGTTAAAGCACACACCTGAATTTTATGGGAATATAACATTGTTTTCAGTTCATCAGTCTTATTTCTTAAACTTCTCACATTGGTTAGTAGTATGTTGGATATCTGAGATGCATGTATGGAACATGAATGAAAGACCCCAGGTAAGACTGTACCTTGTGATATTGTGCTGGGGTTGCAGACTCCAGGCAAGCAAGAAGAAGCCTATGAGGCTGAAGGGTCTTTTTATTGTACTGATGCAGCTAAATCTATGAACAGTACCAACTGAGGTATACTGCAGGCTGAATATGCTAATATTGCAAAAATGCTACAGTATGTTAAGATCAAGGAGGTGGTACATGCGTTTTATTTTTTTAATGGAAAACCTTTCAAAGGAGGAGGTGGGAGGAAAATGGAAAGGAACCTGTGTTGGAGGTAACACCCAGAGTGTCTACCTGCAAGTGTCTGTATCAGTAGCATGAGTGACTAAAGAGACATAGTGAGTTTATGTAGAGGGATTGAACTTAGGAGTGGGCCCCTGCATAAAACTGACATGTCTGGTGGGGTTGGAGCAGTAGTAACTTACTTACCCCAGAGTAATTCTTTCTATTTTACTGGACTTTATAGCCATCCAGATTTCTGGTTAAGAAATATGACTGACTTTCCCTAAAAGGAGATGGGAAGGTATCTTTAATCTCTGTTGAGAAATGTGTTAATGCCTCAGGGTAAAGAATGATGATACACACTATGTTTATGATGGAATGTTTATCATTAATAGGGACCTTGAGACATAGCTTCTGAAGATGGACAGGTGGAAGCTCCATCCCTTCCTTTGACAGGAAGGTGGTAAGCAGTCTATAATAACTGCTTCTCTCTGAAGGTGGGGGATATGTGGCAGGGAGCTCCTGCCACTCTTGAGAACCAACTTTTTCTTATATCTGTTGCAACAGTTCTTCTATTTCTTAGCCTAATCTATTCTTTTCAATTTCTAGTCCATAAGGCTGGCCACCTATGGGCATCCCTTCCCTTTCCTGACTATGCTATAGTGTCCTCTTTAATTTTCCTTTTCCCTCTCAGGTCCTCATACAGGGAAGTTATTGTGCTGACCTCCGAGCTGATATAAAACAACAGGCTGTGTTCCTCATTGTTGGATTTAGTATGCAATGTCATTATGTCATAAAATACTTTAATGTATATACCTTCTGTGTATAAAACCTGTAAATGTTAAAAATACCATGGCACTAGGTGTTTTTGATAAAGCTGAAAAGTTACTAGGGGACTATATGATAAAAATTAAGTTAGTTGTGCTCTTTAAAATGCATGTAAATTGCCGTAAACTGAACACATCTGAAAGTTCATAGTGATTTTCATCTATCCCATGATGCTTTACATTATTGAAGTATGTGTGATGTTGTGTTTCTTTTAAACTTGGCTTATTGTCACTGCTCTTTGGGTTAACCCTTGTTTCAATGTTTCTGCACTGAGGTTCTTTCTCTTTAGCTTGTTTTTTTGTTTTATTTCAGCCCCCACCACCCATGCAAACAAAGCCTGCATAGGGGAGGCTGAATCTCAAGCGATAAGTTAGATAAGAGATCAGTAAGTCAGTAGGTGCTGGCTAAGTGTAGAGGAAAGATTTGCATAATCTGTTGCTGTAAACTGATGTACTGAAGAAGGTAGGCTGTTTCTGAAGGTTTTCTCCTGCATTTTGAATAAACATCACACAGAGATTGTGTGTTGAACCTGAAGTTTGGTGTCTGGTCCTCGGGTTATCCAACAACCTCTATATATATATATATATATATATATATATATGTATATACATATATATATATTATGGTAGCACGATAGTGCTACCATAGTTAGGGTTGAGGAGCCATTTACATGTTAAACCCCAAATTTTGCACCTTAATAACTTTGCAACTGTTTGACGGATTTGCCTGAAATTTGGAATACACAATCAAGACCCATACACCTTGGGATCTGTCAAGTTTTGTACTAGTCAGATACACAGCTGCTGAGTTATTAAGCATGATCTGCGTGTGCATTTATGCTTTTTCAGGAATTCTACGGGCGTGCCTACAGGTCGCACGGTTTGTGTGACTGGCCCGAAGTCTTCAGGGAACATGCTACCAGGGTCCCTGATGTGCCTTTCAAAGATTTTGTGAAAAAATATTAAACGGTTCAAAAGTTATTCAAAAAACAATTTTCCATTATAAGTCAATGGGAAAAGTTAACAAAAAGTTCAACACTTTGGCAAATGCATTTTTACTGTCACATTTTTACTGTTGCAAATCCACCATTTTGTTTTCAGTTAGTGATCAGAAAAATGCTTGGCATTTAAAATTGAGACCCTTTAGCAACCTAATTCTGTTTGTATTCACCTAGTCGGGCCCTGAGGATACAAGCCATGTCTTTATTTTGCAGTAAAACACCCCAGAAATATATTTTTCAGATTTCTGGAAAAAGAACTTTCACAAAGTAGTGTCGCACTCATGAAAATGTTGCAAATTTTTGAGAAAGCTTTCACAAATCACTGTATGCCCAAAATAATAGTAATTCTTTGGCATCCTGCTGCGAAAGAATTATTTGGAGTTTTGGGCTGAAATATAGAGGAAATGCAGCCGACATCTCAAAGATGTGCCTTTCAGTGTTTTGTTGAAAAAATATTACACAGTGGCAAAGTTACGGTACTCCAAGTTGGCAGCTTTTTCCATAGGATAACATTACAGTACCTGATGCATTGCAGCAATCGCTTACGCCCTGCTGCAAAATAACGCTTGGTCTTTTGGGCTGAAATTTGCAGGAGATACAGCCAACATCCCACAGATGTGTCTTTCAGTGTTGTGGTGAAAAAATATTACAGGGAGGCAAAGTTATGGCACTCCGAACTTCTGTTTTTTCCCATAGGATAACATTACGGTGTTCGCCGCGCCTTTGAGGGCCCGTATCTCGAAAATGGTGCGAGATACTGAGTTTTTGTCAAAAAAACTATGAGGGCTAAGTATAAAACTAGCCAAGAAAGTGATAATACATATGCTTTTAAATTTTTTTCTATGTCATACGGTTACTGAGATATAAGCTATTTACTATTCCAACTCCTGATTTTTGTGTTCCGAGAGTCGTTATTTTGCATACATTCTTTCTACTCACTTTGTTTCTCTATACAGCTTTTGTGGAAAACCAGCCTGTTCGCTTACATTACTGTTACCATTACCATTTCTGCTTGTGGTTCCGTACCCGTTTCACTTACCGTTCACGTTTACGCCACCATGTGCGTAACCCTTTGCATTTTCATTTGCGGTTGTGTTTGTGTTGTTTTTAACATTTCTGTCTACAGTACTGTTTCTCTTTCTGTTTCACTTTGCGTCACCATGCGCATTACGATTTGCATTTGCGGGCACAATGTTACTATGTGACAAGACATCACGTGGCGGGAGCGCGGCCCGCCGCTGCATTATGTGTCGGGAGGCCCCATGCTCCCGCCGCCGCATTACATTCACTAGTTCTCATTATCATTCTCAAAAGGAAGGAAAATTAGAGGCAAACAACTCAGTTTAATGCATCAGTTAGGGTTGTTCCACAGCGACAAAAGCGAGGAAATTCGATGTTAGGGTTGAAACCCCCTTTGCACTCCTCCAGCCCACCCACCAACTGGAATCGGGGTGCGCATTGTGGTCATTGGTCCTAACTGTCACCCCATTATCCTATTCCTCAGCTTCTTTCCACATGTGATGGGGTGACAGTTAGGTGTGATGACCCCAATACACATCCCGATTCCAGTTGGGGGTGGGCTGAGGGTAAAGGGGTTTCCAACCAACATCGAATTCCTTGCTTTGTCACTGAGGAACAATGCTAACTGATGCATTAAATGGAGTTTTTACCTCTATATATATATATATATATATATATATATATATTATGGTAGCACGGTAGTGCTACCATAGTTAGGGTTGAGGAGCCAGTTACATGTTAAACCCAAAATTTTGCATCTTAATAACTTTGCAACTGTTTGACAGATTTGCCTCAAATTTGGAATATACAATCAAGACCCACACACCTTGGGATCTGCCAAGTTTCGTACCAGTCGGATACACGGCTGTGGAGTTATTAAGTGTGATCTACGCATGCGTTTATGCTTTTTCTGGAATTCTACGGTCGCGCCTACAGGTCACACAGTTTGTGCGACCGGCCCGAAATCTTTAGGGAATGTGCGGCTGGGGTCCTCGATGTGCCTTTCAAAGATTTCTTGAAAAATATTAAACGGTTCAAAAGTTATTCATAAAACAATTTCCCATTATAAATCAAGGGGAAAAGTTAACAAAAAGTTCAACACTTTTGCAAATGCATTTTTACTTTCGCAAATGGCCCTCTTACTTTTGCAAATCCGCAATTTTGCTTTCAGTTAGTGATCAGAAAAATGTTTGGCATTTAAAATTTAGACCCTCTAGCAACCTAATTCTTTTTGTATTCACCTAGTCGGAGCCTGAGGATGCTAGCCATGTCTTTATTTTGGGGTAAAACACCCCAGAAATATGTTTTTCAAATTTCTGGAAAAAGTACTTTTGCATAGTACTTTCCGTGCTCACGAAAAGTGTCGCCAAATGCTTAATGACTTCCATAATGCGACAGTACCTTCTAGGCTGTGGGAAATGACAGCAATTCTTTGGCACCCTGCTGCAAAAGAACGGTTTTGAATTTGGGGCTGAAATTTGGAGGGATTACGGTCGACATTGCACAGATGTGCCTTTTAGTGTTGTATTGAAAAAATATTACATGGCGACAAAGTTACGGCACTACAAAGTTAATGCTTTTTCCTATAGGATAACATTACGGCAGCCGACGCATTGCAGCAATTGTTTGGCGCCCTGCTGCAAAATAACGGTTTGGTCTTTTGGCCTGAAATTTGCAGGGAATACAGCCAACATCCCACAGATGTGCTTTTCAGTTGTTTGTTGAAAACTTATTACAGGGAGGCAAAGTTATGGCACTCTGAACTTCTGTTTTTTCCCATAGGATAACATTATGGCATTCGCCACGCCTTTCAGGGCCCGTATCTCTAAAATGGTGTGAGATGTGGACTTTTTGTCAAAAAATTCCTGGGGGCTAAGTACAAAACTAGCCAGGAAAGTGATAATACATATGGCTTTTACATTTTTTTCTATGTCGTACGGTTATTGAGATATAAGCAATTTACTATTACAACTCCTGATTTTTGTGTTCCGAGAGTCATTATTTTGCATACATTCTTTCTACTCACTGTCTTTCTCTGTACAGCTTTTGGGGAAAACCAGCCTGTGCACTTACATTACTGTTACCATTACCATTTCTGCTTGCAGTTCCATACCCGTTTCACTTACCGTTCACGTTTACGTCACCATGTGCGTTACCCTTTGCACTTTCATTTGCGGCTGCATTTCTGTTGCTTTTAAAATTTCTGTCTAGTGTACTGTTTCTCCTTCTTTTCACTTTGCATCACCATGCGCATTATGATTTGCGTTTGCAGGCACAATGTTGCTATGTGACAAGACATCACATGACGGGAGCGCAGGGCCCTCCTGCTGCAGCATTATGTGACGGGAGCGCGGGTCCCACCGCCACCGCATTACATTCACTATTTCTCATTATCATTCTCAAAAAGAAGGGAAATTAGAGGCAAAAAACTCTGTTTAATGCATCAGTTAGGGTTGTTCCACAGCGACAAAAGTGAGAAAATTCGATGTTAGGGTTGAAACCCCCTTTGCACCCCTCCAGCCCACCCCAATTGAATCAGGTTGCACATTGGGGTCTCGGGTCCTGTCCTCCATTCTCCTATTCCTCAGCTTCTTTCCACGTGTGTTGGGGTGACAGTTAGGGCTGATGACCTCAATGCGCACTCCATTGAATTGGGGGTGGTGGGCTGGAAGCAAAGGGTTCTAACAACATCAATTCTCTTTGTGTCAGAAAAGCTAAACTACTACATTAAACAAGTTTTTCATGTAATATATATACATATATATATATATATATATATATATATATATATATATATATAAAAGATCTCTGTGCGCAAACACTGAGGCAAGGGTTACCCCAAAGGGCATTTGGCTGGGAAGTCAAGTTTCAAGAAAATACAAAAATCACACATGTCCACACAATACGAAAGCATCGCATGGGCTGCATGTACAAATCACCACCACAGAATGTATACTGGTCCAACTTTGAGCAGAATTACCATGCAATTCTGGCAAAAGACCAGATTGCTCATGCACCCATGATGCTGTATATGTGGGCATGTGTGTTTATATATATAGATCTATAGATATATATACATATATATATATTCACCCCCTGGATTTTGTCACATTGTGTGATGTTGCAAACTCAAATTAAAATACATTTATATGGGATTTTTTTGTCACGTATCTACACAAATTACTCTATAATGTCAAAGTGGAATGAAACTTCTGGAATTTTTTGTACATGTAATTTAAAATAAAAACCTGAAATGTCTTGATTTGATAAGTATTCACCCCCTTTGCTATGACACTCCAAATTGAGCTCAGGTGCATACAATTTCCTTGTGAGATCACTCTAAAACTTGAATGGAGTCCACCTGTAGTCAGTTCAAATGGTTGACATGATTTCAGAGGAAATACATCTGTCTATATAAGGTCCCACTGTTGACAGTGCATGTCAGAGAAGAAACTCTATCACGAAGACCAAGGAGCTGTCCGTAGAACTCTGTGATAGAATTGTGAGGAGGCATAGATCTGGGGGGGGTATAAAAACATTTCTAGGGTGTTGAAAGTTGCCAGGAGCACAGTCAAGTCCATCATTAGGAAATGGAAAGATTACAGAACCACCCAGACTCTTCCTAGAGTAGGCCGTCCTCCCAAACTGAGCAGCCGGGCAAGAAGGACCTTGGTCAGGGAAGTGACCAAGAACCCAATGACCACCCTGACAGAACTACAGAGTTCCATGGCTGAGATGGGAGAACCTGTCCAGAGGACAACAATCTCTGCAGCACTTCACAGATGTAGCCTCTATGGGAGAGTGGCTAGATGGAAGCCACTCCTGAGAAAAGGCCACATGATAGCATGCCTGGAGTTTGCAAGAAGGCATGTGGCAGACTCTAAGACCATGTGGCAAAAGATTCTCTGGTCTGATGAAACAAAAATTGAACTCTTTGGCCTGAATGCAAAGAGCTATGCCTGGCACAAACTGAACACAGCTCATCACTTGTGTAACACCATCCCTACCATGAAGCATGGTGGTGGCAGCATCATGTTATGGGGATGCTTTTCAGTGGCAGGGACTGGGGCACTTGTCAGGATAGAGGGAACAATGAATGAAGCCAAATACAGGCACATCCTTAAGGAGAACCTACATCAGTCTGCAGTAGACTTTGGACTGGGGCGAAGATTTATGTTCCAACAGGACAACGACCCCAAGCATACAGCCAAAGCAACACTGGAGTGGCTTCAGAACAAGAAGGTGAATGTTCTTGAGTGGCCCAGACAAAGCCCAGACCTGAATCTTATTGAGAATCTGTGGAAAGACTTAAAGATTGGGGTTCACTGATGCTCCCCATCCAACTTGACAGAGCTTGAGCAAATCTGCAAGGAAGAATGGGCGAAAATCCCCAAATCCAGATGTGCAAAGCTGATACAGACATACCCAAGAAGATTCAAAGCTGTAATTGCTGCCAAAGGCACTTCTACAAAGTATTGACTCAGGGGGGTGAATACTTAAGTAAACAAGATATTTCAGTTTTTAATGTTTCATAACTTTTTGTTACACAATAAAAACATTTTGTCCCTTTCAATTGTTGAATATGCTGTGTGAATCAAGGGGGGGGATAATTTCAATGCATTATAACTTCTGGTAGTAACACAACAAAATGTGACAAAATCTAAGGGGGGGTGAATACTTTCTGAAGACACTTGTATATGGAGGTGTTGTTGGATATCTCAATTTTTTTGCATTAATAACTTTGCAACCATTCAATGAATTTGCACAAAATCTGGAATGCGTGGTATGGTATGGCTGGTCTCCTGATTTATGAAGTTACGTTTTGGTTGGACCTACAGTTTCTGCACAGCAAAATGCTTAAAAAATGCTTTCTTCTCTACTTTTGAAATCTTTTTTGACCATGGCGCTATGAGCACACTGTGTTGCCTTTTGGTCTGAAATTTGGAACGTAGAAAGAGGCTGGGTCAAGGAATAATTCAGCTTTGGTAAAAAAAAAAAATATTAATCCATCCCAAAGTTATTGCATTTTTAATGTTTGGATTCTATGCAAGCTCAATTCACCCCAAGATTTATGTTTTTTTTTTCAGACAAAGACTGGGCTCACAGTCAAGGATTTTTGTAGCTGGGGGACAAGGAGCCTGTTCCACAAGAAAATTCCTTGTCTGTGAGCTGCCATCCTGTTTTTCAGTTTTTCCCCAAAACAAAATGTTGTAGCTTTCTCTACAGTGACTTTTGGGCCAAATGAGGCATGGGTTTTGTTCAGGGTGTTCCCTTCTACAAAGCCATTCCTTTGTTTTGGCTCATTTTGCTAAACAAAAATAACCCAGCTTTTTAAAATGTTTAATTCTTTGACTGTGGCTCACTAATGATCCTAATCAGTGAGCTGTCAAAATTCTAGTCCTCAAGCCCGTGGTCAAGGATTTTGCTTCCTCGCGGACTAGGATTTAAAAAACTTTACCATAGCATTGCTAATGTACTGTTTGGTCTTTTTACTTGAAATTTTCAGGGTGTTGCGTGGATTCCCAACATGTGTGAATTATGCTGTTTAGGTGTTGGGGAATTAAGCATTTCCATAGGTATGCCATCACAAAGTTCAGATTTTCCCCATAGGACTACATTGTGCCACCCATTGCATTTTACGGTGACCATGTCTCAGAAACAGTGTGAGATATGGATTCAGTCAATTTATGTTTTTGAGCAGTGCCCATTGTCACAATCACAATTACACTTGAATTTTTTTTCTAGCTGCTATGGTTCCTGAGATATCAGCAGATTTGTGTTACAAGGGTTCCTTGCCCTATAGGGTTGCTGTATGGCTCTGTAGCTAAGTGTAAGTAGGAGCACAGGGCCCAGTGGCCCCGGGCTCCCACAGATACATATTGTTATGCAGAAATGGGCAACTTGGTGAATGTGGGGCCCAAAGGGCCCCGTGCTTCCACTAACACATGTTATTTACTAGTTTTTTTGTTTTTTCTTTGTTTTTTTTTCCAATTGTTTAACCAGCTGAGACACACTAAGCTGAAAGCTTGTTTACAGGTGCAACCTGGGAGCACAGGGAAGTTAAGTGGCTTGCTCAGGATCACACAGTATGCAAGTGGGGGCTGTGGGATTCAAACCCGGGTCTCCAGATTTGCAGCTCAGAGCCTTAAACCACTGCACTATACGGCCTCCCAATTATATTACACTTTTTTTAAAAGTAAGGAAATTCATGTCAAAAAACTGCATTTAATGCATTAGTTAGGGTTAAGGCAACAACAGTGAGGAAATAAAACATCAGGGTTGAGCCCCTACCCCCCCCCACACTCTCATCCTCCACAGGCTGACAGACTCCGGGGTGTGCCATAGGGTTGTGAGGCCAACTCTCACCCTATTCTCCTTTACTATAGCATGTCAACCTGCTTACACATGGAATATGGTGAGAGTTGGGCCACACAACCCCATGGCACACCTCAGCATTTGTCAGTCTGGGGAGGATGGGGGTGTGGGGTTTGGGGGATTGGGGTTCAACCCTAATGTTTCATTTCCACACTTTTTTTGCTTTAACCTTAACTGATGCATTACTTACAGTTTTTTCCCATGAATATCTATCTATCTATATATATATAAGTGTGTGTGTGTATATATATATATATATATATATATATATATATATTATATAAATGGCATGGTAAAATCATAGAAATCCCACTTATACAATTGGACAAAACCGTCACATGACGTGCATTATTTCCCACACCGCACCTTCCATCACGACCGCACGCCTGAACTACTTTCCAGTCTCAAAACCTTTTCACCAGCAGCAAGACCACTCCACACCTGGTGCAGCTAGACACCCACACTAGCACACTATATGCAACTGACACCCACAGGCATAAGTAAATATACCAGTAGTAGCCCCACACTGTAGAAACTGATCTCTTCATCCTACCATTAATGTTTACTTAAAATTTAATTTAAAATCAAATCCTGCCTGCCATTTTCACAGTCTCACAGTATACAACCACTTTTATTACTGTAACCACTGTGACCAATCAGTCTGATTAACAGAAACCTAACTGTATATATAAAAGTAGAACATACATTCTTTTGTTGTCTTCTCTTAATTTCTGTAAAAAAAGCTGCATTTCCATGGAGAATACCGCGATCCTGCATGACTTTCACTTTCACTGCCGAAATGTAGCGTGACCGAGCGGTGCGCATCTCAGAAACTGAAAACCTGTTAAAGGCCGAAAGTAAGCCCCGCTGTGTTTAAAAAATCAGAAAAGTGACTCCCTCGTCTTAGTTTGTCTTGCCTTTGGGTAATAGTAGTTGCATACTGTATGCGGAAGGCGGCGATAGGCGGCGGTCGGTAATTTTAGGGCGTGGTGGGCGGGAGGCGGGTGTTGCTGGCAGCGCACCAGCTCTGCGCCCGCTCTGCCTTCGTGCAATTCCTTCGATCTATCTCGCTCCTTCCGCCATACATGTCAGTTTCATTACCGGTAACACAAGCTGTGCAGTCACCCTGATTTCGGCTACAGCGTACTTTCGGCTTCTTAACTTCTCACTTTCTGAAATGTGCACGCTCGGTCACCTGCACTTCGACAAAAGTGAAAGTCATTACAGATACAGTTTTTTCACACCGAAAGTGCTTAGTAAAGTGAAAGTCATTTACAGATACAGTTTTTTCACACAAAGTGCTCCCAATCATACTTGCCCCCTCATTTTCAATACAACTTTATTTAAACCTCTGCCAACATATCATTTATTTACCAACTACAGAGGGACTACTTTTCACCCACCCCCAAAAAATCTATGGCCATTTTATAAGATAGATATACCACTCTGAGGTGTGCGTGCCTGCTCTGATATACGCATGCCTTGGGCGGTTGGCCTTCGGCCTGCGGCCTCATGCCATATATCAGGCGACCGCGCGCATCAGAGTGTATTATATACATATATATATATACAGTATATATAGCAAATATGGATACATGATGGGCAGGAGTGGGATATGGAAAATATTCTCACTCCTGCAGAGTGAGCTCTGTATTCTCATGAGTTCTGAAGGCATGAGTGAGAATGCATAGCTCACTCTGCAGGACTGAGAATATTTTACATATTTAGTATTGAGGTTATTTTGAAGCTGAGATCAGCACAGTAATGAGCTAGGAGTGTTATAAACACAACGGGATGGAGGTGAGAGTGTTTTGCAAAGCTAATTGAGTAAGTTGCAGCTTCAGTGAGAAAGATAAATTGTTTTCTGAAGCAATTTCATTTAGAATGCAAGCTGCAGTGAAGATATTCTTACTCTGGTGACATCAATAGAGTGTGGGTATTTGTCGATATCCTCACTTTACTGATGTCATCAGGATTTATCCTCACTCCAGTGGAAATAACATAGGATATTCTATTGAGAAAACTTTCACCCTCATGGCATAAATATCTCTCTCTCTTGCTATATACAGTATATATATATATATTATATATATATATGTATATATGATACATGATGGGCAGGAGTGTGATACAGAAACAAAGAAACATAGACTTTGATGGCAGATGAGGACCGCTTGGCCCATGTAGAGTGACCATTTCCCTACCTACAGGATAATCTGCAGATCTTAGTTAACCAACAGCCTATTTCTTACTAACCCCCCAAAAAATTGCCTTATGTCTGTCCCATGCATTCTTGAATTCTCCCACAGTTTTAGACCCTACAGCCTCCTCATGTAGGCTGTTCCATGAATCCACCACCCTCTCAGTGAAAAAAATACTTCCTCACATTGCCCCTGACCCCCCCATTTCAAATTGTGTCCCCTTGTTCTTGCACATCTCTTTTTCTGAAAGATGCTACCCTCTTGGACTTTATTGATTCCACTGAGGTACTTAAAAGTTTCTATCATGTCCCCTCTCTCCCTTCTTTCTTCAATGGTATACATATTAAGCTCCTTTAGTCTCTCCTCATGTATGGCTTCTCTTGCAGACCCTGCATCATTTTAGTTGCCCTCCTCTGGACTGCCTCTATCCTGTCTATGTCCTTGCGGAGATAGGGTCTCCAGAACTGGACACAGTACTCCAGATGGGGTCTCACCAACTGTTTGTACAGAGGGATAACAACTTCCTGTTTTCTGCTGGTGATGCCTCTCCCTATACTCTCCCTATACATATGGAAAATATTCTCACTCCTGCAGAGTGAGCTCTGAATCTCTCATGAGCACCGTAAGCATGAATGAGATATCCAGAGGTCAAGATGCAGGAGTGAGAATATTTTCTATAGCACATGATCTGCATATCATGTGAGCGAATTATACAATGGGGTGAGTGGTAAATGAGTGAGAAAGTTTTATGTATTTAGTTTGTGGATGGGTGTTTGGGCTGTGGGGTGTACTTTTGTTATTGGGGCTGGGTGTATGTTTTGTACTGTTCTGACTGGTTGCTGTGTGTGTTGCTGATAACAATAATAATAATAATAATAATAGTAATAATTATTTATTTATAAGGTGCCTTTCAACCACCAAGGCACCTAACAGTTTAAACAACTAAATCATATATTCAGAACATTATAAGTGGTATAAAATGCAGATAGTATGAATAAAACAGATTTGAATCAATCAATCAATCTAAATCAATGATGTGTGCTTGGCTACATGTTGTATATGTGTTGTGTTTCATTTGTGCCTTGGTGGGTCGGACTTAAGTTGACATCGAGGAATGGGGTTTCATCAAAACATTCTTTTATTTTCTTAGATTTCTGTTTGTGAGCATTTTTATTTAGTTTGTTTCTTACAGCTTTAATGTTCTGCTTGTGTCACTGTTTTAACTTTTTTTTGTCCTGCTCATGTCAGTTCCATTCAGCCAAACTGTGGATGTTTCACTTTTAAGTTATAGAAGCGGTTTCACTTCTGCTGCTTATTGTGTTTTACAATGTATAATGTAAGTTAACAAAAGTAATTTTTATGTGGTTTTACAAGGGGAGTTGTTATAAATTTTGCCCTTCACAATGCTATGTTGCTTGTTTGATGTGCTTCATTTTACTCTGTGTTGGAGTCTGATTCAAGTACTCTGGCCCACTTGCTGTGCATCTGCTTGTAGTGAGGACCTAGAGGAAGAGAAACAACACAGTACAGAGTTATCTTTTCCTTTGCAACTTGATACTTTGTGCCTATTTTGTGAAAGGAGTCCTTGGTGAAGAAACCTGCTTTCTTAAGAGCAGCACCTGTGTTTCAGGTGAAAGCACTGTACTTCTGTATTTGTTTCTATGGTAACAGCATAGGTTTTTCTTGTATGTTGAGGGAAAGCTGCCTAGAGTGATGATATCAGTGACCTTTGTGTGCACTGTGTGTGTAAACAGTTGATATCATCACTATAGAGCAGTGACTAAAAATCTCACACTGCGGTGGATGATACAGTGTTTTGTCTCACTCATTTACTACTTACCCTTATTGTATGTATGTATGTGTGTGTGTATATATATATATATATATATATATATATATATATATATATATATATATATATATATATATATATATATATATACTTGCAAAAATACTTTATTAATGCATCAGTTAGGGTGGATACCACAGCAACAAAAGCAGGGAAATCAGGTGTTAGGATTTCCAACTTAACATGCCACCCCCAGTATTCCCATCCCTACCACTGCACCCCATCCCCCCACTGTCCACACATGAACAAGCTTCAGACCCTGTGCTCCCATCTCTCTATCTAGATTGTACAACAGTGTACAAAATGGGAAGCACTGGCAAAGTTATGAGTGTGCTTAGAAACTGTGCAATGCATGCTCATAATGCACTCAGTTTTGGGACTATTTAACAACATTTTTGACATCGGCATTACAAGACCTCCCATTATGAACAGTACAACTGTGATTTTGTTAATCCATCCCAAAAGTTGACATAACACAGTGACTGCACCATCCCCCCCCCAGTGCAAAATCACATTCTGGACAGGATGTGCAAATGACAGCTGTTCTGTTCATAAGGTGGTGTAAAAAATGGCAATGTTGAAAATCTGGAATGAAAATATGAAAAATCGGAAAAGTTATGGGCATGTGTTAAATGTGCACAATACACACCCTTAACGCAGTCATTTTTTTAAATTTTTTCACCAAATTTTCAACATGGGCTTTATGCATCCTCACCTCATGAACAGTGGCACAGTCATTTTGTCAATCCATCCCAAAAATTGATTTTGCTCAGTGACAACACCATTCAGCGCCACAAGTGCAAAGCTACATTTTGGGTAGAATTTGAAAAATGACAGCTGTACTATTCATAAGGAGGTGTTAAAAAATGGAAGATTTGAAACTCTGGAGTGACACTATTAAAAATTGGAAAAGTTATGAGCGTGCGTAGAAACTGTGCAATGCACACTTGTAATGCAGTCATTTTTGGGAATTGTTTCACCAAAATTGCAACATGCCTTTTTTGGGACCCTCCTCATGAACAGTGGCAGTGTTGTTTCATGAATCGGTCCTGCAACTGCGATTCCATGCCATGACCACAAAATCACCTTTCGGGACCAAGAAATAAAATGACAGTGTCCATGAGGAGGGTTCTAACAATCCCATGGAACATATGGAGCCAAAATTCCTAAAATTGGCCGAGATATCAACCTAAGTTGAAACCCCACAATGAGTCCCATTATACAGTGCTGACCCAATTCCTCATTTCACAGTTCAGCTTTGAAGCATGCAGATGTGTCCAAGTCCAGAGAAGATCGTGGCTCCAAAGGGTAAGTATGGGTGAGAGGTGATGCAGGGAGGTGGATGCGCTGAGGGATGTTGGGGAGGAGGATGGGGGATATGACGATGGACCATTTTCTTAATTAAAGGTTAAAAAAAAAGACTTTGACAGATGGTTTTCTTCAATTACAGGAATGAAAAATAAAAAAAAACAATTTGGGCAGACCAGGGTGGGATCCCAGTGTGCAACCTGAGTTGAGTGGGGGGGGCATACATGATGCTAATGGGGGATTGGACACCCCTGTTGGCAATGAAAGATGGTGAGAGGGAGAGACATCTGACACCAGGAGTGGGCATCTTGGTATTGGAAATCAAAAATTATTTTATATGGCCACACTGGGGTGGGCTCCCAGTGTGCCAGAATTGTGGGAATGGGAATACAACAGTAGTGTGCACACGATGCTGACACAGGGATTGGCACCCCATGTTGAAAAGCACTGTGCAGTACAATTACATAACTTCCATGCAGAATCCTGTATCCAAGTACTGTAATGTGCTGCACAGTGCTTTGGTGTTTGAAAGCATTGTGTGGCACATTACAGTACTTTGATGCAGGATCCTGTATTGAAATTATTGAAAATTTTCATGCAGGATTCTGCATCGAATAAAATATCTTAGGGGACGGTTTTCTTCTTTTCACAGGTTTTTGAAGGAAACAATACATTTGGGCTCACTGAAGTGGGCTTCCAGTATGCCCAGTACACAGTGGGCAAGATATTCAGAAATGCACCAAAGGCCGGCTCAAGTCCAGCACAGTGGAAAACCGATGCACCATGATGCAATGAGTGCCATAGTCAGAGGATACGCAAGGCTAACTGCGCCAGTGCAACCCAGCTGAATATGGCAGAGATGTGCCATGGCACAAACAGAGGTGTTCTATGGCACAAACACACATGCACCATGGTGCAAATAGAGCTGAACCATGGTGCAGAAAGAGATGCCCCAGGCAACTGATGGAGCAGAGCAGCAGAGCAACAGATGGGGGCATGACACATTGAACAGACCAAGGGACAGAGCCAGGGAATCACAGTGTCAGGCCAGAGGAGGCCACCACCAGCAGGTCACACACAGGCACCAAGACACCCCACCCCAGAACACAACGGTGGCACAGATAGCAGGCAAAAGGTGTCACCAATGGCCAATGGAGGGCCACCAATGTAGTCCCCCCAAAGGCTGTAGGCCGTGCCCCCCACTCTCCCAGACCACAACAATACACACCCAGGACCATGCAGCCAAGCATACACATGCCACACACCCCTCTGAGCTGCTCCATGGGCACCCCAAGGCACAGCCACCGACCAAGGGGCAGGACACCACCACAGTGGGACATACCACAGCACACAGCAGTGAACCACAGATGCAAAACATGCGCACCAAAACACGCACACCACATGGACATACACTGTGCCACTGCAGCATGGCTCCACATGCCACCTGCAAAGCAGACACTGACATAGGCAGGTGCATCAAAAAATATATATTTTACAATACAACTATGTACTTGAAAAAGAGGGTGGGAAAGGGTAGGAAAGTGAAGGAAGGGGACAGGGAACAGGGACTGTACAGAGAGAAGGGGGACTGATGGGGAGGTACAGCAGGGGAAACAGGAGAATGCTGGGCCAAAAACTAATGGCAGCCATGCCCTGCCGCCCCTTGGTGCCCTCTCTGCCTCCGGTCTGCCAACATCATCCGGCGCATCTGCAGGACTGCCTCTATGGTGGTGGAAGTGATAAGTATCAGCTGGCAGAGCAGCTGGCAGTACAGTGGTATCTGCCCTCTCCACTGGACACATATGACAAGGGATAGGACAGGTGATCAGTGCAATGTCCCAAGGTACCATGCCCACCTGTGTGCAATGCTCAACGGGAACACACACCCCTGGAGTGCCCGCCATGGCCACCCACAGGAGGATGGGCCAATACCTGCCAGCCACTCAGCACACCAGTACAGTACCGCACAATGACCACCCGACTGTGCAATGACAGTCACAAGGTACAGTGCACCAGCACAACCACAGCAGCAACAGTGTCAGCCAGGCACACCCCCACCAACAGCTGACACACATGTGCAATGGCCACTCCACAGTGGCATGCACCACGCACGGTGTGACACACACAGCTGCCATGGCTTATGTCACAGGTAGCCATGGCCAGACTCACTCCCCTGCTGCCCCCCATGTAAAGTGCACAGGACCAAGATAGTGCCTACCTGCCTTCTGCAACCCCGCTAATGCTGGTTCAGCTCCTGCACTGCCTCCGTGGTCCACTGAGGCATGCTGTGCTGCTACCGCCACTCCTGCCACCCTAGCACGGTGGCGATCCTCAGGTCCTGGGAATGGAACAAAGACAGGTACACATCAGGAATCATCCACAGCATCTGCCTACCACCCCCAACCCTGTGCAGATGGTGTGCCCCTGCCCAACATGGTCCACACGGCTGTATCACAATGCAAGCTGTGGCTGGCAATGCCACTCTGCAATGCACACGATGACAGTGTACCCTTCTGCAGGGCATGCAGGCAGCCTAGTCAACACCACAGTACAGCACTAGGGCACACATACAAAATGGGCTGACTTATCTGGCCATGGCACAGCACTTCAATGGACGCATGCCTGCAGCCGCCGCAGGCACTCTGGGTCCCATCGCACAAGGTCCCCATATATGTGACAGCATTGCTCCCCTGTTCTGGCCACCCCAGTGCATTGCAGCAGACTGTTAGCAATCCCCTGCCACACTGCAACCCTTGGCTACTACAGGAGCACCTGTCCAAAGAGCTGTGGTGTGTGTGACTGGACACACACCACCAGGTTCACAAGTTCAACCTGGGACCAGTTTCTTGCCCACCAAACACCATGCTGTGCTATAGTACCAACTGCAATGTGGGAAAGCAAAATGGCAGCCAGAGGCATATGTGTGCACAACATGCACCAGATCCATGATGCAAGGGTACATGCACTGTGTCCACTCATCTCGCAATACCGGAGACACACGACGGCATGGCCAGACATGACATGTGGTGCGGGAGTGATCGGGGTCAGGGATCACACCAGGGGTCAGGGGTCGGCTGCTACACAGTGAGCATGTACACAATAGCAGGCATGGCACAGCATGCACCATGGTCCCTATTACACAGTGGGCGCACAGTGCACAATAGGTGGCAGCACACCAACTGGCGCATGCACACTGTGGTCCTGCGCAGTGCACATGCCTGGGAATTGCACTGTGACTTGCTTCAGAGCAATCTTAGTGCACATGGAATGAATTCATGATATTCAGCCCCCACATGCAAATGAGCTCATCAGCCAGTGCATGGTGCACTGGGGAAATGAGCATGTCATTACCATTGTGCCAATGCTCATTTGCATGCTTTGTGCTATAAAAGCGCCAAGGACTGACACAGGTCATGGACCAGTATTACAACCATCTGAGGTAAGTTGTGCATGCTGCTGGGCCACACTGAGCCCAGCCAGCACCATAGATGGGATGGAGTAGGGTGCTGCTGACACTGACACACTGTTCTGTCCATGTCCACAGGTAGCAACATGTCGGAACGTGAGAAGCATGGGCCTGTATGCAAGCACAGGCCCAATTTCACAAAGGTAGAGGCCCAGGTTGAGGTCTACCTCAACAGGGAGCCACTGTTGAGTGATGCCATGGCACACCACATGCCAGGGCTGGGCCCTGGGAGGAGGTGGCAGCATGCATGAACTAGTAGGGCATCCACCAGCGGTCAGTGCAGGAGTGCCACAAGAAGGTGAGCACTGATAAGCAGCACATCAAAGAGAAGGTTGTGGCCATCCGTGCAGCCCAGAAAGCCACCGGAGGGCGGCCTGCTGACGCACCACAGCTCACAGCGCAGGAGGAGTTAGTGGCAGTCACCATGCATGGCAGCACTGTGAAAGGTGTGCCAGCTGGAGGATTCCAGATGGGTGGCAGCCCATCACTGCATGGTACTTATGTCAGGCATGCACAGCATGCAGTGGCTGTGTTGGGGAGAAGGGGGCCTTGCATCACTGACACTTCTGTGTTCTCTTTCAGCATCGGCATGCCTGCATGTGGAGGATGGGGCACCAGCAGCAGTCATGGAGGCAGGCCCAGTCCTGCAGGACCAGCCATCCACCTCTATGGGCATCTGGGAACCTGATCGGCTGCAGCACACCACCACTGTCCAGATAGATGTCCTGGGCAAGGGGTTGGATGAGGCCCTGGATGTGTTTCTACAGGATGCCAGTTTCAGCATCCTCTGCAAGAAGACACAGATCAGGGTGGGTTCCGACACTGATGACAACCTGACCATACTCCTGGACAGCATGGGTGGTGTTGTGGGGGAGATGCCCATACCAGATACCAACACAGGCAACGTGCCCAGAAGCCTGACAGCAGTGGAACAGCTGCCCACCACCACTGCAGATGCTGCTGTGTGCATTGCCACAGTTGTGCCATGTGGTGGTGGTGGTGCAGCCGTGCAGGCGCTGGGCAGCATTCAGTGGCAAGATGGGCAATGGCAGCAGGCAGCAGGGGCCACAGGGCAGCCAGATGCAGGGTCCACTGCCGGGGCACCTGATAGGGACTTACCCCATGAGGACCCCACTGTGCAGCATCCACCTGAGTGGGGGGCTGTGTAGCATGGTCGGTCACCACAGGAGGTTCGGCGCCCCACCCAAGTTCCCAAGGGTACCGACCCATTGGCAGAGCAAACCCATTTGCTGTGGGCCTCCATGGAGAAACAGTTACTGCTTGCTGCTGGGGTGTTTGCACTGTGCACAGAGGTGCACCAGGTGGCCGAGCAGTGTGAGAGCGGTACTGCGCAGCTCATGGTGGCTATACAGCACTTGAGGGAGGACGCAACTGCATCCCAGGATCACACAGCCATTGTGATCATAGATGGCCTTGCACTGCTGGCTGCAAAAGTGTGTGGCCGGCCACAACAGATCCCACATAGTGCTCTGTCCACCCCATGATCCCAGCATCGGGAGACACCTTCACTGTCAATGCTGGGCTCTGCTGTGAGCATCCCAGGCACACCTGGGGAGGACCTGTTAGGGTGCCTACACACCCCTGGATGGACCCAGTCATGATCCCACAGTTCAACCCCTTGGGGGCTGCTTTAAACACCCCCAGTGGCTGATGAGCAGCCTGTGGCTGCTCATCAGTCCCAGCACAGCCGCCCCCATGGCTGCAGTAGCCATGGTTCAGTGCAATGGCTCTGATGTGTGTGCCGCCCTGACAGTAGTCTGCAGCCACTGCCCTGTTCATGCATGGGTGGCATGTGTATGTGCATTTAATAGGTGTGGTGCCTGTGTGTCATGCTGCACACTGCCTGTGTGTGTGCCTGCCCTGCCACTGGCCCATGTGGCATGGGCATGATGAGGGCAGTTCTGCACTGGTTGCACCAGTGCACTGGTGCACTGCATCTGATCCCCACCACTTGTCAGCACCTGGACTCATGGGTGTGTGTGTTGCTGTGTGATGCTGTGTGTAGTTGTGTGTGGATGTGTGTCACTGCCTCCCCTATCCCTGCACCACACCTCTGTGTGTGCATGCCCATTGTCATGCATGCCCCAGCCTGTGTGTTGTACCTGTGTGTGTGTGGCCTTTGCGTGGGTTTGGCACCACCTACCTTCATGCACCACAGTGTTCCTGTGCGATGGTGTCTCGATGTTGCCACACCATTCCTTGCAGCTGGGGATCCCTCCACCCGGGGGGGGGCTGTCCACCACCCTCCGGCCCATTGCCTTCGTCATCCCCACTACTGTCGCCCTCATCAGCCTCGACAGCTATTTCACAGTCAATGTCCCTGTTGTGCAGTATGCAACAGGCCAGGAATAGGGCACAGGCATTCGAGGGACTGTACTGTAGGGCACAGCCAGCCTGTCTAGGCAATAGAACTGTGCCTTCAGCATCCCAAATACATGATCAATGGGGTTTTGCATGCTGGTGTGTGCCTCATTGTAGCATTCCTCTGCTGGGGACAACGGGCACCAATAGGGGGTGAGCAGCCAGGGCCTCAGTGGATAGTCACTGTCTCCAGTGTGGATAATGACATGGTTAGCCCTGTGTCATCCTTTGCTGTGCCCTTGCCTGTCCCTGGCACCCTCACCAGCACACCCACCCTGCCCTAATCCATCCCATGGCCTGCTCTGCTCGGCACCCCTTGCCTGTCCCATAATCACCACTAGGTGGCTCATGGGGATGTCCCCATGCTCAAACCTGTGGCACAGCACAGAGCTGTGCCAGATGAATACATCATGAGCACTTCCAGGGTGTGTGGCACAGACATTGGTAATGCGCCCCTTGACATTGCACACCACCTGGCAGTTCATATTAGAGGACCTCTTCCTATTCATATAGGCCACACCCTCAGGGCCAGGTAGTAGGCAGATGCCCACGTTGGTGCAGTCAATGGGCCCAAGCACACCAGGCATGCATGCTACCCTGTGAAAGTCCTTCATGGTTTCTGTATGCTCCGTCTGTGTGCTGGGGAAATGGATGTGTTCCAAAGCATGTGCCAGCAGAGCATTGAGGAACTGTGTGAGGAGGCATGACATGGCTGACTGGGTTATGCCTGTGGTGTCCCCTGTTGGTCTCTGAAAGGTACCTATGGTGAGCAGGCACATGACAGCTGTCACTTTTGTCTCCACAGACATTGTGTGGCTCCGTCTTGTGGGTGCCTGCATCTCCTCACTGCACAGCGTACAGTGCTGCCTCAGAATGGTGCTGTTCAGGCAGTACCATCCCACAATCTCCATGTCTGTGTAGTTCTCAAAGGTGGTGCAGGCATGGTACCACATGTTCCAGGCATACCACCGATGGGCCCTTCCTCAGCCACTTTGCTGTTCCTCCTGCCCCCCTCACACCCCTCATTACAGCTTCCAGAAGGAGGGGCACATAATCCATGGCCCTGATGTCCTGTCTTCCCCTGGGCGGTCGGCTGCTGTGGGCTGTGTGCCACCCCGGTGCACTGCATGGCACTGTGCCTGCCTGTTCCTCTCACTCTCTCTCTCTGCCCCTGGCTCACTCTCCACTGCCACCTCTGTCCCTCTCCCCCTGTGGCTGCCTGTGACAACCTCTCTGTCTCTCACTGGCTCTGTCTCCCTTGCTCTGTCTTTTTGTCTGTCTGTTCCATGTCACTTGCCTCTCTCTCTCTCTCTCTCTCTCTCTCTCTCTCTCTCTCTCTCTTTCTCGCCTGGTGCAAGTGCTATCTGTGGGCTTGTGCCCTATATTTATGAGCTCAAGTCTGCAGTGCACATCCAGGTTTTGCTCCACACTTGCACCATGGTTCCATGGTTGAATATTGCACTGCGCCGAATATTCATGGGCACGACCCCTGATCTTGCACCTACATTCATTATAGTTGTGCACTGGCGCAATGGGATTTGAGCTGTGCATTGACTCCCATCTGAATATCACTCTTTGGCGCATATCCACACTTGCTCCGGTGTAACTTAGTTGCGTCATGCGCAACTGCTTTGAATATCCCAGCCCTTATGTATTGTGTGCACAAAGCTGGTCTTCCTTGACTCTGCAGCCAGCAGCACGAGTTCCAGCTGCAGCTGCTGAAGTCAAGAAAATACAATTCTTCTCATACAGAGAACAGATTCCAGGCCATTCTCTGTATAAGATGTCACCCAAGAAAAAAACTTCTTTGAGTCCAGCTTAAAACACTGAAAAACATCATAAAACACCTAAAGAGGTGCTCTTGCTGTTTTCTGATTTGTTTTGTGTTTAAAACTTTGGGTACTTCAACATCCTCACTAAGCAGCAAAACAAGATGGCAGCAGCAACTCTGCTCAATAAATTGCAGGACTGTGAACTGCAAAAACTACCAGCATTCTTTACGAAAACAAGTTGGAATTTTTCACACAGTAGTTCTACTGTTTGAAAGTAGGCTGCTATTTTTCACACAATACTCCTATTGTGCGAAAAATATATCTTTCATGCCTGACATATAAATGTTCCCATAGGAAACAATGGGAAAATTATAAATGTCATAACTTTCAACAGATTAATATTTTTTCACCAAATCTTCAAGGCACATCTGTGACCCAAAGGCTTTCTATGCTGAACATTTTATACCACAACATAAAGACATTCCCGAGATACAGGTGAACAAAGAAATGTTAACAAAAACAGATTTTTCCGTTTTTCAACACTTTTATGCACAGCTTATTGCCATTTGTTGAAAAAAGCTGCTGACTTCGCACAGACTGCAGCAGCTGACTAGAGTCAGCGGCTTTTATGAATAAAGGAAGCTGCCGTAGTGCCCAAGTTGCCAGGCAACAGACGCTCGTACTTCCCTCTGCTGTTCTGAAGCTGCAGACTCGCCTACTGCAGTCTGTATGCAGTCAGCAACTTTTTTCTCAATAAATTACACTAAGCTGTGCATAAAGCACATTGTTTTCTGACTTTTTGAACCCAGGGTACCTCCTAGAAAACATTTTGCAATAGAACAACCATCAGTGCGGGTAGCACTCAGTCATGCTACATTTAGAGGGAAAGTGAAAGTGATCAGAGTGGCAGGATCAACCAGATAAGCATTTAAAATATCACTTTTTCCCAAAATAATAGCAGGATAAACCAAATATTTTTAGTAACTTTAAACTGACAGGCTCAACCAGCTATTTCAAAACCCTATACAATCTGTTATGTCGGGGGGGAGGCATGTGGAGCTCTGCTGGGGGGGAGCATGGCAGGATAAACCAGATAACTCTTTTTAAAACTAACCATAAATAGCAGAATCCACCAGATATTTTTTAAACAATAAATGACATCTGCGGTTTTGGCAGCATTTCTGTAAGGGTGGTTGTATTCAGACACTCGCGCTTCCTTTTACTGTTCAAAAGCAGCTGACTCAGTCATTGCTGCAGTCTGTGTGCAGTCAGCAGCTTATTTGTCCTCCTCCTGCAGTGCAGTCATGAGGGCTGGCAGTTCAAGCCCTCCCCACAGCCTCCAGAAACCCCCCGTGGATGGAGCCGTTCCCCTGCACAATTCAGTGCGGTCGCGAGGGCTGGCAGTTCAAGCCCTCCCCACAGCCTCCAGAAACCCCCCACGGACGGAGCCGTTCCCCTGCACAATTCAGTGCGGTCACGAGGGCTGGCAGTTCAAGCCTTCCCCACAGCCTCCAGAAACCCCGTGGATGGAGCCATTCCCCGCAACTCCAGGTAGAGTTCCCTGCTCACAGCTGCCTCTCAGAGTCTCGGCGAAGCAGTATGAAATTGGCACCTTTTTTCTCCTGACAGAAATAACAAGGGAGCCTTGAACTTACTGCCTGCACCTCGCTTGTGCTCTTTCTGGAGCAAGATTCAAACCACTGGACTGCACTAGATTTTTCCCTTGCAATTTAAGACTAAATTCTCCCAGAAAAGCGAACAGCAGCACGTTCTATGCTTCTTTTTACTGTTGCAAAATTTGCTAAAATGAGCTTAGACTAGCCTGCTTAGAAGCCTGTTAAAATAGTACAAGCTTTAGTCTGTATTTGTGTCTCTCAGTTAATCTGCCAAATACAATTTGTGTGCATATTTAGCAATCTTAAGCTCCTCCTCCCCACCCACCTACCCTGATTACTAATAGCTGCCTTTTTGTCCTCCTCCTGCAGTGCGGTCACGAGGGCTGGCAGTTCAAGCCCTCCCCACAGCCTCCAGAAACCCCCCGCGGACGGAGCCGTTCCCCTGCACAATTCAGGTAGAGTTCCCTGCTCACAGCTGCCTCCCAGAGCTCTAGCCCCGCCTGCGCTTCGCGCACCACCACCACCCTTGGTCGACTCCTACTTATATAGTGTGACCTCACGCGGTTCTAAACCAATCAGCCCACTTTCCCATTAGCTCCTTATATCTTCCTACCACCAGTGGCCACCCTTGAGCTGTTTCTCAAATCTCATCCTTTGGGTACACATTGATTCAAAAAAAAAGAGAAAATGCTGTTCCTTACCTTTACAATCATCATGCTTGGCCCCACCATATCCTCCCTCCCATCTTCTTCCTATCCCAAGCCTCCTGACACATCACCATTTCTCTCTACAGTTACCAAGCCACCCTCCCACTCCTCCTCCTTGGCACAAGTAGACCAAAACCTGCCCCACTGGAGAAATTGGCCACTGGGGGCCTCTATCCTCCCTCCTGCGTTCCACGCTGAGAAACCTGCTCTATTTATCCCTCTCTACTCAGGCCCTAGGACTGATTTACACTCACCCAACCCCTCCACTCATCGTAAGATCCACATTAAGTCCAAGCAGCTATTAAGGCACATTCTGGCCCTCCTTCTTATTATAGCCGGGGACATTGAACTTAACCCTGGTCTACCTGCATCCATAGCCTCTCAACCCCCAGCATCAGCTACGCACCTCCCTAAAGGACTTAAAATTGTCCACCTAAATATATGTAGTCTCCTAAACAAAATAGCAACCTTGCAAATGACCATCCTTGCCCGTCGCCCTGATATAGTTATCATCACTGAATCATGGTTAAAGCCGCACAACCAAGATGCAGAATTCTCCATTCCTGGGTTCTCCCTAATCCGCCAGGACAGACAGGGCAGAAAGAAGGGTGGCGGCACTGCCATGTATATCTCCTCCAATCTCCAGTTCTCTAGAATCCCCCTGCCCACCCCTACTCTTTCTATGGACTCCCTTCTAATCAAAATCCCCCTGCATCACTCCATCCCAATATATATCGCAGGGTCAAACTGCCCACCTGGTACACCTCTGGGTTGCATTGTTGACTATCTTGGCAACCTGAGGTCACACACGGATGGCGGGGAACTTCATATCCTTGGTGACTTCAACCAGAACTGGCTAGGCAGCGCAGCCTCCAAGTCGCATCAACAAATAAATGCCCTAAACTTGTCCCAGCAAATAGTGGAACCCACTCGTCTAAACCCCAAAACCAACAAACACACACTCCTGGATTGGGCTTTAACTACACACCCCCATCGGATCACTAAAGCTGGCCTTCTACCTGACTCCCTTAGTGACCACCATATGATTTATATCTTGAGAAAAATCTTCCAACCCTTAGCCCCCCCACCCCGTGTGCTGCACAACAGAGCCTATAAATCCCTTAACCTGACTGCTCTCCTAAACGATCTCTCCAGTATTGACTGGTCTTTCATCCCTAGTGCCACCTCTATGGATATTGCCCTGAACTTTTTCTCTGTAAATTTCCTCGCCATCTGGGACCGACATGCACCTCTAAGGAGATCCCGGGTTAGAGGTTCCCACCTACCATGGGTAACAACCACCCTCATGGAACACCTTCATTCCAGAGACCGTGTCTGGAAATCTTTTAAGGCTATGGTGATCAAACTGCTCAGCAACACTACCGGTCATTAAGAAATGCCTGTACAAGACTCATTCGACAGGCAAAATCAAACTACTTTAAAACCGCATTCAACAACAACTTCTCCCACCCCACTCAGTTCTGGAAGTCAATAAAATCCCTCCTCTCCCCACCTGCCCAACCCCCTACTCCCACTCTTAACATTGCGGGGAATTCCATTACTGATCCTAGCTTGGTAGCCTCTGAGTTTAACTCCTACTTCTCCTCCCTGGCCTCTTCCCTCCGCTCCTCTCATCCCTATCCCTTGTCCACCGCTCCCCCTTCTGTAACTACCCCAGCCACCTTCTCTCTCTGTCCAGTTGCATCTAGCCAGGTGCTAAAAATACTGCAGGCGCTAAACCCAGCAAAGGGCAAATGTCCATCGGGCCTCGATTCCAAAATGCTCCTGCTCTCTGCACCTGCCATAGCACACCCACTAGCCCTGCTCTTTAACTTGTCTTTTAAACTCGGTGATGTCCCCAACTTATGGAAACAAGCCACTGTCGTTCCACTACCTAAAAGAGGGGACCTCTCCTCCCCATCCAACTACCGTCCTATATCCTTGCTCCCTGTCCTAGCTAAGATTCAAGAGCGACTCATTCTCTCCCAGCTCTATCACTATCTTGATTCCATATCTTTTTTCACCCCCTTCCAGGCCGGTTTCAGGAAAAATCAGTCCACCACCACCACCTCCCTTCTTCGCCTTACTAATGCCATCCTCACGGGAATGGACAAAGGGGAAATAACAGCTGCCATTTTCATTGACCTGGCAAAAGCCTTCGACACAGTCTCTCATCCCCTGCTGCTGGCTAAACTTGCCCAAGCAGGACTGTCTAATAACGCAATTAACTGGTTCCACTCTTACCTGTCCAATAGGTCCCAATCCGCATCGGCTCGGGCCAGATCCAGCTCACTCCCTGTCACCAGTGGTGTCCCCTATGGTCTGTACTCAGCCCGCTGCTGTTATCTATCTTTCTAAATGACCTGCCTGCAGCCTGCCTACAATCATCTATTCATATGTATGCTGACGACATGGTGCTGTTCGCCTCTGGCCCATCTACTAGTGCCGTGACAGCATGCCTACAGAAAGACTTCGACTCCATCCAACATTGGTTTACCTCAAATCAGCTATACCTAAACCCTAATAAAACAGTCTCCCTCACCTTCGGCTCCCGGCCCAAAATAACACGGCTTCCCGCTCCTCCTACGTTCTATACTCTGGATAGCTCCCCACTTGAGGCCTGCACAGCTTATTGTTATCTTGGGGTCTGGCTTGACCAGCATCTTGACTTTTCAGTGCATATTGATGCTTTACACAAAAAATTGCACCCTATGTTGGGTGCCCTCTACCGGAATAAAAATTGCATTCCTCTACAAACTAGACAAGAAATAGTGCAAAAAATGATCCTACCTATTATTGATTATGGTGATGTAGTTTACTGTGCCGCCCCCCAAAACTTCCCTAGCTAGACTAGATCCCCTTTTTAACTCTTTTTGCTGTTTCTCATTAAACCACCCTCCCAACACCCACCACTACCAATCCTTGGACATCCCATCTCTTCATAACAGAAGACTTTCACTGCGCTAAAACCGCTGCCAAGTTCTGGTCACACACCTTCCCCTCCTTCCTGTCTTCCTCCCTAGCCACCCTCTCTCCTCCTACTTATACTTTTCGAAATATAGATGCTAGGCTCCTACACATCCCCCACAGATCCACCCGGTCAGGCCAGGCTGCTTTCAGCTTCAGGTTGCCCAAATTATGGAACTCCTGACTGCTGATATTAGACATTCCACTGGTACTCTTCAACTGAATGCTCTTCTCAAACTGCACTTCGCTACCAACTGCAACTGTTACCCTCCCCTTAGTCCCCCCTCTGCTCCAACATCCCCCAGTTGTGCTGCAACTACTTCTGACTCTAACTCGTAGTTCTGCTCCTTATGCTTGTCTTGTAGTTCATACAATATGAAGTGTTTTATTACTTATGCATCTGTACAAGTATTGTCACACCCATTGCTTGTAACTGTCTATGTATTTGTTCTTGTTTTTTCTGCTGTTATTTCCATACCATTTGTAACCCCCTACCCCCAGGGTGCATCTGGAATCGAGCAGTACTCTGCTCAGCATGCCTTCCTGGTAAATCTCTTAAATAAATAAATAAAATGCTAGGGCCATCACCTGTATGTCACCCATAGCATTGACAGGGGCCTGTTGTGAGTTGCGTTGGGGGGAGGGGCAAAGCATACTTTGTATAAAAAGAACATGACATGGCCTGACTGAAGATATCATATTTATCTTCACCCGAGGCCAGTGACATCAAGATATCTCACGAGTAGCTTCGCCACTCGTGAGATATCATGATATCACTTGACTCTCATGAAGATAAATATGATATCTTCAATCAGACCATGTCATATCCCCTACATTTATTAGGACTTAGTAATAGCCAGAGTATGCAATATCTAGTTCTGTAATTAAATCACACATTTTTGCACTGCTTCAGATGCTTGTAATCCAACCTTACAATATTGTCCCAATACCTGTGGGAGTTTGGGAGTCGAGGGGTGAAAAATATATTTGAAGAATGAACACCATTATTCATTTAAATGTATCACGTATCAGTCAAGAAAGGTTTATGGTCACAGTATTCTTATAACCACTGGATTTAATGTTTGTAGCTTAAATGTCCAAAAACTCTCCCTTCTTAACAGCAAGTTTAACCATATTACCCCCTGACTTGGTGGCTTTACTGTTTCTATTCCCATAAACCACAGGCATTTAGGATTGGCAACGTGGTGCTCTGCAAATTGTCTGCCTATAGGGATGTCCATCTTCCTGCTGACTACAGATATCACATGTTCTTGCATTCTCTCCTTTAGCATCGTAATGGTCCTGCCTACATAAAACATGCTGCAGAGGCTTCAAAGTATATAAACAACAAAAACTGTGATGCAAGAGATGAAATCCATTTTCTCAAATTCTTTGTTGATGTTCTTACAAGTAAACAACATAGCTCGCATTAAATACTGGCAAACATTACACCTTTAGCATATTAAGAAGCCGTTAGGATGATTTGGAAACCAGCTTAGTCCCACCACTTTCCATAAACTGACTGTGTACCAGCCTGTCTCTTAAATTCTGACTTTTTTGAAGATTACCCTTGGTGACTACCCCACTACTTGACCCAATGCTATATCACTGTGTAATATGGGCCAGTTGTGCAAAAACATATTTCCAATTCTCCCAGCTAGATTGTTAAAGTCAGTAGAGAAGGTTATGGGTCTCCTCTCATTATCTGTGTATTCACTCTGTATTTTTTGTTATTAAGAGTGACACTACATTTTTCTCTGACTTCGCGGTATGCCCACCGTAAGAGCTTCTCCCCATTTCCCCTTTCCAGGAATCTATTTTTCAATTCAGTGACTAGTATATTGAAATCTTTTATCACATTACAGGTTCTCCTGATGAATAGAACATGCAGTGGGATCTGAGCTGTCAAATCATAGCAGTGCATTAGCATAGATAGCTTTCCTGTGTCCCTTGATAGTCACCTTGTGCCTAGCTGCATCACCTATTAGAGTTAGGTCTAAGAAGTTGATGGAAATAGGATCAACTGTAGCAGTAAATCTGAGGTTCAAATCATTACAGATAAACCAGTCAACAAATTATTTGCCAGAAACACCAAGGGAGGTCGACAGTGAAAATGCCGACCTCCCACATAGTGACGGCACAATACCGACACAGGTATTATGCAGTTAGAAGGACAAGTGTTTTCTGTGGGCCGGGCTGTGCCCCCACACACCCCCAGACTATAAGATTGTCAACTCCAGGTCAGAGTTGTTCCGGGAAGGGGGCAGAACACTGGGGATAGCTACACTTGAAATCAGACCATTACAGTGACTGTTTCTGTAATGGTCCTTTTTCGAGTGTAGCTGTCATGGTGCTGAGCTGGAGGGGAGCACTGTTCTTTGCCTCCTCCACAGTTCCTTCCCGATACAGATACAATCATCAATAAACCTGTGCCAACATTTCACTTTTTCTATATATGGATTGGTTCTTTTGTTATATATACCTTTTTCTTCCCATAAACCTAAAAATAAGTTCGTATAAGTGATGGCCATAGAGGCCCCTATCACTGTAACACACATCTGGAAATAATATTCAGAGTCAAATTCAAACATGTTGTGATATAAAAAAAATTCTAATGCTTTCTTTATGAAACCCACTGGTATCTGTTCTTTAAAGGGAAATGTTTCCAAAAAGTACACACAAGCCTCTATACCATCCTGGTGGTGAGTAGACATGTACAGTGATTCCACATATACTGAAAGGCAAACATAGCTCTCTTTCCATTCAATATCTCTTAGTTTCAGCAAAGTGTCACCAGTGTCTTTAAGGTAAGAAGGTGAATTGTGTGCCACTGTTTTGAAATGAAACCCAGAAAAACACACGGAAACTGTTAATGATCCTACCTTGAACACTATTGGTCTCCCTGGTGGGTCCTGAATGTTTCTGTGAATCTTTGGTAGGATGTAGTATGTTGAAATCATCAGGAAATCACACCATAGATATCTAAATTCATCCTCTGTGATAGACCTGCCTTGTAGGCTCACCTGTAAAAGGGACCACAGGCCTTTTTTGAAATCACACAGTGGATTCCCTGGTAACCTTCTTTAATTCCTTTGATCATTTAGTAGACACATGACAATTTACCTATAGCATTCTTTATTCATGACAACAATGTTGCCCCCCTTTTCAGCAGGTTTAATTATTATATCCCAGTTTATCTGACAAATCTTTAAGAACTTTTTGTTTGGGGGGGGCAAGACTGTGAATGTGGTTCTTGGTGCTGTTTTTTAACAAATCATTAACTTTTTTTGCAACCACTTTTTCAAAGGTTTGGACAGCAATATTTACTATTAGGGGACAAAAATCAGACTTGACTTCAAAGGACATTCCCTTATTTTCTGGATGTCCAGAACCTACTCACCCAAGGCTATATCACAATTATCCATTATATCATTCCCATTTTTACTAAGTAGTTCCTGTAGCAGTTTAAGGTCCATTCTGTCAATACTGTCAAATAGGGTTGCTTCATTAGCAGGTTCATCTTGTAGGTTGTCTGGTCTGTCCACAGTTCATTTGCTGCAGACTATTCCTATGCTGCAATAGACAAGTCCAAATCCTCTGTTGTTTCTAATTCCTGAATTATATTATATCACATGTTGGTCTCCTATATTTGTGCTTCAACTTCCTTACCAAAGTAAATATCTTAATTTGATTTCTCTGAATAGCTTGAATAAGTCTTCGTGTACAGTATTTGGAATTTATTCAGTCCTGGAGTGGGTACAAAACTGAATCCTTTTTGAAGCAAACTTATTTCATTTTCCAAGAGGCCAGTGTCAGATCATTTTTTTTATCTGTAATTTGTTGTTTTATTGCCTCTTAATTTCCTCCCAGTGCCCTCAATGTTTTTTTCTCATTTCTTCTCCATCTTATTTTGTGTTTTTTGATGTTGTTTCTCCTTTTCTGCTTTGTCCTTCCCCACCCAAAAAACACATTTTTTTGTTTTGTTTGTTCCATCACTTTCAGAGTTTGATTCATTATCAAAGTCCAGTGTAACAATTTGCTAATAGCTCACAGTTTTGTCCAGTCCCTGCTGATTATTTTTGTTCTTCTGTTTTTTTTATTGTTTTTCACTCTAAATCTGGATCTGGAATGGTTTCTGCTTAGTGATGGGCTCTTTTTTCAGGAATCCAGGAAGACAGCATTACCTGTATCGTAATCCTTTTAATGCTTCACTAATTTTAACTGTTTCACATAGATGCAGGACCCAGTTTTCAAAGGGCTTAGAATGATGCAAGGGGCTGCATCAAAACAGTCTGATGCAAGACATGACTTGTTTCACAACTTGCATCAAATGCAATTTTGTATCGCAACCTATATCAAATCCAGATGCAGCTGCGCTAAAGCCCCCTTGTGCCAAGGTTGCATCAAACAACCCAGTGCACCAGTTTGTAAGGGGGATTGCACCACTCCTGGGCTGCAACATCCCCTTTTTTGGGACATTGCAAGCCCCACCATGGACATAGCAAGGGGCACCATTTGGATTAGTCAGGAGGTAGTTTAAGTGGCTTGCACCATTAAGAGGGGGTCTGACAACGGGCTGCTGGTGGTGGAAGGGGCTTTTGGGTGCCATAGGGGGGAATCAGAAGAACAGCTGGGCAAAAGAGAAGTGATGTGGTACCTGTTGGGGAGCATTTGCCTTATTATATATGTGCTGCTATCAATGAATATTAGTGCACTATGCAGTACTGTATGCAAGAATGCCACTCTAAATACAGAAGCTATGATAATCTTATCTGCTTATTTGATGTAAAAAGAAGGAAACCCTTTGTGGTCTGTTTGTTTATGCTGGCTGTCATTGCTGTAATCTAATGGTAACACTATAAGCATGGTAAGTATAATACGTAAATGGTACAGTACTGTGATGTTTCATTGTCTTGTTTAGAAAATTCAATAAACACTATGAAATACAAACAAAAAGGAAAAAAATTATAGAACCAGACCATGTCCAAGAAGGGGCAAGTGATACAATATATTCAACTACCATGGCAGCATATGTAAATGGAACTCGGCAGATTTCATAATGTTTCTGTTATACAGATCATAACAATCAGCCAATGTACATATTATAGGGGGTGCCGGTTGCATATCGTCACAGTCGATGGGATGGGCATGCCAAGTCGGGGAGGGTCCCAGGGACAGATGTGACTTGGCAATGGTGGGCACAGCTCTGGCAGCCTTGTGCCATGTCACTTTCTGTCCCTGGAACTCCCCAACCCCCAGTGGCTTTGTGTTGCATGTGTCCCCTTAGATCCTGAAATCTCTGTCATGTATTTTTTTTTTATTTATACTTTATTGTTTTATAAAAAAACAACTTCACACAGTTAATACCTTCTACCAGGCAATCAATCTATAGTGTAAGGAACCATACAATGGAAGACAGGATACATAACCTTAATAGGTAAAATAAGGATATGGGGGTATTCTAATAATATTTTCACTTGCACAAACCCAGCATAGCTGCACCTCATAATAATGAGGCGATCATACTATAATGTTGAAGTCCACCATTTTTAATATTCAGCCATGAGGCTGATGTGATACCAAACCAAATAAGTGACACAAGGAAGTACTCCCCCTCCCCCTGCAAAACTTCAACATTGTTTAGGATACATTTTCCAGTACTCCATCTGAAAAACAATACTGGCAGTATAACCAAGCAGTACATCATAACTTGTTCTCTGGAGGACCTTAAAGGACCTTTAATATGAAGCTATATGAATTAAGAAAACTAGAGTGCTTAATTTACCATTTAACAGGTAAAAAAAGGGAAAATGCTGAAACATTAATGAAAGCTATTCCGCATAATGTAGATTTAAACATCTGCGGCACAACCCTGAATTTTCCCAGGTTAAAAACATACCTGAAACATCATAGTGGAACAAAACAACCATTAAGTCATATTTTATGTTACTGTATGAGGGCTACCATGAGATTACCACCATATAGTTTTCAAGGCCTAAGAAACTCTAATCAAAAACTATAGCATCATCCAAGGTAATAAGAAAAATGTTACTGGTAACTTGTAAGTCCATTCAAGTGTCCCCTTCTGAATCATCATCTCTCAGCAAACCAACGGCAGCAAACACAAGCACCTCCACTTTCTTGCCAGCCTCCATTCGATCCATGAAGTTGTATAGTATGTATGGCCTCCATGATGTATGCTCAGGTGAGCAGGCATTAAGAGTGAGTGCCTGATTCCAAGGCTCCAGAGGTGAGCCCTTACTGCATCGCATTTCTTCCTCCTTGTACGGGTGGCAAAGGAAAGATCCAGGAAAAGGTCCAGAGTACTCCTGGCATAATTAAAATCCTGGGACTCCCTTGAGGCTTTCAGGAATGAGTCCTGGACCGCTATTCCAGTGATAATAATTAGGATAGCCCTGAAAAGGTCAGGCTGCTTGTGGGGTGGCCCGAGGGGAGATATGGTAGGCTTTTTAAATTTGTGGGGCTGGCGTGTTCCCTGCCTCTAATCCCAGTGCACCAGGTAGCCATGATTAATGAAAGGCTACAAGGTCCAAACAGTCGCTACCTTCTGGCAGTACAATGAGTCTTAAATTAATCACTCCTGGTATTTTTGATAGCCTCCATTCAATATCTAAGCTGATTATTCTCCTGTACTAGGTTAATGGTCACATTTACAGCCTTGGTAGCTTGAACCTCTGCCTGAGCAGCCGTCTTAGTAGCTGATTCTATTTTTAGGTCTTGTTCTCCCATCCAATGAAGAATCTCCTCTACTTTACCATCAATGGCCTTCATAGAAGGCCAAGCAGTTCCATGGTGGAGTACTCATCTCAGAGGATCCAGTGGACACTGTCGAGGCCTGCGGTTCTGTAGGTTGCACATTTTTGGAACCGCACGCTCCTCCTTTGGTCATCTGACCCATGGCTATATTTAATACTGTTCAATTTCTCTTGAGAAGCTTTACTCATTTCTGCAGCTCAAACTTTGAAATAGTAGGAGTTTTTTTTATTTATTTTTGCAATTACAAGCAGAAATCTGCAGAGATGAGGTGAAGCACATCTATTTGGCAAGAGTGTTCAATAGCACCCCTGTCATGTATTGTTTGTGAGACAAAAAAATAAAAGAAAGAAAAAACTGGTGACCATGTGGATGCTGCTGGTGATGCTGGTTCAGGAGGAGCCTGAACTTCAGCAGAGGGTGCTGCTACTTCCACATAGTATGCGCGCCATCCCACCATGACACGGGAACTTCCCTAATACCCTCCATGAACAGCTGTAGGTACAGACTGTCTACCACCTCCATCACCCATACTCACCACTTCTCTCTGCTTTTCCTCCCACTCAGCCAAGTGATTTGCCATGAGATGAGTCCTCTGGCCCTCAGTACCCATTTGGGCCCACTGCATGCTCTGGTGTACATATTTATTGCATAGGTTACAGCTGACCACACTAACCCTAACCCTAAGGTCCCATAGAATAACATTGCAATTTTAACAAGCCATAACTTCTCCAGTTTTTGGAGTTAAAGAACACTATATAGTCAAACAAAGTTCACAATGAGTACTACAATAGTAACATATAATGCCCCTGGAAAAATTCATGGGGTATGCACGGCACCCCAAAGTTACCTCCCAACTTCACCATGGTGCCAAATCCACAATTTCTGACCATCAAAAATGCACTAAATGTGCATCTTTTCTTGGACAACAGTCATACCAAGTTTCAGACAAATTCAACAAAAATTGACTGAGTTATGACTGAAAAACAAAAAGGAGTAGATGGTGGAAGTGAGATGATAGCACTCATGTAGCCAAATAATTATCTGCCATATCTGTGGCATACATGAAGGTGGGTGCTAGGGGAGGTGGCAACAAGAGGATCAATTCAAGAGGTAGCAAATTCTCTGGCTCAGGATCAGTGATCAAGGAGGAGGTGGCTGGTGTCCCCTTGACTGCTGGTGGTGTGGTGGCACTGAACCTGATCTGGATAATAGGTCCCCAGTTTGGATATATGGACCAGTGACCAAACAGCTGGTAGCTCATTTCTGTGCATTACAGCATTTTGGACACAGGCTCCTGGTGTGTTATTCAACTCTGGTCGAGGAAAAAAAGTGTACTAAGTCACAATTGCAGTGGCAACAATGCTCTGGGTATTTGCCAGCATGTCACACTGGCAGGGAAGAGTGTAACTGGATTACAGACACAGGTCAGAAAATGCCAGAATTATTCATGACTTTGACTGATGATGGGATGCAGTCTTTGGTGGTGTTACCATGAGGGGTGGGGGTGGCACAGGGTTTTCAGGCTGTGGAGTGGGCAGAGCAAGGGGCTGCTGACCTTGAGACTTTCATACATCAGTAGCTCCATCTTGACCCATCTTTGCCTTGGTGTACCCCAAGGAGAAGTTACAGATGAAGTTGCAAGTTAAAGTTACCAATGGTGAATTTCCTATTAAACAGATAAACTTTGCAAAATTATATGTGGTGGCAAATTTGGTGACTTTGCCTTTACTTCACCTGCGATTTAATATTTTGCAACGTCTCTAGTTGAAATTCAATGCAAAAATGTGCAAGATAATGCAGCTAGGGAACAAAAACTCCTTGGAAGATTACTGGATAGGAGGGATGAAACTTAGTACTACATCTGAGGAATGAGACATTGGCGTTGTCATAAGTGACCGCTAAAGCAATCAAGTCAATGCAACCAGACTTATAGCAAAGCAAGTAGGATGCTGGGATGTATCAGGAGGGATAATGATAGCAGAATGAGAGAGGTAATACTGCCACTATATAGATCACTGGTGAGACCACACCTGGGGTACTACACCCAGTTCTAGATTCCTCACCTCAGAATGAATAGGGATAGGCTGGAGACAGTATGGCACAGAGTAACAAAAACAAGTCAGGGCCAACAGGGTAGGTCCTAGGAGGAGCACCTCAAGGCAATGAACATGTACTCACTGGAGACCATAAGGGAGAGAGGAGATATGATAAGAGACATTCAAGTTCTTAAGATGAATTAACAAGATGAACTGCAGGGAACTACATTATTTAGATTGAATACTAATTCATGGTCACATGGACATGAATTGAAACTAATAGTTTTAAGAGGGATGTGAGGAAGTACTGTCTTACAGAAAGGGTGGTGGAGCCATGTAACAGTCTGTCAACCAAGGTGGTGGATTCAAAAACTGTTTGTGGTTTCAAGCATGGTTCGGACAGAATGAAAGGTACAGTGGTTCTCTGGGTAACATAATCAGGGAACTGAATCTGTGGGACAATTAGGAGGATGCTGGAGGAACAGCAGGTCCCAGGGCTTATTAGGACACTCAGGCAGACTGGATGGATCACTGGTCTTTTTCTGCCATCATTGTTTATGTTTCTATGTTCATCAGTTGTTCACCTGCAAGTGTGTACTCAGAGACAATCTTCAGTGCTACAAATAATGTAGTCAGCAACAGGAGAGCAAACAGGCCGCTCAACAAAAAGGTAGAGATGATCCATATTTTAAAAGCACACTTGCCCATTTTTAATAACAGTCACCATCAGACCTGCATCTTCAGCCAGCCACAGCATTGGGAGAACTTTCCTGTCTTCCTGGACCACCTCCTCCTCCTCTGCCGATCACCATGTTAGAACTTGCTCAGCCACCAGAAGCCCAACAGCAGTCCTAGCCTAGGACCACTCTGACAACTTTAGCTCAACTTGTGGGTGGGGCTTCTCTGATCAAAGGCTGGCACCCCAAATGGCCCTCAGTGCTGTGGTCCTATGTGCTAAGGACCCTAGTGCAAAGGACATCAAAGGGAGTCTGCCTGGCAGTCAGTCATGTGAGGAGACAGGGGGTCAGAAATGCTAAGCTCCTAGCCTACTGAAAGATCCCTGCACCCAGCAGTGAATAGAGGTACAGGACAGCCTCTGTCTTATGAATTGCTGTGACTGTTTTACCTAGATTCTATGTACCTTAGCTGTCATTGTAATGCTTTGATCACATTGCTCTTGAGTTAAAGTTTTCTGTTTGCAATTAGGCTCCACTGTGTGCTACACTTCAGTTTTTTTTCCTGCTGCTATGTTTTGGTACTCCAGTGGGATTAGTGCCTATTTTAATTGGGCTTGATGGGAATGGTGTGTTACCCTTAAAACCTCTGTGACTTGCTTTTTACTTAAATGTACCCCACACTCTATCTGGGTGGACTGTGTTTTTGCAGATTTAGGTACTTGAGCACACCCCTGTCTGGGGACATATGTTTTGCATTTACACCTACCTGCTTGCTTCTGATCCATAGAATACCCTATCCTGGTGAAATGTGTTCCTGTGATCCCTAATACTATCTCTCTTGTACAATAGTAGCCACAGGCATGGCCAGATATTTTGTGACATTTCTAAAGAGTTTCTCTCTGCTGCCCCTACCGTGTAAATGGATAAAGCAGGAGATTTCTGTAGAAATATAACAAATTTCAGGAAATATCTGACCATGTCTTTGGCTGTGACTGTAACTAATAGGCATTCCAGCTGTGTGGTACCTACATTTTGTGTGGAGAGTGCAGTCAGGTATCCACTTTCCCTATACGCAATGGTGGCCCTACAGGGGTTGGTTTCTGCAGCTCTTTTTGTGCTGGCTGTCTTTTGTATAGATCAGGTTAGAATAGCCCCTGATATTCCCAGCATGTTCATTTCAACATGCATTCCTCTCCCTGCCTCTGGTCATTTACTCTCAAGAATGTAACCCATTCTTGCTAATACTCCATGATCTAAACAACAAGAGCAAGTGTTATCAATTACTCTCCTTTTTGCAGGAACTTTATCTTAATTTTACTCTGGCATGTCTCGTTGAGCCTTCTAGGATCCTGTCTGCTCTCTGACTGCTCCCATCTGGAGTCATACAGTTGAAACTGAATCACATTCCTCTAAATCAGAGTCTGCTCCCCTTCTGATATATGCTGGTTCAAAACTCAGGGTCTACCAAGGCAGCCCCATACAGAGATGCAGTATCCTCCATTGGCCTGTCTCAATTAATGGTATCACCTACCCATACAAACTACTGTACTGGTACCAGCTCGCTTCTCGGCTGGTTACTAGCCAATCACCCTGATAGGATAATCAGGACTACAGTACTTCCAGACAATATAAGTGAACACTACCCTGTCATCTGCACTAGCTTAATGTGGGTTGTTTGTATAATCCCCCTTTATGTGGTCTTCCAGGACTTAAAAACTTCTTGGATGTTTGTGAAGTACATTCTAACAGAGTGATTATGTTGTTGTTGAAACATAGAAACATAGACTCTGACGGCAGATAAGGACCGCTTGGCCCACCCAGTCTGCCCATTTCCCTACCTAATGGATAAGCTGCAGATGCTAGTTAACCAGCAGCCTACTTCTTCCTACCCCAACCCCCTAGAATTGCCTTATGACTGTCCCATGCGTGCTTGAATTCCACCACTGTTTTTGACTCCACAACCTCCTCCGGAAGGCCGTTCCATGCATCCACAACTCTCTCTGTGAAAAATACTTCCTAAATTACCTCTGAGCCGCCTCCCTCTATCATCAAATTGTGCCCCGTGTTCTTGCACACCTCTTTTTTGAAAGATGCTACCCTCTTGACTTTGTTGATTCCTTGAGGTACTTGAAAGTTTCTATCATGTCCCTCTCCCTCCTTTCCTCGAGGCAATACATATTAGCTCCTTAGTATCTCTTCATATGTCTTCCGTGCAGACCTTGCACCATTTTACTTGCCCTCCTTGGACAGCTTCCATCCTGTCTATGTCTTTATGGAGATTGGGTCTCCAGAACTGCAGCAGTACTCAGATGGGGTCTCACCAGCTGTCTGTACAGAGGGATAATAACTTGTTGTTTTCTACTGGTGATGCCTCTCCCTATGCATCCCAGTATCCCCCAAGCCCTCCTTTGCCCTCTCACATTGCTTGCCCACCTTTAGGTCATCTGATATAACTACCCCAGGTCCCTTGCCATTTTGTTGTTGTTAGTATCTCACCCCCTCCCTCATTGTGTACTCTTGCCCTGGGTTTTGTTTCCAGGTGCATTACCTTGCACTTCTTAGCATTGAATCTAAGCTGCCATACATTTGACCATTCCTCTAATCTTGCCAAGTCCCCTCATCCTTTCCACCTCACCTTGTGCATCAACTCTGTTGCAGATCTTTGTGTCATCTGCAAAGAGACATACTTTCCTTCCAGTCCCTCTGCAATGTCACTTATAAAGACATTGAAGACGACCGGTCCTAATACTGAACCCTGTGGTACCCCACTAGTAACCCCCTTTTCTTCAGAGTGGACTCCATTTACTATTATTCTCTGTGTCCTATTCTCCAGCCAATTCTTTACCCAGGCTGTCATCTTGGGACCCACTCCCAGGCTGGCTAACTTGTATATTAATCTTTTGTGTGGGACTGTCTCAAATGCCTTGCTAAAGTCTAGGTAAGCCATGTCCATAGTCCCTCCCTGATCTACTACTTTGGTCACCCAGTCAAAGAAATCTATCAGATTTGTCTGGCATGAACTTCCCGCTGTGAATCCATGCTGCCTTGGGTCCTGTGCCCCTCTGGCCTCTAGATACTCGACAATTCTTTCCTTCAGAAGTGATTCCATCATTTTCCCCTACCACTGAGGTTAAACTAACAGTTCTATAGTTTCCTGCTTCTGCCTTGCTCCCACTTTTGTGAAGAGGAATCACATCTGCCCTCATCCAGTCCTCGGGTACCACCCCATCCTCCCATGATTTGTTAAAGATGGTAGTCAGTGGTGTCACTAGTTCTACCCTTAATTCTTTTAGAATTCTGGGGTGAATCCCATCAGGCCCCATTGCTTTGTCCATCTTCAGTTTTAAGAATTCTTTCAGAACCCTTTCTTCTGTAAATGGGCTGGTATCAACTTCTGTATCCAGAGTGTTTCTACTGTTTGTTTTAGGTACCTCCCCCTCTTCCTTTGTAAATACTGAGCAAAAATATTTGTTTAGTATCTCTGCCTTTTCACAGTCACCCTCTGCCCACCCTCCCTCCCTTTATTAAGCCTCACTATCCCTCCCTTGGTCTTCCTTCGCTCCCTGATGTACCAATAAAAGGTTTTATCCCCCTTCTTAACTGAGATGGCTATCTTTTCCTCGGTTTGGGCCTTTGTTGTTCTGACTGCCTTCCCAGCTTCCTTTTGCTTTAACTGATACAGTTCTCTGTCCTGCTCCTTCTGTGATTCCTTGTACTACCTGAATGCTTTCTTTTTCTCTTGAACCTTCACTGCCACTTCCTTTGAGAACCATAATGGTTTCTTACATCGTTTCATTTTGTTTATTTGCTTCACACAAAGGCTTGTTACCTCTGTGATGGCAGTTTTTATTATTCCCCATTATTCTTCCACCCCTCCTTCCTACCCATTTGCTAGTGCATTCCTTAGGCACTTACTCATTTTGGCAAAGTCAGCCCTCCTAAAGTCCAGTACTTTTGCCTTTGTATGGCTTGACTCTATTGTTGTGTTTATTGTGAACCATACTGTTCAATGGTCGCTAGTTCCCAGATGGCTACCCACTTCTACATCTGTGATCCTCTCTTCATCTCCATTTGAGAGAACCAGGTCTATGATTACTCCTCTCGAGTGGGCTCCAAGACTCAGTTGTCTAAGGCATGCCTCTGTAGGACATCTAGAATAACCCCACTCTTCAAGTGGCTGCAACTGCACTCCAGTTAACATCTGGCATATTCAGATCACCCATCAGCAATATCTCCCTTTTCTGCCATTCTAAGTATACTTTCTATCATTTTCTTGTCCATTTCCTCCCCTGAGAAGGTGATCTTGTATGCAACCCTGTGCAGATTGTGGCCATTGTCGGTCTCCAAATTTACCCACAGTGCTTCTTCTCCTCCCTGTTTTCCCTTTTGTTCTGTTGCTTTGATTCCTTCCCTTATGTAAAGAGCTACTACTCCTCCTCTTTACCCTCCTGTCCCTCCTGTAGATAGTGTATCCTGGTATGTTTACGTCCCAGTCATGGTTTTGTGTGTACCATGTTTCTGTGACTGCCACGATATCCAGATGTTCCTCCTCCATCAAGGCCACTAATTCAGGAAGCTTGTTACTCAGACTACGGGCATTGGTACTCATTGCTCTCCATTTTTTGATGACTTTACCTTTTTTTGCAGCATCCCCCACTGACCTTACTACCTCGGTCTTTTTCTCATTTAGTACCTTGTTTTGTAGGGAGAGGCTGGGATTTTTATGCTGCTTATCAGTGCCTCCCCCCCTTGACTAGTTTAAAAGCTTGCCAATGAAGCATTTAAACCGATTGCTCAAAAGACTTGTTCCCTTCCTGGACAGATGCAGACCATCCTGCCAGTATAAGCTGGTGTCCCTCCAGGTGGAACCCCAGTCCCCAATGAAGCCAAACCCCTGTGCTCCACACCATTTTTTCAACCATTCATTAAACTGCATGGTGCAAAGTACCCTTTCCTCACCAATGCCATTGACAGGCAGCACCTCTGAGAAGGACACTGTGTGTGCTACTTGTCTCAGGCCCCTCCCCAATTCTACAAAGTCCTTCTGCACTGCTCTAATCTCATGATGAGCCAAGTCATTTGTCCTTAGGAGGACAATGACGTCCAGTTCAGACTCCCGTGCAGCTGTTCTCATGATCCTGAGGATGCGCTTCTTGTCCCTCCAAGCCATGGCACCAGGCAGGCACCTTACTTCAGTTTTCCATGCTCCCCCCAGTTCTATCCCCCTAATAATTGAGTCCCTCACCAGGAGCTGCTTCCTTTCCTTGTGGTGTCCTCTGCCTCCTTCCTGTGGGCCTCCCTTGTGACAGTTGTCCTCAGCCTCCTTAGTCTTCTCTGCGGGTGCATCCATAGGGGAGCTATGCTCCCCCAGAATGGTGTATGGATTGTGGAGTGGAACAACTGACTGGATGTGCCTCTCTTCCACCATCCTCACCCTCCCTGAGTCCACTGTGGTCCAACTGCTGTGCTTTCTTCACAACCTCTGAGGAAGTGGTGGTGGCTCTAGTGCTCCCTGGATGGGGAAGGTTCCCTTCCTACCATCCAGTGTGGCCTGGGGGAAGGTTCTCTTACTACTGTCCAGTGTGGCCTCAAGACAGGCAACTTCCTCCTTCAGGGCAGGGAGTTGTCTGCAAATAGGGCAGCATCTCAGCCTCCAGAAAGACTCCTGGAAGCCTGCTGCCCCACAGCCATTACATTGCACTACTCCCCACATGTTTATCTACTTTTTTTGTGTGTGTTTGTGTGTGTGATTGGTTTGTTATATAGAAATATATATATATATATATTATACAATGTTTATGCATATATTGTCAGTGCAGTGTGCTAGAGAGGATATGACAGTGATATGCACCTTGCATTTTTGAGGAAATGATGTCAGAACCCCAGGTATAAAGGAACTATTTCCAGGTGTGGGTGGGGTGAGGGGTGGGAAGGGGTTGGGCCTAAACTGTGCCCTCACAAAACAATCAGCTAAAAGCTCTGACCCACCGCTGCGATGAGTGCCTTCCTGCCAGCAAGATGCCCTACACAACAATTTGACAGAGAAAATACCCTGCTAATCAAACAGAGAAAAATCAGACACAGGTAAACCTCCCCAGCCCCAAAACATCCTGGTGGTTTGTGCTCTGAAAGCAGTCAGCCCCAAAATAAGTCAGCTGTGCTTTAAACTCTTCCTGCACTGAAAATCTTAAGAATTGTAACAAACGTAAAGCTAGATCCACCTTGGTGACATGAATTTGAATTGGAAGGTAAATGACACCATGGGGCTCAAATCTTTTCTTCTCTCTTATGGATTGACTCAGTGTATATTGAACCACCCCGTCTTAATCCCATCTCACAGAATCATTCTCTGTTGGATTGGGTATTGACTAATAGAGTGGGGAGGGTGGGAGCCTTAGGTGTCTTGGCAGATTCTATTAGTGATCATAGCCACCTTTTGTGTTTTAATTTACTGTTGTCCTAAACCCCCTCATTGCGTGTTTCAAACTAGATCATTGAAAAGGATTGATTACTCCTTGTTATATTCTTCCCTGAGGTTAATTGATTGGTCATTGCTTGAATGTATTCCTGATGTGAATATGGCACTAGATTTCTTTTGCAATCAACTTCTTCCTATTCAGGAATTATTTTTCCCTTTGTGGACCGTTCGGTGTAGAGGCTCTCCTACTGGATGGTTTAGCCCTAGCATTAAGAAATTAATTAAGGAGTGGGATAATGCTTGGTCTAAATTTAACTCTTCATTCAGTAGGGTTTCAATTGATATCTATCGTGGCCTTTGGATTTTGGTCTCTCAAACTGTCAGAAAAGCAAAAAAAGTTTATTTTAGGGATCGCTTTGAAGGCAGTTGGGCAGATCCAAAGAAGTTTTGGTATAATCTCTGCTCTCTCCCAAATCCAGATCTGACATTCAGAAAATAAAAGCTGATGGCAAGGAAATTGGTGACTTGTCCGAAACTGTGAAATTGTTGAATTCTAAATTTTCTGATTTATCTAAGTTCAGATATTCCTTTTCTCAGGCTGATAATACTAAATTTTCTTGCTCTGTTCCCTTGGCTGATGGACCTAAGTTTTTATTTAGGGAAGTGACACATAATGAAGTTGCTCATCTTCTGCAGTCCCTTCCCAATAAAGGGACTGATTGTGGGGATGGGCTGGATGCCCATTTCCTAAAATTGGTTATTCTCCTTATTGCAGACCCCCTTTGTTACATTTTTAACATGTCACTGGTTACAGGTGTTTTTCCCTTGTTTTGGAAGAAAGCTAAGGTGGTTCCGATTCCAAAAAAAGAGTTGCACCATCTCCCTGGATGATTATAGACCAATATCAATATTGAATCCCCTTAGCAAACTATTTGAGCAATTAGTAGCTAGGCAAATTGATGCCAATTTGGTTACACATGGTTTGTTGTCAAGGCAGCAGCATGGGTTTCATAAGCATTTTTGAATAGGGATGGACTGAACCTCTTGCTTTCGCCTGCTGTTAGGCCCTGCCACGAAGGTCTTGTCTCCCTACCCTGCTTCTTCTGGCAGTCCAGAATAACCGTCATCCATCCTGTTCTCAGCCTTGGGTATTGTAAGTAGTTCACAGGGTAGCTCCCTGTAACATATCTTTTTAAACCAAAAGTGTGTCATCTGATTATTGTGTTGTTTCCACAAACTGAGCCCTCTGGCTCCGGATTGCAATTACGGGGGTATGCATGTTGTTTTTCTTTCATAGGACCCAGACCAGCTGCAATGCTGGCCTGCCCTGGGCAACGGTCCTGGCTAGCCCTTTTTTCCATCCTAGGTACCCAGAGAGTGTGACTAATTGGGACTCTGATTGCATGCACAGCAGTGTGATTTTTAGTGTGATTAAACCAATTAACCTGATTGCCCCCATCCTTGTTATGGTCCCCCTGAATAAATCAGATCTACTTTTTTCTGAAAATTACATTGACTGTGGTGTCAGTTTATGTTGAAGGTATTGCATTGTTTCTTTGGTATTGCATCACCTTGTTTTACATGGGGTCCCCAGAGCCAAGCTGAAGGAACCAGTCCTGGGGCTAAGTGTTCAGCATATGTGTGTGTGCCAGACTGGTCAAGGGTATTGGGAAGGTATACATTGTGTACTGTGTGGGCCACTAGAAGGAGACAAGGGGGGGGTCACAGTGTCTCAGAGGGCTGTGGCCTAGTTATTCAGACTAAAAGCAACCCAAACCTTTGGGTGAAGGCACCAATCACTGAACTTAGGCCCCTTAACCTGTTACTAGCCAAGTGGCCAGGAGTAGTAGCCCAAGGGATAGCGCCACCTGGGGGTTACATCTTGGAGGCACCACTGGGATTAGCATTCTCTAGTGGCCAAGGGAAGAAGTTACCATGTTACGTTTAGTTTGGGGGAGAAAATGGAGGACCTCGTTATGCCCAAGCTGAAAATTGCCCCTCATAAGCTGTTAGTGCACTGAATGATAGGGTGGAGTGAGGCTGAGAGGTTGGACCCCCAACAGGCTCTCCTATTACTGGATGTCCCATTAGGGTTTGCTAATACTGATATTATAGCCACTGTGGAGCATGTTAAGGGTTTGGGTAATGTCGATTTAAAGGGAAGAGATGCAGATCTGTTTGAACAGTCTACGATAGTGCTGCTCTCTTGTAGCTCCCTGATAGATCCAGAGAAAGTACCTCCTGTTATTTTTCCCTAAGGTACCCAGAAAGGGTGGAGGGTCATTCACCTGCACAGTGATCCAACTACCCCTGGTGGGTTCCCCCGGTATAGATGGGTTCAAGGATAAGTTGCTCAAACTATTAGCATCTGAAGGGTGAACTGTCTAACAGCTTGTAAAGGTGTTAGACTTTTCAGAGGAACACACACTCCTGCACTCCCCAGCCACTTCCCATGCTTCTCCAAAGAGTTCTCCTGTGGCCCCTTCCCCCATAGTGATTTCCTTAATACAGCTGGATTCCTACCGAAAGCTCAGACTCTTTTTGGGCACAGCCCCAGTGCCCGCAGGAGACGATGACTTGGAAACATGGATGGACTACGCCACTCCTTTAGTACAAGAATAGCAATGTTCAGAGGGGGGAAGAGAAAGAGGCTGATGGAGAGTTTGAGGGGCCCTACACTGGAAGCCATCCATTTCTTGCAAGCAACTAGTCCAGAGGCTGCTGCAGCTGAATACCTGTCTGCACTGAAAGGAGTGTTTGGTAGTACTGAGTCAGGGGACGACCTGTTGTGGAAGTTCAAGTCAGCTAAGCAGTGGAAATACAAGAAGTTGTCCGCTTTTGTCACCAGGATTGAGAGGGCTCTGCAGAGGGCCCATGGAAAAGGGGGAGTGCCCAAGAAGGAGCTGAAATGGGTCAGACTGGACCACATTCTAAAGTCAGCCAGATTTTCTAGTGTAATGATATTAAAGCTTAAGTTGCAAGATAGGAGGGCTAACCCTCCCGAGTACTATCATCTTATGAAGAAAATCCATGAAATTGAGACTGATGAATAGGGCTGGGTGCCCTATGCCTGGGTTGTGGGTACCTGCCCGACCCCAGAGAGGAGTGACTTGGATGAATCACAGCAGATGAGAGAGTTGATTAAAGAGTTGACTGAGGCAGCTAGAGAGCCTGATCTGTATCAGGCACCTCCAGAGGCTAAAAGTGGAGTGGAAGTGCATTTTGTTTCTCCAGAGGCCCAGACTGAGGGTAACCTATTGGCAGAACTACAAGAGTTAAGAGTCATGGTGGGGGAACTACAACAGGCCGCACAACACCCCAACAGTAGTGGAGACTCATAAGTTCAGGATCGTAAGCCCCAAGTTCAGGAAGGGCCTCGAGGTGCCCCTGAGGTACTTCAGCAGAGACAGGACACTCCACCATTCAAGGACTCTAAAGAACCCAAGTTTTGCTACCACTGTGGGGAGGTTGGGCACATCAAGTTCACCTGTCGCTCACCAGAGAATTTAAGGAGGGTTACTGCTAGGTTGCTAGCCTGGCATCGGCTGAACAATAACCATCCACCAGGGGGAGTTTTTCAGAAAAGTTATGCTACCAAAGCCAAGGTCAGATCAACACCGGCATTTGCGCCACCTGAATGGTCCGAAGTGGCGGGTCCCTCCATTGAGACAATAGTGAAAATAAATGGAGTATCTACTAGGGCTGTGCTTGACAGTGGCTCCCAAGCAATGATAATGTTTCAAGACTGGTACAAGAAACACTTGCCTGATGTGCCCTTTCAGCCTTTGGAAGGACTGCATGTCTGGGGGTTAAGTGAAAATGTGTACCCATACTCTGGATACATCCAAATTTGTTTGTCTTTCCCCACTTTGGTGGCTGGAGTAGCAGAGAAAGTGGAGACCTTGGCCCTAATGTGTTCCCCTACTGGGCTGTACAATGGGGTTCCTTTACTAATCAGGACAAATGCTCATATGCTTGGGAGGTTGGAACAACTATGCTATGAGAAACAGGGGCACTGGGCTGGTAGAGCTTTGAGGATTCCTGCATTGATTAAGAGAGCGTATGAGTTGTGGCAGAATGCCAAAGAGGTGGATCAAGATGAGCCAGTTGGGGGTAGTATGAAAGAAGGATCCTGATTCAATGGTCCTGGGCCCCAACACCCAGTGCACCCTAAAAGGGAGGTCCACTTACGGAAAGATGTCAAGAATATGATACTCATGCTGGACTCTCCAGGTGATGGGAAATTGCCGGAAGGTTTGCTGATTAAGCCCAGTATCTTACCCGTTGGTGCTCATGCCTATGCCTGGCGGGTCATGGTCCAGGTTCACAATGTTTTAGATAGAGAAATTCGGGTGAATAGAGGCTGCATCTTAGCTACTGTACACTGCGCAGACACTGCCATGCTACCAAGTAACAAGCCATCTGGAGTGACTGACCAAGTGACACCCGACTTGTTTGACTTTGGTGACTCCCCATTGCCAGCTGAATGGAAGACTAGAATCAGCCAGCAACTTGCCCAGAGAGATAAGATGTTTTCACTGAAGGAATGGGATGTAGAATGTGTCCGAGGAGTAGAGCATCATATATGCCTACATGATGAGAGGTCATTTAGTGAGAGGTCTCTGCGCCTAGCACCTGTGGATCTGGATGACATAAGAAGACATCTGCAGGAGATGCTTGCAGCCAGTGTGATACAAGAATACAGAAGCCTTTATGCTTCACCTATTGTGGTGGTGAGGAAAAAGAATGGGACAGTAAGAATTTGTGTTGGTTACAGGACCCTTAACAAGTGGACCATCCCTGACCAATACACCATGCCCTGTATTCAAGATGCTTTGGACTGTCTGAATGGAAGCCAATAGTTCTCGGTGCTGGATCTCCACAGTGGGTATTATCAGATCCCCATGGCACTAGAAGACTGTGAGAAGACAGCCTTCATCTGTCCGCTTGGGTTCTATGAATTTATGAGGCTGCCCCAAGGGATCTCGGGTGCCCCAGCCATCTTTCAACAATTGATGGAGAGTGCAATGGGGGACATGAACTTGTTGTCGTGCCTGGTATATCTAGATGATGTTATTGTGTTCAGAAGTACATTGGAGGAACATGAAAGCTGACTTTTTAAAGTGTTGCACTGACTGGAAGATTTTGGCCTTAAACTGTCCATCGACAAATGCCAGTTCTTTCAGACTTCGGTAAAGTATGTGGGGCACATAGTATATACCGAGGGGATAGAGACTGATCCTAGCAAAGCTAAGGCCTTGACCACCTGGCCCCATGATCTAAAAGAACTGCAATGCTTCTTAGAATTTTGTGGTTATTACAGGCAGTTCATAAAGGACTACTCCAGAGTGATTCGCCCACTTCTGAATCTTACCCAAGGTTACCCTCCTACGAACAAAACATACAAGAAAATGGCCTCCACCAAATCAGAGAGAGTGTACTTCTGCCCAGGTGAACTTTTTAGGTCTCGATGGGCATCCGACTGTGAGACTGCATTTCACAAAATTATGTATCATCTCACACATGTTCCCATTCTCGCCTATGCTGATCCTGCTTAACCCTATGTGTTACACACCGATACTAGCCTCCAAGATTTGGGAGCTGTGTTATATCAGGAGCATGAGAACAGCCTGAGATCAGTGGCCTTTGCCAGTAGAAGTCTGACCCCATCAGAAAAAAAACTATCCTGTACATAAATTGGAGTTCTTGGCATTGAAGTGGGCCATTGTTGACCAATTTCATGACTATTTGTATGGAGCAAAGATACTGGTAAAGACAGATAATAATCCACTGACCTATATGCAGACTTCAGCTAAATTGGATGCTACCGGACATTGGTGGCTTTCTGCATTGTCCACTTATGATTACTCTGTTGAATACAGATCGGGCTTGAATCACATAGACACTGACACTCTCTCCTGAAAGCCTGCCTCCAAAGAGGATTGGTTTCGACTGCCCGAACCTGACATTTGAGCAATGTGCCAGAAGTTCAACAAGGAAGAACAGATGTCTGCAGATGCAGTGGACTGCCTGGTAGATTATTTGGACCCTTCTGACACTTGTATACCAGCTGCATACTGCCACTTCTCCACGCTAGATATTAGCGCATTGCCTCAGTTTGATAATAATAGCCTCCAGCAAGCTCAATCTCACAACCCCATGATTTGATCAGCCCTAGAAGCCCTCTATGCAGGAAAAGATGTGTCCAAGTTATGCTCTTCTGACTTGAGAACTACACTATTGTACAAAGAAGGCCCTAAATTGAAGCTAATAAATCATTTCCTGTACCGAGAGACGGTCGATGGGGGGGTCAAGTAGAAAAGCAATAATTGGTCCTGCCTACAGAGTTCAGGGACTTGGTGTTGAGGTCCCTATATAATCACATGGGCCATCTGGGCATCGGCAGAACCCTTGACCGGGTACGGTCCTGATTCTACTGACATAAAATGGGGGCAGATTTTGAACATCATATATGAACTTGTAGTCACTGCCTACAGAGAAAGACTTTGCCACAGAGGGCTGCCCCACTTGTTAACATCACCACCAGCATGCCCATGGAGCTGGTTTGTATAGACTTTCTAAGTTTAGATCCTGATCAGTGAAATATCAGTAACATGTTGGTAGTTACAGATCATTTTACCAGATATGCCCAACCCTTTCCCACCAAGGACCAAAAGTCCTCTACCGTGGCCAAGATGCTGATAGAGAATTTCTTTGTTCACTATGGGGCCCCCAAAGAATTCATTCTGACCAAGGCAGGGACTTTGAGAGTCGCTTAATCAAGGAGATGCTCTCTCTATGGGGGGTACGGAAGTCAAGAACCACTGCTTATCATCCGTAGGGAGACCCACAGCCAGAGCTATTTAATTGCAGCTTGCTTGACATTCTGTGCACTCTGTCTGAGTGACAAGCCAAAATGGAGCCAGCAGATCAGCACCTTGGTCCATGCCTATAATTGTACCAAAAATGATGCTACCAGGTTCTCTCCCTATTGCCTCATGTTTGGGAGAGAGGCTCGATTACTAGTGGACATTTGTTTTGGGGGGTCTCCTGATGGGGTCAGAGCTGAGAATTACATACAGTATGCACAAAAGCTAAAAGCTCAATTGAACCACGCTTACCAATTAGCTTAGACCATGGCTGCAAAGAGAAACTTGGCCCATAAAGAAAGGCATGATAAAAAGGTGAAGGCCCAAGAGCTTCAAGCTGGAGACCGTGTGTTGTTGGAAAATTTAGATTGCATGGCAAACACAAAATTGCTGATTGGTGGCACCATCTTCCTCACATAGTGGTAGGTAAATTTCCAGGCTTGCTTGTGTACAAAGTGAGGCTGGAAAACAACTCAAAATATGTCAAGACCATGCACCAAAACCATTTATTGCCCATTGGTCAAATAAAGATTGATTGAATATGAGCCCACAGAGATTACTCCCCCTGGACCAGTGATCAGGGCTGCTGCAAAACAGAAACAGAGTAAGCCTGTTCCCATAGTTGCTGATTTAAGGTTTTCTCTGCGGCAAACCCAAATCAACAATGACTGTCAGTCCACTTCGGATGAGAGTGAGTGCAATTATGGTTATTACCCTTCTTATGAACTGAGTCAGCTGTTTCAAGATAATCCCAGGTTCAATTGTGGGGATGAAGCTTGGCCCTCTGGACTGCCTAACCCCCCAGCTTTGTTCTGGGAGCCAATGCTCCCTGAGAGTGAAGTGCAAAGTGTCAGGTCTGAAGATATTGAATCACTGTGTATGGTGGAACTGTGTGATTTCCCTGAGGAAGTCAGATGAGTTGAGACCAACTGGTGATCTACCAGAACATGAAGAATATTTTGAATGTGATGGCAGTTCCCTTCCAGTGCCAGAGTGTTTCTCAAATGAGCAAAGTGTTGTAGAACCTGAATCCACAGAGCCTGGGGCTGACTGTGCCCCAAGACCGAACTCTCCCACTCAGACAAAGGCCTCCATTGCAAGTCAGGAAAGTGCAGAGAGTGAGGTGAAAGGTACGGATACTGTGGCTGTTCCCCCCAGGAAGATTGGTCGAGCTGTCAATGCAATAGTGTGCCTCAGCTATGATTCCCCTGGAAGGCCCATGGACTTGCATCTCAATGTAGTCCATAAGAGAGTTTATGTGTCCCAAAGCTCACTGCCCAAACTGAGCTTAAGTGCAAATTCCTGGTTGATTGTTCTGCCCTCTAAGTATGGTGCCCCTGTCCCATCCAGCCCCAAGGTAGCTGATAGGAAGGGCCCCCCTTTATCACTGTTTAATGTGCAGGAGGTAATAACTGCATTATATATGTGATTAATCTGTGCAACTGATGTGTGGTGTACTTTAGCAACAGTAGTGAACTGTGAATAACAGAAACTGTGTGTGGTAAAGCTTTAAGGTGTTGACTAATGCCTTAGAAATTATAGGTCTTTGGTGTGGCCAAGACGCAGAGGAAGATAGCTGCCTAGACTATCAGCTCGTTCCCCAGCAAACGAAATCCACTAGTATTCGCGGCCGTTCAGGGTCCCCCACTGCCCCAAAACCCGACCGGTGTTACCCCAATCTCGATAGCAGTCGGCATGCCCATTTAAATTGTCAGCAATTGCTCAGTAGCGCCGGTGACCATGAGGTACATTTCAGCCCTGCCTAGGCCATCTCACAGTGCCCTGATAGCAGTTCGGCACCCAGTCCCAAGCACGGCAACATAGCGACACTGCAGCTAACACTGGTGGGGCTCTGTATACTGTGCTGTACCTTAAGACTGGGAACACACTGCTATTCTGGAATGGATTCCTCCTCAACTAATGGGTCATCCATAAGCCCTGTTACCAGGGGAACTACTGTGCAACAAGCGGATGTGGGGTCCTCCTTGCAGCATATTACTGTAATGTTAGAAACACTGCTGACTAGAGGTGACACTATTTCCACCACTTTAACTCATACAATAATGTAAGTTAAAGAGCTTGGGGACAAAATGAATGTGGTGGAACAACGAGCAGAGGACTTGGAAAGGGATAATGTTAGAATCTGGCAGAAGTTATGGGAGCAGGACGAGAAGCTGGTCACTTTGTGGAGGAGAGTGGAGGATCAGGAAAACAGAGGGATGTGAAACAAAATTAGGATCATAGGGTTTCCTGAAGGGGTTGAAGGCCAGAACACTGAGAGATTCTTTAAAGAGGAAATCCCCAAGATCCTTGGTGAAAGATGGACAGGCCCAGTCGAGATAGAATAGGCGCACCAAATTCCTGGTGGAGCTCAGTTAAGGAAAAAGTCCTTAGAATAGCCAAAGCTATAGGGAAATTAATGTGGCAAGGGGCTCGAATATCCCTTTTCAGAGACTTTTCAGTGGAGGTTGCTGCCCGGTGGAAATCATTTCTGCCTGTTAAAAAACTGCTGACTGAACAAGGGTTCCAGTATGGGTTTAGAAATCTGGCTTGTCTCTGCCTATCACCGGAAGGAAGAGATATTGTGGCAGAAACCCCCCCAAGAGATCGAAAACTGGATCCACAAGTATTGTCCTAAGCTAATCAAGAACACTACAACTCCCAAGAGGCTTTGGGTGCCAGGACCCAGAACAGGAGCTCAGTGGCACAAGTCATCGAGGGAAACTTTCAGAGAGGATCCGAATTTGTGTCAGGCAGCGTCACCCTTAGATGCCTCCCTCAGATCACTTCCGCACCACCTTTACACAGCAGAAGGAGCCGTATACCGTAGGCCTCTTCAGACAGGGCCAGCGATCACATCCTCTACTGCTCTGCCTCAGAGAGGTGCAATGTTTCTGACCAGAATAGGGCAGCGCTCGCTCAGTGGACAAAGCTCTTTCACTACTGACTTAAAAGAAGCACCACAGCCAGCTAAACAAACCAGAGAGGAATACCACGGATCCAGTGTATTGGATGAAATTCCAGGTGAAATGCTTGTTGAAGTGGCAACTGAATTATCATGGACTGATTCACCTCCTAGTCCTGGAAACTTACAGACCTTGCTAGATTGTCCTGTGAGAATTGGACTGCTGACATATGAAGACACACTGTCCACAGAGGCCTCCCTGTTGAGCCAACCGGAAGAGAGTACTGTTAGAGACTCAGATCTTGTCTGAGTAATATATGTTGTTGGGTATGAGGGCACTGTTCTCACATAATCCCAGGATGGGAACAGCAAACCTCCTTAGTTTCGATGCCCATTCCTCTGCATGTTGCCTAAGCTAGGCCTTTTTGGCTTATTGCAGGCAGGCTGGAGTTCTCCACTGTCCTCCCTCCCCCTTAAATAGCTGGTCATTCTTCATGTAATGTACAATATAAGCGACAACTAAGGGGCAATTACTGCATAAAGATTCAATGGTAGTCCCAGCTAATATCTCCTAGTAGGTGGGTGGAGTGGCATGAGAAGCCATATAGGCACTTGGTATGGGGTACTATCCACCTCCCTTCCCCCTTCCTCTCCCCTCATCCCTATCTTTTTCAGGGTATTTCCCTTCCCCCTGAGGACCACCATCATATGGTGATTGCTGTGGATGGAGATTTGTGTTGTTGGTTGCCTTCTCTCTACACATCCCCTGCAGGTGATAGGTCAGTGCGGCTGAGTGCTTCTCCACGAGACTGGCACCTTGCACATACACCTTATCACCGTTAGTTTTAGTGTGTTATTAACTTAGATTGCACTGATTTTTGACTGTTTTAAACATACTTGTATATCTTGTTTATCTTGTTTGAAGACCAGTGGTTAATATATACTATTCAGAATATCAGCCTTTGGCTGGCAAGTTAGAGATTCAACCTAATTGTCTTTATTGTTATTTGTTATATTAGGCTTCTACTAAGAGCTGCATAAGTGTGCAGGCCATCCCTACCTAATACTGAATTTTAACCTTTTCCTCTATCTCTATGATTTTCCTGCTGTTTTCCTATCCCTTCTGGACACGGATGGTGAGTACTGATTTCCTATCTCATGGGGGAGCGGGATGCAGAACACTAATGTAGATATTAACCTTGTGTCATGGAATGTAAAGGGCTTAAATCACCCAGTTAAAAGAGCTATGGTCCTTAGGCACCTACAGTCCTTGCAGGCGGACATTGCACTAGTTCAAGAGACCCATCTCACTGCAAGAAATGTACAGTGGCTTAAGAAGGCATGGATGAGCACTGTGCTGGCGAGCTCAGCTTTGAACAAATCCAAAGGGGTGGCTATACTGGTTAAAAAGTCTTGCCCATGGGTACAGGAACAGGTTACTACTGACACGCAGGGCCGCTGGATAGCAGTCAGATTTGCATTCCCAGGTGGGACGGTGGTGTTAGCCAATATATATGGACCTAATGCGGACCAACCAGATGTTCTGTTAGATCTTAACAAGGCCTTAGAATCCTTAATGGCCGACTACCCACAGATACCGATTATACTAGGTAGGGATTTTAATCTTACCCTAGATACATTCCTCGATAAATCTAAGCAGACCCCCCAGATGCACCCTAAAACATTGGGAGCACTGAGGGAAGTGATAGCCGAGTGGGGTCTGTTGGATGTATGGCGAAGAGACCACCCGTCTGGGCGTGATTATTCCTTCTTCTCTGCAGTTCATGCAACTTGAAGTTGGATTGATTTCTGGCTGGCCAACCCCTTAGCGTCTAAAGACATCTCCAGCACTAGGATCCATAATATTTTAAGCTCTGATCATGCGCCGGTCACCTGTTGTTATGCCCCCTCTGGACAGGGAGGGTCAGACACCAGATGGCGGTGTAACCCACTGCTCCTCTGGGATCCTGACTTCTGCACTGTGATTAGAAAAGCCACCAAAGATTACTTTTCACTTAACCATGCGGCCGACACCTCGGCAGCCACAGTTTGGGAGGCTTTCAAAGCAGTATTACGGGGGCACATCATAGCCTACTCAGTGCATCAAAATAAATTGAGGTGAACCGAGCTGGAAAAGTTACACACTGAGCTGGCTGGGCTTGAAAAGAGGTTCAGAAGCCCCACTGCGGAGGGTTCAGAACAGTCTCTCCTCCGAGACATTGTAGGGCTAAAGTATCGTATTACTACTATGCTCTACTAAAAGGCAGAGTGGGCACTCCTCAGGTCCAAACATACACATTGGGAAGGAGGTGAGAAGGGGGGAAAGCTGTTAGTGTACCAGTTGAGGAAACAGCAGGTGGCCTCAAGGATCCATGCCCTTAAAAATATGGATGGACAAGTGGTCTCCTCTCCTCAGAAGATTAATGCGTGCGTGCCTCATTTTTATAAGCAGCACTACCAGACCCACTCCACCTTAGAGCCCAAACAGTTAGGGGAGCAGATAGCAGACTTCTGCGTAGAGGCTGGAATCCCCCAGCTGCCAGAAGATATGCAGACAACGCTAGATCAGCAGATTATGGAAGGGGAGGTGATGAAAGCCTTGTCCCAACTCTCCAAGGGCAAATCTCTGGGGCCAGATGGGATGACCGTGGAACTTTATCAAGTGCTTAGTGTGGAAATTAGTACCCCCCTGCTTTCTGTACTGCAAGAAGCTCATGGGACTGGCATCCCCCCCCCCACTATGAGGGAAGCTTTGATCACCCTTCTTCCAAAAAAAGCTGATGACCTCCTCAATTGTGCTAATTACCGGCCAATTTCCCTCATTTCGGTGGATAATAAAATAGTGGCAAAAATACTTACCATGAGAATAGTAGACACATTGCAATCTATTCTTCACCCATCCCAAGTGGGGTTTACAAAGGGTCAGACTGCAACTGATGATATCAGGCTGGTTCTAGACTTGAAATGTATTGCAATGCACTCTGCAGACCCCATGGTGGCTATGGCAGTGGACATCACAAAAATCTTTGATTCTTTTGAATGACCCTATCTTCATGAAATTTTACAGCAATATAGGTTTGGCCTTTACTTTCAACAATGGGTCAGGGTACTATATGAGGCCCCCTCAGCTAAGATACTAACTAATAACGATACTTCTCCTCCTTTTCCCTTGCAGAGGGGCACTCGGCAGGGATACCCCTTATCCCCCTTACTGTTTCTTGTTGCTCTAGACTCACTCATACGACAGATGATGGCTGCAAAAGAGATTCAAGGTGTAAGGGTAGGTCATCATGAATTTCTGACTGCCCTCTATGCTGATGATCTGCTTTTAATTCTGTCCCACCCAAAAGAAATGCTTCCTAAAGTCCTGGAGGTAGTAAACAAATTTGTGCAATTGTCAGGGTTACAAATTAATCAAAGCAAAACCAGCGTAACTCCCCTTAATAGGTCCTATACAAAGCTATGCATGCCAGACCTTAAACTTGCCTGGGCCCTGACTAGCTTCTCATATTTGGGTATCAAGGTACCGGCACAATGGAGCCATCTAGCCTGGGAGAATCTCAGCCCCCTAATATCATTGCTTTCGGTAGAAGTAGGCCGATGGTGCCATCTTAACCTTTCTTTACCTGGCAAAGTGGTGGCAATACGTATGCTGCTACTTCCCAGAGTAGCATATTTGCTTAGTAATCTTCCTATCACCCTGCCATGCAAGGTGTTTCACCAACTGGATAAGGTAATCTCTGCCTTTATATGGGAAGGCAAACCCCCGATGGAGTCATAGAAAGATGCAGGCACACTGGACCAAGGGAGGCCTAGGACTCCCGTGGCTACAAGACTACCATTTGGCCTATATTTCTGCGCAATCCACCAAATGGTTTGTCCCCTCTCATACAGCTCCTCCGCAATGAGTCTTGCTTGAGTCTCAGCTGATACAAGAAACCCCCTCGGGGATGCTCCTGACCAATGCCCCCATTGACCTTAGCAAGGTCACACCAATCATGACTGCAACAAGGCTGGCATGGTTCAGGATAATGGCAGCCTCTAACACACAGGTGGCTAGAACTGTGCCTTTTCGATATCTGGCCTTATGGCATAATCCACTGCTTACAGTGGACAACAACACGATCCACTGGCTGGAATGGGAGAGTAAGGGGATACATGTGATTCAGAACTTATATATGAATAACTCTAGTAGTATGATGTCTTTTGAACAACTAAGGGCTAAAAACTCCTTAACCTCCAGGGACTTCTGGAGGTATTTGCAGATTCGTTGTGTAATTCACAAACTTAAAGGGGTATTCATTGGGGATCCTAAGTGGGATTGGATGTCATTGCTTCATAGTAGAAAGTCCTCACAAGGACTAGCAGGCCGATTTTACAGTACCTGGCAAGAGGCGCAGCTGGACCGCACTGACCAGTGTAAGAAGGCCTCGAGTGAGGATATTCATACTACCATTACTGCAGAAACATGGTCCAAATGCCTGCATCTAGCTCACTCTGCATATCAAGATGATAGAAGCCAACAGATACAATTAAAGATCCTTCTTAGGTGGCATCGCACACCTGCAATCCTCCACTCATGGGGTGTGTTGCCCATCACACAGTGTTGGAGATGCGGTCAAGGCCCAGCAAACACATTGCACATCCTGTGGAAGTGTCAGAACCTGACTAATTTCTGGACGTCTATAGCACTGGATTGATCTGGGGTCTTAGGAATGCCCCATTGATATCTCTAGCCCACTGTTGTTGTTGGGGGACTCGACCCCTCTGGACTATTTGCTGAGACCACACTCAAGCTGGCTCCTGGCCTCTCTTATGGAGGCAAAAAGGCTTCTGCTCCTCTCCTGGAGGCAAGTACAACCCCCTCATGTCTCTTTCTGGCATTCAGCAATGGTAAGACTAGCCACATTTGAGAGGCTTAAGTATGCTAATCGGGGGAAACTAGCTGTATACTATCTGAAATGGGGAACTTTCCTAAACTCTACCCTGTGTAAAGCTCCCCTCTCAGCACCGTGTAACCCACCCATCCCTCTCAGGTGTATTGAGCACTAAAACTCTGTAGGAGGTATATGGGTGGCTTTGCTCTAGGGATCAACATTTGGATAGATAGGATGTTTCTTTTCTCAGTATCCTCCAGCGTCTCCCTTCCCCCTGCAAACTATCTCTTCTTTCATCTTTACACCATTCTGAACTTTCAATATTTCCTCGTTGTTGCTGTATGATGGAAACTGCCTAATGTGTTTATGTGTATTCTCCAGCGTGGAGGATTGTTGAAATGTTTAGGATTTAGTCTACATTGCTATGGATTATAATTTAATACATTAGTATTATGCTAGTAACAGGCTTAATAACATAGAAACATAGACTTTGATGGCAGATAAGGACCGCTTGGCCCATCTAGTCTGCCCATTTCCCTACCTACAGGATAGGCCGCAGATCCTAGTTAACCAACAGCCTATTTCTTCCTACCCCCCACAACAATTGCTTTATGTCTGTCCCATGCATTCTTGAATTCTTCCACAGTTTTAGACCCCACAACCTCCTTGAGAAGGCTGTTCCATGCATCCACTACCCTCTCTGTGAAATAAGGCTTTCTCACATTGCCCCTGAACTGCCCTCCTTCTATCTTTAAATTGTGTCCCCTTGTTCTTGCACATCTCTTTTTCTGAAAGATGCTACCCTCTTGGACTTTGTTGATTCCACTGAGGTACTTAAAAGTTTCTATCATGTCCCCCCTAATACAGTGGAAATCAGTAGTTTTTCCTGAATGTTGGATGGGCTATGTATAACTTGGATGGTAGTATAAGACTTGTTATGCTGTGGGATTGAAGGCTGTGTATTATATAAGAAAAATCAATAAAAACATTTCTTCGATAAAAAAAGAAATTATAGATCAGCTAATGGTATAGACTTGTAAGATAATTTGCATCTGAAATTATAGTGATGGTACCCACTTGATGCAGACTCCAAGTTTTTTCAGGCCAGGAAGGGTATAACCCCCTACAAATGGGGGTTCCCAAAAAGTCTTCCAAGAGCTTGCCTAATTGCTCACTGCCTGGTAGGTGTTCAACGCTTAAGCCATTTAAATGTTGCTACCATTGAGAGACTGTAAAGCCTCCATATATTGTCTCTTTAAGTGTAGCCTGCTTGCAGTCCTAATTAATCTGTATGGAGGGTCTGTGTGTTTCTATGCCCGAATCCCGCCTGGACTGCTGAATTTTCTCTCCGTTTCTGCCATTGCTATTGGCGCAGACAGAGCTCTGTTAAGAGATGTCATTATTTGCTGAGCATTTGTTAGAGTGATAATGAAAATGTAGTTTGTTCTAACCTGCTTTCTTTGCAGCAAGGACTTTTCAGATTAGCTCCAGCATTTTGGTCCTGAACTGCCGAATTGGACCAATCAGTCCTGGGGGACTCTAAAATGGAGCCTGATGAAATGGGACTGTATGGATTACCACTTGGGATTTGTAGTTTTAGACTGTTGGTGCCTTTTTGTAACAGAAGGGGGAGCTCTTACTGTGATTGATAGCTAAACTGCCCAACCAAACCTTTTAGATGTAAGGGAAATCCTCTGAGCTGTCTGCTGGCAAACCAGATTCCGTTGGACATTGAAGAAGAAAGAGCTTGCATAATCGAGCAGCCGCGTTGTGCAGTAGTTCATGTGGGAGAACTGTGGAAGGCCCAAAACTTGGCCTGTTGCCGTCTTAATGAGAGAGAGAGAGAGAGAGAGAGAGAGAGAGAGAGAGAGAGAGAGAGAGAGAGTCAGACAGTGATCCATTTAGTGTGCGGTGAAGTAAGCTGTGAGAAGAATACCAGGCTCACCTGAAGAAGACTGAAGATTTTGCTAAAAGTGATTAGTCTGTCAGGAACTTTGGCTACGGTAGTGCACCCAGGTTTTAGCAGTGATTTTGTGATTGGGACTGAGGAGTCACCTGCCTGGTACAGTAAATGTTCTTTACATATAAATGTGCTGCAAACTGGAGGGGGGTTGCGGTCTGGTTCCCCTCCATGAACTGAGTTGTGTGTTGAAGGCTGGAAGCTGTCCCCAGTTGCATCGGACTGAATCAGCTTCCTTTCACCTGCCGTTAGGCCCTGCCACGAGTGCCTTGTCCTCCTACCCTGCTTCTTTCATGGAGAGGGTTGTGGATACATGGAACAGCCTTCCTGAGGAGGTAGGGAGTTAGTGGACTCAGAAATAGTGGAGGAATTCAAGAATGCATAGGACAGACATAAGGCAATTCAAGTGGGGGGTAGGAGGAAGTAGGCTGTTGGTTAGCTAGAATCTGCAGCCTACGCATTAGGTAGGAAAATGGGCAGACTAGGTGGGCCAAGTGGTCCTTATCTGCCATCAAATTCTATGTTTCTATGTTTCTTCTGGCAATCCAGAACAACCATCATCCATCCTGTTCTCAGCCTTGAGTATTGTGAGTAGTTCACAGGGTAGCTCCCTGCAACATATCTTTTTAAATCAAAAGTGTGTCATCTGATAATTGTGTTATTTCCATGAACTGAGCCCTCCATCTCCGGATTACAATTGGGGTGTGTGCATGTTGTTTTTCTTTCACAGGGCCCCAACTAGCTGCAACTCCAGCCTACCCCTGGCAACGGTCCTGGCTAGCCCTTTTTTCCATCCTGGGTACCCAGAGAGTGTGATTAATTGGGACTCTGATTGCATGCACAGCAGTGTGATTTTTAGTGTGATTAAGCCAATTAACCTGATTGCCCCCATCCTTGTCATGGTCCCCCTGAATAAATCAGATCTACTTTTTTCTGCAATTTACCTTGACTGTGGTGTCAGTTTATATTGAAGGTATTACATTTTTTCTTTTGTATTGCATCACCTTGTTTTACAGGGGATCCCCAGAGCCAAGCTGAAGGAACCAGTCCTGGAGGTAAGTGTTCAGCATATGTGTGTGTGTGTGTCAGACTGGTCAAGAGTATTGGGAAGGTATACATTATGTACTGTGTGGGCCACTAGAAGGAGACAAGGGAGGTCACAGTGTCTCAGAGGGCTGTGGCCTGGTTATTCAGACTAATACCAACCCAGACCTTTGGGTGGAGGCACCCGTCACTGAACCTAGACCCCTTAACCTGTTGTTTGCCAAGCAGGCAGGGGTAGTAGCCCAAGGGATAGCGCCACCTGGGGGTTACACTCATTGTGCCCTATTGGCAGTTAGTCAATATGCATTTACAGCCTCTCCAGATCCAGTCTATTACATGGATCTATGAGGCCAGGTTGCGACAGATCACCCATGTAGGTGTGACCCCTACACCTTACTCATTTGGCGCCTGAAGCAGTGTGACATGGAGCGCTTTGCCGTTTCCATACACACGTATAGCTCAATCAGGCAGTATAGCACAGTGGTTTAAGGCTGTGAGCTGCAAATCTGGTGACATCCAGCAGACCAGACCTGGGTTTGAATCCCACAGCTTCCACTTGCATACTGTGTGACCTTGAGCAAGTCACTTAACTTACCTGTGCTCCCAGGTTGCACCTGTAAAAAAGCTTTCAGCTTAGTGTGTCTCACCTGGTTAAATAACTAAACAAAAAAAAAAATTCAGCAACTTATAACCTTTAGTGTTTGCTGTGCTATGAACAATAGTTCTCTCCTTAGTTGGTTATATTGTTGTTTAAACTCTGTTACTATAGTATATAATACTTTTTCTCTCTATCTTGCAGGATCCTAATAAGTGGAGATAATAACTGTTGCTACTATCTAACTTCTCTCTGTATATCCGTTTCCTTTTCTGGGATACCAAGCAGGTGTGCTCCTATACGAACCAACTCTCAGGTGAATCCTCTTAGCTGTCTGCTGTCTGGTTTATTCCTGTCTCTGGGGTGAGTACCCTTTCTTCTTCCTAATTAAACTGGTGGTAACCAATAATGGCAGTGACATCCACTGCACCGCATGGGTGGAGATGAGTCTCCTGGAATGTCAAGGGACTGAATCACCCAGCCAAACGAACTAAAGTCTTGCAGTTCCTGAACACTATGGGAGTTTATGTGGCCGTACTCCAGGAGATGCACCTCACCAATCGCATGGTCCAGTGGCTCAAAAAACTTTGGGTGGGCTCGGTGATTGCCAGCAGCGCCACTACAAAATTCAAAGGAGTGGCTATCTTAATCTGAAGATCAGTGCTTTGGGCAATTGTGGATAAGTGCCTAGACTCCCAAGGGAGATGGATAGCAGTCAGATGTTCTTTTCTGGGGGGATGGAGCAATAGTGGCCAATGTGTATGGCCATAACACAGACTCTGGGGATGTATAATCTGAGCTGAGCCAAGCCTTTGCAGAACTCATGGAGGGTACATATCATCTACCAATACTATTGGAAGGGGATCCTAATTCAGTCCTAGATGTCTTTCTCTGCAAATCCCTACCCACCCTGCAATCCCATCCTAAAGTGCTAGCAACCCTAAATGATCTAATGACAGAATGGACCCTTTGTGACCCCTGGAGAAGGAATAACTCACAGGGGCGAGACCATTCTTTTTATTCAGCGGTACAGTGCACTCCTAGTAGACTAGACTTTGGCTAACTAACCATACAGCTCTAACAGGGGTTATGGATGCCTCAATTGGTAGTATTGTGATCTCAGACTATGCCTCAGTATCACATTTATTCTCCCCACCGGGCCAGGGGCCCCCTCCACAAGATGGAGATGCAACCCCTTACTGCTGCAGGATGCATCTTTTTAAACTTACATAAAGGAAGAAACTCGGTCCTACTTTTCCCTTAACACCCCTGGGGAGACTCGAGCATCCACAGTATGGGAGGCTTTCAAGGCTGTTATTAGGGGGAGAATTAGCTCCTTCTCAGCAGCACGAAACAAGGCCCAGGCAGAAAATATACGCTCCCTACAAGCCGAACTAGTAACACTGGAGAAACAATTCAAAGTCTCTGCCCAGAACCCACTTAACTCCCCTCTGCTAGCCACCATTACAGGTCTGAAATATAAGCTAAACACTTTGCTAAACAAAAAAGCGGAATGGCAACTACTCCGTGCCAAGCACAAATCATGGGATGCAGGGGATAAGGGAGGCAAGTTACTGGCTTACTATCTTTGAAAGCAACAAGCCTCATCTAGGATACTGGCCCTGAAAAATAAGCAGGGCAATATAGTCTCGGCACCAAAGGCCATTAATGATGTGATGCAGAGCTTCTATAAAGAGCTGTATCAAACCTGGAATACACTCTCAGATACAAAGCTGTCCTCATGGCTGTTCGAATTATTTCAGGGAATTTCTCTTCCCTAAGATTTCCTTGCAACAGCATCATGTGCTGGATGCTCCAGTCACCCCTGAGAAGCTACAATATGCCCTATCCCAAATGGCAAAAGGAAAAGCTCCGGGCCCAGATAGAATGTTGGCTGAGCTCTACCAACTTCTTAAAGCTGAAATTATCACATCCCTTCTGCAAGCTGTACAAGAAGCCCAGAATGCAGGAGCTCTACCCCCCCCCACTATGCAGGAAGCCCTAATAACCCTAATTCCCAAGAAATCTGTAGATCCTCTACAATGTGCCAACTTCTGGCTCATCTCTCTGCTTTCTGAAGACACTAAGCTACTAGCCAAGGTCCTAGCAAATAGGCTATGCGAAGTCCTAGCTACCCTCATACACCCATCACAATCTGGCTTCTCATAAGGAAAGTTAGGCACAGACAACTTATGCCTAGTCCTTAATCTGAAGTGGCTGGTGCTTCACTCTAAAACCCTGATGGCAGCTCTGGCAGTCGACTTTGCCAAGGCATTCGACTCATTAGAATGGGGTACCTCCACAAGGTTTTAAACCTGTATTGGTTTGGATCCTATTTCTGTTCTTGGGTTTCTACACTATACCATCTGCCAACAGCCGGAATTGTCACCAACAGGGACATTTCCCCTCCCTTCCCCCTACAAAGGGGTACCAGACAGGGCTGTCCCCTCTCCCTCTTCTTTTTATTATAGCCCTGGGCCCTTTAATTAGGAAACTAATGGCTACCCCAGGCATTATAGGGGTTCCTGTTAAGGAGACACCCTTCTTGGTTAATGCCTACATGGATGATATGTTACTCATGCTGTCCAACCCAGAGCTTTCCATACCCATAATCCTGTCCATACTGCAGGATTTTGCCTCTCTCTCTCTCTCTCTCTCTCTCTCTGGACTGCTAATCAACCAGAAGAAAGCAATTCTCTCCCTGCTGAATATGAGGTGTGGCAGGAGCTGTCTTATTGGTACTGACATTACCTGGGCTCCCACAAGGATTTTCTTTCTTATTTATTTAATGAAATATTCAGAAAGACCTTTGAGTCTGTGACTCATTTACAAAGGTTCCACGTCAGACATAAAAGGATACATGGACAGAAGTTGGAATACAGATTACAAATAACAGTCAGTGAGGTTACATAGTTGTGCAGTTGTTGAATAACAGCAAGTTATTCAGGGTCTTTATCATTTCAGCCTGGAAGGACTTGGAAACAGTGAATTTCTCCCCTCTTCTGGCTACCTTAGTGGCTGAAGTCCAGATATGGAAGAAATTATGGCTAACTTTTAAAGGCAAAGTTGAGGCTATTCATATGTTTATTTTCTCCAGAGTCTCCTACCTTTTAAACAACCTCTCAATTCTGCTCTCCCAGAGACCATTCAACACCCTAGACAGACTTAGCTCATCATTTTTATGGGAAGGTAAAGCTGCAAGATAGGGGTGCTCAAAACTATGGGCCCACTGGACCAAAGGTGGGCTGGGGCTCCCATGGTTCACAGGCTACCATTTAGCCTTTCAAATGGCTCAAACCGCAGCCTGGTTCATCCCCTACTCTACCCCCCCCCGTGGGCTCTTCTTGAAGTGGCCTTATTCCAGACAATTCACTTTTCTCCTTATTATCTAACAAAAACCTGGGAATCAGCTTACCCCCATCATGATGGAAACTTGCAGGTCTTGACGCCAGACAATGGCAATTACTGGGGTTCCAGACACAGGCTATCTCCCCCCGCTCTTCTACACCCCCTATTGAATAACAAGCTCATTATGGTAGACCGTAGACCCCTGAACTGCATCCAGTGGGCATCCAAAGATATTCGGGTGGTGGAACACCTTCTTCTCCCGAATAGCAAATTATTGATGTCCTTTGAGCAACTACGGGACACCTATGGGTTGAAGGCATCAAATTTCTGGAGACATCTTCAGATACAGAGTGCACTAACTCCCCTTTTAATTGCCCTCACTACCAAGGACACTTGAAGCTGTCTGAACAATCTCCATCTGCCTAAGAAATGACAAGGCCTAGTGGGTGTTTTCTATAAAGTACTCAGAGACTCACAGCCAGATACCATCGTTGCATGTCGAACAGCCTGGGAAGTGGAACTTAGTCATCCCCTGTCCCCACAACAATGGTCAGACTGCTTCATTACCACACATACAGCATGCGAGACTCCAGGAGTCAGCTGATTCAATTAAAAATCCTTCTCAGATGGTACAAGACCCCAGCTCTACTTCACAAGCTCAAGATATTGAAACATGATAAATGCTGGAGGTGTCAATCTTCACCGGCCCACTTGCTCCACATTATGTGGATGTGCCCAGTTCTTCAGGGGGTTCTTGACCTAAGGTGCTGGATGACTACTCAAAGATTGTAGGCAAACCGCTGTTACACTGTCAGTGCTCCTTACTGCTTGGAGATGTTTCTATATTGGACCCCCTGAATGTCCCCCTCAAGGCATGGATCCTGTCGGCTGTAATGGAGGCCAAAAGGGCCATCCTAATGAAGTGAAGACAACCTTCCATCCCCATGATCTCACAGTAGTCAGCTGCCATGGCTCGGTTAGTCATTTTTGAGAGGCTTATAGCAGCAGGGAAAGGCCAACTCCCCAGATTTCACAAGAAATAGGATGCATATTTGCATTCCCATATCTGTGCAGTCTCTCCCCCGTCACTGTAAAACCCCCCACTGTCATAAATAGGAGCTATCTCCCCCAACCATCCCAGCCTTGCCAAGTGATGAGGAATGCGAATGCTTCACTTGCTTGGTCAGTAGTGTCCTTATGTGCTACTTGTTCTATATCTAGCCACATATTCTCCCCTTATTGTCTTTCCCTTTTCTCTCTCTTTTCTTTGTCAGAAACTCACTCTGAGCTAATTCATACAATATGTGTTTGGGATCCAATTATAACAAATTGTACGATCCATAGATAGATAGATAGTGAATGATTCTGCTACACACTGGTTGTTAGGGATTAACTGTATTGCACATGTCATATTAAGAATAACTTATGATTGCTCCTCTGCAGAATTAGACCTCCCAGAATGTGAAGAACACTAACTGTAGTACTGTTATTTCTCCTTTAATACCTATTGTGTTATATTACTCTGTGTTTTATATGTATTGCTCACCAATGTTGTATCTGTGTAGTGGAGTAGGTGTATACCTGGCACACTGACATCTTTTTCATGGTTTTTGTTAATGGAAAACTCAATACAATCTTATATGATAAAAAAAGAAACACCTGTAAAAAGGACCTGACAGTTGTAAAAAAAAAATACCTAAAACACCTGCAGGACAAAAATGTATCTGATTCCACATGGTTCTGGGTACAGATAAATGCACTCCTAAAGGGTCGTGCCAGTTCTATGTAATTTGACATAGTGCCTGAAAAGTTCTACCATGACCTTTTGGCTGCTGTTAATTTCTTCAATAACATTTACTGATGATTGGTTCAGACCTCCCTTCCTTGGGTCCCTTCATCTCTCTTCTAATCTGCCTACACCTGGAGTTTCCCAATGATAAAGAGAAATGAGGTGTTCTCTCTCTTACAACACTTAAGGTCTGAAGGTTCAGCTGGATATAATATACTTGAGCCAAAGCTCCTAAAGTTAGCTACTCCTGTTATTGCCTCCCCTGTTGCTATGCTGGTTAACAAATCCTTACTTGAAGGGAACATTCCTGAAGGCTGGAAAGATTTTTAGTTATTCCAGTGCACAAGGCCATTGCCAAGGAATCAGTTGTAAACTCTTGCCCAGTTTCCCTGCTTAATCTCCTGGCCAAAATACTCAAAATGTAACTAATAATCAGCTACAGAGGTTAATTTATAATCAGCTACAGGTGTATCTGGAGCAGCATCAATTTCTGAATGGCAGGCAGCATGGTTTCAGGAAACAACACAGTGCAGACCCTGCATTGGTCAAGCTGTCTACCAATACACTGGAGGCCATGGATAAAGAACATTTGACAGGTGCTGTCTTTATAGATCTCTACAAAGCCTTTGATTTGGTGAACCATACCCTCCTTTTAGATAAATTAAAACTGCTTGGTTCTGATAGCTTACCCTGCCAGTGGTTCTCTCAGTACCTGGCTAATACCGTAAGTCTCAACAGGTTAAGTTGAAGGGTGTCCAATCTATGCAAAGACCTATAAAGAACAGTATTCCCCAAGGCTCCATTTTGGGCCCTTTGCTGCTCTCCCTCTTTATTAACGATATACAGTACCTGGTAACTCTGGCAGTGCTAATTTACTGTTGTACATGGGTGCTGTACAGATTCTCTGCCAATGTCAACCACGTCAACAGTCAGCTTGCTAGCAACTTCAGAGAATTAGAACAATGGTTCACCAGTAACAAGCTAGTCCTGAATAGAATGAACACTAAGGCCATCCTGTTTGGTCAACGACATCTGGATTCTAAACAGCATTTGTTACCTATCGCCATGTTCATTGGGGCTCAAATTGTGGTGGTTGACTCTATTAGATATCTTGGTATGTTCATCAACCCCAGGAAGTCTCCTTTAAGAACCATGAAGATCATGTCTCAAAGTCGCTGTGCCAGAAAATTGAGTTAGTTTACCAGCTAATTAATTAACTTTAAAAGGATTCTCAACATGCTATTGCCAGCAGTATGCTGTTCACAGTACTTCTGTATGGTGCCCTGGTTCTGCAGACCCTAAGGTGCACAGAGGCTAATGAGCTAAAAGTTCTCTACAACAAAAGTGGTCCTTTGGCTTTGGGTGCCCCACTGAGGGAGCACTATTGTGATGTCTTCCACTCCTTAAATTGGCCCTCCTTTGAAGGACAGTTTGCCTATCCTCTTCTCTGTCTAGCATTCAAACTAGTGAGGGGTGCCACCCCTCCTGGTCTCAGTGATGTGTTGGCAATTAAACCCTCAAGGAGAATGTTCCTGCCCTCCAGCTGTATGTTACTGGAAAGAGTAACCCTGTGATTTAATTGATATTGTTATAGGTTGTATTGCTTGTCTGATTTCCTGGGCTGTTTTGTTATGTTTTGATGTAATTAATTATGGGTTACCCCTGAAAAGGGACTTTTAGTCTCAGTGGGCCCACCAGGTCAACATAATTCAATAAAAAAATATTTAAATACAGTTAAATCAGTCACTATTCCAGGCCTTCTTACTGGAGAATACTGCCTGCTGCTGTAGTGTTGCATTTTAATAAAAAATAGATGGTTTTGTATACAATAGTGAAAGTGCAAATAGTTCCAGATGGGGACAGCATTTAGGTGGGTAGTCCCTCTGAGTGGTGTAATTTCCCTGCTCAGTCAGATGCTAATTACAGAGTTCTCTGCAGAACATTTTTCTGTATGTCCAATGATTTCTAACATACAGTAACATGTACTGTAGCTTTAAAGAAATCCCATCTTAGTTTAACAGCCATCACACTACAGTGTTCAGGACTTGGTTTTCAATGCAAACAGTTAATATATGGTTTCTAAGAAACTACAAGATCAACAGATTTGAAACTTCACATGCCTTCCCATTATTAAAAAAGATCATGTTCTGAAGTTTTAGATTCCTAAGCTTTGTGGTTTACATGTTGTAGCAGGGGAGGGGTGAAAGTGGAGAACATGTTGGAGTAGGACATCAGACATTTGTAGACAGCATAACTACTGTTCTATAGACACTTCACATTTGAAATTGCTCAAGGCTCTTGGAAATTGTTATAAGTACTGTTTTTATGAGGCTTGCCATGCACATTTTTCAAACATTCGATAAACATAATGCCAACACTCCCTGAGAAGCCAGCACTTCACTTGGTTTAAAATGTTATCCATTGAGAGAAGAATCAATGTTTCCATCATTAAGATGTGACGTTAAATGACCACTGGCTTCTTCAGACATTCAGACTATGATTGTGTATGGAAAAAAGCTTGAAACATAAAGGTCAAACTGAGGAGGCCCTTTTGCCTGTTTTGCAGGATTATCCAGACTGAGGTTAAAAATACAATCAGTGCTATTTAGAAACAGAATGGGATAACTCAGGCATCCTGCACAATATTTCCACCCTTCATGAAATAGTACCTGATGAAAGTGCTCAAGGCTATTTGTGGTTTCTGTGCTTTTGACAGACTGTACTCCTTACCAGTGGGGCATTCTGACTAAGAAGCAGTTGACCAGCAACACTGGCACAGGGTCAGTTGAACAGCTCTACTAATCCACTGCCAGTTGACAAGTAACACTGGTCTGGGGTAATGCTTCTATTTCAACATGTCACCCGAAACAAGGAGCTCAGCAGTCAGCATAGCCTAGTCGATAGGGCATATGATTGTGAACCAGAAGATCTCGATTTGAATGCTTATTCTCCTAGTTTCTCCTTACACTCTAATTACACCAGAGTGGTGATCCCTGTATTGTGGTGTTGGAATAGTAAATATACACTACGGAGAGTTAATAACAATCAGGAATATGTTGCAGTAAACTATTCTAACAGTACGCTGACTCCAGGCAAGTGCGGGCAGGAAAATGGCCCTGGGTCAGACTGCTCATATGTTAGACTGCCCCGGGTCAGTGCTTGGGGGATCTGTCACATAGAAGCAGTTGCTGAACACATAATGACCTCCAGCCTGCACTGGGGAAGTACAGTTATCATCAGTTATAAACTGGTTAGCTGTTCCTGAAAGGAGTCAGTCACAAAATCATGAAATTATAAACGTATTATTTTATTCAAGATGACACAGATTCTACAGGACATTGCAACAAAACTATACGGAGCAGTAATTCTACAGAAAAGAAAATAAGTTGTTTTCATACAGAACGTTTCAAGCAGAAAAGAATGATTTCCTCGCTCCCTCACTCTCTTGCTAGAAAGTAGATTAGCTTACTACAGGACACAGTTTGAATCAGGGCAGACATGAACTTTTAGCTGGCAGTTTGTTTCCTAGTCCAAAGCCTGATTGACCCTGTGAGGCCCAGTCAGCCACAAAACCCTCCAGTTGCTCCCCATGGCACATCATCCAGTATGTCACCCTGACATCACAGATTCAAAATCTTTTGTCTGGAGCATCCGTTAGGATAATCAGCTGGTACCAGTGTGTAGGGTAATTAACATGAATCCCTTTTCAGGAATGTTTGTCTTGCTAGCCAACTTCTGACATCAAGGACACTTCTAGTGCTCAGCCTTATTTCAGAGGTCTGAAATGGACATACATAAAGTAATAAATTTAGAGCCAGAGCCCAGCTAGACTGCTCTCCATTTTGGGGTCCGTGGTTCTGGATGGGTTCTCGGTGATTCACCGCCCGAGAGTGGACCATAGGGGCGGGGGAGTTGCAGTCTGTTTTAGATAGGAACTGGACCTCAGGGAGGTGCCAGTTGGATGTACTAACTCCTTTGAATGTTTTGTGGGTGCAGGTGCAGGCTTCAGGATACTTCTCATTTATCATCCACCAGGTGATGGGAGGGAATTCCTGAGGAATGCAGTGGATTTCATTGCCGAGATGGTTTTGGAATCCCCCCGATGGTTAATTCTGGGGGATTTCAATGCCTGGGCCGATGATGAACTCGCACTTTTTGGACAAAACCTCCTCTAATTGACTGATTCATTGGGCCTGACACGGGTTATTACTACTGCAACCCACCGGGGGGGACATTCATTGGACTTGATATTCCATCTGGGGATGGAAGTCTCTGATGTAGAGGTGGAGCCAATCAGTTGGTCTGACCATCATGCCCTGAGGTCCAGTTTTATGGCCCCCCGAAAGAGGCCTGCCCCTAAGGAGATAGTACAGTTCCATACTTTGAGAGGAGTTACCTCAGAAGGCCTAATGACGGAGCTTGACTTCTCAGGATTTCCAATGGATAGCATGTACCCAGGGTCTTTAGTGCTGGCCTATAATAGGGCAGTTGTGAAGGCCCTGGATGTCATTGCTCCATTCCATGTTCGCCCCTGTTCCCTTCACCCTGGGGCCCTGTGGTTTACTACAGAGATCCATGGGTTGAAGAGACAGGGCCGAAGATTGGAGAGACGCTGGTGGAAGACTCACTTGGAAGTTGACAGGCTTAGACTGTTAGATCATTATAAAATCTATCAGTTAGCAATCTCCCATAAGAAGACAGAGTTCCTGTCCAGGGAAATTGCTACAGCAAAGAATAGACCGTCCCAGCTCTTCTGGACTGTGGACAGACTGTGCAATCCAGTCTGTCTCCATGCCAGTCGAGCGTTATCACAGTTACAGTGTGAGGAATTTGTGACGTTCTTTGCTGATAAGGTGTCTGCTATCAGAGATGAGATTAGCCAGGGCCTCCCCATTGGGTCTTGCAGTGATCAATCGAGAGACACAAATATCCAATTAACTTGGTTCACTTTTAGTCAACCGGTAGTCATGGATATAGTGAGAATCGTCTAGACTTTGCGTCCAACCTGCTGTAGTTTGCATCCGGGCCCTACTCACCTACTCATGGGGTGTGTAGAGGTTATTGGCCCGATCCTTACTGGGATAGTAGTGACATCATTGGAGAGAGGGATCTTTCCTGATCCCTTGAAGGAGGCAATAGTACGTCACCTCCTGAAAAAGCCCTCCCTTGATCCCGACTGCCCAGGAAACTACAGACCGATCTCGAATCTTCCCTTTTTGGGGAAGATTATCGAGAAGGTGGTAGCCTTGTAGCTGGAAGATCATTTAAACATCCACAATATCTATGACCCTCTCCAATCTGGCTTTAGGAAACAGCACAGTACTGAGACAGCTCTTGTACGGGTACTGAATGATCTCCTGATGGCAAGAGATCGGAGAACTCATTCTATCTTTGTTCTCCTTGATCTCTCGGCAGCATTTGACAGCGTGGATCATGGGGTGCTGCTCAAATGCCTGTAGTCTTTCTATGGATTAAAGGGAGTGGTCCACAGTTGTTTTCAATCTTTTCTGCAGGGTAGGACTCAGAGAATAGTGTCGAGGATTTATTCCTCGACCTCTCGCTGCCTACACTGTGGAGTGCCACAGGGTTCGGTGTTGTCCCCCATGTTATTTGTGGTGCACATGCTTCCATTAGGGGACATTATAAGACAATATGGTTTGAGTTTTCATTGCTATGCCGATGACTCTCAACTCTATATGTCTTTTGTGCCCGAGCAGGAGTTTGAGTCAAGTACGCTGTTTAATAACTGTCTCCTGGAGATACAGAACTGGATGAGTACCAATTGGCTGAAGCTGAACCCAGGAAAAACAGCGGTATTGGTGGTGAAACCAGGGGTGAGGATATCAAGTCCGTGGGTGGAAAAACCCTCAGGTTTATTTCTGGGAGGATCCCCGCTCATGGCATCTAGTCAGTTACGTAACCTTGGTGTTATATTTGGCGAGGGCTTGACCCTGAGGGCGCAGGTGTCAGCCGTAGTCAAATCATCCTTCTTTCATCTAAGGAATATAGCATGTGTGAAACACTTGATTCCATCAGAGGATCTTCCTACCCTAGTCCACACCTTTGTTGCCAGTCATCTTGATTACTGCAATACCCTTTATCAAGGGCTGCCGGGAGTGGATGTCTGCCTCTTACAGCTGGTGCAAAATGCGGAAGCTAGGTTGTTGACTAGAAGCCTGGGGTCCAACCATATAACACCTAAGCATGGAATTGCACTGGCTGCCTGTACAGTGATGATCACTTCAAGATCATGCTGATGACCTATAAAGCCCTACATGGTTTGGGACCCCGCTACCTGAAAGAACCCTTAACTTCTTACTGTCCTTCCTGCTCCCTCCAATCCTCTGGTGAGGGATTGCTAGAGATTCCCAGGGTAACCTTAAAAACATCTGGTGGAAGAACATTTGCCTTTATGGCTCCTACCCTGTGGAATTCTCTACTTTGCCAGATATGCAATAGCCTGACTGTGGAGAGCTTTAAAATTGCTCTAAAGATTTTCCTTTTTAATCAAGCATTTTTTTGTGACATGAATTATGTTTGATTTTGTCTTGAATATAATGCTATTTATAATTGTGATTTTTAATAGTGTATGAAGGATATTGTAAAGGCGCCCTGACCTTTGGAAGGGTGCCTTATAGAAATAAACATTTACTTACTTACGTTGATAAGAACCCTAACTCTTTGTAGCAGGTAGAATTACATATGTAAAAAAACAAGAAAAAAGAAATACTGAACAAGTACTTACCAGATTGTTACATTACCTTACATCTGTTCCATTAGATTACCTCTGTTCCATGACATGGCCCCCAAGGAAAGAAAAAAAATTATTTTCTTAGCACTACCAACAGATTGTTTTCAATATGATCAGGCTGGCTCTACCTGCCATGCCCTCCGTTCATTGTTTATTGAAACCACACCTTAGTTTATCCTAGGTCTCCCCAACTGAAGAAAACAAAGAGAGATAAAAAACAGGTGCACTAGCTATTGTCTGGACAGCCCATCTGTACTGCCATGCTATGACCCACTGTTGTGCAAAATGTCTATATCATAGGCCTGCAGTACCAAACTGCATCTTAACAAATCTGCATTCTGTCCACTGGTCCTATTCAACCATGTAAGGTAGTTGTCATCGGTAACCAGGGGTGAACTCCCTTTCATACAGGTATGATTGCAGCTTCTGCAAAGCCCAGACACTCCTTCTCTATTGTGGTGTATGGGTTCTCTCTACACAGAAGCTTCCCACTCAGGTGCACAACTGGGTGCTTCTTTCCTGAGTGCATAATCTGACTTTGAACTTCACCTAGTATATGATCAGATGCATCCACTTGCACAATGAACCTAAGAGTGTTGTCTGGATGGGTGAGCACAGGTGTCTGACACAATGCCTCCTTCAGCTGGTGGAATGCAGTATCACAGGTTTCTGTCCACAGAACCTTTTCTGTAATTTTTTTCCTGGTGAGATCAGATGAGTTTGGCAACACTGCTTAAATTTGGCACAAACTTACAGTAGTATACTGCCATCCCCAGGAAGGCCCATACTTTCCTGCTGGTTGTTGGCATGGCGCATTCCTGGATTGCATCAATTTTCACTGGCTCAGACCAGATGTACCCACTCCCTACCCTTTGCCCACAGTATAACACTTTTGCCATTCCTATCTGGCACTACTCTGCCTTGACTGACAGCCCAGTAGTCTTCAGTCAGCAGAACACCTCAGTCTTATGTCTAACATGATCCTCCCAGGTCTGGCTACAGATGGCGATGTAACTTATATACATGAGAGCAAAGTCTCCTGACCCCTGCAGAATGAAGTCCATGAGCCACTGAAAGGTGAGTAGTGCATTCTTCATCCCTAATCGCATCACACTCAACTTAAATAACCCAAATGGGGCAATGATGGCAGACCTTTCTCTGGCTTCAAGGGCCAGGGCTACCTGCTAAAAGCCCTTTGTCTGGTCTACAATAGACAGGTAACAGGCTTCCCCTAACCCTCTAGGACTTCATCTGTCTTAGGCATAGTGTATGTGCCTGATTCTGTGCAGCTGTTGAATTGGAGTAGTCAACACAAAACCTCATGGGCCCATCCTTGTGGGAATCAGTACCACTGGGAAGTCCCAGGGACTACTTGACTCCATTTGATCTCCCCCTTAATAGCATGCCCTACACTTTCTGGGACTCTGTAGGATGGTTGTCTCAGTGGCAGTTGGGACCCTGTAGCCATGTAGTGCTCTGCCAGCTTGGTATTTCCTGGCTTCCCCATGAACATTTAACCAAATATACTCAGTACCCCACTCATTTTGGCAGTTTTAGGCTGATGCCAGCCACTCTGAGTTGGTAACAGAATCCACTGAGAATTCTCCCTTCACCTCCCCAAGGAACTCTACCAGCAGGTCTGGTTCTGCTCTCTCCTTCAGAGAGCTGCACACAGCCAGCACCATCTTGTCCTAGTCATGGTAGGGTTTTATCATGTTTATGTGGTAAACTCGCTGTTTGCACCTTCTTTTGGGTAGCTCTATGATATAATTAACATCATTGACCCTCCTGATCACCAGGTAAAGCCCCTCCCAAGCTGTCTGTAGTTTATTCTGCAAGGTGGGGATGAGCACCGTCGCCCATTGCCTGACTTTGTACTCCTGGGATCTGGCCCTAATGTCATACCAAGTTTTCTGCCTCTGTCGTGCAGTGGCTAAATGTCCCTGGGTGAACCTCATAATCTCCCTGAGCCATGTTCTGAAATTTAGGACATATACCACCACAGATCCCCTTGGGGAACAAGCTTACCCTCCCATTCATCCCTTACCAAATCAAAGGGCCTCATACCCTATGGCCAAACAGGATCTTGAAGGGTGAGAACCTGTGGACTCCTGGGGGACTTCCCTATATGTGAAAAGCAGATGGGGCAGGTACTTGTCCCACTATCTGACATGCTGATCAGTGAATGCCCTTGACATTTTCTTAAGGGACCCACTGAATCACAAGACCAGACCATTAGCCTGGGGGTAGTATGGTGAAGCCCTGAACTGCCTTATCCCACACTTCTTTCAGAGACTTACTATCTGATTAGACATGAAGTTGGTGCCTGGCTCCAACAGAATCTCCTGGGGAAAACACACCTGTTTTCAAGTCTGGGGATATGACCAGCATAAAGAGCTATCGTCCAATTTCTTTGCTGTCTCCACTTTCTAAGATATTAGAGCAAATCATGTTTGACCAAATTCTAGAATATTTAATAAACTATGACATCTGCACATCATGGCTTTTGTCTGGGTCATAGTACATTGACAGCCTTGGTCAGATTCACACAGGTGGTCCACCAGGCTCTTGATAAGGGTCTTTTTACTGTGGCTGCCTTTGTGAACCTGACCAAGGCTTTCAACTTTGTCAACCACAATCCATCCAATGACTTCAGTAGATCTGTCTACCGAAGTCATTGGATGGATTGGCAGTTACTTTTTTGGCCGCTCCCAGTCAACAAGGATCAAAAGTACTTTTTCTTCACTATCTGCTGTTCCGCTGGGTGTTCCACAGGGGTCTATCTTGGGTCCATTATTATTTAGTTGTTTTTTTTAATTCACTACCTTTAGTTTGCTCTAATACACAAATGTTTCTTTATGCAGATGATGCGGTGATCCTCATGAGTGGGTTCAACCTGGGGGAAATAATAAACTGGCCAGTGATTTTGTCTCAATACAAAATTGGTTTACTGACAATAAACTGATTTTAAATGGGAAAAAAAAAACTAAAATGATGATTTTTTATAACCAAAGCAAAAGGTTAAGTGAGATCCCTACCCTATTGTTATGTGCTTTGCAGAGAAACATTGAACAGGTTCAAAATTATTTTAAATATTTGAGGTTTATTTTAGATGAGAGCCTATCTTATGAACAACTTATTAGTACAATGATTAAACAAGTTCATCAGAGACTAAGCTGTCTTTATAGAATTAATTTGCTTCTTGTCCCATCAACTCATTTGTTATTGTCGCAGAGTTTTTTCTTATCTTTAGGATTGCTTTTCTATCATTCAACTAACCAGTGGTTGTTGAATAAGGTTAAGATGTAGACTAATTAAAAGGAAGATTTGCTTTTCAGTTACCAATTTCTACATAACACTGTAGTCTCTACAAAAGTGTGGGTTGGTGACAGTTGGAACAGAGATACCAGCTGCAAGTTGGGATACTAGCTAAAAAGATTACACTTAATAGGGTTCCATGTTATTTTCATGAGCTCTTTAAAAAACATGTTTCATTATCTCAGACCCAGACTAGATCTACACAATGTACCTTGTTTACAGTTCCTATAATGAAAACATCTATTGGACAAAGATTTTTGTTATATTCCTTACCGTATGTATATAATGCCCTACCTTTGTCGATATCTGGAACATTTTTTACACTACCCGTCCTTAAATCTGTATTAAGGAGAAATCTCATTGTCGCCAATGTTTGTGAGTGTTTGACTGTATGATAATTTTGTTTGTGACGTATTTATTGCCATTTTATACTTGTTGATTACTCTGATCACCTGTGTAAATGGGTATTTGGTCAATGGACTTTTCCAGATTTTAAATAAACAAAACAAATATCCTTAGCAGTTTGTTGGCCATCTTCTAAGCCTTAATGGAGGACAAGGCACTGCTTCCAGGTACCTTGTGGTATAATTCTTGACAACCAAGTTATGCCACATGCCAATGTGACTTGGGGTGCTAAGGGGCCCCACAGTGTATATGGCAACTCATCAAAAAATGGCTCTTCAATAACAGGTAAGGAAATCAAAACCACTTTAGCCTTGTCCCCAAGTTTCCTACCATCTGGCACAGTGGACAAGTCTATCAGTAGTTTGCCACATCTTTAAAAATACTGGGCCAGTACAAATTATTAGTCAGCCACCTTTTTGTACAGCTTACCCCAGGTGTCCTGAAAAGGATATGCTGTGGGATAAGGCCAGAAGCTGTTGCCTGTATACCTTAGGAACCACTATCTGCCAGAGCACCCTTTCTTCCAGTCCCCCCTTAGTAACCCAGTCATGGTTCAGTAGCCCATTCTCCAAGTACGCTTTCCTTTTTGTTATAAACAGAGACTCACCTTCCTCTCTGGTGGCTAAGTCCCATAGCTTTTGCAGGGATGGATCAGCTTGCTGATCTCTCCGTAGCTCCACATGTCTGACCTTCCCCAGAATGCATATCTGCTGTGGGAGAGCTACACCAGCTGGGGTCTCCTCAGTCTGTAGCTCTGGTTCAGAACTGCTGGTCCTATCTCATTCTTCAGCTACAACTTTTCCTGCTGCTGAGGTAGAGGTTGCTTCCTCATGCACAGCCCCTTCTGTGTCCTCATGAGCTGGTTCCCTCATCCTGCCATGGGTAGTGGCATACATAATATTGGCCCTACTATCAAATCCATTACCCATGATTACATCCATGAGCAGGTCTGGAACAACATCCACCTTCCAAGAGGACAGGCAATAATTAAATGAGATTGAGTAGATGTTGGAGATAGCAGGTTGACCACACACTCTGACCTTGTGGAGGAAAGCAGAAACGTATGGAGATACAGCACTATTATTTTTTAAAAAAAAGGTATGTCACCTATGCCTGGAAAGTGTGTCTCCTTTCCAGTCTTGACTTTTTGCCGACTGCTAGTTGTAGAGCATCTTCCTGGGGTTTGTTCTCTCTTTGTTGGCAGGGGAAGGCCTATTATAGGTGGCAGTCTGGGGAGTTCTCCAAGGTTGAGATGGATTGCTGGCAGAGTTGAGAGATCATTTGGGAATACTAAAACACTGAAGAATGTGTAGAAGAATGGGCTGATGAATGGACCTAAGAGTGAGCCACACACTATACTCACTAGAGCGCTGCACACTAACAAAACTTATATATTTCACAAACCAGGGCTGTTTCTTATTCATCTTATTATATTATGCTGTTTTCATTAAATTAATGTGCATTTAATCTCAAAAGTAGCTAAACACAACAATAATTTGTAGGTAAATTTATGAACAGCTGGAAGCGGTTGCTTTTAATCACTGAAATATTAATTGCACTATATTATTTTATAAAGATTGTATTCAGATTTTTAATTTAAACATTTTTTCTTTTGCATTTGTATATTGAATCTTCTTTTTTGCACTGTATGCAAATCAGTTATGCGGCTTCGGGCTTAACTGCACATACATGGTGTCTTGCTGTTAGATTAAGCTCAACCTCAGCACTGCACAGAGCTTCTTTCTCCTTGTTTTACAATCGATAAGATTATTATTATTTTTTTGCTTCCCTGAGCAAATTCCAAGAGCTTGGAGGGCGTTTATGCTACCTGAAGAGTTTTTCTTTATGTTGCATGGTTCCAGTAATAGCTGCAAGTAATTTCTTATGCATGTGGGTCTCAGCAATATGTTTGAAGCTCTTTAAACATCCTTAACAGATTTTAGCTTGGTGAAGACTGATGAGATCTTGTAGCTGCATGTGGCTTTTGCTTAGTTCAAGCCACAAAGCTAAGTTAAATTTGAAGCAGTTTATAGCAAAACGTAAGTTTCATTTTAGAATTAATTAAAACCTTTTTAAACAAGTGAAATACCTATCTGGGCTATTGGTCTACTTGTTTTATATAGCTTGAAAATATTCCACATTACTACAGACCTGTTCTGTGAGTTTAATGTTTTAAATGATTGTTTAAAATACATGCTAGAACTGTGTCAGCTTTGTTAGCAGCCTTCTTATTAGATATAAATGTATTTTAGGAATTTGATATCTTCTCATAAACATTGCTTCTTTTTAATCTAGTGAAAGCACTGGCGGGAAGTGATATGCTCCCTCCAGAAATATCACTGGAGGAAAAAGGCAAAAACAGAAACCACAATACAAGGAGGAACTTAGGATGTGAACTATCCCAATGTCCTACCTTAACACTGAATGACTGCTAACTGTTGAAACAGTGAACAAGTGGATAAGTACTACAATCTTTCTCATTTGTTTTGCTGCTGATTATTTATCTGCTATAGCTTGGGGTCAACTCTTTTTCTGCACCCACCAGGAGTTCCTTTTGGAAACACACAAGCACCCCAAAGCACTTTAAAGTCATTCATTTTATTTTCTGAGTGGCCTGGCTGCTGGGCCTCATTTAAGATTAGTCTATGGGCTGCAAGTGTGATCCAGATGTGTCTCAACAGTATAAAAAGGGACATATAAAGGAAGAATTAGCCACATCAGCATATTTGGCCTTAAGGCCATTCCAAAAGAAACCAGTGGTAAAATTAAAAATGTTTTATATAATCTCTTTACACATGTACTTAAATTACCTGCAGAGGATCTAGTCATAAGGGATGCATATAAACGGGAAATGATACTATAGCTGGTCAAGAAGATGCCTTGATTTAAGGAAGAGAAATGACAGAGATGAAATTAACAAAAGCTATGCTCCTTGACAGGACAGGTGTCAACATAGCTGAGTGTGCCCTTCTTGATATTTCAAATGTAACTGCTGATAAAGAGGAACATGACAGCACAGCATACAGAGGTGGAATACATTATTATTTATGGACTAAAAAGAACCAAGAATGAAAATAAATCAAAATCTAAAGTGATTGTACAGGATTTACTTGAACAACTTTTAAATATTTCCATAGAGAAAGAAGAAGCTATCTCTGTACTTAGACTGGGCTCTGAACCAGATTGTGATCAGATCCAAGTAACTACTACATATCAAAGTCTGTATAAGAAAATAATTAAGCAATAAGGTATTTCTTAGGGTTATGTTAATGGTCTGTTAATCACACCCTGGGGGTGTGATGTGGCATGAGGCACAGCCAAATACCACATGCCCACAGGGTGTGATTAACTGACCATCAACATAACCCTAAGAAATACCTTATTGCTATTATGGTAGTGGTAAAAGTCACTTTGTGTTATACAGTACATGTTTATTTATTTTGTTTCATGTTTGTGCTTGAGGTTTCAAAAAAGTCCCTCCGCAGTCATTTAGAACATTAGGTCGGGCATGGAGTGGTTACACAGGTGATGGTAGCACAGGAGACACGCTGGTCTAAGGAAATCTGTTGGTGTTTACTTTTACCATTGCGGGTGTTGGAAACTAAGGTTAAAGTAAGCACAGAAGGTTGATTTCTTATTTTTTAGACTATTGTTTACTTCATTTAAAAGTTGTAGTCAGTGCGGTTGTAAACATAACTCTGTACAAGGAAGTACCTCACCTATAAGCCACCTGCTGTGCATGTTTCGGCACTAGTTCTTGTCGTCATGGTTTACTTTCCTCAGCTATGTACTACACATTGCTTAAATACTGATGTGTTTCACTGTTAATGGTGTTTGGAATATAAATTGATTGCCTTGCTTTTTTTTTCATTGACCTGATGTTCTACATGGTGCTGTTGTCTAGCAGGGGACTCATGGACAATGGCATAGTTGTTAGAGCAAAAGTTACTGTATTTTACAATCCCACTTCACTGTAAATGGTGCTTGAAGGGAGCTTGCAACATAACAGGATTTCCGTTCATTTTTTTTTCATCGCCCTGACGGTATATGAGGTGCTGTTACCTAGCAATGGGTCACTCGTGGACAATGGTAAAGTTGTAAAACATGGGACCAAAAATTAACAATCTTGTTTCCTGCATTTGTAAGCTACAGTCAGTGAGGTTGCAAACATAAGTATCTGTAATGAAGTAGCTCACTGCTAAGCCACCTGCTGTGCGTGTTTCGGTGCTCGTCCTTGCTGATACTGTTTACTTTCCTCTGTTGCACAGTTCACATTACTTAAATGCCGTTGTGTTTAATTGTAAATGGTGCTTGAAAGGAGCTTAAAACATAGATCACTTGCCTAATTGAGCTGCCAGCAGTTGGGACAACACATCAACCTCATTAATTACAGCCACTTCATCATCTGGGGTCCAAATGTCAAAACCAGATGAATCGTGGCTGTCATTGCCATGGAGGGTATCTAGGAACATCTCCATCTCATCATCAATGATTGTAAAAGAAAGCTCAATTTTGTTGTTTTGGGCATTATATTTAACAACAGGTATCTGTTGGGATTTTTGGGACAGCAGATTTGACAGATGAATATTTAACTTTTTAAATAATATGAGGCGCTGCCAATGCGAAGTGGTCACAGTGAACAATGGTGGACAGTAGGACAGTTTTAGAATACTGATATGGAATATTTTTTATAATAAAGTTCTTTAAGGTGTATCCCTGCTTTTGTACTGCAGCTCAAGAAGCATGTTAATCAAAGATGAATGTAGGACTCATTGAGGGATTTCAGCCAATCAAAAAGCTTTACTATTAATACCATTGTTATAATGGGAAATATTGGGCTGCTGGATAGTTTGGGACTGTATGTCATCCCAGTGTTCCCAGGAACAGAAATCATTTACTGCAATAAGAAAAAAGTTTCAGACAGTAACTTATTAGAAGCTGCAAATAGAGGAAAGCAAATTGCTGACTCCAAGATTGGCTCAATATGCAACATTTCTGTCTCAAACAAATATGAAGCTTTAGATATGCAAAACTATTGACTGTCCAATAAGCTGCTGTCTAAAAACAAACAAGAGGATATCTTATTTTTATCTTGGAATATTGCTGGACTTCTAACAAAACTTGTTGGCAATGAATGCCAAGACTATATAAATAATTTTACAATAATAGGTTTACAATTATATATACAATTATAGGTTTACAACCACAATTACATTTACAAGATGGTACAAAGATTGAAAATGTATTAACATACAGATACTTAGGGTTTCAAGTAGATGCTAGAATGACATATGTAAATCATATATCAGTTCAGGTAAAGAAAGTGAATAAAAGATTAGGGGCCCTTAGAAGAGTTGTGGGAGCTTTACCTTTGGTGGCAAAGAAGCGATTGGCAAAACAGATGCTGTTACCCATATTGGAGTATGGTTCTATAATTTACATGAATTCGACTAAAACTGCTTTAAATTTGGTTAATCAAATATATTATAGGATAGGTAAATTTGCTTCCGGAAGTATTAAAAATGAACATCATTGTATAATTTATAATAAGTTAAATTGGCTTCAACCTGAAGCAAAAAGAAACTGCCTCTGGCTTACTATATGTCATAAGATAATTCACAAAAAGTATAACCATCCTTTGTATAAGCAATTAAAAAGAAAGATAAATAACGAATCATATATAAAGACTAGGAATCCATTAAGCAATATCCCAATGTATAGAAGCTTTAATAGACTAGGGACAGTATGCTCCAGAATAGAGTAGCATTACGTTGGAATGGTTTGACTGAATCACAGAAAACAAATTTAGATTTTTTTAAATTTAAAAATGAATTGTTTAATAGTTTGTATTTTATATGTATGTGTCTTAAATAATGTATGTATGTAGAGTGCGATTATGTTTGCTTGTATTGGTTATGTTAAATGTCAATTGTTAATTGGTAATTGTATTAGAATCTACATGCAGGACTTTGTTGTAAATGGGACTTTGTCCTAACAAATGAATTTCCTGTGAAAAAATAAACTTTTAATCAATCAATCAATCACAAGAAATATGGCATACAAGTGAGTCTGATGTCACATTAAATGGTTATATAACCTGTTATATACCAGGGAATAGAACTGCCAAAACTGGAAAATATGCAGGAGGACTAATTACCTGTGTAAAAAATGAAGAAGAATATTAAAGCAGACTTATTACTTACTGATGATAACTCTATTTCTTATTTAAGTTTTGCTTTATTAATACATATATCTCACCCCTAAACAAAAAATATTATTATGAAGGTATCTGGGAAGAACTAGAAGCCATGATACATAAAAGCTGGACTATTTCAGCCTGCAAAACAATATTTTCTCTGCACTGATTTTAATGCCAGAATAGGGGACTTCAATGGCTACACAGACAGCCCTTTTCATAACTGGTGCCATAGGGATGTGCACAAATTTCATAGATGCAGAGAAGATACAAACCATACTAAAACTGGACTTAAACTAATTGATATATTCAAAACACATCATCTCACCCCTCTGAATGATGGGATTAGAGGCAGTGAAAGAGGTAATTTCACTCTTTATGGTCTGTTTGGTCCATCAGTTATAGACTATTTATTTTGGAATGCAAATATGAGTCAATGGGATATGTGCTACATAGAGAAAAGAGCAGATAGTGATCACTTCCCATTGGGAGTATGGGCAACGCTTACCAACAGAGATTCAAGAAATTTAGCATCATTACCCCAAATTGAGGTGGGAAATCAAAACAAAATCAACTGGGAAAAGCTACCTGAAAATGCTATTCAACAAATAAAAGAGTTTGTTGTAAGTCATTTGATGGAGCTTGTGAACAATAAAAAACAGATTAAAGAGAGGTTGCAGGAAAGCCTTTTAGAAATAAAAACAATTTTAACAGACACAGCAACAAGCAGTAGTCAAAGAAGATCACAGGAGACCTGGTTTGACTTGGGTTGTAGTAGAGCTAAGAAAGAGTTAAACCAAGCAATCAGATCCCATAGATACATAAAAATAAGAAGGGTTTCAGTGAATTAAATCAGCTTAGGAATACATATGAGAACCTACTTAAGCTAAAACAAAAAGAGTTCCAAATGAACCAGTGGAATAAAATGCTAGCAGTAATAGAGAAAAATGATGTCCACTCATATTGGCTGTTAGTAGCCAGAGAAACCAAATCTTAAATACGACATGGATTCCTATATTCCTCTAGATGCATGGCTTATTCATTACACAAATATTTTTTATGACCCAAATGTTGACATGCAGGAGAACGACTTTGATAGTAAGATGTTATACTTTAGTCCACTTAGAGTAAATGAGGTCTATTTTGCACTAAGTTCTTTGAAAAAGAGGAAAGTAGCAGGACCAGATTTAATCGCAGCAGAAGTCTGTCTTCTTTCCCTTTCTCACTAGGTGAGGATTCTTACAAAATACTTTAATGAGTGTTGTTATGCTCTTCACTTTCGACCATCCTTGAATGGCACAATTATAATATCAATCTATAGAAAAGGGGATAAGAATGATCAGAAAATCTACTGACCTATATCTTTGTTAGATACTATGAATAAAATGTTCACTAAAGTAATATTAGTAAGACTGGTTGACCAAGTTACAAATTTAGGGGTCTTTCTGATCAACAGGCTGGATTTTGTGCAGGCTCCAGTACCATTGACAATTGATTTATCATCTGTCATTTCTATGAAAAATATGTCACCCTGTGAAAACAAAAATTCTATGCAGTATTTGTTGATTTCAGATTGACTTTTGATACGATAGCTTGTAGATTGCTATAGGAACTAATGCTGAAATGGGGAATATCATCTGATTTAGTAGTAGCTATAATTAGAGCACTATATACAGAAACATGGGCACAGATTAGATTGGGAACTAATGGTCACTATTCTGCCAAGTTTTCAATGAATAAAGGGGTTAGGCAGTGATGCATCCTTGCAGCCCTATTATTCTGTATATACACTAACAAACTCTTACTTCAACTTGAAGAATCAGATACGGACTCTCCAAAAAATTTCTCTAAGAAATGCACCATACTGGCGTACTCCAATGATTTGGTCTTATTTTCTTTGACACAATCAGGTCAGTGTGCTAAATTAAAGATCTTGCAGATGTATGCTACCAATCACAACTTGAAAGCAAATGAGTCAAAAACACAGGTTATGGTTTTTGGTAACAAAGGTACCAACAAAAGCTGGTACATTGGCGATAATAAACTAAAAACAGTGAATTTTTATAACTATCTGGTCTTGCAACTAGCCAGCAATGGCAGTTGGAGCAATCATATTAACTCTCTGAAAATAAAGATAAGGCAGAGTGCCAGCTCATTAATATAATTTTATCACAAATATGGGGGTAATACATTTAAACCCCTTATTATTGTTATGAAAGCAAAATATTATGTGCAAGCTCTGTATGGAGCAGAAATCTGGGATACAAAACACTTTGACACCCTAGAATGACAACTCAACAAATTGCTTAAAATGAGCTTGGGATTAAATCAGTCAGTTCCTGCTTCAGTAGTCAGGGCTGAACTGGGGATTCTCAGATTGAAAACTCTATTTCTGGCAAAAAAAAAATCAGAAATAATTACTGCATTAAGTTATTCCAACAGAATACAGAAAGATTGTCAAATCTTGTCTTAAAGGAGAAGTATCTATGGCATACCTCTGGGACATTGCAGTCCAACTGGCTTAAAAAGATTTAAGGTATACTAAAAGAAATATATTTAGACATCTTGAAAAGGCTCTACAATAAAGGCATATCAATTAGCCTAAAGTACCAGAAGTATGTAACTCTTAGGTTAACAGAATATTATATAGCAGTGAGTCTTGACACCATAAACAGGCTAAAAATTGCCTCGTGGCTCAAACAAAATGATGTAGTATATCAATACAGGTCTTATCTTGACATTTTGATAGGTCATGAAATAAGAGTAGCTTTTACTGAATACAGATTAGAGTTATTTCCTAGCTCAGTTTTGTATGCAAGACATAACAAGCTTACAACAAAACATTCTAGATTTGTCCTTGTAATATCCAAGTCATGGAAAACCTATTCCATGTTATAGTTGAATGTTTGTGGTATAGGAATCCCAGGAAAAAAGTGATGGATACCACTCTGGGAAACTATACAGACAAAAGATCAAAAACAATTATTAAAAATAGCTCTTACAATAAATGATGAATACATAATTAGAAAAGTAGCTGGGTATCTAACTGCAATATTAAGAATTAGATTCAAGTATATGAAAAAGGTTTCTTAGTCTACTGAGCTATTAACTATAAATCATCTGAATCCCTTGTTCCCTATCAGAAGTTTCTGAACAGTATCAAATTACAATATGCTGCTATTTTGTGATGGAATGTTTTATTGTTTTTGAACATTGCATTTATATTGTATTTATATAAGTGCTATTATTATAATTTGTGTATTTATATTTGCATTTTATATTTCTTGTAAATGTCAAATGACCAAACAATAAACTTGTGTCTATTCTAGTCACCCACCTCTCATATGCCCAGGTCACCTTCTCAGTTTGGAAAGATCCAGAACAGTAGAACAGTAGAACTAAGGTCATTGGGCTGTCATTCTTCTAATCCTAGAAAACTGGGCAGGTAGGCTCTGCTCCACTTGAATCAAATCGTGCTTCACCAAAGAAATGGAAGCCCAAGTGTTCCTCAATCCCCAAGTCACCACCCCATTAAGACGTACAAGATGCATGTGCACAGTGGAGCTACACTCTGTGTACAGGCTACTAACTGCTGTGAGCTTCCCGAGCTACCCACAGCAGCTGCGCTCACATGTTTTGTTACATTTTTCAGACAAGCATACCTGTTTATGCTGAAATGTTTGTTATCTAAGCTTGTCTTTTAGGAGGCACATTTTATTGAGACTCTAGTCAATTTTCTGATAATTAGATTGGTAACACTGACCAATGCACATGTATTTCATGCTATCTGTTTTAGCAATGTTATTACTTCCGTATATAGACACTCAGACATGAAAGCTGTCTAATATTTTAAGAGTAAATGATAAAAAGACTGAGAACTTATTCTTTCACTGGTCAAGTCTTTGGTTTGTGATGTACAGTACTATATCATTTAAAAATCTATCACCTTAGGAAGCACTTGTTGGAGGCATGGCCTAGCAGCTAAAAATGGCAGATGCTTAGCAGCACAGCTTCCTCAAGGGCACTTGGAGTCTGTCCTCTGTCAGTAGCATCAGTGTTGGTAATGATGTGCAAATCACAGGAAATGTGATCCAATGACCTAAACACTGTCAAAACAGCAGAAGACTCAGACCCAGCTGCCATTCGGTGCACAGACCAAGCCTCAGAATCCTCCTGAGACTAGAGCAAGGGCCATAAGCATGTCCATCATATATGAAGCTCCCACTTCAGAAAAGCTGGACAATCAGAGAGATTCCTTGAAAGCTCTCATCAGAGCCATGAGCAGGGAAACGAGGGCATGATTCAATAACATGAACACCCAACTTGCTCATGTAAGTCAATCATGAAAAAACTCAGATAAGCCTTCACAAGCCACACCACCAGGCTCACTGAAGTGGAGGCCCACATAAGTGCAGCTGAAAACAAGTTAGCAGACTGTGATGCAGACAGTGCCTGCCTCCATGAACTGATTGATTGAGCAGCTTTGAAAGTGCACAGATGACCAGGAAAACAGATCAAGGCACTGCAATATCTGCATCATTGGTGTCCCCGAGGAATTGGAGGGTCAAAGACCAGAAGATTTAATCTCAAAGTGGCTAATCGAGCACCTAGAACTAGGGAACTCTGACCATACATATCAAGTTGAGAGGGTCCACCACATGCCTGAAGGGTCACCTGAGGCCTTGGGAGTGACTGGTACATTTCCTTGATTTGATTCTATCATTACCAAGATAAAGAGGCTGTGCTGAGGGCAGTGAGGGCCAAAGACCAAATCTAGGTGGGTGAGGGCCAGGATTAAAATTTTTCCTGATTACAGCAGGAAACTCCAGCTAGTGAGACAGTAATTTTCCGAGGTGAAAACAAAGTTCTTAAGGCTGTGGTGGCAACATCAACATATGTACCCCTTGAAGCTTCAGATTTTAAAACTGGGACAACAACCCAGGAGCTTCACTGGCTTTGGGGATGATGATGAATACAGTAGCCAGAAGGAAGCTGCCCCAGTAAGTAGATCAGCATTACATGCAACAGCCCTTTGTGAAGTGAGCTGCTATATCCTCCTGCAATGCACTGAGGTACTGTCTCTTCTATTATTGTTTGTACCACTGATGTTCCTTTAGCCCCCATTCTTTTCTCCCAAGAATGTTCCCCCATTTAGACCAGACATGATAATATTAGTGGCTTGGAGGCCAGGTCTTTATTTGCCATGGTAACACTGGAGAAGTGCTCTATGACTTGTGGTGCTAGGCTATCAAGGCACTTTATGGAGTGCCAGCTTGTTCAACTAACTGGCATGACTGCTGGCTGCTGAAATAAACTTTCACTACAGAGGGCAACACCACCACTTTAAAAATCGAAATGATTCTGGTCTCTTTGTCATGTCTGGTCATGGGAGGAGATAGTGGGGAGTAGCACGCCTGTGGAAGGGGACAACAGAAGATTGTAAATGAGCATCTGTCACAAGTGCTGAGGAATGTGCTACTCAGTGTAGACTCACTATACTGATCATCTATGGAGTGCACTATAAAATCACCTGCTGAGGAGTCCTATTTATTAAGAGACCAGAATGGTCAGATCACATCCTCAGGATTTGTGATTGGGACTTGTAAAATCCTTCATACATCTTGTATGCATGTTTGCTGTTTGGACTAGCAAGTTTTTTTAATATTTTACTGTCCACAATAATGTATAACAGGGTGTGTGTCATGGTAGGATAACATCACTCCTCGGGTGGCTGAAGCACAATGCTGCAGGCTGAGTGCATTCAAAGCTCCAGAGGTGACATTATCCCACCATGACACACAACCTGGAGTACAATATTGCTATTAAACAATAGCTCATTTGTAGTAAAAGAAAAAGAGGCTAAAAATGTATTTAAAAATTGATTTTTTACTCATTGTTTTATTGGGTGGGTACACATATCAGAAAATAGTACTACTATATTGTTTTGCCAAGTAGGTGGAGCTGCAGTTGTGGTTTTGTATAGGCCCGGTCTATGCACCTTCATTCCCCCTTGATTCCTGCCTTCCTCTGTGTTGGGCCTGCTTCCCTGCCCCCAACACACTGTTTAATTCACGCAGTCCCGCTACCTGTCCTTGGACTGGGTGAACATATTACCTGTGATTTCAATTTACTGTAGCCAGAATAAGGGTTACTATGTGAGACAGAAGTGAGTAGCAAGGACATACACTTCTGGTTCTCCATAGATGTCAGTAAGTCAGCAGGGTCAAATTGACTAGTTTTAGAGAGGGATGATGGGAACAAATGTGATATGGCAGAAGTTTTTTTTTTGCCTTCCCCTGAAGTAAAGTTGCTGCTGCTGTTTGTGGGTTTATTGAAAAAATGGCAGCTTAGCCCCTGAATCCACATGTCTCTTAGCTACGCTGAAGAGAGTTACAGTAGAATCACACAAAATAGCAGTAGTTTCTGTAAAAAGCTGTGGCACTTTCGGTTGTGGGCTGATAAAATTGTGTGAAGTTGTAGTTTAGGGTCGTGGGTAGTTAGGATTTTTATGGTGTTTTGTTTCTTTGGCTATAAACAGTCATGGGATTCATGCAGTGATATGTAATATGCAGATTTTGTGATGTGTTCATCTGTGTGCCCAGACCTTGATACAGGGATGTTATGCTGGGATAACATCAGTGTACATGGTGGCCACTGACCAATCAGATTCATCAAAATCTTTTCTGCTGTTGTATAATATATTTTGTTTAAATGTGGTTTGATCAGCTTATTATATGTCACTAGAGTTACATGCTTTTGCTTATGGTATAATAAGGGCATGGGGCAGCAGGAGGCATTAAACTGTTGCAAGTGGAGTATCCACAGGGCAGGAAGCCTGCTGCAAAGTGAGTGCATCTCACTGCATTACAACTCTGCCAGCAAGGGACAACAATCCAGGACCTCTCTGCCCAAAACTGTTCGGACTTTGCATTCCTCACATAGCTACCCTACAGGGTCAGTGCAAAGCACAGTACTTAGCCTGCAACCCATTGGGTTAGTATGCTGGTGGAAGGGAACATCCAGCATCATAGACAGTTTCTTTCCATTGCAAGTGGGGGGAGATAGAAGAACCTGTTGTGGATGAGTCCTCGGTGTATGGGATACAGTATACAACTGCTGAGATGGGGGTAGCCCTTTATGCCATTGTTGGAGATATGGAGAACAGAGCATATCAGACTACACTTGTTCATTGTAACATTGCAATGCTTTCTCACGTTGTATATTTAAGAGCTGGTATAGCTAACCTTAAAGTTGTATCATAGACAGGTGTTTTAGTAACATCTATGTAAGCACTTATAGTTGCCATATTAAAGTTAATGCCTTGGAAAGTCAACATTTTAAAGTCACATGCAAAATGAAAAAAAGTCCTGGGTTTGATAAAATAAAATATGCAACTCTGACTTAGTATGCCTCCAAGAAACACATGTGACTAAGGCCAAAGTAAGACATTTAAAGGGGACTGGGGGAGGGAGCACCTGGACAGGGGCTACCGTTAATTCAAAAGACAGGGAAACGGCTATATGGATTCAGCCACATGTATTCTGTTATGAAAATCCAAACAGGTTCTGGGTAAACACTTTTAATTGGTTCCATTTATGGGTCCAACTATGAATGTGGAGATTTTTACACTAAGCTCTCCCAAGAGATGGCCCAATTTGAGGGAAAGTGGTTGGTGACAGGGGAATGCTAACTGCACTAGGGCTCACTATAAGCTGCTAAAAGCACCACTGCTCTAAAGTCTTCAATGTCTGATCATGGCCTCTTTGATGTCTGACAACTAAATAATCCCTCAGCCCAAGACTATAAATTCTATTCACGTGCCCACAATTATTATGTTATGGTAGACCTGGTACTGGCCTCTAGGAGAATCCTGCAGGGGCAGAGGAGGTAGAGTAGGGTTTTCTCTTGGTCCCCAAATATGCACCAATTTTGCTTAAGGGCACAGGGGAAGGTGTACAGAAGACCAAAGTCTGGAGGATGAACCCCACTCTCATTAAAGACCCTCTATTTAAACAACACATAGTAAAAACAATCAGGGACTTTCTAGTGTACAATAAAGCAGGGGAGACTACAGAGCTGATCAGGTTGGGGGCTCTTAAGGTGACTTTAAGGAGGGAAATCATTTTCTTTGGTAGTCAAAAAACTAAGTCTTAGAGGCTTAAACTCTGTGATGTGGACCAGACCATCAAAAACTGGAAATGATGAAACAAAATTTCCTAGACCCTGTAGTTTATGGGAAACTACAAATAACTAAAACAGAGTATAATCCAATCAATACCAAGCTCATAGAGAGATACATTTTGCTAGCCAGAGAAAATTTATAATATGAAGCGGAACATGCAGGGAAATAGACTGGTGTGGCAACTGTGTAAGAAAACTGGTCAGCTGCCACATCAAAACACGGGTTGGGGGGTGACCACCAAGATCTCTGAAATTGAAAATCAATTCTGTTGCTTTTATTGGACATTGTACACTTCAGAGCGTTCCCTCTCAAAACAGGCACTGGACTCTTTCTTTACCTTGGCCTCTATCCAGCAGGTCACACCAGAGCAGAAACAGGCACTGGACACCCCACTGAGCGGGAAAGACGTTCACAGGGCCATAACACATCTCATGGGGTGGATTTCAGGCCCAGACAGGCTGCTCGTCGACCTGTACATGGTGTGTGGAGAGACTGTCCGAGACCCGCTGTTGGGAATGCTTACAGAAAGTATTGAGCTGCAACAGCTGCCCCCTTCATGTGGTTGTCAGACATAGTGGTAATCATAAACTGGGAAGGAATCCCCTCCTCTGTTCCTCCCACCATTCTAGTTTTAATGGCAGACTATAAAATCCTTGCCAAACTTATATCATCTCAGCTGGAGAACATTTCCCCAGACATTTTACACCCAACCAGTCTGGCTTTGTTAAGGACAGGAAGGGGAACATTAATATTCATAGGACCCTAATTGTGGCATGACTGTGGAGGGGAGCTGGGGAGAGCTGCAATTATTGACTTGACACAGAAAAGGTGTTTGACTGCATGGAGTGGGGGTACCTACATCACACTCTGGAACAGTTTGGTCTGGAGGACCACTTCTAGAAATGTGTGCATCTCCTCTGCTCTGATCCCTTAGCCCATACTGTGGTCAATGGGGGCCTTCCCTCCTCCTTTGTTTTGCAGAGGGGAACATGGCAAGGATGTCCCCTACCCCTGCTGCTCTAAGTCTTGGCTCTGGAACCCTTGGCAGAAGCCGTCTGCCACAATGAGCTAACAGAAGGTCTCAAGGTGAATGGAGAAAAGCACAAGCTATCCATTTTTGCCAATGATCTCCGCTATGTAAGGAACTCCAGGACCTCTCTGCATCTCATTGAATCAGTTCTGGACCAATATAGGACTCTGTCCAGAAACTACCGTAAATACATGGGGGGGGGAGTGAGGTCCTACTGCTGGGAAAGGGGAATAAAAGTAGTGGAGTTCTAGACTTGGACCTGAGGGAGGTGAAGCCTCTCAAATATTTAGGGATCTGAATTGATAAACAGTTATCCAGGTTGTACTAGCCTAATTTCCTACCCATCTTGATAAGCATTAAGAGTTATTTGGAGGGATGGGCTAAGCTGCCACTAACCCTCATTGGAGGGGTGAACTCCCTCAAAATGTGCACTTGTCCAAAGGTTTTGTATCAGTTCAAGGCCCTGCCTATAAAATTCCCCGAAACATGTTTCATAAAAGTTAATAGCCTATTCCACAATTTTTTGTTGCTGGGCAAGCCAACATGCTTAAGGGCCTCCAGGCTACAAGCACCAATTAAAGATGGTGGTCTAGTCCTTCCCCATATTGAGCATTACTATTGAGCATCCCAGCTAACCTATCTAGGAAAGGCCATAGTTGGCAGAAGGCTCTGTGGCTACTACTAGAGGAGGCCTCCCTATACACCAGGGACCTCATGGGGGACCCATTTAAGGTAAAAAATATTTTTACAAAGATTGGAGTCTGGAGGAAGGTGTATTCTACACCCCACCTGTGTCTCTCCTACTGTGTTTATTTTCAAGGTTTAATGCAGTGGGAAAAGAAGGATATAGTCAAGATATATCACCTCTTGGGAAGGAATTTCCTTCTTTGTGGAATTTAAAAGTCAGTTCCTCATTCATCAGAAATTCCTGTTTTGTATACCTTTGTGTCAGAGGGCTGCTAAGGGATGAAATGAGGAGTGAGCTAACCCCAAACTTGTCCCCAGTAGAGAACATTTACCTTTCTCCTTGCCCTTGTGTCAGATCACTTGCAGACAACTATAAATTAATCACAGCTGCCACCCCTCTTAAATCTGAGAACTACTGGAAGGCCTGTGGGAATGACTTGTGTACCACCATTACTATTGAGGACTGGATGAAGGTGGTCTGGCATGCTTTTTTTTTTTTTTTAGTTGTGTTTAACCAGGATTAGCACACTAAGCTGAAAGCTTTTTTTACAGGTGCAACCTGGGAGCACAGGGAAGTTAAGTGACTTGCTCAGGGTCACACAGTATGTAAGTGGAAACTGTGGGATTCAAACCCAGGTCTGGCCTACTGAATGTCACCAAATTTGCAGCTCAGAGCCTTAAACCACTTCACTATACTGCCTCCATATCAGCATGTGCTAGATCAAACTGACTTCATCAAATACAGTTTAAATGTTTATATAGAACATATTTGTTGTTCCCAAAACTAAGTAAGCTGAAGACCTCACTTAGCTCCACTTGCTCAAAGTGCAAGATCAGAATGTTCATATATGCAGTACACATGGTCCTAGAGTACTCCAGCATCAGGGTATTTTGGCTGGGGGTTCACTGAAATATGAAAGCAGTCCTGGATTCAGGGTTGCTGCAGTCCCCTCTTTAACTGTTTCTGGGGGCCAAGGGTGGTATAAAAGGGGAGGCTGGTCAAGCTCAGTGGAATCTTGTACTGGTTAATGCAAGAAAGACAACTGTTTGATATTGGAGGAAGTGGACCACCCCTTGGAGGCCCACTGGATGATTAATCTCTTGGAATGTCTCAAGATGGATAGAGTGCAATAAAATGTTGGTGAAAGTGAAAAATGTAACAACTTGTGGGCTCCCATGATCAAGGCACTGGAATCAGGCATTGCACACTGCTGAAATTGGTAGGTCTTTGCTTTCCTCAGCTTGGGGGGAGGGCAAGAAGGTTGTAGTAGGTGAAGGTTATGCTCTAATCTCCTGGACCTAAAGTATATGAGCCACACATCTGCGGACATTCTAAGTGAACATGCACTAACTGACCTGAGTGCATACATATGAATTGCCAATGTAATAAATCTGACACTGGTGAGATTAATCTTTCTGTTATTACTACTTTTTTATGTAATGGTGTTTATTATACAGTATTTTGTAACTGTGCGTATTTATTACAATGATATGAATATATTCTGCAAAAGTTTTAAAATACAGTTTACAAAAACAAAAGAAATATGTGTTAAAAAGCGGGTCTGTTATTGTGACATGTGCATCTGGAGACCTTCATTAGTTTTATTATGTTGATTGCATGCATGCACAAGAAACATATTGCGGCAGCTTGCCAGAAGCAGGTTGTGGAGGCGTGGCACTGTAGTGGCCAATGCCCCCACAGCCTGTAAAGACTTGGCCCACTTTCCCCAATGCCATGGCATGCTGCTGCTGACACTAGTTCAGCCAATGTGCCACCATCTTGAAACGTTTCAGCCACAGTAATCGGAACCGCTGCAATGAGGGAGTGACCCGTCATTGCTGGGTGGAACTTTCCAACTGTAATATTGTTTGTGAACATGGCGGGCTGCTTGCCGCCTGTTCACAAACAATATCAGTCTAACCGGTGCCGGTGCTCAGCCTCGGCATGCACTACCCAACAACAGTGTTTTTGCGGCAGGATACCCAATCCCGTCCGGGCTTCAGTCCCTCTTAGTTACAGTTGCCGATGAGGGAGCCCCCTGTTGACATTATGTCCACCCTCCTACCTTGATTTGCTGATGGAGGAGCCCACTTACCATCGACATAATGCCCCCCTCACAAACACCCAGTACATTAGTGCCAACGGGGTGCCCAATCCCCCTCAGCTGTTGTGTGCCCAATCCTACATCAGGTACAGCTGACCCCAAGAAACACTCCTCGCATGCTGGGATCTCACCCAGTGTGTCATACTGATAAAAAAAGTCCTCAATTTTTTTACCTGAAAAGAAAATGGCCCTCAGGTCTCCCTGCCCCCACAACCCGGTACTCCACCCACTGCAAACCCTGCTCACCACAGCCCCCTCACCCCTATACTTACCTCAGGAGTCCAGTGCGATGATCTCCGGTGGACCGGGAACACATGTGCACTCTTCAAAGCCGACCGCGAACTGAGGAAATGCCAGTAAGCTGTAAAATGGAATAAATAGGGTTTTTTTTCAACTTTTACGTACATCTCAGGCATTTTTTTGAATTTTGGCACCAAATTTTCAACATGGGGTTTTTGGGACCCCTCCTCATGAATTCTGCCACTGCCATGGTGCTATTTGGCTGCAAAAGGTGATTTTGCGGTCACTGCGTGGAATCACCTTTTGGGACCAATTAACAAAACGATAGTGCCAGTGTTCATGAGGCGGGGTCTCAAAAAGTGTAGGTTGCATATTTGGTGGGAAAACTAAAAAAAAATGACTGTTTTATGAGTGTGTGTTGCGCTGTTGCTACGCGCGCTCGTAACTTCGCCATTTTACAATATTTTCACTCCAGATTTTCAACATTGCTATTTTTACACACCTCCTTATGAACAGTACAGCTGTCTTTTTTCACATACTGGTCAAAATGTGTTTTCACAGGTCTGGCACAGAATATCTCGGTCACTGTGGGAAGTCGGTGTTCAGGGCACATTAGGAAAAACACAGTAACACTGTTCATGAGCAGAGGTCCTAAAATGCCTATGTTGAAAATTTTGTGATGAAAGCCCATAAAATGAGTGTGCTATGACCGTGCATTGCACAGGTTCCATGCATGCTTGTAACTTCGCAATTTTGCAATATTTTCACTCCAGATTTTCAACATTGCCATTTTTCTGCACCTCCTTATGACCAGTGCAGCTGTCATTTTTCACATCATGGCCAAAATGTGTTTTCACTCTTCTGGCACAGAATAGCACAGTTGCAGTGGGAAATCAGTGTTCTGGACACATTAAGAAAATCACAGTGACACTGTTCATGAGCAGAGGTCCTAAAATGCCTAAGTTGAAAATTTTGTGATGAAACTCCATGAAATGACTGTGTTATGAGCGTGCATCATGCAGTTTCCAACCACCCTTGTAACTTCGCAAATTAGTAATACTTTCACGCCAGATTTTCTACACTGGCATTTTTTCACACCTCCTTATGAACAGTACAGCTGTCATTTTTAACACTCTGCCCGAACTGTGTTTTCATGCTTCTGGAGCAGAATACCACAGTTGCTGTCAGAAATCAGTGTTGGGACAGATTAGGATTGAGCGAGTGGGGGCGACCAAGCTCAAATGAGCTCTGTTGGGACTGCTGCAGATTTCTTTGTGGGCAGGAAAAGGCACCAATGCAGGCAGGAGTCCAGTACAAAAGACCAGCCTGCAGTTACAGCAGAAATGGAATAAGTGAGTGAGAGAGGGGGAGTGAGCAAGCCCAATGGAGCTCTGCTGGGACTGCTGTGGATTTCTTTGTAGGCAGAAAAAGTTAGCAATGCATGCAGGGGCCCAGTACAAAAGGTCAGCCTGCAGCGGTAGGAGAAACAGAATGAGTGAGTGAGAGAAGGGGAGTGAGCAAGCTCAACGGAGCTATGTTGTGACTGCTGTGGATTTCTTTGTGGGCAGAAATAGGTGGCAATGCAGGCAGGAGCCCAGTACAAAAGGGCAGCTTGCAGCGCTGGCAGAAACGGAATGAGTGAGTGAGAGACAGGGAGTGAGCGAGCTCAACGGAGCTCTTTTGGGACTGCTGCAGATTTCTTTGTGGCCATAAAAAGGTGCCAACAGAGCCAGGAGCCCAGTATAAAAGGGCAGCCTGCAGCGCCGGGAAAAACAGAATGAGCGAGTGAGACAGGGAGAGTGAGCGACCTCAATGGAGCTCTGTTGGAACACCTGCAGATTTCTTTGTGGCCAGAAAAAGGTGCCAATGCAGGCAGGAGTCCAGTACAAAAGGGCAGGCTGCAGCACTGGGTAAAAAACAACAAGCGAGTGAGAGAGGGGGAATGAGCGAGCTCAATGGAGCTCTATTATGACTGCTGCAGATTTCTTTGTGGACAGAAAAAGGTGGCAACGCAGGCAGGAGCCGAGTACAAAAGGCCAGCCTGCAGCACCTGCAGAAATGGAATGAGTGAGTGAGAGGGGGGAGTGAGCGAGCTCAACGGAGCTGTGTCGGGACTGCTGCAGATTTCTTTGTGTACAGAAAAAGCCAACAATGCAGGCAGGAGCCCAGCACCAAAGGGCGGCCTGCAGCACCAGGAAATACAGAATACGCGAGTGAGGGAGGGGAAGTGAGTGAACTTAATGGAGCTCTGTTTGGACTGCTGCAGATTTCTTTATGGGCAGAAAATGGCAGCAATGCACAAAGGGGCCCAGTACAAAAGTGCAGCCTGTAGCTGGGGGGAGAAACAGAACGAGTGAGTGACAGAAGGGGAGAGAGCGAGCTCAAAAGAGCTCTGTTGTGACTGCAATAGATTTCTTAGTGGGCAGAAAAAGGTGGCAATGCAGGCAGGATCCAAGTACAAAAGGCCAGCCTGCAGCACCAGCAGAAATGGAATGAGCGAGTGAGGGGGGTATTGAGCGAGCTCAATGGAGCTGTGTCGGGACTGCTGCAGATTTCTTTGTGCACAGAAAAAGCCACCAATGCAGGCAGGGGCCCAGTACCAAAGGGCGGCCTGCAGCACCAGGAAACACAGAATGAGTGAGTGAGGGAGGGGAAGTGAGTGAACTTAATGGAGCTCTGTTTGGACTGCTGCAGATTTCTTTATGGGCAGAAAATGGCAGCAATGCACAAAGGGGCCCAGTACAAAAGTGCAGCCTGTAGCTGGGGGGAGAAACAGAACGAGTGAGTGACAGAAGGGGAGTGAGCGAGCTCAAAAGAGCTCTGTTGTGACTGCAATAGATTTCTTAGTGGGCAGAAAAAGGTGGCAATGCAGGCAGGATCCAAGTACAAAAGGCCAGCCTGCAGCACCAGCAGAAATGGAATGAGCGAGTGAGGGGGGTATTGAGCGAGCTCAATGGAGCTGTGTCGGGACTGCTGCAGATTTCTTTGTGCACAGAAAAAGCCACCAATGCAGGCAGGGGCCCAGTACCAAAGGGCGGCCTGCAGCACCAGGAAACACAGAATGAGTGAGTGAGGGAGGGGGAGTGAGTGAGCTCAGTGGAGCTCTGATGGAACTGCTGTGGATTTCTATGTGGCAGAAAAAGGCAGCAATGCATGCAGGAGCCAAGTACAAAAGGGCAGCCTGCAGCGGTGGGAGAAACAGTATGAGCAAGTGAGAGAGGTGGAGTGAGCTAGCTCAACAGAGCTCTTTTGTGACTGCTGCAGATTTCTTTATGGGTAGAAAAAGATGGCAATGCAGGCAGGAGCCCCGTACAAAAGGGCAGCCTGCAGCACTGGCAGAAATGGGATGAGCAAGTGAGAGAGTGGGAGTAAGCAAGCTCAACGGAGCTCTGTGTGGACTGCAGCAGATTTCTTTATGGCCAGAAAAAGGTGCCAACCGAGGCAGAAGCCCAGTACAAAAGGCAACCTGCAGAGCCAGGAGAAACAGAATGAGTGAGTGAAACAGGGGAGTGAGCTACCTCAACGGAGCTCTATTGGGACACCTGCAGATATTTTTGTGGGCAGAAAAAGGTGCTAATGCAGGGAGGAGCCCAGTACAAAAAGGGTAGCCTGCAGCGCCAGGAGAAACACAATGAGCGAGTGAGAGAGGAGGGGACTGAGCGAGCTCAACGGAGCTGTGTCAGGACTGCTGCAGATTTCTTTGTGGGCAGAAAAAAACCCCAACACAAGCAGAAGCCCAGTACAAAAGTTCAGACTGCAGTGCTGGGAGACACAGAATGAGCGAATGAGGGAGGAGAAGTGAGTGAATTTAATGGAGCTCTGTTTGGACTGCTGCGGATTTCCTTATGGGCAGAAAATGGCAGCAATGCACAAAGGGGCCCAGTACAAAAGTGCAGCCTGCAGCAGTGGGAAAAACAGAATGAGCAAGTGACAGAGGGGGAGTGAGCAAGCTCAACAGAGCACAGCCTGCAGTCCTGGGAGACACAGAACGAGTGAGTGAGGGAGAGGGAGTGAGCGAGCGAGCTCAACAGAGCTCTGTCGGGTCTGCTGCAGATTTCTTTATGACCAGAAAAAGCCACCAACACAGGCAGGTGCCCAGTAGAAAAGGGCAGCCTGCAGTCAGGAGAAACAGAATGAGCGAGTGAGACAGAGGGAGTGAGCTACCTCAACAGAGCTCTGTTGGGACACCTGCGGATTTCTTTGTGGGCAGAATATGGTGCCAATGCAGGCAGGAGCTCAGTTCAAAAGGGCAGCCTGCAGCTCCGGGAGAAACATAATGAGCAAGTGAGAGAGGGGGAGTGGGCAAGCTCAACGGAGCTCCATCATGACTGCTACAGATTTATGTGTGGGTAGAAAAAGGTGGCAACGCAGGCAGCAACCTAGTACAAAAGGGCAGCTTGCAGTGCCCAGAGACACAGAACAAGCGAGTGGGGGGGGGAGTGAGTGAGCTCAACGGAGCTCTGTTGGGACTGCTGCGGATTTCTTTGTGGGCAGAAAAAGGTAACGATGCACACAGGGGCCCAGTACAAAAGGGCAGCCTGCAGCGGCGGGAGAAACAGAATGAGCCAGTGAGAGAGGGAGAGTGAGTGAGCTCAACAGAGCTCTATCATGACTGCTGCGGATTTCTTTGTGGGCAGAAAAAGGCGGCAAAGCAGGCAGCCCAGTACAAAAGACCAGCCTGCAGCACTGGCAGAAACGGAACTACTGAGTGAAAGAGGGGAAGTGAGCAAGCTCAACGGAGCTGTGTCGGGAGTCGGGACTGCTGCAGATTTCTTTGTGGACTGAAATAGCCCCCAGCAGAGGCAGGAGCCCACTACAAAAGGGCTGCCTTCAGTGCCAGGAGAAACAGAATGAGCGAGTCAGAGAGGGGAAGTGAGCCACCTCAACGGAGCTCTGTCGGGACAGCTGCAGATTTCTTTGGGGGCAGAAAAAGATGCCAATGCAGGAAGGAGCCCAGTACAAAAGGGCAGCCTGCAGCACCGGGACAAACAAAACAAGTGACTGACAGAAGGCCAGTGAGCAAGCTCAATGGACCAAAGCAATCAACATTTGGCATTGACAAATGCTTGTTGTAGTAGAAGTACTTTATGTTAATGTCAAAGTATGTATAACTAAGTGATGTATGAAGGAGTACTGACTCTCTTCCAAAAGAAATGTGTCAAAGTTCAAGCCTGCCTGACAGAGTATCAGAAGGCATAGTTGAATGTAAACAATGTTTCTGGCTAGATGGTTAACAATGTTTGCAGAATGACAAAGATGCAGAAGCTAACATACTAACATACTGTTTGCCAGCAGATTAGGCCTTACGGTCTATTGAGTCTGCTCGAACCTTAGTTCTTTAGTTGGGTGCCGAGACCCTCCCATCCCTTGTGCTCCAGAAACCCCTATCATCCATCCCCACCCCCCTGGGACAGGCCATCATCTGATACATCCACTTTCTGTGTCTGTCCCACCCTCTCTTGAAGCCCTCCACTGTGGATCTCTGAACCAGCTCACCAGGCAGTGCATTCCAAGGGTCCACCACCCTCTCAGTTAAAAACCTCCTCCTCTTTTCCCCCCTCACCCTTCCACCTTCCAACTTCAAACCATGCCCTCTGGTGATACCTCCCTGCTTTAGTCTAAAGATCCCCTCCATGTTTACCCTATTTAGCTGCCTGCTTTATCAAAATGAACTGTATAAAAAAACATGTGTCAAGAGATACTCTGTGGTATCTTTCAACATTTAATAATGGCATCACCATGGTATCTTTCAACACCCAGTTCAACAAGATCCACTTATTTTATTTATTTACTTATTTATTTAGCTTTTGTTTACCGGGTAAGTACACTAGACTAGTAAATGCCTATTTTCAGGAACGACCCGGGAGAGTACAACATAATGAATACAGAATAGTACAGGATAATACAGAAACAACATGACAGAAAGTCAACATAGAAAAAAGAACATTAATCAAGGTGACACAACAGTAAGGCACGTAGTTACACCCAGTTCCAACAGTGGTAAAGTACATAAAATCACCAGTTACTATGCAAATTAGACAGTTATTACACAGTCATGTGCCAAGATAGGAGAATGAGTCGCAGGGACAAGCAAAGTGTCACTGGCTGGACTTTTAAAAAGCACAAAGGTTGAGTTGAATGAGGACATTGCTCTAGGGGGGTTTGGGACAGTCACACACGGAAGCCAGCTTCAGGAAACCCCACAGGTATCTATGAAAGCACTGATGGGAGGGGGGCTGATCGAACCTGCACTGAAAAGGAGTTCCTGAGTCTAGGAGAGCTTGCAGCAAAATCCCTGTCCCCCATGAAGGTTTGAGTGGGGGGGATCTCTAAGCAACCCAGAGACCTGGGACCTGAGAGAGCATTAGGAGTGGTCGGCAGGTGATAAAAACTGAGCCAGTCCCGGTGAGGTGCCAGTGCTAATCACTTTACCCATGAGGCATCCCAGTCCAAAGTCCAGGTAGCTGGATGGAGAGAGCCAGCTGAGATTTTCATAAAGCGTACAGTGGTGGGTAAGACGGGGGGCAGCCAGAGCAAAACGGCAGATGTTGTTGTACGTTGTATGCCACTGGGTAAGATGAGATTTGGCGGAACGAGCAAATAGGTGCAGGCCGTAACTAAGGGAGAGGAGTAGTACACCTCTCACGAGAGCCAGATGAGCTGCAGGTGTAAGGTTGTATTTGGCCCTGTAGGCCAGGCCCAGTTTACAGTTCACCGCTCTGCAGGCATTTAGTATATGACTCCCCATGTTGAGTTGGGGGTCAAGCATTACCCCAAGGTATCTGACAGAGTTCACAGTTGGGAGAGAAGTTACGTCCTGGCTTGTGATACCCAGTGGTACTGGCGAGGCTTTGATTTTGGCTGCTGAACCAAATAGCATAGATTGCATTTTTCTCGGGTTGAGAACCAGTTTGTTTTTGGTTACCCAGGCCAGGATATTGTTAAAGTCCTTGAATAGGTGCTGATTGAGGGTCTCTATGTCCCTGGAGTGGGTTAAGATAACCAGGTCATCCACATAAAGGGTCACACTGCAGTTAGTTACTGCAGCTGTGAGATGGTTAACAAAGAGGGAGAAGATGAGGGGTCCCAGAACCAACCCCTGGGGGACGCCTGAGGTCACCGGTAAGGGATCAGAGAGGACTTTGTTGAATCTGGTCCACTATGTTCTGCCATGTAGATAGCCAGTTCATAGCAGAGGGGGACAGACCCAGGGACCACATCTGAGTGCAGAGTAATGCATGATCGACAAGGTCAAAGACTTTGGGCAGGTCAATAAATATTGCTCCAGAGAGTTTGCCCTGGTCTATGGCTCCTCAAATGCTGGAAGAGACAGAGACCAGGGCTGTGGCCGTGCTATGCCCCTTCCGAAAGCTATGCTGGGCCAGGGACAGCAGTTCATGGACCAGAATGTATTCAGAGAGTTGCTCTGCCACAACTTTTTCAAGGAGCTTGCTGAGGAGGATAGAATGGCGATTGGTCGATAATTGTCTGGTACCTTGGGATTGCCTGCTTCAGTACTGGGACAATCCTAGCCACCTTCCAGATGTCGGGAATGACACCCGATGCAAGGGATAGGTTAAAAATGTGGGCAATTGGGGAGGCAATGTGGGGGGTGCCTAGTTTGAGAAGCTTGGGCTCCAGATTATCAGGCCCAGGGCTAGAGTACTGGGAGAGGCCAGAGAGAAGGCTCAGCGTATCATTGTCAGACACTGACCTGAGACAGAACAGCGGTTAGTGGGGGAGCCACCTGCCCTATAGGGGGAAGGGGACAAATAGTACTCTTTTCAGGCAGAAAGAGTGAGAAGAAAGCCGACAGGTCTGTGAAGTGAGAATTGAGAGCATTGGCAATTGTGTGGGGATTGTTACAGGAGACCCCTCCAATAACCATATCAGATACCCCTGCACTGGAGGGTCCACTAGCAAGTGTATTTTATGTTTCTCCAGAACCGTCTTGGATCATTGGCTGAGCTGCGTAGGGCGGACTTGCAGAAGTCACTTTTCGTAGCCCTAATGGCCTTTTTGCACTTATTTCTAAGATTTCTGTATTGTTGGAAAATTGATTGATCAAGGGAGTTTTTGAAGTGGGCCCAACACTTGTCTCTGGTCCGTATGAGGGCTAGGAGACTCCAGTGCAACCATAGAGTGGCAGACCCCCTAACCCTCCGGGTGACCATAGGGGCATGCTTGCCTTGCAGGGCCCCAAAGGTAGTGAGAAAGTGGATAGCAGCTATAGAGGGATCAGATGCTCCCAACACCCCGGACCAGTCAGTGAGCCTTAGGTCCTCCCTGAACACTTTGGATACGAACCTAGCGTAGTTCCTGATGTGGATGATTTTATGGGGAATATTTGGGGATGGAATTTTCCACACACAGAAGACCGGGGAATGGTCGGAAATGGAGTCTGATAGGGTACCTACAGAGGATATCCTTTCTGGATGGTTTGACAGGATCCAGTCCAGGAGGGAGCTGGAGGATCCATTGGCTGACCGTCTGGTTGGCTCCTGGACAAGTTGAGTCAGGGTGTGAACAGCAAGTAGGGACACAAACTGCTTCACATTACCACTGGCTCAGTTAAGGTTATCACCGCCCATGATAACAAGTTTGTTGTCGCCAATGCTGGGACCAATGACATCCAGGATGTGGGTCAGGCCTGGGAGCCCACCCTTTGGGGGATTATAGGTGCATACCACATGTAGTTTCTTGGTGTTCCCAAGTAAGAGCAAGACATGAAGAAGCTCACAGGGGGATGGGGAGGATGGCTGGAGAGCCACCTGGGTTACCTTAAGGTGGTTTCTGTAATAAATCAGGATGCCACCTCCCTGTTTATTCTCTGGTCAGTCCAGTTGAATGAACTCATAACTAGGGAGCACACAGGCTGAGTCAGGGATTGAGAATTTCAGCCAGGTCTCGGTCACTCCAAGTATATCAAGCTTGTAGAGTGAGTCCCATGAGACTAACTCATTAAGGTTAGGCAGCAGACTCCGAATGTTGAGATGTGCGACTTTTAGACCCTTGCCCAACCTCCTTTCAGGGGGAATAGAGGAGGCCAGGTAGTTGAGACCTGGATTAGGTTCAATGTCACCAGCCTGGGATAATATCAGGGGGAAGAGCCAGAGGAGGTGCCACCTGTTGGTAGTCACTCTAGTCAAAGGCTTGCTTACTAGGAGTCGCTTAACCCAGGCAGAGTACAGTAGACACCTAAGGTCAAGGCAGCAAGTTAGACAGCACTGTGTCATGGAGTGCACTAAGAGATTAGAGAAGGAGTAGTCAGGCACCTCATCAGAGGGAGACTTCTCACAACAGACCCATATAGTCAATGGTGGGCTAGAGGCCACTTGGAGGAGAGCTAACACCAATAGGAGAACAGCAAAGATAGTTGTGCCATGAGGGGGGTTCTCCACCCTTCAGCACCATGGTGGACTCTATCACCATGGTGGGGGGCACCTTGGGGAGACTCCCTTCCCATGGTGGGGGGCAACAGGTTCCTGGGCCAGACCAGATCCATGGTCAAGGCAGCTCTAGTGGTTCAAGCCTAGTCAGCAGGGAAACAGAGTACACCTAGCGGGGAATGGGAGCTGTAACAACAAAAGTAACCAATGTCATAAGTTCAGAATAAATGGCAAGTAGGGAGGTGCTGTAACAAAATAAGTACCCAAGTCACAAAATCAACAGTATTTGTCTTTTAGGGAGTAAGAAACAAATTGATTAGGACAGTGAATTGCATAGAACATATACAGCAATTAGCATCAGAGAGCAGTTCAGGACTGGAGCTGAGATCAGTTCTCAGTAAGAATTTGAATGGCAGAGTAAGCCTCTAGCAACAAGGCTGGATTTCCCCCAGGACTATGGTATTTGTTGACTCCTTCTATAGTTATTGAACAGAAGGCATCTGTAGCAATTTAACAGGACATCCCCCCACACCCAATAGGTTGAGTCAGGCCCTGGGGAGGAGCAAGTGGGCATTTAATGGGAGGAGGGAACGGGATGGGAGGAGGGAACTGGGTGGGGGGGCCGAAAAACACACTCAGGAGAGCAGTCTCCTGCAACGGCAGGGGCAGGAGGATTTAGTTTCAACCGAGGAGGTCCGCCAGTGCTAGGGGACCTACCAACACCTCTGACTTGGCGCTGGACACGAGGCTCGAGGGGGGGGACCTACCAGGCACAGGTCTCCCTCACCTCCCCTCCTTCGAACAACCAGGCAGTCAGGTGAGTGAGCTAGTGAACTGGGCCCACTGTCCCTTAAGAGAGAAGAGCTGACCATGTCACTAACTGTGAGAAACCAATTAGTCCAGGTACGCTAGGTGCCAACATTTGAATCAGGCAGTTCATGGATTGGTCCGTCGGCAGAAAAGCAAAAGTCCAAGAGGTCTCTGTTACACCTCTCGCAGGTCAGGGTACCTGCAGCCATTGATTTAGCACTCTCACAGTCGGGTTGGAGTGTGGCATCAATTTCTGGTGGTGATTTCAGTAGGAGAGCAGCCTCCTGCAATGGCAGGGGCAGGAGGATTTAGTTTCAGCTGAGGAGGCCCGCCGGCGCTAGGGGAGCTACCGGCACCTCTGACTCAGCGCTGGACACGAGGCTCGGGGGGGGGACCTACCAGGCACAGGTCTCCCTCGCCTCCCCTCCTCCGAACAATGAGGCAGTCAGGTGAGTGATTGGACTCTGTTAAAAGTTCCTTATAAGTGTACACTAAATGGACAGTGCACGTTTGCATATGCTGCTTCAACTATTTGGAATGATATTCCGTCAAACATAAGATGCCTAACAAGCTTATTTATTTATTTATGAATCAGAAATACAAACCTTTGAGTTAAGAGCTCATTTACAGAGGGTCCACGTCAATCAAAGGAGGAGAACAATTATATGAGTTGGGAATAGCAAATGCAGCTATCAGGCATTGCCATAAACATATTAGTAACACATTAACAAACTAATATAATACAAGAAATTGAGTATTAAAGACAAAGGCAAATTGTAAAGTACAGTCTTAACACAGAGTACATAAGGAACAAAACACCAGCAGTATAAATAATGTGCTAACAGTTCAGTTAGGTACTCACAAATAGTAGCTAAGAAGCCTTGTCATAGGCAAGAGGATGCCAAGGTAGAAACATCTCAGTGAATGTGTAGTGGGCAATCATAAGAGAGTGGTGAAGCTGATTCAGCAGATTATGTACAGATATAGTCTAGTAGGATACATTGCTAATGCCCGGGGGGTTAAGTAGAGCAGTAGCAGTGTGTGGGTGGGAAGAAGGAATTCTGAAGTTTGGATTTGAGGTGACTAATGCTGGTGAGGCTTGTGATGGCTTGAGGGAGCTCATTTAGCCAGGTTGGTGTCCTGATTGCAAAGGCACGACACCCTAGAGCAGTTTTTCTGAATGGCACTGCAAGTGCGTGTTTTGTAACACTTCTCATAACATGTTTAGAAGAGACATGGCAGAATAAAGCCTGTAAAGAAGGTGGTGCAAGTCCAAGCAGGGCTTTCATTCCTGGGAGGCAGGAGTGGGGAGTCAGATTCAGTCCTTGAGAGGAAGCCATTATGCTCTAATGTACAGATCACAAGTGTGCCTAAGGCAATCAGCATCTAAGACAAGTCTGCAGGATTTGATTAGGGTGGTGTGGACTCTATGTAGGTTGGTGTTGGAGGCTGCACCATAGACCACAATTCCATAGTCTAGGATCGGTAGGAATGTACCTCTGATGGCCTGATACCTGGCCTCTGGAGTGAGGCAGGACCGAAGCCTGTAGAGGGCCCCTAACTTCTTGTTAGCTGTTGTGGTAATAGTACGAATATGTTCGTTGGAGGCAAGGGACTCATCGATAGTGATGCCCAGGTAGAGATGGGTGAATTGGCCCCAATTCGCTCTGCGAAGTGATTCACGGAGTGAAGGCGAACTCGCAGAGTGCTCCGCAACGCGAAGCAGAGTACTTCACATTATAATGGGTAATGCGAAGTCCATTGAAAACAATGACTTTGAGTTACTTCACCTTCCCAAACCACTACTCCACCAATTCCTAAGGTGAAATACATCGAAAACCATGCACTTTGCCTCACTTCACCTTGTTTTTAAGCTCCAAAGGTGAATTTTGCAGTGATTCATGAGATTTCAGGTCACATGGGCTCTAGATTGTTCTGCATAGCCTCAGTTTGGGGTAGCGTGTGTAGAAAGCTGTAGGAGATGATCTGCTCTGAGAGTTTTCTGTGATTCAACCTTCTGAAAGCTGTTAAAAAAGCCTTTTTGAGTTTGTTTTTTTTTTGCTGAAACTTTAGTTCATCGATTAAAGGAAACCCTCCTGCGCTCATGTCATCGAACATTTATTGTTTGTGTGTGGATTTTGAATGTTAATGTACAACATTCAGTCTGTGTACTGAAAGACAGTGGAAGTGTGCTTTGGGGGAGTGGTGTATCTGTGGTGTAGGTAGATTAACTTGGAGAAAGAGACAGTGCTTTCTGTTTTTGTAATATTTTTCTTGTATAAATGTATTAATGTACACACAGTAATATTTTCAAAAATGCTTGCCTTTTTACTGATTGTTTTGGTGCAGCAGTGCATAATTTTAGTTTGTTTAAAATATGTGGTTATATTCCTGACGTTTTCAATTTGCTATGCATTACTTAGTGTATGCGTGAGTATATGTGTGATGCGTGTCATCAAATCAGACACCTTTTATTGTGCCACATAATCATTTCAGCAATGTGAACCTACTGTCCACTGCAGCTGTGTGATTTTGGTACTTCTTTGTGGTATCTTTACTGGTACTAGTACTAGTGACTGTTACTGCAGCAGTGCAGTACACTACCCCACAGCCCACAACCAGCAAAGGTACTCTCTTCCAGATTTGAATTTATGATGGTGAGCATTGGTTAGGTGTTGTGCCTTTGCATCTGCATCTCTTCAGTGCACAGCGCAATCTTAATCTGTCTGTGGATTTGCATCTCTTTAGGGCCCAATCTCCATCTGTAACTTAAGTCACAGTTGTTTCTTTGGCTTCCCTTCAGAGTACTGGACAGGTGTAGTGCATAATTCTGCATGAACATTGTACTCATTAACATGCATTTTTAAGTCAGGACCATCATCTCAAGTCACTCGTGATGCAAATCACATTCTTCATCATCATGGTCACAAATGCAGTCACAAATCACTATTCACGATCACGTCACGAATCACAACATTCATTTTTTTTACTAGTTACTTGGATGTATTGTAAGTCTGTTTTCTAGTATCTCTCCAGGCTTCACCACCCCACCATTGTACTCATTAATGTGTGTTTTTAAGTCGGGGAGTTTTGTGCTACAGCTCATCGGGGAAGTACAGCCATAGGCATTCGCATTCCCAGTACAGTTCCATATTAGTTATCTCACACAGTCGACACTGAATCACGTTCTTCATCATCACGGTCACAAATGCAGTCACTAATCATGATTCACGTCATGAATCACAACACTGATTTTTTTGACTAGTTGCTTGGATGTATTGTAAGTATGTTTCATAGTATCTCTCCAGGCTTCACCACCCCACCATTGTACTCATTAATGAACATTTTTAAGTCTGGGAGTTTGTGCTACAGCTCATCAGGGAAGTACAGCCATAGGCATTTGCGTTCCCAATACAGTTCCATATTGGTTATCTCACACCGTCGACACCGAGTCATGTTCTTCATCATCATGGTCACAATTGCAGTCACAAATCATGATTCACAATCACGTCACAAATTACAACATTAATTTTTTTACTAGTTACTTGGATGTATTGTAAGCATATTTTGTAGTATCTCTCCAGGCTTCATCACTCCACAATTGTAATCATTAATAAGCACTTCTAAGGCGTGGAGTTTTGTGCTACAGCTCATTGAGGAAGTACAGCCACAGGCATTTGCGTTCTTTCCCGTACCGCATGTGAGTTACAGTACTGTAAGTAGTGGAGGCCAAAGTGTCCCCAATTTTCTCCGTGAAGTGATTCACTGAGTAACGCAGAATCTGCAGAGAATTCCATAATGTGAAGAGGAGTACTTCACTTCATAATGAGGAATGCAAAGTCCATTGAAACCAATGACTTTGCATTATTCTGCCTTCCCCAAACCACTTCTCCACCAATTTTAAGGTGAAGTACATTGAAATCAATGTAATTCACCTCATTTCACCCTGTAATGAGCTCCAAATGAAATTCTGCAGTTATTTATGAGATTGTAGGTCACATGGGCTCTAGATTATTCGGCACAGCTTCAGTTCTGGCCTGGGTAGTGTATATGCAATGGAAGCTGGAGACAGTTTGCTCTCAGAGCTCTGCAATTCAAAACCTCTAAAAGCTGTTTTAAATGCCTTTTTGAGTAATATTTTTTGTTCAAAATTTAGAACATCGATTGAAGGAAACCCTTCTGTGCTCATATCATCGAGTTTTTATTGTTGTGTGTGGATTTTGAATGTTAATTTAGAACAGTCATTCTGTGTACTGTGATTTTGTGGTGTAGGTAGAATAACTGGGAGAAAAAGGCAGTCTTTCTGTTTTGGTTATATTTTTCTTGTACTGTATAACTGTGTTAATGTACACACAGTAATATTTTCAGTAATTCTTGACATTTTTTGCTGATTGTTTTGGTGCAGCAGTGTATAATTTCAGTTTATTAAAACATTTGGTTATATTACTAATGGTTTTCAGTTTGCTATGCATTACTGTACCTGTAGTGTGTGTGTGTGTGTGTGTGTGTGTGTGTGCAATGCATGCCATTAAATCAGACACCTTTTATTGTGTTACGGAGTAACTGCAGCAGTGTGAACCTGCTATCCTCCACACCTGCATGAATTTTTATACTGCTTTGTGGTATCTTTACTGGTAGTGGATTGTTACTGCCGTGCACTAATCCCCTAACTGACAAAATGTATTACTTTCCAGATTTGGATTTGTGACTTGTGAGCACTGGTTAGGTGTGGTTGTGCCTTTTTGTATACACCCCTTGAGTGTGCAGCGCAATCTTAATCTGTCTGTACATTTGCATGGCACCATTAATTCTGGGAGACTGCATTTCTTGTTACGCTCTCATTTCACTTTGTCAGCACTGAGGAATTTTCTGGACACAAGACAGGAGCATTTCGGGGATGCACATTAATTCTGGGTGACTCTGTGTGTGACCTGACCACTGTGCACATGACTGAGTGTGCCATTAATTCTGGGAGACTTTGCATTTCTTGTTACACTCTCATTTCACTTCATTAGCACTGGGGAGTTTTCTGGACAGAAGACAGTAGCACTTTGGGGATGCACATTCATTCTGGTGACTGCGTGGGTGGGATGCTGCCAGTATTGTTGTCACTCCACCTTACTTCTCGTTTAAGGTGGAATGACAACGCAAAGTAATAATAACAAGGCGAAGTGAGCCTTTCCTTTGGGACACTCCTCGTAGCAAAGTGCCAACGCAAATTGGACACTTCGTGTTCATTTTGCCAGCGGATTTTAAATTCGCTGCATTTCTACCCCAGGTAGCTGAAGGAGAACACTTGCTTGAGGGCAGAGTGAGAGCTGTTATTTATGATGATGGCTGTAGTAGTTCTTCTCTTTGCCCACCAAAGAGCATTGACTTTGCTTTTTTTTGCTGTTCAGCACCAACAGGCTAACCTTAAACCAGTCCTGCAGCATGACAAAATTGTGCTGCAGGTGCCTGGTGAGAATCTCTTTGCATGAATCCCACAGAAAATCAACCATGTCATCTGCGTGGAGCAGGACCCTAGCCAAAGGGCATGCCTCTGGGAGACTGGTCACAAAGAGGCTGAACAAGGGTGGGCCCAGTATAGAGTCCTGGGGGGACTCCTATGGTGATTTTCTAAGCCTGGGAGACTGCTTCATTAACTTTTACTCTCTGGCAGTGTCCAGTTAAGTAGCTAGCGAACCACTCGACTATGCCCAAGGACAGCCCCAGACAACCTAACCTATGTAACAGCAGCTGAAGATCTGCAAGGTCAAAAGCTTAGGTGAGCTCTATATAAATAGCTCCAACAAGCTGTCCTTGGTCAAGTGCTTCATGCACATAGCCTGTGATACTTTTTTCTAGTACTTTAATGTCACATTATATGGACTTGATGATATGTGACTTTTTTTAAAATGTATTTGTAATCATAAAACGTGGAAACTATTTTCCTACTTGTATGTTGTCTGGATTGTACAATATGTCTGTTTACTTTGTAAGCAATAAGACATGCTGGGGTGTGCATGACACATTTTACTGCTTGGTCAGGGGCATAATAAGGCATGAGGCTGAAGGCCGACTGACTTTAGCTGTTGGCTGTACAGTAAAATGTGTTCCATGCACATGCCAAAGTGCCTTATTGCACTTATAAAATGGGGTCCTTTTTTAAAAACTTTTTTCAGTTGGGAAAAGCATGTTGATATGTAGAAACAATAGATTTACTTGTATGCATTTATAATAAAATAGTCCTTCTTCGCACCACAAATGATGCCATTGATGATGTCATTATATTATTGCCTAATTTCTTCTTCCTGTTTTTTTTCTCTGTTTTTCCCCACATTCAAGATATGGAATGTTTATCATGGAATGTTTACCATGGACTACATGGATTCAAAATTCTGTTCAGTTCCATTGGTAAAATGTTACTCTCCTAAGATAATGTACACACACACAACAAATGCCTCTGTTACAGCCAGATACTCAATTATCTCACTGTCAGGGCAAGGAGAAGGGGATTTTCCTGATGAGAAGATAAAGATACAAGGGAGATTTTTCATGGTCAGTGAAGAAACAGTTGAAATGAAAACTATAAACAATACTTAATGATTCTAATTTGTTTATGTGTGTAAGGAGAGTGTGAGGATCAGGGGAACACATTTTAATTCATTCATTTTATTTTGTATTTAGGTAGTTTATTTTTAGGGCCCAGTGCAAGTAAATATGATGCTTGCAATTACAGGGCAAAAAACAATGGCTGCCAGTTGAATTGTTAACATTCTATTAGTGGAATGATTCCAGTGGTGATCAGAGCACATTTGGCATCACTTTTTATTTTCCATGTGTGGAACATAATTAGAGGTTCATAGGTTCATAGGTAAAATACAAAGTTGAGGGGCAAGCCCATTTTAACTTCACCACCCTTAACTTGGGTGGTAATAATATTTATAATCTCCCATATAATTGTCTAAATTACTTTTAAACATATTAAGATTGTGACTATTTACCACTTCCTGTGGAAGAGAATTCCACACAGGAACTATTCGTTGTGTTATGAAATTTTTCCTCTTATTTGTTTTTACAAGAAATGTCTTAATTTTAATATTATGCGATCATGTTGAATTAAAAGAATTACTCTATTCTAAGCATAAGGTTTCAAATAAAGCCTCATCTCTTGTTGCACGGAAGATTAAACATAAATCACCTCTGATTGACTGATATTCCAATGAATAAAGATTTAAATTTTTAAGTCTATCTTCATAGGGAAGTTGTTTTAAATTCTTAATTTTCTTTGTGTATCTTCTTTGTACCTTTTCTTTTATGATCTTATCCTTTATTAAAGTAGGTGTACAAAAGGAGGAGCAATAATCAAATTTAGATCTAATCAAGCTGCTGTATAAAGGAATAAGTACTTCTGCATCTCTACTTTTTAAATTTTTGAAAATACAGTTTATTAAATGGTGACATTTTTTAACTGTCAGATTATTATGGTCTGTAAATTTTAAATCATTGCTAATAACAATACCCAAATCTTTTTCAGAAGAGACTTTAATGAATAGTACATTATTTATTACATAAAGAGACATTGGGTTATTTTTGCCAAAGTACATAAGTTTACATTTAGATATGTTTAGAGACAATTTTATTTGAATAGCCCAATTGGATATATTATTTAAATTCCTTTGGAGATTTTATACAGATGTAGAATTGTTTACAATACAGCCCAATGTTGCATCATCTGCATATTTATTAAGCCATACACCATTTGATGTTATCATACTAGAAATTACAATATTAAACAGAACCGGTCCCAATACAGAACCCTGTGGCTCCCCGCTGGTCACATCACTCCATAAGGAATTGTAACCTCGAATACTGACTTGCTGCTGTCTTCCAGTTAACCAAGATGCAATCCATTTGATTATATTATTACATAATTGTCATTTTACTAGACAATCAAATATTACTCTATGGGATTGAACGTCTTTTCGTAATCCAAAAACATCACATCCACTGGAAAACCCATATCTAGAGCTGAACTCACAGGTTCAAAAAATGTATTAAATTATCTTGACATGATCTACCCCTTTTAAATCTGAACTGAAATATGTCACTGTAACCATTTAATATAATATGTTCCTCAATCTTGTGTAAGATGAGTTTTTCCATTATTCCCCCTATACTGGATGTTAGACTAATTGGCCTATACTGTTTAGTGTGAAATTTTGACCCATTTTTATGAATTGAGATTACTTGTGCAAGTTTCCATTCACTTGGGACTATGCCTTGTGATACAGATGTATTGAATAAAAATGTCAAAACATCAACCAACTCAGATGCAATTGCTTTCAAGAGTACAAATGGAATATTATCTATGCCTACAGAAGTAGAGGTTTTGAAAGACATCAGAGCAGAAAGAACCTCTGCAGATGTAAAGTTGATATTTTGATTTATATTTAAACCATCAAATCGGTCAAGATTATCTTTATTTTTAAACACACTTGAAAACTGTTTATTAAATGCATCAGACATACCTTGTTCATCTGATATTAAAATATCATTAATCAACAGAGGACCAACCCTGATTTGTGAATTTTTCAAAGAGCCAATATAATTAAAGAAACTTTTTTATTATCTTTTTGTTTGACCAAATGTTTTTTTTCAAAATCCTTTTTTGCCTTACCTATTTTATACTTTGTTTGTTTTGCTTTTGATTTGAACCTATTCCAATTTATATCTGTTTTTTTATATTTATTAAAAACCTTTTTCTTCCTTTTTATGGATTTTTTTATATCATTATTAAACCATCTATCAGGCACCCAGTTATCTTTACAAAACTGGAGTTTAGATTTTATGTTATTCCAGATTTCCTCCACAGATAGATGCTCAAACTCTTGCTTCCAGTTCCATTTTGAAAGATGTATTTTAATGTCCTCAGAATTTACATTGTTATAATTTTTCATCTTGGTTATTCTCCTACAATCATTTATAAAGCAATTTATTTCCCAATAAAGTATATAGTGATCAGAATCACCTAGGGGTTCAAGAACAATAGGCCTGTCATAATACTGTGTAATATTTGTAAAAAGTAGATCAAGAACATTTTTTTGTCTTGTAGGTTCTAATACTATTTGATCAACACCTAGAATAAAAGTTGTTTCAAGGAAACATTTTTCTTGTTGAGTAGTCCCAATAAGAGTTTTCTAATTTATTCCAGGATAATTGAAATCACCCATTAATACAATGTTATCCGGTAGATTAATGTTTTGTAAATAATATAAGAAAGATTAATTCTTATTGATATCCAAAGATGGTGGTCTATAGCATATTCCAAATGTTAAAGGTTCAGTGTTTACATTTATTTTATCCCACATTATTTCAATACCTAAAGGATCAGGTATATCTAGGTCAAATTCAACACTATCATGACATTCCTTTATAAATAAGGCAACCCCTCCTCCTCTTGATAGTTCTCTATTTCTTTTATACAATATATAACCTGGGATTTCTTGTCCCCACTGGTCATTTGAGAACCATGTCTCAGTTACACCACAAATATCTATGTTTTTGGTATGCAACAGAATATGCAATTCACTGATCTTATTTATGAGACTTCTAGCATTTAGGAGTAATGCACTTAAATTATTTTTTTATTTATTTGGACTTATTCCATGTTGTTTAGGTACATTTTTTTGTCATCTTGTGTTTTTTTACTGACCAAAAAATCATTTAACCCTCCCCCTTTAATAGTTTAAAGAAGCAGTAATTGCTATATTGATGATATTTCCTAGCATTTTTGATCCCTTTTTGTTTAGATGAAGACCATCATAAGCATAAAGATCTTCTTTATGAAAGAAATGTTCCCAGTTGGTGAGGCACTTCAAATTCTGTCTTAAGCACCAACGCCTTACCAATTATAAATGTGTTTTATTTTACTGCTAATATAATCATCAGCCCCCAAAACAGGCAATATTTCTGAAAAAAATATTTTTGCTCCTAGTTCTACCAATAAATTTGTTAATCCTATGTAGGCCTCCTTTATTTGTTGTTCACTTTGATATTTGATAATATTTATACTGAAATGTACAATCACTAGGGGGTTATCTCCACTATTTCGAAGTATATTTTTTTGTCATTTTTGTAATATTTTGTATTTTAGCTTCTATAAAACAAGAAAGGGTACGGGTAGATTTGTTTATGTCACATATTTGTCAGTCAAGATTTGATATTATGGAGTCTCCCAAAACAAATATTTGATTAGGACTATTTGAAGATGATTCCATCAGATTTGACTCAGAATTTGCAATTATTTCCTGATTAAAGCTTAGTAAATCTTTTTTTGCCCACTTTCAACTGCTATCTTGGTTTTAGTTTTTAATAAAGGTACAAGAGGAGACATATTGCTAGAAAATTCCACAGGATAGGTATTGGTTTCCATCACTAAATCTGAGTTTAGATCTTGTGTATCAGAAAGTATAGTTAAAGGATCAAAGCTGTTAGATACAGGCAACAAAAAGTCACCTGCTTTTCTTCCTTTTCTAGATATTTTTGTTGCCTGGACTGTAAACCACTCATCTTCTGTATCGACCAGGTCTATTTCATGGCTAAGTTTTTTGTATCCCTCATTTCTTGATTTTCCATTTTGTTTTCTATGTTATGCATATTACCAGTTGTAACAGTGGGCATTTGTAGCCTTTTCCTAGTTTCTAACTGGCTAAATTCTAGTACTTTTAGGAATTCATCAAACAATTTTATTTCTTCTTCTAATTCTTTATTTTTTATACATTTAGCACACTCAAAAATTCCAATGGGAGTTGGATCAAGATTGAAACTAAACATCAAACAGTTGCCACATTTAAAACCTGTGTGCCCATCCACGGTAGTAACTGTAGATGTCATTTTCATATAATTGTTAGATCTGATTCAAATTACTTGGTAGATTGATTTTTTAACAAAATAATGAAATAGAACCAAACCTTACAGTATTTATATATCCGGATAGTGAAACTCCAAAAATGCCAAACACGCAAAACATGCGTAGACGCGAGTGTCTTTGCGTGCACCTTTGTGTGTGGTGCATGCGCTAACCCATGCTCACCCTGCTCACCACAGGGCTTGTTTATGTACTGTAGGGCACCCAGAAGTAGTGAGAGATGACTTCCATGCCTCGCTACCTAGATGGCTATAAAGTCCCTTTTTAGAATTAAAATAACACCCCAGAAGCTATATTAGTGTTTTGAGAAGTGTAGTAATCACTGCCCAGTTGTTTCAAAATGAAAACAAATGATTTCTGCCAAGCTGTAGTTCTGGAGTAAGACCAGGAAAACCACCACTCCTCTACCTAGCACGCTAGGACTGCTAGGGCTCAAGGTCTGACATTATTTATGTGTAAAATACAGACAAATAGATAGTTTGGCACCCAAAATGGTATATTTCACAAAGTTTCAGTTTTAAAAATAGTCACAAACACAAACAGCAGTTAAAACCGCAAAGCTGCTTTGCTGCTCACCGCAGGTCTTGTTTATGTACTGTAGGGCACCCGGAAGAAGCGGGAGATGACTTCCATGCCTCGCTACCCCAGATGGCTATAAAGTCCCTTTTTAGAATTAAAGTAACACCCCAGAAGCTATATTACATGAACAACAGCCTATAAGATTCCAGGATTTTCCCTTACCATTTTATTATATGTTGTATTGACCATGGGTCATACCTGTAAAAGGGATTATATCCCAGAGTGCTTACCCATATAAAATAAAAATAAAAATCTAATTAAATCAAAGGGCCACTGGGATCCTACCAAAGTATGGTTAAGGACTGAGCAGCAGGACTGGACAGTAGTATGCAACTGCTTGTGCAACTTATTATACTTTGGCCTACACTCTCTTTGTCCCTGCTTGAGGTACTACCACTCTGTTGGGATGTCATAACGATGCTGTAACACACACAAAAGGGTTCCAACCCCTCAAGATGCAGCAGGGACAAGGTCCCCAAGACCAAAGAAACCATAGGGAAGACACTTGGGCATGTACAGTTTACATACTGGTTGAAACAGGTATGTCAAGATTTGCCAACTGCACCGGACCGGTGATGCTGAAGGTTGAGGCACTGGACGCCACACCTCACACCATGTTGGTGACCCAGATTTGGGAATGAGCCTAGTCCATTGGGGATTAGAAGGGGAGGGAGAGGATTGAGCATCCAGAGGACTGTCCTCCTCTCTCTGGGGAGGGTTTTGGGGCTGCCCAGCATCCTAGTGACTCTTGATGGAGATCAGGGGCAGCACAGGCACACCAGCCAGAGTAAGAGGGATGGGAGTGAGACAGACATAAGCAGGTGAGCCGTGTGTGGATGTCATTGCACACCGCACTCCCAGGGGGCAACTACAACCAGAAAAATATCCCCGCCTAGGATCATGGAGATGATGGGGGTTCCAGGACAGGATGCACATCCCACCACTGGCCCATTTCTCAATGGACTCCTGGTCAACCCGACAATTAGATAAGTCCTCTCTAAGTGCAGATAGGCCACTGAAGGAGAGTCTGCCTGACCAGGAGGTGATCCGGGATGCTAGGCTGCCTGGTTGTCTGGGGAGATCCGTTGGACTACAGGGTTCAGGGAGGGAGAAGCTGTCCTCACTGCATGAGCACCCTGGAAGGATGCCCAGCCTAGGAACAGCATAAATATAATCTACAAAAAAAAGATTTTCCAACTGCTCCCCTGAATAGCAGACTGTAGCCTTTGAGTTTGAAGTGTTATCAGTCTCCTATGAAGGCATGGTTTAGCCTTCAGGGGTATGACCAAGTAGTAGCATGTGACTGCTTGTGTTACTTAATGCAAGATCACACATACCCTATCAGTTGTTGTGCAACTTATTGTACTTTGGCTTATATGCGCTCTGCCCTATGGGACATCCATCCTGTTAGGGTGCTATAAAAAAAACAGAAAATCTAACTAAAGTGTTCGAAACCTCATCCCTGTGACACTTTGAGGGTTTGTAAGACTAAAGGCACCTTAGAAAAGAAGGCCCAAGAGAACTACAATGACAACTGAACACATTCTTCCAAAGAAAGGAGAAACATAGCTAGACTGAGACAGAAAAAAAAAAGAAGCACAACCACCTCCCAGTTCTGCAGGAACAAACTATTATGACCTCTGGCATGGAGGTGAGAAAAAAAAACCTTGTGGAGCAAATCTCTGGTGATCTAAGGTCTAGGTCACTAGCCCTCCAGGCTAGTGTTTATATTAGTTTAGTGAAGGCTCAAATACTGCAATTTAAACACCCAATACAGGGATAATGTTTTAGAGGAACAGCTTCTATGCTATCCCTCCAATGGGATAACACCATGAGGTGCTTATGAGTATTCACTGAGGCTAAAAGGGCCCTATCTCCTCTTGAAAAGGAACCCCACCTACAAGGTATTTTTGAGGAGAATAGCATATGCTGCTCTTAGGTCACCTGGGTTGAGCAATGCAGAGGATCATTCTTGAATAAAAACTAAAGAAAAGGGAACTGAGAGAAATCAAGTTCAAGTTCAAGGTTTATTTTGTAAAGAAAGACCCATTGAGCTTGCTAATTTACAAGGAGATCCTGCCATAGGCAAAGACACAAACAACAGACATATACAAAGCATAAATCAGGGCAAATATGAATATAAGATGGCATACACTGCATAATGAGTTGTACAGGAAGATAACAAAATGACATAGAAAGCATCGTACAAAAAGAGAATTATCAATAAGCAGCAAAAATACAAATATAGTGCAAGACAGTCAATTTCCAGCCAGTGAATGGGGTGGGGGTAGAAAAAAAATGCAGTAATGGATACAGAGATTCCCACCATATCTGGTAAAGTGCTTAGACCCAGTCATAAACTGGAGACAAAAAAATGCAGGGGCCAGCTAGTTAGTGTAACAGTGACAATCCTCCTTAACAGAATTGCCTGTAAGGGATTTGATGACATTCAGAAAGACGTAGATGGAGAGCCTGAAGGTATTTTTGGAGTTTATTCCAAGCAGAAGATAAAATGTAACTGATTGCATTTTTTCCAAAATGGGTGTGAAATTTGGGAATATCTAGTAAGATTATGGAGTTTTTTCCTAAGTGAGTAGAAACTAAGAGATCAGTGAAATAGGGAAGAAATATAAGAGGGGAGTTTATTTAGCACGGCTTTGTACACCCGGGTACAGCTATGCATCCTCCTTCTGATGAAAAGTGACGTCCATCCCACCACTGAATATAATGAGCAATGATGAGCTCTTGAAGGGGCATTTAAGATAAAACGTAGAGCCCAGTGGTAAAGTATGTCCCATTTGTGAAGGCAAAATGTTCGGCTGTTGGAATACAGAATGTCTGCATAATATAATAAAGGGAGTAATGAGGCTTGGACTAACCATTTTCTGACTTCTGTAGGAAATACGGATTTATTTCCAAGGAAAAATCCTAGTCTAACTTTCAGTTGTTTCACTAGTGTTTCAGTATGGAAGGAAAAGGAAAGATGATTGTCTAAACACATCCCAAGATACTTACATTTTTGTACAATTTCCTGTGAATCTCCTAGCAATGTTAGTATAGGTATGTTGTCCTGTGTTGACAATGGAGATGTTGATAAGGTGGGAGTGAAGAACATTACCTTGGTCTTATTTGCATTTAGCAGGAGTTTTCAACTAGGGAGATTAAGTTGTAATTGGTTGAATTCAGTTTGGAGTATGGCACCTACTTCATTTAATGATGGTTTAGAGATACAAAGGACAGTTTCATCAGCAAAAAAATGCAGTTTCACTGTAAGAATGTTATTACTTAAGGAATTAATATAGATTGAAAAGACGAGGGGACCTAATATGGATCCCTGGGGCACACCTCTCAGAAGTGGTAAAGGAGGGGATAGTAGGTCATCTGCTTTAATACATTGAAATCTCCCTGATAGGTAGCTAGAAAACCAGCTAACAAATAAGTGATTTAGTCCATGTTCCTGAAGTTTCAACAACAGTAGGTTATGCTCTACCAAGTCAAATGCCTTACTTAGGTCTAGAAACACAACTCCAGTAAAACATTTGTGGTCTAGGGCAGTGAGCCAGTCAGAAGCCTGACTAGAGCAGATTAAAAAGTTTCAATTTTTCTAGGTATCCTCTTAGCTGTGCATTGATTAATTTATCAAGAAATCGATAGAGAATGAGCAATATTGAAATGGACCTGTAGTTATTCAGGTCACAAGAGTCACCTGTATTGAACAGAGGTAGTAGGTGGGCTGTTTTCCATAGGATGGTGACAGAGCCTGAAGTAACTGACATTTTGAATAAACTAGTAGGGGCAGTAAGGAAGTAAGAACTGGCTTGAAGGAAAAAGGGATCTATCCCATCTGCACCAGGGCTCTTCTTGGTATCTAACATCACTAACATGTCTTTGACTTGTTTAAAAGTTATTGGGGGTAGGCTGAGAGAGTTTAGGATTTGTGGGCTGGCCAGGGTATCCTCCAGTGAGGAGTCCTTTCACTAGTTTTGCAGTTGGAGATGAGTCAAACGCTAGTTCAGTTGTGCAAAATGTAAGTTCAGTATTTTGAGTATTATTGCTTGGTCCAAAATTATACTTCCTTGGGACATAATTTTTGATGGGATTGATGGAGGTGGTCTGTGTCCTTCAAAAGATTTAATTGTGTACCACATTTTGCTGAATTTCCCTTAGCATGTTCCAGTGCATTCATGTAGAAATTGACTTTTGCTGTCCTAAGGAGTTTTGTACAGGCATCTCTTGCCCTCTTGAAGGCCAACTCATCCAGGGTAAATTGGTTAGTCTAGCCGTGGTCCAAAGTTTATCCCACAGAGCTAGGACTTTTTTTCAGACCAGGTGTGAACCATGTGAGGCCTTTTCAGCTCTAGATTTTATAAATGGAGAATGTTTGTTTATTTATTAGTGATAATAGTGTTGTAGTAAAAATGCCAACTGCTTTATTTATTTAACTCTTGGAATTACAACCTTTGAGCTAAAAGCTCATTTACAAAGGCTCCACATTGCAGCTATACATGCTGTACACCAAAGGATTAACAATAAGGGAACACAACAACAAACAATAACAAATGAATACATCATATAATAGGGAAAAAAAAGCAGATAACATTAGAACAAAGATTATACATAGAAGGAACCACTAGGCATAGATTAAATGCAGTGAATTAGAAGGAATCAAGATTCTCCAAGTCCAAGGGTAATATATTATGAGTTATGACAAGTAAGGGATTAAGAAGATTAGACATAGGGAATAGGAAATAACCAAAATTCCCATTGTCATGAGAGAATGGGGGGAGAGTCCAGGCAGGGATTAGGAATAACTGGGCTCCCAATGGCAAGGGTAGGTGATGGTGGCAGGAATGGGAGTTGGGGAGTACTAGATGAGGGGTAGTGGCTAGGGGTAGGAGGATTGAGGCAGAGGATGAAGTGGGTGTTGTGGAGGGGAGGAACAGGCAGGAGGGGGGCTAAGTAGGGAGGGTGGTAGAGGCATGGAAATGGAGACTGAGAGGAATGGAGAGGGTGATGTGAGGGGTTGGAGGAGGAAAAGAAAGAGGGAGGAAGGAGAAAGGGAAGAATAGGCCAAAGGGGATGAGTGCAGTGGTGGTCTGAGTGCAGTGGTGGTCTGAGTGCAGTGGTGGTCAAGGTGTGGACTGGTCCATTAAGTTTAATTCAGGGGGCAATTGCAGGCCATAAGACTGTTGAGATGGGAGTGGAGTTTAAATCTGAAAAGCCCAAGATTGGGATGTTCTTGAAGGTCATGAGTGAGTTAAGCCACTTTGGAGCATGGTAGCCAAATAATCACTAGCCTAGGGATATGTGGTGGAAGGGGATTTTGTAGAGGTGGCTGTTCAATCTTCTGGTCAACCTGGCTGGGACTGTAGGGCGGAGCACAGATTGGACCCCGGTAGGCATCAGGCCAAGAGTGGCCTTTTTGGCTAGGAGACAGAGTTGGTACTGAATATGATTCTCCAGGTTTAACCAGCCTGTAAGAGAATATAGGTCACACATGTGGGTAAGGAGTGGATCACCTAGGAGAAGCCTTCAGGGCTTGAGGGTAAGGGCAATTCTTTTCAGAATTGTGTCAGGCAGAGCTATAGACAATTAGGTTGTAGTCTATCACAGACAGAACAGAGCTATTTAAGATGAGTTTAAGGACGTCAGTTGTGAGACAGTGTCTGTGCCCGTAAAGCAGGCTAATCCTCCTGTTTGCAGTCTGGGAGATGTTATCAACGTGCAGTGAATAAGACAAGGTGTTATCCAGGGTAACGCTGCAATATTTGAAGTTCTGAACCATTTCAAGGGTTTTATTTAGTTTGTTATGGATGGATAAGGTAGTGAATCTATATTTGCTGTGAGTGTAGGCAAATAGCACTGTTTTTGTTTCTTTATAAGTGAGAAGCAGCTGAGCACCAGATAACCAGTCCTCTACAAGTTGGAAATTATGCTGAAAGCTTAGTTCCAGGGAATCGAGGTCAGAATGACTACAGTAGAGGACAGCGTCATCTGCGCATAACATGATTTTGTCATGACATACTTTAGGGAGATTGTTAAAAAAAGGATAAATAGCAGTGGGCCCAGGATGGACCCTTGGATAACTCCTGTGCTTACATTCTGACTGTCTGATAGTGTGTCACTGATTTTGACCTGTTGAACTCACCTGAGGAGATAACTGTTTAAACCAGTTCAGGGAGGTGGGGGACACAGTGGATTCAAGTAGTTGAGTTAGCAGGAGTTCATGGTTGACAGTATCAAAGGCCTTGGTGAGGTAGATAAAGAAGTCCCCACTAAGTGCCCCTGAGCAAGGGAGTCATGGGTGAATAAAATAAACTCTACCAGAGCTGCTGCTGTGCTGTGTAGTTTCTGAAACCCATTCTGCTCTTTACCTTGAAACTGATACTTGTCTAGCTGGTTAATTAGTTGATCTTAGACAATACATTCTAATGCTTGGAGAAAAGGGGTAGGATGGAAATTGGTCAGTAGCTGGTGTGAGATGACCTATCGCCACTCTTAAAGAGTGGTGTTACAACAGCAGCTTTCCAGGCCTTAGGGGATTTCCCAGTGATAAGGGAGAGGTTGATGATTCTTGTTAATGGGGCAATTATAACATCTAGGATGAGGGAAACTAATTTCAAATCTAGGTCGTTGCTGCTGTGTCTTGATTTGCGAAGTACTTGCTGAAGGTATTTTTTGGCCTCTGATGCTTTGATTATTTTGAGGTGGATGGTGCTGGGCTTGACTGGCTGGATGTTGTGTTAACAAGTTTACTGTTTTGTTGACCCTTACATGGGTTTAGGTAGTTGGGGGGGCACTCACTAAGGTCTGTGAAGTCCTTGTTAAAAGTGTTTGCAATGGTTTTTGGGTCTTGCGTAATTACCCCACTAAGGTTGAGCATATCAGGGGGAGACGTATTAGGAATCTCCATTAGCAACTAAATGTTAGCCCAGAATTTGCAGCTGTCACCCCAGGAATTGTCCAGTTCAGACCTGAAGAAGCGGAACTTGGCCTGGTGGATGGCCTGGGTATATTTATTGTGGGCAGCTTGATAGTTTTGGAGGTACAGTAGACAGGAGAGCTCAAGCACTTAGCTTTATGAAAGAGGTTATCCCTGGTGTGCATTATTTATATAGTTTTTGTTGACCAGGTAAGTGCACTAGACAAATCCTGCCTATTTTCAGGCACAACCCAGGGGAGAGGGAACCAGATTAAGCTGTTGGTGGTATTTTTAGTAAATGAGGGAAATTTGGCCAGGACACCGGGGAAATTCCCCTATTCTTTTTGATAAGTGCCATGGGATCTTTAACATCAACCTGAACTACCACCAATTAGGCCAATGAGCATGGGGGTTATCCAGGACGTTTGTGACCCATGGACCTTCCTTCTGGTGAGGGGTGCATAAATGTTGCAGATGGTGTTGTAGGTCTTAATAAAGTAGCTTAAGTAAGTACTGATGTCCCCAGCAGAGTAGATGGTGGACCAGTCAATCTTGCTAAGGTGTTCTTTCAAGAGACCCAGTTGACCTGAACATAGTGCCCAATTTGTGACTACTTTATCCGGGAGTTTTGGGGCCTTGTTTGACCAGGTAAAGAGCATTGGAGAGTGATTGCTTAAAGCATTCGGGATAATGACCATGGTGGTGAACCATTATGGGCAGTTCGTTAACAGCCAGTCCAAGGGGGTACTGGTCCCAGAGCAGTAGTTGGTGTGTGTGGGGGTATCTACTAATTGGACAATATTTATGGCAGTGATGGCATCTTTGTAAGGGGCAGAATCAGGGGACAGCCAATTTATATTGAAGTGCCCCACCACTAATACTGTAGCTCGGAGTTGTGGTGGTGTCTGGAGATGTATTAGATGAGTGCTTTGAAATCAGCAGTCTGTTCCTTGGGCAGAATGTAGGTGAAAATAATAGTTATGCCCTTTCTTTTGAGCCCCAAGGATAACATTTAGTGGGAGAATTTGAATATTGGTTCCTGATTTTATGGGTGGGAGCACTTGGAACCACAGGTGATCCTTAAATTAAATGAACCCTCCCTCCTTACTTGCTGACTCTTTCCAGTGTAAAGGAGGTGTAGCCATTTAGGTAGATGTCAGTATCAGATGTCCTCAGGGTGAGCCAAGTCTCGATCACAGAAATGATGTCAGGATTATGTTTGGTGACCCACACTTGCAGTGAGTCAGATTTGGCTATTAGGCTGCAAATGTTGGTAGACGATATGGAGAGAGAATGCTATGTTTCAAAGGCAGATGAGTACTTGCAGCTTTACGGCCAGAGCAAGCACTTGCAGCTTTTGGGCCAGGGTTTGGGTGTATGTTCCCCAATAGAAGTAATAGCAGCCAGATCATCTGAGTTGCCTGCAGCCTTAGTTGTTATAGGGCTAGGAAGTGGGTCCTGCGAGTCTGGTTAATCTTAGTGTCATTTCTGGTAAGTGGGAGAAAGTTTAATAATGGAGGGACAAGGGGGTAGGTATAGTCCGGTGGGTTGCAGCAGGAAGTCATTGTCAGAAGTGGTGGGAAAAGCATGGGCTGATGTTGAGGATGAGCAGCTTGTACTATAGTTCAATGTAGAGTTATCAAGGACATAAACAGTACAAAATTGTGAAGTGGGAGTCGTTAGAGGAGACATTAAGATTAGTAAAATAGGGATATGTATTAGGGGCACCATGCTGCTATTTGGTTGAGGCAAAACAGCGCTATTTAGAGATCATCTAGTTCAGCACTGTTATTTATAGGACTGGGTTAGTCAGGGGCCTCCGTAAGGTTAAAGTCCAATGAGAGGGAGTAACCAAATGAAGTAAAGCCAGTAACTTTAGGGGTAATTGTGGTGAATATCTTTAAGGAAAGCCAGGGGTGGTCCCTAGACAAGGGAGAAGAGGCAAAGTGAGGTTGGGGGAAGGGGTATTTAATAGAGGCTGGGGTCGGGGTGGCAGGGTGGGACAAAATATACAGTAGTTACATGAACAGTTAAAGGAACTGTGCAGGCCTTAACAGACAAGGACGTCCCTCAGTTTCAGATAGTGAAAAAAAATACTGAGTTAACCTGGCCAATTGCTGGCTTGCAATGGGTGCAAATGACCAATGGCAAGCCAGTTCAGCATCAGAGGGGCCAATCAAGCTGCTGACTCATAGTTCACAGGTCAGCAAGGTAAAGCGCACCTGTTTTCAGCTTGGACAGGCAGGCAGGATGCAAGGAATGGCTGGTGGAGTTCTGTGCCAGAGCCGTAGTCCATTTGGGGTTTCTTTCTGGAAGAGAGAGGGGAGTAGGGAAAATTACCACACAGTTAAAGGTCGGGCTCAGCCACTGCTAAATCAGTGGGAGGGTCAGGAGTCTAGATAGACAAGAAACTGGCAGCTGGAGTGGGAAAAGAGGGCATAAGCATAGGCTGCAGAGACTTGGGAACAAAAGTAGGGATTGGAGTACAGAAAAGGGCATGGGAAGTAGCAGAAAGACTCGGGGGTGGGGTGTCTGTGGCTGTGCCTAGGCTGACTACAGGGACAAAGGAAAAGAGCAAATAGGATTTTGAGGTGGGAAGTACTGAGGAGAGGATTTGGGGGAACTGAAAATAGTGGCAAGAGGAGATTACGGGGAATTGCACAGGAGCTGGGGAAGAGCAGAGCTGCTGAGGCCTGTTTGCCTAGGGCAGGAATAGTACTGACAATTGCTGTAGAGGATAGAATAGGATGAAAGGGAGTTAGCAGTGGGAGATGTGGGAAAGCAGAAACCAGGGCAAGAGGAGTAGGAGAGCAGCAGACAATTACAACTGCACCGGGCAAACAAATTATGCTATGTTGTAATCAGTGAAAGCTCTAAGCAACATGTAATGCAAACAGTAAATGTGACACATGAATTATATGCATGCTCATTAAACAACAGTAATTAAGCAATGTAGCAGAAATTGTTCTTAATTACCTAGGCTTTAATAGTGGACAGTGGCCTTATATTAATTAAAAAGCTGCTATGACACTGAAAAAGTACAGAGACAGGAAAGCGTACCAGAAACTTACAGGCCCAAGAGAGAAGGGAGGGCTTGCTCTTCCATCTTTCTATAAGTATAATATTGAATCGCACATAAGTAAGGTAGTCCATTGGTTTAAACCAAATACACCCTCGTCATTGCACCCTTATACACCTCTTTGGATTTTTATTGAAAGAAACCTAGTTAGGAAACATAGGATATCGTTATACATGGTCGCGTATTCTACTATTAAACTTCTCCCGAGATTGTTAAAGGACACTCCTATTGGTTGGTCATTAAAGGCCTTACAGCAGGCCCAGAAACTTCTAAGGGTCAGCTGGCAGTACTCGCTAGAACAAATGTTGACACAGAATATTCATTTCTTAATACAACGGGCACCAATTTTGCCTGGGTTCTGGAGATCACTAGAGGGCCTAAAGTTGGGAGACTTAGCTCCTCAGGGTAAGTTAATAGCATAGGAGTGGGCATGTCAAGTTTCCAGAAATAAAGGGACAATACTTCAAGTTCCACAGTTTCAGTCAATCAAAGCCCATCTTAATAAAAGGAGGCGGCAGATAATAGAGTCAAACTAGTAGATTTAATCAAGATAGCTGACCAGCCCCATTCTATTTCTGGAATTTATAAGTGCATTGCAACGACTGATGACAACCTCCCAAATGGTGTTAGTTATTATTGGACACATAGATTAGGAATAGCAGAGGATAGGGACACATGGAAGCGCATATGGTTTAATACATATAGAAATATTATACAAGATAGATACAGGCTTCAGCAGTTCTACATTAAATATAATATGTATTATACCCCTACGAAACTACATAGAATGGGCAGGTTAACACAATCTGCATGTACCAGATGTGGGGAGGAAGGCAGCATTATATATCATGTACTGTGGGATTGTGCTAAGATTCAGCCCCTCTGGAGGGCAATTCGTGTCTCTCTATTACAAGCAGTAGACCTGGATGTTTTTTTTACACCCGAAATCTTTTTGTTGAATAATTTTAATAACAGTATGTCCAAATAGCAGAAACTGTATATGGCCATAATATCAGCCTCTGCAAAAGCTGTTATCCTGAGACACTGGAAGGATACTTCTACCCCGTCTACGGGCGAATGGTACAAAGAAGTTACACTTGCATTACAGGTAGAATCCCATATTGCCAAGATGAGCAATAGGGCCAAGGGTTATTTTTCCCAGTGGGGTCTTTTAGATACAGCCCTGATATCATGGCACTCTGGGAGTCACCTATAGGAGGTATCCCCTATTCAGAAAGTTTGACTGGGTTCATTGGCATGTGAATGCTGTTTTAATTAAATAAATAATGGGTGGGGGGGGTCTGTGGTGGAGTAGTGTTTAACTAATTTTTATAGGCATGAACGTACTAATAGTATAGGCTGGTTAGTAGTATATATAGTGCATCTATGATTACTCTGTAAATCTTCACCAGCTTAATGTTTGTTCACGGCACATGTAATGGATATGCCAATAAAGTAAAATGAATAATAAAAAAAAGAAAAAGTACAGAGAATAAAGTTAAGCTAGGTGAACTGAACTGCTTCATCTATTGAAGTAGTTAGATAGCAAGTTTACCAGTTTATGTTCCTGAGATTTATTAAGTAATTTTACAAATTGAATTTTCGATAGCTGCGGTTGTTTACAAATTTTGCATTATGGAGGTGCCTTTGCAATTTCCTTATTCCAACCACAATGTTGTCAACACTGACGTCATTAAAGAATACAGCAGAGCAAGTAAATTTATAAGGCCTGATGCTAATAAAAGATCAAGCAATGTACTTTTATTAGGGTCTGTAATGCTGGGCCTAGATGATCCTGTGATTAGTTGTGAGATGCCTGGTTCATTGCATAATTCTTTAAGGCTATTAGACCTAGGGCTTAGCCAATCCAGCTTAAGGTCCCCAAGGATTATTGTTTCATTGGAGTTAGAGTTGACAAAGTGTCAAATGGTATTAAATAACTCTGAGCCCACAGCTGGCAGTCTATTGCAGCCAAATATGTTGACTGATTCAGAGGAAGATGCTGTTAATTTTAGGGCCAAATGTTCAAATTCCTTAGGTTTAGTTGAAACAAATATTTTGGTGGCCGAAAGCTTATCGCTGATTTAAATTGCCACACCACTCATCTTGTTGGTCTATCTACCCAAAAAGTGTTGAAGAATGGTAGTGCTACCTGCTGATCATGGATGGAAGCCTTTAGAGAAGTTTCCATAACCACTAGGATAACAAGATTAGTGTGGGATACCCAAGTCTTCATTAAATCTATTTTATTTTGTAGGCTACATACATGTATCAACTTAATTGTTAGGCCAGTAGCCGAACCAAATTCTAAAAGAGAGGTAAAGGTATTAGGACCATGGTTAACTTCAACATTCCCCGAGCAAATAAGTAACATGACAAGATGCTTCTTAAACATATATCTCTGATTTATAAGCTCTTTTTTTGGAATAGGAGAATGTGTAGATAGTCAGCCTCATGATCATATGTTGTCTGGGCACTATTGTTAAATAGTAAAGTCTAAGAGCCATAATAACAAACTCTGGCCAGAGCCGATAGGGCTGCAGGTGAGAAATTTGGGCCAAATTGGTTCCATTGTGGGATGGTGGTCCCTTGTGAAGCACCACAAAATGCAAGTTGTCAAACCCTAGAATAGGAAAGAGAACAAAGCCAGAGATCAAGTAGGTTCTGTGGTTTCTGCAGCAGGTACAGAAAATGGGCAAACTGGGTGGGCCTAGTGGTCCTTATCTGTCATAAATTTCTATGTTTAAAGTGTGGGTCTTGTGATATACAAAATACAAGGACCCTGATAAAAAAGTGAGATGCAATCATATGGTTAAGTCTGCTTGTGTGACTATAATTGAAAGCAAACTTAATGCATACAAACTTGATTAAACAGTACTATCTAATAGCCTTATTTGTAAAGCAAAGCAAAATAATAAATAATTTTTTCTCAGAATGCTTCTTTACTTGCAACATTGGAGCTATGTTTTAAGGGTCTTAATGGAGCCTATTTTGTGCAACCTTCAGGACAGATGGATTGTTTACAGCCTAAACTCCCTTCTACAAGGGAAGTGTGAGGCAGGAATGCAGAAGTTGGTGTTCATCATCTTCAAATATTTTCTATGGCACGCACAGTGCCAAGTATCTCTTATACTGACCAGGAGGTGGCACCTGAAATCATGGTTGGACAATTTTAAGACTTAATTAGGTTGCTATTTTAGGAGGAATTGCTAATATTGGAGAATTAAGCTTGCCATAACTAATGGGAATAACCTTTCAATACCCCTATAACGATGTCACTAGAAATATTGTGTAGCAGAAATTGTGTAAAAGAAGTGCATATAATAAGGTGGTGGGTCCTGGGGTAAGGAATAATGATGTGCTATATTGATGAATATTGCATTATAATTTGCTAATTGGTTTTAAAATAAAAAGTTCTTTAACTTTTGCATTAAGTTCCATGGGATCTTTAACTTCCACCTGGACAACCAGAAAAGATGTACAGAAGGGACCTTGGTTTAGCATCTCATACAAAGGCTAGCACCGCAACATCAGTGTAATACAGTACATCCCATAAATAGGTGCTACACTACACTACAGTATCAATACTGGATATTAGCCCAATTTCCTGGAGGGGGCACCAGCCTATGTCTTTCTGGCCCCAGAGGCAAGCATGCAACCTATTGAGTCAATAACACTAAATATCTAACTTGTTCACAGAAACAAAAAATTTGATATTGATGATGATTGGATGGCCTTTCAAGGGCCACCCCTTTCACTAATCCAAAGTCAGTGTTCACTATCCCTGCACAGGTGAGAGTAATGACTATTAACCATTCACTTCAGAGCAAGAAATAAATTCAAGTTACAAAAGAGCAATTTTATTGTTCCTCCACTAAGGGTCTTGATCATAGCCATGAAAGAAAATGGAGGAGTAGAGGCACCGAAGTTTGGCATTAGGTTTCAGAGCTATGATTTGAATCTGCCTCAAATTAGTAAGTGTCTAAAATGTGTATTTTCATGATTTTTATTATGAAAGCAATGACTATGAAAGAGATCAGATTAACAGCACCAAAACATTGAATGGTCATTGAGTACAAATGACCCCCCTCAACCACTAGAGGTGATATCTCCCACAAAAGATTAAATACTGGCACCAGGCTCTGGGCTGCTGGAGGTATCTGACTGGATAGCAGTAGGTGGTAGCATCAGGCTGGTGGGTGGTGGTTACTTACTGCAATCTTCTTGTACATGAATGTACAATCCTCCCTCATCCTGCCAGCCACCAAGCAACCTGAGTCCATTCCAGACCCCAGTTCACCAGTGTGGCAGGAAGAGGGTGCCCAGTGTCAACCCTCCATGCCACTGGGCTAGCATGCTAGGTGTACCTTGAGGATCGTTAACCTCAGGCTCAGTTGAGAGATGGACCACAAGTAATTCAGGATGCTAGCCACAGGGCAAGAAAGGGGATCAAGCTCCCTGCCCTGGAACCAAATGGAAAAAGCGCTCCCATTTGAAGGCATAGCACTGAGAAGTTGACTACTTTTAAGAGGCCTCTACAACATGGAGGACCTTGTCAGAGAGACCCAAAGGCTGGAATTCTAGCCATGCAGGAACCAGTAAAAATGGCAAAAATGGCAGACTGCAGGTAATTGCAAAAGATGCAAATCATGTGATATACTCCTATCATCACCATTGTGTTCCTCTGTTGTCAATAACAAAAAAAAGTAGTGATATTTGATGTCTACGTTCCCATTAACTAAATTAGCTCTTTTGTAAGGTGGCTGTATAATTTGCAAGCTTTAGTAAATTGTAGTACTCACTATCAGAACAAAAGGGGTCACAAATGCTTATATCTTCTGTTATTGCAAATCCCAGTATCTCCTGCAGCTGGCCTTAGAACAGTATGCAGCAGTGAGAGGTTCAGTAGCCTATATTGTATGTTAGAGTTTATAAAAGTTCATGGAATGGGTCCAGCCCAGCCAACCTCGGTATACAGGAAATGTAGTTTAAATGGGAGAAGCCCAGCTGGCCCGGTCATGCTGAGGGTTGAGGTGCTGGATGCCACACCTCGCTCCACACCCATGACTTGGGTTCAGGAATGAGCCTGGGTCACTGGGGTTCGGTAGGGGAGGAGTAGGATAGAGTGTCAGATGACAGCTCTCCTAGTCCTGGGGAAAGGGGCGGATGCACGTTGCACTCTGGTGGTCCCTGGGGACACCCGGAAGAACTGCAGTTGCATGGGTGCTAAGCAGGGGGGGCACGGCAGATGTCTGCATGAAGTGCTCAGATGTCATTTGCACATCCGTGCTCCCATCAGGGAGAAAAAAGCATAAATGGCAACATAGTCTGTGGCAGCTTGATAGCCACTAGCTTCACCGACTGACAATGCCTGAAATAAGGAATGTGCTGGTATTGGATCCTCACCAGGCATGGGGGCTTAAGGGGGGCCCCTGTCAATAGTTGTAGCTGCATTGGGCACATCAGCCTTGAGGTTGGAGGTGAAGGAAGGAGCGGTGGCTGGATGTACAGCAGGACTGTGGCTGCAAGGTGAGAAAAAGAGGTGTGATAAAAAAAAATGGGAGCAGCCCAGTGCCAATCACAGCAACCTGGAGGTGGATACAGAATTAAAGGGGTGCACATCAATGGTGGGTCAGGCGCTCCTCATAGAAGTGTGGGTAAAAGTTACACTGCAGTTCATATATGAAAACAAGGCTAACCAATGATGCTTAGTAAAATAAAATGAATGAAAATTGCAGGCAAGGATGTTCCAGGGTATATGTTCTATAACAGGTACATCGGAGCTTCTGCCTACGGAAAGTGCACTATCTTACATGAGATGAGATGTCTATCTATTCCTCCTCTGTTACTTGCACTGTACTGTATGATAGTTGGTGTGTATGTTCCCTTCAACTAAATTTGCTGTTTTAATGTGACTCTGTAATTTGCAAGTTTTCGTAAATCATAGCAATCACTATCAGAACAAAAGGGGTTATTAACACTTTTTACATCTTCTGTTACTACAAATCCCCAAATCTCCTGCAGCTGGCCTTAGAACAGTATGCAGCAGTGAGAGATTCAGTAGCCTGCATTGTATGTTACAGTTTATATAAGTTCTGATATTTTGTTTGCTGGTTCTGTCATCCTCCCTGGGCCATGTACAGTCACACAGGGCTGATCTAACTGGAGATTAAACAAAAGCTCTATCATGCACTATGGGCTATCGAATGTCCCACTGCTGCCTACTTTTCTGATGTAGCTGATAATGAAACCCCCACCACACACACACACACACCCACACACACACACACACACACACACACACACACATATCATAAAGCCATTCACAGCAGTTATTTTATGGTCAGTATACGTGTTGGAGTTACTTCAAAGAAACAGGATTTGATTCTGTGTTTTTTATCCGTTTTCACCACTTTCTACTTGAAATAAATGGGAAAAAAGTCACAATTCAAGCAAGGCAGTTGGGCACAATGGGCAGAACAGTGGGTGGAAACTTAAGAAAGAAACAGAAACATAGAAATGTGATTGCAGAAAAGGACTGCCTGGCCCACCCAATCGGCCCAAGGCATCTAGCCGATGGCTAGGACTCCATCTGGTGCCCTTCCCCCCGCCCCATACCAGACCCATGTGGCCATCCCATGCTCTCTTAAAGTCCTTTATGGTGGTCTCCCCTACCACCTCCTCTGGGAGCCCATTCAATTTCTCCACCACCCTTTCTGTGAAAAAGCTCTTCTTGGTGCTTCCTTGGAACCTGCTTCCTTCTACTTGTAATGCATGCCCCCTAGTCCTCTTCCACCCCCATAGTTTTAAAAGTTTCTCTATCAGCTTTTTGTTGATTCCCTTAACATATTTAAAGGTCTCAATCATATCCACCCATCCCTCCTTTGCTCAAGGGAGTATATTCCCAGTTCCCCCAGTCTTTTCTCATATGGCCAGTGACTGAGCCCTTCCACCATCTTGGTTGCTGTCCTCTGTACAGACTCTAGCCTGTCCACTTCCCTCCTCAGAAATGGCCTCCAGAATTGCATCCCATACTTCAAATGTGGTCTACCCAGCTGCTTATATAGATGGATATTGACCTCTCTCCTGTTGCTGGTGAATCACCTCCTGATGCAGCCGAAGATACTGCTAACCTTAGCTAACACCCTCTCGCACTGCTTACCTCACTTATGGTCCCCCAACACACTAAATCCCAGGTACCTCTCCTCTTCAGTCACTTCCAGGGCCTGATCATGCAGATAGTAAGTCTCTATCCAGTTTTTCCTCCCTAAGTGCATGAGTCTGCACTTTTATATGTTAAAGGCCAATTTCCTTTTCTTAGACCAAGCCTCTAACAATCTCTGGCCCCTGTGCATACTTTCCATCCCCTCTTTGTTATCCACCCTATTACAGACCTTTGCATCATTCATGCTGAGACACACCCTTCCCCTTAGTCCCTCTGTTATTTCTGCCATGAATAGGTTAAATAGCAGTGGTCCCAGCACCAACCCCTGGGGAACCCCGCTGGTGACCATTGACTCCTCTGAGGTGTCCCCATTTACTATTACCCTCTGGCTTCTACCCTTTAGCCAGTTTTGCACCCATCCTACCATCCTCCCCCCAGGCCCAGACCATCCAATTTATAAAGTAGTCTCCCATGCGGTACAGAATCAAATACCTTCCTAAAAATCAAGATATGCAATATCCTCTGAGCCCTCTGATCCACCTCCCTAGTGACCTAGTCAAATAACTCTATTAAGTTCATTTGACAGGAACTCCCTTTGGGAAATCAATGCTGATGCTTGTCCATAAGGTCATTTTCATCCAAATAGTGCAGAATCCTGCCCTTCAATAACGTCTCAATAATTTTACCTACTATAGAGGTTAAGCTTATAGGCCTATAGTTATCCACCTTCTCCCTATCCCCCCTTTGTGGAGAGGGACCACGTCCATCCACTTCCAATCTTCTGAGACTTCCCCTGTGTCCAGGGACCAACTAAACAGAGCTGCCAAGGCAGCTGTCATACTATCCCTAAGTTCACTCAACACCCTAGGGTGCACTCCATCTGGCCCCATGGCCTTATTCACCCTTAATTGCTCCTGCTCTCTCAAGACTGCACTTTCCACGAATGGGCTCGTATCAACCCCTATCTATACCTCATCCTCAGTACTGATGTCCCTAAACTCCCCCCCCACCATGAATACTGAGCAAAAAAAGTAGTTTAATAACTACATCTTCTCTCTGTCCTCTTCCAACAAATCCCCCTCATTGTTTTTAAGTCTGTTTATCACCCTTCCAGTTTTCCTCCTCTCACTGATATACTGAAAATAAGCTTGTCCCCAGTCTTGATTGATTTGGCAATTTATTTTTCTTCCCTTGCCTTCACCCTCTGCACCTCCCTGCCCATCTCCTTTTGCCTCCTCTGATATGTTTCCAAGTCCTCCCCCCTTTGTGCTGTCTTGAACCTCTTGAATGCCCTCCTCTTCTCCCTAACTCTGTCTGCCAACTCCCTGCTGAACCAAAGAGGCTTCCTCTTACTCCTCATCTTATTAACCCTCCTGACATAGAGATCTGTCACCTCAATTATGGCCCCTCTTAAGCAATCCTACATGTCCTCTACCCCTTCTAGTTTTCCACCCCCCCTTATCGCTTCCCACACATAGTCCCCCATTTTGTTAAAATCTACCCTTCTGAAGTCTAGTACTTTTGCCTTGGTTCGAATACCCTCAGCAGATCTCTGTAAAGTGAACCAGACAGTACTGTGGTCACTTGAACCAAGGTATTCCCCCACTGTGACTTCACCCACCCTGTCACCATTTGTCTGGACTAAGTCCAGCAAAGCCCCATCCCTGGTGGGTTCCCTAATCAGCTGCCTGAGGAGGGCTGCCTGCAAACAATCCTCTATAGCCTTACTTCTCCCTGATTAAGTTAATGAGTTTCCCATCTCACATCAGGTAGATTTATCATCCTAAAAGGCAGTCAGGCACAGTGGGTGGAACAGTGGGTGGCAGCTTGGGAAGGAATGTGGAGTCCTTTTACTCATCCCAAAAGTTCTTCGGGGTATGCCCACTGCAGACCTAAAAATGGCTTGTGAAAGCATACAGGGTGGAGAAAAGGAGTTGGAGATTCATTCTATATGTTATTTGAGCTAGTTACATGGGAGAGACTTACTATAATAAAGTTTGCCTGTGGGAAACAGAGAGGTGATGTACCTTTGGAATCAGTGTGCTTACACAAGACCGGCCAGGAGAAGCGTAAGAGTAGCAATAGGAGATGCATAGTGATTGGGTTTAACTTAATAGTGATAGACATGTGTTTATTTTGCTAATCCTGGTAAAGTAAAAATAAGATTAAGGCACATTATAAACTACAAAGCTCAAATTTAAACTGTGGGAGATTAGATTAAGAGGAAAAATGTAAGGCTGAGTAAAAAGGTAGCTTCCAGGTCACGTGACCACTGTGCTTAAAAAGTAACACATTCTAAAGGAGAGAGGAAGTCTAGCAGGCTGGATAGCCTAGAGGAATAATGCAGCACCCTTGAATAAGCCTAGAAACAAGGGTCAAAGATTCACTACTCACGCATGGAGAGGTCAAAGCATATGGGATCAATTAAAGAGAATGGTGAGCAAAAGGTTGAAGGGGAAATAGAATGGTCTTTCTTGTAACACTGTGAGAATTTTAAAATATTAGAAGCATATTGTGTCATGTGACAACAAGCTTTAGGATCAACACTTGCTGAGGGAGGAAGATACGCTAACAGGCTGAATGGTCTAGTGGAATAATCCAACTATGTGTAGGTAATTTACCAGTAAGTCAAGGGTTCAAAATACCAGCTCTTAGAATGTCCTGAGCATGAGGCATCAGGGGCCAGAGGTTTGAATCCTGAGTAGTGGTGAAGGGGATATTAGTGGTCTGGAACTTAGAAGAGGAATTGGACTTCTGGAATGTTTAAATTGTAATTAAACATCAATTTATATTATATTGGAAGGTATCCAACCACATGATTACAAACACCCAATAAAGGTAATGACCATGGAGGGAGGTTGGGTGGGACAGCCTCTGCAGTAGCAGTAGTAGGCTACACAGGTCTGCTTGCAAAAATCCTGCTCCTGTACCTGTAGTGGGGAGGAGGGACCAAGATCTGGCTATGCAGGGAGGAGAGCATGCAGTTTTAGCTCACACTTTGCCTTATGCCTAAAGTATAGAAAACAGACAGTAATTAGGGCAGGGGATTAAGGGTCACTACAGGGAACAACAGAGCCTGCAAAGGTCAGGGCAACAGCAGGAAAGCTAGAAAAAGGGAAGGGGGAGTGAAGATCCACAAACTGTAATGGTGGCAGTGTCTACGCAGCAAAAGCAGACACATCAGAATGGACTCCAAGCAGTAAAACAGTGCAAAGTAACGCCTAACAGTGGAATACAGTTCAGCCGGGCGTCTTAAAGCACTGCTAAAAACAGGATTAAACACCTAGCTTGTATAATAGTCTTAAGATAACAGATGATTAAGCAATACAATAACCTAGAAACAATAGAATCCCAGTTGTACAAAAACAATCTACACAGGTCTGCTGACAAATATCCTGGATCCTGTACCTGTGGTGGGGAGGAGGATCCGAGAGCTGGCTGTGCAGGGAGGACAGCACTCAGTTCTAGCTCTCACTGTGTCTTGTGCCTGTGATGGGGAGGAGGGTCCAAGAGTCGACTGTGCAGGGAGGAGAACACTCTGGCTGAGCTCTCACTATGTCCTGTGCCTGTGGTGGGGAGGAGGTTCCAAGAGCCAGCTGTGCAGGGAGGAGATCACTCACTCCTAGCTCTCACTGTGTCTTGTGCCTGTGTGGGGAGGACATTCCATGAGCTAGCTTTGCAGGGAGGAGAGCACTCAGTCTTAGCTTCCACTGTGTTTTGTGCCTGTGGTGGGGAAAAGGATCCGAGAGCCAGCTGTGCAGGGAGGAGAGCACTCAGTATTAGCTCTCACTGTGTCTTGTGCCTGTGGTGGGGTGGAGAGTTTGAGATCCAGCTGTCCAGTGAGGTGAGCACTCAGTCTTAGCTCTTACTGTGTCTTGTGTCTGTGGTGGATGGGAGGGTCCAACAGCTGGTTGAGCAGAGAGGAGAGCACTCAGTCTTAGTTCTCACTGTGTCTTGTGTGAAATGAGGTAACTTATAAGCAAATGCAGGAAGGATTGTGTTGGCAGTTGTCATTAAGTCAATCTGCAGGAGAACAGAGATCCCCTTGAAGAGGCTCTTTCTTTCTGGAAGTGGAAGCCATAAATACAATGCCCTGAAGATGCTGCTGAGTTGATCTGCACAATTGAAGGAGCCTCCATGGTGAGAATCCTACCCTCATGATTCTGGAAGGAAGGAGGACACCAGAAGGTGCCACTGAGTCTATCTGAATAGGCAAAAGGATCCTTGCTTGTCAAGGGTCCCACTCTCTTAGAGAAGGCTTTAGGGATAGCAGGAGCATGCCAGGGTTCCTGATAAAGAGTATCTGGTGGACAGTGGGGTAGAATAGGTAGGTATTACACAGAGCTAAAACAGGAAAAAGGGCAAATTGTTTAACCAGGAGAAACACACTAAGCTGAAGCTTGATACCAGGTGTGACATGGGAGCACAAGGAAGTTACATGACTTGCTCTGGGTCACACAGTATGCTAGTGGGGGCTGTGGGATTCAAACCCAGGTTTCCAGATTTGCAGCTCAGAGCATAAACCACTGCACCATTCTGCCTCCTGCCACACAAAAGAAGGAAGCCACACAGGGCTGACAGTGATGCCGAGTAGGCTGAAAACAAACAGGTAGTTGAATCCAGGCATGTTGAGACAGCATACTGTATTTCATGGTAACACAGCAATATGAATGATATGTCTGACCCAAATGAAACAGTTAGTAAATAATACTTGGAATGACTTGTCCTAGCAAGGGGGAAGTGTGAGTGTAGTAGGAATAGCCTAAGACCAATGGGGAAGAGCATACTGTAGTAACAGAAACAAAAATATAAGCAGGCCATATGTAGCTAACTCAGAAAGCACTTGACCACCAGGGGAACTCAGGGAAGATAAATGGGTTGCCAGCAAGAGGGAACACAGAAAGCAGACAGACAGGCAAAATAAAGAACAAATGCAGCCCAAAGGCACAAAGAGCTAGCCAGAAGGCACTAGCAGCCAACACAGCCCAAAGGAACAGAGAAACGTAGGCAGCCGCAGTGAATCTGCCAAACCTAAGACACAAGAGGGAGGCACAAACAGAGGACCCAGAGTTGAACTGGTAGAAGACAGCACACAGACATGGAGCGCAGTGCAAAATGACAGCAGAAAACAGAAGGAAACAGGAGCTGAGATGCAAGAGGAGCAGCCACATGGCTGCAGAGCTATGGGCAAGGCAGAAGGTATAAGACCAGATGCAAGCCACAAACAAACTTCTTGTGCATTATGGGATGCTTGGAATTGCACAATTTATGCACAGCTCCTAGAACTGTGTGGTGAGAGTCAGCCGCTGTCCCTCCAAACTACAGGTTGTAGCATTTGAAGTACATACATCATACTATTCATAAACAACTTAACATCATCGCAAGCCAAGACACCATCACAAGCCAAGAATGCTTTGGGGTTGACTGTAGCAGTTAACAAGCAGTCTTCTGTCCCACCATATCATAAGAAGCAAAACAAGCAAGCCAAGAGCAACATGTGCCAACTTCATTTTCATCAGGAAGCAGCTTCTGAGTCCTGCTTACAAAGCTGTTCCAATCATTCAAGTTATAACCTGCTACAAAGGGATATAATCCAGTTACCCCGAACTGTTTGATTTCTTTACTGAACTTCTGGTATGTAAGAAATGTCAGCAACACACACTAATTGGAACAGTATACTGCCTAACTACTTTGCCAATTTCCATATGCAACATGTATTTTGCATGCAGTGCTTGAATGAATGTAACTGAATTGAATTTCTGGGTGTGAGGTAGTAGCTTACATTTTCTGTTTTGTTCTTGTTGCCAAAACTCATGACCATGAGATCCTGTATATTTGATGTCTGAAATGGGGATTAAAGATTTGTTCTTTGAACTAGTGAAAAACACATCAGGTTGCTTCCTTAACATTTGGCTTCAATGTAAATGTGGGACAAATAGACTAACATACACTGGTTTATCTTTCTCACACACACCCACTCCATTCTCTTCCTTACTTGCTTGTCATCCTCACTAGTATTTATCTTGACCTGGCTGCCCACATGTCCTGTATTCTATTAACTGTAAATGAATTGCAATTCTAGTATTAGTTTTTAAGTCAAGCAGATTTTTTTGCAACTAGGACATGGATAGGACATTGACAAACTGAAAAAAGGCACATTGTCCACCTGTTGACTCTGCAGAATGGTGACTCTGTGAGATATCAACTACAGAAGCATATCTCTAATGCAGTTCTACAGATTGCCTGGAGAGCTACAGCATGGCATGCCAAGAAGTTCAGTAAAGAAATCAAGCAGTCCCTAGCATCTCGTGCCTCCCTATCCCCCTCTTATGTATTTATTAAGTAACTGATTTATTGATTTATTGAAATTTTGTTAACCAGGAATGGAGGACTAGATTTGGAGGCCCTAGTCTCTATGAGTGTCAGGAGTCAGGCCTTGCTAGATACTTTCAAAGACTGCCTACTGGTGCAACTAGTTAAGGAACTCACCAGGCAGACTGCAGTCCTTGATGTGGTGCTCACCTACTCAGAGATGGTGGAAGGGGTGGTAGCAGGGGAGTCACTGGGGAACAGCAACCATAACTCTATTTGGTTTGAACTCACCCTAGGGGCCAGCAAGCCACAATCGAGAACTGAAGTCCTTAACCTTAGAAGGGCTACACAGAGTGGTTAAAAGAGTCATGCTTTTCTCTACAAGCAGAAAACATGATTGCCTAAATAACGAAAAGGCCACAATATTGTCAGAAAGTATGGGCCCCTTTACATACTTTATTAACCATATAATGGTTAAATGGCACAGAATATAAAACATTTTTTTGTAAAACTGTTATTAGTAAAATCTCAAATAATATTCCAGGCCTTCTCTAGTAATTGTACCCTGGGCTAATGAAATTATAGGCTAATATCACTGCACCCCTGAGGGGTTAGGGGTGGGGGAGGGCTTAAAGGGGCGGATGGAGGGGAAACAGGAGAAGGAATAAGTGCATGTCTTCTAAGCTTAGTAGGGATCTGCAGAGGAAATTAGACTTATAATCAATGTCTCATCAGATTTCTATGTAATTACTCAGCATTGTAAAAGCTCACTAACCTACATTAATAGCTTGTGCTAATGAAACATGCAATCTTCTCTATTGATGAGTGATATGTGAACTCTTCCTACCAATAAAACATATTAAATCTGAAAAAAAACTTTAGAAGGGCTTACTTCTATAGGATGAGGGAGCTGATTAGGAATAGGATAGTAAGGGTGGAGGACATTGGTGGGGTGGAGAAGAGATGGGGGTAATTAAGTGGGCCATCCTTGAGGCATCTAAAATATGCCTAAGAACAGTAACAAAGACAAACAGGTTTAAGAAACCACTATGGCTCTCAGCAAGGATCAGGGAAGCAGTAAAGGCCAACAAGAAGGCCTTCCAGAAATACAAGAAAAAGCAGTGGGAGGAAGAATGGGAGAATTATCTACAGAAAAATAAGGAGGCAAAGAGGGCCATTAGGGAGACTAAAGCAAACACAGAGCTGTGCATCGCGAATGGCGTCAGGAATGGAGAAAAACAGTTTTTCAGATATATTAGTAAAAAAAGGAAAAGGGTGGGGGAATCATAAGGCTAGCTGAGAGGGATAGAGTGATAGAGGAGAATGGGCAAAAGGCTGCAATCTTAAAGTACTACTTTTGCCCAGTTTTCGCTAAGGGGGGATGACAGGTGTATGCCAGAGAATGGCATCAAAGCGTTCACTAAGGGAATCCTGGACATGAGACAGCCATTGCTTACTAGTGAAAGGGTTCTGAAAGGGCTGGCTGCCCTTAAGCTAGATAAGGCCCCAGGACCAGATGGGTTGCATCCTAGGATACTCAGGGAATTAGCAGTGTAGCTGGCTGAAACACTGGTATGTCTGTTCAACAGCTCACTTACAATAAATCTGAGGAAGTTCAAAGGAATTGGAAGGTGGTAGACATTGTACTGCTTCATAAAGGAAGGGATAAGAAGCAACAAGGGAACTACAGGCCTGTCACTCTAACCTCTATAGTATGGAAGCCGATGGAGTCACTGATCAAAGAGGACCTCATAGACTACATGGAAAGCAACAGGTTCCAGAATAGTAAACAGCATGGTTTCATGGCAGAAAGATCTTGTCAGACTAATCTGACAGTTTTCTTTGACTGGGTGACAAAGGAATTAGACAAGGGCCATGCTGTGGATCTGCTCTACTTTAACTTCAGCAAGACTTTTGACTTGGTACCTCACAAATGATAGCTCAAGAAGATGGAAGACCTGGGTGCAGCTAAATCCATAGTGAACTGGGTGGGTAACTGGCTAGAGGGAGGCAGCAGAGAGTGGTGGTCAACAGGGTTAAATCAGAGGAGAGGGAGGTTATGACAGGCTAGCAAACAGGCTAGAAGAAGAGGTGGAGCAACAATGGGGAAATATCAAAACTGCCATCACAGAGGCAACAAGCCTTTGCATGAAGCAAATAAACAAATCAAAATGAAAGAAAAAGCCACTATGGTTCTCACAAGAAGTGGCGGTGAAGGTTAGGGAGAAAAAATAGCATTTAGGAAGTATAAGGAAACACAGAAGGAGCAGGACAGAGAACTGTACCAGTTAAGGCAGAAGGAAGCAGGGAGGGTAGTCAGAATAGCAAAGGCACAAACTGAGGAAAAGATAGCCAACTCGGTTAAGAAGGGGGATAAAACCTTTTATAGGTATATCAGGGAGTGTAGAAAGACAAAGGGAGGGATAGTGAGGCTGAATAGAATGGATGGTGGGTGGGCAGAGAGTGACAGTGAAAAAGAAGGGATACTGAATGAATACTTCTGTTCAGTATTCACAAAAGAAGAAGTGGGGGAGGTGTCTAATCCAAATAACAGAAGCACTCTGCAGAGGGGGGTCGATCCCAATCCTTTCACAGAAGAAAGGGTTCTGAAATAACTCCTAAAACTGAAGGCAGACAAAGCAATGGGGCCAGATGGAATTCACCCCAGAATTCTAAAAGAATTAAGCAGAGAACTGACTACCACTGACTACCATTTTTAACAAATCATGGAAAGATGGTGTGGTACTTGAGGACTGGAAGAAGGCTGATGTGATTCCCCTTCACAAGAGTGGGACCAAGACAAGGACAGGAAACTACTGACCTGTCAGTTTGACATCTGTGGTAGGGAAAGTGTTGGAATCACTTCTGAAGGAAAGAATTGTTGAGTACCTAGAGGCTAGTGGGGCACAGGATCCAAGGCAGCATGGACTCACAGTGGGAAGGTCATGTCAGATGAATCTAATTGATTTCTTTGACTGGGTAACCAAAGTAGTAGACTAGGGAGGGGCTGTGGACATGGCCTACCTAGACTTTAGCAAGGCATTTGACACAGTCCCACACAAAAGATTAGTAGTTAAATTAACCAGCCTGGGAGTGGGTCCCAGGGTGGTAGTCTGGGTAAAACATTGGCTAAACAATAGGACACAGAAGGTAATTGTAAATGGAGTCCACTCTGAAGAAAGAGGGATTACTAGTGGGGTACCGCAGGGTTCAGTACTGGATCCAGTCCTTTTCAATGTCTTTATAAGTGACATTGCAGAGGGACTGGAAGGAAAAGTATGCCTCTTTGCAGATGACACAAAGATCTGCAACAGGGATGATACACAAGGAGGCATGGAAAGCATGAAAAGGGACTTTGGCAAGGTTGGAGGAATGGTCAGAAGTATGGCAGCTTGGATTCAATGCAAACAAGTGCAAAGTAATGCACCTGGGAAACAAAAACCCAGGGGAAGATTACACAGTGGGGGGGAGGAGGTAACAACAACAAAAATGGAAAGGGACCTGGGGATAATCATATCAGATGACCTTAAGTTTGTCAAGCAATGTGAGAATGCAGTAGGAAGGGCTGGGGAGATATTGGGATGTATAGGGAGAGGCATCACCAGCAGAAAACAGGAAGTTGTTATCCCCCTGTACAGACAGTTGCTAAGACCCCATCTGGAGTACTGTGTCCAGTTCTGGGGACCCCATCTCCGCAAGGACATAGACAGGATGGAGGCAGTTCAGAGGAGGGCAACTAAAATGGTGCAGGGTCTGCAAGAGAAGCCATACAAGGAGAGACTAAAGGATCTTAACATGTATACCCTTGAGGAAAGGGGGGGACATGATAGAAACATTTAAGTACCTCAGTGGAATCAACAAAGTCCAAGAGGGTAGCATCTTTCAGAAAAAGAAATGTGCAAGAACAAGGGGACCATAATTTGAAGATAGAGGAGGGACGGCTCAGGGGCAATGTGAGGAAGTATTTTTTCACAGAGTGGGTGGTGAACACATGGAACAGCCCTCCTGAGTAGGTTTTGGGGTCTAAAACTGTGGAAGAATTCAAGAATGCATGGGACAGACATAAGGCAATTTTTGTGGGGAGTAGGAAGAAATAGGCTGTTGGTTAAATAGGATCTGCAGCTTATCCTCTAGGTAGGGAAATGGGCAGACTAGGTGGGCCAAGCGGTCCTTATCTGCCATCAAAGTCTATGTTTCTATGTTTCTATGAGTGTGGTTCCATAGGGATCAGTCCTGGGTCCAGTCTTCTTCAACATGTCCCTTAGTGACACTGGAAAAGAAATCCATGGAAGGCTGTTTCTTTTTGCAGATGACACACAACTACGGTATGTGGGAGGGTGAATAGTGAAGAGGGAAAAAGGGAAATGCAGAGGGAGACTTACAAAAGCTAAAGGGGTTGTTAAAGGTCTGGCAGTTAAAATTCACTGTTAGAAAGTACAAGGTAATGCACATATGGAAAAAGAACCCCAAGACAGAGTACTGGATGACAGGAAAGAGACTTATCACTACAGCTGAAGAACGGGATCGGGAAGTTACCATTAGCAACTCCCTTAAGAAATCGAGTCAGTTCAACAAGGCCTTAAGCAAGGCTAATAGGATGCTGGGAAGTATCAGGAGGGGTATTGCTAGTAGAAGAAAAGAGGTAATACTTCCCCTCCACAGAACCCTGGTGAGACCTCAGCTGGAGCACTGCACCCAGTTCTGGAGTCCTCACCTCAGAAAGAAAAAGGATAGGTAAGAGACAGTGCAGCACAAAGTAACAAAAATGATTCAGAGTCAGCAGGGTAAATCCAACAAGGAGCACCTCAAGGCACTAAATGTATACTCACTGGAGACCAGAAGGGAGAGGGGTGTTATGATAGAGGCTTTCAAGTTCCTTAAAGGAATTAACAAAGTGAACTGCAGGGAACTGTTTGTCCTGAATACCATTTCGTGGTCATGTGAACATGAATTGAAATGAACAGGAGGTAGGTTCAAGAGAGATGTGAGGAAGTACCTACTTTACAGATAGAGTGGTGGAACCTTGGAACAGTCTGTCGGCTGAAGTGGTGGGTATGAAAAGAGTCAGGGGATTCAAGCAGGGCTGGGACATAAAGAAGGGAATAGAGGTTACTGGGGGCAACAGGACCAAGGAGGAGAGTAGAGAGAGGATGGGGAGGGTTAGTACCCTAGAGTAACAGTAGGTTCCAGGGATAATAGGGAACTTGGGCAGACTGGATGGACTGCTGATTTTTTTTTCTGCCGTCATTATCTATGTTTCTATCTTTCAATACTGCCTGTTGTCAGCCTCTGCAAGGGGGTATATAGGTGCAAACTAACAAATGGAACCAGGTTAAGCTGTTGCTCGTATTTTACTAAATAGGGGACATTTTTCAAGGACACCAGGGAAACTCTGTTACACTGTTCGACAAAGCAATGGAATCTTTAATATCCAACTGAACAGCAACTAGAACAGGCAAACATTACCTTGGTTTGATATCTTACCTGAAGGATCCATATTTATTGTGCATACGTTAGTAATTAATAACTGGCAAAATTTGCTAAACAATTCATGGATGCATAATAGGTAATACTAGTAGAATTCCACTTTGGGAATTGAGCTTGCATAAAGCATTTATCATTGAATCACCTTATCTGCACTAGTATCATTGGCCTGCAATGCCCCTTAAGTGCTCCTGTGACAGTGATGCCCAGCATCATGCTCCATCATGACTAAAGACTAAAGATATCCAGATACTCCTGTCACAATGGCCTAAGTTGCAGCTGGTTGTAAGACTCACCATCACTTGGTGCCACTGTTTTCAAATAGTAAGACCATACATTGTTATCTACAGGGTTGTTAAAGAGCATGCAGGTAACATTGTACAGGTCAGAGAGTTTGATTGCCAGTTTTAAAGGCCGTATGGACCTGTTTCGCAAGAGATGGGGTAAACTCCAGGCCTTGTGTCTGCTTTAATAGTACAATTCTGTGACCCGATTCCTCTAGTTCCTTTTTATATGTTAAGTCAATTGTTAAACTTTGATTCCTAGGCTATCATGCTTTTTATGATACCAATGTCTTGATATATTATTACAGTATGTTGTCTTATCCAGACTTAATCTTATTCTTGATGGCTACCTTAGAGGTGGGGAGAGGGGTGGGCTGGATGGATGGGATGTCAACTGTTGAGTAATGTGTGGCTTATCTGTCTTTGGGTGGTTGGGATGGGAGGGGTGGTCTGGGTCTGGGTGGGTGAGTGGTGGCTTTTCTGGGTGGGGGTGGGTAATGGGTTTTTTTTTTGGTTGTACCACTTACTTTATTGTTTCTTGTGTACTTTTTTGGATTGTTTTGTTTGGTTGATGTTTAATTTGTTGTTAAAACCAAATAAACTTAAATTTCAAAAAAAAACAAAAAAACATTGTACAGAAACAATACTGCACATGCATGTGCTACCAAAAGTCATTAAGTCAGGAGCTCTAGTGATCAGCTGGCACACCGCAAGAAGACAGGGTAGTGCTCAGTGATGTTCATGACTATTCTGCATGGTTAATCACTCAAGGTAGTGACCTGGCACTTGGCCCCACCATACACTTACTATAGAACCTTCTATGAATACTACCTTATTGCCTCTTTATCCAGCTTTTACCTTCTTCTGCATTGCCAACTCAAGTGTACAAATTGGCAAAATGTATGAATATGACTTTGACAAAAGTATGACAACTTTCCATAATTTCACAAAAGCTCATGAAATGTAACTTTAATTACCAATGCTTTTTTTCAGTTTTTGATTGGTTATAACTTGGCCAACCTTTAAGAAAGAAATTAGAAAGTTGACATGCACAGCCTCCTTCCTGGCCCAGCTGCAAGGGTCACTGTGTTGGTGGAACCCAACACCAACCCTTCCTGACTGAGGTGCACTGCCAAGCGGCAGCTGTCTCAGTCATGGCCTGCCTCCCATCGTGACTTTCTGGGCTCACTTCTGATACTAGGTCATCAGCATGTCAGCTTGATGCTCTGCTGCTGGGCCATGGGGATAGCCTAAAAGCCTAATATTTAGGGTCAATGAACTTAACAAAATTGGTGATATTCACGTTTTTAGTTTTGAAGTTATCGAGGCTTAAAATTCTGCAGTTTACATCATTATGAAATGAAATTTTAAAACCTCTGAAAATTTGGAGGCTTATAACTCAGTCACCTTTAAAGACAGAAAGTGACAACCAGGTACACTTCTGTATGGACCTTAGATAAATTCTCTGTACCACATTTGGTGCAATGTGGATAAACACTTTTTAAATTAAATGGAAATAACTGAAATAATTTTGGCAAAATGTGAAATTTTCATGGACATTTCATGGAAGCGAAATCAGAATTTTGCCAGAAGTTTGCTGTTGGAAGATAAATTTTGCCCAGCCATACAGACACCACATCCCTCTCCACCACAGTAAAAGTAAAATTACCGTTTCACTGGCTCACAAAACACCTCAGCTCCTACCCATCTCCCCATGGTAAAAGTCATGAAATGTTCCTATTCCCCAACCCACATAGTACCCTTTTCTTTCTGCCATGGTTGCATTATCTTAGAAAAACTGGGATTGTACATGTCTGGCAAATCGTTTTTTTACACCACTTTGGTCAGCCACCACCCTAGTGCAAGGATAGGTGCCATTCAAATTGCAAGTTTACTTATGTTTATTTTTTAAATCATAACAAAATTGCATTAGAATTAATGACATACACCTGCAGGGTCCATTGAAGTTTGGCAGTGGCACCGTGAGGAATTATATGTCTAATTAATTATTCATGAGCCTAGCAAGGCTCCTGATTGACTACTGGATCAGTCACTAACATCCTAGAAATGACTGATCCAGCTACAAACTGATGCTGTGTGGCTCACACAGCTTGCACCACACAGCTAAAACCTAAATAAAATTAAATAAACCTGGCAAAAATGAAAGTTGTTATTATTATCAGACTTATAATCACAATAACAACCTCAAAGCTGGTCATTTCTGAAGCATTAATGACCAGATAGGGAGGTGTCCACCAGCTGTGTCTGGGGCTACCCATCCCACCAACTGCTCATTCAACCCTCAGAAATTACTGAAATGGCTGACTTCTTTGTGTTTATTGCTTAAATAATCTTGGCACAGGATGGGGATGAGGGTGGGGTGACACTGGACAACAGGCATCCTCCTAGCACAGGACTGAGAGAGAAAGGAGCTTAGGGGAGTTCTTGTCTTGTGACAAGGAAAAAGAGGTATGTCACTGGTCATCATTGATTATCCAGTGGCATGGTACAAGGATACAAAGGGGTGCCAGTTTATACTAGGGACTTGAATTGGACCCTCAGCAGTATTCTCCCACCGGACTTTTTTGATGCGGATATCACCTTGCCCACTTTTGATAGCACTCCCACGCCTACTAGCCACCCCCTATTCTACTTTAAAGTTATCTCACCACAGAAAGCCCATAAATACTGTATATCCTCAAGGCAATTGGAAAATCTAGACACAGCAGGGATTCCCTCAATCTTAAACTGTTGTTCCTTATACTAGAGGAAGTGCTAGTGCCTCTTATCTGGATTTTTAATCTTTCACGTAGCCTTGCCAGTTCCCCAAGAGATGGAAATCAGCCATGGTAACACCGGTACACAAAAGCGGTGACAGGTCTCTCCACTTGAACTGCCAGCCCATCTCCATACTTCTGCCCCTCTCCAAGGCACTTGAATGCATTGTAGCTGACCAGCTTACAGATTATCTTGATAAACATAAGATCCAATGTACCCAACAACATGGATTCAGGAAAGGACACAGCACCTCCTCAGCTCTCATGGAATTCATTGGTTTCAAACACAAATCTCTGGACCATGGCTAGATAGTTGGGTCCACATTTATCAACCTGACAAAAGCATTCAACAAGGTCCATCACCCCTTAATACTGGAACAGCTAAGCAACGCTGGAATTTCTGCTGACTCTAATGCCTGGTTTAAAAACTATCTAAAGAACTGCATTCAACAAGTCAAAATTGCCAATGTCATCTAGGACTCTAAACCAGTTTGCTCAGATGTCCCACAAGGGTCCATCCTGGGCCCTCTACTATGTAGTCTCTTCTTAATCTCCCAAGATCCTGCCCCGAACAAATCCTACTGTACGTGGACGATGCTATCTACACAAGTCACACAGACCCCACCCTCTTGAAAGCCAGCTGCAACTCAGATTTGCATCAGTAGAGAAATGGTTCAGTGATCACAAACTGGTGCTAAACTATAAAAAACACTAAGCTCATGCTCTTCAGCAGCTCCCACAATAAACACAAGCTTCATCCCCTAACTATCTTTAACTGCCTTGGTACCACTTTTGAGCAGGTACATTATTTTAAGTATCTCGATGTCACCATTGACAACAACTTATCCTATGGGGTGCATATTGACAACATTTCCAAAGCAGTTAATACTCGCATCGGCCTCTTCTACAGACACAGGAACTCACTTATACCAGAAGCCTTATGACTGGCCGTACAGAGCTGTGTTACCGCCATTATAGATTATGGATTGATAATCTATGGATCAGCCACTGAAACTGCCCTCCAGTGCAATTCCACTGCTCTAAACAAGGCGTGTCACCTCATCTCAGGAGCCCACCGTCTCACTCACTCTTGCAACCTGTATGCCCAAACTGGTTGGTTCCAGCTCAAAGATCACATCTCAAACATGCCTGATGGCCAAGAAAATAACCCCAGGCCTCCTACCACCTAGAATTCAAGGTCTTTCTCAGACCCTCTCTTAATACCCGCCACACCCATGGCACTGAATCCCAGATCTTTCTGGTCCCTCACTGCCGTTCCTCCCAGGGACAAAGATCATTCACCTATAGAGCCCCTCTTTGGATGAATGCCCTCAACTATGACATCTCCGAAGAATCAAAATTGGGCCCTTTCAAATCCAAGCTACAGTGACTACTCTCTGCCACTCATTCCTGTGACTGTTTCCACTAAACCCTCTTTGGCAATCTAAAACCCTAGCACTTGATTACTGTTAGATCTCCTTAGCACCATCTTTGACATCCCCTCCACCCTGCTACCCTACCCCCTTCACATTTCCTCCCCTCTACCTAATGCCCCCACCCCCGTCTATCCTGACAAGGTCTGTTGGCTGATTTCAACTTACCTTATGATTTTACCAGTAACTGACAAAGCTTGTTTTGGCTGATTTTCAATTTACTGTATGCATTCCTGTGCATGAAACTGCTTGGTGTTACTCATTTCTATCCTTTAATTTACTGTGAATATCAACTATTGCTTTCTTTTCTTATTTACAATTATTTTACCATACCCTGTTTAGTCTGTAAACCTGTTGATCCCCTTTCTCTATGAAACATAGAAACATAGAATTTGATGGCAGATAAGGACTGCTTGGCCCACCCTGTCTGCCCATTTTCCTACCTACTGGATAAGCTGCAGATCCTAGTTAACCAGCAGCCTACTTCTTCCTTCCCCCCACCCCCTAGAATGGCCTTATGACTGTCCCATGCATGCTTGAATTCCACCACTGTTTTTGACTCCACAACCTCCTCTGGAAGGCCGTTCCATGCATCCACAACCCTCTCTGAAAAATACTTCCTTAAATTACCTCTGAGCTGCCCTCCCATCTTCAAATTGTGCCCCTTGTTCTTGCACCTCTTTTTGAAAGATGCTACCTCTTGGACTTTGTTGATTCCTTGAGGTACTTGAACATTTCTCTCATGTCCCCCTCTCCTCCTTTCCTCAAGGCTATACATATTAAGCTCCTTTAGTCTCTCTTCACATGTCTTCCGGTGCAGACCCTGCACCATTTTAGTTGCCCTCCTCTGGACAGCTTCCATCCTGTCTATGTCTTTGCGGAGATTGGGTCTCCAGAACTGTACGCAGTACTCCAGATGGGGTCTGACCAGCTGTCTGTACAGAGGGATAATAACTTCCTGTTTTCTACTAGTGATACCTCTCCCTATGCATCCCAGTATCCCCCAGCCCTCTCACATTGCTTGCCCACCTTTAGGTCATCTGATATAACTACCCACAGGTCCCTTTCCATTTTTGTTGTTGTTAGTATCTCACCCCCCATTGCGTACTCTTCCCCTGGGTTTTTGTTTCCCAAGTGCATTACCTTGCACTTCTTAGCATTGAATCCAAGCGGCCATACATTTGACCATTCCTCTAACCTTGCCAAGTCCCTTCTCATCCTTTCCACCCCACCTTGTGCATCAATTCTGTTGCAGATCTTGGTGTCATCTGCAAAGAGACATACTTTTCCTTCTAGTACCCTCTGCAATGTCACTTATAAAGACATTGAGAGAACTGGTCCTAATACTGAACCCTGTGTACCCAACTAGTAACCCCTTTCTTCAGAGTGGACTCCATTTACTATTACTCTCTGTGTCCTATTCTCCAGCCAATTTTTATCCAGGCTGTCATCTTGGGACCCACTCCCAGTCTGGCTAACTTGTATATTAATCTTTTGTGTGGGACTGTGTCAAATGCCTTGCTAAAGTCTAGGTAGGCCATGTCCACAGCCCCTCCCAGATCTACTACTTTGGTCACCCAGTCAAAAAAATCTATCAGATTCGTCTGGCATGACCTTCCCGCTGTGAATCCATGCTGCTTAGGATTCTGTGCCCCTCTGTCTTCTAGATACTCGACAATTCTTTCCTTCAGAAGTGATTCCATAATTTTGCTATCACTGAGGTTAAGCTAACAGGTCTGTAGTTTCCTGCTTCTGCCTTGCTCCCACTTTTGTGAAGGGAAATCACATCTGCCCTCCTCCAGTCCTCGGGTACCACCCCATCCTCCCATAATTTGTTAAAGAGGGTAGTCAGTGGTGTCACTAGTTCTACCCTTAGTTCTTTTAGAATTCTGGGATGAATCCCATCAGGCCCCATTGCTTTTTCCACCTTCAGTTTTAAGAGTTCTTTCATAACCCTTTCTTCTGTAAATGGGCTGGTATCAGCTTCTGTATCTGGAGTGTTTCTACTGTTTGTTTTAGGTACCTCCCCCTCTTCATTTGTAAATACTGAGCAAAAATATTTGTTTAGTATCTCTGCCTTTCACAGTCTCCTCTGCCCACCCTCCCTCCCCTTTATTAAGCCTCACTATCCCTCCTTGGTCTTCCTTCACTCCCTGAAGTACCTATAAAAGGTTTTATCCCCCTTCTTAACTGAGCAGGCTATCTTTTCCTCAGTTTGGGCCTTTGCTGTTCTGACTACCTTCCCAGCTTCCTTTTGCCTTAACTGATACAGTTCTCTGTCCTGCTCCTTCTACGATTCCTCGTACTTCCTGAATGCTTTCTTTTTCTCTTGAACCTTCACTGCCACTTCCTTTGAGAACCATAGTGGTTTCTTACATCGTTTTGTTTTTTTTATTTGCTTCACACAAAGGCTCGTTACCTCTGTGATGGCAGTTTTTATTATTCCCCATTGTTCTTCCACCCCTCCTTCCTGACCATTTGCTAGTGCATTCCTTAGGCACTCACCCATTTTGGCAAAGTCAGCCCTCCTGATGTCCAGTACTTTTGCCTTTGTATGACTTGACTCTATTGCTGACTTTATTGTGAACCATACTGTTCGATGGTCGCTAGTTCCCAGATGGCTACCCGCGTCTACATCTGTGATCCTCTCTCCATCTCCATTTGAGAGAACCAGGTCTAAGATTGCTCCCTCTCGAGTGGGCTCCAATACTAGTTGTCTAAGGCATGCCCCCTGTAGGGCATCTAGAATAACCCCACTCTTCGAAGTGGCTGCTGCAACTGCACTCCAGTTAACATCTGGCATATTCAGATCACCCATCAGCAAAATCTCTCATTTTTCTGCCATTCTAAGAATATTTTCTATCATTTTCTTGTCCATTTCCTCCCTCTGAGAAGGGGGTCTGTATACAACCCCTGTGTGTATTGCGGTGCCATTGCCTGTCTCAAAATTTACCCACAGTGCTTCTTCTCCTCCCTGTTTACCCTTTTGTTCTGTTGCTTTTATTCCTTCCCTTATGTAAAGAGCTACTCCTCCTCCTCTTTTACCCTCCCTGTCCCTCCTGTAGACAATGTATCCTGGTATGTTTACATCCAAGTCATGATTTTGTGTGTACCATGTTTCTGTGACTGCCACAATACTCCATATGTTCCTCCTCCATCAAGGCCACTAATTCAGGAAGCTTGTTATCCAGACTGTGGGCATTGGTACTCATTGCTCTCCATTTTTTGATGGCTTTACCTTCTGTTGTAGCATCCCCACTGACCTTTCTACCTCGATCTTTTTCTCATTTAGTACCCTGTTTTGTAGGGAGAGGCTGGGATTTCATGCTGCTTATCAGTGCCTCCCCCTTTGACTAGTTTAAAAGCTTGCCAATGAAACATTTAAACCGATTTCTTAAAAGACTTTTTCCCTTCCTGGACAGATGCAGACCATCCTGCCAGTATAGGCTGGTGTCCCTCCAGGTGGAACCCCAGTCCCCGATGAAGCCAAACCCCTGTGCTCCACACCATGTTTTCAACCATTCATTAAACTGCAAGGTGCAGATTACGCTTGCCTCCCCCATGCCATTGACAGGCAGCACCTCTGAGAAGGATACTGTGTGTGCTATTTGTCTTAGGCCACTCCCCAACTCTTCAAAGTCCTCCTGCACTGCTCTGATCTCATGATGAGCCAAGTCATTTGTCCCTAGGTGGACAATGATGTCCAGCTCAGACTCCCATGCAGCTGTTCTCGTGATCCTGAGGATGCGCTTTCAGTCCCTCCAAGCCATGACACCAGGCAGGCATCTTACTTCAGTTTTCCCTGTTCCCTCCAGTTCTATCCCCCTAATAATTGAGTCCCCCACCAGGAGCTGCTTCCTTTCCCTGTGGTGTCCTCTTCCTCCTTCCTGTAGGCCTTCCTTGTGACAGTTGTCATCAGTCTCCTCTGCAGGTGCATCCATAGGGGAGCTATGCTCCCCCAGAATGGTGTATCGATTGTGGAGTGGAACAACTGACTGGGTGTGCCTCTATTCCACCATCCTCACCCTCTCTGAGCCCACTGAGGTCCAACTGCTGTGCTTTCTTCACAACCTCTGAGGTAGTGGTGGTGGCTCTAGTGCTCCCTGGATGGGGGAGGTTCCCTTCCTACTGTCCAGTGTGGCCTGGGGGAAGGTTCCTTTACTACTGTCCAGTGTGGCCTGAAGACAGGCAACTTCCTCCCTCAGGGCAGAGAGTTGTCTGCAAATAGGGCAGCATCTCAGCCTCCAGAAGACTCCCAGAAGACTGCTGCCCCACAGCCATTACATTTCACTACTCCCCACATGCTTATCTACTTTTTTTTGTGTGTGTGTTTGTGTGTGTGTGATTGGTTTGTTATATAGAAACATATATATTATACAATGTGTATGCTTATACTGTCAGTGCAGTGTGCTAGAGAGGATATGACAGTGATATGCACCTTGCACTCTTGAGGAAATGATGTCAGAACCCCGGGTATAAAGGAACTATTTCCGGGGTGGGTGGGGTGAGGGGTGGGAAGGGTTGGGCCTAAACTGTGCCCTCACAAAACAATCAGCTAAAAGCTCTGACCCACCGCTGCGATTAGTGCCTTCCTGTCAGCAAGATGCCCTACACAACAATTTGACAGAGAAAATACCCTGCTAATCAAACAGAGAAAGCTCCAGACATCCAAGTCAGACACAGGTAAACCTCCCCAGCCCCAAAACAGCCTGGTGGTTTGTTAGCCACAAAGGAAAATCAAATATGCAGTTATTTCAACCCTTCTGAAGATGCTCACAAGATAAGCAGTTTTGAAAACCCCCTTCCTGAATTAAAAACTAAAATAATTAAACACAAAGCAATACCAATGTAAAAGTAAGGAAAACTTCCCTCAGATGTAAGCAAGAGAGATTTGTTGCAGATATCTAGTCCAATATAGTATATCCCATGCAGCTTCTCAGTTATTTCAAAGCACACCCAGTTACACAACTTGGAAGAAGATGGACTTCTGTCTGAAACAGGATCACACCAGCAGTTTATAGTAATTGATCAATGCTGAAATGTTCCAGCTAGAACAATTGGCTGTGATGCAGGTCTCCCTGACTTGTGAAGACAATTTCCCCCATCTCAGGCTATGTCTGGCATCCAATTACAAACTGCAGCCTTTGCTATTTTAAAGCACACAGCCACCACCAGCAAATATTGCAAAATAAATTTGTGCGGATTGTCACAGAATTCTAGTAGACAGTTCAGTTAGCCACAAAGGAAAATCAAATATGCAGTTATTTCAACCCTTCTGAAGATGCTCACAAGATAAACAGTTTTGAAAACCCCCTTCCTGAATTAAAAACTAAAAGAATTAAACACAAAGCAATACCAATGTAAAAGTAAGGAAAACTTCCCTCAGATGTAAGCAAGAGAGATTTGTTGCAGATATCTAGTCCAATATAGTATATCCCATGCAGCTTCTCAGTTGTTTCAAAGCACACCCAGTTACACAACTTGGAAGAGGATGGACTTCTCTTTTTACTGTTTTGCCACACTTTTTGTTCTGTTAACCTGTTGCATTATGCTGCTGATGTGAAACCTTTGTAAAAGAGCTCTAAGCTCAAAGGTATTTGTAATCCAATATCTAAATAAATAAAAATAAATAAAAAATCAGATTTTTCACACTCTGATCTTGGCTGAATTTCAGATGGAAAAGTGCAAAATCCAAGATCCAATATCTCCACAGAACAGAAGCCATGTTAAAGCTGAGGCCCTAAATGGACTGAACATACTTCTCCTAATTTGCCATGAAGAAAGCGTCTGCAAAGCCAGCAAAATAACAGAAATGTCAGACTAAGCAGTCATTTTTTACAGATGCTGACATGCCAAATGATCATTTCTTCAGGTGCAGACACACCAAAAAAAGAAAGGTATGACTTATAAATTTCATGTCACTGGCCCAGCCCCAGGGATTTCTGTTGTAACTGAGAGTTTAGCAGCAGTAAACAGCTTGATGGTGGAAAAAGAGGAAGTGTCCTGGAGCAGAAACAAAACACTGAGGTAGAGTGCTGTGGGTTCATTTGCTCCACATGCAAATCTCCTCTTGTATTTTTTGAGTATATACTTGTCTGTCTGAGTGCTTCCCTATTGGATGCCTTTTTCTTGACTCATCTGCTGGGATAACACCCACTTGTTCTGTGAGCATTGGTATGCTTGTGCTATTTGTTTAGCCTGATGTTGGTGCTTGGGAACCTGTAATACCTAGGTGGAATTGACCCAAAGGCCATTCAACTGCTTGTTTTTGGTTCAGTCAAGCCTTCACTGAAGTCCCCCATGGAGTCAGGGAACACTAAAGCAACAGCAAAAGGGTTGCAAAAGCAAACTTCTCTCCCCATAGAAAAACAACACCCACCTAAAGTTACAAACAGATATGAAAACAAAACTAAAGTTCTCAACCAGACTATGGGTGACCTTTTTTTTCCCTTTCTCAGAAGTTAGATAAACAATTTGTCAGTGCTGACTGTTTTTCGCTTGCATTGCTGTTGTACTAGGTATTGCTTGTACACATTTTTACTATAGATTTACCAAGGATAGACTAGGATGCAATTCTTCAATTCCAGTGGTGTCCTCCTTTTACACATTTTTAGATTACATTTACCCAGGATAGGCCAGCTGAGAGGCAATGTCTAATTTTCAGTGGGCTTCCACATTTGACCTCTAATTTCAGTCTTTTTATGACCTTACATTATGATCAAGACAAGTGGATTTTTAAAAAATTCTATCCAAAAGGTGATTTACCAGTGTGACTGTGTAAACAAGTTTTGGAAGGGATTCAAAACATGACACCTGTCATGTTGAGGAGGTAGGGTAACACATGAAATATATTTAACGTTAGGGGCCAAATTTGCAAAAATAAAGTCATGAGAAAACACTGGAGCAATTCAACATTTCTTCATAAGTTTTACATTTTGACCCCAAATTTTCAGCATAGTCCTGTTATGATCACTCCTTCTGAGCATGACAGTTGTGATTTATAAAATAGTGGCCAAAACGACATTTTGTACCACAACTGTGAAATCGCATTTTGGTCAGGATCTGAAAAACAACACAAGATGGTGTGAAAAATGGCTTTGTTGTAAATTTGTGGTCAAAATATTGAAAATTACCCAAGTTATGAGCATGCGCCAAATATTTCAACATTGTTGTTTTTTAATAGTTTTACCTCAAATTTTCAACATAGCCTTCTTTTATGAACATACAAACATACGAATGTGCCAGCAGAAACAGACCACCCCATCTATCTAAGTCTGCTCAAGTGTGCAGCTAGCACCCCTAGTTTACAGCTGCACCACCCCCTCCCATTTCTCATCCCACTGCCACCCCCGCCTACCCCACCCTCATTCTCCCCTGTTCTCTTCCCCATACCCTTTTGAAACTGTTCACAGATTTACATGATACCACCCATTCTGGTAGAGTGTTCCATTTTGCTACCACCCTCTCTGTGAAATAGTATCTCCCCATTTCCTTCCTAAATCTTTCCCTCTATTCTTAACGCATGCCCCCTGGTGACCCTCCCTCCTTAACTTTTTTTAAATTCAATATACTTTATTTGTTTTATATTTTAAAGTATATTTTTACAAGTAAGGTCTTGCAAATTGACTTATACATTGGCATGTTATATATGGCCTTGGGGTTATATCGGCCCAATAAAATAAAATAAAAAATAAAACAACTACTATACTATCTTAATACTATACAACTACCTAATAAGCTACAAGTTCCCTCACTCCCTCCCTCTGCTTCCTTAATCTAAGTACTGTTGTTACACATTTTACTATAGTTTAGGAGTCAATATACATATATTCTCTTATTCCTTTGCACAGCTTATGTAGTTACTAGTGTTATTGTATAAAACTTGCTCCAATTTTTATTAAAACTATTAGGGCAATGTTTGAGACTTACAATATTTTTTTCTAATCTCAGGTTAAATAATAACTCATTAAGCCATTCCAAATACAAAATTAGTTGGGAATCTTTCCAGTGTTTTAGTACCAGTTTCTTTACTGAATATGAAATTAAAGACATAGCATACCTTCTATCTGATAGCAAGATTTGGGACTAATCCCCCAATACACAAATATCAGGTTCAAAACAGTAATCTAGGCCCAAAAGAGGGTCTATGTCACTCCTAATCCTTTGCCATAAGGGTTTTACTAAGGGACATTCCCAGAAAATATGAAGGAGAAAGCCCACACCAGTACCAGATCTGTTGCAGACAAAGTCCAATTTTATGCCTATTGTGGCTAATTTTTCTGTGGTGAAATTTATATTTTGAAGTATAAAGAACTGTATATGCCTTAATTTATCATTCGAAGTATAAGAATATACTGCTTGCCATAATTTGTCCCAGTTAATCTGCTTATCTGGAAATTGGCTTGCCCAGTATGGGGATACTCCTTGAATTTCTGGAAATATGGCTGGATATTGTTCTGCTGTTACTTTGGAGATTGCATGGGGGCTCCATGCTAGGATATGCAACATACTGATAAAATTCGACTTGTCTATATTCCAAGTATTTGTTTCAAGCTTGGTGATTAAAAGGTGTCTAATTTGGAAGTATCGGAAAGTTTGGTCCAGTGGAAGATGAAGGGAAGCAAGCAAATCTAGAGCGGATTTGAGTTTACCATTAGTCAGTAGATCTTGAGATTTTTACTTCAGTCTTAAGTGGTATCTTTCTGGGTTTTAAGTATTGACCTTGTATTGTAAAGTTTGGGTTTAAATATAGAGGTTGAGATACAGTATATCTTCAGTATTTTTATATTTAAGGATCATTACACAATTGGGCATGCACTTTTAATGATATTTGTATTAATTCATTAGGTAAAACTAACCGGCCAGTTTTAGGAGCAATATATAATAAACTTGTTGGGGAAATTCCGCTTCGTTTAATTAGCTGCCATTCAATTTGTAACAATACTGGCACACACTTTGAGTCACCTATTGTATCACTAGGAGGGTACCCTCATAAATATTTAACAATATGGCTCACTAGGTAATAATGAAAAAAAAATAGGGGAGTTTAAGGCCTCCTTTTAGTTTAGTTGTACATAATTTATTATAGGACCTCCTTGGTGTTTTTTTCTTTCCAAAGGAATGCAGAAATAGTTTGTTGTTGTTTCTGAAACCAGGATTGTGGAAGAAAAAATTAAGCATATTTAGTGGATAAAAAATTCTTGGAAGCACATTCATTTTGATTACATTAACTCTGCCCTGCAAGAAAAGGTGAATAGGGACCTATCTCTCTAAATGTTGTTTTATAACACTTACTAGAGTATCCAGATTCAATTTCTTAATCTGAGATATATTAGGATTTATTGTGTGCCCTAAATATCTAATTTGAGTTGTCCAGTTTAAATGAAGACCTGCCAAATGTGATTGATAAGTATGGGAATTTAATGGCATTACTGTGGATTTATCTATATTCAGTTTATAACTGGATAATGTTCCCACAGAATCCACTATGGCCAATATCGCAGGCAATGACGTTTCTGGATTTGTAACATGTAGCAGAATATCATCTGCATATACTGAGAGAAGTAAGTCCCATTCATCTATTTGTATTCCTTTTACTAATGGAGAGTTTTGTAGATGATATAATAGGGGCTCAAGATATAGGTTAAAAAGTAATGGTGAAAGTGGGCATCCTTGATGTGTACCAGAATTGAAGGGAAATGCTTCAGAAAAAAGGCCATTACAATAAACTTTTGCTGTTGGACGTGAATAAAGAGTTTGCATCCATTGGATAAACAAAGATGGAAGGCCAAACTTTTTCAGGACTTCAAACAAAAAGGCCCAGTTCACCCTGTCGAATGCCTTCTCTGCATCTAAGAATATCAGGGCCATTGGATAGGGTGCTGATCTAGATACAGAGAAAATATGGAATAACTTTCTGATATGATCTACGGAAGAACGGCCTGCCACGAATCCCACCTATTCTGGGCTGAGTAATGGGGTCCAAACCTTGGCAAGTCTGTTAGCCAATATTTTGGCAAATATTTTTATGGCATAATTTATTAAGGTTATTGGGCAATAATTAATAACTGAAAGTGGAGATTTTTTTGGTTTGGGGAATACTATTATGAGGGCTTCCAGTAGAGAAGAATCCAATAGTCCAGAATCGCATATAAAATTAAACATGTCAAGTAGGAGTTTTGAAAGCTTTTCTTTGAATATTTTATAAAACCTGTGTGGAAAGCCATCTGAGCCCGGGTCTTTATCATCTGGCAATGAATCAATGACTTCCGTCACTTCTTGGAGAGTTATGGTCTTTTTAAGGGTGTCCACTTGCGATTGTGGAAGAGTCAGAACCGGAATATTTTTAAGATACCTTGAATATCTGATATTTGAGGGTTAAGATCTTGAAGGGAGTATAGGGATCTATAGTATGCCTCAAACTCCTTAACTATTGACATTGGGGTAGTGAGCAGAGAATTGTCTTTATGGGAATTTATTGCCACTACAATCCTAGACTTTTCTTGTTTTCTTAATCGAAGAGCTAACAAGTGGCTAGCTCTTTCACCCTGCTCAACATATTTTGCTTGGGTTTTAAATAGTGCATATTGCGCCTGATCCTTTAGCAGTTCTAAATATTGGTTCCTTAATTTTGCTATTTTTTCTAGGATGTCCTCTGAATGCGTATCTAACTTCTGATTTTCTAGAGTTTTATTTGAGATAGAAGTGAGGCAGAGTGAGACTCTCTTTTTTTTCTGAATAGATGACAACTGAATATATTCACTTCTAACCACACATTTTAGAGCACTTCACAATTTATCAGTATCTGATATAGTACCCTGACTATGTAACAGGAACTTATCGATTGTTTCTTTGAGGTAAAGCACTATTTGCTCCTCTTGAAGTAGTTGTATATTCAATTTCCAAGTGGAACTTTTTATGCTTTGAGTAGAAATGGTGCCTTCCAACCAGATAGGTGAATGGTCAGATATGGTCCTCGGGATTATACCACACCCCTCAAGACCATCTAAGATGTTGCTCTTTACTAGAAAATAATCAATACAGGATAGGGTATTAGGTACTGGGGAGTAAAATGTATATCCTCTCACATATGGATTTAATAATCTCCATGGGTCATTGAGATTATACAATGCCATGAATTCCCTAGCTGCTTTCTGTGCTGGTGAGAGGTTAGAGTTTCTAAAAGTTGATTTATCTAATTCCAGAGAATAGACTAGGCTCCAGTCTCCTGCTAAAATTATGGGGAGATGAGGGAAAGAGCTCAGGGTATTTGAGAGAGTCACAAAAAATTCTGGCGAGTCAATATTTAGACCATATATGGAGCCTATTATCACCTCAATATGATTTAAAAGCCCCATTACAAGTATGAATCTTCCATGTGTGTCAGCTTGGTACTATTGCTATCTAAACTGCATGCTTCTGGTTGTAAAGGTGGCTACTCCTCTCTGTGCCATGGTGTTACCAGCAGCAAAGACTTGGCCTATTTGTTTTCTCCTAAAAAGATTGCCTTCATGTTCTAAGAGGTTAGTTTCTTGTAATAATGCTATATTACGGTGTAAAGATTTGAGATGTTTAAGAATTTGGTACCTTTTAACTCTATTGCAAGCCCCCTTGATGTTCCAAGACAGGGTTTTAAATAATTGATTAGCAGTTTTTTTTCCTGGGACAATACTAACTGTACAGGAAGTATTTATATAGGTTTTCTAGAAGTATTATGTTTGTTAAACACAATGAGGCAAGTGCAATGCATTTTTACAATGTTTTAGCACTTTTATGAGCAAAACACTACTCAATTTTTAGAGTTAAATAAAACCCTACAAGAAATAACTCTTACCGTTATATTATCTCACTTATATAAAAGAGCGAAAGGGTGTACCCCATGCAGGAGGAAAGCCTTATACAATTGTAAACAAAATGGTTTTACCTAGGTTATACATGGCATGGAATCACAATAGGTAGTATCATAACATTGATATGTTAAAGAAAACCAAAGCTGCTTATTTAGACTCTTATTTAGAAATTGTGCCCTATGTAATGAACTACTAACAAATCCCCAACCTGTCATACTCCCAACCCAACAAAAAACTCTATACTCCCCAGTCCTATTGACTGCCCACCCTTTAATTGTTCAGTTGTGATCTTTTTCAGCCGCCAGACAATCACCTACCTTCACCCCTCCACCCCCCCAAATTAGAAGTGCCCCATCTTAATACACCATCACATTGTTACTTATTCCACACTACAATATAGAAGATTATTAAAGCTTAACCATAAGTTACTTCACTAATGGTAAAACTGAATTGGTCTGAAAACATTTAGTTTGCTATACTCCTCTAAAAGGAAAGGATATAAGATTATTCCCCAGAACTCAGTTCAAGAATTATACTTATGTTTAGCCCATCTAACATGAGGCATCTCCACTAACTAATCTTGATCTTGACATCTGATTTTTGCAGAAAGAGAGATTCTCTATTGTTCGTAAGATAAACCTCCATCGAGTGACTACTTTTACATTTAAGTCACTGTATTCCAGAGCATTTAATTCACCTTTTATTCATTTAAACAGATCTGGGTAAAGTTTTTTGAGTTCAGGTGTTGATTTACTTACTGAGTCAAAAGGGATCCACTGCCTGTCTTTGTTAATGTGCAGAGTTGATGGGTAATACATACAAAAACAGATTCCTGCAGCGATGATCTTGGAAACAATAGGGTGCATTTCTGTGCATTTCTGCCTTACTGAAAGTGGTAAATCCTGCATGATTTGAACTTTTTTATCTCCCCAGAGGACTTCCCTGATTTCTCTTACTTTATCAACAATTACTTGCTTATCTAAGTTATTCAGCAGTCTAAATATCAGGGACCAAGGAGGGGAGCCAAGTAGAGGTATGGGTCGTAAAGCCCTGTGTGCTCTTTCTATGATGTAGACTGGGCCATTAGGATAAGGCCCAGCCACCCTGGTGCATAGCTTTTGTACAAATGCAATGGTGTTGGTACCTTCTTCCCTCTCAGGTAATCCTAGAATCACCAAATTGTTGTGTCTCGACCTTCCTTCTAAATCTTCTAGCTTGTCTTCTGTTTTGCGACGCTGATGTCTCAGCAATGCAATTTATTGATTGAGTTGGGCCCTCTAGTCATCTAGCATAGAAATATGGGCTTGTTGTCTGCTGTTCATGTAGAGAGCTGCACCATCATACTTTTGAGCACACTCAACTTGTCCACGACTGTTTGAAGGGATTCTTGAAATGGCACTAATTCCTCAAAGAAAGTTGCCTCTGTTAGCAAGGTAGAAGATTGTGGCTCTCCTGAGCCACCTGCTTTATAGCATTTTGCTGGCATTTCTTTTTCTGGTGAAGGCAGGGGCATATATTTAGCTTGCTGAAATTTCATTTTTCTTTTTTCAGCATTCACAGTGTAATTTTCAGATCTCAAGCTGATTATCTTCACAAATGTGATTTCTGTTCATTTAGGCAGAAGAATATCTGTCAAGTGAGAGCAACTGAACAGCAAGGGAAGAGGTTTTGAAATGAGGGGTAAGTGGAGTGATGGAAGGCACTTCTAGCTGGCAGCCATCACAACTAGAAGTCCCTCCTCCTTAACTTAAAGACCCCATCTGCCCCATCCTTATGGATTCCCCCTTTGATCCTACTTTATAAACAAGTGTGAAATCACATTTCAGGATGGATTTGCATAATGCCATCACATTCATTGTTCATGAGGTCAGGTCACAAAAAGGCCATGTTGAAAATTTGGGAGAAAAAAGCTTAATAAATAACCAAGTTATGAGGATAAGTTCAAAACCAATTGAAATACATTGAACCTCATACAGTACCTGATTTTCTCAGTTCCCAGTCCAGCATTGAAGAGTGAAGGCATATCTCCAGTCCAGAGAGAATTATGACATCGGACCCCAATAAGGAAAATAAGGGGAGGGAGGTGCTGAGTGGGAGGGTCGAGTGGGAGAGGGTAATGATGGCGGTGTGCCAGCAGCAGCAACAGACATGGATGGATGGTTTTCTTTTTTACAGAATATATAAAAATATGATGGAGGATTTTCTTTATTTTTGATACTTACTCTAGGGATTGGGCACCCCAGTGTCACTGTTGTGTTTGACAGCATCAGGTGTGGGCTTCCATTATTGCATACTGAAAACATGTGGGGTGTGGTTTACTAGCCAGGTTAGAAAATTAAAAAAGTCTGCAAAGGGGGTTCTTTATTTCAGATATGGGCACTTGGGATTGGGCACTGCAGTGTTCCTGTTGTGTTTGGCAGCATTGGGGCTAGGCTCCACAGTGTCATACACTGAAAATGGACAGGGTGGGGGATACTAGCTGGCACTGTGGATTGGGCACTCCAGTGTCAGAAAATTAACAAAGTCTATGAGGGATGATTTTCTTAATTTCAGGTACTGACACCAGGAATTGGGCACCCCCACTATTGATATTGTGTTTGGTGGCACCAGAGCTGGTCCCTCACTGTTGCACACTGTAAACAGGTGGTGTGGGGAATTTGCCTGCACTGGGGATTGTGCCCCAGTGTCAGAAAATGAAAACTAAGGGAGGTGTGGGGGTGGGTGGGTGGAGTGCAGAGTGGAAGAGTCAAGTAGGGCAAGGGTAATAGCAGTGGTGTGCTGACAGTGGCAACAGACATTGATGAATGTCTTCCTTTTTTACATGGTGTATAAAAATAAAAAAATTAAAAAATTATGAGGGATGGATTTATTTCAAGTACTGACACTGGGGACTGGGTTCCCCAGTGTCAGTGTTTGGTGGCACTGGGGTGGGCTGCCTGACATTGCTCAGTGAAAACAGGTAGGGTGGTGGTACTAGCCAGCAACAGGGATTGGTCACCCTAATGTCATAAAATTAAGATGTGGGAAGCAAAGGAAGGTGGGAAGGATACTTGGCAGAGAGTGGGAGGGATTTCTTTTATATTTGGGGAAGACCACAGAGCTGTCTGATCATGCCTCTGATCAGCTCTACATGCTGATCAGCTTATGCAGATCAAAGGAAAGAGACACCCTATGATTGGGACAGCTCTTTTCTTTGAACTACAAAAAGTTTTCACCCCACAAAACCAGAACAGTGTCATAATCAGTCTGGTTGATGACTGGTCTGGCACAGATGAGTCCCTTGCATACTGCCCTGCATTGGACCAAAAGTGACACACCTCTCAAAACCCATAATCAGACCAACATGATCGCCTTGCAAAAGCACAAGGGCAGACATAAAAATGGATACCATAATTCAGATGTCATCATTACTGTAGCAAAACTTTGAAAAGTCTAATTCAACAAAATGAATATCCTGAGCTCATCAAAGTTGCTCAGTCAGATTTACAAAAATGGTTACAGTTGCCTGATACAAACACTAAAGTGCTTCCACCTGATGAGCTCCTTACAGTAAATACTTGAAATAGTCTTGCTTTAAACAGACATATAGCATCTTGAAATTAGCATTCCATTAAAATATAAGAATTGTCAGTTTACTTCTCAAAAATGATTTTAATTTTTCCAGTCTCCGTGAACTTACAAAGGCACCTTTTCAGAAGCTCTACATCTATCCCCATATATCACAAGGGCTTTCGACTACCTTTGAAAAGTTTTGCTAAATAGACCCCTTCAAAACTGTATTCTAATTGACACTCCCGTACCTTTTTTTAAGCCAAATAATTACTGTAATCAAATGACTCACATTAAAATATTCAACTTACACCATATTATCTATAATACAGTGACAAAATGCTGCTAGAGATACAGTATATATATTATTTTATTATAATCATTTCCAAATTAGTACATAACCCAGAAATGGGGAATTTTTGGCTGAGTCCAAATAGAGACAAATTGATGTACATTATAAATGGATGCACTGTGACAGATTATTCTAGACTGATACTTGTGGCATTGATGTATTTTGTTTTTCACCTTAATGTTTGTTTATCAGTAAAAGAAATCTTAAAAAAAAGAATTGCATTGAGTTTAAATATTTGTGGTACTGTAGTCTGGGTCCATTCAAATGTGGTACAAAACTTTTTTGAGTATATATGATTTTGATTTTATTTATGTACAACATATCTTTGTACAGTAATACTAAATATTATGGTGGTGCTGTAATTAATGATAACAATATCAACACAATTCAGGCAGACCTAGATATACTAAATTAAATGGTTACAATATATGGAATTGTCTTTCACATCAAGAAATGCATCATTATGCATATGGAAGCCTGACCAAAAGGCATAACTATACATTAAGTGGAATTACATTAAGATCTGTTGAGGAAGAATGTTATCTAGGATGATCATAAGCAAAGATCCAAAATGTGGGGCAGTCTATAGACAGGCAACAACAAAAGCAACTAAAATAGGAGGCTGCATTCACAGAAATTTTTGAAGTAGAAGTAGGAAGGTGGTACTATCACTGAATAAGTCACTTGTGAAGCCAAAACAAGAACATGATTCACAGCTCTGGGCTCCATATAATAGAGGAGAGATCGAAAAATGAGGAAATGTACAGATATTGCTCACAAATAATAATGTTGATGCATGATGGAACTATGAAACCAAACTGCAAAAGATAGGATTACATAAACTTGAGTGAAGACATATGAAAGGCCAGTTGATACTATTGTGGCAAATATTAAAGGATTATACACTTAGATTACAAACAGGTATAGAGTGAAAAGAATGTATGCATCAGTTATGACAGCATGCACTGCAGCTGGAATAGCAAGTGTCCAGGAAGGAAAAGAAAAACAAATCTATTTGCAGCACTTTGTCATTATGGAATAATTTACCATCTAATTTGATACAAGTTGGCAGTATAGATAGTTTTAAAACTAATCTAGATAAGTAAGTTAATTGGATTACGATAATCAACATATACCATTGAGTAATGGGGGTATCGTTATGATATGCCTAAAGGCCTCCTTGTGCCCTTGTCTCCAGGGAAACCCTGAGTAAGATTTATCCACTCTCAATGTAAATTATTTTTCAATAATCAAATAGATAAAATGTTTAAAAAAAGGAAAAGTATAATGTCCAAGGAGTCAGAAATCTGAAAAACTGGAAATTTTGATGAATCTGATTTTTTATATCCTACCCAAGGAATTATGATGAGGTAGAGCAAAGCCTTCCCACATCTCAGCTATCATGGCACTGGGTTATATCTTGTTAGAAATTAGCAAGCAAAAAGGATAAAGCAGCATATGGCCAATAGCTATTACCATTGAGACCAGAGTAGTGCTGCACAAAAATAAAATTTTGCCAGTGGAATTACTGGAAAAAAAGAATTTCACTTTCATTAAATTTTGTAATGCACTTTGGCAACTTTCGTGGAAATTCTGACTTAGAATAGTGGACTGTCCTGTCAAACTAATCTCATAGATTCCTTTTACTGGGTAACCAGAGTGGTGAACCAAGGGGGGAGCAGTTGATGTCGCATACCTTGACTTCAGCAAAGCTTTCGATACTGTTCCACATAGAAGATTGATTAATAAGCTGGGTAGGCTCGGGGTGGGTCATAAGTTAGTCAGCTGGGTGGAAAACTGGTTGACGGGCAGAAAACAGAGAGTGGTGGTAAATGGTATAGAGTCAGAAGAGATGCAAGTCACAAGTGGGGTACCTCAGGGATCAGTCCCGGGGCCAGTCTTCTTCAATATCTTCATCAGGGACATGGCAGAAGGACTGGAGGGTAAGGTTTGTCTGTATGCAGATGACACCAAGATCTGCAACAGAGTAGATTATCCAGATTGGGCGGGCAGAATGAGAAGAGATCTGGATAAACTAGCAAATTGGTCAGAAGAGTGGTAACTGGGGTTTAATGCAAAGAAGTGCAAGATCATGCATGCAGGGAAGAGAAGCCTGAAGCAATCTATACAGTAGGTTGGGAGAGGAGTTGCTGGCAGTCACATGTGAAGACAGAGACTTGGGCACCATCATCACAGATGTCCTGAAATCATCCAAGCAGGCCACTAAAGCAGTAGGTAAGACTAGAGGGATGCTGGAGTGTATTAGTAGGGGTATCACAAGTCAGAAGAGGGAGGTAATAATCCCTATTTATAAGACACTGGTTAGGCCCCATCTGGAGTACTGTGTGCAGTACTGGAGGCTGCACCTTCACAAGGACATTAACCAGATTGAGGCAGTCCAAGGATGGGCAACCAAAATGATGCAGGGACTACATCAGAAAACATATGAGGACAGATTAACACAGCTCAATATGTATACCCTGGAGCAAAGGAGGGAGAGAGGTGATATGATCAAAACATTAAAACATCTTAAGGGAATTAACAAAATGAAAGTGCCTAACATGTTTCAATATAAGAGAAATAGCAGAACAAGAGGACACAGCATGAGATTAGAGGGATGCCGATTAAGGGGTAATGTAAGGAAGTTCTTTTTCACAGAAAGGGTGGTGGATGCATGGAACGGCCTACCTCAGGAAGTGGTGGAAATGAATACAGTGCAGGGCTTCAGACAGGCATGGGATAGGCATAAGGGAGCAATACAGATGAGTAAGACTAGATAGGCCATTGACAGAGCAAAGGCCGATAGCACATTCATAAGGCAGAAAAAGAAATCAGTAGACTGGATGGGCCTTGTGGTTCTTATCTGCCATCAACTTCTATGTTTCTATGCTTCTATGTTTCTATGAATGAAGGTATGAACTGTGGATTAATGTAGTAAACTGCAGAAAGAAATTCTGCAGAACTGATCACTATCAATTATTAGTTCTGTGAGTTTAATACTTTAATCCACAACTCAAACATTCATTCTGCAGTTCAGTGGGTCACATAACCACATAATAAATGTATGAATTAATAATGAGTATTCAACATGACAGTACAGTTTTATGGAAAAAGTGCTGTGTAATAATTTAAACAATGGGGTCCTGGCTGAGTTATGCAAATGCAGAATAATCTCTTTGAAATCTGGAATTACAGGGGGCAGGTGTGTGTATCTGTTCTGATAAACCATATACTACCCACAGTATATTTTTTTATACATTGTATTAGCGTGTCTAGGTTTTTTTTTATTTAGGATTTTACCTGCAGAATGTAAACCCCATGTGTGACTGTATGTTAAATAGTACCAGCTTCTGTTCAGTCCTTGTTTATTTGTTAGCAGGAGGCAGTATAGTGTAGTAGTTAAGGGCTCTGAGCTGCAAACTTGGGTTTGAATCCCATCAGCTGTCACTTGCACACTGTGTGACAATGAGCAAGTCACTTAATTTGCTTATGCTCCCAGGATGCACCTCAAAACAAACTTCAGCGTAGTGTACCTTTCCTGGTTTAACAGTTTCCTCCTCCCCTCCCTTAGCATCTGAAAGAGACTGGAAGGGAGTGAGACTTGGGGATTTAGTTCAAGTCCCAGTTAAGTCACATTACATATTTCCCACTACAGTGTGTGTTTGCAGCAGCTTGCGGTTACAGTGGAATGAGTATTCAGTCTGGCAGAACTCTTTGATGGAGGAAGTGCTGTGTGTATAATAACTTCAACAATGGGCCTCTGGATCACTTAAGTAAGTGCAGAACAATCTGTTTGAAGTCTAGAACTGAAGGGTACAGGTGTGTGTACCTGCTTTGCTAAACCACATACTGTCCACATTGTCACATTATTTATTTTCCATCAGAGTTTGTGTTTGCAGCACCAAGTATTTGCAGTGTAATAAAACAGTTCTGTGAAGAAAGTGCTGTGTGATAGCAATTTAAACAATGGACCCTGGCGGACTTATATAAGTGCAGAATAATCTGTTAAAAATCTGGAAAGAGGACAGGTGTGTTTACCTTTTCTACTAAACACTTACTGTCTGCAAAAGTCCCCTTTTTTTCTGTATGCCTGTGTAGCTTGCTGGCATGAACAATAGTTATCTCCATTGTATCTTATAATTTCATTAGGATTTAATGTAAATAAAGTTACTTAAGTGTGATATAAAACATGCTTGACTCCATTGCAAAGGTCATGATCCAATTCATACAAGGCATCCTGGGATCTGATACTTTAGAACAAAAGTCTGCAGTTCTACTTTACCAGTCAGTGCAGCAGATGTCCTCTGCAGTCCCAATGTTTTTGAACTGTGATGACCATCAACTTTTTTTTGTAAGTCAACACAGGGAAGAAAATTACAACAAAATGACTGCATGTGCAATCAGTTTGGGTTACAGAAATCCAGACCTGACATCAGACTTCAGCGCTGACAGGCCCTTACTGAATTATTGGAGGAAACTGAAAATGGCACAGCATACAATAATACTGATCCAGACCTGTTCCTCTTAAACACTGAACTGGCATCCCATTCATTGCTGGAACAGAATCTCCCAAGACAGCCACAATCACCTTTAAGCGTCATTCAATTTTCAACCCACCTGCTATAGCATCACCAGCCCTATCAATATACTGTGCCAAAGATTGGTTTTACAGGACGTCAATAGATTATCTTACATGTTAGTGAATTATCATTATTACAATTTGACCTCTGAAGAAAGATGTGCAATTGAACATCTCAAAATGTTCTATCGTACTGAAATAAAACAAGCAGCCAAGGATGGGAAATTTTAATTTTTGAATAAGAACAAGTACAAGGAAAAGATACACAGACAACTTGATGATATCACAAGCAACAGGCATCTAATGGACAATCCCACCAAGCAACTTAAAAGTAGGCATAGATTCCTTTTTCCAGGAATCTTATGCCCTGGGAGACATTACAAAATCAGAAATGGAATTAGTGCAGGGGGACCATTCAATCATTCCAACAATTTATGTCTTGCCAAAGATCTATTAGGACCAGACAAATGCATCTCCCCCCCCCCCAGTGGACCTATAATCTCTGGTCAAGGTTTTCTAACAGAAAACATCTATTTTTGTAGACCATTTAATCATACAACTGGTTATTACCCAGTCATCATATGTCAGACTCTTAATGGATGTTATCTATCTACCTAGATACATGTATAGATATAGATAAATTGACCTCATATTCACAAACCACTCTGAGCACATACTGGATGTTCAGGTGCAATCGGACTCCATCAGTGATCACTCCCTGGTAACATGTCTCTGGTCAAATTGCTGCAAACCACCCCCACCTAGGATCACCATATGTCACCAGCTCAAGAAGGGGGCTCTAAAACATCTCAGAAACCTACTTCGGAATATTGACTGGTCCCCTCTTGATCACCTGATGTCAGTTGATGCCGCCCTGTCCTTCTTCATTAGTTCCTTCCAATCCGCTTGTGACATTTTGGCCCCCCCCATGTCAAACAGTTTGAAAAGTCTAAATCATCCCCCTGGGTAACTCGGACTTTGCTTGATCAAATGAAGGCCTGTGACGACCTGTGGTGCAGAGCTCTTCAGTCAGGTCAACCCGCTGACCAACAACGCTATCATGCCACCAGAAATGCCTGCACCTGGGCCATTCAGCTAGAAAAGGCTGCTTACTACCAAACAAAACTCACTGTCACTTGGGGAGATGGAAAGAGGTTCTGGGAAAATATAAAGGAACTCAGTGGAAAGTCTCCCTCCCCTCCTCCTACCATTCTTATCCTGGATGGTACCCCCACCCAAGAACCTAAAAAAATAGCTGATGCTTTCAATATATCATTCTCAGATCTAAGCTCGATTCTCCCTCCCAATTTTTTCAGTGATGCAGCAGGATATTTTCCTCCACCCCCCCACTGCGCGTCCTTTTCGTCTAAAAACTATCTCCACTGGTGATGCCCGAGCTTACATTGCCAGATTCCTTGGTAAGTCCAGACATAGTGGTGAATCACTAGATGCAAAACTACTATCCTTAACCCTTGATGCTGTTCTAGTACCGCTCATTAAAATCTTCAACATGTCCCTCTGCCTGGGACAATTCCCAGCTCTGTGGAAAAAGGCAAGGATCACACCAGTAGATAAAAGTGGTGCACATACTTCCATTAGTAATTACAGGCCCATCTCCATACTCCCCCCATTCTCTAAAGCTTTGGAGAAAATTGTGGCTGATCAACTTTCCAACTAGCTAAACGCTCGACACCTAATCTGTCAACAACAACACGGTTTTAGGAAAAGTCACAGTACCACCACGGCCCTACTAGAACTCATCTCCTTTGTAAATGATGCTCTGGACCATGGAGACCTGGCTGGCGCAGTCTTTATAGATCTTTCCAAGGCATTCAATACCGTCAATCACATCATGCTCATTAACTCCCTCTTCTCTGTTGGCATCTCCAATGAAACTACTAGCTGGTTCTCTAGTTATCTCTTTGGCCGCACACAACAGGTGATGATAAGAAACACCCTCTCTGCAAACCTTCCAGTCCGATCGGGTGTCCCACAAGGATCTATCCTCAGTCTGCTCCTCTTCTCACTTTTCCTGAACTCGTTACCTCTGGCCTCCTCTGGGCATCTTCTCCTTTATGCAGATGATGCTGTGATTTTCAGTCATCACCCTGACCCCATGATGCTTCAAAAATCCTTGCAGGGCTCTTTCTCTCAAATTGAAGCCTGGTTTTCCTCTCACAAGCTTGTACTCAACACAAAAAAGATGAAAGTCATGTTATTCGCCCATCCACAGCATAAGCACAGCACTACAAAATTATCCATACTTAATGTGACAGGCACCACGCTGGAACCGGTTTCCAATTTCAAATATCTCGGGGTTACCCTAGACTCTGCCATTACCTATTGTGAGCACAGCACGTCAACTAGTACAGAAATTAACAAAATAATCGGTCTCCTCTACAGACTTAGGACATGTCTACCTCCGGAGGCTCTACGCTTAGCTATCTCCAGCTCCATCCTTTCACTAGTAGATTACGGCATAATCATCTATGGGGCCACCTCTGACACAGCACTGTCCAGTATTAAACGTGCCCTAAACAAAGCCTGCAGATTGGCCATTGGTGGTGATCATCTGACGCACACCTGTGACCTCTATCTGTGCTCATTCTGGCTCAATTTTCAGGGGTGGCTAGTTTATCAGACCTGTCTGCTGGCAAACAAAATCCAGATGGGCCTAGCCCCCCCTGGCTGTCTTCAACTCCTCCAAAAGAACCTTCCTGCTCGCTCCACTAGACACTCTGACACTGCCACATTCCGTATCCCTTTCACAAAGACCACTGCTGGTCAAAGGTCTTTTTGTTTTAGGGCCCCACTCTGGATGAACACAATCCCTGACTGCATTTTATCAATCCCCAAGCTTGGTCCCTTCAAACCTGAGTTACGTAACCACATTATGTCTAACTCCCAATGTCACTGCAGATGAGTCTCAATAAATCTCCATTGCACTAGTACTTCACAAACTGCTGTTGTTCCATGACTGTCCATTATATTTTTCGTTCATCTCTGTATGTTACTGTCTTTCTTTGTTCAAAAAGCTGATGTCTCAATTGTAAATCCCATATTGTACTTTGTTCTAATCCATTTTTTGTACGACATGGATCCTTTGCAAATGAGTCCCTGACTCAAAGGGTTGTAATTCCTAGACCTTAAATAAATAAATAAATAAATAAAATATATTTTAAGGGTGTGATAATACCAGTAGGCACTTTAATGTTAAACCTGAAATGTTGCACTTTAATAACTTTGCAACCCTTCTATGGATGTGCACAAAATTTGGTATGCTCTGTCCTAAGTAGCAGATCTCTTGTCATACCAAGTTTCATGTTGTTCGGATTGGTGGACTGCACATTGTGAAAAAGGCTAAACTTCACCTTTTTTGTCTGTTTTTTCCTCATTGTGCTTTGGCCAAAGATTTTGGAATTTTGGTCTGCAATTTTCAGGGTAGAAGGAGTTTGCTCCAAAGAAAAAGACACCGGTGGTTTGGTGAAAAAATATTAATCCATTCTAAAGTTATTACATTTTGGGTTCTGAGCATGCTCAGTTCATTCTTTTGGATAGCTGCACGGAACAAAAAATTATTTTGGTCTGATGAAAAAGGATTTTGACATCTCACAAAAAAGAATCCTTAGATCCTTTTTCATCAGCTGCACTCTTTTTTTTTAGCCCAAACAAGCTGTCTTAACTCTACCCAGGGATGTCTTCTGCAGACATCCAAACATGTATCTTGTTCAGTAAGATCCTTTATTGTTGTGTGCCTTTACTTTCATTTTATATGGCCTCAGAATGCTTATCTTTATATTTTAAAATCCTTTTTCATGACTCACTTCCATTTCTTTTTTGTGAGGTGTCAAAGTCCTTTTTCATATCATGAAAAAGGATTAGAACATTTCACAAAAAAGGATGATTTTCTTAAATCCTTTTTTGTGAGATGATCAAATCCTTTTTCGCCAGCAAATTATTTTTTCGTGAGATGACATAATCCTTTTTTTGTGATGCAAAAAAGGATTAGGAGTTCTCCGACTAGATGGCCCTGCCAGTAATCCTTTTTTGTGATATGTTATAATCCTTTTTTGTGATGTAAGAAAGGATTTTGACACCTCACAAAAAAATAATTCATCTGGTAAAAAAGGAATACTGGCAGGGCCATCTAGTCAGAGAAGTCATAATCCTTTTTCACATCATGAAAAAGGATTAGGACATCTCATGAAAAAAGAAATTTATTAGTGAAAAAGGATTAGGACATCTCCCAAAAAAGGATGACTTTCTAAAATATTTGTTCATGAGATGAGCAAATCCTTTTTCCCCAGCAAATTCCTTTCTCATGAGATGACATAATCCTTTTTCATGATGTGAAAAAAGATTAGGACTTCTCCAGCCAGATGGCACTGCCAGTAATCCTTTTTTGTGAGATGTCATAATCCTTTTTCTTGATGCAAAAAAGGATTTTCTTGCCTCATGAAAAAGGAATTTGTCTGGCAGAAAAGGATAACTTTGGTACATAACTTTGCCGTCTTTTGAGATTTTGACCCCAAATTTTTAACATAACCTTTTGATGACACCACCTCATGAACAAAACAACTGTCATTATGCAGCTCTCATCTGAAAGGTGATTTTGTGGTTGGTTGGTGAATTCACCTTTCAGCCAGGATTTGTGTAGTGACAGTCATATTGTTCATGAGATGGGTCCCCAAAAGGCCATGTTAAAAATTTGGGGTCAAAATGTCAAAAAATGGTGGAGTTATGATGGTTTGTTAGAATTATGCAACACACTTTGGTAACTTTGTGAATTTAAACATTTTTACCCCAAATTTGGAATATAGAATTCTTATTACCCCAGTAAATGTATGCCACAACTGTCATTTTTTTAAATCCTGGCTGAAATGAATTTCACACCTGCGGCTCACAAATAAGGTTGTAGTTGCATGGAAATATGTTTCCGTGGGGATTTCAACTTTTTGCCACTGTGTACATCAGGTGGGGTAATAACATAGCTATGATGACAATTGTATCACTCTTTGCCTATAAATGGAAGCACAGGGCCCACAGGTAAGTACATATACATGTCTATGGAGGAATCGGAGTGCAAGGCCCAGAGGGTCCTGTGCTCCCATAGTTACTTACTGTACATATTTGCTTCTATGGAGGATTTGGAGAACAGGGTTCAAAGGGCCCTGTACTCCAACAAACCCATTAGGATATCATTACACTATCTTAAAAAGTAATGAAATAACAAAAGTAGGGAAATGTGATGTTAGGGTTTCCAGCCCCAACACCCTTCACAGATGAAGAGGCATCTGGGAGTGACATTGAGGTCATCTGCCCATTCTCCAATGCTGCACTCACTCAGCTTATTTTCTAATGGAATGATTTGAGCATTAGGGCCAATGACCCAAATGTCTCCCCATTGTTTCTTTGTCTGTGAAGGGTGGGGGTGTGGGGTGTTAGGGTTAGAAACATTAATGCCACATTTCCTTACTTTTGTCACTTTAAACCTAACTGATGCATTAACTATATATATATATATATATACTGTATATATTCATTGCAAAAAAACTCCATTAATGCATCTGTTAGGGTTTCTATTACAGCAACAAAACACTGGAAATTCAGTGTTATGGTTACCAACCCTAACACTCCACCCCAACCGCACCCACCCTCCACACACTAACAGACATTGGGGTGTACCTTGGGGTCATTGGGTCTAAGTGTCACCCCATTCCATGTGTAAACAAGTTGAGATGTTACAGTATAGGAAAATGGGGTAACAATTAGGTCCAATGATCCCATGGCACACCCTGATGCCTGTTGGTGTGTGGTGGGTGAAGTGGTAGGGGTGGGGTGGTAGGGTTGATGAATCTATCACTGAATTTACAGTTGTTTATCACTGTAATAGAAACCCTAACTGATGCATTAACAGCATTTTTTGCAATGAATTTCCCTTCTTTTTGAGATAGTATAATAGCATCCTTATTTAACTGTGGGAGTCCAGGGTCCTTTGGACCCTGCGCTCCAATTCCTCCATAGAAGTGCATATGTATGTAGGTGTAGAAGAGCAGGACCCTCTGGGCCTTGAGCTTCCATGTGTCAAACAGCAGTAACCCAGCTGTCAGTATAGCCATCTTATTACCTCACCTCATGTACCCTTGTACAAAGAAATTGAAATGCAAGGCAAAGTGTAATTATTCACAACTGCAACACCATTCTGTGTCACAGGTGCAAAAACACATTTTGAGCAGGATGTGAAAAATGACAGCTGCACTGTTCATGAGGTGGTGTGATAAAATGGCTATGTTGAAAATTTGGCAACAAAATATTGTAAAGTACCAACGTTATGCACGTGCATAGAATAAATTCAATGAATGCATGTAACTCAGGCATTTTAAGGAATTTTCTCACCAAATTTTCAACATGGCCTTTTGGGGACCCCTCCTCATATGAACATATGAACATACGAATGTGCCAGCAGAAACAGACCACCCAGTCTATCTAAGCTTGCATAAGTGTGCAGCCAACACTACTAGTTTGCAGCTTCCCCACCCCCTCCCCTTTGTCATTGCACTGCCATCCTCCACCTCCCCCACACTCACTCTCCACTGTTCCCTGACGCATGCCCTTTTGAAGCTGTTCACAGATTTACATGATATCACCCATTCTGGTAGGGTGTTCCATTTTGTTACCACCCTCTCTTTGAAATAGTTTTTCCTCATTTCCTTCCTAAATCCCCCCATTCTTAGCCCGTGCCCCCAGGACCCTCCCCCTCCTTAACTTAAAGACCCCATCTGCCCCATCCTTATTGATTCCCCTCAGATACTTGTCCCTCCGAATACTGGCAGTATGAGTTCATTAATCCATCATGAAAGCTGATATTGCACAGCAAGCATGCCATTCTATGCCACAAGTGTGAAAAACATGTTTCAAGCAGTATGTGGAAAAATGACAGCTGTACTGTTCATGAGGAGGTGTGAAAAAATGTCAATGCTGAAAATCTGGAGATAAAATATTAATAATTGGCAAAGTTACGAGCATGAATAGAAGCTGTTCAACACAAACTCATAACATGGCCATTATTTGGATTTTTTTCACCAAATTTCCAGCATAGGCTTTTTGGGACCTCCCCTCATGAACACTGGCATTGTCATTTTGTTACTCAGTCCCAAAAGGTGATTCCATGCAGTGACCAGAAAATTGCCTTTTGGAACCAAATAACAAGATGAGAGTGATAGAGTACATGAGGTGGAGTCCCAAAAAGCCCATGTTGAAAAGCTGGTGCAAAAGTGTTGAAAAATGCCTGAGATATCAACATAAGTTCGAAATGCCATTGACTCCCATTATACAGCTCTTTGGTTGATTCTTCAATTTGCAGTTTGGCTTTGAAGAGCGCAGACTTGTCTTGGTCCACAGAAGACGACAGCTGCTGACCTCCAATGGTAAGTATAGGGCAAGGGTGGGGGGGTGGTAGGTTGCTCTGTGGGAAGGTTGGGATGGGGGATGGGGAGATGATGAGGGACCGTTTTCTTTTCCACATGATTTAAAAACTAAAAATGACATTGGGGAACTGTTTTCTATTTTGCAGGTATACAATTATTTTAAAAACATTTTGTGACACTGGGGGTGGGCTCCCCAATGTTACTCAGTAATGGTGGTGGTGGTGGTGGGGGTATAATATAACTTGGAACACTGGGAGTGGTCTCCTCAGTATCCCACAGGGGTGCTACTGCCAATGCTGGGATTTGGCACCCAGTTGTTGGAAATGTAGGACATGGTTTTCTTTTGTAAGGGACACTGGAAGTGGGATCCCAACTGTCCCTTACTGGTATGGGGGCATCTAGTGCCTACACGGGGATTGGGCAACCCAGTGTTGGCATAAACATTTATTTGGGGGATTTTGGGCTCATGACCTAGGATCCTACATTGAATCCCATCATATGAAGTAGGATCCTAAGTCATATTACGCCGATATGAACTAGGATTTAAATTATGAAATAAGGTACATTTGTTGAGAATATTTCATCTGGTATAATGCAGAATGCACATAATGGGGCCCCAATAAGCAAGCTACATGTGTTGGTTCCACACCAAACTATCATTTTGTGCAGTTTCAATTTTTTTTTCAGGCAAAACTGAAAACAAGATTGCAGCAATACAAAGTGATATTTTCTCCATATGAAGTAGGATTCCTACTTTGTTTCATACAGCTACCTTAAGGTACTTACTGGGCATGCTCAGAAGCATTTTTTTTCAGATTTTTAAATTGCAATATCTTGAAAATGGCTTATTATTTTTCACCAGAGCAGCAAAAGGCACATCTGTGGGATATTCCCTTTCTGGCCTGAAAATTTCAAACCCAAAAACCAAATCCGCTGGGCTGTAGGCAAGTTCAAAGGAAAATCGCAGCAAAGTTAATGATTGAAAAAATGTTTCTTCACCTTTCTGTAACTCGGAGACCACACATCTGACAGGAATGTAACTTGTCAAATCAAGAGAACTACCAGGCAGGACAGTGCATACCAAATTTTGTGCAAATCCGTTGAACAGTTGTAATGTGATTCAACTGCAAAATTTTGAATTTAACATTGAACTGCCTACTGAACCCTAACTACTGTTTAGGGGTGCAACTGAGTGGGAGTGAAATGACAAGATAACAAAGATGTCTTAGTGACATCAGTGACAGCAAAATTTCGAATGATATCATTACTGTTGTCACAATAAATACTTTTTTAAGTTACTGTCATCACAGTGGAATACTGAGCCAATCAGAGAGCAGCTTCTACAGAGCTGATGCCATCACAGTGCCTAGTGCAGCAATGAAGCCAGCTGTTACAATAACAGCAACATCTGTAAATAAACTGCATATTTTAAAACTTTAACTTGTAAATTACTGGTGTATATATCACATATACAGTACTATAGCTGGACTGAAAATAGGCAATTTATCACCACTTGTGAGTGGGCAGGACTTTCATAACTCACTTCTGGCTCTGCCACACATGCGTTATGGTCCTACCCCATCACACTTGAAGATAAATTGCATATTTTGAGTCAGCCCATTGCATATCCCAGATTATCTATCTATCTATCTATCTATCTATCTATCTATCTATCTATCTATCTATCTATCTATCTATCTATCTATCTATCTAATATCCAAACTGGAGGGGTTGATCTGGTCCTCAGAATACATTTGGCTGTCAGAAGACTTCATTAGCCTGTATACAAGTATTTGCCATGAACTGGGACTTATGGCATGTGAATATCAAGTGACTCACTGCCTATCTTCTGTGGACTTTCCTACTGATTTAATTCTAGATGCAACTAGGCAGATATTAACTAGCAATCATTTAATCTTTGACAAGAAATTTTGTTTACAGACTAGGGTGACATCCATGAATACAATGATGCCCCCCCAGTGCCAACCCGTTCTTGGTTTGGTGGGCAGAGCTATCACATTTAACAATGGCAGAAACCAATTTCTACCTGACATCCACCCCTGAGATAGTTTATAGATGATGTTGTTACCTTCAGGGGTCTAAACTTGTTGCAAAACACAACACAGAAGCCCAGATACCACAGACAAACCTTATTCAGAATATACAGAAATATAGAATACATGCAGGGAGTTCGGAAACCTCCATTAATCATGATGTAGACATATAAACTCAGGGAAAAACAGTTTTACTCAAGTTCTTATACTAGAGATAAGAAAGTATGTTACTTGGTAACAGACTTTTAAATAGAAGGCAGTTAGAAAATGCAGTGATTCTGTTGGTGGACAGTGGTGGGCAGTTAGCACCTAGGACAATTAGATCATTGCTTGTTCTGCACATATACACTGATAAAAGTAAAGCTAGCAGAAACTAGTTTTGGGTAGCAACACAAAAGATGGTTAGTTTGCACACTAATAAACATCTGTGTCAGCTGTATAGCTTAAGAAAAATAACTGCGTCACGAGGCCTGCATAAGGCAATACTAACATAGAAACATAGAATTTGATGGCAGATAAGGACTGCTTGGCCCACCCAGTCTGCCCATTTCCCTGCCTACTGGATAAGCTGCAGATCCTAGTTAACCAGCAGCCTACTTCTTCCTACCCCAACCCCCTAGAATTGCCTTATGACTGTCCTATGCATGCTTGAATTCCACCACTGTTTTTGACTCCACGACCTCCTCCGAAGGCCATTCCATGCATCCACAACCTTCTCTGTGAAAAAATACTTCCTTAAATTACCTCTGAGCCGCCTCCCCTTTATCATCAAATTGTGCCCCCTTGTTCTTGCACACCTCTTTTTTTGAAAGATGCTACCCTCTTGGACTGTGTTGATTCCCTTGAGGTACTTAAAAGTTTCTATCATGTCCCCCCTCTCCCTCCTTTCCTCGAGGCTATACATATTAAGCTCCTTTAGTCTCTCTTCATATGTCTTCTGGTGCAGATCCTGCACCATTTTAGTTGCCCTCCTCTGGACAGCTTCCATCCTGTCTATGTCTTAGCGAAGACTGGGTCTCCAGAACTGCACGCAGTACTCCAGATGGGGTCTGACCAGCTGTCTGTACAGAGGGATAATAACTTGCTGTTTTCTACTGGTGATGCCTCTCCCTATGCATCCCAGTATCCCCAGCCCTCCTTGCTGCCCTCTCACATTGCTCGCCCACCTTTAGGTCATCTGATATGACTACCCCAGGTCCCTTTCCATTTTTGTTGTTAGCATCTCACCCCCATTGTGTACTCTTCCCCTGGGTTTTTGTTTCCCAGGTGCATTACCTTGCACTTCTTAGCATTGAATCTAAGTTGCCATACATTTGACCATTCCTCTAACCTTGCCAAGTCCCTTTTCATCCTTTCCACCCCACCTTGTGCATCAACTCTGTTGCAGATCTTTGTGTCATCTGCAAAGAGACATGCTTTTCCTTCCAGTTCCTCTGCAATGTTGCTTATAAAGACATTGAAGAGGACCAGTCCTAATACTGAACCCTGGGGTACCCCATTAGTAACCCCCCTTTCTTCAGAGTGGACTCCATTTACTATTACTCTCTGTGTCCTATTCTCCAGCCAATTTTTTACCCAGGCTGTCATCTTAGGACCCACTTCCAGGCTAGCTAACTTGTATATTAATCTTTTGTGTGGGACTGTGTCAAATGCCTTACTAAAGTCTAGGTAGGCCATGTCCACAGCTCCTCCCTGATCTACTACTTTGGTCACCCAGTCAAAGAAATCTATCAGATTTGTCTGGCATGACCTTCATGCTGTGAATCCATGCTGCCTTGGGTCCTTTGACCCTCTGGCCTCTAGATACTCGACAATTCTTTCCTTCAGAAGTGATTACATCATTTTCCCTACCACTGAGGTTAAACTAACAGGTCTGTAGTTTCCTGCTTCTGCCTTGCTCCCACTTTTGTGAAGGGGAATCACATCTGCCCTCCTCCAGTCCTCGGGTACCACCCCATCCTCCCATGATTTGTTAAACAGGGTAGTCAGTGGTGTCACTAATTCTACCCTTAGTTCTTTTAGAATTCTGGGATGAATCCCATCAGGCCCCATTGCTTTGTCCACCTTCAGTTTTAAGAGTTCTTTCAGAACCCTTTCTTCTGTAAATGGGTTGGTATCAACTTCTGTATCCAGAGTGTTTCTACTGTTTGTTTTAGGCACCTCCCCCTCTTCCTTCATAAATACTGAACAAAAATATTTGTTTAGTATCTCTGCCTTTTCACAGTCACCCTCTGCTCACCCTCCCCCCACTCTTTATTAAGCCTCACTATCCCTCCCTTGGTCTTCCTTCGCTCCCTGATGTACCTATAAAAGATTTTATCCCCTTCTTAACCGAGTTGGCTATCTTTTCCTCGGTTTGGGCCTTTACTGTTCTGACTGCCTTCCCAGCTTCCTTTTGCTTTAACTGATACAGTTCTCTGTCCTGCTCCTTCTGTGATTCCTTGTACTTCCTGAAAGCTTTCTTTTTCTCTTGAACCTTCACTGCCACTTCCTTTGAGAACCATAGTGGTTTCTTACATCATTTAATTTTGTTCATTTGCTTCACACAAAGGCTTGTTACCTCTGGGATGGCAGTTTTTATTATTCCTCATTGTTCTTTCACTCCTCCTTCCTGCCCATTTGCTACTGCATTCCTTCAGGCCTTAAGGCCAAAGGTTACCTAGCACATAGCACTGTTAGGATACTACAACTCTATGCTCATGTTAATTACAGAACCACATAGTACTACACTATATCCTACCTTGCTAAGCATATTATGAATAAATGTATGTATGCCATATGCTGCACTAAGTATAGGGTTGTGGGGGTGGTCAAGGTCAACATATTCCAACAGTTGTTGCCTGCTAAACTGGCAACACAAGAAGGTGAGTTAGGGTAGAATGGGCAGCATGGCTGTCTGCGATGTTGCCTGAGGGTTTTGCATAAGGCAGCAAATGGAACAAAGAAGAATCATTAATGACATTGGGAAGGGCTGGAGGCAAAGGTCTGCCTGGTTGCAGAAGACACCAAGATCTGCAATAAGGCTGATACACCAGTCGGGGTGGAAACAATCAGGAGGGACTTGGGGAAGCATTAAAAATGGTCAGAGGTGTCACAACTGAGGTTCAGTTCAAAGAAGAACAGAATAATACACCTGGAATGGGGAAACCCTGGGGAGAGCTACAGGATGGGGGGAGTTGCTTACTATCACCAAGGAAGAAAGGGACCTGGGTGTTATAATTTCAGCTGACCTAAAGGTGTTCAAGTAGAATACTGAGGTGGCAAGGAAGGTCAGTGGCATGCTGGGATGCATAGGCAGAGGCATCACATTCAGAAGGGGGAGGTGGTGATACCATTGTTCAAAACACTGATAAGGCCTCACCTGGATTACCGTGTGCAGTTCTGGAGGCCACATCTCCATAAGGACATCTACAGGGTGGAGGTGGTCCAGAGAAGGGTGACAAAGATGGTACAGGGCATGCACCAGAAAACATATGAGGAGAGATTATAGGACCTCAATATGTACTCTCTGGAGAAAAGGAGGAATTGGGGGGGGGCATGTTAGAAACATTCAAGTACCTTAATGGCATAAACAAGGTGCAGGGGGTGGTATTTTCCATTATAGGAAGAGTACAAGAACAAGGGGACATGATATGAAATTAGAAGGGGGCAAGATGAAGGGAAATGTGAGGAAGTTATTCTTCATGGAGAGGGTGGTGGATACATGCAATGGCCTGCCACATGAGGTGGTGGGAATGAAGATAGGGGAGGGATTTAAACATGCCTGGGACAGGCATAAGGAAACCTTAGAGGTGGGTAGCAGAGGTGAAAAACAAATGACCAGGTAAGGTCAGAGGCCACATACAAGTGTAGGGCTAACAGGCAGACTGGATGGGCCTAGTGGTCCTTATCTACTGACAATTTTTATGTTTCTATATGTCACGATAGCCAGAAAAATGACAAAGGGAGGTCCAGCTAAGGTTTACACATCATACAGTGTGCACTGATGTTTTTAAGACAGCTTTACTGGTAAATTCTAGTCTATAATGCATACATTGAAACTTCTTGGAGTCCTAGACAATCTCAGTATGTCTTTAATCTGGGTGGGGATTGTTTTTCAGTGATCACATTCTTATACACACTGTGACACTCATAGACTGAGTTAAGAGTTATCTGCTTCAGCAATGTTATCCTATGTCAATTAAATTTATATGCAGTAGGATTCTTTGTATGTGTTTTGCACAAAGCACCTTTGACCCTGGGACCCTCCCAGCTGAAGGTAACATGGTACTGTTAAACTTCTCTGACATCATCGTCTGTATTTTTTAAATGAGTATTTTAAACCAATGGGGATTTTTTCTGTTTTTTTCTGTATGATATTGCTGTTAACAGTATTGTTTTTTTTTCTAAATAACTGCCATTTGGCTTCTGAAGAAGGACTGATTGGTCTGAAAACTAGAACACTTTGTTCTTGTTGTTACATCTATGTTGGTCCATTAAATGGAATCAATTTTTTTGCTTCTGGATCTGTTCTTGCAAGGACCAATACGACTAATACTAAATCCAGATTTTAAAGGCTTTAAAACAAATTTCTAGCATGTATGTTAAAACTCAGCCCTGTATGGGAACAAAGCTTGTGTCTCACTTCCTGCCCATTGTGAAATTGTGCCAAAAATAATACTTCCTCTGGCCCACCAGCACAGCATTAAGGCGTCCACTTGTGGCGCCGACATCCCAGGTTCACTGACAGACTCGAGAGTTGAAGGTCAGGCTGGGGGGAGAAGGATTGAGAGTCCCAGGGACTGCTCTTCTTCTCTGGGAGGAAGGTGGAAGAGTGTCTGGTATAATGCAGACCTCTAGCAAGGGCTAGGAGTACAGTCATGGCTGGCACAACATGTCAGGGGAGCAGGGCAGATGCTGGTGTTATTGCATGTCCCTGTCCCAGGGGAGAAACTCCACAAAAAATGCTGGCCCGCTAATGGCAGCTCCCTGTCTCTGCAGCCATTCCCTCTGCAGACCAAGGTCTGCTGGGGGGGTCCCACTCCTGTGGACCCACCCTGGGTGGCAAATTGGGGCTAACAACCAAGTTCCTTGGGGAGGGGGCACCCACCCAGCAGCCGCGTCCAGTGGGGTAAGCCTGAGATTAGGGGCAGCGAGAAAACGGGGTGTCTGGATCCTCCGGTCCCTGGAAAGAAGGAGCCAGGAAAAACAAAATGATCCTTCCAATCTTTAACTATGGTGACTTAGTCTGTAATAATGCTCAAAAACCTCCCTTGCCAGACTGGACCCCTCTTTTACGCTTTCTGCCATTAGGCTTTAGTTTGCCCCTCTTGTACTCACCACTGCGCTCTTTACTCAGCTCTTTCTAGTCCCTATCTTGACGTTAGGCACCTTTCCCAGTTTGTCTCTTTTTTGTCCAAATTCTGGTTTGGAACCCTTCCCTCCTGTCTTAAAGCCCTTCTTTCCACTCCTCCATCTTTCTTCTACTCTCTTCGTATCTTTTCTCTCCCTTCTTTCACTGTCCCTTCTAGAAAATCTTTTCTTGGCCAATCTGCTTTTTCTTATTGCTTCCCAAAACTTTGTTCCTCACTTCATCTTTCTATTTGTTCTGTTTCTTCCCATTCCTCCCTAAAGTCTCTTCTCTATGACCATTGTTGTCCTTCCTGCTACTGCCTCTGACCCTTCATCTTCTTCTCTATCCTCTTGTTATCACACTTTCTGTATGGTTCCTCTTTTTGCTCTCCTTCTGTTTATTTTGAGATTGTTTTAATTTTTCTAGTTGCTTTCATTAGCTATTTTGCTTTTAATATTATCTTTCAGCTTGCATTTACTGAATTTTGCATTTTATCTTTTATTTTATAGTTAGCATTCTCCATCTCTCCCTTCCCCCAAAACTCATCCGGAAATAAGCTGTTGTCAGCTCAGTATGTAGTTCCTGGTTAAACATTTCAATAAATAAATAAATAATTACATCAAGATGTAAATCACCATCATGTATTAAATCATTCTAATCTTTATCAACTTTCTTAGTGGAATTTCTGATATGTATAAGATGAGTATCTTTCCTATCTAACATGATATCAGATTTAGGGTGAGTTTGTTGATATGCACATTAAAAACTGGTAAATACTGGTCTTTAGTTTTCAGATAGTCAGGGTCACTGACAAAGTAGTCCTGTTGAGGTGTGGGTACAGGGGTGATCATGGATTGACCAAGAATGGTTTGTTTATGAGGCACAAAGCAGTGAGTTGTCCATTAGAAAAGTTCTTGATGCATGTCAGAACATAATGTTGTCCGTCTATAATGTATGTTATTTTGACTTGTGGCAGATGCCACTTGTTGAGTTGTACTAGACATGTGAGAGAGAAGATCTGGAGATATCCATGTTGCTGGTTGCTGGTTGGCTGGATGAAGTCTTCTGTAGCATTGATTGCTTGAGTAACATTTGCAGAGAAAGGTTGCTCAGTAGAGGTTTCAGATGCATTCAGTTTATGTAACCCTGGTATGGAATAACCACACAAAGGCGTTGCTATGTCAGAAACATCACACTTGCACAGGAATCAATATCTCTTCATGGAACAACAGTCAATGTGAGGCACAAGCCAGACTTGTAGATGAGGGTGAAACACCAGCAGTGGAGGAAGGTCGATACGCTACTTGTAGATGTCTTTTTCTAAGTATCCAACAGAGTGCACACGTGACAGTCTGTCAAAGACTGAGGATTTCTTCTCAAACACTAGTAATAACACAATAATTGAAACATACATTGTTTCTGGGATGGAGCAAGGTCCTTGACTGTGGTGTGGTGTGATATAGCCTAAATTTCTGGCAGTCATGAGAGAAAAAGTGAGGGAGTCGACCATGCATTTGGAGGTGCAGGCTGAGGTACAACTATAAGGGCAATACCATTGAGCCATCCATGAGTCCTTGACAATGTCAGGGATATGCCCTGCTTCCAGGTCTCAGAAAAGGTTAGTGATAGTGGTTTAAATATAATTCCCCTGCCTATGTGTTGCTGTCTGGCCTAATCTTGGCCTGTGTTTTATTAAATAAATGTGCAATATTATACATGTTATACAACCGTGAACCTTTTCTCCATGGATAAGTCATCAATACCCTGTAGCATGGGCTTTAGAACATTGTCAGCTTGTTGGTTTTGAAAATAACTAATATGTTTCCTGATTAGCTGTATATCTCCCCTATTTCAAATTGGCATACCCGATCCAAATAAACCTGACATACTCCCCACCAGACCTGTTACACTTAAATCCCAATTAGGGTGTTTAGAGCAGAACATCCCTTGATGTAGAGCAGTTTCCTGCCCAGCCACAGGGTGTTGAGCTCATACTTAATAAGCTACAACAAATATTTAACAACATAACAACACAAAACCTAGAAAATAATAGGAACATGCATAAACTGAACATTGTTAATCAGAGTCCCAGGAATAGAAGAAGCAGTCAGTCAACTAGCTGGACCTGGTTCCAGCATAGGGCATTATAAAAGCTGTGGTGGAAAAGTGGTGGTCTCAGAATATGTGAAAATAGTTGTATTGGGCACAATAGTGGGTTGAGTTGTAGAAGGTGGGTATGCAATTGGGCTCTTCAAACCAAATACTGTTCAAAAAGTTTTATTGTGATTTCAAAAGTCCAAATCCCTTAATCTGGTTATTATATGTTCTCTATTAAAAGAGAACCGCTTGAGTATTGCACCACTCTGGCTTTGTAGACCTGAGAAGGGCCTGACTTTCCCTGTTGGCAGGCATTGTGGACAGGAGCTGCAGATCCTTTTCAGGATACCCCATTGGGAGCCATGGTACCTTGAAGTTGATAAATCTTGAGGATCTCATTTGTGCCTGGAAAAGTGAATATTTGCATCCAAGCTGTCAGCATCCATTTGCCTTTTGGTCAGTCAAAGTATTCTGATTTGTCCTGAAAATACAAAGAAGAAATAAGTGAAGATACAATCTTCCCCCAGCTCAGTGGATCATTTATCCAGGGTCATTAGAGCCCTTGCACAGTCTGAGCTGATTGGCATGAAGCCACCTCTCAATAGCTTTCCTGTGGGTTGGCAACTGCACCTGACAAACAGAAGGGCTGGATTTGTTCACAATATCAAAGTACGTTTTGGACTTTTGTTGGACAATGCCCAAGACTTGAGCAGCAAAACAATGAATTTCAATCAAATTTTCCTGTAGCTGTTTTACAAAGGTGTCAGCTGACACTCTATTCATGATAGGGGTCTGGACATCTAACCACAAGTGTTTTGGCAATTTCATTTGCCATCCAGTTATCATATCGAAGGGTGTATACTGAATAGATACTGATGGGGTAACCCTAATTGCCATTAAGAGTAAAGGCAACAGAGTAATGATAATATCTTTATTTCGCATAAGTGCCTTTCAAAGTACCAAAGTGCTGTACAAAAGGTTAAAACAACAGTAATAAAATCAATAAATATGATCCAGAGTAATCACAAAAGTCTAATGAGGTTTATTATTCAGTGCCATCAAAAGCCTGACACCAAAAAGGTCTTTATCACCTGTTTAAAGCCTCCCACTGTTGTGCACTCCCGCAGCTGATGAGGTAGAGAATTCAAGAGAGTAGGAGCCATGTACATGAATGCACAGTCCCCAGAAGACTTTAGAGATACCCTCAGAATCTCAAGCAACCCCTCGTTGGCTGAACGGAACTGCCGCTTGGGGTAATAGGGAACAAGAAGCTCTTTCAAGTAGTCAGGGCCGAGTCCATGTAGGGCTTTGTAAGTCAGTAAACCAACTTTAAAGGTGATCTTCCACTGAATCGGCAGCCAGTGCAGAGTGTGAAGCATGGGAGTAATATGAGAACTTCAAGAAGTCCCCGTCAACATCTTGGTGCAGTATTCTGCACTAGCTGCAGACAGTGGATATCAACCCCAAGAAGCCCTAAGTGTAGGGAGTTGCAGTAATCAAGGCGTGAGGTCATAAAGGCATGGACCAATGTAGGTAGATCACCAGATGAAACAAGATGCTTTATTCTGGTGATGTTCCTAAGATGGTAAAAGGATGACTTGATGACTGCCGACACCTAGGATCATAAAGTCAGCCCATCGTCAAGCACCATCCCCAGGTCCCACAACCGTTCAGAGGTAAGGATCTGGGAGCCCCCTAGATAAATTTCAGAGAGCTGACCAGTCCTCAACCCCCCTATCCAGTGACCCTGGTCCATGACCATCACCTCAGTCTTTCCCACATGCAACTTTAGCCAGCTCAAATTCATCCAGTCCTGGATTTCTGCAAGGCAGTTGTTAAATACCGAGAGCGCACTATCCGGGTTGGGTGTGAAAGACAGGTAGAGATGGATATCATCAGCATAGCAATGAAACCTCAGCCCATACCATTTTACAATGTCTCTGAGGGGCAGCAGGCACACTGAAAACAACATGGGAGACAGCACTGAGCCCTGAGGAACCCCACATGACAGACAGAATGGGTCAGAGGAAAAAATCCCCAACACCACTCTCTGAGTTCTGCTAGTAAGGAAAGATGTAAACCACCTGAGACCCTTACATGTCAGGACACAGATGGACCTCAAATGCCCAAGCAATACCCATTGGTCGACATTTTCAAAAGCTGAAGAGATATCAAGGAGTACCAGAATGGAATGGCGTCTCCAATCTCTCACCATCAGGAGATCACTGAGCACCTGAACCAGTGCGGTCTCAGTACTATGCCTTTTTTGAAAACCAGACTGGAGAAGTTTGTAGATGTTATGAATGGTTAAGTGGTTCTCTAACTGTACCGCCACTACTTTCTCAATAATCTTCCCTATAAAGGGAAGGTTTGAGACTGGCCTGTAGTTGGTCAGAGAGTCCAGGTCCAAAGAAGCTTTCTTCAGGATGGGTTTTACCACTCCCTCCTTCAGAGAGCTTGGGAACTTACCTGAACCAAGGGAGCACTGGACAATCTGTACCAGGATTGGGCTGATAATATCACAACTTCCCATAATCAGGGAGGTTGGGCCCAGATCCAAACTACAGCAAGAAGGGTGCATGCTCTGGACAATCTGCATAACATCCACAAACTCCAGCAGGTCAAAAGAACTCCAGGAAGCACAAGGTGAAGTGACCAAGCACCGATCACCAGCATCCCCCACAGGGCAACTCAGGAGGATCTCCAACCTGATGTCGGCCACCTTATTTGCAAAGAATCAAGAAAGCTCATCGCACTCCACTTGTGAAAAAAGGTCTTTGGAGCTGCAGACAGGTTGGGTTTCTCAACCTGTCCATGATGCAGAAGAGCTGAGCTGGTCGGTTCTGAGCGGCAGCAATCTTCCTGGACAGGAGTTCTGCCTTCTTACGGGAGATAGCTGATTGGTAGGCCTGATAATGCTCTACCAATCTAAGGTGGTCAGCCTCCAGGGCAGATTTCTGCCAATGTCACTCTAACCTACATCCTAGTTGCTGCAACTCTCTCAGGGACCCATCAAACCAAGAGACCCAAGGTCAAAGGTAGAGAGGACGAACACGGACTGGAGCAATTGAGTCCAGAGCCATGGCAATGGCCTTATTATAGGCCAAGACCAAGGTATCTGGACTCATGCTGGCCACAGGAAACTCTGAGAGGTCAATCACCACCATAAGACCTTTAGGGCTCACCTCCCATAAAGGGCACTAACTGACCATCTCCACAGAAGAAGGCCTATGAAGAGGGGCACAAAAGTTGAGCCTCACGGTGTAATGATTGGACCAACCAACAGGTTCCACCCCTTTATCGGAGGCCTCAATTCCCAGGAGGAACAAACCAAATCCAAAGCGTGACTGTGTTGATGGGTGGCAGAGGTAACAATCTGTGTAAGGCCCAGTGATGTCATCAGCTGGAGGAAGTGCTGTCAAAATGGCGAGAGTTCATCGTTGACCCAGGCATTAAAGTCGCCAAGAACCATCAGTCTGGGTGACTCCAGCACCATGTTGACCACGAAGTCTGCTACTTCCTGTAGGAATTGCTTCTCTTCCCTGGGTGGGTGGTAGACTTGACACCATGGTACACTCAAAGGATTTGACCTTTTCAACTGGTACACTCGTGAGACCCAACTCGGTCTTGACATAGACAGCCCCCCCCCACAGTCCAATTTCGAGCAGTGTATCACCGAGTATCCAGCCGGAATTGCAGCTTCCAATATGGGGCCAACATTTTCATCCAACCAGGTCTTGGTGATGCATGCCAGATCAGTTGTTCCAATAAAGATCTGCAATAACTGCCATCTTATTCTTAACAGATCTGGCATTGCATAACACCCCTCCAGTTGGATGGGCTTCAAAGGCCGCCTCGGCTACTTGCCCACCAAATATGGTAGCGCCCTTGGGTATGGGAGCTAAACATGGAGCACCACACTCCAAACTCCATTTTGCCTGAGGGCATCTTCTAGACCTAACCACACCAATGTGAGAGACCCGTTCATTTGTCCTCTGATGTCCACACTCCCCACACCCACCCCTCCTACTATGGACAATACCCAGCACTGGGGGGGGGAATGGGCAGAGGGAGTGGAGGGCAGAAGATGAATAGCGCATGACCAGGGGGAGGCCTACACATCCTACAGGCCAACCAAACCCAGAAATCACAACACCCAGGAAACTGACCTAGAGGGAAAACCCCAAACAGAACACTGATAAAATTACTCCATCCAAACAAATAAAATAAATAAATAAACTACCCACCCAAAACAAATGAAACCTGAAGAAAATAAAACTTTTCCCAATAATGCACGAAAACTTTAGTCCAGGACTTAGCTCGTGAAAAACATAAAAGAAAAATAATAACAGTAAATAAAACCAGGTGAGAATAAAATCTCATGCAGTCCACTCTCACTCGACATGCAGAAGAATTTTAAGTCCCCCCCAGGCCCTCTCACAGCCGAGAGTGGAAGAAATTGAAGCACTCTCACTGCACTCAGTTAGAAATCCCAGTTTGTTGGCAGTTGACCAAAAAATCAGTTTTGAAACAGACTGGGGCTCTCACTCTCAATCAATGGTGAAAAAAAAGGCCACATTTCACAATTAGGCCAAAATCCATAAAATCAATGTCTGGGAGGTTCTCTCACAGCCTCCCACCTTGAATAAAACCAAAAAAGTTGACAAAACTAGGACTGTCACACCCCGTCAATGAAAAGAAAACAGACAAAGAAAGTCAAATAAAAGTCAGTATCTAAGAGGATCTCTCACAACCTCTATCCACAAACAAAACCAAGAGTTGAAGTCAACAGTAATGCTGATCCCATAAAACAGTTTAATCTCTGATAAAAAGGCAGGGGAAAAACCTCAAGTGACAAGCCAAACCATAGATCGTACTTCCCAGGGCGAGGATTAGCCAGCCGAAATCCAGGCAAAGCAAATTTTTTTCAGCCTTCAAGTTCCAGGCAGGGAGGCGAGAAACAGACCAACACAGTGCAATCCAAAAAGTATTCCAAGCCAGGGAGAAAGGGGGGAACCACACAGCCCCCAGAGTCCCCAGACAACACAGGTGGCCTCACCGTCCACTGACCATGAGGCAGTCTCTGCCCCTCACCACCCAACCCCAATCCTCTGACAGGAGTCCAGGGAGCAGGGTCCAGGAAACTCCAGGTCCATGAAGAAAACCCCCCAACCAACCCACGACACAACCCAATAGGAACTTGGCAGCTGTTACTCACAACCTCGCAGGTATAATCATTGGCAATCATGGACTAAGAGGACCATGAACTTCTTCAAACTCCTTTGAACCTCCAGTTCCGTCACCTGCCTGGAAAATCAGAGGTAAATCCTGAAATAAATCCAGAGAAAAAAGGATTAGGCTGGATCAGAGTAGACTAAACCACTGGACTCCAAACTCCAAGCATCGAAGCAGCTCCATGACTTTGAGTTATAAAAATTATGGCAGCAAAGTGTAGGGGCTGCCGCTGAGTAAACTAATCCATTAAACTCCAAACTCTGGGCACCGAGGCAGCTCTGTGACTTTGAGCTATAATGATTATCGCAGCAAGGTGTAGGGGCTACCACTATACAGCTGATACAGAAAAAAGCCGGCAAAGCTAATCGGGCTTAGGAGGAGAAAAATAAAACAAACAAACTCTACCCAAAAAATGCGAGGACACTGGCTACCTCACTCTTCAAACCTGTCTCACTATAAAGCAAAATTTTTAACTAAAATGACAGAAAAAAAAGCAAAAAGAAAATACAAATATTAAAACAAGCTAACAGAGCTAAGATGCTGGCAGACTCATAGCTGCCACCATCTTGAAACTCCGTATCCTAGTGCTTTGCATTTTTCATTAACAAACTGTAACACCATTGCCTTGATCTGCCTATTGGTTCTGTTTACAGCACCAGAAGACTGAGGATGGTAAGTAGACCATTCCTGGATGTTTTCCCTGGAAGGTCAAATCCCATAACTTTCAACAAGGCAGTCTATGTGGACAGAGACCATTTCATCACCGATGGGCACTCTTATATTCGTAAAAGACAAAAGAAAAACAAAGAGGAGGGCTTGCCCCTCCCTCTTTAGTATGTTAGTGTTTACCTTTAAAAATGCTGATGCATTATTTTTATACAGATGTGTGCATTTGGGAGTATTATCCAACATCTGCTGCTACATCTGCCAAATGTGCCATGGGTAGGGTAGGAACGTAAACTGTCATGTGGCTGCCAGCCACACATTACTTGATTTTTGAAAAACAAACAAAAAACAGAGAAGCAGGATGTCCCCTACCTCACTGATAGGTTAGAAAACAGTTTCAAATGATCTACATGAAATGCAGATTAATACCATATAGTTGTATTTCATGACTTTGTTTTTCTATGAACATTTCATTTCCAAGTTGAGTCACATCAATGTTGGTAACAGAGAAAAAGTTGAAGTTTACACCCACACCCACACTACTCTGGTGAACTGTGAAACAGCCTTCTACCAGAATGAGTTTGTTTTTGTGGGAGCGTTGTGCATTTACCCACATTTCTATGGTTTTAACCTTAATTAGAACAGATTGGCATAATAATATTAACAATGTACAGTAACTGATGTTTAAAAATGGTTGTCTGCTTCCCATAGACGCATCAGTATCAGGGATCCCAGAATTACAGAGAAATATCCTGATAGCGAGGGGTCAGAGGAACCATTCCATCTTGGTTATCCTTAATGTCTCTGCAGCATTTGACGCTATAGACTATGGAGTGCTGTTGGAGCACCTGCAGATGCTCTGTGGATTGTCTGATACAGTCCTCAGCTGGTTTTGATTTTTCTTCATGGGCAGGACTCAGAAACTGGGGTTGGGGATTTATTCCTCTGTCCATCTCCTCTTGTCCTGTGGGGTTCCACAGGGCTCTGAACTGTCACCCATGCTTTTTGCAGTGTACATGCTGCTGCTAGGAGACATTATAAGGCAGCATGGGCTGATTTTTCACTGCTATGCAGATGATACTCAGCTCTACATGTCCTTTGTGCCCGAGCTAGGTGTCACTATCTCAGTTTTTAACGGCTGCCTCTCTGAGATCCAGGGTTGGATGAGTGTCAATTGATTGAAATTGAATCCAGACAAAACTGAGGTGTTGGTGGTCATCCCAGGTTGTCAAGATATGGGGCTGCCAGTAGGTCAACCATCTGGGCTTTGGCTCGGGGGGGACCAGTGCTTACCTCAGACCAGGCACAAAATCTGGGCATTGAATTTGATAGCTTCCTGACACTAAAAGCTCAGGTGTGTGCTGTCATGAAGATGTCTTTTTGCCATCTGAGGAACATTGCTGGATCAAGCACTTGGTCCTGACTGGCAACTTTCCAACTTTGGTCCATGCCTTTGTAACCTCTCACCTTTTACTGCAATGCCCCCTCACCTAGGGCTAATGGGGGCTGATATCCGCTGATTGCAGCTTGTGCAGAATGCGATGGCCAGGTTGTTGACTGGCTTACCAAGATCTTGCCACAACATGCCTGTGCTCTGTGGCCTGCATTGGCTGTCTGTTCATTAGTGGATCACCTTCAAGGTTGAGTTACTGACCTATAATGCCCCACATGGACAGGGACTGCATTACTTTCAAGATCTTCTGCGCCCCTACTGCCCCCTCCACTCACTCCATTCCTCTGACAAGGGATTGCTAGAGGTTCCCAGGGTTCAACTTAAGACTTCTGGGGCCTGTTCTTTTGCTTCTATGGCTCCTGCCCTATGGAATTCTCTACCTCATCAGTTTAGAGAGTATCTGACCATCAAGAGTTTTAACTCTGCTCTTAAAACCCATCTTTTTTGTATGGCATTTTCCAATCCTAGTTTATGTTAGCCTATTGTCATTAATTTTAAGGATTAAGTCTTACACTACTGTTTTTATGTATTTATCTGTTTATATGTATTTTTATGTACAGCGCATTGATCTCCATGGAATTGCGCTTGAAAAATAAAGTCTGATTGATTGATTGACTGATTGAAACCATTCCAAATTCTATCTACTCTGCAATCTCCAAGCATCTTCTCTGCCATCAGAAACACCATATCATACACATAGATTCTGACACTTTGTTAGACCATATCACTACATTCAAAAAACAATATTGACATCAGTTCTGTCCAGACTAACATAATTATTTCTGAAGACATCTTTTGCAGATGTGGACTCTTCCCCCATACATTTTCCAGAAACTACATTTGTGAAAGCGTATTAACCTACACTGTAAAGCAATCTCTCTTGTATCAGGCTGTGAGAGACAAGCAACAGCCCCCCTCCTCCACACCCGCAAAGAGCTTGGAACACATATCTTTTTTTTTTTTTTGCAGTATCTCAATGGCAGCATGCTGAAACCTTAAATAATAGTCTCACATTAAATTGCTGTGTTCAGCAAGAGAAAAAAACACGTTTAACAGTTTGAATTCACATAGCACATTGCAGGGCAGCAGACTAACAGCATATGATCCAGTTCATAGGATTTTTAGTGCACACTAAAGCAAGAAAAACGTTTTTTTACACAGCAGATTACAATCATAACAGTTAGCTGTATGTGTTGTGTGTGATGAAAGGAAAACCACCCCTATGTGTCAGATTGGAATTAAAAATTATTTAGAATCATAGGAGAGACAAAGAATGGCTGGACAGTGCATAAATAAAAAAACGGTTAGACAACAGGGTAGAGTTAGTTGAGTTAACAGGTTATATTGCATGCTTTAATTCCACTTTTGCACACCTCACCTTGTTAATGAACACCACTACTGAAAAGAGGCATTACTTCCAGATTGATTCAAAACTTATTTTTTGCCTTTTCCAGGGTTCGACCAGGTCTCCCCTGGATCCCATGACTATTTTGCATCTCCAGTATTCTGAGGCTGGCTATTAGCCTCACTATCCTCCTCCAAAGACAGCAATTCTGATGGTGGGGCAAATGGCATAGTTTTCACATGACCCATTAGGATTGCCAACTGATGAAAGTATTTCATCAGCTTAATTGCCTAACATATTTAAGTTCTTTCTGATGCTCTTTCTTACACTTTTCAATTTCTCATTCCAAACCCTCCTGTTGCTCATGCACTTCCCTGCCTTTAGAGTGTAACTCTTATCTCAGAGTCAAATTCTCAGACTCCAAATGCTTTTGATAAAGCATATCCTAATACCTTTTTTGATGTTTTCTTGGCTGCAGACTTCATTTCTGTGCACAGTCTGCCCACATACTGTATCAGATCAGTCTGCAACCTTATTGGCCATTTTTGGGAAGTTACCTTTGCTGTGCTAACAGAAAATCCAAGGCTTACTGGTACACCTCAAATCACACTGCTAGACAGACGTTCGTTCTGGTTGCAGAGGTCTGTAGGTCTGAACTATTCCATTTGTTCAAATGAGGGGATGTACAGTACAAATCACATTAAAATATTCCTCCAGCTCACTGCTCTAGTATTTTTTTAGTGATGACAATTCAGTGGCAACACTAATTTCTTTAGTCTGAAACTCTTTTCCAGCCAAAGTTCACCTCACATGCAATTCACTCTCAGGCCTTCTCTAACTTTCATTCAGCTCTTTTTCAATTGTGATGCAGTGCAGTGAGCTGCTAGTCTCCTATTCATTGCATTGCACTCCATCAGCACTATACTGAACAGTATGTTTTATCTCCTGCAACTGTGTACTGTACAGCACAACACTATCACTCCTGATGCATACTGTGCATAGTGTTTGTGTTAATATACTGTAGACTTAATGGAACTCTGCAGAGTCAATCCCAATTGAAAAGGAGTGCTGTAACATGTTAAATTTGCCATTTGAAAATTCCAGCCATGACTCTGGGCATGCAGATTAGTGTCAGAGTGTATGCCCGGAGTCATGGCTAAAATTTTCAAACAGTAAATTAAACATGTTACAGTTATCTTGTTCAGCCTGGATTGATTTTGTAGAGTTCAGTAAAGTCTATAATAATTAGAGCACTTATTATTTTACATTAGTCAAACCTGTTCATGAATGAGTTGCCTCTGTCACCACTGCCAAGGACTCTGCCTCCCCACTTGCTGCCAGAAAGGTTTGGTTTTTACCAGCTGGCACTAGTGCGGTTTAGAGCCGGCAGTATTTACTGTAGCCCTCACACTTTTTTCTATGTATTTTCTGACATGAAGGTCCTTGGTTTGGGTGCTTGCTCCCTGCTCACTGCCAGTTCAGCTCAGGATCGATTTCAACAGAACTCTGCCTCATTGGGTTCACTTTCCAGTCTCCACTTCTGTACAGGTACATTGTACCCCTATCTCAGGTCAGTATTATACAGTATACAGTAGTACAATAAAAAGATTGGCACAGAGCATCTAAAAAAATCACTTATTTTATTTTAATTACAGAAAATAACACTTGTTTTTCAAAAGCTTTGGGGTGAAACCAGTCAGGTCATGGTGGCAGCTTACGTTAGCACTCTCTTTGCTACAGTACAATATGAACTGCCTTAGAAAAGAAATGAATGTTTTTTTCTATATTTAAAATAAATTGTTAAGTCATATTTTAAAAACATAAAATAAGTCAGTTATTGTATTGCCTTTTCTCTCACAGAGAAGGGGCAGATGCACCTCACCACCTCTCCTCTACAGGACAGTACAGTACTCTGTTGCAACCACACAAGCTCTAATAAGTTGCACTGCAACCAAAATGAAACTCTTCAGCAGTCAGCTGAAAAGAAAGTTGAAACAGAATATCAGCTGCCTAAAGGCTATTATGAAACCTTTAAACAACTTACTGAATTGAACACTGCATTGGAACTACATGTTAGAACATACAGAGCTTAGTAGACAAGGGTCCATATAGATCACCATAAGCCTATTTATTATACCCCTTTAGATGTATTGACTTGCAGTAAGCATCTAATTTTAGCTTAAACTCCACCATATTCCTACTGCCTATAATCTTCACTGGGAGCGAATTCCAAATAGATACCACCCTCTGGTTGAACCAATGCTTCTTTTTATTAGTTCTGAAGGTTTCACCAGATAACCGTAGTAAATGAGATCGGGTATCATATGTCTGTTTCTTCATTTCCAACCACAGACAGTTCCACAAATCATCATTCATCATTGCCTTGAACTTAGCCTATGATATTCTAGCAGGAGCATATCTAGGTTTTCCAGTCTCCCTTCATGACTTAAATCCTTCAAGCAATAAACCATCCTTGTTGTCCTTCTCTGTATGTTCTCCAGGAATTTAATTTCAGTTTCATTACATGGTGCCCAGAACTATGCACAATACTCAAAATGAGGCCTGACCAGGGCCGTATACAATGGCACTGATACCTCTCTCCTCCTACTCTTGATATGTCTGCCAATACAATTTAATATGCTCATTGTTTTCTTAACAATTGCTCTACAGTGGACTTTAAAATTAACTTCATTGTCCACTAACACACCCAAATCCTTCTCTTCAGTTACCAACCTAAAGTAAGTATTATTCAACTCATACTGTACTTCCCTTTTGTGTCTTCCAAGATGCATAACAGCACATTTATCCACGTTTAGTTCTAATCCATGCTCTGTTACTCAGTTGCTTAATTTTGCCAATGCTGTTTGCAGTTTCTTTGTATCCTCACCATTATTCACCACTGCTCCAATCCACATAATATCCACAAACATCACCTCCAGAGGTCATCCCCATTGACCATACTGGTTATATAGATATTAAATAAACATGGTCCCAATATGGACCCCTGTGGAACCACACTAGTCACTGAAGTTCAACTGGAATAACTGCCTCTAATACAAACTCTCTGTTTCCAATCTGACAGCCAAGCCTCTATCCATTTTCTTACCTTACAAGGGATCCATACCACAATTAATTCATCAATTAGCTTACCATGTGAAACTTTAGCAAACGCCTTGGAGAGGTCTAAGAATATAACATTTACAGACTCAGTATTATCTTTCCATTCAGGTTTTTCTCCCCCAAGCCCTTGCAGGGGCTTTGGCCTTCCAAAGGAGGACTCTCTCTTGGGTTCTGCTGCTCCCGCACTCTCTGCCCTGATGATTCCCCCATGGCTTGCCCCCTATGGCAGGGCCAGGGAGGTGACGCCCCCTCCCTGGGGACCCAATCAAGAAGTCAGGGTTGGCCCTCAGGTGTGGTGGACCATCATGGAGCCCTCCCAGGCTCCTCTTCCTCTTTTTCTCTTGTCCTTTTCCCTTCCAATGTGATTTCATTGGAGCATACCCTCTGACCTATATCATCCTCCAGCCACTACCAGAGGGTGATCAGCGGGTGGGATGACGTGGCACCCTCCCCCCAAGAGAGGAGAGCAGTCCTCCAGATGCTCAATCCTCTCTCCCCTGCCTACCCCTGGCAGTCCGGGCTTATTCTAGAACCCAGGTCACCAGCATGGTGTGAGGTGTAATGACCAGTGCCTCAACCTCCAGTGCCACTGGGCCAGCAGACTAACCATTATCTAAAGCTTTACTAACTTTGCTCCAAAATTCTAACAGGTTCATCTGACATGAACAACCTTTAGTAAATCCATGTTGTGATTTATCTATTGCCCTGTCTCTTCTAATATCTCCATTATGAAGTCCCTAATGATGTCCTCCATGATCTCACCCAGCACAGATGTAAGACTTGACAGGTCTATAATTTTGTGCATCCTTCCAATTACCTTTCTTGTAGAGTGGCACCACACTGTCCCTTCTCCATGCCTTCACCACCACACCCTTATCCAAAGACTTCTGGAAGATGACTGTAAGTGGTCCTGCCAATATCCTTGCCAGTTTCTTAGATACTCTTGGGTGTATATTATCTGGACCTTGTGCTTTATTCAGATTTAATCCGACCAACCTGTTCTTAACATCTGTTATGTCAAAAGAGATATTTCCTCCTAGTGCCTCTCCCTGATGTTGCCTAAACCTGACGGTATTCTTATTAAAGGCTGATGTGGACACCTTATTTTGGATATCTTTTATCCTATTTAGGTCAGTCTCTAATTCTCCTTTAGTGTCAAAAAGTGTAGCAACTGCTGGCATGTCTCCTTTTTTTCCATTGATGTAATTATAAAAACATTTCTTATAATCCTTCACCTTCTTGACTAGTCATAATTCGTGTCTCTTCCTGGCAAGTTTTATTCCTCTCTTACATTCCTTCAGCATTTTCTTACATAGTTTCCAGTGTTCTGAAGTGTTACTAACCCTTGCCTTATCATATGCTTTCCTCTTCCTAGTCATCAATTTTTTTAGATTTTAGGTGTCATCCAAGATGGTATCTTACCTAATTTATTATATTTGGCCCTTTCAGGTATAAACTTTAATGTACCCTCATTTAGTTTATACTGTAGGTCAACAAATCCCACATTTTATTGACTGGTTTGTTCCTAAAATCTGTTTCCCAGTTCTATTTCTCTAACTCCTCTCTCTTGCTACTAAAGTCTGCTTCGGAGAGGCATTTAACTTTAGTAGCATCTGTCAATGTTTCTTTAAGTCCAGATATTTTAAATTGTTTCTTGTTAAGATCACTTGATCCTAGTGGAGATGTCACTCATTGGATAACTTGTTGGAAAATGCTAGAGCAGTGAGTTGAAGGAACAGTTTAATGTGACTTGTACTGTAGGTTCAAGTCCCTTTGTGATCCCTATCCTGTTTGAGTCTTTGTACCTTTCTGGTGTACTGCCTCGGTTCTGTCCAAACAGGTCTTGTCACGGTCACCATTTTGTTACCTGCAGGGGTCTAAACCTGTTGGCAAAACACAACACAGAAGCCCAGATATCATATACAAAGTTTATTCCAGAATATATGGAAAAACATCATACTTGCCAAGAGTTTGGAAACCTCCATACATCAGGATGTAGACATGCAAACTCAGAGAAAAACAGTTTTACACAAATTTGTTATACTAGATATAAGAAAGTTCATTACTTGATAATGGACGTATCCAAAGAAGGCAGAAATACAGCAATTCTATTGGTGCACAGTGGTAGGAAAATTAGTACCTAGGACAATAAGATCATTGTTTGGTCTGCACGTATACACTGATAAAAGTAAAGCTAGCTGAAACTAGTTTTGTGTAGCAATACAAAAGATGCTTAGTTTGCTCAATAATAAACAGCTGCTTTAGCTGTATAGCTTAGGAAAAACAACTGCATCATGAGGTCTGCATAAAGCAATACTAATACTATTCAGGCCAAATGTCACCTAGCACATAGTCTTGTTATGATACTACAGTACTATGCACATGTTTATTACAGAAGCACATAGTACTATACTATATCCTACCTTGCTAAGCATATTATGAATAATGTATGTGTACTGTATGCTGCACTAAGCATTGGGTTGTGGTGGTGGTCCATGTCAACAATGTGATTGTCTTCTGGAAAGACAGCATGTCAATATTTGGTCTCTAAACCAGAATGAACTGGGTCTCAGTTTCACCCATGGCTATGATGCAGAGTCTCTAAACTTCCTGGATCTTCACTTCAGGGGTGTGGATGGACAGGTAGTGCAGTCAGAAACATTAAGAACCAAGTTCAGGTATCATTTTACTGCACAATACTTGTGCCATTGATACCACCTGAAAAGAAGTATCCCATATGGGCAATTTGTCCACCTACAACAAAACTTCTCCAATTTGGAAAGTTCTGATGTCCAAATTAAGGTTCAAAATTCTCATTTCTTGGCTAGGGATTAATTGGAGATTAGTGTGGATGACGTTTTAAACAGAGCAAGATGATCACATTTTAAAGATATTTTGACCCCTGAAACCTAAAATAGAACATCTAAACAGCCAGTGTAATTTGATGCCACTTTCAATAGTCCATCAACACAGAGTTTGAGCATCATTAACACCTACTAGCATGTGTTTAATGGTGATCCAGAACTAAAACAAACTTCCAAGCATAAGCCCTATAGACAGGGAGAAACTTCAATGATATTATTACAAGCAGCATGTACTCAGATCTCCAGCCAAATTTTCATCCAGATTGGCTGCCACCATGACCATCTGGTTGGCATTATGACTACTGTAGTGTCTGCCATTACAGCTTTCAAACCAAAGAATTTAGGCATCCAACAACTAATCATGTTGTGAAAATCCAGCAATTTATTAATTGTAAGATATCCAATGTCAGATATGTGCTTCAATGTCCATTCCCCAAAATGTATGTGGGATATACAATTCATTCACTAAAAGAATGGATCCAAGAGCATGTATGCTCTATGGTGAGAGCTGGACCAGATATACCCTTGGCTTGCCCTTTGTACAATACCACAATAGGATCAACAGGACCTTAAGTTCATTGGCAGTAAGCACATTACCTCACATCACACCTGTCCTATGGCATTTAGCCTATTCAAAGCTGGGTTAATATAAACAAACTACTTCTGAAAACATCCAAAACTCAAACTATGCTTTTTGGTTCATTCCCAAGTTAAAAAAGTTGTCTGCCCCATGTAGTGATAGGACCTTTCTTGCCACTATCTCATCCTTCAATACCTTAAGCAACATATTTCACCCATCACTTGATTTTACACTGCATGTTGCAGGTATTTGCAAAGCTGTTAACTCCAGAATAGTTATCCCATTATAGAGCAGTTGCTTGTGAGGTACTCCTATTGCAGAAAGAGTGTTTCATGTTCCTAGCCACTGTAATGCACTTCTTGCTGGCCACTCATGCCATCAGCATTCTGAATTAAAAAAATGTTTTTTTTGTAATTAAAAAAGAAAATCAGAAGTCTATAATAATTTTATGGGTCCTTTTGGAGGCCTTCTTATGGATCTAAGAATGCTGCCTCTTACATCCTTAGGACCGCAAGACTGCTCACCTTTGGTTCACTGTCCTGTGGTCCTGAGAATATGTGAGGAAACACTCTTATATACATAACAATCCCTCCAACTGGACCCATAAACTTATACGAGGACTGCCACAACCTTACCCACAGAGTCTGCTTAGACATAACTCAAGATATCCTTCATCCTAAGCTTTTATATGGGTACTAGTTTTCTTGGCTTCTGCCAAATTCATTTTACATAAATGGGATATAACATATAAAAACATCTATCATTTTGCTCTTGTCACCAAATGTCATGTCCTTCATTGAACAATGTATAGCAAGATTGACTGCTCCCCTCCAAAAAAATCCCTGTGTGATCATTCTTTGAGTTATGTAATTTATAGACTTATGAACAATCAACTGCCATTGTCTCTTTCCTCAGTTCCTCAGCACTCTCATAGCACTTACCCCTTAAGATAATATGATCATGCCCCAGTGTCCATCTAAAACTACTGTATATTCAAAACTAGGGGATATAGCATTCTCTAATTTCACCCTAAGGCTATTGACCTTTGTTCAGACTGAGCTTTGACTCTACCCAACAATCCATGACTTCCATAGCAGGTACTATGGATACCTATAAAGAGGATCCACATGCTCTTGCCCTTAGCTGGCTCTGCCTGTATGGCACCCTGATTCTATATACTGTATGTCTCATGCTGACACAGTAAAATACTTTTCTTGTATACATTTGTTTCTTCTTATGTTTTATGTACTGCACTGTAAGGCTCCTCAAAGCCACATCTATTTTTGTGCATTTCTGACAAATTGTCTGTTTCTATGACTCTACTAACAACCTCATGTACAGGTATGTATTTGCTGCTACTGTTATTTACTGTATTGTTAATTCAGTTGTGACCACCCAGATCTTGACTGAAAATGGGCATTAGATTGGCTTGTGCACCTACCTAGTAAATACAAACTAAATAAGATCAATAGATAGATAGATAAATAGATAGCTAGATAGACTACCCTTCACATAGTACTTGCAATGAAAAACTTAAGACTGTAGCATCCATTCAGTGAATATGCGTTACATTTTAAAGTACATAAATCATATTACTAATTCAATTGGTAGTAGAGGAGAAAGAATAGAAATCTTAGGGAGGAGTTAGAGTGACATAATAAGCACAGGTACATTAAGGGAGCCCTTTGTCTTTCCTTTCCTTTCCTTTCCTTTCATTTCCTTTCCTTTCCTTTCCTTTCCTTTCCTTTCCTTTCCTTTCCTTTCCTTTCCCTTTCTTTCCTCTCCTTTCCTTTCCCTTTCCTCCCCTCTCTCTCTCTCTCTTTCTTCCTTCCTTCCTTCTTCTTCTCTTTCTTTCCTTCTTAGATGGACACATAGAGCCAGAACAAATTCCCAGGTGCAAACTGAGTAAGAGAATACAACAGGGAGTGAAACTGCAATAACAAATATAGTGACAATAATGAGTGCATGTACATGAATGATACACGCTAGGTACAAGTAATACATTCCAGAAAATTAAAAATAAAAACACTATGCAGAAAGTGTGAAATGTACATTGGTTATGGGGTGCTGAGGATGAGCACTAAGAGAGTATGCAGTCAATGTATAATCAGGGACCCTGGTTTTCCATTTTTACCGGTAACACCGGTAACAATCACGGAATCCTGCTTGGTTTGCGGATTTTGAATTCTTGTACCGGTGCCTCACGGAAATTGCATGTCACTGCACAGAATCTCTAAGATTTCAGTATTTTTTTTATTTTCTCTTTCTTTGTCTCCTTCTTACAGCATCAGTCTCCACTTTTCAGGCTGAGTATTCCTTAGCTTCACCCCCAGGTAATGCTCAGGAGCTCCTGTGGTCCTGCCCCTATCCTGCCTGGGTTGTACCCCTGCCAGGTGGAAAGGGAGGGGAACCCAGGACCCTTTCATACTCCCTTAGTGTGTATAGGGCAGCTCAGTGGGTACCTCATGGAGCCTGGTTATGAAGTCTGAGGCACCTGGGTCCCTTCTGCCAGTGGCCAATGTGGGGGGTGATCGTTCCTGGTTTTCTGGTCTCTGTCCCTGAGGGCACTGCCACTATTTATTTATTTATTTATTAACTTTTGGTAACCAGGTAAGTGCATTAGGCAAACAATCCTGCCTATTTTCAAGCACGACCCGGGAGGGGAAAACTAGAGAAGATCCAAGGAGGGAGGGCACATGGAGACATGCCACTGCTCCACATCCTGGCTAGGGTCCTCCCCTCCTGATCACTCTGCAGCACCATTGTACCACCACCCATGGTAAAGCAGCAGGACCTGCAGCAGAACCTCCCGGGAGGAGGAGGAGAGCAGTCCCCCAGGTGCTCGATCCTACTCCCATGGCCAAACCTTCAGCAACTCAAGTTCACTTCGACTCTGGGTTGCTGGCATTGCAAGTAATAGAGCTACTGCACTGCCAGCAGGCTTGACCCAGATTTCAGCATCTTAAAATGAATGCTGCTGTGCTTTGCATTCTTTCTGCTTTGCTGCATATAGAGTCAGTAAGGAAATCACCCGCTCTGTTTTGTTGTAATCAGCTATTCAGTTTAACCACCCATGCCTAGTGGTTAGAGTAACAAGCAGTGAATGAACTGGGTACATCCAGCAGACTTGGGTTTGATTCCCAAAACCTCCACTTGCATACTGTGTGACTCCAAGCAAGTCACTTAACCTCCCCAGTACTTCAAGGTCACTCCTGAAAACAGACAGTCCTGCCTAGTGGGCCTTACCTGCTTTCCAAAGAATATAAAAAATAAAATACCAACACATGTTTACTACATTATAGAATAGTAGTCAGGGTACCATGTAATTTACCTGAGTTTTACTTGGGCAGAAATGATTTTGTATAGGTAAAGATAAATGTTCAGATACATTTTATGTATTTTATAAACTTGTTTTTAGATTTTAGTCAGGTGTTGATTTTTTAGGTGAAGACATTTTATTTCAAAGAAGCAAATTCAAGTATTTTTTTACCCCCTGGCCATTCACTCCTTCAGGCCTGCCAAGGCCCCCTACCATCCCTGCTGAGTGCCAACCACCATCCACTGCCTCTTACTGCTGTGCTACCAGGTAACCCAAAGTAACCCTTCATTGAGTGGGCCCCTACCCCTGTGGGAGGCTACCAGGGGAGGAGAATTGCCCTAAAGAGCTTCCAGTGTATCCTGGACATGGCAGGGGTCAGAACGGACACATGTCTGGGGATTCTGGCTATGGAGGGACCAACAGCTGTCCTTTGCTGGTCAGCGGTGTTTTCCCATTTTCTGGGAAGCGGACAGGCCACACAATGTCAAGGCACAAGCTGATGTCCGCCACGCCCCTCCTGCAGTGAGGGCTGACATGTTGTCGTGCCTCTGGCCTCCACCACGGGCCAGCAAATGCTGAGCCATGAACCCACCCTCCTCCCAGGAGAAGGTGAGTGGTTGTTGGGCACTCAAGCCTTCACCCACCAGCTGGCTCTCCAACACCCAAGTCTGCTTCCTAACCCTGGTCAGCAGTGTCACAGGCAGAAATCCAATTTAGGCAGGCAAATTATAGATAGGACAAAACAAAGGTAGTCCACCTTAATGGTGATGGTTCAGATTAATTCACATCCGAGTTCTAACAAGCAAGGAGACCAAGTCATTTGTAACTTGTGCATGTGGAGTGTGGGTGCTGAAGAAAGGGGATCATAGTGCTGTCACTACTGCCATCATCCCAGAGGGATGTGGACTGCATTGTTGCTACTGGCATCACACCAAAGGGGTGGGGACTGTAGTACTTCTTCCATCACCACTGGTGGATGGAGAATGTAGTACTGCTGCTGTCCCACCTGAAGAATGGGGGCCACAGTGTTGATACTGCCATCACACTGGAGGAATGGTGAATGTAGTACTGCTGCCATCACACCCTATGGGTGGGGCCACAGTGCTGCTGCTTCTATCACACATGAGGGAGGAGAGAGGTTGTAGTGCTTTGCTGCTGCCATCTCACCAGAGGGATAGGGGCCTGTAGTGCGTTGGTGCTGCCATCATACCTGAGGATGGGACGTGAGTACTGCTTCATCACACCTTAGGGATGGGGGCTGTAGTGTTGGTGTTGCCATCACATCTCGTACCTAAAATAACTTTAAATTGGTACAAGGATGGAAGGATGTGTAATAGTGGAAATCAAAATTGCTAAAATGCATGTTAGCAGAGTTAAAAATTGTTAAATGAAGTACACAAAACCAAACACCGGTAAAAGCAGATTTTGGCTTAGCAGACACCAGTGACAGTACCAGTTTTTACAATGTGCAAAATGGAATATGCCTTTTCTCAATCCCGGTAAACCAGTGTCCCTGTGTATAATGAGATATTTATGATAGAATCAGGGTGGCATTAAGTTCAAATTACAGAGTACATTGAGTGTTAAGTTATGCGACAGAGTAAGATGGCAAATGTGTACACAGGGAAGGGGTAGATAGGACATGATTTGTTGTTGTGCAGAAAGGAAATGAAGATGACTAACTGTAGGTGCATGCTTTTGTGATGTGTGCCAGTAAGAGTAGTTTGAGAGTGTGCAGAGTGTATGAAAAATGAACGCAAAGAGGGAGGTTGTTCCACAATGCTGTAAGGTGGATTGAGAAAGCAGATTGGCCTGGTATGGCTTTACAGTGACAGATATACAGTAAATGAAACAAGCATTTTAAGATAGGGGGATTAGGATGATAGGATAACATGGTTCAGAAGACAGAAGAGGTAAGTGGGAACAGTGGCAAGCTAGCATCTGACCTAGAAGGAGGAACAGTGTGGACCTCTAGAGAGAGGAGAGAAAGCTTTTCATAGAGAGAGCAGTGACGGGTGAAGAGATGGAGCTGTAAGGGTGAAGCAGAAGAAGTAATGCAAAAAGGGGGCCCAGCCTGGCAAGTGTAGACTTTGGGGCAGCACTGTAGGTTGCATCTGCATAGATAAACAGCAGCAAGGTCATCATGAGGATAATCATTTGGTTGACTGGCAGAAAAAGACAAGATTAGTTGCAGTACAGCATTCCAAGCTTTGGAAAAGGTTTTTTGTGCATGGCATCAATGTGGTTTGAAATCCTGAGGTTCTGGTCAGTCACACCGCTAAGGTTTTGAAGAGGAGTCCTCTTTAAGTAAGTTGTCATACAAAGTCCTGGTGACAGGGGTATGCTGGAGCTCCTGTAGTCTCAGTCTATTGCCAGGAGTCACAGATATTGGGCCAGATTCATAAAGCTCCTGAAATTTCCACAGCTTTGGAAAACCCCAGTGCAAGTGGGTTGCCACTTATGGATCCATAGTTTTTCATGCAGCCGCAGTATTCACAAAGGTGGAGCAGGTTTATGACAGGGTCCACAGTTTATAGCAGCTTACAGGTAGTGTTGTCATGGAAGACCCCACAGCTGCAGAAAAATGTTATGGCTGGTGTGACCGGGAATAACATCTCTGTAGCTGTGGGAGACTGTGAATACTAAGCTATGCAGCTGTGGTGATTTCGGTACACAACTGGAGTTATGGAGTGGAACTTAGTCCCAACCTGCTTTGTGAATCTGGTCCACTGTTTTTTGGAATTGAGAAAGCTGGACTGAGTGGAACCAATGCTGGCTATTGTCAAAGTCATGCTGGAGTGAGGATTGCAGATCACAAGCTAAAGCTCCAGAAGCAAATACAATTGTGTCATCTGCATACATGTGGATGTGACAGGAGACACAGGTGGAATATACAGGTTTAAAATAGCTGGTGAAAAGGACTGGGCCTAGGATACCTCCATGGTGGACACTGGACATGATCAGCAGTGGGGTGGATAGGGCATCACCAACCTGTACCAACTGGAGCTGGCCATAAGGGTAGGAGTGGAACCACCCAACCACCAAATTGGATAGGCATGTGTCACTCTCAGGATGCAGCCTGCAACAGGTTGCCATGTTTCTCAACCCTCAACACCTGTAAAGGTCCCTTTGTAGCTGCCACCATTCAGAAGTGTTTATCTTTCCGTGGGACTGTCTTGGTCCAAATCTCACCAGAGCCACTGTCCACACAGTACAGTACTCCTTCGGCTACAGGAAAATGGCCTTCCCCTGTCACTCACTCCTGAGAAACACTTTACTTCAATATATGATGACTGTATCCCTCCTCTTCCTTTGGTGCTGAATCATGGATTTGTCAATGTCAAAAGTTAACTATTCCCCCAAAAGATTCCACCAAAGAGGCATTTAGTATATAAAAATAATATTTACTACTTCACAATATTTACACAATCTACAGGATATCACAGTACACAAAGACTATGGGAATTACAGGGTTTCTACAGAAATTAAAAATAAATGTTTGCACAGAGCAGAAGAAAGAGAAATAAAAACCTTTGTATAGCTTCTTAACTCAAACAAAGTAGAAAGATTTTTCCCGGGAGATCACGTGATGCAGAGTGCTGAGTAGCAGCTCCATCAAGAAGCTCCTGCCTCCCGTCTCTTATTTGAGCTCATTTTGGTGTTATAATTCACTATTTTCTCTAGATTCTGAGATTCTATGCTGTACAATAGCTGTAGCACTCTGGTCTGGTAGTATCTCGAGCGGATGGAGGATTATATGAAGAAAGCCCCACAGAAGCATACCCCTCCAGCAACTCCCGAGAAGGCCCCTAAGAAATCCAGGGCCTTGCATAGTTCTAGCTCTGATCTCCCGAGCCAAAGTGGTGATCAGGAGCCCTTAACACTGTCCCGATTTCTTGATCAATTTAAACCCTTTAGAGAGGAAATGAAAGATATGGCAATGGACTTGAAGTCATTATCCAGAACATTAGATGAACTCTTATTGTCTGTTTCCGATAACACAGCCCGAATTGCTTCTATAGAGAAAATAATTGGTAGTCTTGACCCTGAACTGGTTTAGATGCGCCAGAAATTGTCTCGTTTGGAAGCCAAGCTCGAGGACCTAGAGGGCCAGAGCCGAAGAAATAATGTAGTGGTTCTCGGTTTACCGGAGAGAGAGGAAGGCCAAAATGTTGTGGCATTTCTTCAGAAATTGGTTGAGCGGGTGGCTGGTCCATCTCCATTTGGCTCTGGCTACATGGTACAGCGTGCCCACAGGGCTCTACGGTCTAAGCCACCCCCTGAGGACCCCTCGGCCCCATTGTGTGCCGGTTCCTGAATTATTTAGAGAAACATAATTTCCTACAAAAAGTGCGAGCTTTGCAAGAGGTTCACTGGGAAAATATAAAGTTGAGAATCTCACAAGATCTACCCATCTTGGTCCGCATGAAACGCAAGGTGTTCCACCCTATTGTTTCTAAACAAATTGCTGCAGGCCTGAAGTTCAGAATGAGTTATCCGACTAGACTACAGATTTCCTGGAAAAGCTACGAAGACCCTGAAGAAACTCTGAGGAACCTTAAGTCCATGCTTCCAGATCTCTTTAAGGACCCTTGAATGGTAGTGACGTAGTATCGAGTATTGCACGGAGTCAAGAACTCAAACTTTTGTTTTTCTTTCCTTAGAGAAATTTTAGGAATGTGAAGACCTGGGTGACTGCATATGTTGCAGTGGACTTGGGGATCACCGCAGACTGCCCTGACTTTTCTTTTCTTTCTATCTCATAATGGGCCCATGATGGTCTGATGCAATGGACACTGGGGTTTGGGGCCTTCTTGGGGGGTTGTGAGCCAGGTTTTTGGCAGCTATTTTTGTTGGGGGTTGAAAGAGCCCAGTTTGGTTGTGGGCTAGTTTCTCATTTTTTTTCCTTCTGGGCTGTTAATGGGATGGTCCTGGGCTTTCTCCATCTTGCTCTTCATTTGGTTGGACCAGGGAATTGACCGCCAGAGAGTGTTCCAACCTCTGGGGACCTGCGGGGAAACTCTACTCACGAAGGATTTAGAAGGTGCACTACTTTGCTGGGATGCAGCACTCTCAGTCTTTCTGGGAGGCTCTGTTTACCAGATACTGGCTTTTAGTGGGTAAAGGTAGCTTTTATGCCTTCTCCTCCGGTCGAACGATTTCAGCTTTTCCTGTTTTAATCCTCACTCTCAACATGAGCTGGGGCATTTCTCCCTCCAGGTGTTGCTGATCTGGTCCCAGTTTCTGGTGGCTCACCCAGCACCTTCAATCTTAATCTGCGTTATCACGAATGTGTGGGTGATGAGTTGGCCTTATTATAGCCCCCCATGTCAATTTTTCTCCTATCCATGCTTTGTCTGGACTGAAGCGAAGACACAGGACCATTCTCCTTTATTGGGGGTATAACTGACTGGGCTTGATCTCTGAAGGCTGTGATCTGTCTGTAACAGTGCTAAATATCAAGGTTCATTATTGGGGGTGGGAGTAGAGGGATTAGAACCAGTACTGTGCTGAACGTTGCTTGTGACAGTTTGGGGGAGTGTGATGGGGGCTGGGGCATGGTTGGAGGGTGGGGGGTTAGAGGGGATGGGTGGTATCTATTTCTGGGGGAGCTAGGGAAGAGGGTGGGTTTTACTGCAGTAACCCTGGGGATACATGTAAAGGAGATTTGTATCTTGTGTGCTGAGTATAATTATTTCAGCTTGATATCTCTTCTGGATGGTGAATGAGTTAACATTTGTGTCTTGGAATGTTAAGGGGATCAGAAAGCAACATAAGCAATATCAGGTTCTCAAACATTTAAGTCTGCTCAGTTCACAGATAACTTTTTTGCAAGAAACCATTTTTTAGAAGGGGAATCTTTGCAATTAAGGAAGCAACACGTGGGATCGATTTACAGTGCCCAGGACACCACAAATAGCTGTGGGGTCTTGCTCATGATTAACAGGAGTATCCCATTCTCTCCTACTCAAGTGATCAAAGATACCGAGGGCAGGTTTATTCTGGTCAAAGGTACCCTCTGGTCTGTCCCAATACTATTGGGCTGTGTTTATGGCCCCAATCTGGATGACCCTGGATTTTTTATGAGGCTTATATCTATCATTCTCCCAATGATTTCCATTTAAATTATTTTAGGGGGAGATTTCAATCAAGTACTTGATTCTCATTTAGGCAGACTGGGCAGTGGCCTAGGTGGGGCTACCCCTGGGCAGAAGGCATTCAGGGATTTATTAGATCAATGTGGGCTCTGCGATGTCTGGCATGTATTACGTCCTGATTCTAGGGAGTTTACCTATAGGTCCATGGTGCATGGCTTACAGTCCCACATCGACTATTTACTTATTTCTCACTGCCTCCTGCCCAGGGTGAAGGCCTTCTCGATTCAACCTGGCCCAATTTCCGACCACTCACTAGTGGTATGCAATTTGGTACTGCTCAATTAATTTAATAGGGAAACTAGATGGAAGCTTAACGATCAACTCCTTAAAGACGTTAAATATTGCAAACTTATTAGGGAAAAAATATAATTTTTTTTTCACTAAACCCTTTAGATGGTGTCAGACCTGATATCTTGTGGGGGGCCTTTAAAGCCTTCATGAGAGGAATACTGATTAGCATGGTGGTTGGTAGGAAAAGAGCGGGAGGAAGAGCTTAAATCCCTATTATCTCAAATCAGATTTCTGGAAGCTAACCTTCCGGCTAATCCCCTAGATAAGGATACTCAGAAACTCCTGAAATTAAAGGATAAATATCTGGGGTTACTTCAAGAGAGAGCAGAACTAGCTATTATTTGTACCAGAGCTAAATACACCAATCAGGGGGAAAAAGCGGGACGTTTACTGGCATTGCATATTAAACAACAGGGATCAATGAGATTTATCCTGCCTATCAGGTCAGTGGCAGACGGATCTCTTAGGGTGTCTCCTACTGAGATAGCTCAAGAATTTGCTGCTTATTATTCTAAACTGTATAGCGACATGGAGCAGCCTCCCTGCCCTGAAGATATACAAGGTTATCTAAGAAACTCTCACTTGCCCCTTCTTCCTGACAGGTGTGGTGAAACCCTGGTTGTCCCTATTTCTCAGGAGGCGATTGCTAAGGTTACTAGCAAACTGTCTGCCAATAAGGTCCCTGGTCCAGATGGATTTTCTGCTTTATTTTACAAGGTCTTTCCAGACCTTCTGGTACCAATACTTGGTCGTTTATTTCAACAAATCCTATCTGGGGAGGAGACAGATCCATATCTGTACGAGGCCCTGACTGTTCTCCTTCCCAAACCTGATAAAGACCTTGATAAGGTTCAAAGTTATAGACCCATCTCTCTTTTAAACCAGGATGTTAAGATTCTTTCTAAAATACTGGCCAACAGGTTGGCACTGGTTCTTCCTGGGTTAATAGGTACAAATCAGGTTGGATTCATGAAAGGGTGCTCATCTTCTGATCATTTACGCACTTTGTCGCATGTCTTCTCGGCTACCAGGGATGCAGAGTTCCCTGCGGGCTTGGTCTCCTTGGATGCCGAGAAGGCATTCGACCATGTGAACTGTAACTTCTTGTTCCACACATTGGAGGCCTTCCATATCCCTTCTCTGTTTATCTCCTGGATTGCCGCCCTTTATAAAAACCCCTCGGCAAGAATTTCCAAGAATGGAGCATTTTCCCAATCTTTCTCACTTCACTCAGGTACTAGACAGGGGTGACCCCTCTCCCCTTTATTATTTAACTTACATCTGGAACCTCTTATCCAAAACATTCTCAATAATGATTCTATACAAGGAGTGAGAATTGGGCGGCATGAATTGAAAGTCACTGCATATGCTGATGATCTGCTAATACATCTGTCCCATCCGGTTTCCTCCATCCCAGCCTTATTAGGTGAAGTGGAAAGGTTTAGTGCTCTGTCTAATTATAAATTGAATGCCAGTAAGTCCCTATTTTTTCCATTAAATCACAAAGTTTTTAAGACTGATATTAGCTCCCTGGGGCTATGCTGGACACCCAGGTCTTTCAAGTATCTGGGTATCAAACTTTCATGTAACCCCCTAGTATGGTTCAAGGAAAACCTAGATTCTTTATTGCAGGAAATTACACATGACCTAGAGAGGTGGTCTAAACTCCCTATCTCTCTGTGGGGCGGCATTAATATAATTAAAATGAATGTATTTCCTAGGATTTTTTTATCCGTTGTCCCTTCTCAATGCCTTGTTCCTTTACTCTGGTTCAAAAAGGTTCATGGTATCTTTATTAATTATCTGGGCCAGTGGTATCCTGTTGGCTTATCATAAGCTGGTAGCTCCAAAACTGAAGGGAGGTTATGAATCCTCATCTGGCTATATATCATTGGGCTAGTCACTATGAAATGTTCGCAGTGGGTATCTCCGCCCAGAGGAAGCACAACCCATTTGGCTCAAAAATAGAATTGATGCACTAAGGCCAAAAATCTGGATCCTCTTATGCTTATTTTTCCTGTTATCCCAAGTAAGTGTGGCTGTAGACTGTCCCATAATAAGGACCTCCTAAAGGTCTACTTACAGATATGTTCTTTTTGCAGTACTCTCCCCACCTGGACCTGGCCCAGTCTATCTGGAACTCTCCATCATTTGCTATTAACAAGAATCAAATCTCCCATCTTTGGTTGCCTCAACTCGAAGAGGGGAAACTCTTGACCTTTACTGATGGTGAGGGGCATTGGTTATCAGTGGAGGAGATGGTTAGGAAATTTCTCATCCCGACTTCTTCTTATTTCAAAGTCTTGCAATTGAGACATTTACTGGTAATCACCCTGGGGAGTACTTCTCCCTCTCAGAGCATCTCCTCTCTGATACCCGGTATCCCCACTTTCTGGATCTTCTGGTGCAATCTCTAAATTATATCAGGTTTTGTTTCACAAAAAATTTGGGGGCCCATTAGAGCCCATCAAGTTTTTGGAGTAACTTTCTCCCCCATCTACAGCTGGATTGGTATTCTCTCTGGAAGTCATGTCATAAATTTATTTCTCAGGATAGACTGCATCTCATGCAATATTATGTATTGCACAATTTATATTACTCACCGGTTAAGCTTCATAAGTGGGGCTACTTAGACTCTAATAAGTGCAATAAATGTTTGCAAGATGAGGGACCACTTTTTCATATGCTTTGGTCTTGTCCAAGTATCTCCACCTTTTGGGTTTCAATCCAAACCTCCTTAGACCCCTTGTTGGGCCTTCAAGACTACTTTATCCCTGAGGTATGTGTGTTAGGGGACCTGTCTTCTATTAGAGTCAAGGTGCATAAATTTCACATATCCATGGTCGCCTTGTCAGCTAAGAAAATAATTCTCCGTCATTGGAAAGACAGGTCCTCCCCTTCTTTCCAGGAATGGGTAAGAGAAGTATTATCCAATTTTCGCACAGAAAAAGCAATAGCCAGCCTACATAACAGACTGGCAGTTTATGCTAGAATTTGGGATTCCCTTCACTCAATAATCTCTCTGGCTCCAAATTAAACCTATACTAGGCTTGATGCTTCTATAAGGTTTTTTGATTAGAGGCTCAGCATTTATGGGCACTGAGATGGGTTACTGCAGTAAGGGGAGGTGAGGGGGGCAGCATCTTTTTACTATGTATCAATGAGTCTCTACCAGTTTTTTTTTGTATGCTGCCATTTATGGTGGAAAATGTATGAATAAACTGTAAATTACAAAAAAAAGAAAGATTCTTCCAACACATGACCTTAATGAGCCTTGGCAGACTTCAGCTCTTAGATGCTGTTCAGTATGAAGTCCTGACACAGACTGACTTACTCTGCTCACATACAGACTTAAGCCTGGCTCTACCCACCCTTGTCACACCTGGCTGGATTACAACATTTCTAGGAGCAGTGCTTTTGTTCTATTGGGGCAGCCTCTCTAAATAGCTGATTGGAACTGGATCTATGGATTCTGTGTATTCATGGCCATCTCTCATTGTACTAAGCCATGTTTACCCTTGCAGGTAGTGGTTGCATGGCCAGGACAATTTCCTGACATGAAGGATATTGAGTTCTTTGAAGCACCCTTGTTAACTGGGGGTCTAGCCATTACAGGACAAAAAGACTTTAATTATCTCCCAGGATCAGCTAGTCTGCCTCTGTTAAAAAAGTTTAGTCAAATTTTCCCAACAGCACATCTCTGTCCCCCTAGCAGACAGAGCTAACAAACAAAAAAAACACCAGGAAAAAAAAGCTTGCAACACCTACGTTATCCAAGAGAAATTGGACCACAGTATTGAAGACCTTTGTTAGGTATGTGAAAATACCAACAGTGAAGAAGTCATGGTCCATAGCTTTCTATATGGAGAGGAGGGAGAAGATGGTGGAATGGTATTTGTAGAAATCAGACTGGAACAGGGAAAGGACTGTTAAGGCATGAAAGTACTGTAAGTGGTTAGTTGGGTGAAAAGCCATTGAAGGTAGGAGTAGAAGTAGGAGGAGATAGGCCTGTAAATACAGTAACAGAGGAGGAAGAGTCACTCCATTTGAGAAGAGGTAAGAATTTTGTTTGCTTCACAGATTGGTAGACAGATCCAAGTTGTAAAGAAAGATTGGAAGGGGAGGCAAGAGGGGCACTGATGGCCAAAGCAGATAAACAAAGAAGATTAGCATCCAACCCACTTGGGTTATGCCTTTCAGTGGAATTAAGAAATGGGAGGTACCAAGAGTGTCTCTGATAAGATCTGGTAGGAGGACAACAATGCTGGTGGACAGCATATAGGGAAAGTGGTATTCTAGGGACAGGGTATGTAAGAGGAAAAAAAAGGGAGGATGGCAAAAGTAGGGAGAGTGCACAGAATGTAAAGAAATTGTTAAAGGTGTTGGTGACCTCAGTAGGGTCAGGGACTGGTGAATCTCCTAATTAGTGAATTGAGAGGAATATTGGTTGGGGGTATGTCAAGATGGGAGTGATTAAACTCCCATAACCTATCAGGAGATTTAAGACTGCTTTGAAAGTTGTAGGTAGAGTAATTAATTTGCCCTCCCTGGTGGTCTTAGTTCTGGTATTATATAATTGTTTTAGTCTCAGCATATCAAAGTGTTTCAGGGCCAGCAGGGTAGGTCCTATGAGAACTGGTTTAGGACATTGAACAAGCACTGACTCATAGCCAGGGGAGAAGGGTGATATGATTGAAACCTTCAAGTTCCTGACAGGAATGAACAAGGTGAACTGAGGAACTATCAAACAGTAGTGAATCTAGAATATGAGGTCACAAGTGAAAGCTGGTAAGTATTTAAGTAAGTAAGTAAATTTGTATTTAAATTGCTCCCAATCTCAGAGGCTCTGGGCATCTTACAGATAATAAAGAAAGATTAGACAGACAACATAAGAACATATACACAATAAATTAACACATAAATAAGTCATTAATAAAATCAGCATAGAAACATAGAAGGTGTCCACCCAACTAACTATTAATGTATTAAACAAGCATAAATATTCAAGGCAGGCTTTCTTAAAAAGATAGGTCTTCAGGCCCTTCTTAAATACCTCCAATGATGGGGCCTCCCTCAAAGATTTTGGAAATGAGTTCCAGAGGACCAGGACTACCACCTCAAATGAACAGTCACCTGAGATTTTTAGCCTCGTCCTCTGAACCACTAGAAGGTCCTTGGTGGAGGACTGGAGGAAGTATACCAGGAGCCAGGTGTAAGGAGGTCTGAAAGATAGCCAGGGCCTGAGCCATATAGGGCCTTATAGACAAGTAAACTCACCTTGAAGAGGATCCTCCATCTAACAGGCTGCCAATGATTATCTCGCAGGACTGAGGTTACATGGCAAGACCTTGGCAGGCCCACCAGCAACCTGGTCACCACATGCTGCACCAGCTGCAGTCAGTGGAGGTTCCCTTGATTGTCCCCAAAGTATAGACCATTACTGTTGTCCAACCTGGATGTCACAAAGGCATGCACCAGTGAGAGCTGGTCCTCGGGCGGAATCAGGTGTTTGATCCAGGCGACATTCCTTAAGTGGTAAAAATCACTTTGGACAACAGACAACATGTGAGTATCAAGTGTCAGTCTGTCATCAAGGATGTGCCCAAATGTTTCATGCTGGAGGATGCCGTCAATGGGGTATATCCCAAGACAAGTCCTGTTACCGACCTGGAAGCTCACTCATTACACCTGTGACCAGTCTCAAGCACCAGGACCTCTGTCTTTTTGGAGTTCAGACTCAGCCAACTAGAGAACACCCAATCCTGGATTTTGGCAAGGCACTCATTCATCACTTCAATGGCACCATTTGTTCCATGGCCAAATGACATATACAGCTGAGTATCATCTGCGTAGCAGTGAAAACCCAGACTATAACGTCTTATCGGCCTCCCAAGGGGAAGCATGTACACTGCGAATAGCATCAGATTGAACCTTGAGAAAGTCCACATTACAGAGACTTGGGCAAGGTTCAAGAGGGATGTGAGAAAGTTTTATTTTACAGACAGACTGGCTGAGCTTTGGAACAGTCTGTCAGCTGAGGTGGCAGGTACCAACACCGTTAATAGTTTCAAACATGGTTTGGACAATTAAGGTCTTAATAGTTACTCAGGGGGTTGTAGTAAAATAGGAAGCAAGTGGTGGACAGTGTGGACAAAACCCTGGTCTGACAAAAGGTTTTATGTTTGATAGGGTTTTATAGGCAGGCTGAATGGACCATTGATCTTTTGTCTGCCATCATTGTCTATGTCTCTGTTTTTAAAAGTCATAATTAGAACCTGAGGCTCTGCAGAGATGCCAGACAGAATTGCCAGCTTTGAACAGATCAAAGAGCTCTGCAGATATCTATGGAAGGTGAAACCCATGGACATGAGGCTTCCTGAGAAGGATATGTTTACTCTATGTTGCAATGAATTTGGCATGAAAGAGGTTAAAGGAAAATTTATATCTGTGTGTAATATTTTTAAATCACTTTAAAGGGACACTAATTTTCAGATGCAGTCAACTATCACTTTCTTTATCTGAAGCAGTTTTTTTTTTCTTTTCTGTGTGCTAATTAGAAGATTTTCTACCTGGTAGTACTAGGCTGATGTGTGGAGAAGCACTTTCTTTGGAGGCTAAAAAAGTCAATTCTGTTCCTCCTACTACATCATCAGAAATGTGACCAAACACACTGAGGCACCACTCCCCTTATAGTCTGAGCAGTGACTTTCACAAGTTACCAAGTAAAATTTAGGAAATTGTGAAATCACTAGTAACCAAGAAGAGCCAACCCCTGCTGCTTCATGTGAAAGAGAATAATATGGCAGTAAGAAATGGTTCTCCCTGGTTACTAGTGATGTCACAGTCAGTGTGGTCTCAGTGTAGATGTAGTGGGAGGAACAGAACTGACCTTTTTTAGCCTCCTGACAGAGTGCTGCTCCACACATCACCCTAGTAGTGCAGGGTGAAAAATCTTCTAATTAACAAACAGAAAAGAAAAAAATACTTGAGATGTAAGAAGAGATAGCTGACTATATCTATAAGTTTATATTAATTACAGACACTTTCCTGGCAGTAAACTAGCTCTATAAGTTTGGATGAATGTATGTAGAAAGGCATGAAATCTCAAGGTATGATTGTTTAAAACAAATCTGGGACCACATGTACTGTAACATTTATAGCCATATAGCTGGCTGCAGACATGTTTTAAATGGTGGTGGTTGGGGGTAAAATTCAGAAAAAGCCGACAGTGTCCTTTTAATGTTGTCAAAACAATTCACAGCAGCAATACATTTAGCATGATGACATTTATTCTGTCACTTTTATTTTTTTATTTATTTATTAAATTCTCGGATTACAAATACCTTTGAGCAGAAACTGCTCATTTACAAAGGTTCCACGTCAAAGAATGAGGGTCAACATACATACAGAGGTAGTAAAAGAATGCACAATAAACAACCAAAACAATTAAAAGAAAAAAATAAAGATACTCCATTATAACATGCTTTGAGATAATATTCATATAACGAGGAGCTTGAGTAGGCAGCTGGCTGCAGTAACAATAAGAGATAGAGGGCTCCATAGGCAGTTAGTATTGCAGGCATGCAACCGGGAGAGGAAGTTGGCAGGCTAATGGGCCACTGTCCGATGGTGGTAGAAAATGTCTTGTACCAGTGGAGATGCGAAGCAGGAAAGGAGTCACAAGGAAGGCCCGGTGCCAGAGGGAATAAGACTGGGAAAGGACGGACTGTGAGACATGAGTGAGCTGGGAGGTGTTTAGAGAGATCTCTGTTCAGAGAAGCAGTCACATTGAGTGGTAGAGGTGAGGTAAAGTTTGAGATTCCTTTTGAAGGGTCCAAGTGTAGTAGAGGAAATTGCTTCTTTAATGAGGGAATTGAACCATTGAGCGGCTCTATAGATAAAGGACCACTGACCCAAGGAGGTACGACATCTGGGAACCTGAAAGGTTAGAGATTGGGCACCATGTGTTTGTTGAGTGCCACTGTAGGTAGTGAGGAGTGAGCTAACACCAGGTGGCATGAGACCGAGGAGAATCTTTTTGGTAAGTAAGCAGGTCTGGTATTGTATTCTGCTGCATAGGGGTAGCCAACTGGCCTGTGCATAGAGGTCACAGGTGTGAGTTTGTTGGGCCACACCCGTTAGTAGTCCACAGGCTTTGTTGAGAGAAACTGAGATCCTGTGGAGGGCACTTGTTGAAGCAGAGACATAGATGGCAAGGCCGTAGTCAATGATAGAGGTGACAGAGCTGTAGATGGCTAGTTTAAGGGCATCTGCAGGCATACAGTGCTTGTGTTTGTGTAGTAGTCCAATCCGTATATTGGCGGTCTTGGCAACAGTGTCAATATGCCGAGTGTAGGAGAGGGTACTATCCAGGGTAATACCAAGGTACCTGAACTCCTTGACATGTTTGAGTGGGTTCCCAGTGTGGTTCTTGATGGTGAGGGACAGAGAATTGTGCCTGCTCTGTTGGTTACAGAAGGACATGGCTTTAGTCTTACTGAGGTTCAGGACAAGTTTATGAGAATTGAACCAGTCTCCGGTGTGCTTGAAGTCAAGCTGCAGCTGGGATTCAAGGACTGTAATGTCATGGTGGCTGGAAAACAGGACTGCATCGTCTGCGTATAGTAATATTTTTTGGTAGCAGGCACTGGGGAGATTGTTAATGAAGAGGGAGAAGAGTAGAGGGCCCAGAATAGACCCCTGTGGGACTCCAGAGTGGACAGGTTTCTCATCCGAAGAGATCCCTGCAATCCTTACACGTTGGATCCAATTATCAAGGTAGTTGCGGAACCATGGAAGGACATCGTTGGAGATCCCAATGGAGGACAGTTGCTTGAGCAGTAGGGGGTGGTTAACTGTGTCGAATGCCTTGGTAAGGTCTATAAATACTGACCCTCCACAATTCCCTTTCTCAAGCGTGGAATGGATGAAGGTTGTAAATTCCTGTAGTGCAGTGGTGGTGCTGTGCCCTTTTCTGAAGTCATGCTGCTCTGGGCACTGTACATTGTACTTATCCAGGAATTCAACTAGTTGGTCCAACACTATTCGCTCCAGCGCTTTAGATAGTGGGGGGAGGAGTGAGATAGGTCTGTACTTGGTGTGCAGCGTCCTATCTCCACTTTTGTGAACCGGTGTGACAGTGGCTTTCTTCCAGAGAGAGGGGAAATGGCCCAATCTAAGTGAGAGATTGAAGATCTTTGTAAGTGGTTCTAAGACTTCATCGAGGACTTGTACCAGCAGTTTCAGGTCAAGGGAGTCACCACTGTACCCTTGTTTGCCGATGGCCTTTTGAATATATTTTCTAGCTACTTGTGGTGGGATCTCCTTAAAAAAAAACTTTGGGGTTGTATGTTCTAGTTGGGGGGTAACTTGGGAGGAGCTGGAGGGGAGGTCGTTGAAAAAAATTTGGTGGAAGGACACTGTCCAGGTTTGTAAATGCATTATTAAAGTGCTGGTGATGGTACCTAGGTCAAGTGTAGGAGTGCCATGAAGGTTGAGCATAGTGGGTGGTGCTTTTAGATCCTTGCCTGTGAGTTCTTTCATGTTGTTCCAGAATTTGTTTCTGGCCCCAAGAGTTGGTCAGAGCCTCTTTGTAATAGCTGCATTTAGCATTCTGTATTTTTCGAGTGCAATCATTTCTGGCTGCTTTGTATAATTGTATGTTTACTTGCATCGGAGTTGCATGAGCACAATGCCAGAGGTGGTCTCTGTGCTTAAGCAGAGTTAAAAGGTCAGTAGTAACCCAGGGGTTGGTCTGTCCTTTGACCTACATCTTTTTCACTGGTGCATAGATGTCACAGGCTTCATTGAAATGTTTGATAAATAGGTCCAGAGCTTTGTTGGTGTTACTGAGGGAGTCAAGCACTGCCCAGTTCAGCCTGGTTAGATGCGATTTTAACAGCTGGAGGTGCCCTTGTTTGATAACCCTGGCATAGATAAGCTTGGGAGGGGGCTTGTGGTATTTGTTTGACCAGGAGCAGATGACAGGCGAGTGGTCACTTATTGTATCCAGGAGTACAGAAACATTGGAGATGTGTTCAGGGCAGTTAGAATCCAGTGAAGAAGCATAAGGGAGCCTGTCCTATAGTTACACCTAGTGGGGGTATTGACCAGTTGAGTGAGGTGATGCGCCATGGCTGCATCCTTGTAGGTAGCAGCCTCAGTGGAGAGCCAATTAATGTTAAAATCACCCATGATTATGGTTTCAGAATTATGCTGCTGGACCCTTAGATATTCCATGATGCTATGGAAGCCAGCTGCCTGGTCTCTTGGGGGTAGGTAAACTGAGATGACAGTGAGTTCCTTGTTATGTGCACCAAGGAGGATTTTGATTGTGAGGACCTGAGAGGAGTAGATCAGGCTAGGGGATGGGATGATATGAACCATAAGGGTATCCTTAAGATAGATGGCGCAGCCCCGGCCCCGTTTAGCAATCCTGTCTTGCCTGAAAATGCAGTAGCCAGGGATAGAGACCGAGGTATCAGGGATTTTAGGGTTTAGCCATGTTTCCACAACTGAGAGGACATCAGGGTTGTGCTGTAGGATCCATGTTTGGAGATAATCAAGTTTGTTGAGGATGCTGCAGGTTGATGGATGCCATGGTGAGTGTCCCTGTCCTTCTGCTTGGTGCCACTGCTGGCTGCCCAGGTGGTCCTGGGTTGGGGTGAACATTTCCTGAGAGCAGGAGCAGCATAAGGTGAATTTGTAGGAGAAAGGATTTCAGCATCTTGTAGATACCTGGTGGTTAAGTCATAAGCCAAAAGAAATTATCAATAGCTGAGGTCCAGAGTCACAGAATGTGTTAGAATTCCTGAAAGTGATGAACTGTGCCTGCGGATATGCAGGATGTGAAATCCTTTTGTCAGCATGCTTCTTTGTCATTCAAAGAGGTTGTTGAAAAGCCCACTTACAGATCATGAAACAGGTCAGACGAAAATGTGGATTCAAGCAGGATCTAGAGTCACTGAGTTTGTCAGACTTAGTTGCTTGACTTTTGTTTTGCTTGGGATAGCTTCCTAAAAGTTGATTTTTAAATGAAAAATGCAGATACCTGGTGATGTTTTGCAGAAATCCAGTTCAGGAGGCTTTCACTGATGTAGTGAGCAAGAATGGTATAGTTACTCCAAGCAGAAAACCATGTAAATCCACAAAAACTAAGCTACTGACACAGACAAGCAGCCACCACCACAAACCACCACTTGCGCTTGAAAATATTGGAATACAAGTTTATGCATATTGTGCTTTCCAAAAAAAATCTTAGGTTGTGATTTATGCCCGATTAACATAAAGTGCATTACAACATGCATATAGGGCACATCCACAATATGAAGTGAAGCATGGCAGCTTGTATTAGCCCATTCAATTTTTTTTTGGAACTGCAGAAAAAGTCTGGAATTCACTAAATTCATATAAAGTATGATGTATACACAAGTAACACAAAGTATATTAATTACATCATGAATGTTTGGGGGCACATACACACTGTGAAGTATGGTGTGGCAGTATGTAGAAGTATCTCCATTTTTTTGAGGCACTGCAGGAAAATTCTGAAATTCACATATTTAATGGGGATTGTGATTAATGCACAAGCAGTGCTGGGTAAGTTACTTTTAAAAAGTAATCAGTTACAATTACTAGTTACTTTCAAATAAAAGTAATCGGTTACAGTTACTTATTACTTTTATATAAAAAGTAATTAGTAACTGTAATGCATATTACTTTTCAAATTACTATATATTACTTTTAACATGGTTGTATTTACTCACTGAACATAGCTATATGCTCATGAAACCCTAAGAAATGTATAAAAGCAAAAAACAGATTCTAAAGACAACGAATATGTTAATTTATAATACAGTACCCATCTGACATTGCCAGCAACAACAACCACAACAATCCCTTTACATTTCCATACATAAGAGCTCTATTAAAAGAAAAACACTAGAACACACACCCTGCGTCTACTGCTGCCCTCTGCAATATTTTCCCCCCACAGCTGAATCTTGGCTTTGCCATCCACTGCTGTCCCTGACCTTTTTCATTTTCATAACACCTACATTCGCCCTGCAATACACATACTCCCTGCATCTAATGGCAGTGCCTTGGTGATCTTTCCCATACAGCTGTATATCCTGACAATGTCAGCCCCAACTACCCCTTTACACCCCACCCTTACCCCACTGCTACACATACGCTGCTGCATCTTCTGCAATTGATCTTTCCCACATCTAGCCTGTATTCTCCTCCTGACTATGCAAGAGCCACAACCACCCTTTTAAATTTCCATAATAAAATCCCACCCTCACATAGCTCCCCTACACACACACACACACACACACACACACACCCTGCAGATCTACTGCCCTTCCTTGCCTTGGTGATCTTTCTCCATTTCCCCACAGCAGCCAGAATCCTAACTTTGTCATTGCCAGCCACAGATCCACCCCGCATCACATACAATAAATTCCACCATCACACACATGCTTACCACAACAAAATTTAAACTCTTTGCCACAGGTGAACCTTGACTTGCCACTGCCACTGAGACACAGTTATAATTCTAACTAAGTCTGCTATGACTATTATGTCACTGCCAGCATGCCACAACTAAAGTCAGGCTGTGTCACTTACAGCAATCAAATTATTTGGCCCAGTGGCACTGAAGGCTAAGGCACTGGACACCTTACCTCATGCTACACTGGTGACCCATGTTCAGGAATGAGCACGGGCTGCCAAGGGTTGGCAGGGAAGGAGAAGGATTGAGCATACGAGGAACTGCTCTCCTTCTCTGGGGAGGGGGGACACCAATGACTGGTGCTTGACTGGCCCCTAGTGGAGGCTGGGGGGCAGTGTGCAGCTGCTGTAGAAGAGGAACGGAGATGGGGAAGATGCCTGGAGGAGCATGAGTGGATGTGTGCATGCTCCCTCCGCCAGTGTTATTACAAGCCCCACCCATGCACGGGGAGAAAATGGAAAAATGGTCCCTGGTCACCCACGATGAAGCAACCACCCACCACAGGCCCTGACTCCAAATGGTGCTCCCCTAATCTGGATCCTGGTTGAGGTGAATTGAGCTAGGGGGGCTTCTCATCACCCAGCCATGGAGGGTAAACCATGGGGGGGGAGCTGCTTGATGTCAGAATGCTGGGCTGGGTGAGTGGCTGAAGGATGGATTCTGACCCGGACCTGATGGAGAAATAGATAAACTAAAAAAAAAAAAACAATTAAATTATCACACAACACAGAACACTTGTTGCACTCCAGTGCATACCCCTTTGATGAGGATTTTCTTTGAGATGGAACTGGTGATGGTGATTGACCTCACAGGTGGGTAGATGAACAAAAAAAATACAACGACTGTATTGTGCAAATAATGAAAAGCACTGCAAAATGAATATATTCAACATTTTTTTTACTTAAGTGAGTGCTCAAAAATCACAGCAAAACAATTTACAGGCAGGTGTTTCCTGGTAGTAGCAACAAACCCCTAGCACCTTGACTTCAAAATTCTTCAAGGGGCTAGTGCTACAGAAGCAAACCAATCCTTAAATACAACTTGAGTCATGACATTGTTACTACTTTAGCTCTTAAAGGTGTAGCATGATTTACATATAGAAGAGAAATACTGATATCATGTCAGAAATCTATGCATATTACACATGAAAATACACAGAGTGCTTTAGTACAAAAAGTGCTATATCATAGAATATAAAAAGTGTTTAGAAGAGAAAGTTTTAACAGTATATGCTACCAAATCCACGTATATGTGAATCCTGGGTCTGATGAACATCAACGCTGCAATTATCAGATCTCCTTTAGGTAAGTGCCAATTACCAGGTCGGAAGGAGCCCAGAAGGGATTGGTATACTGTCTCTGTAAGAGAAAAAGATGAAAAATCAGCAGGTGAAGCAAATCAGATGTAAAAAACTGGACAAACAAACTGCCACTAAGTTAATGTGGGATCCATTTTACATGCAAATTTAAAAAAGCTACAAATCTATAAATTCATTTAAAAAAGGGAGGGTTGTGTCCCAAAGGTTATTGCAATCAAAAGGTTAAGGATCCAAATGTTTACATTCTAGACATACTTGTTACCACTTTATTTAAAGTGGGATCCTTACTGCATGCAAGAGACAAAAAATCCATAAATTTATTTTATGCGAAGCAAATAAACAAATCAAAACAAAAGAAAAAGTCAATATGGTTCTCAAAAGAGGTGGCGGGGAAGGTCAGGGAGAAAAAGATGGCATTCAGGAAGTATAAGGAAACACAGAAGGAGCAGGACAGAGAGCTGCACCAGTTAAGGCAGAAGGAAGCAGTGAGGGAAGTCAGAATAGCAAAGGCCCAAACTGAGGAAAAGATAACCAACTCAGTTAAGAAGGGGGATAAAACCTTTTATACGTACATCAGAGAGTATAGAAAAATAAAGGGAGGGATAGTGAGGCTGAATAGAATGGATGGTAGGTGGGCAGAGAGGAACAGTGAAAAAGCAGGGATACTGAATGGATATTTCTGCTCAGTATTCACAAAAGAGGAGGAGGAGGAAGTGCCTAATCCAATTAACAGAAGCACTCTGGATAGGGGGGTTGATCCCAGTCCTTTCACAGAAGAAAGGGTTCTGGAAGAACTCCTAAAACTGAAGGTGGACAAAGCAATGGGGCCTGATGGAATTCACCCCAGAATTCTAAAAGAATTAAGGGAAGAACTAGTGAAACCACTGACTAGCCATTTTAACAAATCATGGGAGGATGGTGTGGTACCTGAGGACTGGAGGAAGGTGGATGTGATTCCCCTTCACAAAAGTGGGACCAAGACAGAGGCAGGAAACTACAGGCCTGTCAGTTTGACCTCTGTGGTAGGGAAAGTGATGAAATCACTTCTGAAGGAAAGAATTATTGAGTACCTAGAGGCCAGTGGGGCACAGGACCCAAGGCAGCATGGGTTCACAGTGGGAAGGTCATGTCAGACAAATCTAATTGATTTCTTTGACTGGGTGACCAAAGTAGTAGACCAGGGAGGGGCTATGGACAGGGCCTACCTAGACTTTAGCAAGGCATTTGACACAGTCCCGCACAAAAGATCAATAGTCAAATTAACCAGGCTGGGAGTGGTTCCCAGGGTGGTAGCCTGGGTAAAACATTGGCTGGACAACAGTACACAGAAGGTAATTGTAAATGGAGTCCACTCTGAAGAAAGAGGGGTTACTAGTGGGGTACTGCAGGTTTCAGTACTGAATCCAGTCCTTTTTAATGTCTTTATAAGTGACACTGCAACAGGGTTAATACACAAGGAGGCACGGAAAAGATGAGAAGGGACTTGGCAAGATTGGAGGAATGGTCAGAAGTATGGTAGCTTGGATTCAGTGCCAAGAAATGCAAAATAATGCACCTGGGAAACAAAAACCCAGGGGAAGAGTACACAGTGGGGAGGTAATAACAACAAAAATGGAAAGGGACCTGGGGATAATCATATCAGATGACCTTAAGGTTAGCAAGCAATGTCAGAAGGCAGTAGGGAGGGCTGAGGGGATACTGGGATGTATAGGGAGAGGCATCACCAGCAGAAAACAGGAAGTTGTTATCCCTCTGTACAGACAGTTGGTGAGACCCCATTTGGAGTACTGCGTGGAGTTCTAGAGACCCCATCTCTGCATGGACATAGACAGGTTAGAGGCAGTCCAGAGGAGGGCAACTAAAATGGTACAGGGTCTGCAAGATTCACCATATGAGGAGAGACTAAAGGAGCTTAATATGTACACCCTTGAGGAAAGGAGGGAGAGGGACATGATAGAAACTTTTAAGTACCTCAATAATTTGTAGATCAAATGTTGCAAAATGATATAGTTTAATAATAAACTGACATAATGGTGTTTTCTGACTTGTATTTCCACAGCATGTGCTACAGATATAGAACAAAATGGTAGCATTAAATGCATGCTGAAAATAGAAAATAGAGTTAGAATCATTGTTTCAACCATAGATTTTTAGGAATTATCTGAAAGAGAAAAAGCAGTAAGAGAAATAATTTATTTATTTATTTAGATTTTGGTAACCGGGTAAGTCCATTGAGACCAGAGATCCCTTTTTCTGGGGTGACCCGGAGTTAGTTGCAATGACTACATACATAGATGTAAAATACAGTAGGATTGAGTGAAATACATATTTAGTTACAGTGAGTGCATACATAAACATTGGGGTACAGTAGATTAATAGCAAGTACAAGTCAGGGAGTGGGTAACAAACGTGGAGTACAGGGACAACGGGAATCACAAGATTAAACAGGTGCTTAAGTCAAGTAAACAGTATTTTTAGCTTTTTCCATAGGCGATTCAGGGGTGGAAGGTGTAAGAGACATATTTGTGGGGAAAGATAATAGGAGGAGGCTGTAGGAGAAATATAGAATAATAACTGGGTGGTGTGTTTAACATGATTTTACACACGCCCGATATGTTGGATGCCACTTAAATCCTGAAAGTTATGCTTGAGGGATTTATTTAAGCATCCAACATTGACTGTGTGTGTAAAATCTTGAGATAAATGCACCACCCCATGTTTTATTTTATATAATTGCTGGGGAGCATTTTTTTGCCACAGCAACTGTATAAAATAAAGCCACATCCATGTGTAGTCACTATCCCAGGGTTTCAGTGTGGTCCACTATCTGGGCTTTGCTGTTGAAACATTTTCTTTCCCCATATTTTCATTATTTTTTACAGCTTAAACATAACAGTAGACATAGGCCAGTTATTTCCCTTTATTTTTTCAGTTAACTTACCCCCGAGTGCCATTCACAGTGAAGTATGCAGGCATGCGGTGCTACAGAAAGGCAAAGAGGGACAGAAGAGCTGTGGCTGGTGCATGCTTTGACCAAGAAAAAGCTGGCTTGGGTTCACCATTGTAACCCATGGGTTATAATGGGAAATTATAACCCAGTTTCCCTTAGGGAAGAAATGCTAGCCAGTTATTATAAAGTGATAATAGGTAAGGTAAGAATAGAATCTGGAAAATGAAAAGGTGATGATAGGTATGAAAAGGCAGAGTAGAAGTGACTGTGGGGCCTGCGGGGTGACCTGAGGGAGGTGTGTAAGGGGGGTGCTTTTTGAGAACCACGCAGCGTGACGTCACATGCTGCGGGATGAACGATAGGGCAGTGCCCAGTACAGGACCCTTTTTTTTTTTTTTTTTTTTGCCTTGTTCAGGGATGGCATTACAATGAGGAGCAATGAGGAAATGAGCTGGTCTTGCCTCGCTTGCGCTGGGGGGCCCTGTATGAAAGGGGGTCATTAGTGGGCGACCACATGGGGCCAGGGCAGGCTGCATGAGCTGGAGAGTGTTTTTTACCTGGCCAGCCTGACCGAGGCCAGTCATTCAGCGCCTGGTACATTGGCAGGGTGCCGAAGCACAGTCAGGGGATGGTATAAGGAAAGCGGGGTGGCGACAGCGTGGTGTGGCATCACAGGCGGGGGGCAAGAGGTGGAAGGCTGGAGCACTAGCAGGACTAGTGCGACTATGGGGCCGGGGGGGGTTCATTCACAGTGTGGGTGTTTGTCATTTTAATTCTAAAATTACGAATAGTAACATGCTGTTGTTGCGTTCCTATAGTTGTTTTCACAGACAAGCATGGCACCCAAGAGAAGCAAGCCATCAAAGGGGTACACTTACAAGGCAATAATCGACTTGGCTGAGAAAGCTAACAAAATGTGGGAATTGGTGGATGGGGAGGAACCAGGGATGCCCGGTGAGAAAAGGAAAGCGGGGGCTGGACAAGGCAGCAAAGGAAAAAGGCCAGCAAGGAGGGGACACGGTCCCACAAGAGTGGCACCAGGGAGTCAGGGGCCCACCAAGGCGAGTGAACCGGTACCCATGACCCCTGTGGACCTGGCAACGCCAGTACCCATCCCAGCAGAAAGGAGAACCTCCCCAGCGGATCAGGTGCACGCAGCCCAGAACAAGTCCGGCCCTCCGCCCCGGGGTCTCACCCTCCATCTCCACTGGAAGAAGAAGCAAGGAGACCGGGAAAAGGTGGCAGGTAACGCATCCAATGCAGTGGGCGATAGCATAAAAGAATATATAGGGCAGATTGTGGCAGCACTAGGAACAGAAGGGCTGGGACAGATGGAAATGGCTTTGGCGGAGATTAGATTGGGTAAAGAGGCAACAGGGGACAAGGAAAAAGGAGCCGGGGGGACGGGGAGTAAGAGAGGTGGGCGCACCTGGGATGAGGATAGGTGAGCATGTCCCGTTAGTCACGAAAGAAAGGATATGGAGAGGAGAGTATGTGGATATATTTGCACTGGCAAGCCGGGAGGCAGTGGCAAGGTATGAGGAATTGGAAAGAATAGCTAAAAGTGAGATGGCAGCTGCCATAGTCCTATTAGGCAGAAAAGAGGATGACAAGATTACAAAAGGGAAGACTTGGGATGGGTGGTTTATGGGTTTTGCAATTTTTTCAGCCATCGTACTGGAGAGAAAACCGGAGCTGGCCATCCCGCTCATTACTTACTCATTAATAATAAGGCGGGCAAAAGCAAAAGGTGGGGTAGGTTGGATATACTACGACAAATATTTTTGTCAACGGATGGCATCATTTAGAGATGTAAGGTGGGACACCAAGCAAATAGACCTATGGACAGATCACGTGACGGATCAGTCCACAGCAGAAGGTGGGTGGGGCAGAAGGGTTTTGACGCCGCAAAAAAGCTGCTGGGCTTATAACAGGGCCAGCTGCTCGTGGCCTCAATGTCGTTTTCAACATACCTGCTCAAGATGTGGAGGGGGGCACCCTGCTAACAGGTGCAGAATGGCGGTGGTGCTTGGAACACAGGGACAAGGGGGACACGGAGTGGGTCAGCAGTTTTTCCGGGAGGACCCCGGTTTTAGGGGACACACATGGAGCAGGGGAGGGAGGGGCCGGGGAAATGGGGGTAGAGGGGGGCAAAGTCAATGAAAATAGGGAGAGCTGGCAGACAAGAAGGAAAGGGGCAAAAAAGGGGAATGGGTGGCGCACCAAGGAGCAATTTAGTATGACCAGGAGCCCCATCAACCTGGTGGCATGGACAGTCTGCCTGGATAAATATCCGGACGCGCACATGCAAAAAATGATTTTAAATGGTTTTGGTGCAGGTTTCTCCCTGCAGTTTAGGGGGCCCAGACAAGCAAGGGAAGCAAGCAACCTGGGGTCTGTAAAAGGGAAAGAGGAGACGTTAAGGAGAAAGATTGAGAAAGAAAGGGTAGCAGGCAGGGTTGAGGGCTCTTTCGAGACCCCCCCACTGGAAAACCTGTGGATATCACCTCTGAGCTTGGTACCCAAGAAACAGGAAGGTGAGTTTAGGATGATTCATGATCTGTCTTATCCTGAAGGGGAGTCAGTGAATGACTTTATCAGTGAAGAGCATAGTAGGGTGACATATGCAACCCTAGAGGATGCGGTTCGGATAATCCGAGCCACAGGTGATGCATGGATGGCAAAAGCAGACACTGAATCTGCTTTCAGACTGCTTCCAGTCAGAAGGAAAGATTGGGACCTATTGTGTTTTAAAAATGAGGGACAGTATTATTTCAACAAAGCAATGCCAATGGGATGTTCCGCTGCATGTGCAATGTTTGAGGCATTCAGCATGTGTCTGCAGTGGATATTCCAGGAAAAAATGGGTTATAGGTCGGTCATCCATTGCTTGGATGATTTTCTCCTCATTTTAGAAGGGAGAGAGGAGACGCAAAGGATGCTAGAAAAATTTCAGGAATTATGCCGGGAATTGGGAGTCCCATTGGCACCTGAAAAAACTGAAGTGCCCACCAAGGTTATGGAATTCCTGGGGATTGAGATAGATGCCACAAAAGAAGTTTTTAGGTTGCCAGACAAGAAAGTAAGGAAGCTGAGGGAGCTTGTTCGGGTGCATGCCAGCAGGAGACGGCTTCAGCTAAGACAGGTGTAGCAGCTGTTAGGACACCTGAACTTTGCATGCAGGGCTATAGGACCAGGAAGGGCATTCACTAGGAGACTGGCCAGTGTGACAGCTGGGATTACCAGGCTTCATCACTGGGTTGATCTGAATCAAGGGGTGAGAGAGGATTTTGGTATATGGGAGGAGTTTTTAAAAAAATACAATGGGTGTTCATTTTGGCAGGAGGAGTGGCTGTACAACACAGACCTGGACCTCTACACGGATGCAGCGGGTGGGACAGGCATGGGAGGTTACTGTATTTTAGGGGTAGATGGTTCGCTGAACCATGGCTGGTCAGTTGAATAAAGGATGGAAAAGTGAGAGACATAACGCTACTGGAGATCATGCCTATATGGGCATGTACCTTAGTGTGGGGGGAGGAATTGCAGGATCAGAAAGTGACATTTTGGTGCGACAACAGAGCAGTGGTGCATGCACTAAATAACAGGGGAGCCAAGTCTGAGACAGTCACACAGGTATTATGACAGTAAGTTTTAAGGGCCCTGCAGCTGAATATGTCTTTCAGAGCAAAACACATAGAAGGGGTACGTAATATCCTGGCTGACAGTCTTTCCCGTCTGCAGCTGGACCATTTCCGGAAGCTGCAGCAGAAGAGCGCAAAACACCCATTCCAATGAACATCTGTGGCATTGGCAGGAAGGAGCAGAAATGTTGTTCTGCAGCTCATGGGCACCCCAGACTCTGAGGGCATACGATGGGGCCTGGAGGGTTTTTCAGGCTTTCAGGGCAGAACACCAGATGGAGCTAAGTGGGCCACTCTTAGAGGAGCAGTTAGGTATGTTCACAGTGGAACAATGGCAAAAGAGGACGGCTCACACCACGATGGGGGTGTATCTGGCAGGGATCAGCTTGATATGCAGCCTAAAAGGCTGGAATGACCCTACAAAATCGATGCTCATCAGGAGGATGATACAGGGATGGGGTAGGTTGAAGCGAGGACCGGGGGATAATAGGAGGCCAATAGGTGAGCGGTGGCTCATGAAGTTAAAAGAGGTGTTGCCGGTGGTATGCAGATCAGGGGATGAGGCTCAGCTCTTTCACACAATCTATGTGGTTATGTTGGCAGGGGCTATGAGAGTAAGCGAAGTAGTAGGGCATGGAAGAGATGACATGGAAGGCGGAGTGGAATGGGACGATGTGATTTGGGGGACAAGTGAGATAAAAATCAGGCTTAAAAAGTCAAAGATGGACCAAAAAGGGCAGGGGTGCATAATAACTCTGAAGGGACAGTCAGAAACGGCTTTATGCCCAGTACAGGCCCTGTGGGTTTTCACCACAGGGCATAGAGTCAGGTCGGGGAAGTTATTTGTGCATGGGGATGGAAAGTGGGTCACCAGCTATCAAATTACAGTTGTGCTTAAAAAGGCCATGGTTTTTTTGGGGGAAAACCCAGCAAATTATTCTTCCCATTCGCTTTGGATAGGGGTGGCCTCCCAATGGGCGGCGACAGGTGAGCATGTGCAGGACATTTTGATAAAAGGCCACTGGCGATCAGCCAGTTATAAAAGATACATTAGAGATCTAAGTTAAAAAAAAAGAGAGAAGGGGGAGAAGGGAGGTGGGGTGGCGGGATAATGGGGGGAGAGCACTGAGATGGCACGTAATTTAATGAATGTTCTTTGCACCCCATAGGTAGAGGGAGGAGCACGGAAGTCTGAATCTGCGGCCATTCCTATATTTACTGGGCTGGTAAGAGAGCAGAGACAAAAGCTGGAGGAAGGCAATTGTACCAGGATGCAAGGCAGTGTAGAGTGATATGGCATGGCCTACGAGGGATGAGATGGGCTCAGCTTTTGCCCACATTGAAGGAGCTCAGGAGATGGCAGCCCAGTCCAGACCTAATTATTTTACACCTGGGGGGCAAGGACCTGGCAGACAGACCTTGGGTGCACACATATTTGCAGATAAAGAAGGACCTAATGGTAATAAAGCAGTGGTGGTCTCAAGCAGGCCTGGCCTGGTCAGATATGATACCATGAAGGGTATGGAGGCAGGAACACAGCCACAGGGCAGTGGAGAGAGCCAGGAGAAAAATGAATAGACAGGTGGGAACATTGATAAGCAGATGGGGGGACAGGTGATTCTGCGAGGGGTAGAAGAATGGGTGTATGACTTCTACAGGGCAGATGGGGTACACTTGTCAGATATAGCAACTGACATGTTCAATGCGGAAACAATGAGTTTCACAGAAGACTGGAGAAAGCAGATGGAAGTTTTAGAAAAAAGAGAAAGAATGAGGGGTGAGGTTGTGTTTTGTCACCCAGGAAATAGGAAAAAGGGAGCCCTCTGAAGGGGAAGCCAGTCATCCAGCCGAAAGCTGAAGACTGGCTAGTGGGGAAAAGAGGGGATGGGATGGGGAAGAAGAAAAAAGGAATAACACAAGAGGAGGAAGAAGAGGAAGGAGAAAGCGGTCTCGGTTTTCACCGTTACCTAACTGCAAAGGAGAAGAAGAAGGCACCCAGGTTTTTGCCTGGGGGTGGATGATCAGAGAGAGATATATGGATGGGAATAAAAATGGACACTATGGCAATATGATAATAAAGAAATGGAATATGGATTTGTGAATATGAATAAATTAATTGCCAATCTGAGCACAACAACAAACAAAGGTCTCTGTGTTTTGTGAGGGAAAATGGGGGAATCTGGGACAATAAGTGAAACAGTACAGTTAGACAGTACAGATAGATCTAATTTTTGTTGCATTATTCAACATTTTTTCAGGGGGCACAAACTAGCAGGACAGTTTAAAGGAAAGAACAGACAGAGGACGGGAACTGGTTAAACAGTAACAGGGATTTAACCTGCTTTAATATTTTGAAGCAGGTGACAAATGGCAAGCTCACCAAATGCCACTACCATCGGGACCATTCCCTCCAGCAGTTTCTCCTAATTGGAGAGGATCATTGTAATATCCTGTTCCATCTCTGTGTGCTGGTGACAGAGGCCCCCCACTTCGTCCCTTTGGCTAGTGAGCTCCAGTGCTGATGTTATTGCTGCTGGAGATGTAGGTGCTGCTGGTGCTCCTGCTTCAACAGCTTGATGCAGAACTGAGGGGGAAGCTGCTTCAAGTGGATTTACCAAATATCCCACTATGTGAATCAAACTTCCTTGATACCCTGTTCAACACACCTCTGTTGGCATAGACTGACCACCACCTCCACCACCACTGCTCACCACTTTCCTCTGTTGCTTCTTCCACCTGGCCTGATGTTTTATTTTTAAATGTGTTCTTTGACCTCCAGGACACAGCTAGATACCCTGCTGCTCCAGCTGACCAGTGCTTTGCATATATTACAGGTGACTATGGTCACTAGGGTAAATGATATAAAAAAGATCCCATGCCAGGGATGAGTTGAGTTACTGCTAGTATGGTTAAGCTGCTGCTGCTGGAGAAACAGAGGAGCCCAAAGATGATGAGAGGATCCTCGGTGGGGTGGAGGGAAATGGTGCTGGTGGTAGAACCATGATGGGGGAGACATGCCAGGAGGAACAGATGTCTGCTGTTCCTCACTATTACTTTCTGGCTCCCATCAGTGCTGGTCTGGGGCAAAACTCTTCTCCTGCTATAGGCATGGCCCTGTTGGAGGATCAGATGGAGCTGCCACTGCCACTGCTGCTTCGTGATGGTTTTGAAGAGGTAAAGGGTATGGAGGGTGTTCCTCAAAAAAGACATAATGGCAAAGAGCTATGTCACCACCACAGGTGCAAACACCTCCATGACAATGACTCTTCATCACAAATTCCAATCCTAACAGAAAAAGAGAGAGAAAGCAACAGAATGCATTCAAGACAATGAGGCAAATAAAACTAACAAATAGGTATAAAAAAGAGACTCAAAATAAAGATTAACTATTAAAATAGTTTTCACTAACTATAACAGATAAAGAAATTGCTGTAAGCAGCATTTGAAATATATATTTTCTCTGTGTACAGAACAGGATCTTTCCACTCTCTTTGTCTGACTTGACATGAGAAACAGGAAGCAAGTCAAGCAGTCACTGCAGCAAGTTGTACCATGTGACTTACAGAAGCTCTTCTGTGTGACCTTTAGAGAAGCTATTTACCAAAGCCTCATTTTCACAAAAATTCACCTTTGCAACACCAAAGGAGAAGTTATAAGGTGAAGTCTTGAGGCAAAGTTAGAAAGTCATAAATTTATAGCTTAGGGATATGGCTATGGTGAATATTTGGTGTAAAAATATTGAATATCACCAACATTATAAGCCTGCATTTGCAAAATTCAATATAGCCTCATAACATTTTTACATTTTTACACTAAATTAAAAAAACACACCCTTTTTTTGTCTCCCCCCCAAATGAATAAGGTCAGTGAAAATTTTCAAGTCCTGTCCAAATGTTGATTTCATGCATGGACCATGAAATCATGTTTCAGGATTTACAGCCTTGTAAATCATAGTTGCATATCATTTATATGTTAGCTGACTCTCTCATAGAGATGAGTAAAATCTGCAAATTTCATCGTGTGAAATATTTCACAAAATATGCGCATTTTGCAAAATATTTTGTGAGTGCAAAATGTGAACTTCAGCAGGCAAAATGCGGAATTTCACTGGTAAAATGATGAATTTTGCCCTTAAATGACAGAATTTTGCTACTCACAAGTGAAATCTCACCATTTGTGGGTGAAATTCCACATTTCGGAGGCAAAAGTCTGCATTTTGTACCCGCAAAAAAAGTTGCAGAATGAGCAAACTTTGCAAAATATTTCACACTTTGAAATTCACGATTTCACTGGAATATTGCTGGCAAAATTAAATTTTGCTGCATCTCTAATCTCTCAACAACAAAAAAATACTAGAAACTGGTACAGAACAGAACAATGTCTGCTTATGTCTTCATCATAGTAACATATGAATATGGCAATTTAACTTGCCTTTATATATTTAAACCTGTTAAGATTCATTTAATAACTAAAGTATGTTTTCCATCTAGAACAATATACAGATTAACATGTTTAAACCTGTTTAGTATATCTGTTTTATAACTGAAGTATAGTTTCCATCAAGAACAGTGTACTGACTAATTTCTCTAATGCTGCATCTATCAGGGGAGTGTCTTCTGGACAATGATAACTAGGCTGTCAATGGGAAAGAACTGCTAATATGTATTTGTAGTAGTAAGAAGCAGTAGTAAAATGCATTTATTTGAGATGCAATCAATTGAGCCAAGGTTCATTTTCAATGTCTTCCCATTAGCAGTTACAAGTAAAGCTGCTAAGTACAAACATACAACAAAGATAACTACCACATAACATTTTCTGAAATATACATTATCACTATTATGTCTCACAAACTATGCATTATTAATATTATAATATATCTTACCAAATATACAGTTTTACTATTACAAAAAAAATTCATACAAAATAGTTTTACTATTACAGCTTATCTTACAATAAACAGTGTAACTGTAACAAATCTTATTAAATACTATATACTATCAAGTTATTACAACAAATCTTAACAAAATATAATGTACTACTGTTGCATGATTGGCCTAGATCCATTTATGCGGGTTCATATTGTATATGCTGTAATGGACTTTAGAATCAAGACACTGTCCTTTAATAGGGCTCCTTAAAATAACTACAAAATAGCCAGAATTTCTATAATGGCTAGAGTAGATCTGGTATGTCTCCAGATAAGGGAGACAGGTATATGGCCAGGAAGGCATAAAATATCCCACTGTAGGTTTCCATGACAGAAAGAGGTCAGGAGATGACCTGGGGGTCAGGGGTTAAGCCAAATGCATGGACCAGATGTTACTGGGGTTGACATGAAACCTGACATGGAAGCACATTACTACCTGCAGGATAAGGCAAACTGTTGCACCCTAATATCTGTGTTGTCTTGGAACTGTTCACGCCACCCAGAGGGAAAAAAGGTGAATGTGTCCTAAAAATGACTATCGTGTTTATTATCAGACACATATGTTGAATTCAGAGCAGTTGAACAGTTTTTAGTTTTGAGTCAGGTAACTTGACCAATCTGGCATATACTTTTACAGCAGAAAGTATATGTGTAGGCCTGAAAAACTATCTAAAACCAAACCTGAGTGTGTGGAAATTAGACTTTTCACATACTGAACAGATAATTCTGATTTTATGTCAGAATTTTGGAAATCAAGACTTTTCACCAAGGAAGCATCTGAAGACTTTTTAAAAGGACATTTCAGAGAGCTGACTTGGAATTCAAACTTGCTACAAAACTGTTGCTTAAGGACTCATCTCTACTAAGACATTAAAAATCTTGTTTGGACTCTAACATCAAAACAAGGTATAGTTTAGAATAACAGTATCTAGCATTTTCTGTAAACCATCCAGTTTTAATTTTGTTATTGTCTGCATTTCAAAGTTCTTCCAAACTGTAGAATTTTTTGTATTGTTTTTATTTTAAGTAAACTTTTGTGATTTTCTTATCAACTCTGTCTGGAATCTGATTGTGTGATCTAACATTTTAACAGAAGGGTTTTGAAAAGACTATGTGGCTTGAAAGATAGTACCGCTTCACTATTGTACCAAACTACTTAGGCAAGAAGTAGCCAGTGGCCATGGTGTGTTTCAAACACTGAATATAGTGCAGAATCAAGGGAATACAAAACTACAGTTTTCACCCTTCCACTGGAAAAGGAAGCTTGGTGATTCTTCCTGAACCCTTACACCTGCTCACGAGTTCTTGAAAAGGGGGATCCTCTCTGGAAACAGGAGGTCCTACCCAGCAGCCTGGGAGTTTGGGGGCCAGGGACTCATGACAACTACTATTACAACTGTTAGAAAATATGAAGTGTTACTATTACAATAAAGCTTACTATTATTATTACAACAAATCGAACAAAATATACATTGTCATGATTAAAGCAAGTCTATATATCTACAGTTAGTATTTCTGCAAGATTTATAAAATATATAGTGTTAAGAGTAATGCCAACTGCAATTAGAGTGACTTTGGAAGTTTAGGCAAAAAATATTTGGAGTAGAAGTTGTAGTAGTAAAAGTGTTTATTTTGACAAGGAAAAAATACTTTAGAGACAAAGGACCCTATTTTCAAAGTTGTCCTGTATACATATCTAAGTTTCCACATGTAATATACATCAATTAAAATGTATATGATGGGGGCTATGTTCAATGGGATGGGAGCTATGTGACAAAAGGCATGTATCCCACCTGTGCATCTGTGGACAATTGCACCCCCAGCAGCATTCACAACCACCAGCCACCTGTCCATGACCCTGCCTCCCCAGCATGTGGGCACACACAGGTTCACACAGGGTGGCCATGGGTGGAGCAGCACACCTGGGTGGGCATCCAATGGGATGTCCATCCTGGATCCCTCAGTGGATTCCTTATGCATTGGGAGGTGCATTGGCTGCTCTCCCCTGTGACTGTCTGCATGGCTGGTGGCCATGGAGGTGAGAGATGGAATGTGCTGCTGGCCGTGTCATGCCCCTGAACTGATGGGGTGGTATTGGGGGGTGGGTGGCAGTGCCAGGAGGGTGTGTGGTGGGTTAATACAGCCCAACACACCATGTTCGGTGGGGCCAGGATCTGGAGCACAAGGAGGCAGAAGTGGGCTAGCGGTGCTGTATGGGGGGGGGTGTCTGTGGTCCAGGGACTGTCGCCCCCAAGAGTGTGTGTAGGGGGTTTGCATACACAGAGATGGTGGGGGGCATGGCTGGGTGCTGGGGTCGGTGACCCCAGGTGGCCTGTGTCTATGGATGCCAGGGTCCCCTTGGTGTTGGATGGAGGCATGGGGTAAACAGGGGGCTTATGGTAGGGTTCTCTCTGGCATAACTCACAGCCACCTCTCCACCCCCGTGGCCAGCACTATGTGCCATTGTGCATCACACATAGTGCTGGCATGCACGCACTTCCCCCTGTGCATTGAGGTCCATGTGGGTGGGGGATCAGTGCATAGGGGCTGTGTGTCTCCCTTTGTGCATTCCATGCAGGGGGCGCAATGGGTGCGGAGTGTCTCCATGCCTCACATACATGGCATGGAGGCACTCTGCACCTTTGTGCATAGGGCCTAATATAAATAAGTGAATGTAGCATATATTTAGGTACAATAAGTTATAATTTAAGGCTGCACACCATTAATTCTGTATCCCAGCCTAAATTTGTTTCTAGTTGACTTTCAATTTTTCAGTCTTCAGCTATGCCAGCTCAATACTTTCAACATTTGTGTTATTCTTATTTTTCATTTGTGTATAAGATAAGCTTATCTAGGGATTTGGAGATTTGTTAAGAAGAAACGGGAATAATTGTGTAGTCTTCAAGAAAAACACACTTTAGCACTTTCAAAACATTCTTTTTTAAACAGCTTTACAGATATTTTATTTGCAGACAAACCATTTTAATGAGATGAAATAAAGCTTATTCTATAGTGCTTTCCAATGTCCAGAAAAAGACATGAATAGTTAGGCCAATACTAGGCCAGGACATAGACAGGATGGAATCAGTCCAGATGAGGGCAACTATAATGGTGCAGGGTCTGCACCAGAAGCTATATGAAGAGAGACTAAAGGAGCTTAATATGTATACCCTCGAGGAAAGGAGGGAGAGGAGGGACATGATAGAAACTTTCAAATACCTCAAGGGAATCAACAAGTCCAAGAGGGTAGCATCTTTCAGAAAAAGAGATGTGCAAGAACAAGGGGGCACAGTTTAAAGATGGGAGGGTGGATCAGGGGTAATGTGAGGAAGTTTTTTTTCATGGAGAGGGTGGTGGACACATGGAACAGCCTTCCTGAGGAGTTTGTGGGGTCAAAAACAGTGGGGGGATTCAAGAATGCATGGGACAGACATAAGGCAATTCTAGAGGGGGTAGGAGAAAGTAGGCTGTTTGTTAACTAGGATCTGCAGCTTATCCAAAACTTAGTGAACTGGTTAGACTAGGTGGGCCAAACAGTCCTTATCTGCCGCTAAAGTGTACGTTTCTGTTTCTATTTTACTATTTTAAATCAAAACTTGTTCCATAAAAACAAAGGATTTTTAAATACATTCTAATAGGTAATTGTAATCATGTCAGCACTGAGCTGGAATTTTACACTATTTGAAGAAGATAAAAAATAATTCAAACAATGCTGAAAGGAAGGATTGCAGCTGCAAACTCTCCAGAATGTAGAGAGCGATTTAAGGTTATTCTAGAGGTTGGTGGAGAAGCAACTGGCTTCCATGATAGCTTTGGTACCTGCATTGTGGATCCATGTATACCACAATAAGTCATCTGGGGTGCCAGAAGCTTTATACTGGCACATCACAAAGCCAAGAGTAACTTGAAGCCTGCAATATGATTTGTGGAAATGTAGGGAAGATGGGAGAGTTAAACATTTTCCATGGGGACATGTTTGTCCCTGATGGATGTGAATTCAAAACTGAGGAAAGAGAGCGCTGCATACATGTCAATGGATGCAGAGATAGGAGACCAGTTGATGGACCTAAGGTCATCTAGCAGGTTGACCAGGTTAAGTAATCTGAAAAAAAGGCACATGTACTTAGGAGGAGCTTAAGGGTGGTGGGTTTTCCAGACACAGTAAACCATCTAGTGGCCAATGATGGTGTCTGTTAAGATGCCAGATTCCATATTACAGTGAGGAAGAGAGGCCCCATCAATTAGTGAGTGCTTAGAGAAGTTGGTGCTATGTTGGGCAGGTTCAGATATATGTTGTGTGAGATTTAGGGCTTAGGTTGGTTGGGCAAACATAACACATTTGTGATCCAGCCTAAGGTGGTGTTCACATTTATAAAGACACAGTAAACCCCCTTAGGCCACAAAGTGTTACTAGTTTAAAAAACATGTCATAATTGGTCACATTTTGTTAGAGATTGCTGATATAGCTGGTAGTCCAATTCTGTTTCCTTTTTAAAAGTGAAAGATAGACTACTCACCACACTGGTGTTACCGTACAAAAAATATGTTTGTTCCCAGTCCTCGATCAACTTCCACAGCATCTTTCCTGGACTTTGGAACACCCCATCACAGTCTAGCCTCTCATGATACAGTGGGAGTAGAAGAGACTATTGTGTCATGAATAGCTGCAATGTTAAGGGGTGTTTTCAATGTTCAGAAAGTATGGAACAAAAGCAGCTCATTGATTTGAAACAAAACAGGATTTGAGATAATTACACCATTAGTGCATATTTCAGTTCCACTAATAAAGAAAAGATAAAACAAACAACCAGCGACACCAAAGAATTTCAGAGAGATAAATAACAATAAAATGTGGATCAACTTGAAATAATATGATGCAAAAAGGGTTGACAGTTTCCCTTTAATACCAGTCTGGACATGTTTATAACTGAATCAGAAATTTTGGGTACATCTACTGTGCTGGCAGGAGAGGGTGAAAAACTACTGGGTCAAGTGCCCCTGATATTAAAATGTGTTTATGCAAGTGCAGGCATGTGGGATGATTGATTTTGATTGATAGCCGTGCTGCTCATAATAAACCTATAATATATGAGCAGTGAAACTGTTTTGATTCCATGACTAACCCAGACTGCAAATTAAGTAATAAATGGGGCCAAATAACCAACAAAAGTATCAGACTAGACATAAGAAGAAACTGCATTGTGGTCACATGGAGAGGTTTATGAAAAATGTTGTTCCATGGGCAGTACAAATCATTTGATTAGGTTAATAATACAGGGAACCACGTTTGGTAATGATTCTATTTGTATTTTCTCAAGGTAAGAAAAGGTTAAGGATTAATTTCCTGACCTAATGTATCTGCAGATTGGTATTTATAAACAATGTTTATAATAAACACACTTTTGTGTTATGGTATGCATTTGAATGTCAACAGAAAGTAGTACACATTTTTCTTTCATTCTGCCACTCCAGTCTATTGGCTCTGGACTTTTGAATAAAGAGGATGTTTTGTACTGAAATAGTGTCTGTAAGGTTTCTCTATGTGTATGCACCATTTGCCTTTTTCACTTTTGTATTAACTTCAGTCCATTTTTTCACTTGATTGCCATGTATGGATAAAATATTATTTGTTCCTTTGAAGATTGAGGAACACAGATATTCTGAAAACAATTTAAACTGTTCACCTTTGACATGATTTAATCTCTTTTTTATTTCCAGCCACAGCATTGTGTTTGATTCTTCAGTAGATTAAAATATCTATTGACTAACACAACTCGCTTAAACATGAGTTTAGATTATTTCATTTTGTGGACTGCAGTACATTGTTAGACAAACAGAAATGAATTATGATGTACTTGGCATCAGCAGAACAATCAGATGTTATATAGTCTCATAGTCTCTGCTAGTAGCATCAACACTGCTTTCCCGGGAAGTAAACATGTGGTTACCAGTAAATGCCCATGAAGTTTACTGAGTAGGAGTTTGATTATGTTTGACTTTTTAACTCACATAATCAGGTGAAAACACACCTTACCTAATTAGGTGTAACAAGCAGCTTAACTTTCATTGATGTTAAACAGATCAGTATACAGGCCCCTATGCATGATCCCATGGAGTGGCTATGTGCCGCATATCTTGGGCATGCAGCCACTCTTCACCCAGTGCACCCCCCATGCCCGATGCACCAGTGAGGGATGTGCAGCCCCAATGCACCCAATTCCCAAAGTCCATGGACTGCACCATGCAGGGGACAGGCTAGGGGAATGCCATTCACAGTGGTGTGTAGAGTTGGCAGCAGGGGTGCAGAGAAGGGTGCAGGGTATGCAAGGGAGAAACATACAGTTAAAGTACCAGGGCACATCCTTCCCCCATTTTGCAGCATTTAAATCCTGCAATTTATTAAAAGTAACTCCAATGTCCTTACTTTTCATACTTTTTGGAGGGGCTCTTAGTTCTCATTATCCAGATGAACCATGATTAAGCCTGACCACTTCGGCAAAGTGACCACCTCCATCGGTCAGGTAAAAAGCATCACATTTTAACTTGCCATATCAGAGCTGTGGTTTCCTTTCTTCCACTATTCTTAATGAAAAGACTACTCTCCTGTCTTCATTACTTACAGTGTGCTCTAGCCAATGAAAGGCTCACAGGTATTTAATAGGGAGCTTGCAATTAGAGGAAGGCCACAATTATCCTACATTCAAATCAGTACAAAAGGTTTGCAAGCTCCACCCCTGTATTTACAATACAACTTAGTAAAATTAGTGGGGTTGCTCCTGGTGTGAGTGACCAAACAGAAACATACAGTTAAAGTACCCCCCCCATTTTGCCTGACCACTTCCGCTCTGATATGGCAAGTTAAAATGTGATGCTTTTTACCTGACTGATGGAGGTGGTCATTTTGCCTAAGTAGTTAGGCTTAATCATGGTTCAACTGGATAATGAGAACTAAGAGCCCCTCCAAAAAGTATGAAAAGTAAGAACATTGGAGTTTTTAAAAAAATTGAAGGCTTTAAACGCAGCAACATTTGGGGGGGGGGGGGTGTGCCCTGGTACTTTAACTGTATGTTTCTGTTTGGTCACACACCAGGAACCACCCATCATATTTTACTAAGTTGTATTGTTAATACAGGGATTGAGCTTGCAAATCCTTTGCATTGATATGCAAGGGAGAATCCTGCCATAAGCCCCCTACATGCCCTGGACACACATTGGGTCTCCACCCAGATGGGGTGGATAGCCTACACAACCACCGGCAGCACTACAGCCATACTGTCCTATGATTACTGCCTGGTGCCACCTGCCCCAGCACACATCAGTGTGTGTCCCCTACCAGGTACCCCCCACCCACCCAACACACAAACCACACAGTGGCACTGGCCCAAGGATGCTGCCCCCCAAACAGCACCACTGGCCCACCCCACCACCAGTCCCCCAAGGTACATGGAGGGGTACAGTGCCCCTCCAGCACCACTACCAAGTGACTCCCCATCCTGTTCCTGTACACCATTCTGGTGCCGCATCATGGGAGAGCCGGTGGCTTTGTCCTCCTCTCACCAACACAGCTGTTGGCAATTGGGCATCCATGGGGCATGCTGTTAATGTGCACCAGCTGCATAGGTGATTCACTGAGGGATACGGAGTTGGATGCCTGACTGGGTCCATGACTCTGCCCCAGGAACCCTGCAGAGTCTTTCACTGGGGGGTGGTAGCAGACAGGTGGTGGCTGGTGTTGAATTCCACCGGTGTACACCTGTCCACAGGTGCAGACCTCCACAGGCAGGATATGTGCTTCCTGCACATAATTCCCACCCATTGGTGCATAGGGGCAACAGTTAGTGTAGCAGAGTGATACTGATCAATGTTTTAGCCAGTTTATTAGAACTGCTGTATTCAGATATACAGACAGTGGAGCTCAGCATCAGGTTCACTCATGTCAGTAAATATCTTGAGTGGTGAACAATTGAGAAAGTCAAGGTCATCAATTTGCACTTGCCTGTCTTCTAGCAATTTGCTAGCTTGGTACTAGAACCCATAGGCTAAAGGCTTGTGGAGATACATGCACAGCACTGTTTCTGTAGAATAACACCTGCTGACTTTTCAGCAACACTGCAAATGAGTATGTACATTTTAGCATATTAAAACATTGACATAAAGTGAAACCAAGCAATACAAACTAATTGTGACTGAGAATATTGTGACACTAGACTCTGTATATCTTAAGTCTTGTCTGAATCTGATGCTAGGCATTACTGTATAGCAACTGATTCTTTAGCTGCCAAAAAAATTCAGTTGGTAAGATGAAAGGTCACCATTTCCCAGAAAGATTTTTTAACATTTTTTTTTAAATTTGAATTATGATGAAATGATTTCTCTTTTTGATGAATGGGAAGAGGCTTTCTCCTATGTGATCATGTTTTTTTTTTAGTAATTTTTTCAGTTTTTGTCCGTTTTCTCCCTGGAACCCGGCATGTAGGCGCGTGTGCATGGTGGTGCAGGTGCAAATCAGGTACCAACTCAGCCCTTGCCACCCCACCCCTGACTATTGCCACTGCCCCCTCCTGTCTATGCTTCCCACCGGAACTACAGGGGATGGGCAACCACCCCAGGAGCGTAGACCTGCCAAGCAGCCACTCAATCCTGCTCCCTGCCTCCTGCCCATGCTGACTCCCCAATGACCTGAGGTCATTTCTGAACCTGAGTCACCGGCATAATGTGAAGTAAGGCATCCAGTGCCTCAGCCCTCAGCACCACCAGGCCGACCATGACCATGGTTTTAACATAAACAAGCTTAATCACTAAAATTCTATTTCTATTGCTCACTATTCCATTCCAGTTAATAATCTCTCTAAACCATACATCTTATAAGAAAAATCAATACAATTACACATACTCAAATAGAGTTATCTGACTGGTTCACAGACAGGTGAACATTTTCCATAACATCAATGATTACATAAGTTTCCCAGTTATTTCACAGAGTGTAACATCATAATCATTTTGGAAATTAAGTAACCTACTCCAAAGTGTGTATACTTGTAAAATATATACACTTATCAGAGGTGTGGGATGATAGAGAAACAAAGTTTGTGAGAGATGCCTATTTCATCAGGGGTGCACGTACGACTTTTGGGAGGGTGTGAAGTGCAAGTACAGATTTCACTGAGGGACAAAGGGTTGCAAGTGCTCATTCTGAGAGTGGTGTAGCTATGCAAGTATAAATGTTGGGAGGGGTGCAAGTACAAATATTGGGAGGTGTACAGGGGTACAAGTAAACATTTGAAAGGGTGCAGTGGTACAAGAGCAAATTCTGGGAGGGGTACAGGGAAATAAGTTCATATTTTGACAGATGTGCAGGGGTATAAGTACAAGTGTTGGGAGATCTGTGGTAGTACAAGTACACATTTTTTTGGAGAGGTGCAAGTGCAAAGTTTGGGATGGGTGCAGGTGTGGAAGAACACATTTTGGCTTTGGCAGGATGCAGGAGTACAAGTAAAAATTTTGGGAGGGGTGCAGGGGTACAAGTACACATTTTGGGAGGGGTGCGGGGTTACAAGTACAAACTATGAAAAGTGTACAGGGGTATAAGTAGAAATGTTGTGATGAGTGCAGGGCTGCAAGTACAAATGTTGTGTGGATGCAGTTGTCCAAGTACACATTTTGGGAGGGGCACTGGGGTACAAGTACACATTTGGGGGGCAAAGGGAGGGATGTAAGGGTACAAGGACAAATTTGTGGAAGGATGCTGGCATGTAAGTACACATTTTGTGTGGGGCATAGGGCTGCCAGTACAAGTTTTGGTTTGGGTATGGGGTAAAATTACAAATTTTTGGAGGGGTGCAGGAGAAGAAATACACATTTTAGAGTGGTGCAGGGGTAGAAGTAAATATTTTGGGAGGGGTATGGGTACAAGTACAATTTTGGAAGGGGTAAAAGTATAAATTTTGGAAAGGGTTCTCGAGCACAAGTATAAATTTTGGGAGGGGTGCAGGGGTAGAAGTACAAATTTTGGAAGGGGTGCAAGAGTGCAACTTCCAATGTTGGGGGTTGGGGTACAAGTGCAGTTTTGGTGAGGGATGCAGAGGCGTAAATACAAATTTCCGGACAGGTTCAGGGATACAAATGCACATTTTGGAAGGGTGCAAGTTTCAGTGTCAGAAGGAATGTAGGGGTAAATGCACATGGCAGCGTGCAATAAAGTATTAAGATTGATAATGCGTGCAGAAAATTGGATTCATATTTGGATGGTTGCAGGAGTAAAAGGGCAAATTTTAAGGGGCAAGGGTAATAGTAAAATCATTAAGAGGATGCAGTAAAAGAGGTGCACCACATTTTAAGAAAGATCAATAAAGGTCTAACATTAGAAATAGATGGTAGCATTTCAAATTAGGAAGAGGTGCAATACTGACAGGTAATCCTGGAGGAGAGGGAAGGGCTATGTTGGTCACTCACTCGGGGTTGGGACGAGGGGGGGAGCAGGGTGGTGGTGGACTACCTGCCAGGGTGGTTGGGTGGGGGGTTCACCATACACCAGGGAATGAGGATATTTTATTTTTTATATGGAGGGGCAATCAGCGAGTTGGGGGGGAACTAGACACCAACATTTTTTATATGGGTCCGGCAATCAGCTGGTGTGGGGGCCACTACACACTAGGAATAAGGATATTTTATTTTTTATATGGCTGGGCAATTGGCAGGTGGGTGGGAGGACTGGACACAAACAATTTCTTTTATAAGGGGCCAGTGATTGGTGGGTGTTGGGGGGCCACTAGACACCAGGGAATGAGGATATTTTATTTTTTATATGGAGTGGCAATCAGCAGGTGGGTGGGGGATCTGGTCAGCAACAATTTTTTTATATATGGGGCCAGCAATCAGCTGGTGGGGGGCCACTAGATACCAGGTATTTTTTTCTATGGGTCCCACCATCATTGGGTGGGGAGTTACTAGACTAGACACCAGTTGTCTGATTTTATTTTTCTATGGGGCCAGTGATCAGCAGCTAGAGCACTAGAAACCAATGGCCAGGGTCCAGCAATCGGGGGGGGGGCTGTATCACTAAATAACATTTTAAATAGTGGATGGAATAAATTCTGCAGTTTAATGTATTATTGCACAGTTCAGCCCAAAAATTCAGTGGAAAAGAAGAAAAATCCACAGACCATGGTCAGAAGATTCTGATCTCACCATAGGTGAAAGTGCAAAAATTTTCGCAGAATTTCCAAAATTCCATGACAGTTCCTCCAAGGCAGAATTCGCGAGTTTCGCCCAACCCTAAATGTTACTAGATATTAAATATCTTGTGGTATATTTAACTGCAATTCAATTTCAATTTTATTTCATGAGTTATCCATTGAAACAACTTTAGTTGCCATAGTGGCCCTACACATAGTGCAATGTTGTTTGAAGTGACAAGTGAAGTCTTGCCATTTCATAATCTGATGTGCTGCATGCATACTAAGCTGTCAGGACTGTAGGGACAATGATGTCAGTCTTGGTTAAATTACATCACCTCCCCACCCAAGATTCTGCCAGCTGGCCTGAAAAAATCTGAGGGCCTTTTTGTGAAGCTATCACATAAGAGGGGCAATAAAATAGCATTTATGCAAAATAAATTACAATTCCTGTGGCCAGATTCACAAACCTTGCCCCAGGTTTTGCAATGAGTTGGCATTCACAAAAGCCCAGTGTGCACCCGCAAACTGGTTTTGTGCCAAGGAAATGTTTTGAGGCGGCAGCACTGCAAATGAGGGGGAGGGGACCTCCAAATAGTCACAGTCCCATTCACAAGACATTTTCACCATGCAAGGGCCTTTTGCAAAGGTCCCTTGTGCAGAGGAAATACCATCAAGCCAGACCATGCAGTAAATATGCACAACCCTAGTGGCTGGCAGAGGTACTGCAGCTGTCCTCATCCAATCACTGATCACCATCACAGTATATTAATACTAAATTTCCCTGGTGGTCCTGCCCCTTCCCCCATATCCAAGTTCCATCCCATTATAAAAATAAAATATCCCTGGTAGTCTAGTGATCCTTCCCCTCCCCCAATCTCTGGTCACTGACCCGTTATATGTATAGTATTTCCTTGGTGGTCCAGTGGTCCTTCCCCCATTCCCCGATCTCTGATCGTCGGCCTGTTATAGTAAAACCCATTTCCCTGGTAGTCTAATGATCCTTTCCCCTCTGCCCTGATCTCTGATCACTGGCTCATTTTATTAATAATATTTCCCTGTTAGTCTAGTGGGCCCTCACTCATCTCCAGATCTCCTATGGCCCTGTCTCCCTAGTGGCTAGTGGTCCCTTCCCCCACCGGATCCCTTGCCTGGCATATTAAAATGTCATCCCTGGTGGTCCAGTGGTCCCACCCTGACCTGAAGCTCTGGCTGAAATATAAATAGTATCCCCTGGTGGCTTGTAGTCCCTACTCCCACCTGATCACCTGCCTGCCACATTAATACTTTCCCCTGGTGTCTATTGCATACCCACATCTGGATCCCATGCATAGGACATTGAAACTATTCCCTGGTAATCTAGAGGAAACCCCTTCCCTATCCCTTGCCTAGTGACAGGAACCCTTACCATGGTGGTCTAGCGGACATGACTAAAGTTATTTATTTAGTTAAGTGTAGTGCCTGCCATTCCTGCTATATTGGTAAAACCAAAAAGAAGCTGAAGGAATGAACTGGACAACATATAAGAAGTGTCCAAAAATTGGATGATGTAAGTGTTTTGGTACTACACACAGAAATGAAAGGTAGAGAATATTGCTTTACCTTTCAAGTTATTGAAAAAAAGTATGAATCTGTGAGGGGTGGAGATTTGGATATGAAATTTCTACAAAGGGAAAAAGTTTTGCAGTACCAAATGAAATCCTATAAACATTCTGATTTAAATGATCATTTTCAATTATTTCCATATCTATGAAGCTACAATACACTAAATTGCTCCCCACATTGGTTTATATATCAAAATATATGATGGACTTCTAACTGTTCATTTTTTTACAAAACAAGTAGGCTAATCAATTTTGTATGATCAGTTGGAGAAGATTTTCAGTGTAACTGATAATGGATTATTTTTGGATAACTGTTCCCCCACCCCATCCCTTTCTTCCCTATCTAATCTGGTTATCCTTGTTATCCTACTATGCATACTAGTGGTGTGAGTGTGTTTTATATATATATATATATATATATATATATATATATATATATATATGTATGTTAGAGGCAAAACACTATGTTTAATTCATCAATTAGGGTTGTTCCACAGCAAAAAAAGCTAGGAAATTTGGGGTTAGGGTTGAAAGCACCCTTGGACCCCCAGCCCACCACCAACTGGCATCGGGTATGCGTTAGTCATTGGGCCCTAACTCTCATCCCATCACATGTGAAGAAGCTGAGGTGATATGAGAATGGGGTGAGAGTTAGGACTGATGATCCCAACATACACCCCGATGCCAGTTGGGAGGTGGGCTGAGGGGGTCCATGGGGGGGCTTTCAACCCTAACTCTGAATTTCCTAGCTTTTTTTTGCTGTGGAACAACCCTAACTGATGCATTAAATGGAGTTTTTTGCCTCCAATTTCCCTTTTTTTTGAGACTGAGGATGATAAATAATGAAAGGAATGCAGTGGCGGTAGCATGGGGCCCAAAGGGCCCAGTGCTTCTGCCACATGATGTCTTGTTACACAGTAACAGGAACTGCAAAGCAAACATAAGCAGCAACAGTAATGCACATGGCAAAGCAAACGTAAATGGCAAAGCAAACGTTAATAGAAACACAAGTGTAAAGTGACGCCAAACCAAACAGTTATGTAAATGGAGACATCAAACAGAAGTGCATACTGAACGCAACTGGTAACATACACATTCATGGGACCACAATTGTAAACACAAATGGTAACAGTGACACCAACAATAACACTCAAGTAAACAGAAACGCAAGCACATACTAAAACGCAAACTGTAACGCACACACTCATGGAATCAAAATTGTAAATGCAAATGGTTATGGTAACAGCAACAATAAAGCCAATAAAAAGAGAAACGCAAGCACATACAAAAGCACAGACTGTTACACATAAGGTCATGGTACTGCAATAGTAAACGTAAATGGTAACAGTAAAAGCAACAGTAACAACAACAGAAACGGAAATGCAAGTGCATATGAAAACGCAAACCGTTACGCACGCAGTGGCATAGACGGGAACGGTAATTCGAATGGTAACAGAAGCGCAACTGGAAACGCTAGCTGTCACAGTAACAAAAGGGCACACCCTTCTTTTCCCCAAAAACTGCATTGAAAAAACTAATTGAAAACAAAGAATGTATGCATTATAATTGACTTCAGAGCAGAAAAGTATGACTTGGAATACTAAATTGCTTATATCTCAGGAACCGTATAACATAGGGAAAAAATTAAAATTCTGTATGAATTATTACTTTCCTGGTTAGTTTTTTGCTTAGCCTCCCCATCTGGGGGGGCTAAGCACTTTTTGACAAAAAGTCTGTATCTTGCACCGTTTCTGAGCTACGGGCCCTGAAAGACGCGACGGACGTCATAATGTTATCCTATGGGACAAATCATCAAATTTGGAGTGCTGTCACTTTGTCACCCTGTAATATTTTTTCTCCAAACCATGAAAAGGCACATTTGTAGGATGTTGGCTTTCTTCCCTTCAAATTTCAGCCCAAAAGACCAAACCGTTATTTTCCAGCAGAGCGGCAAAGAATTCCTGTAATATTGAGGATGCCGTAATGTTATCCTATGTGTAAAAAGTGCCAACTTCATAGTACTGTAACTTTGCCACCCTGTAATATTTTTTGACCAATCCATTAAAAGGCACATCTGTGGGATGTTGCTTTTCTTCCCTCCAAATTTCAAGTGAAAAGACCAAACTATTTTTGAGATATTCAATGTCAAAGAGTGGCAAAATTTCCCTATCTATTCCATTATAAGAAATTTGGCCATCTTGTCCCTAATTTGTGATTAAAGATCATGATCAAAGAATTTTTAGCCTCATGATCAAAGAATTTTCAGGCTCATGAACAAAGAATAAAAAATGTAATAATTCAAAAAAATAGAATCAATTGCAGTAAACCACCACCATGGTTCAACCGAATGAAGCCCCCTGAGTAAAACCCATCCTCATTTGACTTCCTAGGACACCCCTGGGCTAAGACAATTGAATTTTAAATTGGGCCATCTTGTCCCTCACTCGCAATGCAAGATTGCAGTCAAAGAATCTCATGATCAAAGAATTTGCATCCTCACGATCAAAGAATTTGCAAGCTCACAGACAAAGAATAAGAAATGTAATAACTCAAAAAACGGGAAGAATTGCAGCAAACCACCACCAACGTGGTTTGACAGAACAATGCCCCATGAGTAAAACCCACCCTTATTTGACTTCCTAGGGCACCCATGGGCTGAGAAAAATTATTTTTTAAATTCGTCCATCTCATCCCTCGCTCATGATGCAAGATCACGATCAAAGAATCTCATGATCAAAGAATTTGCAGCCTCACGATCAAAGAATTTGCAAGCTCATGATCAAAGAATAAAAAAAGGGTGAAACATGATTTATTCACTGATTTGAACCATGCCAATGGCATGATTCAACTGAACGGACCATCCTGAGCAAAACAAGCCCTCATTTGTGCCTCTAGCCCACCCCTGAGCCGAGATATTAGTGTTTTAGGTCACGATGCAAGATCATGATCAAAGAATCTCATGATCAAAGAATTTGCAGGCTCGCGATCAAAGATCGTTAGCGAGCAGCGAATTAAGATTTTAAAAGATTATAACTCTATTTTTGACGATTTGGATGGAACCAAAGCCATGGCTTGATAGATCAGGGTCCCCTGAGTAAAACCCATTGAAGTTTTACTTCAGAAGTGACCCCTGTGCCGAGATATTTGTGTTTGTGTGATTGGAAAACTGAAAACAGGATGGCGAACCTCACAGTCAAAGAATTTTGATAATTCCTTGGAAACAAAGATTCTTGAACTGCGAGGCTGCAAATTCTTTGATCGCCAGGCAAGACCAGATGGCCAGAACCCCAATTTTTTGATCACAAGATATACTTAAAAATGTTCCCATTAACTTAGAATAGGAACTTAAAAGTGCCATAACTTTTGAATGGCTTAATATCTTTTCACCAAACAAAAAGCAGCATGTTCAGCCACCAAAGATCTTTCAAAAAAGCCATCTTGCAGAGCAGCACACCACACGATGGCTGTGCAGGACCACATTAAGAGTGCCAAAAGGTGCCTTCAAAAATGGATAATTTTGCATTTTTCAGCACTTTCGTACACGAAGACCAGCACTCCGACACAAAGGTAATTTGGCAAATCAAGAAATCTAGCGTGCCTCAACGCATGTACTAAATTTCTGGCAAATCCATTGAACGGGTCCAAAGTTATTAATGTCCAAACTTTTGACTTTAGTATGTAAGTGGCTGCTCAATCAGTAACTATAGTGGCACGACTGCACCACTATAATATATACATATATATATATATATATATATATATATATATATATATATACATATATATATATAAAACACTCACACCACTGATTGATTGATATATGTTTTTATATGAATTGTGCCTGGAATTACATGTTTATTTGTTTGTATCAATTTTATTGTATTTGTGTATATACTTTTTCTTTTGCCTGGTTTTTAGGTTGGTGCATTTTGATGATGTCATATTAGTAAGATTGCTTTATCAGTTTTTTGTGCACTGCCACTTTAAATATGCACTTTAAAATGACTATCATGGTTCCACTAACACTGCCTTGAGAAAGTGCAAGCATTGTGAGAAAACGTTTGGTTGATGGGGGAGGATGCATGGACTAACCTACTGTTGTTTTAACAATAAAGAAAGTTATCCTGGAACACAGCAATGAGAGTGTTTTTTTCTGTGAGGTGGAGACCAGGAAGCAGAGTTTGCCTGTCTGTAATAAATTATAATCCTTTTTTTTCTACAAAGCTGTTTATCTCCTTCAGCACCCTGACTGGCCCCCATCAGGGCCAGTCTTCCCAGACCCATCCCCCACCTTCTCTGGGACTTACATTTCCTGGTGGTCCTGCAACATGACCTTGGATCAGAGGCAGCTAGTAATTGGTGCGAGGCCTGCAAGAGAGCAGGCCATCACAGTTCTACAGTCAAATGGCTTTTCTTCCTATTTTCTCCCCTGTTGGGCACAGACATATGTGTGTGTCCTTGGCCTCCATGGAGACACTTCTGGCACCCAGGTGTGAGGTTCCGTGGCTAAAAGCAATACAGTCCTGGGCTAAAAACTTCGAACAGAAATAAGTAGACAAACCTAGAATTGGAAACCAGTACTACACAGAGCAATGTCCCCATATTAAAAGGTATTAGGCTGCCCCTTGCAAAGTACCTTTCCTTAGTGAAAATGAACACAGTTCACTAAATTTGGTGTACTCAAACATGTTTGGAGCAAAGTGTGAGTGCCCCAAGCACATTTGAATATAGCCCCCCAAAGCAAAAATTAGGCACTAAAATGTTCACTCAGCACAATTCACATCCCCCTGCTGGCAAACAAGAGATACAGTATCTGTCCACTGAAAACATACAGGCAGTGATGGAACCAACTCATTAAGGGCATTCCAGACCTGTTAGTGTTACAATAGGTACAATCTGAATCTACTGAAAATGAGATACTGCTTGCTAACTGATCTATCCTGGGTAACTACATTGTAAAAATGTTAAAAGCAGGACCCCAGTAAAAATACTAATCTGCATTTTACCTGTGCTACTCTACTAAATACACTAGAAAATGTGTAAAAGCAGGACCCCACTGAAAATGAAATATTGTAGCTATCCTATCCTGCTAATGACACTCACACCCTATGTGTGTGCTCAGATGTTGTAACAGCTGTGTGTGTGTGTGTGTGTGTGTGTGTGTGTGTGTGTGTTGTGCATATTTTCAAGGGGGTGTGTATGTACAGAACCAAAAACACTGTTCACTGCATTACTTTGATGTTTATGGTTTTGTTTTTTCTACTATTATGGTGTAAATGTGGGATTTTCAAATTAGGAATTTATTTATTTGAAATGTTTCACCAGGAAAGACATATTGAGGTGAAAAATAGCTCATTTGGAGATGTGTCCTGGGGGAAAGGGGAAGAGAGATGTAAGAATAACATAGGACAATAACTTATACAATAAAACATCATACAGCAATATCAATTAAACAGCACAAAATTAACATGAACGAGGTTTATTAGACAGGTAAAATTATAGGCGAACATTTTACAAGAACATGGTGGGGAATCTGTCCCATGGGTACAAGCAATAATAATTTTCAATGGTGAGGGCACTGAAAGAAGGCACGGAGATGGAGGGGAGAGAAGAGAAAGTGCAGACAAGTGAGGGAGAAAGAAGAGAGGGAAGGGGGTTGGTGAAGTGGGTGGAGGGGCAATGAGGCAGAGAAAGAGGGAAAGAGGGTAAATTGAATAGCGGGGAATGGCTATGACTCAAGGGCAGCCATGGGATGGACAGGTGTGGTAATGGAGAAAGAGGATAAGAGGATAAACTGAGGAGTGGAGAAGGGCTATGACTCAAGGGCAAGCACAGAAGGTAACAGTGTGGTCATGGAGCAGAGAGGAGAGGGAGCATTTGGAAGTGATGGAACAAATGGTTAGGGGAACAGAGTTCAAAGTTTAGGAAAGTGGAAAGAGAAGGCAGCCTGACCAGTGAAGGATTTTACATCACAGTAATACAATTAAGTCACACATTAATTCTAAATCTCTTCCCCAGTATCAGTCATTCCCCTAGTTTTAATTTTTATAAGTTAATAACTATTATTTATTTATTTATTTACTATCTTGGAATTACAACCTTTGAGTTAGGAGCTCCTTTATAAAAGTTCCACGTTGGGAAAAGGAAAGTAACAAAAACAGAAAACATATAGTACAGGGGCATTCTTTTTTTTTTGCATTATTTCTTTTTGCCCTGATATGCCCAGGATCCACTACTCCTTCATGCAGCCACAGTTCCCTGATGTCCTCCTACTACACCTCCCCCTGGAGCCCCCCTCACCTCACATTGCAGCCTGACCCCCAGGGTAGCCCGACGTAGCCCTTCACCGGGTGGGTCCCCCTTCTCCGAGGGGGAAGGCACTGGTGGGGAAACCCAGCACACTGTACAAGGGCATTCTAATACATGATAAGGTACAGGTGAATGAATTACAAAGGATATAAATGGTATGTACATTTCAATTTACAAAGTGCAAGAATGTGAAAGATGATAGATATAGAAGAGATTTATATTAGCGGGTGCTCTAGAGGTAGTGATGAGGAGATGAGCACAGCCAGGAGGTGGTGTTGTCAGTAGCTGAAATGTAGCAAATGAGAATAGAAAGTTGGCAGGGAATGGAGGAGAGAAGATGGAAGAAGGGCTGGGACAGCAGGGAAGCATAGTTGGTAGGAGGGATGGGGGTGAGAATTGGGGAGATGAGTTGGAGAACAACAAGGTGAAGAACACAACAGATAAAAAGGGATGGGTGGGCAAACAAAGGGGAGGTACATACAGGAGATGTGAGGAAGATGAGAAAGGGTCAAAATGGTGGTGAGACTGGAAGAGTGGAAGGGCAGTGTGACTTTGTGTAGGGGATAAAGAGGGAAGAGGTTATTCCATGCAGTCACATACACTTAACACTATTTAATAGATCTTTGGCCAGTTCCACAACTTATTGCTTGGTAACTTATTTTTGTCAATTTATTCTTAGACATAATTGTCCTCCTTATCTTTATTACTCTTATTTTATTTCTATGTGTTTTATATTCTGTATTTTTGCATCTTTTATATTTCCCCCCTTTTCCTTACCACATGACACATCTGAAAACAAGTTGTTACTAGCTCAGTATTTCTTTCCTCGTAAAAGATTTAAAATAAATAAATGCCTTATCACATTAATTCATTAGCAATCGTTGAGGCTCTGACCAGAGTTTGTTAGTTTACTTGTGTGGAAAAAGAACATTAAGGATGGACATCTGTTCATTCACAGATTGTTGTTGTTTCTTTAGTTTTTCTGCTATAATATATACATTCACAGGATAATAAAAAAGAATTACTAGATTTTTCTCTTTCCTTATTGAATATCATATCTACCAAAAAAAAAAAACATAATAAAGGGTGTTAAGATGATTTGAGCTGCATACTGAACCTGCAACTGATTTTATGGTAAATTGTATTGTTACGTGACAAAGAATGTATAAAATGTATATTATATTATATTATATTATATTATATTATATTATATTATATTACATTAAATTATATATGGCACAGGGTCATAATGTTGCAGACAATACCATGCATATGACCATCACACAGATGGTACCAGCATGCGGCAATGATAAACAGCTGTTATTTTGTTTTGTTGGTGACTTCGCCTCCAACCCCCCCAGAACTAATATAATCAACTCCAAGGGGGTGTGGACACTGGGGCAAGAAATAAAAAAATAACTCCAACAGATTCCCTACCAGGGAATCAAACCACAATTCCCCCAACCCACACACTGCAGGGTCAGGTGCTCTAGCCACTCCACCATGGGAACAACTCAACCAAGTACCTGACCGGCAGTAGCTAAATATGCTTCCTCCTTCCTGGTGAGCAACAGGGGATAGCAATAGTATCACATCACTGATATTCCCCTATCGCTCTACTCCTCTACTCGATACCTGTAATGCGCTCCTGCTCTGTATAGATTAGTGTGCGCAGTTATCACCCAGTATCATTATATATTCTGTATGAGCTGAGCAAGGAAAAAGGATTTGTGTCTAGTGTTCTCTCTTGATTACAAAAACTTATATAATTAACAATTTCAGGAAAAAGGAGGACGATAATGGAGATAGTGGAAAAGTCAGGTAACTCCTTTCCAATTGAGGGCTTACCTGATGGGCTTCACGTAGGCTCTTTTTGGAGATTGCTCTTCACTCAGAACACAGGGGCTGATGTTGGGGGGAGGGTGGCTGGACAGGCGGGGGAGGACCAACTTTCTTCTTCAGTACCTGCTAGTGCTACAGCAGATCATAGCTGAAGGGTTGTCACCATGGGATCAAGGACTATGTCTGACTGCCTGCACTAAGTGGCCAGAGAATTTTGTATTGTGTCCAGAGCTACCTATAATGGACCTCAAGCATATAAATAGATATAGTCATCTTAAAGTGTCTTCTGTCCCCCATGCACCTGGATGAAAAGATTAGGGTTAACCCTTATTGTCATCCTCAACTGGAAAACAAATCAGGGGACTGGGTGCCTTGCTGAATGGGCACTGAAGTCAAATCATGAAAATTAAAGTGAAGAAAAAGTGCCAGGGGTCGGCAGGGGAGGGATAGGATGGAACGTCCGAAGGACTGCTCTCCTATCCCGGGGAGGGATCCAGGGTTCCATCACTCTGTAGCAGCCCCTGGCGACGACCAGGGAATGGTACCAGGGTGGTGTAGAGAGAGGGGGTGGAGTATGGCAGATGTTGGCTACATGCCTGGACGTCATTGCACGCCAGTACCCACAGGGAGGAAACAGTGGAAAATCGGGCTCCAGGTCAGGCAGCATGAGCTTCCAACCCCGCTGGCTGACCTGAATGGTGCCTCCTCATCTGGATCCTGTTCAGTGAGTTGAGCTGGGGTAGCTACTCACCACCCCGCCATGGGGGTAATCAGTGGGGGTTTGAGGAAGATGGCCTGATCTCGTTGTTTGGGCTAGGGGGTCTGTTGGGATGTATCACCAACCAGAACCCGGAGGGAAAAAAGTATAACAAAAAAAAAGTGAGGAAAAAGAAAAACCTGAGAACACTATGCCAGACAGAAAGCTATGTTTTTCCCAGTTGTCCCTCCCCATTAGGACTTGGGCAATCTTGATGTCATAGATGTTGGTGTGTAAGGCCTACTGCTTATGCTGAGAGAGGAAAGTGCTTACTGTGAGCAGATGTATTTCAGAAGTTCTTGAGAAAGAGCAAGCAAATCTGTTCTATCTGTGAAGGAAAAATAGCCCCTGACTGAAATTGCTAGCTTAATCAGCTACAATCTAAGTGTGCGAGTGTCTGACCTTGTGCAGCCACTGACCATGCTTCCAGAATTTGTCTCTATTACCAGGAATTATGTGTCAGGTTGCATCCAATTTGAGGAGGTTGTTGAATACAGGGGCAGAGAATTATAAACTTATTAGCAGAGGTAGGTGGCAGAAGAGGAGGTACAGTATTAACTGTGGTAGTAGTGTTTTGTTGATGTATCTGCTGCAACATTGGCCACATCCACAACCTAGTGGAGAAGATGATGATAGCTTGCTTGTTTGCTGGAGGAGAAGGCATTCATGACAGGATGGAATAAAACTGTGAATACAAGAGATCAATTACTTAGGCTCTAGTACACTCCCTGTCATGCTGCACCTGTAAGAGGAAGCACAAAATAAAAAAGTGAAATAACTTTTTGAAAGGATACTTACAATTACATTGGTGATGCCATGCCATAAAATGACACACTGTGCCCCAGACAGAGAAGATGGAAGAGGAGAAGTCTTGCTAGCCAGAGGCAGCAGGCAGCTGGACAGGAGACCTGTAAAGACAAGAGAAAATTATTTAGACTTTACTGTGGTGGCCACATAGTATATTCATTGTCCACTAAGGATGTTCAAAAAAAAACTTCTGCCAGTGAAACTTTGCTTCTGTGAAAGCGTGAAAATCATTTTAGAAACTTTTGCAGAATTCTGGCTTATAACTGTGTATTTTTATTAAGTAATATGTACTTTCATATTAAATTGCGGAACAAAAAATCTGCAGTCCAGATTGCCCAGTTTTCAGTAAAGCTGGAATTATTTGCATGTTATTATGCCACCACAATGGCAGAATTCTGACTCTGCATGTCAAAGGGTATTACACATTTTCTGGCACATTGCATAATGTTCCCTAGAAACCCGCAGACGTGGTGATGTTTTCGCATGTTATGTTTTCTGTATTATGTATTTCCACAGTAAAATAATTCCGTGCTTTGTAAACAGTATCCCAATGTGAAACTTGGAATGTTCTGTAAACTGCATTAAAAAAAATCCACAGATCGGAAGGCAGAAATTGCACTAGTGTCTTCTTCCTGTTCTGCAAGATTTAGAGAGAGAGCAAGAGAAGCAGACAGTGTGAAGAGGAAAAACAAAGAGAGAATGACAGACAGATATTTTGATATATGTAGTCTTCATTTCACTTTATAATATACTTATTTACAGAGAGAGAAGTTGGGATCTTTTTTGAGAGAGAAGATGGGATTGTTTTTATTTAAAAAAATGACAGAAACAGCAGAAGCAGGACTAGTCAGCAGCCAGGTGGAGGTTGAGGCACACTGGCACAGCAGCTGCGTGGTGGGGATGGGGACCAGCGGAGGCAGCAGGAGCAGCAGGTGGTGGATCAAAACACTGATCAGCAGGCTACTATGTCCTCTGCCAGTGAGAGCAGTAGCAGCAAGAGAAAGCTGGTACCACCCTTCTTTCATAAGGAGGTGGCGGTACTTGTGAGTGAGGTCATCAGCCGTGCTGAAGAACTGTTCAGTCCTCAGAGACTCGCTCTAAAAACCTGGGAGAAATTGTGGGCCTCCATACAGGCCACTATAGATAAAGATGGAGAGGCAGTCATGTCCCAAAGTGTTAAACAAATAAAACACAAAATGGGATGAGGGACTCTGAAATTCTAGAGGCTCTAAGTGCAGCAATCACCTCCAAAAATCAGGCACAGAGGAAGAAGATGGTCTAAAGAAAGCAAGAGCAGGAGCCGGAGGGATCTTCTGATAAACACCTGTGTTTGGGAAACAGCATCACCGGTGAGTATAATAAGTTACATAGATACATAGACAATGTCGGCAGATAAGGGCCTATGGCCCACCCAGTCTGCCCATTTGAGCTTGTAAGTTCAGTTTATGTTTTCCTAGAAGTCTGTTGCCCCTTACCCCTGACCTCCAGAATTCCTTTATGTCTATCCCATGCATTCTTAAATCCCGTGATTGTTTCAGCCCCCACCACTTCCTCTGGCAGGGTGTTCCACTTGTCCACCACCCGTTCTGTGAAGAAATTCTTCCTCATGTTTCCTCTGAATCATCCTCCCTCCAACTTCATCCCATGCCCTCTAGTCCTGGAACATCTTTTTCACTTAAAAATAGTGTATTCCTGCACCCTGTTCCTCCCTGTAAGATACTTGTATGTCTCTATCATATCCCCTCTCTCCCTCCTCTCCTCCAGGGAGTACATGTTCAGTTCCTTCAACCTGTCTTCATAGGACTTGTGATGCAATCCATGCACCATCTTTGTTGCCCTCCTCTGAACCTTCTCTACCCTGTCTATGTCCTTATGTAGGTATGGTCTCCAGAACTGTACACTGTACTCCAGGTGGGGCCTCACTAGTGTCTTGTATAGCGGAATTATGACCTCCCTTTTCCTGATGGTGATGCCCCTGCCTATACATCCCAGCATCCTATTTGCTTTACCTGCTGCCTTGTCACACTGTTTCCCTACCTTGAGGTCATCAGAGATGACAACCCCAAGATCCCTTTCCTGCTTGGTGCATGCTATATCCTCACCCCCCAACTGATATATTGTGCCAGGGTTTTTGTGCCCCATATGCATTATCTTGCACTTCTTTGCATTGAATTTGAAGTTGATTCTTGAAATTTGTTTTCAGCAGTCAGTGCTGGAATTACACTTTGATTTTTTTGTTACTGTAAGCTACGTTGGCCCATAAATGCATGCACAAGTGTTATTAATACATACACTGTTCTCATTATAACTGAAGACTGAATGTATGTGATGCATGAGCTTGCACAACCAGGGCTTGCTGAAGAGTTCTGTGGTACCAAGCATTGGCAAGCCCTCCACCTCCATAATTTCTAGCACTGAGTGTCATTAATAATGTAAAGAAATTAACTTTTATCCTAAAACACTGCATGTAATGTTGTCATGCTATGTTTTGTACTGCCATTTAAATTCTGTCAACAGAATGTTAAAAACAAGAAATAGGTCTGTATTTTGTTACTGCAGCTGCCTGTGATACAAACATATGATCATACGAATTTGCCAGCAAAAATGGATGTGTTTCTACAAGTTCTTTCTTTGTTATGTAATAACTTTCTTTATTATTACATAAACATTTTCCTTGTTGGCACCATACTTTCTTGTAGTGGGTCTAATTGCCATGTATGAAGAAGGCTGACAAAAGTTCAATGAACATGTTGTTTGATTCACCAGCTGACAGTTACCTGTCACAATCACTTTTTCAGACTTTACAGTACTGGGGTTCAGGTGCACAACATGACCCATGTGAAGAGATGCTTATTTTCACAGTGGGGGTCATGTGATGACAAGTACGACTGGGTAGGTGACTGATTCAGAGGCAGGAATCCTTGTGTCAGTAGGGCAACAGAGGCACCTTGATGGTGCAGTAGTAGTAGTAGGTGTCTCCATTTACTACTGTCACAAGAGTCCTTGCCTCTGACTCAGTTATCACACCAGTCTGTCTTACTCGGCATCACATGAGCAGTACTGGTGTTCATGATACATAGATTGCTGTGGTGGACTACTGGAAAGGATTTGAACTGTGAAGTACTTTTAAATAAAAAGAACGTTGGATGGAGTTGCAGAACAAGCTTCATCCTACAGAAGTACACAGTAGAGGCAGGGACAAGCAGTAGCACACGGTGACACAACATTGCATATTGGTGTCTAAGGTGGACTTTGTGTAATGTCCAATAGTGTGCTAATGTTGCAAAATTATTTTTTACTTATTGGCCTTTGTGACTGCTTGGTTAGATTTAGATTACTATTTGTTTTTTTTAACTGTTATCCGCTGCATTCACATCACATGTGTAACACAGCAATACCACCGACATGGCTACAAATATAGGAACAACAACAGGGGCGTGAAACAGCTGCAGCAGCAGCAGTAGTAGATAGAATTCAAATGTTTTGTTCCTTTGTGCATGATGCACTGACACCACATGGATCTGGTGGGGCTGCGAAGAAGGACACTGAGCACGGCACTCATCATCATCTGCTGAAAAACCTGCAGAACAGCCCTGCAAAGACAGTAAAGATGAAGAACTGTAGGGCAACATGACAGCAACATGCACACACACACACATACATGCAACACACACTCACACAAAGTCACACACGCACGCACACACATACAATCCTCTGTTGTCACCAGTACTGTGCTGTTTGCTTGACATACTGGAGCTGTATTTATGTGTGTACATACATATATAATATATAACAAAGAATGGGACTGTTCTCCACACAACTGGGTAGTGCAGTTATTACTTCCCGGTATACCTTTCCCCCTTTACCCATTTGTGAATACAAGTAACAGTGACCAATATCAAAACCACATGTTTATAACCTAATTGTGTTATGACAAGTAACTGTGGCACACAAGGACATAAACCCATCAAGGGGGCTAACCATATTATAGAAGCACTCTTACGGGCCTTCAGCCTTGGGGCTTTATACTTTGGTTAACTCATTCAATGTGTTACATATTCCACTTGTATAACACACTTAGCCATCCTTGATTCTATATGTTATTTTTGGTCATTCACCAGTCACCACAGTATGAATAGCAGCTGTTCCCTATCTAGAGATGTTGAAATGGTTAAACACAGAGTACAGCTCTGACTGAGTCACTGAAAACATCTAGTTAGACATCTCAGCTAATGATGAAACACATCTGCAGTCAATCAATGTTGATTGATTAGGGGCAGTGTATAAAACACACAGCTACAGAGAGATAGGCCTGGCAAAACCTGCAATGCAAGCAGTGATGCAAATGGCGAGTTCATTCAAGCTGCAGAGAGAGTGAAGCTTGCAACTGGACTGGGACTTTTGGAAGTTATTGGACATAGTATGATACTAACATGGAGGCTGTGAAGCAAAGCAGATGTGATAACCAGAGGCAGTGACTGTTTCTTTTGTTTAGTAAGAAGTATAATGTGGACAACATTCTTTTTTTTATGTTGGGCTAAAGGGGAGACATGCAACCGCCAGTGAGAGACAAATCAGCCTTGTAGAAATTGCAATGTTATGTTGCCTTGGAAATTCACCTTAGACACACCTACACCAGCTGACCCCGCAGCTGAGGTCACTGTGCCAAAAACTATTCCATAACTGCTGTAATCTAACCAGTGCTTTATGAAGCTTAATAAATACACAATGATAGAACATAATACTTTCCTTTGTGGTTGTGATGGACAAACCATGAAGCCACATGCCTAGATGGCTGACTACATTGGGACAGAAGGAGCGGCAGCAGCATCCAGAAAGCCTTATGTGGACAGACCTGAAAGAGAGATCACACAGAGAGTTGCACAAACTCAGGAGAAGCATGGGTTGACATTGCTTAGCCAAGGAACAGTGGCTGTTAGGCCAGACCATCATAAACTCAGAACATACTGTCACTTTTCCTACATTACCTGCAGCACAACTGGTCTGTGCCTGCAGCAGCTACTCCACCTCTATTACTGTCTACCCACCACCGGCCCCGTCCATCTGCCTTGAAGTCCATCCAAATCTACACCTATCCCATTACCATATAATGAACTGTCTGGAAAGAAAACAAAATTGCAAGCTTTCATTGTAAAAAAAAAAAAAAATTATTTAAGTACTTACCTGGGCAGTTGGGATGGACACACCATGAAGCCACAGGTTGGCGGACTATGGGAGGATCCCAGCAAGAGAAGGAGCAGCAGCAGCATTCAGAAAGCATTACACAGGCAGACCTAAAAAGGGAAGCACAGCAAGAGTTGCATGAACACAAGAGAAGCATGGATTTGCATTGTTTAACTGAGGCACCACACCTGTTAGGCTAGACAAACAACTCAGAACAAACTCTCTCACTTTACCAGATCTACATGCAGTACAACTGGTCTGAGCCTGCATCAGCTACCCCGCCACTACCACTACCACTACTGCTGTCCTCCGCCATCAGGCCCCCACCCATCTGCCTCAAAGTCTGTCTAAATTTACACCTATCCTATCCATTACCATAGAATTATGTCTGGAAAGAAAAGCCCCCAAAATGGCAAGGTTTCACTGTAAAAAAAAAAATATATATTACAAACTTACCTGGGCAGTTTGGATGGACACACCATGAAGCCACACGGGGACGGTGGACTACAGGAGGATCCCCAGCAGCAGGAGCAGCAGCAGTATTCAGAAAGCCTTACACAGGCAGACCTGAAGGCAACAAAAAAATTAACCAAGTTCAACAGACAGGAACACATTGAATGAGGAGGAATTCTTGATAACCTGGTCTGGAAATACAGAAAAAACATTACAATGATTTCATACAGCAATTTTTGAGCATGGCAATCCCTACCTGAACGTGATCTAGTAATAACCACACTATATATATATACATATATATATATATATATATATATATATATAAGCAACATTAAACCTGATGAATGGATATCCAGAAACAGTCCGAAAGAACCTACCAGACATTTTCTGTATAAAACCTAACAAATGCAACACTTCCCAATACTGAACTGGAGGACTGTTACTGGGACAACATAGTCATTGAAGCAATTGGCATGTCTGTCTGAAACTGCTAGTTATTGTGACACCAACAAAAAGTGTGCTCATGAAGTTAACAGCACTCCGCTACTGCAAGAGCATGGTCTCACACACTCTGCCATTGCCCCAGACTTCCACTGACAGCTATGCATTGTAATGAGCTGTGGCAGTGTACAAAAATAACATTGTTTCATTACTCCAGAAAAAACAATTAACTGCAAACAGATCTTGCAAAATTCTTCTTCTCGAGATGTCTATGCCATAGTAGTCCATCCATGCACAGAGGAGGGTGACATCATCATAGAAGCAGGCAGCAGCAGCAGATGGAATACTAGTGTAGGGACCTGAACAAAGAAGCATAAGAAAAACAATTTATTTCAGAAACATTAAACATGAGTCATCATCACTCCGTCAGTACATAAAGCAAAATTATTTCTACACATCTGTGTGGCAGGGGAAGGAGATGTGATGTGTCAAAGTGGATAGCATGACATTCAGAGTACCATAGCAGTAAATAATCTTCTGATGTGGTGCAGCACTTCATGTGAACAAATGGGCTGCAGCAAATTGGTATGACTGGCATGTCTTCTTTTTTATTTTGTTGTTTAACCAGGTGTAGCACACTAAGCTGAAAGCTTTTTTACAGGAGCGACCTGGGAGCACAAGGAGGTTAAGTGACTTGCTCAGGGTCACACAGTATGCAGGTGGAAGCTGTGGGATTCAAACGAAGGTCTGGTCTGTTGGATGTCACCAGATTTGCAGCTCAGAGCCTTAGACCACTGCGCTATACTGCCTCCTACTGCCTACTTCTTCCATCAGTGTGGCAGAAATAAGTAATAAAGTCAGCATCACAATACTCAGGTCATGACGTGCAGTGTCCTGATATGATCACAGCATCTTGTGAGGTCACATTTTCAGCCTTTTCTGTGTCATGGTGTAGCTCCTGCTGTTGTTCTTCCTCACAACTTGGATTTTGGGAGGGCTAAACCTGAAGTTCAATGTGGGGGAATAGCTCCTCCCACATCCATTATATAAGCCAGCCTCTCCCTTCAGCTCTGAGTGGACCATTTCGAAATCAGTGGCTTCTCTGCCCTGCCCAAATTTCATCACTCAACTGTCACATTGGACTTGCCCTCCAGGTACTGCTGGCTCACTCTGTTTCTGTTTCCTCCAGCCCTTGTGTCTCCTGTTGTGTCTCCTCTTCTTTGCCCTGGGAGCTGTATCATTGCTTGGTTTCCTTCTACCCTATGCTGCCTGTGCCAGTTCTCTCACTGGCCCTGCTCCACCTGGAGTCCTCATTGGTGCAGTTCTTTGCTATGCGGAGGCCTATAGGGGGCGGTTGGAAATCCGGCTCCTTGGCTGGCCAGGTTGGGCTCTTTCTTTCCCCCCTTTCCCTGCCCACCCCCACTCCCACTGCTTCCCTTTGACTTCTTTTTTTTTGTTGTTGTTGTTTGGTGTTGGATTTCTCCCGGTGTGTTTTCCCTTTGGGCCCTCTTCCTGGCTGTTGTTCCGCCTCTGCTTTCCTCCAGTGTCAAGGACCAGTGCTCCCCTCCATAGGGTAAGGAAAAAATGTTTTGCAGTCAGTTCTCTTCTGCAGGTGATTCATTCATAAGGGCAAATCATGCCTTGGCTCCTATCTGTCCTTTATTGCTACTGGTGTGCACAGAACTAGTAAACCCTTCTGGCCTACCATGTGTGTCTGTCATAGACTCCTTACCTGAATGCCTGCCTGCTTCATGTATTCCTTCTACAGGATTTGGCTCAATATCTTCAATTCTACTTCTGTAGCACTATACATATATTGGCTGCAATTTCCTGCTGCATCAGTGCAGACTATCGGAGTTTCCTATAGACATCTTCTTGGAGGCTTTTCCCTATGTCCCTTCATACTTTCATTACACAGCTGTCTCCTGCTCTTCTTGTGGGATTTCAGGCAACAGCAGGCTTGTCCTGTCTGCCAGGGTTAGGAGTCCTGCATCATCATTTTTTCCATCATTTCTTCATGTCATAGTTTGTCTGCCATCGACCTGCAGCTCTGTCCCTAGCTCTGCCTGTCGAGGCATTGAGTGAAGGTGGGTTTGTCCTGTCTTCTGGGGTCAGGAGTCCTGCTTCACCATTTTTTCCATCATTTCTTCACATCATGATTTGTCCACCATCACCCTGCAATTCTATCCTAGCTCTACCTGTCGGGGTATTGAGTAAAGGTGGGATTGTCATGTCTGCCAGGGTTGGGAGTCCTGCACCACCATTTTTCCATCCTTTCTTCACATCACGGTTTGTCTGCCATCAACCTGCAGCTCCATCCCTTGCTCTGTCTACTGCCCACTATCAAGTGAAGGTGGGATAGTTCTGTCTGCTAGGGATGGGAATCTTGCTCCACCTTTTTCCATTAATTCTTCACATCTCAGTTTATCTGCAATCATTTTGCTCCTTCATCTCTGGCTCTGCCTGAGTGGCATCGAGCGTGGGTTGGCTTTGCCCACCCACCAGTTCTGGGTGCCCATTTCCCTCCCTCCCTCCCTTCCTTCCTTCCTTCCTTCCTTCCTTCCTTCCTTCCTTCCTTCCTTCCTTCCTTCCTTCCTTCCTTCCCCTGCTCTGGATCCACTCTACACTGGCCTCAACCTGCCTCCTGTTGTAGCATTATCTTGGGCTTTTGGATTTCTGTTTGCTATCAAATATGTCCAGTGCTGTTCATGGCTGCCTGCTCCACATCTTCAGTTCCTTGTTTCATTCCATTATCTGCCTGCTCTGGATTCCCTCGGTGCTGACCTCCACCTGACTCCTGTTGCAGTGTTGTATTGAACTTTTGGAATTCCATTTGCTTCCTGGTCTATGTTGCTCTGCTTGTGGCAGCCAGTTCATCATGTTAAGTTTCTTCCTTCATTACCTCATCTGCCTACTCCGGATCCAATCTGTGCTGACATCACCCAGTCTCCTGTTTCATTGTTATGTTGGATTTTGGGACTTCCATTTGCTGCCTGGTCTGTGATTCTCTGCTCAGGGCTTGTTGTTTTTCCTGCAGCATGGAACTGGATGTCTCAGTTGCATGTCCTGGCCCTGGGTAGCGATTGCATGCCTACTGTACATTATTTGGCTCACCGTGCTTTTGCTCCTCCTTGTCTTGAGGTCTGCTCTTCATGTCAAGACTGTTTGCCTTGGCTCGTGCTGTTGGTCCTCTGTATTTACTTCCTCCATGGATTGTGCCTGGCTTTGATTACCTTCTCATTCCTTGCCATTGTATTGGCTCTGGATTGCCTCCTGGATCTCTTTCCCCCTGTCTCCCAGTTATTCTGGATCTCCATAGTCATCCTGCATCTTTCCATTGTTTCCTGCTCCTTTCTCCACCATCTACAGTACCGCACATCTGGACCTGTCTGTTGTACTCTGGTGCTGTTTTCCATCTGTTCTTTGTTGCTAGGACCTTAGCTTCTTCATTCTGTGTTCTTCTGGGGCTTTTCAAGTGCTCCACCATCCAGCATTCAACCATTCATTTGATTACCTTACCTTTATCCATCTTTGCCTCAGGCTTCCTGCAACCATTCATCCATCCTACTAAGTTTCCTCCATCCAATAATCAATTTGTCCACTGGATCACAGTTTCAGCATCTAGCTCAATCATCTGTTATTCCCTACTTGAACTCCAGCACTTAAGCTTCAAGTTTATTACATCTCTAACATCCAGTACTACTTTAAAAGTACTCCATTTCCTGCTTTCAGCATGCTAACCATTTGGGATTTTGCATCCTCATTTACCAGCTTATACGTTCTGCATGATTGGCATCTTTACTTCTGGCTGGAATTCCAAAGCTTATTCAATTCTTTCTTAAAAGATTCTCCTTATCTAGCAGCATCCCTCGACCTTCATGGCATCATAAACATTGGTCAGCATGGAAACACCATTACCTTCCTTCAAACACTACTGACTTATGCTTGGTCATCCTCTGGGAATCAAACCATATCCAGGATTGTAAATCTTAACCACCTCCTCAGACTTCTTTGGAAAATTACCAAATTCAGATTCATGGAAGCTTCTTCATCTTAAAATTCTCTCAAGAACAGCCCTATCGAATTCCTCTTCAAACTTTATCCTTAGACCCAAAAAACATCCACTTATGTTGATCTGGACATACCTAAACTGCACTCTAATCATACCTTGCTATGGAAGCCCTTCATTCCACTCCCATGTGCACCAGCTCCATCAGTTCTGTAATACCATCTCTGTTTAATCCGTGGTAGTACCACATCAGACAAACCTAGTCATCCACTTGTGCTATGCTTAAATAGCCATCCAAAGTCTTTCATAGTCCATCCACATCTACCACCTCATATTTAGGCTCCATGCTTCTCCAATCCTTGCCCAAATTTGGAATAATTGTTTCTTAGCTTCCGGGCATTCTACTGCTTCTTGACGTCATCTCCTCTCCAGGATTTGCCAAGCATGTCAAAACACTTCCTAAGGATCATTCATTTCAGTAGTTATCATATATTCAAACAGTACTTATATCTATTCTAGCCAATAATATGCAATGTCAAGTCTCATCCATTTGCATCAGACTAAGTCATCTACTTACACAAATTCCTCAACTCGTCAGAGTTATAACAATCTATTCAACTGTTCCCTTCAATCTGTTATACCACTCCAACAGCAGATAACTATTACTTTATTGGTCAGAAGACTAGCTTTGATTTCTTCATGTAAGCCTCATCACAATACACTGGATTTTAATTACCTATGTGCCACTTGCCATGTAATCCACTTCAGCTCCTACCATGGAGCTTCTCATTTATGCTATCAACTTATCCAACATTTGCTGTCTAAGTCCTTTCTGAATATTCATCACCTAATTCAATTACTGCCATCATTATCTGACCTCGAAAACTTTTGATTTAATAAGTCCACCACAACAAGCAGCTACCCAGTTCTTGCTCTTTAGCCTACTCCATCCACACCTTCCTCATTCCATTCCTTCACATATGGTCTCCAACCTTATCCTTGGAAGCTTCATTACCTGGGTTGCTCCCATTTTACCTGTAAGCTCTTCTTTAGCAATATAGTGACTGTACTGAACTTCAACCATTGACTATACTTCAGATATCAAGGATTCCACCAGTCCTTTTACCTTCACCAATTAATGCATCCTCAATAGACACCATTTTCATCATCAACCAGCTCTAAGCACCTTGCCTGATCTAACAAATATGAAGTCATTATTCATTCCTTCCTCACCTCCTCAAGACCTATCAGATTACATCAAGGATTCCCTTCATCTCATCATCCCTCTCCATGTACTGAAATCTGAAATCCCTGCTATAACCTCATGTTCTTCTACAATTGACTCTACATCACTACGTGCATACCTCCATATGATATTACCAATACCACACATGAATTCTGGACATCATTCAAACCCAACCTATCTTTCATCATCTGGACATTCCTACAACTCAGATTTCTTCTTCATCATCAAGGATTCATCATCCTCACATATCATCGAAGACTTAGAAGATAAGACTCAGAAGACAAGATTCTTTGTCCAGTCCAGAATCAGAACTTCAGTCAAATTATTTAGGATTTTCTCCTTGTAGTTTTCCTAGAGGATGAGCAGGTCATTAGCCATGGTTCCTCAGAGGTTTCTGCCACAAGGAGGTTTTTCCTGCATGCTACTGGTCATACTGTCTGTGAGTTGGAGGATGTAATCTCTGAACCACTAACAAACTATTTTGGGCCTTCTATTCCCTACACTCTGCCCATCTTACCTACCAAGGGTGGAAGTAGAGAAAGTTCATAAGTATACACAAGCACTACAGTATACACAAAACAATGAATGTGAGGGCTTAGCCCAAGGTTCAATGTGGGGGAATAGCTCCTTCAACATCAACCATATAAGCCAAACCATATAAGTCAGTCTCTCCCATCAGCTCCAACTGGAGCATTTTGAAATCACCCTCCATCCTCCCCTGCCTCCTCCTACTCCAGCACTCTGCTCACCCTTGTTACTGGGCCTTTCTATTCCCTACACTCTACCTGACTTACCTACCAAGGTGGGGAATAAAGAAAGGCCAAACTTCAAGTTCTTATGTATATACAAGCACTGCTCTATGCACCAAACAATGAAACTTGTCATCTGAATTTGCAGTCCAAACATCTGTAACAACTGTTACTGGCAGTTCTTCATGTAAATGTTGCTGTTAACAACACTGTGTATAGCAACACAGATATAGTAAATGCTGTGGTGAGGTTGTTTCACTGCAAAGCACACCAAGCGTTGCGTACCTCAACACACATGGCCTACTGTGGCAGTGACACTGTTATTCCAACATTGTGGAAGGTGAAGTGATCTTGACAGATTATGCTTGTCCATGGCTTTATGGTTGTTGCTTGATGGTACATTTGTCACTCCAAGTGATGTGAGATAATATCAATATATTATTTATTCAGACAGTGCAAGACGCAGTGTTCAAGTTCAAGTTTATTGCAGGAAAGACTCCGTTGAGCAAGCACATTCACAAGGAGGTCCTGAATCATATGCATATACAATACACAGTTACACAGATGGGAGATATACGATATAGGACAACAGGAGGAGAATTATATACAATTAAGAGGTATATACAATGGACGTTCTTATAATAGGTATGCTATACATTTCAGATTTAGCCGAGTCCTATATTACGCATCACATTTCAGTTTATACAATAGAGGGCCAGCTTGTACATGGGGAGCTGTCTAGGCATTGGGGCCTAGTTGCACCTACATATGTCTTTTATTTTAGAGATTGCTAATGTTTTGAAGGAGTTAGTTAATACAGTGCAGGTTAACTTCAGCATGGTTTGGAGTTGATTCCAAATGTTTGGTAGAGTGTATGAGACAGCCCTTTGTCCAGCTGTGGTACATGTCCTCAGAATATCTAATAGGATAAGGTCAGATTTCTTTAAGGAGTAGGTGCTGTGTGGGATATGTATGAGTGTCGTCAGATATGCCGGCAATTTGTGAAGTAGTAGTTTGAGGGTCCACATGCCAGCATGGAGGAGACGTCTGGTGGTCAGGGAGGACCACCCAACTGCTGCATAAAGGTCACAGTGGTGGGTCCTGTATGCCGAGTTGGTTATGAAGCAAAGAGCACGGTGGTAGAATACATCCAGTTTTGATAGGCTCAAGGTTGGGGAGGATATAAAGATAATTTCTCCGTAATCCAGCAGGGGGAGGAAAGTTGCTTGGACCAGTCTTTTATGGATTGCGAGAGAGAAGAGGGTCTTATTTCTGTAGAAGAAACCCAGGTGTGTTTTAAGCCTCTTTAATAGATCCTCGATGTGGTCATGGAAGGAGAGCTTATTGTCTATCCACATACCTAGGTATTTGAATTTGTCTATGACTTCCAAGGGTTCACCTGGGGAGGTTACTATGAAGGTTTTAGTTGTGATAGGTTGGGCATTAGTCACGGCAAGTCTCAAGAAAATCATTGTTTTAGTTTTTTTGGCATTTAGGAGCAACTTGGCATTGATAAGGTTGCTTTTTAGCTGAATGAAGTCAGCTTGGAGTGTTTCCCTGACTTTAGATAAGGACGAGCCTGATGTGTACAAAACCGTATCATCCATAAAGAAATGTATGCTGGATTTCTTTATGTGGGAGTCAAGGTTGTTAATGTAGAGGGAGAAAAGGATTGGTCCCAGGATGGAGCCTTGAGGGACTCCTTTGGTGATCGGAAGCGAGGCAGATAGTAGGCCATCGGCCTTGACTTTTTGTATCCTTTCCGTGAGATAACTGGTAAACGACTGCAAGGTGGTTGGAGTGGCAGCTATGTGGGTAAGACAGGTGATTAGGAGGTGATGGTCTACAGTGTCAAAGGCCTTGCTGAGGTCTAGAAAGACTGCACCAGTGACCTTCTTGGTGTCCATTGCATGGATCCAGTCATTAGAGACTTTAGCCAAGGCTGAGATATTACTGTGCTATGACCTGAAACCAGATTGTGCCGGATTTAGTAGCGAGTGTACTTCGAGGTGATTAGTCGGTTGTATATTAGTTTTTCCAACACTTTGGATAGGACAGGCAAGATAGAGATAGGTCGGTAATTGTTTAGGTCAAAGGGATCTCCTGATTTAAAGAGAGGAAGAACATGCTGAGAAACATTGGTATGAAATGTTGGAAGGGAGGTGGTGGAGATGCTACTGCTGACAGATGTGACAGGTGACTTTGTGGGTATTGTTTGACATGGTGGTGGATTTATTTGTCCTCATTCTTGTAACAGGTTATAACCACATAGGTCAGTGCTTTTACTCCAAACAGAAGCTGTTTAGTGGTCACCTTGTCATTGCTGTGTGATATGACATTTTTCTTTTTGGGACTATGGCCTAAACAGTGACCAACTGGGACTCTTCTAAATATTGAACATTACAAGACAAGAACAATGTACACATCATTTTTTTAATGTTTTTTTTTGGGGGGGAGGGGCTAAACAGTAGCCAACTGGGACACTTCTAAATACTGAACATTACAAGACAATAACAATGTCTGCAGCAATTATTTTGTTTTTTTACTCTTTTCTTTGGGGGGGTGGCTAAACTGTGGCCAAATGGGACACTTGTAAATACTGAACATTACAGGACAATAAGAATGTCCACAGCAATTTGTTTTGTTTTTTTCTTTTTGGGGGGGGGGCTAAACATCGACCAACTGGGGCACGTGCAAATACTGCAGTGTTATAACTACAGAAATGGTGGTAATGTCAGTGTGAATTTTCAGCATTAATCAGAATGTAGTAATCATTTGCTTGTCACCAACTCTTTATGTAACACAGCAGTTGATGACTTTTGCATTGTGCAAACTGACTCCTGGTGTTGGAATCACAGAATGCCTTGGCCTGCAGCATCCAGCCTGTACTTCCCTTCCAATCAAAAGGTGGAGCTGTGTGCTCCATGCAATAGCACTAGGCAAACTTCATGGTAATGTATGCTAAGCAGCACATAATGAGATGCAAATGTGCCTGTTTGCCCACGGATTACCTAAGTGGGCTCATTTGCATGGGAGCTTTGAATATAGCCCACGTCTGCGCCAGGCTAACTAGTTTGCACTGGGCTATTGTATTAGCACTGTGCTGTCGGGTTAGCCCTGGGTAAACAAAACTTCAGCATAGCACAGTTCTGCAGTGTGTGGCTTACATAGTTGTTTGCAGAAGATGTAAGACATCTCTATGCAATCACACACAATGTTCTCCACCTGCAACACTGACTTGCTGCAGGGTCTAATGAGCTGCAGCTGCAGCTGCAGCTTCAGTTGCAGAGTGCACTTCCCTGTTGCTATATTCAGTGCTGTCTTATTCCTAGGCTATTTCTGCCCTGCACTCCTGGCTCTGTTTGCCTGGTTTCCTTTACTTGATATATTCAGCTGGTTTTGCACCAGGCTATTCCTTTTGAATATAGCTTGCTTTTTGCTCAGGGCTAAGTTTACCTGCTGGGAAGTGCTAATTTAGCCCCGGAGCAAAGTTTTGAATATCTGGCCCATTGTCTCTAAAATTAAATATTTTAATTGGACATAAAGAAGCAGTCTTGATTGATGATTTTAATGATGCATGGGGAGCTGCTAGAGGTCTTAAACTGTAGGCTGAATTTCAATCATTAGGACTTAAGCAAATAGTAAGTACCCCAACATGTAAAAGCTCACGTTCAAGTCATGGAAATGTCCTGGATTTAATCTTTAAGACTGAAGGCATTAAATAATTGGACCATAAAGTAGGTTCACCACATTTGGGGGATCACTGTTATTTAAAATGTAATTTGGAGTATAAATGTGAATCTGTAAATTCATCAAAACATAAATATGTAAGAGATTTGAAAAACTTCAATAAAGTCTCTTTTCAGCAACAAGTAGGGCAAGTAAACTGGGCACATATAAACTTGATACCAGATGTGGATCTAGCAATTAGAGAGTTTACTAAAACATTTGTGGAGATTTGAGATAAATAGTCCCCTTCAAAAAGTTGAAAGAGCGAGGCTAACACCATTCATGGGTTGATGAGAAAATTAAAAAGCAAATAAGATGGAAGGAGAGAGTCTGGAAAAAAGCAACCCATTCTTAAAAGTAGAAGACTGGGCTCTGTTTAAAGAGCCCCTGTTGTGAAAATGCTACATTGAAGAATCTGAATAAGCATACCCCCAGTAAATCTCATACCAAAAACTAGATTTCTGCATTGCTTCATTTTAAAGTTATGAGCTATTTTGTAACCCTGATTTCACTTCCTGTTCAAAACAGCCTGTATCAGTGAAGAGCTGATGATGATGTTATCTCAGGACCTCACAGTCTATTATTCCCTGTCAGCAAGCTTATAGCACCTGCTTCTCCAAAATTTTAAAGATCATGTGCAATAGATGTCTAAAGTAAAACAGGCAGCACCATTCAAAAAACATTGCTATAAAAACTATATGTGCTTCAGGTTTTGTAACAAAGTTGACAAAATTGTTTTTTATAATGCCTTCTGGTGTGGTCCATTTCTCAAGGGTTGCTGGATGCTGAGTCAGCATGCCTCCAGGCTGCTGAAGCCATTTGGAGCTGATTTTATTTAAATTCTTTGGATACAACTTTTGAGCATGGTGCTTTTTTACAAAAGTTCCATGTCAAGGAAGCAAGACATAATACAGTACATAGAAAATATATAAGAAGATAACAAACAAGCATTTGTCAATGCCGAATGTTTGCTTGCTGGTTGAACTGAAGCCAACCCCACCACCACCCTGCAGATACTGACAGGCATTGGGGTGTGCCTTTGGGTCGTCAGGCATAACGGTCATGCCATTTCACCACACCCTACCCTGCAGACACCAACAAGTGTCATAGTCTGCCTTAGGGTCTTTGGCCCTTATGCTCACCCCATTCCATCAGGAAACATGGTGAGATGGGTGCTGTATAGGAGAATGGGGTGAACTTTGGGGCCAAAGAGTCCAACGCATGCCTCAGTGCCTCTCACTGACTGCAGGGTGTGGGTGGGGGTGGAATGGTATGAGCATTACAGGCGACAATCCCAAGTCACACCTCTGATGCCTGTCAGTCTCTAGAGGGTGGGGCGTTATGGTCAGAAACCCTAACGCCTCATGTGTTCATTGGTATTTTCACTCCAAATTTTCAGCATGTTTTTTAGTGACCCACACCTCATGAACAGTGGCAATATCAGTTTGTTAGCCAAAAGCTGATTTAGCACAGTGACTACACCATTTCACACCATAGGTGCGAAAACACATTTTGAACAGGATGTGAAAAATGACAGCTGTAGTGTTCATGGGGAAGTGTAAAAAATGGCAATGTTTAAAATCTGCAGTGAAAATATAAAAAAAAACCAAAAAACTGGTGAAGTTATGAGTGTGCATAGAAACTGTGAAATGCACACCCGCAATGTAATTAGTTTGGGAATTTTTTACAGCAGATTGTTAACACTGGCATTTTGAAACCTCCGCTCATGAACAGTGTCACTGTGATTTTCTTAATCTGTCCCAAACAATGATTTCCCACAGAGACCATGCATTTCTGCGCTGGAAGTGTGAAAACATATTTCGGCCATGGTGTGAAAAATGACAGCTGTGCTGTTCATAAGGAAGTGTGGAAAATTACCAGTGGTGAAAATCTGGGCTGAAAATATTACAAATTCATGAACTTACCAGGGTGTGTGGAAACTGTGCAATCCTCACTCGTAATACAGTCATTTTATGGACTTTTGTCACCAAATTTTTAACATAGCCATTTTAAGACCTCTGCTCATGAAGAGTGTCACTGGAATTTTCTTAATCTGTCACAAACATTGATTTTGCACACCGACTGCGTCATTGTGTGCTACATGTGCGGAAACACATTTTGGGCAAGATGTGAAAAATGACAGCTGTACTGCTCATAAGGAGGTGTGATAAAATGGCGATGTTGAAAATATGAAGTGAAAATATTAAAAATTCTCAAATTTACGAGTGTGCGTAGGAACTGCGCAACACACGGTCATAAATTAGTTCTTTTTGGGAATTTTTTCACCAAATTTTCAACATAGGGTTTTTGGTGGCCTGCCTCATGAACTGTGACACTGTTGTTCCATAAATCGGTCCCAAAAGGTGGTTTTGTACAGTGACCATGAAATCACCTTTCAGGGTCAATTAACACTGTGACAGGCCAGAATTCATGAGGAAGGGTCCCAAAAACTCCATGTTGAAAATTTGGTGCCAAAATTCCCCAAAATGCCTGAAATATGCATCAAAGTTGAAAAAACCCTATGTATTCCATTATACAGGTTACCGGCATTTCTTCAGTTCACAGTTGGCTTTGAAGAGTGCAGACATGTTCCCGGTCCACAGAAGATCACCTCGCCAGCCTCCACAGGTAAGTATGGGGTGAGGTGGGGGTGTGGGGAGGTGGATGCGCCTAGGGTTGGTGAAGGGTTGGGGGGCAAGACAATCAAAGAGGGACCTTTTTTCCTTTTCAGGTGTTTGTTTTCTTTTTAGGAAGATGCCACAGGACTTGTGCCATGCTGGGGGGGGCTCCCAGAGTGGCAGCTGGAAGATTTTTGTTTTGGGGGGGTCAGTGGAGCCGATGGGGGATTGGGCACCCTCTCTGGCCATACAGAAGTGTGCCACATTGGGATGGGCTCCCAGAGTAGCAACTGAAATTCTGTTTCTTTTGGGGGGAGTTTAATTGAGTCAATGGGGGATTGGACACTGCTGTTGCCATTCTCATTTATGCCACTCTGGGGTGGGCTCCCACCTTGGCACCTAGAACTCTGGGGGGCAGAGCAGACGAGGGATTGGGCACCCCCATCAGCCATACTGTGTGAGGCAGGCAGGGGGAGCACTATTCAGAGACACTCGGAGGGTTGGGGAATATTATTACAATACTGATCAGGTGTGCCAACAGACGACAACTGCGTTTACTTTTTCAGTCTCTTTGGTTTTCTGTTTTCCTGCTTTTGTCAATGCTGCTCCTACCCTGAACTCTGACTCAACATTCCAAGGATGGCAATTAGATCTTTTTTTGGAAACATTCCAAGGATGTCATTTTAGTCACTTGCCTCCTCCTGGAAAGATAGTCCTAGGAAAAGTTCACTTCAAACTGAATTTATGTTCCAGGAAGAGAAAGCAGAGAAGTATACAAGCAGGATTGCTGGCAATATGCTAATCAACACTATCTTATCGCTGCTCACTGAAGCGGTCTCTCCCTTTCAACTGTACACCACTGCATTTTCAATTGCTGTCATAGACAGCTGCAGCATTCATTGGTGAACTGTGGCCACACCTGTAAACACACTGACTGAATTGGAAGACATGGTGCCACACCTACAAAAACTCAGATGATGGCACTATGTTTCTTGCACATGCGTGCAAGCAAATATAAAAATCAGAATATACCAGAGACAAGCTCAGAGGGACAGTATAACAACAAACATGCAATTAGTTTATTCAAATATTCAAAAAAAGGGACTGTGGATTGTTGCAGTGCACCCAGAATGAAGGTCTTATCCAACAGTGTACTAGTGAAGAAGGGGAAGACAGAGAGGAAAGGGGAGGAAACAAGAAGCCAAAATTGAGGCTCACTGACTGAGATTGTAGTTGGTAGTAGTGGGGAAAGACTGAGTGGGCAAAAACAGCAAGATATGCAGAGCAAGACAGCCAAGGAGAGTAGAGGGCAGGGACAGAAGGGTAGGAAATGGAAAGGGTGTAGGGGCAGAGGGGGTGCAGTTCGGGCAGAATGGGGAATGAGTGCATGATAGGGCTAATGGATTCCAGAGAGGAGGAGGGGAGCAGGTAGAGGTACACATTCAAGGATAAGCTAGGTGAGTGAGGGAAGAGTATAAAAGAGGGAGTATAGGAACAGGTATTGCAAAGAATGAACAAAGAGGAGGTAGAGGAGTCCTGGGAGGGTGCCGGGCACATTATGGGCATGCACATGCACCATTAGAGACATGGTACTGTCTAAGTTCAATCTTGAAAGCCCAGATATTAGCAATACCAAGAGTAGCAAGAGGAATCTCGTTCCACCAATAAGGGTCCCTATATGCAAAGGTGCATTGGCAGAGTGCAGTTCTCCAAAAGGGAATGCTGACTGTATTCTGAGCTTTGCTTCTAGTGTCATAGTGGGAGTGAGCTGGTATGAGAAGTTTGGAGATGCTAGGAGGGGGTTAGTCCAAGCATGTCTTTCTTCCCCAAGGAAGCAGGTTGGAAACTTTATCCTGTTATTCAGGGTTAGCCAGTTAGATTGTGCTACTCTACTGTGCCTGTTAGGAAGTTGTATTGCTGCTAGTATTGTAATATTGGTAACTTCACTGCTGTTTGTCAGTGTCTGCCTTACAATATATTATAATAGGGGCCTTATATGTGTGAATTCAGCTCAGTGCAGGAAAGCAGCAGCAACAGCCAACAGGATGCTGGGGTGTATAGCGAGGGGAATCTCCTCCAGAAATAGGGAGGTGATCCTGCCCCCTCTAAAGGTCACTGGTCAGGCCACACCTGGAACACAGCATGCAGTACTGGTGCCCATACCTGAAGAAGGACATCAGATTGTTGGAGGGTGTACAGCAGAGGGCAACAAAGATGATTCAGGGATTGGAGGGATACTCCTATGAGGAGAGGCTGGGCAAGCTGAACATGTATTCCCTGGAAGTGAGGAGGGACGGGGGGACATGATAGAAACCTTTAAATATTTAAAGGGGATAAACAAAACTAGTATAGAAGGGATTTTCCAGATAAGAAACGGAAGGGTCACGAGGGGGCACCAGCCAAGACTGGAGGGGGGAAGATTCAGGAGGGAAGTCAGGAGACATTATTTCACTGAGAGGGTGGTGGATAAATGGAATACTCTGCCTGAGAAGACAGTAGCCTGGAGCATGGTAGATGTTTTTAAGGAGGGGATGGGACAAAAGGCTCATTCACATGGCAAAATCTGATCCAGTTCTGAAGGTGTACCTCACCAGGATCACTGCATTATGTCCCATCTGAAAGCTGGTTTTGTTTTGTTTTCCATGGTGTAGTGATGCGAGCAAGATCCTCATTTTTCTGGGATCACATGGTGATTTAGGTGGTGTCACTGGCTGTCTGACCACCCAGCATACACTGCACCTCTCTCTGATGCTATACCCAGCCCACACAGTGACAACACCGAGACATTATTGTGCACCTTCAACATCAGTGCACAAGGCTGCTATCTGAATGGGGGTTGGTCAGCATTTCTGAACTGCAAGAAGCAAGTCTTCATGTACAGCCCTGTCATGTGAACAGACTAGATAGACTATGAGGCTTGTTTCTGCTGGCATTTTTGTATGTTCGTATAATTTGTACTAAGGGTGGAAGTGTTGACTCTGGTAAAATGATCATTTTAATTTAGAGTAGAACATAGATGTGCCTGAATGTAGGTCAAAACAACTTGACAAGGAGAACATATTGTGCTGGCTAAATTAGAAATGCCTAGTAAGTTTTCAAAACAGCATTACCTCTCCCACCCCCATTGACAAGGAGATAGAATAATTGTTTTAAAATGCCTTACTTAGACATCACCTTAACTGAATGATATATGTGAATGATCTCAGCCTTTCAGCACATCAGCAACTTATTCAGTGTGCAAACCTCACAACAGTGTGCTATGACCCAGCATCCAGCAACCCTGGAAAAAAGGACCAAAACAAAAAGGCAAATAAACAAAACATTGTCAGCTTTTTTGTTACAAACCCTGAAACACACACAGTTTTTAAAGCAATGTTTACTGAGCGATGATGCCAGTTTACTTGTGAAAACCATTGCACATGTTCTTTATAACTTTGGAGAAACAGGTTATAGAAGCTTGCTAACAGGGAGTACTAGACTGTGAGGTCCTGAGATGACATCATCATCAGCTCTTCACTGGAACCGGTTTATTTGAACAGGCAGTAAAATCAGGGTCACAAAATAGCTCATAACTTTAAAATGCAGTAATGTAGAAATCTAGTTTTTGATCTGAGATTTTCTGGGGGTATGCTGATTCTAATTCTGCAATATAGTACTTTTGGCCAGATGGCGTCAGTTGCGTTTTAAGAAAATAAGAAATAAGTGCAAAAGCATGATAAAAAAGGCCAGGAAAAGGCATTATCAAAACAAAATAAATCAGACAGAAAATCCTGCTCTGTATTGGAAGCTTATAAAACAATTAGAAGGAATACAAAAAAAGAATCAAACATTTCCCTATAAGATGAAAAGGGAATGGAAATGCCAACTTATCAGGTAGATAACAGTTTGAATAATTATTTTTGTCACCTCCCAGATATAAAAACAGATAAAGCAGAGATGATGCCGGTATTATTCATCAACACATAAATAAAAGAATTAAACTCTGAAAGTAAGTTACCTCAGTTTTACATTCGGCTATTAAACTGAAGGAAGTGCGATATTAATTTAATAAACTAAATTCACAAAAGGCAGCAGGGCCAAATGAAGTCAAAATAAAATTCTTAAAAAACTCAGTTGAACAAATAACCCCAATGTTAGTTAGTCTATTTAATGTAAGTTTACAACAAAATATATTTCTGGAATTTTGGAAAAATGCAAAGGTCATCCCAATCTATAAAGGGGGGAAAGACTACTTAACAAATTATTGCCCAATAGCCCTATTGTCTACCATCTTGAAGGTTTTTGAAAGACTGGTTTGTGCCCAAATATATGAACAGGGACATTGGTTTACTGTGATTGAGAAAGAGCAAATTCCATTTTGCACATTGGAAAAACCAGTATTGTCACCAGTGTCTGCGAATCCAAAATCTGTTTTTACTGGTGTTTTGTTTTGGGTAATTTATTTAACAGATTTTTGCTCTGCTACCATGCATATTAGCAATTTTGACATCCACTATTGTACATACATCCATCCTTGTACCAATTTTGTTATTTTGATAGGTACAAGATGTGATAGCAGCAGCACAGTTGTGCCCAACCCTCAAGTGCGATGGCAGTGTCAACAGCACTATGGCCTCGCTCTATCCCTCAAATACTGCACTGTAGCCCCCACCCTCTGTTGCATTGTCTGCAGAAGGACTATGGCTCAATTCCAGGTGTTATAGCAGCAGCAACAGCACTATGTCCCTATTCCTCAGGTTTGACTGCAGCATGAACTCATCCCTCAGATGTCATGGTGACACCAACACAGCCAACTCCTCCAGGTGCCAACACAGCTTCTCCCCACAGTGCCCCCCCGATGCAACAGTGTGCACAAAAACAGCCAATCCAGTCACCAAAAATTGCATGCAGTCAGCTCTCCCCCAAGCACCAACACAGACAGCCCTGAACATACAGGATAGCCACTCATGCAACCAAATCCATGGTTTAATGAACAGAATTTCCCCTGCCCAGTCACCCATTTTCAGTGGGTTCTCTACTGAGCAATGCCATGGTAATTCCCTGTTGGGCAGGGATATTTTCCTAAAGCTCCCCCAACCAGACTTGTGCCCCTCTATGACATTGGTACCATGACTTTGTACTTTGGTCTATGCTATACATCACGGAACCATTGCTCTGCATGTCTTGTCATATCACTAATTCAGAAACGAATAAAATGAAATACAGAGAACAGCTGCATTAAATAGAATAGCGTTTATAAAAAATGTGCAGAAAGAGTAAATAGAAATACAAAAACATCCATACAGTAAAAATATGAAAAAGTATTAAAAAAAGCATAAAAGGGTTTGTGTGTAATACGAGAAAACAAATTCTATACAATCTATACAAAACTGTTAGAAAACAGTACACTGAAAGTGTAGAAACAGTGAAGAACAGACATTTGAATGGAAACCCATATACGATAAAATATGCAAAATGAGGACCATAACATATAAATACAGCAATTAAACTAAAGATCTATCAAAGAAAATGTGTAAAACCTAACTAACTACAGCGAAAAAGCAAGTGAACTAAAACCTACAGTATAAACATATGGTATCTAACCAACTATAAATACATTAAATGTGCAAAGGCATATTATACGAAATGTGGAAAACTGTGCAATAGTATAAAAGGTGTTCCTCACATCATGTGTATTAATGGGGTAGCATATGGTGTCCTGGAGAACCAAGACATATATGCACAGGATAGGCTGCACCAGAGTTTGTAGAGCTCAGGGATTCTAAAGAAAAATCTGGGACAGTTTATTATAGAAAAGTATAACTTAAAGCAAGCAGGGTGACTGTGTGGGTGTGGGCAGTAAACCGCGCCACCATGCAAAGGAGTCCATTAGTCTCCAACCCCCCCCCAATGGACAGGCAGAAGGAGGGAGCAATCAAATCTCTATCCGGCAAAGAAGGGGAGGGGAAAGGAAGACTGTTAAGAAGGAGGGTGGGTACAGCTAGGGTCAGAGCAGGTGCAAGTAGTAAACAAGTACTGCTGTTTAGTGTTTACCAGTGATGGTGGGGGACAGGGGTCCAACTTTGGGTGACGAATTATGCTGGGGAAGGGTGACAGACAGGCCACATAAGGAGAGAGAGGGAGCTCAACATGGACAACCTAGAAGATAGAAAGGAACGAGACATGAGTGAGACCTTCAAGTACCTAAGAGGCCAAAAAGAGGGAAGGACAACAGGGGCAACAGTCTGAAGTTAGAGGGAGGAGCCAGCCCATTATTTCATGGCGAGGATGGCACTGGTGACTGGCTTGAATACGCTAATGGAAGTATAAAAAATGGGCATCAAACATGTTGAGGAAACCATGCAAAAATATATAATCCAGCTACTTGTTGTACATGAGCTGGGATAGCAGTTTCAGATTTTCTACCAACAGGTTCTTCCTTTGATCTGTGTGGATCTGTCCATATACGGAGAAGGATCTCGCCACATCTGCACTTGACACAGGTATCCAGATAGCTTGTAGAGCAGCTCTGGAGAGTACAGTTAGTTGTGACTGCCTTGAAAGCCAGTACTACCCAACATCCAACTCCAAAATGCTTGGAAGTTCTCTTATATCCTCCCTAGCATATACATCCCAGTCATTTTGCAGTTCTGTTTGGTTGTGCAGTGCTAACAGAGGAATGTCACTGGCATGCCGTGTCAAATCCCTATTCAGTTTTGGTAAATTTCTGGGGTCCAAAATACGGCAAGCCTTAAAGAATTCAACTGATGGGTTTGTGTCCATATGCTTAGAAAGCTTGTTTAAAGCGACACCAAATGCTCCTTGAAAAGGGCAACATTTTCCTGCTTGACCTGTGGCCTCATAGCCTGCAAGTACCCATCAGTTCTGTCACCAAATCATTCCATCTTCAACACTCCTGCTTCAAACCACTTTTTGATTTTGCTAATAGTGTCATACAGCAAAACAGCCAAGGGCTTTTCCTTGCTTTGCAAAAGCTCGATTGCATCAATAAGGTCAGTGCAGTTTTCAGCAATGAATGCAGTTTGAACCTGCAGCTCTGTGAACCAGTCTTCAAATAGCTTTTTTAAGGACCTCATGGAGTTGGCATCACTGGTTTCATCCTTGAAGAACTCTCGCATGTGTTCCAGATATGCAGAGTGGTATTTTACTGCTTTGAACCAGGTGTTCCAATGGGACAAGACAGGAACAGGAGGCAATATTGTTTTTCTCCGCACCCCTCTCCTCCAGGAATGCAATGTACTCTCGTTTATGTTTTGGTGATTGTTGAAAGGCATATTTTATAAGTGCCACAAGCTTATTCACCTGCTCAAAGTGGTCAATCCAGGTATCACCCACCAATGATAAAATGTGTGCCCAACAACCCACATGGACTACATGGTCACCAATTAGGCCACGTAATACATCATTAAAGCACTTTGTCATGTACCGTGCATTGTCACTAACAAATGCTATCATTTGTTCCATCTCCACACCATATTTATGCAAGGTCTTAAAAACACTTTGGGCAACAGTGGAGTGGTTTACCGCTGTTAGCTCTTTGGTGTCTGCTATTACAGATTTTGCACCTGCCATTACAAAAATAATGTTCATTACACAGCGGGAGTCTGCATCAGTTGTTTCATCGCACATTACTGTGAGTGTCTTGCCTCTTACCAGCTGGCTAATTCCTCCTTCATTTCCCTATTTAGTTGGGGCAAAGTAATTCTGTCGTGAAAGTGTCTGCCTTTGGAGAGCGCCCAATTCCCTTTGATATACTTCCCCATCCAGTCTCTCAAGCAGGGCTGATCCAGCTTTCAATTGGTATATTGGCACCACACCAAGCCCTCAATGTGTCCAAAACGGTTTCTCCCTTGCAGCAGTTGCAGCTGTTGTGGCATTAAAACTGGTGTGCATGGTCACCTGTCTGCTGTTACTCTTCTGGCTTGTGTTCTTGGTGTGTTTTTTGCTTTTACAGTGATCCACCACTGTGTCCTTCCTGATGTGGTCAACAGGGTGATCACAGAAGTGACAGAACATCTTCCCTCCATCTTCATACATGCCATAGGACTTGAATTGCAACGCACGGTCTTTAGCGGTAACAGATGAGATTTTGGTCATTTTGCTTGGTGGTGGTGTTGACATTGCTACACGTGTAGTGTGGATGACTCCCAACAAACTAAAATTGAAACATCTATCCCATTCTCAGCCAATTCCTGGCCACCATTTCAGAGTTAGGAATAGCTGACAAAATCATCATGCTGACCTCAGAATGTCACAGTACAATAGCAAGAGTACAAGATCGGCATTTGAAATATATCTCGGCTAATAATTCTTGTCCAGCTTTGAGAGTGAGGAGGAACAGCTAGAGAATTAATGCTGACCTTCGAAGTTTACAGTCCAGACTAGAACTATCTATAGTAAGAAACAAGACTATGTCTACGAGAGTGGGGAGGAGCAGCTACAGAATTTACTCTGACCTCAGCCACTTAAATTCCAGTCTACAATATTGCTATTTATCTACATCTATCCCATTCTCAGCCAATTCCTGGCCACCATTTCCAAGTTACTTACATATCTCTGCCAAATCTCACTAACTGCTAATGTGAGGCTATGTGGGGAAGGGTACCAAAAAGAAACCACAGAAACATACAATCTAGATTTTGAGTCACTGTGAGTGCAAAGAAGTACAACAAATCACAATACCTTTTCAGAAGGGCAAGGACTCACAGCAGCAGACCACCAACAGCACTTTCACAGTTTGACCTAAAAAAAAAAAAAAAAACACAGTAAATCCTAACTCTGCAACACCAACAAAGCATTCACATTTTTAGCATGGAAGACCCACTAGTGGGCAAAAAGAAAGCAAACTGTACCTTTTACAATGGAGGATAGTAGCCCTGCAGCAGATCGCATCCGATAGCACTTCAAGGCCTGAAATCGTAATTGAAATGTTTACATGTGGCCCACAGAAAAATGTACACATAACTGTTAAAAAGATCATCATCATCATCATCATCATCCACATCCTCATCCTCATCAATGCATTCTCCAATTACAGCTTTCCACCAACACCCACACGCCTACTTACTTGAAGAGTGGTGCAAATGGACAAGCATGAGGCACTGGTAGCAGTGCTGGCAGGTGGTTCAACGTCAGAAGGAATCTGCAGCAGCGCACAGGCATGATGTTCATGAAGACTTCACCTTCCACTCCCAGCAAGATGGGTGGCAACAGCAGGTTCATCAATTCTCCAGGATAGACAGCAGCAGTAAGTGCAGCCCCACCCGCAGGGAGTGATGGCAAGTGCAGCCCCCACCCGCTTGGGAGTGATGGCTGGCAAAGTGCAGCCCCACCCGGTAGGTGTGACGCAGAAGTGCAGTCTCCACCCCACGAGTGAGTGACGGGCAAGTGCAGCCCCCACCCCGCAGGAGTGACAGCAGCAAGTGCAGCCCCACCCCCATAGGTGTGACGGCAGTAAGTGCAGCCCCACCCACAGGAGTGATGGCAGCAAGTGCAGCCCCACCCGCAGGAGTGACAGCAGCTTAAGTGCAGCCCCACCCCCGCGGGTGTGGCTGACAGCAAGTGCAGCCCCACCCCCACAGGATTTGACGGCAGCAAGTGCAGCCCCTCCCCCTGCAGGAGTGATGGCAGCAAGTGCAGCCCCCACCCCCCTGCAGGTGTGATGGCAGCAAGTGCAGCCCCCACCCCACAGGAGTGATGGCAGCAAGTGCAGCCCCCACCCCGCAGATGTGACGGCAGCAAGTGCAGCCCCCACCCTGCAGGTGTGACGGCAGCAAGTGCAGCCCCCACCCCCCAGGTTTGACGGCAGCTAGTGCAGCCCCTACCCCGCAGGAGTGATGGCAGCAAGTGCAGCCCCCACCCCCTGCAGGTGTGATAGCCAGCAGAAGTGCAGCCCCACCCACAGGAGTGGCAGCAAGTGCAGCCCCACCCCGCCAGATGTGGCTGACAGCAAGTGCGGCCCTGCCCTGCGAGGTGCAGTGCAGCTCCCCACTCCCGCAGGTGTGATGGCAGCTAGTGCAGCCCCTACTCCGCAGGAGTGACGGTGCAGCCCCCACCCCAGGTGTGATGGGCAGCTAGTGCAGCCCCTACCCGCAGGAGTGCTGACAGCAAGTGCAGCCCCCCACACGCAGGAGTGATGGCAACAGAGGTAGATTGACAGTACTCATCCAATGCCATGTCCAAAGCTTTACAGAGCCTGGCGTGAATTAATTTGGAATCCCCAGATGTCAAAGGTGGACTCCGGTTCAGTCCCTAAACATCTAGCAGCCTGGATTGGTTTATTTATATGTAAACAAAGTGCATCCAATTAAAACAAAAATCCACAATGATTAATGAGGGTGGGACTGAGGATGCTAATGGAAGAGATCAGCAATCTGCTGAAGAATAAACCAATCAGGAATTGCAAGAACAGTAAATTAGGCACTTTCTAACTTGGACCTCATGAAAATGGAGCTCTAGTTTTTCAAGTCGGAGCTCAACTGATGAAAGGTGTTCTACCGGCCGGTAAAGCCATAAAACCACTGTGTGGCTAAATTAGCTTCCTCTCATCCTCTCACCCCCTTGCAGTCAACAGAAATAAATCTATCTTTGTGCTCAATCACCAATTTGATCACTCAAGTGCAAAGACAATTTTTAATATAAGTGCCTGTGGGGGCGCGGAAGTGAATCCTACACAGTGGTCAGAATCACCTCTGCTGGTAATTCACCTTTACAAACTTATCAATTCTCTGTAATTCCCCAACACTTCCAACAATATTCCAGTAGACATCCCCGCAAAAGCCACACTGAAAGGTGCTAAGATTAGTAACATGCAGTTAGACAGTTTAAATCATTTTTTTCTTTATTTACCCCTAGGTAAACAAAGGAGGAAAATCCGAAGTTTTGACAGTGGTTTCGGTTATTCAGTTTGATGTGGCTTAATAAAGTTATTTTGTCTGATTGTGTCTCTTTTTTATCATCATTATTATTCATTTTTCTCCATGCTCACAGACACAGTTCTGTGCCACTCTGCCCATTCACCCCTCCCTCCGAGGCCAGAACCATCTTTCCCAGCATGTGAACCAGTACACCCAGCCTGCCCATCTGCCGACCATCAACCAACAAACCAATGGAGCATGGCACGGACCCGGCAGACTGGCATGCATGCTAGGAAAAATGGTTCTGTGCCACTCTGCCCATTCAGCCCTCCCTCCGAGGCCAGAGCCATCTTTCCCAACATGTTAACCAGTCCGCCCAGCCTGCCCATCTGCTGACCATCAACCAATAAACCAATGGAACATGGCACGGACCCAGCAGACTGGCATGCATGCTGGGTAAAATGGTTCTGTGCCATTCTGCCCGTTCACCCCTCCCTCCAAGGCAAGAACCATTTTTCCCAGCGTGTGAACTACTCTGCCCAGCCTGCCCATCTGCCGACCATCAACCAACAAACCAATGGAGCGTGGCATGGCCCTGGCAGACTGGCATGCATGCTGGGAACAATGGTTCTGTGCCACTCTGCCAGTTCAGCCTTCCCTCCGAGGCCAGAACTGTCTTTCCCAGCATGTGAACCAGTCCGCCCAGCCAGCTCATCTGCCGACCATAAACCAACAAACCAAAGGAGCGTGGCATGGACCCAGCAGACTGGCATGCATGCAGGGAAAAATTGTTCTGTGCCACTCTGCCCGTACACCCCTCCCTCCGGGGCCAGAACCAATTTTCCCAGCATGTGAACCAGTCCACCCAGCCTGCCCATCTGCCGACCATCAACCAACAAACCAATGGAGCATGGCATGACCCAGCAGACTGGCATGGCTAAGAAAAAATAGTTCTGTGCCACTCTGCCCGCATCACCCCTCCCTCCGGGCCAGAACCAATTTTCCCAGCATGTGAACCAGTCCACCCAGCCTGCCCACCTGCTGACCATCAACCAACAAACCAATGGAGCATGGCACAGACCCGGCAGACTGGCATGCATGCTAGGAAAAATGGTTCTGTGCTACTCTGCCTGTACACCCCTCCCTCTGAGGCCAGAACCGTCTTTTCCAGAATGTGAACCAGTCCGCCCAGCCTGCCCACCTGCTGACCATCAACCAACAAACCAATGGAGCATAGGCACAGACCCCGCAGATCTGGCATGCATGCTAGGAAAAATGGTTCTGTGCTACTCTGCCTGTACACCCCTCCCTCTGAGGCCAGAACCGTCTTTTCCAGCATGTGAACCAGTCCGCCCAGCCTGCCCATCTGCCGACCATCAACCAACAAACCAATGGAGCATGGCACTGACCCAGCAGACTGGCATGCATGCTGGGAAAAATGGTTCTGTGCCACTCTGCCCATACAGTCCTCCCTCCGAGGCCAGAACCGTCTTTGCCAGCATGTTAACCAGTCCGCCCAGCCTTCCCACTTGCCGACCATCAACTAACAAACCAATGGAGCATGGCACTGACCCAGCATACTGGCATGCATGCTGGGAAAAAGGTTCTGTGCCACTCTGACCATTCAGCCCTCTCTCCGAGGCCAGAAGCGTCTTTCCCAGCATGTGAACCAGTCCGCCCAGACTGCCCATCTAATGACCATCAACCAACAAACCAATGGAGCATGGCATAGACCTGGGATACTGGCATACATGTGGGAAAAATGGTTCTGTGCCACTCTACCCGTTCACCCCGCCCCCCGAGGCCAGAACCATTTTTCCCAGCTTGTGAACCAGTCCGCCCAACCTGCCCATCTGCCGACCATCAACCAACAAACTAATGGAGCATGGCATGGACCCGGCAGACTGGCATGCATGCTGGGAAAAATGGTTCTGTGCCACTCTGCCCGATCACCCCTCCCTCAGAGGCCAGAACCATTTTTCCCAGCATGTGAACCAGACCGCCCAGCCTGCCCATCTGCCGGCCATCAACCAACAAACCAGTGGAGCATGGCATGGATCCGGCAGACTGGCATGTATGCTGGGAAAAATGGTTCTGTTCCACTCTGCCCATTCAGCCCTCCCTCCAAGGCCAGAACCAAGTTTCCCAGCATGTGAACCAGTCCGTCCAGCCTACCCATCTGCCGACCATCAACCAACAAACCAATGGAGCATGGCACAGAACCAGCAGACTGGCATGCATGCTGGGAAAAATGGTTCTGTGCCACTCTGCCTGTTCACCCCTCCCTACGAGGCCTGAACCATTTTCCCCAGCATGTGAACCAGTCTGTCCAGCCTACCCATCTGCTGACCATCAACCAACAAACCAATGGAGCATGGCATGGACCCGGCAGACTGGCAAGCATGCTGAGAAAAATAGTTCAGTGCCACTCTGCCTTTTCAGCACTCCCTCCGAGGCCCGAACTGTCTTTCCCAGCATGTGAACCAGTCTGCCCAGCCTGCCCATATGCCGACCATCAAGCAACAAACCAATGGAGCATGGGATGGACCCGGCAGACTGGCATGCATGTTAGGAAAAATGGTTCTGTGCCACTCTGCCTTTTCACCACTCCCTGCGAGGCAAGAACTGTCATTCCCAGCATGTGAACCAGTCCGCCCAGCCTGCCCACCTGCCGACCATCAACCAACAAACCAATGGAGCATGGCACAGACCCAGCAGACTGGCATGCATGCTGGGAAAAAGGGTTCTGTGCCACTCTGCCAATTCAGCCCTACCTCCGAGGCCAGAACCGTCTTTCCCAGCATGTGAACCAGTCTGCCCAGCATTCCCATCTGCCGACCATCAACCAACAAACCAATGGAGCATGGCATGGACCTGGCAGACTGGCATGCATGCTGGGAAAAATGGTTCTGTGCCATTCTTCACTTTCAGCCCTCCCTCTGAGGTCAGAACCGTCTTTCCCAGCATATGAACTAGTCTGCCCAGCATGTCCATCTGCCGACCATCAGCCAACAAACCAATGGAGCATGGCATGTACCCGGCAGACTGGCATGCATGCTAGGAAAAATGGTTCTGTGTCACTCTGCCTTTTCACCCCTCCCTGCGAGGCAAGAACTGTCTTTCCCAGCATGTGAACCAGTACACCCAGCCTACCCGTCTACCGACGATCAACCAACAAACCAATGGAGCATGGCACAGACCTGGCAGACTGGCATGCATGCTGGGAAAAATGGTTCTGTGCCACTCTGCCAGTTCAGCCCTCCCTCCGAGGCCAGAGCCATTTTTCCCAGAATGTGAACTAGTCTGCCCAGCCTGCACATCTGCCTACCATCAACCAACAAACCAATGTAACATGGCACGGACCCAGCAGAGTGGCAGGCATGCTGGGAGAAATGCTTCTGTGCCACTCTGCCTGTTCACCCCTCCCTCCGAGGCCAGAACCGTCTTTCCCAGCATGTGAACCAGTCCGTCCAGCCTACCCGTCTACCGACGATCAACCAACAAACCAATGGAGCATGGCACAGACCCGGCAGACTGGCATGCATGCTGGGAAAAATGGTTCTGTGCCACTCTGCCCGTTCACACCTTCCTCCGAGGCCAGAACCATCTTTCCCAGCATGTGAACCAGTCCACCCAGCATGCCAATCTGCCGACCATCAACCAACAAACCAATGGAGCATGGCATGGACCCAGCAGACTGGCATGCATGCTGGGCAAAATAGTTCTGTGCCACTCTGCCCATTCAGCCCTCCCTCCAAGGCCAGAACCATCTTTCCCAGCATGTGAACCAGTCCGTCCAGCCTACCCATCTGCCGACCATCAACCAACAAACCAATGGAGCATGGTATGGACCCGACAGACTGGCATGCATGGTAGGAAAAATGGTTCTGTGCAACTCTGCCTGTTCACCCCTCCCTCCGAGGCCATAACCGTCTTTCCCAGCATGTGAACCAGTCCGCCCAGCTTTCCCATCTGCCCACCATCAACCAACAAAAAATTGGAAAATGGCACGGACCCCGCAGACTGGCATGCATGCTGGGTAAAATGGTTCTGTGCCATTCTGCCTGTTCACCCCTCCTTCCGAGGCAAGAACCATTTTTCCCAGCATGTCAACTACTCTGCCCAGCCTGCGAATCAGCCGACCATCAACCAACAAACCAATGGAGCATGGCATGTACCCAGCAGACTGGCATGCATACTGGGAAAAATGGTTCTGTCCCACTCTGCCCGTTCACCCTTCCCTCCGAGGCCAGAACCCTTTTGTCCCAGCATGTGAACCAGTCCACCCTGCCTGCCCATCTGCTGACCATCAACCAACAAACCAATGGAGCATGGCATGAACCCAGCAGACTGGCATGCATGCTGGGAAAAATGGTTCTGTGCCACTCTCCCTGCTCAGCCCTCCCTCCGAGGCCAGAACCGTCTTTCCCAGCATATGAACTAGTCAGCCCAGCATGACCATCTGCCGACGATTAGCCAACAAAGCAATGGAGCATGGCATGTACCCGGCAGACTGGCATGCATGCTAGGAAAAATGGTTCTGTGTCACTCTGCCTGTTCACCCTTCCCTCCGAGGCCAGAACCGTCTTTCCCAACTTGTAAACACGTCCGCCCAGCCTGCTCATCTGCCGACCATCAACCAACAAACCAATGGAACATGGCACAGACCCAGCAGACTGGCATGTATGCTGGGAACAATGGTTCTGTGCCACTCTGCCCGATCAGCACTCCTTCCGAGGCCAGAACCATTTTTCCCAGCATGTGAACTAGTCTGCCCAGCCTGCCCATCTGCCGACCATCAACCAACAAACCAATGGAACATGACACGGACCCAGAAGACTGGCATGCATGCTGGGAAAAATGGTTCTGTGCCACTCTGCCAGTTCACACCTCCCTCCGAGGCCAGAACCATCTTTCCCAGCATGTGAACCAGTCCACCCAGACAACCCGTATGCCGACCATCAACCAACAAACCAATGGAGAATGGCAAGGACACGGCAGACTGGCATGCATACTGGGAAAAATGGTTCTATGCCACTCTGCCCATTCAGCCTTCCCTCCGAGGCCAGAACCATCTTTCCCAGCATGTGAACCAGTCCGTCCAGCCTACCCATCTGCTGACCATCAACCAACAAACCAATGGAGCATGGCATGGACCCGACAGACTGGCATGCATGCTAGGAAAAATGGTTCTGTGCCACTCTGCCTGTTCACCCCTCCCTCCGTGGCCAGAACCGTCTTTCCCAGCATGTGAACCAGTCCGCCCAGCCTGCCCATCTGCCGACCATCAACCAACAAACCAATGGAAGATGGCACAGACCCCGCAAACTGGCATACATGTTGGGTAAAATGGTTCTGTGCCATTCTGCCCGTTTACTCCTCCCTCCGAGGCAAGAACCATTTTTCCCAGCGTGTGAACTACTCTGCCCAGCCTGCCCATCTGCCGACCATCAACCAACAAACCAATGGAGCATGGCACGGACCCAGCAGACTGGCATGCATGCTGGGAAAAATGATTCTGTGCCACTCTGCCCGTTCACCACTCCATCCAAGGCCAGAACCAATTTTCCTAGGATGTGAACCAGTCCGCCCAGCCTGCCCATCTGCAGACCATCAACCAACAAACCAATGCAGCATGGCACTGACCCAGCAGACTGTCATGCATGCTGGGATAAATGGTTCTGTGCCACTCTGCCCGTGCAAACCCTCCCTCTGAGGCCAAAACCGTCTTTCCCAGCATGTGAACCTGTCCACCTAGCCTGCCCATCTGCCGACCATCAACCAACAATCCAATGGAGTGTGGCACAGACCCAGCAAACTGGCATGCATGCTGGGAAAAATGGTTCTGTGCCACTCTGCCCGTTCAGCCCTCCTTCCGAGGCCAGAACCGTCTTTCCCAGCATGTGAACCAGTCTGCCCAGCCTGCCCATCTGCCGACCATCAACCAACAAACCAATGGAGCATGGCATGGACCCGGCAGACTGGCATGCATGCTAGGAAAAATGGTTCTGTGCCACTCTGCCTATTCACCCCTACCTCCGAGGCCAGAACAGTCTTTCCCAGCATGTGAACCAGTCCGCCCAGCCTGCCCATCTACCGACCATCAACCAACAAACCAATGGAGCATGGCACAGACCCAGCAGACTGGCATGCATGCTGGGAAAAATGGTTCTGTGCCATTCTGCCCGTTCAGCCCCTCCCTCCGAGACCAGAACCGTCTTTCCCAGCATGTGAACCAGTCCGCCCAGCCTGCCCATCTACCTACCATTAACCAACAAACCAATGGAGCATGGCACAGACCCAGCAGACTAGCATGCATGCTGGGAAAAATGGTTCTGTGCACCTCTGCCCGTTCAGCTCTCCCTCCGAGGCCAGAATCGTCTTTCCCAGCATGTGAACCAGTCCACCCAGCCTGCCCATCTGCCGACCATCAACCAACAAACCAATGGAGCATGGCGTGGACCCAGCAGACTGGCATGCATGCTGGGAAAAATAGTTCTGTACCACTCTGCCCGTTCACCCCTCCCTCCGAGGCAGAACCATTTTTCCCAGCATGTGAACCCATCCGCCCAGCCTGCCCATCTGCCAACCATCAACTAACAAACCAATGCAGCATGCCATGGACCCAGCAGACTGGTATGCATGCTGGGAAAAATGGTTCTGTGCCACTCTGCCCGTTCAGCCCTCCCTCCGAGGCCAGAACCGTCTTTCCCAGCATGTGAACCAGTCCACCTAGCCTGCCCATCTGCCGACCATCAAGCAACAAACCAATGGAGCATGGCACAGACCCAGCAGACTGGCATGCAGGCTGGGAAAAATGGTTCTGTGCCACTCTGCTCGTTCAGCCCTCCCTCCGAGGCCAGAACCGTCTTTCCCAGCATGTGAACCAGTCCGCCCATCCTGCCCATCTGCCGACCATCAACCAACAAACCAATGGAGCGTGGCACTGACCCAGCAGACTGGCATGCATGCTGGGAAAAATGGTTCTGTGCCACTCTGCCCGTTCACCCCTCTCCGAGGCCAGAACCATTTTTCACAGCATGTGAACCAGTCCGCCCAGCCTGCCCCTCTGCCGACCATCAACCAACAAACCAAAATGGTGTGGCACAGACCCATCAGACTGGCATGCATGCTGGGAAAAATGGTTCTGTGCCACTCTGCCCATTCACCCTTCCCTCCGAGGCCAGGACCGTCTTTCCCAGCATGTTAACCAGTCCGCCCAGCCTGCCCATCTGCCGACCATCAACCAGCAACACTTGTTTGTTTACATGAAACATACATTTCATGCACATACAACCCCCTTTGCCCTCCATCTTGCCTCCCTTGCATTCCTATTCAAATAAAAGCAGCATGCCCCCCCCAAACAAAACAACAGCAAAAAACTTACCAGGCACATAGAAAGGTAGTAGTCCCATGGCAGCAAATGGCAAGGCAGGTCATGTGCAGCACAAGGAAGGTAGTGGAGCAGGTTAGCAGCACAAGGCTGGCAGGTCAGTTCATTAGGGTGACGCAGCCACTCCTTCCCACCCAGATGGACCAGCACTGCCCCTCTCTCACCCGGATGGACTGGCATGACCACTCTCCCCACAATGGCAGATTTTTGAACAGTGCACATTAGGGTAGGTACATCCCAAATAGACACTGCCAGTATCCCCACCCCAACACAGCTAGTGTCTCCACACCAATACTGCCAGCATCCCCACCCCATCATTGCTAGTATCCCCACCCCACTCAACCCAGCCAGTGTCCAAACCAACATTACATGGCCAGTACCCCCATTCTGCACCACTACAACAGACAATGTCCCCACACTAACATGGCTTGTATCCACATCCCACACCAGAACCACTCCCCCACCCAGATGGACCTGCACCGCCCCTCTCCCACCCAGATGGACCGGCAATGGCACTCTACCCACAGTGTCAGATTTTGGTTCATCCCAATAAGTTCTGACTCCACAACAATCAGTGTCCCCCACCCCATCGCTAGTATTCCCACCCAGTGTCTCTACCCCACTGCTAGTATCCCCACCCCACCTTAACACCACATGGCCAGCACCCACCTGCACCACCATGACCAGTGTCCCCACACCAGCACTGCCAGTGTTGCCACACCAATACTGCCAGTAGCCCCACCTCACCATGACAAGTGTCCTGACACTATCACGACCAGTGTCCCCACCTCATTGTGGATATCCCCACCCAGTGTCTCCACCCCGTCCCACTGCTAGTGTCTCCACCATGTCCCAAAACCCAAAACTCCCACGCAGATTGTGCCAATACTAACATGGCCGGTATCCCCATTCCATTCCACACCACTATGATCAGTCCCCTCCCCACTGTCTGTATCCACAGCACCAGAACCAGTCCCCACCCTACTGTCAGCATGCATCCCCACACCACCACTACCAGTGTAACCACAACGCAGCTTGTGTCCCCAGCCCATGGACTGCGTCCTCACTACCAGTAACCTCTACCCAGCAACACAACCTGCTGTACTCCACACCCCAAATAGACAGCCCCTCCATAATACATTCAAAAAAGGTCAGTGGTGATCTTTTCAGGTGGCACAACCTAACAGCCTTGTGATCCTCGCAACCCCCCCCCGCTTCAAGAATGGATTGCGACAACAAACATGCAATTGTTCTGGCATTCGGTCCAATCACCTCCACCCCACCCAAACTACCACGAACTAAAAATTCCAGTCCTGTCCTTCCTTAAAAATATTTTTTGCACCAATTGTGGAGTGGAGGTACATACACCTGGCCCAAGGATGACAAGGCTGGAAACCGAGCAGCAACCAAATGATCGCAGCAGCAGAGAGAGCGACCTGACTGAGCGACCACCCAGCCAGTGGCACTGCTGTAGCCAGGGAGGGGCAGCAGGATGGAGGGGCAGTGCCAGGGAGCTGGAGGAGTGGAGCTTGTAGGAGGAAGGGACTCCTCGGAAGCAAGCCCAAGCGGGAAAGTTTTGGCAAGTTTAGGGACAACAACAATAATGATCACAGGAAAATTTAAAAACAAACTACGGGGGAATTATTTAAAAGGAGCAGTGAGTTTTCCTTTTGAGTGGACAGACCAAGCGTCCATTCAACCGGCCACCACCTTACCTGCCTAACAGTTAAAAAAATGAGCATGGAGAGCAGAATTCATTAGACTTACTTACTTTGTGTAGTTTTTAGCAGGTCTTCTTGTCCTTGTAAGCAGAAATGGGTCCAAGCAGGAACATTCTGGTGAAAGTAATGGCACACCTCAAACACGCACAGAAAGCGAAGGCAAAGATGAACGCACGCTCACTACCCAGCTATTTAAAGTGCTGTGCTAACAGAGGCAATGAGAACAAACGCTGTTTCTGTTTTGGTGCCGTTTTCCCGCTAACCAATTAGATTTCCATTTTTCCGTCCGTGTCACCGCATATGCGGTAAACCAGTGTCCCTGTATATGAATAGCTTGAAAAATATAAACTGCTAACTGATTGCCATGCAGGTTTTTGGGTGGAGAAGTCAATGGACATCACCCTGGCAGACTTCATTGACACAGTGTTCATCGACCACTCAATGGCATCTGATTTGGTCAATTATAACATCTTTGTACAATAGCTGGCAATTGCTGGCATGTCTGAATGGGTGCAGACATGGATGCTATCATATTGCTGGAATAGCCTGGCTGAGGCCAGGCTGTGTCTGGCATCCCAAGTAGGGGGGACAGTTTGCAAAACCGTGCCCTCCTGGAGTTCATTGGGTTAAGAGTGCTTCCCTCCAGGTGTAATATCCTGAATGGTTGAATGCCAGAAGTACGAAGAAAGTGCACTCACTCTGAGATTTTATGAATTTTTGTTATGTGGGGCTTATGATCAGCTTTATTAAGCTTAATGACTTTTTAGTGGGGGCTTATAATAGTATGACAGCTTCAGACCCATGCTGTTCATTTTATTTGTTTTTATGTGATTTTTATTTTATCTTGCAGTGAGAGTGCTAAGATTGTCTTTTCCCCTCACTTTTGCTGTGAGAAAGCTAAGGGGGGGGGATTTTTGTGTCGGGGTAGTGAGAGTCCCCTTTATATTTATTTTATTTTTGTTTGCTTTGTTTATTATTTTTTATTTTTATTTTATGTGTCTTTTTGTATGGGTTTTGATATTAGATTTGTTTTTTGTTTTATTGGATGTATTTTGTTTTAGTTTTAACAGTAGTATGTGTTGGTCTGCAGGTTCCACCGGGGTGTGCTATTCATCCTCCTCTCTTCACACCCTTCGCCCTTTTTATACCCTTCCCTTGCAATTTGAGACCTACCAGCACTGTAGAGCACTGGGGATTACCCGTAGGAGAGTGGGGAGGGCGAGGGTAGGCGAACAGGTGAGGATGAATGAGTGTGGCCACCGTATCGGGGTTATTAAGTCCAGAAGGTGCCCTGGGGTGAAATGGAATCTAGACAGGGTTCCCCTTGTCTGGTGCCCATACCCAAGGGCACTGCCGAATCTGGTGGGCAGATTGGTCGGACAACCTCCGAGGTTTGTCCAACTCAGGCGATGTTATGCAATGCCAGGTCTGTTAGGAATAAGACTGCTATTATTGCTGATCTTATTGGCTCAGCTGACCTGGCTTGCATCATTGATACCTGGCTGGATGAAAATTCTGGCCCCATATTGGAGACCATGGTTCCGGCTAGGTATTCGGCGATACACCACCCGAGATTGGACTGTGGGGGGGGGTTGTAGTCTGTTTCAATACTAAATTGGGCCTCACAAATGTGGTAGTAGGTAAGGTGGAATCTTTTGAGTGCACAGTTGTAGCAGGTGTAGGCGTTTGAATCGTTCTCATCTACCATCCACCTGGAGATGGGAAACGTCTCTTACAGAAAGTAGCAGACTTCCTCGTCGATATGTCGTTTGAGTCTCCCAGATTGATGGTTCTGGGTGACTTTAATGCCTGGATCAACAATGAACTCTCACAATTTGGTAACCACTTCCTCCAACTTATGTCTTATTTGGGCCTCACATAGGTAGTTTCCGCTGGTACACACAGATCTGGGCACTCTCTGAATTTAGTCTTCCTCTTAGGGATTGATTCATCCGACGTGGGGGTGGAACCAGTCACTTGGTCTGACCACCACACCGTGAGGTTCAATTTTTGCACCCCCCTTAGAAGGCTTTCCCTTGTGGAGATGGTCAGGTACCACCCATTATGAAATATTACTTCTCAGGGCCTTGCTGTGGTCCTTGATCTCTCATCCCCCGTGTTGGCTAGCAGTAATCCAGGGGAACTGGTGTTGGCTTATAATACGGCCGTTACAGTGGCCCTGGATTTTATTGCTCCTATTCGTGAGTGCCCCTTATCCCTTATCCCATCGCCCCAGGTCCCCTTGGTATGATGGGACACTGAGGGAGTTGCAGAGATGGGGTGAAGGTTAGAGTGGTGCTGGCACAAGTCCGCTCTTGATGCTGACCACCTTAGATTGATGGAACACTATTCTATCTATCAATCTGCAATCACCCATAAGAAGGCAGAATTCCTGTCTAGGGAGATTGCAGTTGCAGAGAATCGACTGGCCCAGCTGTTTCGGACTGTGCACAGACTGTGCAACCCAGCCTGCCTACAAGTCTGGAAAGCTTTTTCACAATTGGAGTGTGAGGTGCTCGCTCGGTTCTTTGCAAATAAGGCGGACGACATCAGGGCGGGCTTGCATCCAGCAATCTCTAAGGGTGATGTTGCGGAACAGTGTGAGTTCACAATGTCTAGTTTCTCTTGGAGTTCCTTTTGCCAACTGGAGGTCATGGATATTATGAGGATCATCCATAGTGTGCGGCCCACGAGCTGTAGTTTAGACCCTGGACCAACTCCCCTAATTTTGGGTTGCCTTGAGATCATTGGCCCAGTTATGGTGCAAATAGTCTGGTGTTCTTTAGAGTCAGGTGAGTTTCCTAACTCCCTGAAAGAAGCAGTGGTTACACCTCTACTGAAGAAAGATACTTTGGACCCAGACTGTTTTTCAAACTACAGACCTATCTCTAACTTTCCCTTTTTGGGGAAGGTTATTGAGAAGGTAGTGGCAGCCCAATTGGAAGACCATTTAACCATCCATAATGTCTACGAATCCTTCCAATCTGGTTTTCATAAAAGACACAGCACAGAGACTGCGCTGTTTCGGGTGCTTAATGATCTTCTGAGGGCGAGGGATTAGAAGAGACGTTCTATTCTAGTTCTTCTTGATCTCTCATCAGCCTTTGACACTGTGGATCACCTGGTGTTGTTAGCACGCCTGAGGAAAATATGTGGAATGTTGGGAACTGTTTTAAAATGGTTCACTTCATTCCTTACTGGGAGATTACAAAGAGTTGTGTCGTGTCGGGGGTTCATTCCTCCGGCCCAACTTCTTTGTTGTGTGGGGTGCCTCAGGGTTCAGTGCTGTCACCCATGTTATTTGCAGTGTATATGCTGCCCCTCGGAGACATTATAAGATGGTATGGGCTGAGGTTTCACTGCTATGCAGATGACACCTAGCTATACCTGTCTTTTGCGCCTGACCAGGATGGAGCTCTCTTGGTGTTTAATAACTGTCTGGAAGAAATCTGAGGGTGGATGGAGTCTAGTTGGTTGAAGTTGAACTCAGAGAAGACAGAGGTATTGGTGGTGGACCCAGGTGGTCAGACAATGAGGCCGAATGATGGCTCACCCTCTGGAATTTTTCTTGTCACGTGTCACTTCTGACCTCTGAATGGGTGTGCAACCTGGGGATTGTCCTAGACGATAGGCTGACTCTTCAATCTCAAGTGTCGGCCATTGCCAGGACATCCTTTTATCATCTCAGGAATATTGCCAGGGTGCGACACCTTGTTCCGTCTGACTCTTTGCCAACGTTGGTCCACGCCTTTGTGTCCTCATGGCTGGACTACTGCAATGCCCTTTACTTTGGGCTTTCTGGGGTTGAAATCCATCACCTTCAGCTGGTGCAGAACACTGCAGCCAGGGTGCTGACTGGGACAAGGAGATCCAGTCATATTACCCTGGTACTGTGCGAACTGGTGGCGGATCACCTTTAAAGTCTTTTTATTAACTTTTAAAGCCCTTCACGATCAGGGTCTGACCTATCTGAAAGAACTTCTGGTGCCTTACTGCCCCGGCTGATCATTACGCTTGACTGATGAGGGGTTGTTAGAGATTCCAAGAGTTAGTTTAGAATCTTCTGGTAGCAGAGCTTTCTCCTATGCAGCTCCCACTCTTTGGAATTCTCTACCTCACCAGTTAAGGGAGTGCACCTCCGTGGAGGTATTTAAGAAAAATCTGAAAACCTACCTGTGGCAGATGGCCTTCTTGGATGATTAACTGATATTTGAGTATTAATATTATTTTTTGACTGTATGGATGATTTGATTGTTGGTTTTTAATATATGATGTTGCTATGTATTTATATGTTTTTATGTGATATTTTATATTGTGGATTCTGACATGTAAAGCGCCTTGATATTTTGAAAGGCGCTTTAAAAATAAAGTTATTATTATTATTATTAACTGAATGTATGCAGCAGATTTGCATTGATGGAATTTTATCGGATAGGGAGGGGATTTATAGTGGTGTGCCCCAGGGCTCGAACCTGGGCCCTCCTTTGTTTCTTATACTGTATATATAAATCCACTCCCACAATTAATAGAAAGAAGCATGATTTATCTTTATGCTGATGATATGGCCCTAATAGAAAGAGCTAAACATAATTATAGTCTGCCGAGAGCCCTCCAGTCTGACTTTGATATCCTGCAGTACTGACTCTTAAACTCCCAAATGGTTCTAAGTAAGAAAAACAATCAGGTAATGTTATTTGACCCCAGATGTAAAACCAAGGCACAAAACATTTTCGTAATGATATGTTCTTTGGATAAACACAAATTAGAAGAGGTAATATCTTATAAGTACCCTGGGATGCTTATGGATAATAAACTCAGATTTAAAGAGCATGTGATCAGTGCTGTGGGAAATGTAAATGTCAGAGTAGGAATACTCAGAAGAAAAATATCAATATTGCCTAAAGAAACCAGAAAAAGGACAGCTCAACAACTGCTCTTACTAGCATTAGAATACAACAGCATAATTTATCAACTTGCCACTAAGACTTTATTAAGTAAATTGGACAAAACATTACAGAATGGCCAGATTTGTCCTAAAATGCAACTACACTATTCATCATTGTGGTCTTTTGCAACAATTAAACAGGGATGATCTTGAAATCTGGAGAAAAAAGGCAGACTGGGCTAACAGTGGACACAGAATATGGAGGCGCCAATTTAAATAGAGTCCATAAAACACAAATTTGCAAACAATATCATCTAAGAGAGCGAACACACGGATGTGACGCCATTCCATGTGAGAATAATGTATATAGTAGGATGCAAAACAAATCATATTGATCAAAAATTTGGAATGAGTTAGCTTCTGAAATCCAAAATGCAAAAAATACAGAGCATTTTAAATGCAGCTTAGATACCTTCTGGAAAGGTGAATGTTCCTGCTTTAATACAGGAACATAGCAATAATTTTTGGTTATGCATTGACCCTCCCCTAAAGCTCTGTCCTACTGTAAGTTCTGCCTGTAAACAATTGAGTTGTTATGGTGGGTGGGCTAGGAGCTAGAGGTGGGGATCAGTAACTGAGCATATCATGTTCAATACTTGTTTATACAGTATGTCAGTCCTAAATCATTTTTTTTTCAATGTGAATATGATTTTTTGTGGGGGGCATAGTAACCTATTGACCTCCATCCTGCTTAGACTGATAACTACAGCACCAATTCGTATTCTACATAAGTATGTTGTTTGTTTGAGTTGTAATATACTCTGGTATATGCTTTTAACTGACTGTTTAGCCAATGCTGTAATCTAGTACTACCATGCCTTTCAGCGCATCTGCTAATGTATCTCTATTGTGTATGCTACTCTGTACATCTGTCAATGTAACTCTATTGTGATAACCTGCTTGTTATCCTCCCCCTGTTCCTATTCCCCCAGGTCGCATTGGGAGACGAGCATCATTTTGCTCAGTGTGCCTTTCCTGTTGAAACAATTTCAATAAATAAATAAATAAAAATATGTTCCTATTGTATGTCTGTTTCCAATTCAAATATCTGTCTAAAGTTTATTGTAACTTAACCCAAAGTAGGTACTTTTCATGTAATAGTATGCTTAGACTCAGGACAACTTTGTAAAACAGGGCCTCACAGTCCTAAAAGTTAATTCCTGACAAAAAAATAAAGGTTTTTATCTATCCATCTAACCCGGCACAAACACAGTGCAAACAATTTGTGTCCATCGCAAAGTTTTGAATATCTGGCCCTTAGTGAGCTAGTTAGTTAACATTATAGCATTCTTGGGTTAGATAGGGGAGATTTTCTGCTCTGTCGCATGGTGCTGTAAAATATATTGATTCGGCTTTGTTGTGTTCATTTGGCGGGGTATTTTAACTGCTAACATTTTTGGAATAATTGCACATAATTATGTGAAATCTGCCTTCTGACCAGCTCCTGGAGCTGGTTGGAGGTGCTGTGGAGTTTGCTGATGGACATGGGTATGGTCTGTGGAATCTTCCGAGGTGTGTGGAGGAACTCTGTTGGCAAAGTCAAGCTAGCCAGAATGGCGCCATTGCGCTTAGCTTGTGGAACCCAAACTGGGACATCGCCAGAACCCTGACTGGATGGGACCATCTTGTGGACCTCTGTGAGGGCTTGCGGTGGTAACTGCTGTGAGTGTGCCCTAAGCTGGTTTGGAGGTCAGTGGAGATCGGGGGGGGGGTTGGGGCTTCCCTGCAGCTGTCCTTCTGGGAGGTTGCTGGTGCCTAGCCCCAGATGGGAGCCATTGGGTTACAGTCAGCTGAAGGGCTGGGTCTTATCTGGGTGCCTTGTAGGTATTTGCGGGGCATCTAGCATTGACTGGTTGTGCCCCTGGGGCTGGAGGTATGGGATAATTTGGGCTGGATCTCCTCTCTGGTGGCAAGTGTTTCAGGAGTTCTCCCCATGGTTCAAACTGATATCCTTGCCTGCTCTCATGTGCAGCCTAGAAATTCTTTCCTGGGGCAGCTGCTGAGGTGGCTGACATTAGGTAGGGCCTACACCTAGGGGAGAAGGGCTATTAGCTTATGGATTGCTAAGAAGGAGTCTAAGGAAGAACATCCCTAAAGAAGACTAATTTCCAGTTTGTGAATTATCTGTTGAGCTTTCCCAGGACTACTAAGGAGCTGGTTTGGATCTTTGGCTGATTTATTTATTTATTTGGTTATATAGAGCAGTGAGAGTGCTTTCCAGTCAAAGTGCATGCTTTACTCTGTGGAGCTTTGTTAAGCCCATGTGAGAACAGGTTGCTTATCTTAGTATTCATTTGAACTATCAGTCCCAAAGAAGTGAGTTCAGAGATGCACCTTTATGAACCTTCTTTATGAAAGAGTCAGCAACTTTTTTCCAGTGAACATTTAAAATATATCTTACCCGAGGATTTTTGCCATGTTTTATTGTGGGTTTTGTTTTGTGTTTTATTTATTTTGAGGGTGGTGTTTTAGTTTTGTAGACTTGAGGAGTTTGATTATTTGTGTATGGTTGTAGTGTGAGAACTGTTGCCTTGTGTTAATTACTGCTGCTTGGAGTACAGGCAGGTGTTATGTATTGGGAGTGTTCCTTGGTGGGCAGGTGCTACTCCTCCTCCAGGCTGAGGGGTCTGCATCCCTTCGATTTTCCCCACTGTCAGCTGAGGTCTATAGGCATTGTCGAGCCTTGGGGATAGCACGGGGGGGGCTGGAGGCCCTAGGCCTGATGGGGGTGTGGAGTGGAGTTGGATGATTGGGGGAGTGGGTTCAAGGAGGCACCCTGAGGCAAAATGGGTCCAGGAAAGGGGTCCTCCCTGCCTGGTCCCCATACCCAAGGGTTCCATTATTGGTGGGCAAATGACGTACTCTTCTGTGGCCACTCATCCAACTCATGCGGTGCTATGCAATACCAGGTCAATAAAGAACAAAACAGCAATAATTGCTGATCTTGTTGGAACATCCTACCTGGCTTGCATCACTGCGACCTGGGTGAATGAAAATGCTGGTCCTGTGCTGGGATCAGCAGTTCCAATTGGGTACTCAGTGATACACCGCCTCAGACTGGATCTTAGGGGTGAGGGTGTAGCCATCTGTTTTCGGAGGGAACTGAGCCTTGTAGATGTACCAATGGGGGCCACCAGATCCTTTGAGTGTATCATGGGTGCAGGTGTGGGTTGCAGGATACTCCTCATCTACCATCCACCCGGAAATGGGAAAGCTTTCCTGCAGAAAGTCATGGACTTCATGATTGACATGGTGTTGGAATCCTCCAGGTAGCTGTTCCTGGAGGATTTCAATGCCTGGATTGATGATGAACTCTCGCATTTTGGCAAGAACTTCCTCCAACTAATTATTTAGTTGGGCTTCGCACAGGTAGTTACCACTACAATCCATAATCAGGGTCACTTTCTGGATCTGGTGTTCCTCCTGGGGATGGAGTTCTCTGACCTGGTGGTGGAACTGGTCAGTTGGTCTGACCATCACACTATAGGGTTCAGTTTCGCAGATCCCCTGATAGACCTGTCCCTTCGGAGATGGTCCAGTACCGCCCATTAAGGGGTATAACCCCTGACAGTCTAATGGTGGTGCTGGATGACCTATCGAGTAGGCCATTGGAATTCTCTGATCCAGGGGACCTGGTATTATACTATAACAGTGCGGTATTGGAGACCCCAGATTCCATAGCTCCTCTCTGCATTTGCACACTCACTCTTCATCCTTAGTCCGTTTGGTTCAAAGGGACCTTGAAGAAGCTGAGGCAAGTGGGTCAAAGACTGGAATGGTGCTGGCAGAAATCCATCTTGAAGGATGACAGGCTTAGACTGATGGTCCATTTTTCAGACTATCAGTCAGCAGTCTCCTGTAAGAAAGCAGAGTTCCTGTCCAGGGAGATTGCTGCAGCATGGAATCGATCAGCTCAGCTCTTCCGGAATGTCAACACGTTGTGTAATCTAGCGTGTCTTCAGAATCAGAGAGTGTTTTCACAATTTAAGTGTGAGGAGTTTGCTCAATTCTTTGCTGATAAGGTTGCAACCATTAGGTTGGAGATCTGTCTTACTCATTCCAAAGAGTACTGTAGAGGTCGGTGGGAGATCACAGGCACCCAGTCCATCTAGGCAAACTTTGATCAGCCAGCAATCACTGATATTGTGAAGATTGTCCAGGGCTTGTGCTGACTTGCTGTGGTTTGTACCCTGGTCCAACCTGCCTCCATGTGGAGTGCGTGAAGGTCACCGGGCTGGTCCTGGCAGAGATCGTCTGGTGTTCATTGGAGAAGGGTGTGTTTCCAAGGCCCTTGAAGGAGGCGGTTGTGACACCCCTTTTGAAGACATCCTCCCTTGACCCAGACTGTCTCCTGAACTACAGACCAGTCTTTAACCTGCCCTTTGTGGGCTTGGTTATTCAGAAGGTGGCTGCATTACAGCTTGAAGACTATCTTACCACCCACAAGGTCTATGATCCTCTCCAGTGTGGTTTCAGGAAGAGGCATAGTACTGAGATGGTCCTTGTTCAGGTACTTAATGATCTCCTGATAGTGAAAGATCAGAAAAGCTGTTCGATCTTGGTTGTTCTCGATCTCGCTGCAGCGTTTGACACCATGGACCATGGGGTATTACTGGAGTGCCTGTGGTTGTTCTGCAGACTGTCTGGGACAGTCCTCAGATGGTTTCATTCTTTCTTCATGGGCAGGACTCAGAGAGTGCTGTCAGGGATTCTTTCCTCAGCCCCTCTCCCCCTGACCTGTGGGGTGCCACAGGCTCCATTTTGTCTCCCATGTTGTTCACGGTGTACATGCTGCCATTGGGAGACATTATAAAGTGGTATGGGCTGAGTTTTCACTGCTATGCAGATGATACTCAGCTGTACATGTTCTTTGTCCAGAACAGGATGATGCCGTCTTGGTCTATAACAACTGCCTAGCTGAGATTCAAGACTGGATGAATGCCAGCTTGTTAAGGTTGAATCTGGATAAGACTGAGGTGTTAGTGGTGGACCCAGGTCATCAGGTAGAGTGGTTATCTCCTGGTCAGCAATTCGGACTCATGCTGGGAGCAACCAGTTGAGGTCCTCTGAATGGGTGCAGAATCTGGGTGTTGTTTTTGATAATGAGCTGACACTTAAGTCTCAGGTGTCAGCAGTCATCAAGTCCTCTTTTTACCATCTGAGGAGCATCACCAGGATAAAGTACCTTTTTCTGCCTGATGATCTTTCAATGTTGGTCCATGCCTTTGTGACCTCCTGCCTTGACTACTGCAATGCTCCATACCTGGGGCTCCCAGGGTGGGCATCCGCTGCCTGCAGCTGGTGCAGAACACAGAAGCCAACTTGTTGATGGGTTTGTTGAGATCTAGCCATGTCTCGCCTGTGCTCCACGAATGGTACTGGCTACCTTTTCAGTGGAGGATCACCTTCAAGGTTACTTTGCTGATCTATAAGGTCCTACAAGGACAGGAACCATGTTATTTGCAAGATCTAATTCATCTCTATTGCCCTCTCCACCCACTCCATTCCTCCAATGGGGAATTTCTAGGGATTCCCAGGGTCTGTTTAAAGACATCAGGGGCCGGAGCTTTTTCATTCATGGCCCCAACCCTGTGAAATTCTCTACCTCATTGGATTAAAGAGTGCCTGTCCACTGAGACTTTTAAGTCCATGATAAAAACCCATCTGTTTGATTTAGCTTTTGCGAATGCTGTCTAATTTATAACTTAGTTGCACTGCATGTTTTAACTTATGCATTTTTAATTGTGAGTATTTTCTGCTTTTACCTTGTACAACTGCTTTAGCACTAGAAAAGCACTTTTTAAAAATAAAATCTGACTTGCCTTGACATGACTGACTAGTTCACATGCAATAGCATGATTGAGTGTGTACTTGGAGTGATGCAGTATAGACTGGACCTTTCTGAGTGCTTGGCTACTAAATAGCTGGACTCATTGTGGCGATATGGTTGGTGAGGTAGTATTTGTTTCCTGGGGATTCACAGGTGTAACTCAAATGAAAACAGTGATTTGGGATGTTTTCTGCAATGGCATTCTATGGTTTGGTGCCTCTGGGTGGTACTACTCAACCCACCACAGAAGGTATGAACACCACTAGGCAGTCCCACAGACTCCTCTTCCTCTCTGTAGTACTCCTAACTTCCCCTCCCTACTGTGCTCTTTCCCTGCCACTTTTGGATGCCTTGACAAATGATGATGATGATGAGGGAGAGCCCCCCCCCACACAAGCTTCGTTCTGGTGTTGAGTCCAGTGTAATAGGTGCCTGGACTTTAGGTGTGTGTATTGCCTGCTGTTCCTAGGTGGCTGTATTTTCCCGTACTAACTTGTGCTTGACACAGCTGACAGACTGCAAGTGTTTTATCAGCTGGGTCCAGAATATAGCAATCCCAAACTAGGAATTTGGTACCTCTTGATTTTACATAGTGGTGGAGGAGGGGAAGGGGTGGAAATGGATATTTTGGGATGCTTTATGAACTTCGACAGTAGGTGACTGACATGTAAAGGGCTCATTTCTAAGAGAAACAGCTGGTCTAGTACTGGTGGGAACTTTGGTAGTTGGATGAGATAGTGGTGGACAAATCCCTGCATCTTCAGCAGCACCACACTTCCTCTTTCTATTTTTGAGCTACTATATGGGTTCCAAACCATCATCACTGAAGCCACCGATATCCTCCTTTTCCTGAGCTCTGTCCTTATCATCATCATCACTTTCTCCAGACTCTCACACCCTCGTATCATCATGAGACGGACACACATTTTTCAATGTTGTCACTTCCAGCTGTGCAACAGTCAGATCTCCCTCCTCGGGCTCTAACTCATGCTCAAGCTCCATGCCCTCATTTGGGATTGGATACCTGTCATCAAGATGAGGATCAGCACCACCACCAGCAGTCACAGGCACACCAACAACCTCCTGCTTGATCACTGTGAGAGCCAGAGATTCTGCTGACTCATGTGCTGCACCTCTTGTGACCACCTCCCCAGCCCCCACTAGAATGGATGCCACAGATGTGGCAGAGAAAAATGTAACCACACTAATGCCACCACCACTGCAACCAACTACAGGGCATTCCTTTCTACTACTACAGGCCCTGCTGCTGCAGATTAATTTTTTTTAGCTGCAACACTGTTTTGTCCCAAAGAACTTCTACACTTCTATGCCACACCCCCTGCACCTCTTCCTTTAGTACAATGTCTCTTCTCAGTCATTTTTTATATTTAGATTTATAATATTGGGAAACAAATTAACGAAAGGGGAAATTGCTTAAACAGGAAAGGCAAATTCAGCCAAAGCTTGTTTCCAGGTGCGAACTGGGAGCACAAGGAGGTTAAGTGACTTGCTCAGGGTCACATAGTATGCAAGTGGGGACTGTGGGATTCAAACCCAGGCCTCCAGGTTTGCAGCTCAGTGCCCTAAACCACAGTACTGTACTGCCTCCTTAGAAAGGAAGCCCACAGTACAACTAACTAACTAGCAGCGGCAGCAAGTACCTCCACTGAGGGATTAGAAGTGTGATCTGAAAAGTAAGAAATAAAAAAAAAAATCAGTCTACTGAGCTAATAGTAGCTAGTAAAACCACCATTATTTTAACCCAAACAGATTAACACAACACACATGACACGGGAAATTAACAAGTTACTATAACAAAGTGAAAGACTAGAGTTTGCTGACAGAGGGGAGTGAAAGCACTTAGCTTTAGTTGAACTTTTTGTCTTCTAGGTTTGCTTGAAAGAACAAAGCAAAGGACAGACAGAGCAGGGAAAGAAAAAAAAACAAGGCATCTTTTGGCTAAGCAGAGTTACTGTTTTGTGACTATTTTGTTTTGTGTCTACAGGTTTTGCAGTTTGATCTCTCTTTAGGCTAAGCAGATTTACTGTTTTGTTTTGTGCTTACAGGTTTTGCAGTTGCTTTATTTGCAGTTTGATCTCTTCTAAAGAGTGGTAGTTTCCACTCGCCCGAGCCTAGCTGCAAATTATAGGCACTTGTAGCTGAGTGACAGAAGGAAAACTTCCTGTCAAGGAGCAGGAAGGGTGGGACCAACAGATCACATAAAGAGAAGATCTGACTTATTGAGCTGATTGCCTCAAACCTTGAGTAGGGAGGCAAACAAAATAAAAAAAAATAAAAAAAATGTTTGCTTTTATTCAGGGTTAGCGGGTAAGGTCTAGTAAAAAGGATCAGACATGATGGGAGTGGTGCAGTGCAGAGGCTGTGGAGAGGCAGTCTTCAGGGAGATCTTCCAGAGACTGTGGTGCTGCCCCATTTGCAGGCACCTCTCTAGGCTGAGGGAGGAGGTTGCCAGAGTTCAAGGCCAAGTTGGATTGGGTTAGGATGACCATCTTCTCCACTCAGGGACCACCAAGTCCTCCTTCACTTCCTCAGAGGATGATAGGAAGGAGGACTGGATGGACAACGGTGGGCTCAGAGAGGGTTAGTGTGGTGGAGCAATGAGACATCCCTACTCCCATATCACTACAGAACTCCTACACAACACTGGCAGGGTGGGGCAGTCCCACAGAGGCACCTGAAATAATGGCTGGGACGGATGTGTAGGTCCTCCAGCTTGGATACCTCAAGTGGGGTAGCAGAGGACCCCAGAGGAGGAGGGAGAAACTCCTGCTGGGGGATTCCAATGTCCATGGAGTGGAGTTAGGGACAGATAGTGGGGTGGAGAGGGAGGCAAAGTTCATGTGCAACATGGCGGGATGGAGAATGGATACAGAGGATCACTAAGGCAGCAGCAATGAGGGGGGAGCTGGATGTCATTGTCCATCTGGACACAATTGTCCTGGCTAGGGATGAAGCTGGGATATTGAGAGTGCAGAAGGAGTTCAGGGAGTTGGGGAGGCACCTAGGGTAGGTAGCAAACTCTGTGACCTTCTCAGAGGTGCTGCCTATCCATGGCAAGGGGAAAGATAGGAATCTCCACACCAGGGACTTCAACACATGGTTGAGGAACTGTTGCAGAGAGAAGGGTTTTGGCTTCATTGGGGACTGGGGACCCACATAGAGGGGTGTGGGCTTGTACAAGGGTGATGGCCTGCATCTGTCAAGGGAGGGGACCAATGTCCTTTAGTGAGCAGAATAAATGTTTAATTGGCAAACATTTAAACTAGCCAAGAGGGGTGAGGAAGGAAGGAAGGAAGGAAGGAAGGAAGGAAGGAAGGAAGGAAGAGGAAGGAAGGAAGGAAGGAAGGAAGGAAGGAAGGAAGGAAGGAAGCAGGGAGAATCAAACTGCCCACCCCCACAGGTTAATGTAATCAGCAGAGAGGACCCTAAAGTTGGGAAATCACCAATGGTAAATAAACTAGGAAAATATAAAATGGTGGAAAAAAGAAGAAAAGGGATTGAAGGTGCGGGTGAGGGGGGGTAATGAGGATAGGCATCAGGATAATGGGGGGATGACAGAAGGGGAAGCAAAAAAACATGGAAAGCCATGTGTGCAAATGCTCACAGCCTGGAAAACAAAATCCTGGACCTAGTGGCATTGATGGCAGAGGCTGACCTGGATATTGTCACTATTACCGAAACATGGTATGATGGGAACCATGACCGGGATGTAGCTATACCAGGTTATGCTCTATTCAGTAAAGAAAGAGAGGTTAAAAAAGGATGGGGTAGCTCTTTATGTCAGGGAGTGTATAAAAGCAATTGAGATACAGGGATTGCAGGGGAAGTGGAGGCCCTGTTGGTCACCCTAGAGATGAGCAAGGTCACCACTATTCACATAGGAGAAATCTACAGACCTCCTGTATAAGGTGAAGAGATGGACAAGCTCCGGGTGGAAGCCATCCATAAGACGGTGGCAAAAGGGGACATTCTGCTAGTAGGTGACTTTAATCTGCCAGGTGTCAATTGGAGCTTTCAAGATGCAGCTGCAGCATGGACCATAAACATGCTGAATGCCCTGCAAGGGGCTTGCTTCAGGCAGCTACTGCTAGAGCCTACCTGTGAGTACAGTTTTGGACCTGGTACTCACCAACAGGAACAGAATTGCAGATGTCATGGCGGGAGGACACCTGGGGTCCAGTGACCATTGCATGGTGTAGTTCAAAACAGATGCAACAGGAGAGTCAAGCCACACAAAAGTGAGGTTCCTGGACTTCAGGAGGGCAGACTTTGCAAAGTTGGGGATATGTCTCAGGAAGACCCTAAATGGGAGGGACAACTGGGAAGGGGGTTGAGGAACAGTGGGCACATTTGAAACCAGCCATAGTGGAGGTAAGAGAAAAAGAAAACCGCTGCAGTTCTCAAAGGAAGTGGCCGGAAAGGCAAGAGCAAAAAAGTTGGCTTTCTCGAAGTACAAGGAAACACAGAATGAGGAGAATAGGGTAGTGTATCTGGACAAGCAGAGGAAGGCAGCAAGGGCAGTCAGGAGTGGAAAGGCACAAATGGAGGAAAAAATAGCTGAGATGGTAATGAAAGGCAAGAAGATGTTTATAAGTACGTTATTGAAAGGAGGAAGACAAGTGGTGGGATCATAAGGCTTAAGGGGGAAGACAGGGAGTGTGTGGAAGGGGACTTGGAAAAAGTATTAGTCCTGAACAAATACTTTTGTTCAGTGTTTACAGAAGAAGGGGGAAGGTGAAGGACCACAATTAAGTGGTAGGAGCAATAATGGCAGTGAGGTGGACACCAGTCCATTTACAGAGGAGAGAGTTCTAAAGGAACTCACAAAACTGAAAGTGGATAAAGCAATGGGACCAGATGGGACACATCCTAGAATGTTAAAGGAGCTTAGGGAGGTGCTGGCAGCACTACTGGCAGCCCTGTTCAATAAATTGTTAAAGAAAGGCATGGTTCAAGAGAACTAAAAGAGATCTGATGTAGCCCCTCTACACAAAAGTGGGAGTAGGAGGAAGGCTGGAAACTATGGACCAGTCAGCCTGACTTCAGTGGTGGTGAAAATAATGGAATCATTGTTAAAAGAAAGGATTATGGAACATCTTGAATCTAGCAGAGCACAGGATCCAAGGCAGTATGGATTCACATCAGGAAGGTCATGTCAAACAAATCTGATAGATATATTTGACAAGGTTACCAGGGAAGTGGATGTGGGGGGAGTGGTGGATGTGGCCTACCTGGATTTCATCAAGGCCTTTGACACTGTTCCACACAAAAGACTTGTGAACACGTTAGGCAGTCTGGGAATAGGCCCCAAGGTGGTAATCTGAGTTTGAAGCTGGTTGGAAGATAGAGCACAGCTGGTGGTGGTAAATGGAGTTCATTCCAAGTAAAGGTGGGTAACCAGCGGGGTGCCACAGAGGTCAGTTCTGAGTCCAGTCCTAGTCAATGTCATCATACCGTAAGTGACATTGCAGAGGGTCTGGAAGGAAAGGTATGCCTATCTGCAGATAATAATAAGATCTGCAGTACAGTAGACACTCTGGGAGGGGTGGAAAAATAAGGTGGTACCTAGGTAAACTTGAGGATTGGTCAAGAGGGTAGCAGCTAATATTCAATGCACAAAAGTGCAGAATCATGGATTTGGGGCACAGGATCCAGGAAGATTACATGATGGAGGAAGAGATACTGACAGGTGCCAAACACGAGCGGGATCGGGGTTAATCATTTCAGAATACCTAAAGGTGGTCAATGTGCCAAGGCTGTGGGGAAAGCCAGTGGTGTACTGGAGTGCATAGGGAGAGGTAGCACCAGCAGAAGAAAGGAAGTGGTGATGCCTCTAAATAAGTGATTAGTGAGACCTCAACTGTAATATTGTATCCAGTTCTGGAGGCCACATCTGCGTAAAGACATATGGCCCAATTCTCAAAGGGAACATGGTGCAGTGCAAGATGTGGCAAACACCAACTTGCACTGACGCCCCTGCACCAGGGACCCCTCATCCTATTCTCTATGGAATAGGGTCCCGGCAACTGAGACACGTGGCCTCAACCGGGGCCGGCTACCAAACAGACGATGCACCAGCAGTGTTGATCACAAAGCATAAGGTGGCAGTGCACCACCGTAGTTCCTGTTGGGCTAGCACCCCCCGCCACTCCCCAGCATGCCCCATCATACATTTAATGGCCACAACTCCTACCATGATGACCTAGCTACCCCACATCCCTGTTGGTGCCATAAATAACAATGATAGTCTAGTCCCCCTTCCCTGATACATGATAGTGGCTTCAATAATATTCAAAATCCATTCTTCACTCCCCTATACCCAGTTGTATCCCCAATAATAAGTAATGGCCATTCCCCACTCTTCATTCCCTGTTAGTGCCCCCAATAGTACTTGTAGTCCATTCTCTGATCCCTGATAGTGCTGCCAATATTAATAATAGTCCAGCCCCCCGATGATGTCAGTATGCACGTTAATACTTACTCAAGCTCCCCTCACCAACCCCGCAAGTGCCAGCATGAATATTGATATTCAGAGCTGGTGACCAGCACAACCCACATCACACCTCCATGGCTGGCCAATGATTTGAAGATGTCAGTGAGCAATATTTTCGGTCAGCAGCCGGCTGCAAAGGTCAATGGTGGGCTGTGATATAACCGGCTCTGAATGTGGTATTCGAGCTGGCCTCTGTGGGAGTGGAAGAAGAGCATGGGTGGAGTACTAACATGTATACTGACATCCATCGAGATGAGGGCTGGACTATTATGTGGACAACACTATCGAGATCGAAAGGAATGGACTTCAAGTACTATGCTACACTATGGGGATTGGGGAATGGGCTACAGTTACTACTGGTGGCACTATCAGGTATTTGGGAGCAGGGAATGGACATGCACCTGCCACATATGAGCTGACTCTCCCTGAGAGCAAAGTGAATGCAAAGTGGCCACTTTGCGTTGTCACTCCACTATGTGGAGTGGCCAATAGGAAAGGCTCACTTCGCCTTGTAATTATTACTTTGCATTGTCATTCTGCCTTAATGTCAAGTAAGGCAGAGTGGTAACAATATTAGCAGTCCCCCAGTGCCCCCCCCACGCACAGTCAACAGAATTAATGTGCATCCCCAAAATGCTACTTTCTTGTGTCCACAAAACTCCCAAGTGCTGATGAAGTGAAATGAGAGCACAACAAGAAATACAAAGTGTCCCAGAATTAATGGCACACTCAGTCATGCTCACAGTGTACTTAATCACATCACACACACAGACACCAGATATTATGTGCATACCCAAAATGCTACTGTCTTGTGTCCAGAAAATTCGCCAGTGCTGACAAAGTGAAATGAGAGTGTGACAAGAAATGCAGTCTCCCAGAATTAATGGCACACTCAATCATGTGCACAGTGATCACTCACAGTTGCTAGAATTAATTTCCATCACCAAAATGCTACTGTCTTGTGTCCAGAAAATTTCCCAGTGCTGATGAAGTGAAATGAGAGTGTAACAAGAAATACAAGTCACCCAGAATTAATGGCACACTCAGTCATGCACGCAGTGCTCACACGCAGGCACCAGAATTAATGTGCATCCCCAAGATGCTACTGTCTTGTGTCTAGAAAATTCCCCAGTGCTGGTGAAGTGAAATAAGAGGGTAACAAAACATGCAAAGTCTCCCAGAAATAATGGTGCACAGCAAATGCACAGACAGATTAAGATTAAGCTGCACACTTAAGAGATGCAGAGTCATACGCAAAGGCACAACAACACCTAACCAGTGCTCACAAGTCACAAATCCAAATGTGGAGAAAAATAACTCTTCCCGTTGGGGGGGGGGTAGTGCATGGCAGTAACACTCCACTAACAGTAAAGATACGACAAAGCAGTATAAAAAATTCATGCAGGTGTGGTGGATAGCAAGTTCACACTGCTGCAATTACTCTGGCACAATAAAAGTTATCTGATTTAATTGTACGCATCGCACACAAACTCACACACACACTACAAGCATTGCATAGCAAATTGAAAACCTTTAGCAATGTAACTAAATGTTTTAAACAAACTGAATATATACCCTGCTGCACCACTACAGTCAGTAAAAAAATGTCAAGAATTACTGAAAATATTACTGTGTGTACATTAACACAGTTATACAAGAAAAATATAACCAAAACAGAGACTGCCTTTTTCTCCCAGTTAGTCTACCTACGCCACAGATATGCCTCTGCCCTGACTTTTCCAGCTAGCCCTAGAGCCCACCATGTTCCCACTACCCATCATCGCTCTACTTATTTTGCTTCCTCAAACACCACCTCTTAACGAGCAAAGGGCACCAACCTGCCCCTCCTATCCTCATGCAACCAGTCACTCAACAACACCCCCATCTACATATAAACCACCAGCCTTCACAAGCCTGGTCCGATAACCAGGAAGCAGTACACCACCCTTACCATACCTTACACACAAACAGGTACTTATACTTCCCGTCCCTGCACTCAACCTACCCCCCTCTCGGTGGGTGACTCTCTGTAACTCCTTCTTCTCCTGCCAACCTCCCACTGCTGCCACACCACACTGCTCCTCCCCCCAACCCCACCTACTCTGCCTGGCAGCCCCACTCACTCTGAAACTGCCAATACCCACCATGGGACCCCCTCAGCCTTTCTGCCAAAGGCTAACTACTCGAACAACTAGATATCGCCTTAGATCACTCACACTTCTTCTGCTCCTGTTGGGTAATGTCCACCCCAACCCCGGACCTCAGAATCCCACACAGACCCACCCATCCCCAGGTAATGGACTACACATTGTCTCGCTAAACTTCTGTAACCTTCAAAAAAAATGGGATTCTTTCCAGGGGTGGGTACAACAGCATCAACCTGATGTCATTGCAGTATGCAAAACCTGGCCTTCCCCTACTGTCCCTGACTCAGCAGTTCACCTCCCTGGATACCACCTCTTCCACGCAGACCATGTGAGAAAGAGAGGAGGAGGCTGTGCCCTCTATCTTGAGAACTCAATCTCTGGACATCAACTTCCTCTGCCTCCACTAGCTTCCAAGGTGCAGGCCCTCACCATGAAATTAGCACTAGGAAAGTCTGCCGCCCCTCTCCTCCTCAACGCTACCTACGTCCCACCCCAAGACCAGAAAACAGCCTTCCAAGCCATCATGTCCTATCTCACTACCCTAGCCCCGAAGCATGAAAAAATTCTCCTGGGGGACTTCAACATTAACTGGTTGGCCAAGACAGCCACCACATTCATTACTGAGGCGGCAGCCCTCGATCTCAAACAAGTCATCAAAACCCCAGCCCGGGTGAACACTCACACAGGGACAGCCTCCCAGCTAGACCTAGTATTCACTAACCATCCCCACAGAATTACCAGTACCCAAGTCCTCCCTGATGCGTTAAGTGACCACTCTCTGGTCATCTGCAGCTGGTCTGGAACTTCCCGCAAAGCCCTTCCTAAAATTATCTCCAAGCGCAAACTTAGGCCTGGGAAACTAGTTTGACTCAAGGCCCACCTCAGAGGCTGGGACTGGACTCCCCTAACTAAGACCCTCGACCCAGACCGAGCCCTTGACCTATTCATCACCACTTTCAATACAGCCTGCGACATGTTCGCATCCCCTACCAAAACTATGATCAAGGGAAACCATGCCCCCTGGTTCTCGGACCACCTCCTCGGCCTGCTGCGACAGCATGACGACCTATGGCAACTAGCAAATGAGACCCAGCGACCTTGTGACAGGCAGCGGTATAGGCAGCTCAGAAACAAATGCACCTGGTCATCACGCCTGCCAAAGCAGACTACTACAAAGCTACCTTAACCTCCACCTGGGGCTCTGGGGAGCAAATTCTGGAAAACATTAAGAGCTCTGTGGCAAAACCACTAATCTGCCACCTTACCAAATACTAATTGGGGGTAGCCTCTCTACTGACCCCCTCCGTATCGCCTCAGCCCTAAAATCAGCCTTCACTGATCTCTCCCAAGTACTGCCCTCAAACTTCTTTGACTCCCTGCTGACCAAACCCCCCCAACCCCCCCTCGCACCGTCTTCTATCTACGAGCCCTCACCCTGTGACAGCAAAACCCTACCTTACCAAGGCCATTAGCCACCATCATTTTAGCCATTACTCGCTGGACCTGAGACTTCTCTGCCTCACCCTCCAGGAAGTCCTAGCACTCCTCACCCACATACTAAACTGCTCCTCTATCAAGGGATTTTTCCACCCTCTGGAAATCAGCCCACATCACAGCCATACACAAAAATGGGGACCACACATCCGCTGACAGCTATCGCCCCATCTCCATTCTACCCCCCCATCTAAAGCACTAGAATGCATAGTTGCCTGCCAACTTACAAATCACCTAATAAATATCACCTGCTAACCACTCAACAACATGGCTTCCAAAAGGGTCACTTAAAGTACCACCACACCCTTCTGAATTTTCCCACGTACCACTCTGCCTTGGACCGTTGTCACCTCTCTGGGGCCATCTTCGTTGACCTATCCAAGGCATTCGACACCATCAACCACGCCCTCCTACTAAACACTCTGGCCTACACAGGTGTCTCCAAGGATGCTATGAACTGGTTTACCAGCTACCTCTCTGATAGAAAGTAGAGGGTTAAGGTTGCCACTGTCCTTTCCTTCAGCCTCACTGTCCTATCTGGTGTCCCGCAAGGCTCCATACTGGGTCCCTTACTCTTCAGTCTATACCTTAACTCCCTCCCATCTGCCTGCACTGGCAACCTGCTACTGTACGCGGATGGCGGATGATGCCATCCTGTACGCCTCTGACCTGGCACCCTCCAAACTCCATGAAACTCTCCAACAGTCATTCCAAGAATCGACCAATGGCTTACCACCAGACATCTTACAATAAATTACAATAAAACAAAAAGTCATGATTTTCTCTTATCCACAGAACCCCCTCAAAAACCACTGCCCCAAGTCTCTCACCTCTAAACTGACACCCCTAGAACTAGTAAGCAGCTTTAAATACCTAGGGATTACACTTGACCCTGCCCTCAACTTTAACCTGCATATCCAACACCTATCTAATGCCCTTAGCTCCAGACTAGGAGTTCTCTACTGTTACAAACACTGCCTCATCCCTGAAGCACTGCAACTCACCATAAACTCCTTTGTCCTCTCCCTGCTGGGCTACAGCATCCTCGTCTACAGAGCAGCAGCCTTCACAGCCCTAAATCATTTCCGGCTGGTGCTTAACAAAGCCTGTCGGCTCATCTTAGGATGTGACCGCCTCACACACATGTAACCCCCTTATTACCCGAGGTTACTAGAATCCCAGTAAGACCTAATGGTAGGCAGGGAAGGCAGCTTGTGAAACTCCAGTTAAATGGATTTCACTCTGTCTCACTCTGTCCTTAGTCTCAGCTGAGACTGAGGGATGACATCACCATAGAACTATCACAGCTGCATGAGCCACAATGGAATTTGCAGAAGGGAGTTACAGTAGAATGTTGGGAGGTTTGAAAAGTAGTCAGAGTTCAGTTGGAGTTGGAGATTGTTGTGAGAGGAGCACAGCAGGTCTGTGCTCAGGCTCTTGGAGCCTCAGCCCTGAAATAGGGTTACAATTAGGGAAAGATGTGTGTTTCCACCTAAAGAGAGACACAGTGAGCTATTTTTAAAGTGATGGAGACCACTAATTCGGGTCTCTGTGCCCCATCATTCAGGGGATGGGGCAAGAAGGTTTGCCTGCATTTCCAGGGGCAACCCCCTGGCTACTGCTAGTGAAGAAGCTGCCATATTTTGTCCAAGAGTCTGGGAAACAAGAAGATTTCGTGATTCGTCTGTGGGGCACCTGCAACCAGAGGTTGAGTTCTGCTCTTTCTAAAGGGCCCATGTTTCATCCTGAACTATGTTAAAGTGGGGATTTGACTACTAAAGTAGTGGGAGGCCTAGAGTAATAGGCTTAGCCAAAAGTAAAAGTATGTTCAAGTCCAGCACATAGAGGAAGTCAAGACATGTAAAGGAGATGTGACATACATCTACCCAGTAATCTACATTGCCAAGCTTTCAAAAGAGTTGTTTAGTTTCCAGAGAAAAGGCCGGGTATGGATTGTGGGAGCTGGAGGTGGGAGACCCCCCATCTTTAGTAACCAGGTCCACCTCTATAGATTTGCTCTGTGGATTTCTACTTTGCCTCATGCACTTGACCAGTGATGAGGGAAGTACCCAGACATGGGATTGGAAGGAAATTTCCCTCTAGGAGTCGAAGGCTCTAAGGTTGCTTGGGGAGCCACCAATTGGAAGACTGGTTCATTCCCATAATGGACCATGGATCAAGTGGCCAGCGGGGGAACCGGGCCAGGGGAAAAACCTAAGTAGTGTACAAGCTGGGCTGTGTACCCAAAGCTGTGAGCAAGTCTGGGCTGTGTGCCTGGTGGGTTCAGAGCCTGAGGGCTGGAATAGTGAAGAAGTGTTCTGTTGTCTCTAATCTGCATTACCAGGAATGTAGCCCCATGGGGGTCTGTCTATGCTTTGTTTGTTCAGCTTGGATGTGAATAAAAGCCACACTGTGGAATCCCATTCCTGGTTTTGGACATTATAGTTATTGCTTCCTGTGTTTGGATTTACTTGGGTGCCCCTGTGCTGAGTAACCAAACCTAGGCCCCCTGTGCCAAGTAACCTAGTCCTCCCTGAACCCAGTTCCCACCAGGTACTGCTGTCAGCTTCAACATCATGCCACCTGCCATTTGCAAAAAGGCAGGGGTCCGGGGGTGACTCACACATGCTCCGTCTACAGCACAGCAAACTGGCTAAACCTTGACAATTGAATTAGGCATCACACCTGCCTCATGACCAAAAAAATTGTCCTTGGCCTCACCCCCCTGCCCTAAGCCACATTATCCTCACAACATCACCTGACAGAACAACTCACAGCTCGAACAAACCACTGCTATGGGTACCACGTGGCCAGACCGCCCAATTCCAGTGAACTTTCTGCTACAAAGCCCCTTCCTGGACGAATGCCCTCCCCAGTGAAATCATGGAAGAAACCAGGCTCAGCCCTTTCAAAACCAGACTAAGGATTAACCTACAAGCCTCAAATCTATGTGACTGCACCTGACCCTCCCCATTGACCCCAATGTCTCTGACCCCTATAGCATAATGATCCATCCGTCAAAAGTTCCTTTGACAAGCAGCCTCCTCAGTAACTCACTGCTCTGCTATGGCTGTGTGACTCTTGTGTTAAATAATACCAACCCTAGAAGGGTAGCTCACCCTCTAAAACAAATGTACCACCATGTGTAGAAAAGAAAAAAATTGTGTTTTCCATTACTGTGCATGATCTTTGTTATATGCTAACATCCTGTAAAACATATATTGTTTCCCTGCTCTATATGTATGATGTGGAACCTTTGTAAATGAGTCTTTGACTCAAAGGTCTTTCTGATAATCTCAAATAAATACATAAATAAATATGCCCTTCCCCCAAAGCACACTTCACAGTACACCGACTGACTGTTGTAAATTAACATTCAAAATCCACACACAAACAATAAACACTCAATGATATGAGCACAGGAGGGTTTCCTACAATCAACGCACTACATTTTGAGCAAGAAAAAATGGCTCAAAAAGACATTTCTAACAGCTTTTAGAGGATTTGAATCACAGAGCTCTCAGAGGAAACTATCTCAATCTTCCACTAATCACACACTACACAGAACTGAGGCTGTGCAGAACAATCTAGAGCCCATGTGACCTGCAATCCCATAAAGCACTGCAAATTCACCTTGGAGATCAATAACAAAGTGAAGTGATGTGAAGTACATTGATTTCAATGTACTTCACCTTAAAATTGGTGGAGAAGTGGTTTGGAGAAGGTGGAATAATGTGAAGTCATTGTTTTCAAAGAATTTCGCATTCCCCATTATGACGCAAAGTACTCTGCTTCGCATTGCGGAGCTCTTTGCGGATTCCATGTTTCTCTACAAATCACTCTGCAGAGTGAATTTTGGCAACTTTGTCCACCTCTAGTCTACAGGTACTTTGAAATTCTCCCTCTGGGACCATTCTGAGAATACTGATGTGGGGGATGTGGCAGCTTGTTTCAGCCACATGACCCCTTGCGCCATGTTACAGCCCATACTTTGGTGCATGGGCAGCACAATCCCTGTTTAGGGCAGGCAGCCTGCAGTTGGTCCAGGCTGCCTTTGAGAACAGCTCTGGGGGCACACTTTGAAGCAAGGTGCATCTTGTATCATCCATGTTTGGTGCACGCACCTTGCATCAAGCTCAGGGCTTTGAGAATCGAGCCCATAGAGAGGGTGGAGGCAGTTCAGAGAAGGGCAACAAAAATGGCGCAGGGCCTGCATCAAAAGTCATATGAGAGATTGGATGACCTCAATTTGTACACCCTGGAGGAGAGGAACTAGATGGTGGAATATGATAGAGACCTTAACACTTTTTTTTTCATTCTTTGATAACCTGGTAAGGCCCACTAGGCACAGGTGACTGTGTTCAGGGGCGACCTGGGAGCACTGGGGAAGGTTAAGTGACTTGTTTAGAATCACATGGTATGCAGGTGGAGGTTGTGGTAATCCAACCCATATCTGTCTGTGGGAAGTACCAAGCTCACTCATCACTCATTACTCTAACCTCGATGCTATACTGTCAGCCCTCAAATATCTTAAGGGCATAAATAAGGTACAGGAGGGTGGCATCTTTCTGAAAAAGGGATGTTCTAGAACAAGGGGTCATGACAGGAGGTTGGAAGGGGTAGACTAAGGGGTAATGTGAGGAAGTATTTCTTCACAGAATGAATGGTGGATGCATGGAACAACCTCCCAGCGGAGGTGGGGGGGACAAATTTGGTAAGGAAATTCAAAAATGCATGCGATTTGCATAAGAGTACCCTAGCGAAAGGTAGGAGAACAAAGCCAGAAATCAAGTAGGGATTTTTGCAGTAGGTAGGGAAAATGGGCAGACAAGGCGGGACTGGCAGCTCTTATCTTCTGTAAAATTCTATGTATCTGTGTACATGTAAAGTGACAGAACACCATCACTTTAACAACTACATTCTGAAACTAAAACTAATATAGAGATTTGCAAAAGACTTCAGTTAAAACATCAAACTAAACTACAGAATTAAAAAGAGAATTCGCAAAATACAGATCAAAAATAATTGTCAAAAAAGACTGAGGACCCATGCCGGTGACTGGGGGGGCCACTTTGAAGACACATGAGAGTCGAGGCACTAGGGGTTTTCCTGTTTGCAGAAGGCTTTGTTTGCCCACCTTTTGTATACAAATGAAAGTTTTTTATGGAAGATTTGGGAAGAATAAATAGCAGTCCTGGCTACTGCAGCTGAATTATTTCCTGTGCACTGCATCTGTTCTTCCATTTGTCATTTAAAGATTAAGCTTCTGGTGAGAAGGTACTGTTGTGCACTACTGTTTGCTTGTACTTGTAATTATCAGGGTTAGCCACCCTGCCTTTGTTGTGCTGCACAGCTGTTTTCACTCTGTTTGATTTTCCCGGCATTCTTTTATTTGCTTTTGTTCTGTAGATCAAAGCAGGCAGAATTCCTCAGAAGAACCAGTGAAATTTCAGCAGAAATTCCACCAGCAGAATGCTCATTCCATGTTAATGTCTACAGAGAATTCTGCATTCCGCACAGCACTACTGCCTTGGTAACTAAATTCACCTCCACAGCAGTATTTCACTACAGACAAAACAAAACCACTGCTTTAAATCTCATAATCAACAAAAAGAGAAACAAACAACACAAATCAAGCTGCTCATGTTCCTCAAGAACAATTTCTGAGTGATTTATATTCAAAGGGCTCTGTTTAGAGATGGATTTTAAAGATTTTTTTTCTCAGACAAGCAGGGAAAGGCTGCTATCCTACACTATTCAAAAGATTGCATTGAAGACAACCTCCTCATGGCATCTTGCTCATTTCAGAACCATGAGCACTACAGTCACATAGTTCATTGTGAACTTTGCCTGTTGGCTCCCGTTCCTCAGTGAAGATCCTAAGTTTGCAACTCACAAAGTTATCCTTACACTGTGAATTGGTACTTCACAAGGCAGATCACCTTTGCAAATTATGCTTGTGCAAATTAATATACCAAGTACATTTTTCCAATTTTACACAGCACTGTCTCTGAATTATGTGTTCTTATTGGTTCATTTGTAATTTTTATCCCACTGGTAATGAGCTGTTAATGTAAACAGAGTTTGGGACTCATTGCATATGCAGAGTAATACTGGAATGGAAGGTTGTTAGACTAACTCTCCCAACCGGTCCGTATTCTGCAGAAAAAGAACTGGTTAATCAATCCTCATTGTTAACTGATAGATTTGTTAAGTTACATAGCTTTTATCAGTTTTGGCCCCCAAACATATACAGTAGGTCTTCATGTGTGTGTATGTGGGGGGGAGGGGCTCACAGCGTTACTTCTTCACCACCCATTTTTAGTTCTTTTAAAGTTCACTCTTGAGGTACTGTTCTCCTGCTACATTTCTGCCCTGTTTGTTACAGAATGATATTAAGGTACATAAGCATTCCAAAACCAATGTTACAGTCCAGATTAATAAACCTTGTGTGTATAATTTGCAAAACAATATCCTGTCCTATTGTTTTATTGACACTGTGATTTTCTAGTATAATTACTATGTTTCATATCAAAAGCAATGGTTACACTATTGCTTTCTTAGTATGACAAAGAACAGTAATGTTCTTATAAAACAAACTTGATGTCTGTTTAGGGGTAATTCTACAATGAAAAATGTATGTTTTGCTGGCCAGATGGGGCTGAGGCACTGAATGCCTTACCTCGTGCTATGCCAGAGACCCAGGTTCGGGAACGGACTCAGGTCGTTGTGGTGCCAGCATGGGGGGGGACTGGAGCAGGACTGAGCAAGCTGGTAGGCAGCTCTCCTCTCATGGGGGTGGTCACTGCTTCCCCCATAGTCCCGCTGCCACCGGGTGGAGGTCTGGTGGTTGGTGTAGGTGGCAGGGGTGACAGAAGTGAGGGCACCTTGAGATGTGGCATGAACATGCCTCCACATGCGTGTGCACGTCCAAGGTAGTAGGCCAGGACTGGGGAGAAAAAGACAAAAAATACTATAAAAAATCTGTATAAAAAAAGAAAAATGTATGTTTCTTCCATTAGTTATACTACTTATCTCGGATTACATGCTCAGGAAAGATGAAGCCAGGCAAAGAGCTATACACCATCTGTTCCTCCAGAACCACTGCCAAGGTGCATGCCTGTGGCAAAGCAGAGGATGCTAAATTGCATTGAGTGATCTTGTCCCCTTGCTCATTTGATTTTTCATAGTTCCCACCCCTTAGGGTCCATGGTTCTATCAAGTTTGTTCGACAGAAAACCTGCCAACCTGCTTTACAGTGATGGCACAAATGTCGACCATGATCGTTGTTCGCATTGTGTCATCAGGAACACAAGTGTGTTTTTTGTGGGGGGCTATGCCCCCCCACACACCCTACATTTTATTATAATTTCCTTCATGGTGGAGGTGTTTAGGGAAGTGGGTGCAAGACCAGAGAAGTTGTGCCTGGGGTCCCACCCCTGTAGCGTAACCATTTCAATGACCAACATCGATCTATCATTTTGTCGCTGTAAATGACCAGTTGCTGTAATATTTTCACTGAAGCAATGCCATACCAGGGTCCATAACTAGTACCAGGACCAGCACCAGTATGGATACACATCTGTGGCAAAAGTTGCTGCTTGGCTTTGAGTGATCCTCTCTCCCACTATCCCATTTAATTTTCAAGGCTTCCACCTTCAAGATCCATGTTCAATACCAGAACCAACACCAGCATGGGTACCTGTCTATGTCTGAGGTTGCTGCTGGGTGTTGAGTGATCCTGGACTGCTCATTCAATCTTGAGAAGTTCCCCCAAGTATGTATGTCAAGTACCAGGACTAGAACCAGTTTGGGTACATGTCTGTGGCTGAGGCAACTGCCTGTTCTGGTCTCCCCCTCTCCCACCATTCAGTTTGTAAAGGCCTCCCCCAGTATCCAAGCCCAACAACTCCAGGAACCATTAATGTAAAAACTAGACATTTTTTCAGAGGTTCCCACAGAATTTATGCTTAACAATAATAATAAGAGGCTGGTAACTTTCGTGGAGGAAAATAGACTTCAGGGCAAAAAATAAATAAACAGGGCGGCCCTAAAAACTCAACTCCTGGCTGCCCCTGCACCTGCACCTGCCCAATATAGGCTCACATCACTCCATAAAACCCAACCCACTCCTGGCTGTATACTTCACCAAGTCCACTCACATTGACGAGGTCTCCTCCGATGGCTCTGCAACCCGCTGTGCCCTGACCACCCATTCATTCCTGCTTGGCTTACCCTTCCTGCTCTGTAAGCCTTACTTTTTCTTCCCTCACTACACTCGCTATCTTACCTAGTATGTCTCACACCTATGCTAGTTTCCCATATTTTTGTACCTGCACTGTTCTCAGACATCACTCTGTAAAGTATCTGCAATGTCATTAGCTACCGCCTTGTTTAGTGTATACACTGTATAAGCTACCACCTTGTATAGGTCCTCATGTTTCTACACCTGTAGTGTTTAGCTACCAATTTATATAGGCCCCTCTATATTCAGACATGCAATGCAATGGCTTGTATATAATTTATCCCTGTGTTTCGCACTGTAGTAGTCCTATGTATGATATGTACAATGCTGATTTTTCCGTTGTCTATGTTAGTCTAATCTGTTGCTTGATGAGGATCCTTTGGAAAAGAGTCATTGACTCAAAGATCTGTAATCCAATTGTATCAATAAATAAATAAGGGCTTCTCATGGATTTGTCAGACAAACCTGATCAATTTCTTCAGTTGGGTAATAAAGGTAGTGTACGAGGAGAAGGCGGTAGACATACTGCATGTTGACTTCAATAAAGCCTTGGACTCTGTCCCATATGGAAGGTTGGTTAAGATGCACAGTCAGGCCTCTGTGATGACCTAGTGGCAGTGGGTTGTGCTGCTGTACAGGTGTTCTACACTAGAGGACAAGCTCTGCATGCTGTGTTGGAAGGCAGGCCTGACTTCAGCAGCTGCCACTTTGCACTGCACAGCAGCCAGGATGGAAGGCACTGTGCATCTGGTGCCACAGCAAACCCTGCAGTGGGCCAGGGGAGCTTGCTCCCACTACAGAGACATTACCACATGCAGCTGCAGGTCTGAATGGGCTATGCAACACCAAAGGGTTGACAGGGAGAAGACCAAACCCTTGCGCCATCTGTATGACAGCCTGGGTTCCTGATTTCACTGGGTCTTAGTGCCTTCCTGACACTGGCTCCTAACTCACACAGTGGGATGCCTCGGGAGGGAGGGTGGCCCTCCCTGTTGGAGCCCCTGTCATGAGGGGAAAGTCATGGGGGTTGTCAGGGGTTGGGCCCATGTGAGATCAGGGAGCAACAGGCCAGAACAGGGAATATCCCTGGGATCAGGGTATATCCTTGGGTGGGATTGATATGGTAAAGGAGAAAAAACTCTTTTGAAATAAATGACAAGATACACAGTCTGGGAATGGGGGACAAAGTCACAAGATGGGTGGGAAACTGGTTAAGTGGCAGAACCCAAGTGATGATAATTAATGGGAAATTCTCCAGGGTTAGTGGCATAACTAGTGATGTGCCAGAGGGATCGGTCTTGGAAACAGTCCTCTTCAACATCCTCATCTGTTTTCCTCTTTGCAGATTATACTAAAATCTGTGGCAGGGTGATGGCAAAGGTGAGGTCAAAATTGTGAAAAAGGACCTGTGAAGATTAGAAAAGTGATCAAAAGAATGGCAGAGTGGGGTTGGGGGTTTCTGCACACTTGAGGTGGAGAAGAGTACCATTGTCAGTATTGAGTACCTGCCACCAGTAAAAATCATCAGAAACTGGGCAACTGGAAGGGAGAGGAGAACTTGTAGCACCTACCACTTGTGAAAATGAAGCAGGGCGCCACTGCTGCCTTACCATATTTGCATTTACATCTTCTTATTGCATGGATGGTAGCTGCAACCATGATTTGAATAGGTTGTAGTTTCAGTGATGGATATTGGTCTTCTTGTCTTCTAGTTGGTGATGAGTGGACTGCAGTGTACAGGAATTCAATATGTATAATACTTTGGTTTTCTAAATAGGTCAATCAGGAAAGAGGGGGTACCAGCAGCAGGATTAACCATTCACCCCTGGGTGGGTTGCAGTTTGTACAAACAATTGAAGAGTGAGAGGCTCCTATTCTCATGAGTGGGAATCCATCCTAATGAACACTGCAGTGGAGCAGCAGACTTTCAAACTTGGGTTGCCATAGCAACCATGACTCAATAGTGCATTCCCTTGGGCAACAAAAGGAAAGGTCTTAGAACAGCTTACCTTCTTTAGAGCCTTTAATATCCATGATGTACATAAAATACAAAGCTGGTGTGGCTACCAAAAGTATTGTGGAATATGGGAAATGGAGAACAAACAAAATAAAGGCTGACATTAACAATCTGTAGGTAGAACTGTTGGCTGGTCTATCAGCACACATGCTGAGCGTGCACAATTCAACTGACATTTCAGTCATGCCTTCATCAGAGCTGTTATTTGTTTGTGCATGGGTGGCTGGGAAGGAGTGTGTACTGGCAGCAGGTTTGAGCACCCAACACTGGTGAAATTTTGATTAAAAAATCTGACAAATGGGCGGGAGGGGAACCAGTGGCTTGGTTGAGCACCTTCTGCTCACATGTCTTTTATTTCCTAGAGCTCTGATTAACTAACAACTCTTAAATGATACTTTCATCAAATCTGCACTCAGAATCAGCTCATCTACAGCTGACAACAAGCAGAGCTCCCTCTGGGGCCAGCTGGAGGAAAGTCATGCTGCTGCTGGTGGGCAGTCCAGCACATTTCACAACATTGACTTTACAGCTTGAAATACTCAATGGTGTTGACAGGCAAAGCTGTGAGTGGGTGGACAAAGTTCAAATAGACAGTCAATCAAAGGTGACTGCCTGGAGGCAACAGGAAGCAACAGGGACAGAGATTCGACTTCAGCATCTCCTTCTGACTAAAATCAGAAATCTGTCAAGCACACCCACAGAAGGGGATTCAGCAAGCTGTAGGTAGCAAATAAACATAAAAAAGCAAGAGAAAAAAAAACACACAGATGACAGCTCCCAGTGAGCTGGCCACTGAGGAAGCAAAGGAAAACTAACCAATTGACTGACTGTTCAGCCCTGATCATTGCAAATAGAACTAAATGATTTCTTGCTGTGCATCTTTACGAGATGGCACAACAATGTTCTTAACTCAGGCAACTAGCCAGTGAACTCGCATGTGATGGGGCAGTACTGGACTTGGTACTCACCAACAGGGACAATGTTGCAGACATTAAGGTGGCAGGCCACTTGGGGACCAGTGATTACAGTAAAGTATGGTTCAGTATAAAGATGGCTGTGGAATAGAACCACACAAGGGTGAGGGACCTGGACATCAGGAGGATACATTTTAAAAAGATAGATGAAAGCCTCAGGGATGATCTAGCAGGAGTGGAAGAGCTGGGTGGGTTGGAGGAACAGTAGGTGAAGATAATGTTTTTATTTATTTATTTGTTTGATTACTGGGTAAGGTACACTGATCCCAGGGACCATTTTCAGGCATGACTCGGGCCATTTTAGATGGCACATCAAACAATGGAGCATAGTAAACACAACAAACTTCTGCAACAAACAAGTGAGCAAAAGCAAGAGGAAAATCAGACCACTATGGTTCTCAAAAGAGGTGGCTGAGAGGTAAAAATTAAAAGGGTAACATTCAGAAAGTATAAGAAGGCATGAGGGAAAAAATAGGGAGGTGTATCAAGAGAAACAGAGGGAATCAGGGAAAGCAGTAAGGAGTGCAGAGACACAAACTGAAGAGAGAATAGCCAGGAGGTAAAGACAGGGGACAATACATTTTTTTTGATATGTAAGTGAAAAAGAGGAAAACCAGGAGTGAGCTTGTAAGGTTAAAAAGGGATGGGGGGACTGTGCAGAAAAGGGCCATGAAAAGGTACACATCCTAAATAAATACTTTTGTTCAGTGTTCACAGAGGAAGGAGAAGAGGAGGGGCTACAAAAAAGTTACAAAAGCTTCAGTGGGAGGGAGGTGGACACTAGTCCTTTTTGGAGCAGAGACTCCCGCAGGGGCTTGCAAATCTGAAGGTGGACAAAGCAGTAGGGCCAGATGGGGTGCATCCAAGGGTATTGACGAAGCTCAGGTAAATACTGGCTGCACCTCTGACAGTTCTATTTAATGGCTTTCTGGAAACCGGAGTGGTTACAGAGGACTGGAGGAGGGTGGATGTAGTCCCACTACATAAAAGTGGTAGCAGGGAAGAGGCTGGCAATAATAGGCCAGAAAAGCTAAATGTGGCACTCGAGATGGAAAGATACGATACTTAGCTATAAAGCTGAGTTTATTCAGGACACAAAGAAGATTCTGCTCACAAAACCCCAAAGCTTCAACCATCCTCAGGATGCATGTCATACAGAAGGAAACACAGACCACACTTATAAAGCCCCAATTTAAAGATACAGATGCCAAATATCATATAAAACCCATAATAAATATATAAATTAGAGCCCAACAATTAAAACATTAACAGCATAATTATATCACTATAATCCCATACAAAAACACAATAACAGTATCAAAAATGTAATTATCTTTGTATAAAAAATCTGCATTTAATATCTTAAACAGAATGCTGAATGTATCAAATAGCCCTGAATGACATCAGAGCAGGAGCAGTAGACCAAGTGCTAGCACTGCAGAAAATTCAGGACAAGACAGCACACATAAACTTTTCAAAAGAAGACCAACAGAGAACAATTCCAAAATAGAAAATTGCATTTTGCTAGTAAGTTTGTTACTTACTGCATAATTCATCATGGGAAACTATATTTTACATCCATTCCCTAAATTTGTAAATCTAAAAATTGTCAAAAAATGAAAAATACTAGAGGAACAACCCATGATAATTTATAATTAGGGCTATAATCTACTTCTTCATTCAGACCACCACCCCCAGATCTCTGTGTTTAAAGTAACAATCCATTTCCGTCTCTTTTTGTAAGAGTAATTCTTTGCAATTGACACCCCAATTTAAGGTGGGTACAAGCTCAATTCCCATAACACTTCCTCATTAATGTTTGAGTTATGGAAATGTTTGAAGTGGAATCCCAGGACATTTCTATCGTCTTGATTAATGATAGCTCTTACATGTTCTTGCATTCTTTTCTTCAGTGTTCTAATGGTTTTAGCAATATAGTGTTTACTACATGGGCACCAAGCCACATAAACCACAAACTGTGTACTAGTATGTTTTCTAATTTATACCTGTTGGTCACCCTTAGTGAATCTCTTACCCTCCTATGTGTGTGTCTATAAATGATGGAGTTCTTAAATGAAAGAAACCTGGGGGTGGGGTAAAAAACATTGGTTCCAACAATATCTAGGAACTGGTTACCTTCTCCCCAAAAGCTTCTTTTCATGTAAGAACTGCAGAATTTGTATACATGTACCTCCATGACTTCCTCTGACAGATCCAGTCCAGAAAACTCTTACTCCATAAGAACCATGCCCTCAGGTGTTGGGTCTTGAGGCTTTGGAATGTTATTCTGCCTTCATGCAAAGTCAACAGAGTATGACTGAGTGGCAGGTTGATTGGATTCTTGCTGGACAGAACTAGGAGCATTGCGTACCGGGCCTTTCTGGCCCAGTCTGGAGCTATTAGGATCATGATTGCAGGTTCCCTCACGAGTTCAAGGATTACTTTCTGAATGAGTGGGAGTGGTGGGAAGGCGTACAGAAAATTCCAGTCCAGTACCAGGGCATCCTCTCGGACTGTCCCTCTTGCTGGTGGTCTGCAACAAAACTGTGGGAACTGACAGTTCTCCCAACAGACGAACAGATCTATATTGGGAGTGTCCCACCTTCTGAACATTGTGGCCAGAACATACTGGTCTGAGGCCCATTTGTGATTCCCCAGGCTGATTCTACTTTGCGAATCTGCTAGGACATTTTCTTTGCCTGGCAGATGCACTGCAAATATGTTTGCTTTTATGGAATATGCCAGGTCCCAGATCCTCATCTAAACAGAAAAATTCCATGTGACATAACATTTTTAAATTTTAGAAAGCCCTTAGATTCAGTGCCTCACTGGGCCCTAGTTAAAAAAGGTATATACTAAATTTTCACCCTAGATACACATCATGGATTGCTAATTGGCTGTCTGAACATGAATGGTGTGTAATAATCGATGGACACTATTTAAACAGGTGACCTGTATCAAGCCCATTCCACAAAGTTCTGTATTTTCCCCCTTGATTTTTCAGATTTTCATATCGGATTTGTCCACCAATTTGGATAGTTGGGTAGTCAAGTATGCTGATGATTGTAAAATAGGTGACCCCTGTAGTAAACTTGAAGGAATCTATCAGATACAGGAGAATATGTACAAGCTTTCCCAATGGGCGGATGACTGGGGGATACATTTTAATGTTAATAAGTGCAGTGTGATGCACTTTGGTTCACACAACCCAAAAAAATAATAATGTGTTACGTGACAAAATATTAAACAAGTCCCAGTATGAGAAAAACCTACGGGCTATAATCGCTGATGATTTTACCTTTAATAAATGTATGACAGATTTAATTAATAAAATCAAAAAAATCTTGTATACAGTAAGACATAATATCAAATATAGGGGCCAATCAATATTACTCCCATTGTACAGGGCATACAGTATGACCACCCACATATTGACTCTTTTTTGCAACTCTTGTGCCCATATAAGAAGAGCAATATTGTGTGCATAGAAAAACTGCAGTGAAAAATCATGAAAAAATACCCAGTACTGGGGCTCTGAGTTACAATGATAGGCTTGATAAATTAGGACTTATATCACCTGAGATAAGAAGGATGCAAGGTGACCTAATGCTCACTTGTAGATGCATTAAAAAATCAATATATAATGTCTGAAATAGGACTGGATTTTGAACAAATAGTTGTGGACACCAGGGAACACCCTTTACAACTTGCACGTCACAGTTTTAATTCCAGTAAGTGGGCATACTTCTTTTCACAAAGGATCATCAAGCCATGGAACTCCTTGCATACCGACATGGTTGTTAGTAATACTAAAAACTTCCTTTAAGAACAGAATGGATAACTTCTTGCTCTCCAATCTCAAGCTATCCTATAATGGGTAAATGACAGAAGCATTTATGGGCACTGCCTTCTGCTCCTTATCAGCTACTTTAGTAAACCTTAGTGATATGACAGCGATCTTTAAATACCTATGGGGTAAATAAGGTACAGGAGGGGAGTACTTTTCAGAAGAAAAGGCACTCAAGAGCAAGGGGACATCTATAATCGACTCTTCCCTCTCCCCTTTGTCTGCCCCCCATACCTGTCCCTTCACATTCCTTTGACCCGTATCACTATATATCTCTTTATATTATGTTTTATTTATGTTCAGTGTACCTGGCATGCATATTTCTTTACTTATATGAAAAATTGTGTCCTACCCAAAACTAGCTGTATCTTCTGTTCCAAACATATACTACTGTCAATGCTACCTGCTGATACTTTGTATATACTGTATTATTGTATCTCACTTTATTTTTATTATTATTATTTTCTTGTATGTTGCATCCCATGTATATTGTCCCTTGTTCCTTGTTGACAAACCCAGGTCCACCTTGAAAATGAGCTTGCTCAACGGTGACCGCCTGGTTAAAAAAATACTTTGATTGATTGATTGAAGGGGACATGCTATGAATCGAGTGGAGGGTAGATACAAGAGAGTACTTCTTCACAGAAAGAGCATGGATTCCTGGAACAGTCTTCCAGCAGAGGTGGTGGGGGCAAAAACAGTTGTGGGTTCAAGAATGCATGGGATAACCACAAAGGAATCATAGTGGAGAGGAAGGTGGAGGGAGAAAGAGCTGTAGACTGAGCACAGTCTAAGTAAATAATGTAGGTAGGGAGAAATGGGCAGACTGTATGGGCCAAGCAGTCCTTATCTGCTGTCAAATTCTGTTTTTATGTTTAACTGCTGGGTCATGTGGGAGGTTGCTTGAAGTTATAAACGTGAGCCACTTTAAGTTATGGAAACAGCTCACATCAACAGTTTTTGAGTGACAAGAATGGAAGTTGCAGTTTTTGAACAGAATGTTGAAAAAAGCATTTTTCAGTGAAACTACATATAAAATGCAATTACTTGGATCAAGTTGTGATGAACCTGAAAGTTTCAAACTTCAACTTTCTGCTGTTTTAGAACTAAAGTTGAGCACGAAAGCCTTAACTTTTATATATTTATGTATTTTCAGTGATCTATAACTTTTAAACTGCTGTATTGTTCATTAATTAAATTTTCAGGATCTGTAAAACATAGGCTTCAAAATGAGCATGCTGCCAGCCAGGTGGAGCTGAGGGCTAAAGCGCTGGATGCCACACTTCATGCTATACTGGCGACCTCGGGGGTCGGATTGGTGGAGGAGGAGGATTGAGCATCCCAACGGTTGCTCTCCTCCTCCAGGAGTGGGTTACCAGGTTGCTCCAAGCATCTGAAGCTCCTCTGCTCGTGGAAGCATGGGTGGTAGGGGCACACAGCTCTCCAGAGCCAGGGGAGGGAGGACGCTGTCAGGTGCTTGATGACAGTGTGTGTCAGAATGTCTTTCATCTAGATGAATGTGCTCTGTGCTGGCGTCCTCAGGGGATAGGGAAAAAATGGGGGAAAAATGTATACACCCCAAGCCGAACGAGCAATGTGAAACCAGGGGAATCCTGGTGGTAGGACCTGGCAGATGGAGTAGGAGAAGCTACGAGGCCCCCTCTGAAGCTGAGGAGCCAGGCAAGTATAAAAGAAAAAAAATAAGCATGCCAAAAGTCGGGCTATTCTGTCCAGAGATGACACATTATTAAGGTTAAACAATTGGAATTTAACATAGAATAGCATCTGTAACCCCAAGTAACGTGCCTCCAAAATATGTGGTAGTGCCAGTATAGTTAGGGTTGAATAGGATGTTTAATGCTAAACCCTAAATTTGCACCTTAAGAACTTTGCCCCCATTAGATGGAATTGCATAAAATTTTGTATGTGCAGTCTGGAGGCAAGGTCTCTTCATTTGTAAGTTTTGTGATTGTCTGATGTCCTGATTCTGATACTCGGATAATTCAAAAGAGGAAACATTGGGAGTTTTGGATTTATTTTAATCCATCTACAGCCCAGATGATTTGGAATTGTGTTCCGAAATTTACAGGGTAGCAGGGGCTTGCCTAAAGAGGCCCTTTTATGGTTTAGTTAAAAAATATTAATCGGTCCGCAATTACAAGGATTTAACAATTTGGTTCTGAGCATGCTCAGTAGAGTCTTTATTTATATGTCCAATGTAAAGAGAAGAATTTCTGGCTCATGAAAGAAGATTCTTCTTTCATAAAAAAAATATTTTGCATGGCTGCCACCTTTATAACATGTAAATTACTCAGAGCATTTGCAAATAGTTAAATGTCAAGCAATGTATATCCAGATGGTTGTTACTGAGTGCAGCATTGCAAATGAGAAATATATCCAGCTTAAAACTGACGACACTGTAGGACAGTAAGGCTGAGAATATTTTTGTGTGTTTCATTTCACCAGCAGTAATTAAACTGAGCCAGAAGATGTAGGCACACAACATGCTTGGATATCCTGAGTAAATAATTAAATCACACAGTTGCTGAAATGGTAGCGAGAAAGAGTTTTGCTGTTTCTTCACAATCTGAGAGTGGAGATGGTGTAGTTAAGTGGTTAAAGCACAGAACTGTGATAGAGAAGATGATGGGGTTGAATTCCACCAGCTAGAATTGTGTAGATGTCATTAGAACACTTGACCTCTCTGTACACCAGTCATCTCAACTCTCAACTGATTTAAAGCAGGACCCTATTGAAAATGAGATGATGAGGACCCCACTGAAAATGAGATGCTGCATCTGAGCTTCTCAATGGAGACCCCCACATGTGTTTCATTTTAATGGGGAAGGCTTTGCTCTGTGTCTTTTTCCTCAGAATTGCAATCATCAGCCTGTAATTTGCGGAATGTACAGTGGTGATGAATAAGTGGACTGGGGTGCCCACCACAGTAACACTTCACCAAACCCTCTCCTCCAAATTGACCCCCAATACATAGGTGGTGATTCTGGGGTGCTCCTGCCACCATATTGTAGATGCCAACAGTGGGGTGCCCAATCCTCAGTGTCGGTTCTAGCCTCTGATTGTTCTTATTCCAATATTTCTCAAACCTAGAAAGAAAAAAAAATTGGCCCTTGTTGATATTTTTTATAACCTAAAAGAATAACACAGTCCCTCCTGATCTAAGACCCCAAACCTCCACCAACCCCAACCTCCCACTCAGCACCCACCACCACACACACCCTCACTCACCTAAAGAGGGTCCCTTGAAGTAGATCCACTTTCCAATTGAAAATGTATCCTCCTTCTGAAACTGTGACTAAAATAGGAGAAAATAAGATAGGTCCAGTTAATGCAGTTCAATGTGCTTTGAACATTTACTCATAGCTTTGTAATTTTTCAATATTTTTGCACCAAGTTTTCAACATGGCCTTTTGGACCTCAATTTATGAACAAGGTAGGTGAAATTATTCAAATTGGTCCCAAAAGGTGATTTCACTATTGCTCTATGAAATCACATGCAGGAAGGATTTGAACATTTTACCTACTGGGTTCATGAGGTGGGGTGGAACAAAGTTCCTTTTCTTTTCTGTACATAAATGTTACTGTTTAAGCTGTGGCCTTGTTAAATGGCTTACTGATTGTTTGTAACACTGTCTACTATGTTTTTACTTAATGACGTGGGACCTTTGTAAAAAACGTTGGCTCAAAGGTATTAATTCCTAGAACAATAAACTTCAAACTTCAAAGACTATGTTGAAAATATGGTGGAAAACATATGGTAGAATAACCAAGTTAAGACTGAACATTGAAATATTTAAAGTTCACTCACAACTTTGTTAATTTTAGATATTTTTCCTCCAAACTTTCCACATGGCCTTTTGGGGATTCCATCTCATGAAAAAGTCAGACAAAACTTTTCAAATCTGTCCCAAAAGGTGATTTTTGCATTTGTTCTGTGAAATCATGTTTTGGGCGGGATTTGAGAATTTCCACCAACCACATTCATGACACAGGGTAATAAGAACACTATGGGCAGGTTTAACAAAAGAGATGTGCACAGCGCATCTGAGATGCACCGGTGCTTCTCAGAGATGCACGATGGAGCGATTAACAAAGGGCAGAGATGCTCTGGCACATCTTGAATGCACCGCGCTGCCACAGATTCACAGGAGACAAATAATGATGATATGCAGCACATCTGGAGGGGCCGTGTAGCTGCATACATGAAGCACCCCCATTCACAAAGCAAAATGATGCACATCCACAGTGCATACACAGCGCATCCACCCATATGCACACTAAGGAGATAAGTATAAAAGGAGTAGACTTAAGTGCAAGCCCCCAGCAGGCAGCCAGCAGGATAGCAGCAGCAGCAGCAGCAGCAGCACTGAAGAGGCCACACATATGGATGGGGCAGCATTCATGATGGTGGGCTTGATAATGGGGCTGAGAAGATGGGCAGACCATCAATGTGGTAATGGAAGGCACTGTAGGTGGCCTGCCCCATGGCGATATCATGCCAGAGTCACATTCGAACAGCTGACTGACACAGAAACAGTTGGCTGATATCTAGTGAACAGGGCAATTCTGAGGCAACTCCGTGAGCTGTGCCATGATGAAATGCAGGCATCCACCGGAAGGGGTCATGCCATATCTGTGGAGACTAAGGTGACAACAGTATTGTGCCTGCTTGCCACTGGCACCTTCCAGAGGCCAGCTGGAGACACCACAGGCATATCTCAGCCATCCATGTCTTGAATCTCACACAGCTCCTCACTGCACTGCTCCCACATGCTTTGGAGTTCATTTGATTCCCAAGCACGCAGACAGAGTGGACATAATCTATGCAGAAATTCCACAGGGTGGCATGCATACCAGGTGTGATAGGGACCACTGAATGCACCCATGTGGCAATTCATGCACCACTTGGCGATGAAGCAATACCATACATGAATTGCAAGGAATTCTATTCTAGCAACTGCTAGGTGGTGTGCAATGCCACAGGGTACATTAGCAATGTCTGCACCACACTCCCCGGGAGTACACACAGCACATTCATATGGCACTAGTCAGCCCTGTGCCACTGGTTTGAGACTGGGGTCATACCCAGAGGCCATCTAGTGGGTGAGTGGGGCATGAATACATATCCACATAATGTACACTGTGGCACCACATATGTCAGAAGGTAGTGCATGGGTGTGAGGGCAGCAACAGGGACAGTGCAGGGGCACATACTCACGTGGGACAGTGGAGGTGGGCACACAGTTGGGACATTGCACACAAACAGGGGGACAGTGTTGCAGCACATCACAGCAAGGGTGGTGAAGTGATGCAGAACAGCAGACATGTGTGACAGGGACAAGGGTGCTACACACACCCAGGCACCGGCAACCACAGGGCAATGGAAGGTAACCAATGTGGACAGGACAGGAGCAGTCATCCCCAGATATGGGCAGTGTCAGTGGCTCAGTAGGTAGCACACTCACCTCTGAGGCTGGGAGATCAGAGGGCTGTGGGTTCAGTTCCCACATCGGGCACTTGGGTTAATATCCCAGTACTGACACTGTAGTGCAACATGAGAGGGGTGCTGCACTTCTGAGGTGCCGTCTTTCAGATGAGACGTTAAACCGAGGTCCCATCTGCCTGGATTGGTGGTAGTTCAGGTGGATGTTAAAGATCCCATGGCACTTATCAAAAAGAGCAGGGGAATTTCCCCGGCCTCCTGGTCAAATTTCCCTCATTCACTAAAAAAAAAAAAAAAAAAATACCACCAACAGCTTAATCTGGTTCAAGGTCAGTTAGCATTCATCTGTATCCCCTTCCCCTGAGTCGTGCCTGAAAATAGGCAGGATTTGTCTAGTGCACTTACCGGTCAACAAAACTAAATATAAATAAAATAAAATAAAAGAGCATGTGAGGCAGTGTGGACTCTGCAGGTGGTGTTTAAGGCACAGATGTGGTGTCCCACCATGGTGGTATAGGGTTGCACCGGGAGGTGGGCCATAGGTACAGACATGGACAGGCACTAGCTGCACCTGCATGCAGTGATGGATGGGGATGGGAGTGGGGCAGTGGATCACAATGCACATGCATGCAGGGTACTAACAGACTGCTTTGTCCCCACAGGTGATGCAGCATATCCCTCCACCCCTGGCTGCTCACTCCCTACTGCCTTCCAGACAACGAGGTCAAGGAGTGATACAACGAGGCACACATCACCACATGCATCATCATCAAGCATGTGTTCAGCATACTGAAGATGTGCTTCAGGTGCTTGGATAGGTATTGTGGTGCCATACAATACAGCCCAGAGAAGGCATGTGGCATATTCCTGGCCTGTTGTATGCTACAGAACATGGCCATTGGCCATGGAATACCTGTCCAGGCTGAGGAGGGCAACAGTTCTGGGGAGGAGGCAGAGGAGGAGGATGTGGAGCAGAGGCACCATGGCGGTGGTGGTGGGCAGCTGCCCCTGGAATGTAGGGACCCATGTATGGCCACTAGGACCCAGTGGCACAGGGACACCATAGTGGAGGAGCATTTTGGGGACCAAAGGTGAGTATCACAGGAGGGCAACACATGATAGCCACACACACACACAAACACACACACACACACATGAGGGTGGGGAATGATACACACATGTGCACACAAATACCACACAGGGGCTGCAGAGTACACTCAAGAGGGGTGATAGACATGCACAAACACACACAGCAGGCTAGACATTGCAGGGGGAACACAGCGTAAGTGTTGGGTATGACATGGATCAGTATACATCTGCCAGCACACATGCACTGCAGACATAGGGCTGCACTCATCATGCCCATGCCACACAGCACAACACCAGTGACCCTGGCCATGCACAGTGCACCACACAGGTGTTCCACACAGGCATTGTCCTAGGGCAGACATGTGCCACAGCATGCTGCCCTAGGTTACAGGGGCCATGGGAGCAGGTTACCCAGGCATTTGTGGGAGCCACCACAGACACCTCGGACACCTTAGGTGGCCATGCCCTCACCTGGTGGTAGCTGAGGCAGTGCCACTGGCCTCAAGGGGATGTCCACTTCCCCTGGTGGGGTACTGAAGTGAGACCGTGAATAGGTACTCACCGATGTGTCACTCCCGAGAACCTAGGTTGGATCCAGGGATGCCAGGGATGGCTAGATATGGTGACGGCATCAGCAGCAATGGATTCACCTGATGCTGTGACCTGGAAGTGCATGAGGCACTCCTGGGAGTGTAGCTGGTACCCTGGTATCCATGTGTTGCAATGTGGGCACTCACCACCTGGAGTGCAAGTGCCATATGCTCCAGTGCAGCGGTCATGTCCACTCGCATTTGGTGAATCTTGGCCAGCATCTGGGCATGCCATGTAGATGACTCATGCTCCATGACCAGTTGCATCTGAATGCCCCTGAGTTCCACCCTAAAGGAAGCCGGCCCCTCCATGGTATCTCACAGGAATGGTGAGTAGCCCTCCACCTAGTCGGCTGGGAATGCAATGGGGGGGTGGTGCCGATGAGCTGGTGGGGTTCTGACCTGCTGTGCTGCATTCACAGTAGGTGGAAGCTGTACAGCAGGCTGCTGTATGGGCAGGGACTGGGCACTGGCAACCACTGTGGGCCCAGAGATGCCCGCATCATGGTCCCCTGCCACCTGCTGTTGCTCCACAGCACCCTGCTGAACAGTTGTATCAGTCCCTGGCTCCACAGCAGCACCAGGCACATGGCCACCAACATCCACCACTGTGGGTGGTTGTAGCAGCCCTGTGACGGCACATGGGGCCACAGGACTATTAATGCCACATGGTGCCACCAGTGCATGCACCTGGGCCATAGCCAGGCCGATGTTGTTCGTTTCCCCCCATATTTGCATGGCATCTACATCGCTGTCATCATATGCCCCCTCCATTCCAGATGCCAGCACCAGCAGGTCATCCATGATGTCGACCTTGTCCATAGGATCCTCATCAGCAAGACTCTGAAAGTGATGATCCATTAGTTACTCTGGCCACCAGCTATGTCACCAGCTGTGGAGGGGTCAGACGGGCCTTCATTATCCTCCATCATGTCTGGGGCTGCAAATGTGTTGGATGTACCTGGCATGGGCTCTACCTCAGCCCTGGCTGTGGCACACTGTGATGGTCAATGGCTCCTCCCTTGCTGGATTGTTGAGGTATGCCCTGGACCCTGCAGCGCCAGTGAGGTGTGACAGAGCTGAAAGAGAGAAGGATAACATGGTTAGTGACATGTGTCAATGGTGTCTACAAACAGGTATGAACAAGATGCCATGCATGTGTGCCATTGGTGTGCCTAAACTACCACACAGGTAGTGACATCCCTAGTGGCCACACACAAGCACCTGCATTACCAGACATGCACTGTGGCCTGTGTTGTCGCTTAGGTACATGTGTGGTACAGCACACCACTGTGAGTGTTGACCCCCCTCACAAAGCACACCACCCATGGGAACACCCTCTCAAGCACCCACCTGGGCCCCCCCCAGCACCCACCACCTTGCTCCCCCCCATGTGCTACACAGGGGTGGCATACCATGTGTCAGTGGCACACTGTTGGCAGACTGGGCTGGTTGTCAACATGCGCAGTGCACAACAACACATGGACATGTCACAAAGCATGGTGGAGCATGTCATGGCACACATGGCAAACACACACATACCACCACAGGTAATGACAAATGAATACTCACAGTACTATGATGGACTGCCCCCAGTCTGGAAGCCACCATCCAGAACACCCATCACTGTGGTCTGGCCCATGCTGGCAACCAGCATCTCCTCATTTGGGGTGATGTGCACTGCTGTCTGAGGCCCACCCCCTGTTACCCCCAGGGAGGCCTGTATAGTGGCAATCTTCTCCTTGGCTGTCCTATTCTCATCATGGAAGTGCTTGCAATACTACTTGGGGTTCTATTTTGAATGCCATGGGCATTCTTGTGGCAGGTGACCTCCTCCCAGGCCTCATCCTCCACTGGTGGCTGCCAGCCCAGTCAGCCAGGATGCTTTGCCTTTGGAAGTAGGTCTCCAGGAGTGCTCTGTCCTCATCTGCAGTGAAGTTAGGATGTTTCCATCCTGAAGCATCATCCTGATTGGACATTATGGCTTCTGTGGGGGTAAATGTTGCAAGCATCAGCACAGTTCATGCAATTGTGACTTTGTGCCAGCAATGTGGCAGGCAGCAGTACATTCACAGCCCCCTGGACATCTTCAAAACCTCCCTGTCTGCTGTTGTTGACAAGCTGTACAGAGAATGATGTAAACAAACCTACCTTCAAGTTTGCAATACCTATCAGTCACCTGTGAATTGGGGAGGTGCATACAGGAGCATTCATAGCCCAGTACATGCAAATAAGGTATAGACGCAACAGTAATGAGATGCAAAGCAGGTGAGATGCCCTGAATTTGGCATGGATCTGAACTGACAGCAGTGGCTGTGAATGCGTATTCCCCAGCTCATCCCAATCAGCATTGCACAACTGGGGCATTGGGTGCATCTCCTGTGACACATTCCTACACATGCATTATTGCTCTGGCACATTTGCTGAATGCAGAGCATGCCACAATGCATCCCCAGTGCATGTCAATGCATCATACAAGACATGCCATGCATAGTGCATTATGTGCTCCTTCAGCGGTAGCATGATTACAGTCAACAGTGCATGTCGGGTGACATGCACCATTGAATCTGTGTGGCATGTTCTATGTTGGGATTTATGGTGCATATTTATGATGTTGTGGATATGCAACAATGCAGCATGCGGTGCATGTCTGGTTGCATCTGCCACCCACAGTGTGTCATTCCCAATATGGCAGTTCTGCTGCAACCGCTCATGCGTGACCGGTCATGACCCTGACCCTGTTCTCCTGTCCATACTATGACCACTGCGAATGTGTGGTGCTGTGTGATTGGTGGCTGTCTCGCACAGCCATGCCACGTTCCTGTGATGCTTGACCATTTGCTTGATGGCCTATTGCGAATGTGGCATGATCAGGCCAGCAGAGCTCCGCAACTTCTGGTGTGCACACCTGCTCCCTCCAATATCCACAGCAACATGCCATGTGCACAGTCAGCTGGACTATGGGCTATGAACTGGGGAGAGGTTGAGTTGGTCAACCTGGTGGCACTGGTCATGCCTTTTGAGGGGCAACTCTTTGGCAGCCAGGACCTGCATGAGCCATGCTCTGCTGTGTGGGCATGGGTGGCAGAGTGAGTGGAGCAGAGGACTGGGGTGACACATACAGGGGAGCACTGCAGGCACTGCTGTGGAGGGATCCTGACCAGATGCACAACCTTCAGGACCAGGCATGTAAGGGGCGGTGCCACCCAGGTACATCTCTGCCCTGTTACTTTCACTCCATTCAGATACTATGTATTATAGGTGGCAGGGGGTGTGGCTGCCACACACACACACACACACACACACACATACACGCAGCGCATGCCCAGTAGGTGGTGCATGTATAGTGCACCCACAGCACCGCGTGCTTTGCCTTTGTGTGCCCTGGTGCACCTCAGGGCAGCGCAGTGCCACTGTGGCAGGCACCTTGTGGTGTCCACAGTAGTATGGCACACATTCATGTGCACACTGACATTGTGGGTTACTGTTTGCGGTGGTGGCTGTTACTATCTGCTGCCCAGGGTGCTGTTCCATTGGGTCAGTGTGGGGTAGGTCCATCACTGCATGCTGGCAACAGTGCTGTTGCTGTGGGTCACTGGGGGGATTTGATCATACCTATGGTCATCTCATGGTGCTCTTTGCTTGTGTTTCCATTGCAGGACCAGCAGACAGGCAGAGGGCTGTGGTGCAGGTGGCAGCCAGAGACACTAGGGCCAGTGGTGGAGGACAGTGGTCTGGCTGTGTGGGTGCATGTGAGTGTACTGCATGTGCTTCCACCCTGTGGTCATCTGGGGAGGGCCTGCCACAGTGGGCTATTTCTACCACTTGTGCATGTCCTCATGCCACCCATTGTTCACACACTTGGTGTGTCACCTTGGCGGCAGTGCTAGGGCCCCTTTGTGCCAAGGCTACCATGTATGTCCACCATGTCTGCATCTGCTGGGGCCATGGGCACACTGCAGTGCTCCATTGGTGGTCAGACAGGGCCTGCATGGTTGTGCACCCAGTTGACATCCACACATACTGTATGGGACATTGCTGCATGCCCCTCTGCATGACACTCTGCATGCACGTGAGGGCCTAGTGCTGTTGCAGTAACAATACACAGTCACTGTGTGGCTGTGTGTGCCATCCTATTGCTGGTGTTCATGGCAGGCTGACGGCCATTGCCGTGGGAGCGGCCTTCATCACACTTGCACAGTGGTCAGGGGGGACATGGTGTGGACCACAGCATTGAATTCCTGTTGTCTATGTCCCCACTGTAGGTCCACAGAGTGCACCTTCTGCTGCAGAGGGGAGGAGATGGAGGCAGATGACCTTGAGGCCAGCAGGAGAGCATTCCAGCTTGCATTACGGAGAACCAGTGTGCCACTCTTCAGGAGGCAGGAGGAGTTGATGTGGGTCATCAACCTGCTGGTGTGGACACTGCATGAAGGGGGCCACCAAGAAGTGTGCAGAGCTGCACCCCCTCATGGCCAGTAGGCCACTGTGACTGTTGTATATAGCCCCTTTTTTCCCTGTCCCCCACCCTCCATGACCATCCCGTCCTTGCATTCATCCCCTGTTCCATCTCCTCACCTGCCCCGTCCCTGATTTCATGTGTTTGTTGCTGTTACTGTTTTAAGTCCCACTTATCTTTATCCCTGTTGTTGTTTTGTTCCTGTCGATATTGTTGCTGTTTTGTTTAACTTGGTTCAGTAAATCTTTTGAGAATGTTTCCGGTGTCTATATTCATTCATGTTATCTCATGCTGGTGCCTTATTGTGTTTCTTTGGTTACACTACCCTTGTTTCCATTGCACATTTGCCACTGTGGGACTGTGCATCCATGCACCATGTCCACCTTTCATGCCCTCCACAGTGTATGTCCCCGTGTTGCATCTAGACTGTTGGGTGGCCTTATCACATGATCACTGGCACACTGTCCCTGTTCTGTGTGTGGTAGGGGAGGTTTGTTTGTGGTGGTCACCCTGGTGCTGTGGTGCTCTGCATGCAGTCCACAGTGCCTGTGGGAATGTTCCTCCTGTGCAGGCCATGGCCTGCGGCCTGCATGCCATTGTGTCTGTCCCCCTGTGTGCACCTGTGTTGCAGCTCCCATGTCCACCCTGCTGTGTTCCTGTGCACTGGTACATGCATGGCTGCCTCTGCCATGCCTGACCAGTGCTCCTCCTGCTTCATGCCACACCTTGACATTCGCACCTTTGTGTGCCACCTGTGCCTGTTTATCTCCTGTGTCAAGGATGTTTGTGTGGTGCTTCCAGGTGTCAACATGTGTACTCTGTCTGTGCACCTCATCTGCTTTTGTGGGACAGTCTCCAGCCCTTTGGCCTTGCGCGCAGTCCCTGTTGGGTTGTTCAGTGGCACCCATTAAGCCACAGCAGTCTTCCACTGTTGCTCCTGTGTCCCTTGCTAAGTTGTTCCTGATTCATTGTTTTGTGGTCACTTGTGCTCCTGTGCATCCTGCATGTGCCAGGGCATCTCAGATTATGCCATGGTGCTTCAGTGGTATTCACAGTAGGGATGCACTGGGTGCTTCTTGCTGCACGTCTTTCTTGGAATGCCACTATTTGGGCAAGGCACTTCTCATTTCTCCAGGTGCATCTGAGATGCACCATATGCAACTATTTTGTGAATCCTGCCCTATGTTCAAAATTTGGGGTCAAAATATATAAAACAAAAACAAAGCTGTGAATATACATTGAACATTTTCCGCCCATTCAAAACTTTGTTAATTATCAATATTTTGAATCCAAACTTTCATCATAGACATTTTTCACACCACCTCATAAATGTGACTGGGGTCTCTTGTCTAATCCTGTATGAAACTTGTTTTGCACTTGTGGTAAAAAATGGCATTCACCCGCTGTTCTAAAAATGTCATATGTCACATTTATAAGGAGTCATAAAATGACTGTCTTGAAAAATTGAGGTCAACATTAAAAAAATAATAATTATTAAGAAATGTTGTTGGTACTACAATTCTTTACCCCAATGGGTAGTGTTTTGTCATCCTGTGCAAAAGAGTTGAGTTCATGGGTGACCTCAGTGATCAAGCTAGATGGGCCTTGGTTACTGAGGATGGCATTGTCATGCAGCACCACCCCCAGCCTGGGAATGGAAGGGCAGGGTTGCCCACATGGCCCCAAGTGCCATATGGTGAAGACAATTCTTCTCTTGACAAAGGGCCCTGCACTTCTGCACCCATGGGTGGCAGACGGCCCTGCACTTTGGTTGACAGTTGGACTTTTTGCCCTGTGAATCTGTATCTGTCATCACATGGCAGTGCAGGGCCCTCCAGCCCACAAGAAAGATCCACAAATTCTTGGCCCTGCACCAAGGAAAGAGTCCATATGCACTTCTGTGTGGCAATGGATGTCAAGAATTTGCGAGGGTGTTTGGTGGGATACAGAAGTGCAGGGCCTTTCAGTCCTGTGCGCCCATGTAGCTACAGATACAGACATGCAGATCAATGAGTCCATCTGTCAGCTGAAGCACAGGGTCCTCTGGTAGTCACAGTTGCAGAGGTGCTATTTCAAGAAAAAATGAATCAGCCTGACACTTTTATGGTCAACTAGTGAAGACTAAAAGGAAACAAACAATAAGCCGCGATACAGTCAAACAGCCTGGTGCACACAAATGAGCAGCCAGCTCGTGGGTGAGGTATAACTAAAGAAAGATTTGTGGCACTCTCACCAGACAAAATGCACTAAATTGAGTGAATAATCCAAAGGAAATCTTTAATTATGGGTCAAAGATACACTCAGTTGCATGCCGACTGACCACCTAACACTTTGACTCTTCACAGTCTTCCTCAGGGTGTTACCCGAGGAAGACTCGCCCAGCGCAATCAGTGCTGGGTGGTCGGTCGACATCAACTGACCCAGAATTAAGTTTCACTGAATATTCACTCAATTCATTGATATAATCGTGAACTAAATCTTTGTTTAGTGAAGACTAAACTTACTGCAATAATGCAAAGGTTTTATTAAGTGTTAAATGTTATAAATGGATAAACTAAAATCAAATGACCCAGAACAAGCCAGGCACCTGCATTTTTCCACATATAACTCTTAACAATAAATCCATCTAGTTGACCGTATGAGTCCCTGACTCTTGCTTGTTTTCTAACAGTACACTGTGAACACTGTGCATTGAGCTCTGGAGCAGCATCTCTTTAGTGACTGTGCTATGCCAACAGATTTCTCTTCATACTGGAATTTCATACTGGATTTCATACTGGAATGTTAAAGAAGTCAAGAAGGCAAAGCCCGTAGACTTCCCCACATAATTCAGTGGTAACATGCGTCACCAACTTCAACAAAATACCTATCCAATCTATGTTTAAATATCTCAAGACCATCCGCATCCACCACCTCTTGTGGCAATCTATTCCACATCCTAATTACCCTACACTTGAAACTATTCCTTCTCAATTCAGTCCTACTTGTTTCTTCCCTCAATTGTCTATTATGTACCCTCAAATGTTATGATTTTACCCTCATCTCCAATCCAATTCTGATTTAAGATCATCATCCCCAAACATCTTATATAATAACAGTAAGTCTCCCCTTGCCCTTCTATTAACCAGTGGCCACAATCCCAACATATCCAGTCTGTCCTCATATGAGATTTCCATCCTGAAACTAGTCTGGTAAATGCTCTCTGTGGGCTCTCCATCAATTTAATATCTTTAATAAGGAATGGGTCTGAGACAGTGGGACAATAGTCCAAAATAGGCCTAACCATAGTCTTATACAGTGGTAACAAAACCTCCCTACTTCTTGATTGAAAAACCCTTCTTATACAATGTACCAGCTACATAGCTTTATTTGATGTTATTTTACTATGGGCACCATTTTTTAGGTCATTTTGAATATAAACCCCCAAGTTTTTTTCACACTTTGAAACCTTCAAGCTAAGATCCTGCATGTAATATGTTTGCTGGATGGTATGTCTACCAAAATGCATGATAATGCATTTTTCCTTATTTAAACTCATCCCATTAATGTTTACCCATTCCATAATATGAATTAAATCCTGTCCGAAGACAACTTTATCACTGAATGTATCAACTACTCCCCCAACTTTGACATCATCTGCAAACTGTATTAGCTTGTTGCTACTTACAACTGCCAGATCACTCATAAAGACGCTAAACAACAATGGTCCCTGCACTGAACCCTGGGGAACCCCACTCCCCACCTTTAATGGTTCTGACAAATGACCCTGTATTCTCACCTGCTGCTGCCTATTAGTTAACCAATGTTCAACCCATCTTACAATAATTTAATCAATCCCCATACCAATAAGTTTTTCAATCATCTTACAATGTGGAACCGTATCATATGCTCTACTAAAATCGAGCATCACCATGTCCACATTCTGTCCTTCATCAATACTCTTACTGATATACTCATAGAAGGTGATCAGATTTGTTTCACACAATCTGTTGGTCACAAAACCATGCTGATTTTTATCTATTAACCCATCACTTATCATAACATCTATAATAGCTTCACTCAGAATGCCTTAAATAATCTTCCCCACAACAGAGGTTAAGTTCACTGGCCTATAATTCATTGCCTCACTCTTTTTAACTTTCTTGTAAACTGGCACCATGTATGCCAGTTTCCATATTCTGGCACCAACCACTCCAGACAATGACTTTTGACCCAACTTAGTAATAACTTGTGTCCTCGCCTCCCAACTCCTTTAACATATACGGATGAATCCCGTCCGGTCCTGCTGCCTTCTCTGCCTTCAATCTCATGATCATTTCTTCACCCTTTCTTCAGTTATAATTTCTTTTTGGTCCAATGTACCTATGCCCAAATGCCCCTTTTCTGCAATCCCATCATATTTCTTTTGCACCTCTCCAAAACATTTACTAAATTAATTACCATATCTTTTGGCTCTGAGGTCACAACCCCATTTATATTCAATGGACCAACCTTACTACCTCCTCCCCTTTAACTATTCACATATGCATAAAAACTTTTGTTATTATCCTTACCCAGGCCAATCTAAATTCAAGCTGTTTTTTTGAATTTTTAATTTCCTTCTTTAGTTGTTTCAGTATATTCATGTACGTATTTTGAGATGCTACTGATTTATATTTCTTCATTTTCTGAAACATCACTTTCTTTTTCTACAAAGTCTTATTATAGATCTTCTTAGCCACGGTGAATTTTACCTTTGTTATATATGCATTTATTTGTGGGATATACCTATCTATTATCTCATTTATTATATCTGAAAACAATTCCCAAGACTCTTTCATAGTTAGATCCTTCATCATATCTTCCCAATCAATTTTGCTCAACCTGTCTCTCACAGCTGTGTAGTCCCCCCTATTATAGAGATGTTGTACAGTACTGCCCTTCACTATCTTAGTTTCCCAAACCATCCTAAAAATATAGAAATTGTCATCACTTGTACCCAATTGTGGTTGAATGCTGATCGGTTGAATAACATCAGGTACATTTGTTAGAATAACATCCAATATGTTATCTCCTGTAGCCTCCTGAATGCATTGTTGAACACCCACTGCCATTAACTCTTCCTGTACTCTACAATCTAAATTGCTTCCAGACTTTTGTTTTCCCCATTTAATGTTGGGCATATTTAAATCCCCCATTAACACCATTTCATTGCTTTTAGCCAAAGCCACAGCATATTTCACAAAAGCTTCGGCTTCCTTCATACTATTATCAGGTGCTCTATAAAATGCTGACATCCTACATTTTTCCCCTTTGTACCCAACAATCCAACCGTAACAATTTCAATACTGCCTAAGTCACAATTTGCATCAATAACCATAACTTCTACTTCATCTCTAATAAATAGAGCTACCCCCCACTCCTTTTCCCTTCTCTGTTGTTATTTAGCAATCTATAACCAGGTTTCTGCTGACTGATGCCATAAACTCTCATTTGACCACCAAGTTTCCACAACCCTACCATATCTAAATTTTCCTCCTCATTATCATCTCCAATTCTGGCATACTGATTTCATTTAAACTTCTAGCATTACAGAACATTACCTTTATAGCTGACATCCTATTTATTTTTACTTGTCTCGGGATAATATTTACTTTATGGTTCCTGGTCGCCCCCTTCCCTTTTAGTTTAAACAATTTTCAATCTCCTGCCTCAATCTCATCCCTAAAATCCTACTGCCCCTATAATTTAAATCCGGCCCATCCCTACAATACAGATTGTTTTTATTCTCAAATGTTCCCCAATGTCTTATAAATCAATAACCACTTGCTTCCGTCCATTTCTGTAGCCACTCATTTGTTGAAGCAATTATATTTTTCTTATAAACAGATGCCCTTGGCTCAGGCAATATCTCTGAAATCACTATCTCGCTCCCTTTTTCAACCAATTTATCTTCTAGCTTGATGTACTCCTTCTGCATTTGTGGCAAGGCTTTTCTCATTATGTCATTAATGCCCACATGAATCACAGCCAGGGGTTTCCCTGCCCCACTAAATATACAGTATTATCAGCCATTCTGTATAAATCCAAGGCTCCTGCTCCAGAAAAGCTACTAACCATTTTGTTAGCTTTATCTTGGTTACATAAATATTGGTCAGTAAATTTAATAATGGACTCTCCTATAACAATAACTAGTCTTGGATTTGATTGCTCTCTACTTCCTGTTTCTACTACATTTGAATTGCTCTTCTTGATTGCTATATTAGACTGCTCTAAATTTCCCAGGACACTATAACTGTTTTCTAGTGGAATTCCATGTATCACACTAACCTCCTTTTCCATATCTCTTGCAGGGCCCTGTTTATTCTGCCTTCCTCTATCCCTATCCATTTCTTATATATCCCCCACATCCTCTCCTCTTAACTGTGCTGGAACTGGTCCAAAAGGACTCACCCCCCCTACATTTTCTTTTAACCCTAGCTGTATCTCCTCTTTCAGATTGATGACCTTCTTCTCCCCTCTCACTCACCTTTCTTTTTCCCTGTCCACTTTCTGAGCTATTTGATTTCCCTACCAGACTCCTCTTTATTTAAACTAGACAAAATCTTCAGCCTAGATGTTAATTCCATCTGACTGTTCTCCAGCAACACAAACCTTTCCATAACTTTGGTTAAGTTGACATGCAGTTCTCTATTTAATTCACATTTGCACAATCAAAACTGCTATAGTCAACCCCAATTCAGCCAATTATACATGCTACACCCTTTACAAATTATCAACAGTTCCCCCTCTGAGATTAACACTGATTCTGGTAGGATGCACACTTCTATACCATTTGTCCCCATGCTGCACGAACATAAATTTCAGGTGCTCGTACCTTATTAGCACTCAGAGTGCTTTTTTGTCCTTCTCCCTGCTCCCTGCTAACATGCCAACATGCTCACAGATATGTGTGTCTCCGCTTGTCTCAGCACGCTGAGGGTCACCACTCACGTGACCATATGAATTTAACTGCTCTGAACCCAGAAGTAACAAGGGTTCTTGCTCCCCACACTGCAACTGTGTCCCTATCAAGTTTAAAACAGACACAAAGCACCAGCTCTATCAAATTTCCCCCACTACAAGAAAAGGTACCTTTACAGACACACTCCCGGTGTAGATCTGGGAGTTAATTTGCACTCCCTGTTGCTAGTCCCTCTGCCTAAGCACATAGAGGGTCTAGCCTAGATGATATGCTGCAGGGATACTGCTAGGTGAAATTAGAGCCTCACAAACTCCAACAGTCAGAGAGCAAAATGCACTTTCTTTGGCTCCTGCCACCCTGTCTCACTGTTTTTGGTGGTAGCACAGTTCAAGCAGAAACCTCTTCACTATGTTACTTGGGCCCTTGCAGGCAACCTTGCATCTTCTCTTCCCAGGCTGGGAGATGATACCACATGACAGTGCTGTCCCCCCTGCCTCAGCCCATTCAGCTAGCTTGCTGAGCTTACCCCCAAACTCAGCTCACCAGCACAGCATCATAAAGCACTAGCCACTGGGGTAAGGCACTACATAAATGTTTCTTAATATTTTTTTTATCAATTCTTGACCCCAAATTTTATGGTAGTCATTTTATGACTTCCCTTATAAACATGACATCTGACATTCATAGAATAATGGCCACAATGACAATTCACATCACATCTGTGAAATAACATCTCACCAGGATTTTAAAATGACATCTGTCATTTTCATAGGAGGTGGCATGAAAAATGGCTGTGCCAAATGTCTGGAGTCAAAATATTGAAAATCAGTGACGTTATAGTAAATGTTGAAATATTTCAATGTTTACTGAAACTTTGGTCATTTTATATATATTTTTCACCAAATTTTCAACATGGTCTTCTTATGACTCCATCTCATGAACCTAGAGAAATTTTTTCAAATCCTGCACAAGGTAATTTCCCAGAGCCACTGTGAAATCGCCATTTGGGATGGATTTGAAAAATGTCACCTACCTTGTTGATAGGAGGGGTTATAAAAAAGGCTATATTGAAAATTTTGAGTGAACACTGAAAAAAATAACAAATGTAAAGGTCAAACACATTAAAATACATTAGCTAGATTTGCTGCACCTTATTTTCTCTTATTGCAGTCACTGTGAGTGATGTTGAACCCTATGAGACTGCATGGTAGAGAGGTTGTGGGACAGTGGGTGCTGAGTGGGGGGAGGTTGGGGGGCAGTATGAGGCCAAGATCTACAGTATGTAGTACCATTTTCTTCTTTGTAGGTTAATTGTTTAAAAAAAAGATCAAGGGATGGCTCCCTTTTTCAGAGGGAGATCATAGCCAATACTGGGGATTTGGCACCCCAGTGTCAGGATAGTCTTTGGTGGCACTGGAGGTGGGTATCCTGGTGCTACCACCTATATATTGGGGGCAGGCCATCTGGATGGGAAGAGGATATAATGGTTCGGCACCAGGGGTGGTCACCCCGGTCCACTTACAAATCAATAAAATGGGAAGGACAAGGTAAGGCTTGCTGAGCCTGGAACGTGAGGGAGAATATTGCTTTGGTGATGGTTTAGTGTTGGGGAGAGGGTTTTGGTGTTGAAGTCATGGGGGTATGAGATTTTGTGTAAGGATTCCATATAAAAGGAATACCACACTCTCATATCTTTTAAATGTTACTCCTAGGGTAGTTACAGAGACTAGTATGAACAATAAAAAGAAACTAAAGCAATCACATATATTGCTAACAGCTTCAGAAAAAGAGTTGTCTGTTGACATGGAAATAAATAACATGTCCACAATATGAGGGTATAGTTTTCTTTTAATGTCATAAAGAAAAAAAGAAAATGTCCATTACTGTGGCTACGGTGGGTTATTTTTTTTCAAGGGGGCCTGTAGTTCTTCTCACAGTTTAGATACAGGAGTGATTGGCAGCTTCATTCCGATTGACGGCAGTCTGTTACTTATTCTTAGTTGGTTGCACTCCACCAATACTGCTGGTAGATTCTGAAAGGAACATAACATATTTTTATCATTAATTTAGTTCTGAACAGGCAAGTAATATTATTTAGTTATCAGGCTGCTTTGTGCATTGCTGTAATAAACTGCATTTCCAGCTTTCAACTTATTTTGTCAGGTCACCAGTAGCAGGACTCAAACCAACAGACATCATTCTTTTAAAATCCAGATTTTATTGCTATAACGTCATACAACTTACAATATATAATTCACAATAACAAAACAGATATCAGAACAAAAACATGAGCAGTAGGCTACTATATCAGAGTATAGTAACAGTTAATACACCACCTATATACAGTAGCTTTCAATTATAATAAGATTGGTCTTGAGCATTTCACAGGGTATCTTTATACAACTTCCCATAGTACCATTCACAGGCTCAGTGATTCCTTGATTTATTTCTCCCCCAAAGATGTCTTAAAATATTAAATTATCTCCAATGCTCTTTGCCATTTCATGTTAAAGTCTGGATTATTATCTATCTGCTAAACCACCCATTTCCTCTAGAATGTGCCAACTTTGACTGATTTATCTTGTATAGAAGCCATAAAGATTCCAGTTCTGCATATGTTATCTAATGCTACCCAGTTACACTTTTGTGGGTGGGTGTAGGTGGGTTCTTCATAGCCACGATATGGTTAGGATTTTTGTTTTGCTGCTACTAGTAATATCAACAGTAATTTCAAACTTTACCCTTTAATTGCCCTTGGTGGGATGGAGAAAAGGGCCAACTTGGGGATGGGCAAGTCGGTTCCACCTACACATGTCACCAGCAGCAGTGCACCTGGTCATTAGGGTGCCACGTCCCGATGTCACCAGCCCCTCTATTTGTGAGGGGCTGCACCACACACACCCTTTCTAAATATTCTAACTCCGGGAGGGGGCAGACCTCAGGGAGGGGGCAGTGAATTCCACTATGTGGCACCCTAATGACAGGTGCACTGGCACACAGATGGCCAGAAGGGGGGCAAATCTTGTACTACAAACAAGGCATTAACAGTATCACAAACCCCTTGCCAAAACATATTCAAGAAGGGTGATGTCCAAAAAATATGGGTATGAGTGAACGCTTCTCCACAACCTCTCCAGCATTTCCCCATTTGTGGGCCCATGTACTCTGCCTGAATTGTAGGAGTGCAGAAATAGCGCATTCAGCATTTTCTTCTCTCCACTGTAGGGAAGATGTTAGCCTATAACTTGCTGAAGCATATTTTAGCCATTCCTCCATTGTAATTTGTACATTTAGTTCTTTGTTCCATCTCTCCAAAATTAATAATGAGGAGGTGGATAATTATTCTATTAGTCATTTATAGATGTTACCAATTAAGTGTGGCCAGAGAGTACCTTGTTGGTGATCCTCTAACAAAGTAAATAATATGGGAGGATGTTATGATTTGTTTGAATTGCAAACTCATCCCCAATTAATATGCCTTCACTGGTAAATATCTGAAATGGACTTGCCTGGGAGGAGCGTATTCTCTTTGAAGGTCTGAAAAGGAGGAGAATCCCTGTGTTGTGTACAACTGGTAGCTGGTTTTACGACAGCTGGTTGACAAAAAATTTGCAGACCGATGTTACATCAATGGCTTTATGCTGACTGCAGTTGCTGTCGGCATAAAGCTGTTAGGCAAAAATGCTGTTTTTTGCAGATTGCTTTGCCCTCCACATCCCCTGAATTTTATTGTTATCAGCTCCAAATCAGATCAGATTTGAGGAGGGGGTTCAAGACCAAGGGTAGCCATGATGGGGTCCTGAGCAGACTGTACAGCGATTTGTCATTGTTGTCACTACTGACGACATCTCTGTAACATTTTCACTGTTGCAGCAGCATACCCTGGTAGTCATATTTCAAACCTCTGGACCCCCATTCCAGGACAGCTGTATCAGTTATACTAGGTGGGAAAGTTCTGCCATATGCTAAAGATCTAAGCCAGAATATGGTTTGTGGAGGGATATAACTGGAGCACTATTTCCACCAGAAGTGTAATGTTATTGCTGTATACCTAGCGAACCTGGTTAAAGGTATCACCCTTAGTGAATGCATGAAGATATATTTATCAGCATCAAGTACATTATTCAACAATAATTCTACAGTTTTTTCAATATGACATCTATGTAGGAATAAGCCAGCAGCATAGTATCTGATACTGAGCTGCCATAGCATAAAGAAATAAGTTTGGCAAGTTTAGTCCACTCTTCCCCTTTGGTAGTTGTGAAATAGCATAGTTTATAAGAGCATGTCCACCACCCCAGCTAATTCTAAATATCATTCTGTTCCAGTAGTTGAAATATGTTTTGTCTGGAACTATTGGGAGGGATCTGACAATGGTATAATAGTTTAGGTAAAAATGTTATCTAATGACTTCTGTCTTTTCCAATAAAGAAAATGGTAACTTCTGCCATTGTTGCAGAACTCTGGTTATGTGTTGGGTAATAGGCTCATAATATAAAAGTTCAAGACCATGATAATTCTTTACCATTTGTATTCACAAATATTTTATCACATTTTGATTCCATTGAATGGGATTAATGCCATCGAGGGTGAAAAGTTAAAGGTTAAGATGTCAGTTTTGAGGGTGTTTATCCAAAAGCCTGATGACAGATCAGAATTATCTGTAATATTCCAGACTTCTAAAAACAGAGAAACATAGAAACATAGAATTTGATGGCAGATAAGGACCGCTTGGCCCACCCAGTCTGCCCATTTCCCTACCTGACAGATAAGCTGCAGATTCTAGTTAATCAACAGCTTACTTCCTCCTGCCCCACTCTAGAATTGCCTTATGCCTGTCCAATGCATTCTTGAATTCTCCCACTGTTCCTGACTCCACAACCTCCTCAGGAAGGCTGTTCCATGCATCCACAACTTTCTCTGTGAAAAAATACTTTCTAACATTTCCTCTGAGCCGTTCTCCCTTTATCTTCAAATTGTGCCTCCTTGTTCTTGCATCTCTTCTTCTGAAAGATACTACCCTCTTGTACCTTGTTAATTCCTTGAGATACTTGAAAGTTTCTATCATGTCCCCCCTCTCCTCCTTTCCTCAAGGGGTATACATATTAAGCTGCTTTAGTCTCTCCTCATATGTCTTCTGGTGCAGACCTTGCACCATTTGGTTGCCCTCTCTGAACAACCTCCACTCCATCTATGTCTTTATGAGATGGGGTCTCCAGAATTGCACACAGTACTCCAGATGGGGTATCATACATGTCTGTAGAAAGGGATAACAACTTCCTGTTTTCTACTGTTGATGCCTCCCTATGCATCCCAGTATCCCCCAGCCCTCCTTACTGCCTTCTCACATTGCTTGCCCACCTTTAGGTCATCTGATATAATTACTCCTAGGTCTATTTTGATTTTTGTTGTTGTTATTAACTCACCCCCCATTGCGTACTCTTCCCCTGGGTTTTTGTTTCCCAGATGCATTACGTTGCTCTTCTTTGCACTGAATCTGAGCTGCCACGTATTTGACCATTCCTCTAGCCTTGCCAATTCCCTTTTCATTCTTTCCACCCCACCTTGTGTATCAACCCTATTGCAGATCTTTGTGTCATCTGCAAAGAGGCATACCTTTCCTTCCAGGTGCTCTCAATGTCACTTATAAAGATATTAAACAGGACCGGTCCCAGTACGAACCATGGTACCCCACTAGTTACCCTCCTTTCTTCACTGTGGACTCTGTTTACTATTACCTTTTGTGTCCTGTTGTCCAGCCAGTGACTTTTCAAAATTTATAAGAGCGAGAATTATATCATCTACAAAAAAGTGTTGTTGTGAAGTCCTTCCCCCTAAGGGAATACCTTCTGTTCTCTCTGCTCTTCTAATTGTTGCAGCTACAGGCTCAACATACAATGTGAATAATAAGGGGGAGTGGGGACATCCCTCACAGGTTCCCATAGTTAATGAGAATGGTAGTAAAACTTTACCACTCACCCTCACATATACCTTTGGTGGACTATACATTGAAAATTGATTAGTGATTCCTGACAAAAGTTAATCATTTCCAAGGCATCCCACAGGAAACAACAGGATAACCTGTCAAACACCTTTTTGGCATCTAAGCTAACCATTACTGTAGGTAGCTGGCATTGTGTGGCATAATCTATAGGATGAAAAGTACAGTGTACATTATCATTGGTCTGTCTATGGTGGATAAGTCCAGCTTGGTCCCTATCTAGTAAAAACTATAAAATATTATCTAGCCTGTGTGCCCATATGCTAGTGAATATCTTATAATCTACACTGAGTATAGAAATAGGGCTATATGAAATAGGATTGTCTGCTGATTTTCATGTTTTGAATAATGTCAGTATTACCACATATTCATTTCATTTTCATTTTTAATTTTTTATCCTTGTGAGCCTGATGAGCAAACTGCCCATTTTCACAGGTGACAGGCTGGGTTACAGGAAACAGATAAAATACATAATGAACAACAAATAACATTATAAAATAAAAATAAAATACATGTAATACAATACAAAATTAAAACAATGTCAATTTACAAACACATTTCAGTAATCTTCGAAAGTGCATAAGCTTTTGCTTAAAATTACAGATTGGTTTTAAATTAAAAAAAAAATCAGAGGGAAGGGAATTGAAAAATTTGCACAATAATGATCGCTAACCATAGCCATACAGAAAAGTGGTAACTTAAATGTGTATCCCAAGGGAAGGAGGTGATTCTCCCTTTTGGATATGTTGATAAACCACAGCCAATATGGGTATGAGGAGATCATTATATTTCTTACAAAATTCCATTGGGTAATCATCAGGCCTCAGACCTGTTTTAACATTTTTAAGTATAGCTAGCACTTCAGTCTGAGTTATTGGTGCACGTAGTCCCTCATTTTACTCTTCCGTAAGTTGTGAAAGCTCCAACCCTGTAAAAAATATTTTATTTCTTGTCAAGTCAGAGACAAAATCTTTTTTTGTATAGTGCAGTATAATAGCCTGTAAAGCTCTTCCTAATATCTGTGTGATTCCAGTTAAGTTCCGTGTTCTAGGACTAGGTAATTTTATGATGCCTGACTTTTTAACATAAAGTTGTTGGACTAGTCTATGGGAGCCATGTGTGCCTCCCTCGAAATGATATTGTCAGAGATACCATGTTACCTGTTCTTTCTGATATGTTATTTTTTTTAGCTCCTGTTTGATTTGTGCTATTAATTAGTGTACTTCCCTATCCCATTGGGTAGATAATAGTTGCAAAGTTTTCAACTTCCTGAAGTACTGATGTTTTTCTTCCCTCATTTTCTGTTTCTGTTTTGCTGCTTTTATTAATTGACACCTCATGGCACTCTTTATTATGTCCCATAGTAATGAGGGGGATATGTCCTCTTTAGTGTTATCTACTATAATCTTGGGAAAGCTGTCTTTTATCATTTGAATAGCCTCGGGGTCCTGAAGAAGAGATTAATTAAGATGCAGCGTGGTGGATTTTCTAGTTTTGCCTAGGTTAATTTTTAAGTAAACCAGAAAATTCATAAAGATTGAAGACGATGCAATCCAGGTCAAACAGTGTTAGTTTTATAGACCTGTATCATTACACATCTAACTTAAAACAATGTTACACAAAGTTCATCTAGTGCCCCTTTAAAATGATTCATGTTATTATATGAAATGACAGATTCAAGAAGTGAGTTCCATTTAGCCACAGCTCTCAGGGTAAACCAGTTTCCTTTCTGGTTCTTGCTGCAGTGTCTCCCTCTTAGTTGCATTTGATATCCCCTGATTTTCACTGTCTCAGGTCTTCCAATTAATCCAATACATTCCCATAGTTCTTGGTTTTCAAAGGTACTGTACTACAAACACATATCCCCCCCTAAATCTCTTATACTGGAGTGAATGCATCCCTAGGTCTTGTAGTCTTGCCTCATAGTTCATATCTTGATACCTCCACCATCCTTGTATCCCTCTTCTGAACCCCCTTTAGTCTCCTCTGCTCTCTCTTGCTAGTCTCCTCTGCTCTCCCTTGATACAGTGCCCATAGCTGTCCACAATAATCCAGGTGAGAGTGTACCAGGGACACAAACAGTGGCATCACCACCTCTCTAGCTCTGCTTCTGATGTTTTTTGATTGATGCCAATATGCTGTACCATTTTTGCTACTATTGCACAATGGCTTCCAAAATTCTGATCATTTTAATTATGACACCTAGATCTTTTCTGATACTGTAGTTTGGAGACACTACCATTTATATAATATGGGAACCTGTGTTTTTCCCATACTGTATGCATGATTTTGCACTTATTCAAATTAAACTTCAATTTCTTTTCTCTGCACAAATAGCCATGTTGTTGATTGTTTCTTGAAACATGTTGGCATCTGTTTCATTTACCACTAGTGCCCTTATTTTGATGTCATCAGCAAATGTTGTAATCCATGCATTTTGGTAAGTGTTATAGATGTTATAAGAATATTAAACAGGTCAGTCTCAGGACAGAGCCCTGTGGCACCCCACTGGCAACCCCTGCCCAGCTTGAGGAATAGACCCTTGCAATAATTCATTGCTTCCTGTCCTTCAACCAATTTGTGACCCAATGGACTATATTTCCACTTAATCTTGTCTCCCTTAGGGTGTTTATTAACTCAGCATGGGAGATGCTGCCAAATGCTTTTTCAAATTTGATGTATAATATGTCAACTGGGATATCAATATCCATAGCTTCACTTACTGGGCTGAAAAATTGTATCAGGTTGGTGAGGCATGGTCTACCTTTCCTGAACCCATGTTGATGTACATTCACTAGTCCCTTATCTTGCAAATGTTGTTCTATAGCCTCCATAATAAATCCCTCAAGTACTTTCCCCACAATACTCATAAGACTTATGGGTCTGTAATTTGCACATACTGTTTTAGGCCCTTTTATGAATGGGGACAACATGGGCCAATGTCCAGTCTAGCAGAACATCACCCTCCTATAGTGATTGGGTAAAAGTGCATGAAGGGGGTAACACAACTATGATGCTAGTTTTTTCGTTAACCTAGGATGTGAATTATCAAGTCCAGCTGATTTAGTGTGTTCTAATTTTAGTAGTCTCTCCTTAATCATGGTTGGTGTTATTACCATATCACAATCATGTGTCCCTGTAATAATCTGATTCTTGGCTTTGTCTTTTTGAAAAACACTTGTGAAGTAGGTAATAAACTCCTCATCCATTTCTTGGCAGTCACTTATTACCATGTTATTGATTTAAGTGGTTCTGTATTATTTTTATTTAAGTTCCCTATGTAATGGTAAAAAGTATTTTTGTTATCTCCCACTTTATTTACTAGGTTAAGTTCCATGTTTTCCTTTGCCTTTTTTAACTCCCTTTTTCATTTCCTAGTTTTATACCTTTCTTTTTTGTGTAGACTAGATCCATCCTTTTTAACCCATCTATAGGCTTTGTTTTGGGCTTTAATTAATTTGAGTATTTTAGAGTTAAACCATGGAGGGATTGTTCCTTTTGAGTTATATTTCTTTTTGGTGGGAATATTATTTTCCACTAATTTGTGTAGGAATGATTTAATTTCTTCCCACACTTGGTGGACCCCTAGCCCATTGAATTTGGCAGACCAGTACCAGTGTGTGTCTGTGTTCTCAACTTATTGTAGTCAGCTAAATCATAACATTTAATGTTAGTAATCCCCTATTGTTTTTCACTTTAATATGTATTTCAAACTCCATCCTATTGTGGTCACTCCCCAACAGTGACTCTCCTGTTTTGGAGTTTCCAATTTGTTCTCCAAGGTTGTTGATTACCAGATCTAAGATATGTTTATCCCTAGTTGCTTTAGTCACATCATTTTCCACACTCAAATAATGTAGTGCATCCTGAATTCAAGTTCTACAGGGGATGAAGAGGCCATGATACCCAATCAATTCTGGGAAGTTAAAGTCTCCCAGAATTTTTTTTCCAGGATCTTGTTCTATCGTACTCTTTATAAATTCTTAAGTGTTTTCATTTGTTAGTGAGGGGGGCCTATAACAGATGCCAGGTGGCCCATAATAGACACCTACTAACAGCTGTTCTTCTTTTGCTGGAAATAGTCAGACTCAAAGTTGCTCAATATCCAGTTGTAGCATTGTTTGCTCTTTGTATGCTCTTATGTCATTTCTGACATAAAGTGCCACCCCCCTATTTCTGTTACCTTTATTTCTGCTAAACATCTGATACCCCTTAATTTCAGTTCCCCACTGGTCCTTCCTCCACCATGTTTCAGTTATCCAACATAACGCTATATTTTCTTGATGTAAAATGTACTCAAATTCTTCCTTTTTATTTTTTAGACTTCTAGCATTGATTAATAGGACCTTCCATTTCCAATGGTCATTTTATGTAATGTATAGCAGGTTAACAAATCTCCACCCCTGCACCTTATTTGTTAGTTTAATTGGTTTCTGATAATGCCATTTATTCACTCTGCGAGTACTCGAGTTCCCAATTTATTTTAGTGAAGACCATCCATGGCAAATAATCTATGGGCATTAACAAAGCATTGCCAGTGTTCTATGATGGTTGTATTTTCTCTAGCACACCATCTCTTATGCCAGCCATTTAACCTCTTAATTTCTATAGTTCTCTGTCTACCCACCCTGGGTAGGTAGAGTCTCAGAGATAATTAATTGACATTTCCTTTTTTGGAATTCAGCTCCCACTATCTCAGACTCCTTCAGGATATCAGTAAATTTCCTTTGTCCCAAATTGTTTCTTCCTATGTGCAAGACCACAATTGGGTCTCTGGAGTTTTATGAATCCTGGTAGTAATTTTTAATATAATCAATTCCTGCCCCTAGTAAGATGGACACAACAACTTTGTCTTTCCTGTCTTTGCGTATTGTCCTGTCTGTTAATCAGAGCATAGACTCCCCAATTACTACAATATCTCTATGTGAGCCTATACTTGTCTCTTTTACTTGCTGGGTATTTAAATTTTTATTAGGCCCTACATTATTACCTATAGAAATGTGTGTCCCACAACTAGACCCTTCTTTTGAAGCTTCAGCAATATCACTTGCATGTGGAGTCACTTCCAACTGCATTTGCACAGGTAGTGGTTGATTTTGGCTTTGGCTGTTTTCCCCTTATTTATATCATTACTATGCATGGGTATGTGCTCATTGTTTTTATTAGTGATTTCATGTTTACCAGTGCTTAATATTTCATATCTGTTTGATGTCTCTATTTTGATATTGATATCCCTTCTACATTTTCTTGGACCCCTTTTCACTGCGCAAAAATAATTCTCTGGTGTGATGTTAGCATCACTATCACTTTCACAGGCCCTCTCCTTCCTTTTATCCATCTGCCCTCTATGTGTTTAATTTTTATTTGGGCCGCCCTGCTTAGATTGTAGTAAGTGTCTTGTGTTCTGGACAAACAGTTCACTTTCTTTTATACCTGTCTGGATATCTAGCCTAAATTGCAGGTGGTTTACTTGGCTTTCTAGCTCTTTGATGTACAGGCATTTTTTACATATGTACATCTGCACTTTTATTGTTCACCCTTTCATTTCACATACATCACATGTTATCTATTCCTTTATACATGCATCCTTATTTCCTACCTCCAGTTCATATTGTCCTGTCTTTCCCCTTCTTCCCCCGGTGGACATGACAGACACAGCTAAGCTGTTTTCCTTAGCTGTGTTACCTTTGCTGGGCTTGCTGACACTCACCAGTGTGGGGAAGATGTAGTATAATGACTGGTAGTAACGTGTCTGCACACTTCACATCCCCACACTACAGGCAAGGTCAAAATACTTATTAAAGGAGCTTTGTCCTGTCATTAAAAGGTCAGGAAACAACTCAGGGGCCACAGAAAAGTTAAATAAAGTACCACAAAATGCAACCTTATATCTAAAAGAGAACAAACACTTTTATTGGTGTTGCCTAGCAACCAGTCCATTCAGGACTTTATCCTAGGAGTGTAGTATAAAAAGCACTGAATAAAATACATCCCAGTCAGCAAATCTGATTGGTACTATACCCAGCAGCTCTAGTCTAGTCACTGTCCCAAAAGGATCTTGAAAAAACTGGTGTTTTATAATGCCGCAACTGGAAGGAGTGTGTCCACCTGCTCCCGATCCCCTCACTACAGGCAGATCCAAATACTTGTTAAAGAAGCTTTGTCCTGCCTTTAAAAGGTCATTCAATGATTCAGAGACCACAGAAAAGTTAAATAAAGTGCTAGAAAATGCAACCTTATATCTAAAAGAGAACAGACACTCTTATTGGTGTTGCCTAGCTACCAGTCCCTCAGGACTTCCTCCTCAGAATGTAGTATAAAAAGCACTAAAATAAATATCTCAAAGTCAGTAAATCTGACTGGTACTATCCCTAGAAGCACTATTCAACTCATTGTCCCAAAAGGATCTTGCAAAAACAGGTGTTTTGTAGTTTTATAGTGCTGTGACCAGAAGTAGAGTATCCACTCGCTTCTGGTACCCTCGCTACTTGCAAGGTCAAATAATTATTAAAGGAGCTTTGTCCTGCCCTTAAAGGGTCAGGCAACAACTCAAGGACCCCAGAAAAGAAAATTAAAGCACCCAAAAATGCAAACATATCTAAAAGAGAACAGACACTCCTATTTGTGTCACTTAGCAACCAGTCCCCTCAGGACTCCCTCCTCAGACTGTAATGTAAAAAGCACTGAATAAAATACCTCCCAGTCAGTAAATCTGACTGGTACAATACCCAGCAGCTCTATTCCACTCACTGCCCCAAAAGGATCTTGAGAATAATCTGATAAAAGCCTAGGGTCATACAATATGTCTTGGACTTTTTTGAAATGTTCCTTTGTTATAAAAAAATAGTTCAATCTGGCTGATGAATGATGTCTGGATGATCTATGTGTAAATTCCCTAACTGTTGGGAAAAACTGTCTCCATACATTCAGAAATCCAAACTGGGCTGTCCAGGTTGAAAACAATTTTTGCACACCTTTAATTCTGTGTCTCCTCTAACTGTCATGTGATAGCATGTCATTACAGCGATGCAATTACAGCAAGTGAAATATAGCAATTACAATACTAGCACATGGCACATAATAGCAAATACATTAATACAGTGATTAGTAATCACAGCGACAGTAAATTTTAGTGACTGTCGAATAGCTAATAACCCCTTGTGTCCAAGTGTGCCATGGTGTTAGAATCCCTAGACATAGGAGGTCTGGGGGCACAGCCCCATGGGAGTTACAGGGGATGCAGCCCCTGCATCACCAGGATCAATGCAGAAGAGGGTGAGGAGCAGTACAGAGAGCAGTTGCTGCCACCAGTGCTGTTGCAGGAACCCTATCTGATGTGTGGTTAGCCGCTGCACAGTTCTGAGGATCTGGCAGTCTGAAAGAGTGTGTCCTGTAATGCTGATGAGTGTTTTGAGCTCATGGTTCCACCACAGTATTCTAAACTGCTTGGAGGTGAGAGGGTTTGCTGTGGGACAGAGTTAATGCAGATCACATTTTGATAGTTGCTCAGAAAATGCTCAAACCCCAAAGTTAACAATTAATTAATTGAAAATCACTGAGAAATACAGTCACTAAAAGAAAACAGTGCTGAAATTGTCATTGCTATATTTAAGTCACTGAAATTGTCATTCGGTGAAATTGCGTCACTGTATTGATATGGAACCCTGACATAGCCAATGTTGGATTCATCACCATGTTTATATCATCCAATAATGTGGACCCTTGAGCCAATGTCAATAACTTTTGGAAGAATTGCTGTATCACCACTTTATTTGATCCAGGAGGAAGATATACACACTAACTAGAATTACTAGTTACCCCTATAAATGGCCACAAACATGACATATAGTATCTATCCTCAGAGTAGCTGATGCTGTCTTGTATGGTAAAGGATGTCTCTATTGGCAAAATGATTGCCACCCCTAGATGCCTACCATTATGATGGGAGGATGCCTCTACCACAGACATCATTCTTGAAGGCAGAAGTGCAGTGGTATAAAATCTTACTAATGTTGACACTGAAAGCCTGTCTAATATATGCTGTCAATTGTGTATAACAAATACCAGACAGGCTTCTGCATTTGCTCCATTAGGCAGTTTTATATCACCTATGCTGGTGACCTGAGAGAATAAATTGAAGACTGGTACTGTAATGCATTAAAGAAGTCCACAGTGCAGCATGATTATAGTATACACTTGCTGCTATTAATTTTAAACATTCAGGACACATTGCACAATCACAGAGTGGTAGTGTGTCAGAAGGTAGTAGTTGAGTAAGGAGTTTAATGTTAAACCCCAAGTTTTGCACCATAGTAATCTTTCCATATCAGGTGTGGGTGTATCTTGGCGTTGTTAACCCTAACGGTCACCCCATTCCATCAGTAAATAAGCTAAGATGTGTAGAGTATATTAGAATGGGGTGAGTGTTAGGGTTCCTGATTTGCGAAGATGTTGGAGAGGTGAAAATGTAATGGTTTCTCCTGTTGCTTCCTGCAGGCTATAGGTAAGGTGTTAGGGTCCGGGAACCTAGCACCACATTTCCTAATTTTTGTTGCTTTAACCCTAACTGGTGCATTAATTTATTATTTTGCAATGAATTTCCTTACTTTTGAGAATAGTATAATCGTGATACTCTAACATTGAGCACCCTACTCAACCCTAACTAAAGAGGGTACTTTTGCATCCCTATAGTAGTTTGCAGCTAAGTATTTTAAGTGCTAGCACCTTGCATGCAGAGTGGGGTCATTTGCACATCCAGCTGTGAAGGTAGCAGGTTTGTACTCAGGGCAAATTGTTTAGGACACATCAAGCTCATGGTTTATTCTGCAGGCTGCCTAGCTTCTCTGATTTTGAATATACTACCCAATGTGTTTCATAGTTACAAAAAGCCACACTTTGTTTTAAGAAATTGAATGTGTCTTCAATACATCTGACCAAAAGGGTATCAGCACACTCTGCAAAGACAAGAAAATTGCACAATTACCTACAAAGGAGCTATATTACTTTTATATGAAATGCTATAAATTAATGCTTTACTAAATGTAATGTAGCAGTTGGTTTCCAAAAGCAGTTTATTGAAACTGACAACTGTGAAATGAAACCTGCTGTGTTAAATTATGGTCCAAAGTCTTTGGAGTGGGAACAATCAATCTGAATACCTGGTGTGCTATGTAACATGTGTACTTTTGTCAGTATGAACCACCTGCCCCTGAACACAGTCCCATAGCAGGCCAAATAAATATGATACTACAGTCAGGCGCAGATGATCATATGATAACATTAATCAGGTCTTGGAGAACTATTACAGTGCTTTAATATTCACTGTGAAAGTTACTTAAAAGGGCTTCTGACAATTTTATTTTAGTGTATTTTTTCTTTGTGGTATTACTCTGATTCTTTAACATATATGATTATTAAAACATTAAGACTCTATATATACTGATTGCAAGAAAAGCTGTCTTAATATCTTCCAAAGTCTAAGGGTGTCATTGTGTGGATATTCACTTGGGATGAAACATATGCCTACAGGTTTATTAAGTAACTTATTTCCAGTACTGAATGTACAGTGAAATAGATAGGACAGGCTAGCTGAGTTATGATATATTTTTTCTGCTATCATTGTCTATGTTTCTATATTGGCAGTTACATAAATCCTCAACAAAGAGTATTTCTACCATGATCACACAGTGCTCAAACATTTTAAAACATGATCTACAGAACAGGTTCAGATGTGATATTGTATTAAAGGACAAAAATATTTATTGGGCTCAATTCTTATGTGAATACTTAAGCTATTGATTTGGGCAGTGAGAGTGCCTTTGATTTTGAGTCCCCAGGTAGTGAGAGTACAAGGTCGGACTTGGACTTCAGTTCAACTGAGTTTTATTGCCATATGAAACTTTTGATGAAGAAATTTATCTTGGACCCTGACTGTTGTGAGAACACAGAGCTAAATCCTCTCATGATTATAAATTAAATTTGCAGGAGAGAGTTAGGAGGTTTTCAGTTTGCTGTGTAGTAATGAGTATGGGGAGATTAAGAGATACTGATATAAAGGGTTAATTTATTAGGGTTTCATTTTAAACAGAGTTTAAAGAATTTGGGAGGAGGGAGGGTTAAGTGGGAGGTTATTATATTAAATATTCTAAATTCTATGCTACCTGAGTTATGTGCTGGGGAAGTAAAAGTATGGTCAGGCAATACTCCCCCTTGAGACTAAGGGGTCTCCATCCATTTGATTATCCATCACTTCCATATTGATGTTTATTTTAGATGTTGTGCCACTGGTATTTTAAGGGACGAGGGAGCAGATGGAATAGGAGATCCCAGAACTCTCAAGGGGATAAGAAGAGTGGACGGATTGGGATAGTGAGGACCAGGAGATGCCCTGGGCAAAATGTACACAGGAATGAGGTTCTTCTTGTCTTGTGCCCATACCCAAGGGCTCTGATTTTATCAGGCAGGAAGTGGGGTCATCCCTGGATTCCAGTTCCTTTTGGGTGGTATTGAGCAATGCCAGGTCAATGAAAAATAATATAGCAGTTATTGCAAATCTTGTGGCATCTGCAGACCTGACTTGTATCACCAAGACCTGGCTGGATGGAAATGCTGGCCCCATTTTGGAGTCTGCGATTCCAGTCAGGTTCTCTGTGATTCACTGCCCGAGAGTGGATTGTTGGGGTGGGGGAGGGTTGCTGTCTGCTTTAGACAGGAACTGGGTATCACGGAGGTTCCAGTTGAGGATACCGACACCTTTGAGTATATAATGGGTGTAGGTGTGGGCTACAGGATCCTTCTCATTTAACTTCCACCAGGTGATGGGAGGGAATTCCTGAAGTAGGTTGCAGACTTCATCGTTGATAGGGTATTGGAGTCTCCCATATGGTTGATCTTGGGGATTTCAACACCTGGGTCGACGATGAAGTCTCGTCATTGAACAGAACCTCCTCTAATTGATGGATTCATTGGGCCTAACATGGGTTATTACCACTCCAACCCATAAGAAAGGACACTCATTGGACTTGGTATTTCACCTGGGGATAGAGACCTCCAATGTGGAGGTGGAGCCAGATGTATGGTTTGACCATCACCTCCTGAGATTCAGTTTTGCAGCCCCCCAAAATAGGCCTGCCCCAAGGGAGTTGGTACAGTTCTGCCCTTTAATAGGAGTTACCTCAGAAGGCCTAATGGTGGTGCTGGACCTCTTGGGATTTCCAGGGGATAGCACTGATCCAGGACGTCTTGTGTCAGTCTATAATAAGGCTGTAACTGAGGCTCTGGGTATCATTGCTCCTTCTTGTGTTCACCCCTTACCTCCCATCTGAATGCCCCATGGTTTAATGGGGAGATCCGTGAATTAAAGATGCAGGGGCAAAAGTTGGAAAGACACTGGCAGAAAATTTGCCTGGAGGTGGACAGACCTAGAGTGATGGACCATTATGATGTCTATCAATCAGCAATTTCCCATAAGAAGGCAGAATTCCTGTCCAGGGAAATTGCTAAAGCAAAGAACAGACCAGCTCAGCTCTTCTGGACTGTGGACAGACTGTGCAATCCAGCTTATCTTCACTCTGGTTGAGCACTGTCACAAAAACAGTGTGAGGAGTTTGAGCAGTTCTTTTCTGATAAGGTGTCTACCATCAGAAATGAGATCAGCCAGTGCCTTCCCATTGGTCCTTGCATTAGTCAACTGGGTGGTACTAATACCCAGTTGACCTGGTCCACCTTTAGCCAGCCAGTAGTCATAGACATAGTGAGGATCATTCAGACTTTGTGGCCAACTTACTGTAGTTTGGACCAGGGCCCTACACGCCTACTAACGGGGTGTGTTGAAGTCATCAGCCTGGTCCTTGCTGGGAAAGGGGGAGTTTCATTGGAGAAAGGGATCTTTCCAAATCCCTTAAAGGGTGCAGTAGTTAGCCCCCTTTTAAAAAAAACTCTCTGACCCCAACTGCCCAGCTAACTACAGACCAATCTTGAACCTACCCTTTGTTGGGAAGGTTATTGAGAAGGTGGTTGCACTGCAGCAGGATGACCATTTGACCAACCACAATATCTATGACCCTCTCCAGTCTTGCTTCAGAAAAATGCACAGCACTGAAACAGCCCTGGTGAGGGCACTTAATGACCTTCTGACAGCAAGAGACTGGAGAACCTGTTCGATCTTAGTTCTCCTTGATCTCTCAGCAGCATTTGACTCTGTGGATCATGGGGTGCTGCTCGAGCACCTGTGTCTTTTTTGTGGACTGAGGGGGTCAGTCCACAATTGGTTTAAGTCCTTCCTTGAGGGTAGGTCATAGAGAGTCGTGTCTGGAATTTATTTTTGGTCCCTCATGGACTGCCCTGCAGGGTCCCAGGGATCGATGCTATCCTCCATGTTATTCACAGTGTATTTGCTTCCATTAGGGGACATTGTAAGGCTGTACAGATTGAACTTTCATTGCTATGCTGATGATTCTCAACTGTACATTTCCTTTGTACCCGACCAGGAATTAGATTCCATTGTGGTGTTTAATAACTGCTTATTGGAGATTCCAGAGCTGGATGAGTGCTAGTTGACTTTGGGTGAACTCAGAAAAAACTGAGGTATTGGTTGTGGACATGGTCATAGGATGACAGGGACATGGGTGGGAAAACCATCATGATTAAGTCTTGTTGGGACCCCGCTTATTGCCTCTGGCCAAGAGCAGAATCTGGGAGTTGTTTTTGATGAAGACCTGACCCTGAGGTTGCAGGTGTCGGCTGTAGTCATATCTTCCTATTATCATCTTAGGAACATAGCCCAGGTAAAGCATCTGGTCCCGCCCTAAGATCTCCCAACCTTGGTCCATGCCTTTGTTATCAGTCATCTTCATTATTGCAACACCCTCTAACAAGGGCTACCAGGGGTAGATATCCACCACTTGCAACTAGTGCAGAACACGACAGCCAGGTTGCTGACTGGAGCTTCTAGGGCTAGTCATATTACACCTGTGCTACGTGATCTGCATTGGTTGCCAATACAGTGGCTGATTACCTTCAGGGTCATTGCTGACCTACAGTATAAGGCCCTACATGAGCAGGGTCCCCACTACCTGAAAGAGCTCTTGTATCCTTACTGTCCCTCCCGATGGCTCCATTCCTCTGGCAAGGGATTGATAGAGATTCCCAGGTATCCCTTAAAAACATCGGAAGGAAGATATTTTGCCTTCATGGCTCCTGCAATTCTGTGGGATTTCTCTACCTCACCAGATACGAGATAGCCAGACCATAGAAGGTTTTAAGACTGTCTAAAGGCATATCTATTTAACCAGGCCTTCTCAGGAATATATTGAGTTCAAATTTATATGAATGTTTTTAATATGTTTTATATATGTTTATGATGTGTGACAAGTTTTAATGTTATAATGTGTAAAGGTGCCCTGAGCATTGGAAGGGCACCTTATAGAAATAAAAACTTGATTGATTGATCAGAGAATAAAGTTCTTCCTGTATTTTCAAAGGATGCACCTTAGCCCACATCAGCTCACTCTGAAGAGAATATTTTGTCCATTTTGAAACATCAAGAAGCATAACGTCTGTGGGAAATAAGTAAGGGAATACATGTATAGCATCATGCTTCTGAACTGAGTATAATGAGGAAAACATGGCTTTAATGGGAATGCTTTGAAAAAAAACTGGTATTTGCAGTCATTTTAATGATAAACAGATGTTAAAGTAAAACAGTTCACACAGATCTCCAGGTAGAAGGTCACCTGGGGTCCAGTGACCATCACATGGTATGGTTCAATTTGGCTACTACATCTAAATCATCCCATTCAAGGCAAAAATATGGGACTTCAAAGGAGCTGACTTTGATAAGATGGCCAACAGAGGTAAGCTAGCCCTGGCAAAAAGAAACACAGGTGAGGGGGTACAGGCAAAGTGGGCAAGCATTAAGGATGCAATACTTGAAGCAACATCCCATTGTGTTAGACAGAAAAGGAAGTGCAAAAGAAGAAGGAAACCACTTTGGTTCTCAAATACGGTAGCAGAAAAGGTCAGAGCCAAATGCTGGTCTTCAGGAAATATAAGGGAACACAGCGGGATGAAGGTAAGGAGGCATACCAAACTGCCCTAAGGGAAGCAGGGAAGGCAGTAAGGCAGACAAAGTCCCAAACTGAGGAAACACTAGCATGAACAGTAAAAGAAGGTGACAAGACTTTCTATAGATACATTAGTGAAAGGAGAAAGTCCAGAGGGGGTATTGCTAAGCTTAATGGAGAAAAGGAAGCATGTGAGGAGGAGGACTCTGTAAAGGCATCTATCCTAAATAGATACTTTTGCTCAGTATTTACGAAGAGAAGTGAGGCAGGGCCCACAGCTTATCATCATGGACACAGGGGAGGGACGAGTACCACTTCTTCACAAAGCGAAAGGGTCCTACAAGAGCTTGCTAAGCTCAGGGTGGATAAGGCAATGGGACCTGATGGCATACATCCCAGGGTACTTAAGGAGCTAAAGGTGGAACTAGCAGAGCCATTAGCAGAACTGTTTAGTGAGTCTCTGAGCACAGGAGAGGTCCCAGAAGACTGGAGAAGGGCTTCATGTGATCCCGCCCACAAGAGTGGTTGCAGGAGGAGGCGGGGAACTACAGACCAGTCAGTCTTACCTCAGTAGTGGGCAAGATTATGGAGGCACTCCTTAAGGAAAGGATAGTGCAACACCTGGAATCCATAGGGCACAGGATCCAAGACAGCATGGGTTTACAAAGAAAGGTCCTGTCAAACTAATCTCATAGATTTCTTTGACTGGGTAACCAGAGTGGTGGACCAAGGGGGAGCAGTTGATGTCGCCTACCTTGACTTCAAGCAAAGCTTTGACACTGTTCCGCATAGAAGATTGATAAATAAGCTGGGTAGGCTTTGGTGGGTCAGAAGTTGGTCAACTGGGTGGCAAACTGGTTGACGGGTAGAAAACAGAGAGTGGTGGTAAATGGTATACAGTCAGAAGAGATGCAAGTCACAGTGGGTACCGCAGGGATCAGTTCTGAGGACAGTCCTCTTCAGTATCTTCATTAGTGACCTTGCAGATGGACTAGAGGGTAAGGCTTGTCTGTTTGCAGATGACACCAAGATCTGCAACAGAGTAGATGATCCAGATGGGGTGGGCAGAATGAGAAGAGATCTGGATAAACTAGCAAAATGGTCAGAAGAGTGGCAACTGGGATTTAATCAAAGAAGTGCAAAATCATGCACATAGGGAAGAGAAACCCTGAAGCCACCTATAGGCTGGGAGGGGAGTTGCTAGCAGTCACAAAGGAAGAAAGAGACTTGGGCATCATCATCACTGATGACCTGAAATCATCCAAGCAGACCTCTAAAGCAGTAGGTAAGGCTAGGGGGTGTTAGTATGTATTAGTAGGGGTATCACAAGTCGTAAGATGGAGGTAATAATCCCTCTTTACAAGACACTGGTTAGGCCCCATCTGGAGTACTGCATGCAGTACTGGAGGCCACACCTTCACAAGGACACTAACCAAATTGAGGCAGTCCAGAGAAGGGCAACCAAAATGGTGCAGGGACTGCATTAGAAGACATATGAAGACAGATTAACAGAGCTCAATATGTATACCCTTGAGCAAAGGAGGGAGAGAGGTGATATAATCAAGGCATTCAAACACCTTAATGGCATTAACAAGGTGAAAGAGTCTAACATGTTTCAATATAAGAAAAATAGCAGGACAAGAGGACACAGCATGAGATAGAGGGGGGCCGATTAAGGGGGAATGTGAGGAAATTCTTTTTCACAGAAAGGGTGGTGGATGCATGGAATGGCTTACCACAAGAAGTGGTGGCTATGAATACAGTGCAGGGCTTCAAACAGGCATGGGATAGGCATAAGGAGCAATACAAATGACTATGAATAGATAGGCCACTGACAGAGCAAAGGCCGATGGTACATTTATAAGAGAAAAAGAAATGGGCAGACTGGATGGGTCTTGTGGTCCTTATCTGCCGTCAACTTCTATGTTTCTATGTTTCAGTTTGCAGTTTTAATCTAAATAATAATAATTCATTGATTCATGGAATGTTAGGAGTCAGAAGCTAGAGGCCTTGTACTCAGCCAATTACCCTAAGAAGGCATATTTACTATCACCCATATAAACAACCAAGGATGATTTGAAGCTTTCAATTGTAATACTTGTCACCACCTCATTTGGAAGCCTATTCCATGCAGTAACCATCCTTTGATTCAACCACTGCCCGCTTATGTTTGTCCTACAAAATTCCCTTTTCAACTGATATTGGTGGAATCTGCTTCCCCTTGCTGTATTATTGACAAGGCCAATAAATTCTCACAAATCACCACTTTTTAGAGGTCTGAGTCAGTACATGAAAAAGGGCTGCCAAATTGTGACACTGGTGATATTTTTTAAAATGCCTCACTTAACAAAAATGTTTCTTGTTTTTGTATGCTGGTATTTACCTAATGAATATTTATTATGTTGTGGGATAAATCACTCTCCGTGTTCAGAGAAAAAAAATGTTTTAAAAAATGTGCATGTAACAGGGGACATAAAAGTCTGGATGTGCATGTAACTGGGGACATAAATTCTGGATATGAATGTAACTGGGGACATAAAACTCTAAAAGTGCATGCATAGCTTGTTAGTTCCAAACAAAGAAACAATGCCCCCCCTCAGAAAAAAACATCAACAAACATCAGGCCACATGGCGCGTGTCTTTGTTTGGAAGCCTGCTGTGGTGTGTTGGCCTTGAGCAGACCATTTGTAGCCCAAAGTGAATCTTTGGGATTCCGAATGGTCTGATCAAGGCTGACAGACCACAGCAGGCTTCCAAACAAAGGCCCATGCCATGCAACATGCCTCAACCAACAGCAAAAGAAATGCAGCATAATTTAAAATACATTCTGAGCCAGAAACTTATGGAAACATAATGTTTGCTACAGCTTGTATCGAGTCAGATCCCAGAAACATCAGGTCGCATGGTGTGTAAAGTTTTATAGTTCACAGTTGTGTGCAGGCCTCAATCAGACTGTTTGGTTTCCAAATGGTCTAACTGAGGCTGACACACCACAGCAGGCTTCCAAACAAAGGCCCTGGCCATGCAACATGCCCCTCCCACCTCAGCAACAAAGACACACTTATCCTGCAAAGACCTGGCATCAGACAGCTATGCACTGATCAGTTCCCAAAACCAAAATAGCACCAAAACACCTGAAATGCCATTAAGACTTTAAACAACAATGACTGACACAAGCCATGCAGCCTTATGGAGATCAGGGCCATGGACCTGGAGCATGTGCCCGATGCAGAAAATGCCCCCAAGCATTTCTAATGTTTATCATTTAACTGCCACAATCTGTAGTCCAAGCCATATGCCCCAACACAGACCTTGCAGTTGGCCAAACAAATGACCACTTTCTGGACTGTGTTCATGGACATCAACATTAACCATGTCCTCCAGGTTGAAATGGCACCCAGCACATAATACTGTGCACCAAATGAATTAAGCTTCCTGAGCAAGCACACTTACTGGCTCCAAGAGCAAGCACACTTGTGGCCCCACCTCCTTTACATCTGGGTGAAAAAAAAAAAATCAGGACACACATAAAGACTCAAGTCACTGTGGCTGTGCTCACTCCCTACTTTGGGTCTGGGTTCTTCAGGTGCATGTTGCCAGGGAAAGGTTTCGGGGAGTTCACTTAGTGAACAGATGATACTGCACTGCATGCATTTCTGGCCTGATGTTCACCACTACAAATACACCAAATTATTAAAGGATACTGGCCCCCCACACAACAACAGCATCCACACAAAGGGCAAACAGTACATTCTGCCATACCTGATTGCCGAGCCAGCCAAAAAGACAAGGTCCTGAACTGGAGCCAAACATCCTAAATGGGAGCCAACATTCTAAATGGGAGCAAAAATAAAAATTAAAAATAGTTTGTTTTTTTAGTTTTTAACCAGGAGTAGCACACTAAGCTGAAAGCTGTTTTACAGGTGCGACCTGGGAGCACAGGGAAGTTAAGTGACTTGCTCAGGGTCACACAGTATGCAAGTGGAAGCTGTGGGATTCAAACTCATGTCTGGTTTGCTGGATGTCACCAGATTTGCAGCTCAGAGCCTTAAACCACTGCACTATACTGCCTCCCAAAAATAAATTTCCTGTTCCCATACAATGACCACAGTGACAGAAAGAAGTCATGTGGCTTACCCAGTGATGAAGGTAATCCACCATGTAACTCTCTGGATGAAGGATCACCATGTGACTGGGGCTCTGCAGGGGTCAAAAAATCTTCCACTTATGCTGACTGGAAAAAAAGGTGCTTGTGACTGTGGGATTGCTCCTTTTAAAGCATCTGCAAGTCCAGACCACTTTTAACAACTTCACCGGAACATGCTGGTATGAGAGGCTGCTCACCCACTCCCCCTGAGACTCATATGAATTTCCCAGGGGTTGGACATAAGGAGGTCATCAATGTCAACTGATGATACCATGAGCGTGGTGTGGAAAAGGGAGGAACTTTGAGGGGAGTGTGGGTCCTGGAAGAAATGAAACAAGGCTGCCAGACAGCAAAATTTAATAAAAAAAGCAGTAATTGCCAGTTTAAAGAGGGAGATGTGAGTGTAACATAGCTGGACATAATGGGTTACATTCAAGTTCAAATGTTTGGGGCTATCGGGGGGGCAGGGGTGGTTGCTGCAGCACATAAAAAATGCTTGTAAAATAAAACCAGGAGACCAGACTGTGTATAACAACTGTTTATTCAGAGCCACATCACAATTCAGTCACAATAAACCAGTTTTGTGCAACCTCCCTTACAATGTCACAAAATGGCCAACAAAAATGGTGGATTTTGTCCAGAAAAAGTGAAGTTTCCATGGCACACCAAGCCTGTATTACCATCAATTTTTTTATTTATCAGCTTTCATAGGGTATAATATCATAATACATCACCCACTGCAGAGCAGCAATTTTCCTGTGTTTGTCATGCTTTTGGAAGTTGGTCAGCCAGTGGTAGTCCTTTTTCATGCAGTGACTCATCTATAGATCATTCACAAATCACCCCCAAGCCTCTATATTCCATACTGTACAGACCAAGATGTCTCATCTTGTCACCATAAGAAACACCCTCAGTTGCCTAATATTTTTAGTGGCTGTTCTCTGTATTCACTCAATCATTTTGATGTTTCCATTCTTCTGTGGTGCCCAGAACTGCACACAATACTCAAGTGTGGCCACACAAAGGATGTATACAATAGGAGTAAAACCCTCCTGTCTCTGCTCTTAATGTTTCCAAGTATGTAACCCATGACATTACTTGCATTACTAGCTACAGCCCTACATTGTTCTGAGGGAGACAGATTACTTGAAACTAGCACTCCTAAGTCTATTTCCATCTCAGAGACAGGAATAGTGTTACCATAAAGATAGTATGTGGCCCTTGAGTTCTTTCTACCCATATGCATAATCATGCATTTGTCTAACTTAAGAGTTAATTTGTTTTGTGTGACCTATTCTCACACTTTATTCCCCTATTGTGTGACCTATTCTCCCACTTTATTTATTTCAGATTGGGCTCGTTGATAGACTGATTATCATTCACTATGCTACCAATTTTGACATCATCCATAAATTTAGAAATCCAACAGAAGGATTAAGTCTGTACTGTAATAATAATCATTCGCATTGTGAAAAACAGATAAACAGTTTAGACAAGGACTCCTTTACAAGTGTTTCCAGCAGAAATGCAAGGTACGATCTGATTAGGATTGGAAGGTAAAGAGTTAGACAGTGTAACATCAACTGTAGAATGCATTTCCATGCAAGGCAATAGGCAGTTAAAGTTCTAGCATTTTTCAGTTTGTTTTCATGTTCTCAAGTCATGCCCCATGTAGTGGGTGGGATAAATAAGCCACACAAGAAATGATAAATTCAGGTGCAACACACCAAACAGGTGTGTTTCTCATTGAAACAAAAAGAAATAAAAAGAAAAGAAGTTAAACAAACAACTTTCTAATAAACATGGCAATAGAAAAAGCAAAAAGCACAGCTTAGCTTGAAATCATGAGATCTATCAATGAACATAAATCTGTGCCTGACCTCTATCAGAGATCTCACTGGGAGAACTTCTCAGGTCCTCTCCCAATGATTATCTGCCATAGTGTTTCAGCTTGAGTCTAATATAGGTCTCAGACCCCTCCCACAAGCTGAAACCCCTCCCAATAATTATCTCATATACATTTCTTTTATCCTTAGATTCAGGCATTTCTAAATACTTCATTGCACTCTTTATTCAGTTGTAAAAATAATCAAAGTAAGGCATATAATTCCTTTCATATCTTGATGCATAAAAACAATATCCCTTAATTTCAGGAATATGGGCTGCATTAGGCTAAACTCCGTCCATTTTGTAGGAGGAGGAGTTTTGCTAACAGCAAAAAGCTAGCCCACATCATGCCGCTCACTCCCTAAAGGAACCACACCTATAGGCTTGGCATGTCTGTGTACAGCTTGAAACCATGTAAAGCTTACCATTCCAGAGCATTTTCCAGAGAGACAAGGTAATTACTTCTAAATCTCAGAGTTACCTTTCAGAAAACATGCACGTTATGGTGCCAAAACAAGTATGCTGCAGATAAGGTTTGCACAACTGCATGGAAGCATGGCTGTGCAGTCTAAGCACACTGAGTCACTGTTCAGAGTTGAGTTTCAGCAAGTGACTCAGCGCATGGGCATTTTAAGAATGGAATAAGTGCTAAACCTAACCATACAGGGATTCTGTCCCATATGTATATGCTTATCTTAAACAAAAAAGCAGATTCCTAATCAGCTTCTAAGGATCATTTAAGACCAAATTCTAACATTAAAGTGGGGAATTTAAACTGCTACCTGTTTCATTTAAGAAAAGGGAATGCCAGTGAAAGTGAGTCATCAGGGTTACAATAACCCAAGAAATCCTAAATGGTACACACCGTGAACAAAACAGTTCAGAGAACAGCCTTTCAGTTCTCAAAGAATGGGCGGCTAACCCAAATTCCAAAATAAAATCCAGAAAGTGAGAGCGCAACTGAACCTCGGGCACTGGAAGGTAGAAAGTTATTGGTGAAGACAAAAGGTAGTCCAAAAATAGAGTATCTTTGAGTACAAATACTCTGTGGTTTATTCAAGACAGGGTCTCTCCAATGAAATAACAAAATGGTTAAGTAGACAGTGCATAAGAACTTCTGCAAGTATAACAAACACCCCCCTAGTGCCTCGACTCTTGAGAGTCTTCAAACCCAAACAGACATGCCACAGCATCTTTCAGATACAGGAGAGTTTTATTCAGGCAAGTCCCTCTGCCAGCTGCCTGCCCCTGAACAGGGCTGCTTCAGCTCACCCACGGTCGGCCGGCACCCAGCCAGCCACCGACCAAGACCAGGACACCCGCCTGCAGCTCCTTGGAAGCTGCCTGCCCCTGAACAGGGCTGCTTCAGCTCACCCACGGTCGGACGGCACCCAGCCAGCCACCGACCAAGACCAGGACACCCACCTGCAGCTCCTTGGAAGGTAAGGGACAGCGCAGCCAATCGAATACTGGTGCTTCCAGCAAACCCACTCTGATTGGCCAGAGTTTTCCTCTGCTATAGACACCTGGCACTTTGTTAGATTTTCGATAGAACTAAGCACATTTCAACTGTGTTATTAGAAGTTTTCAACTGTATTAGCTGGATTGTAATTTCTACTACTGTTTTAAAGTGCTTACACCTCTTCTGTCTGCTTTTCCTGCAGCCCCATCTAAGCACTCTGCCTTGGGGCTGATAAGTCTAACTCCACCTTTTTTTTAGTGGCTAGTTTTCCATTAGTAGGTTATACAGACCTGCCACTAGAGGATTCTTGGTCTTCTACAACTCCCTGTACTCATTCGTGGGCAATATGGCCTGCATTATCATTCTACTTCTTTCCGGTGCTGCTACAAGGGGTGGTTGTAGTTGAGGTTCCCCTAAGCTTCACTCAACTGGCTGACAACTTCCTTAAAACTTCCTGTCCGACAGCTCTGCAGCTAAAACAGGAATCCCTCAGTGTCTGCCATCCACTCTTCAGACTCAAGTCAGATAGGCGCTGAGCACCCTATTATTACCTACGCTGCACTGTCATACTGATAGATACCGATAGAATCCTCTGCAGAGAGCCAGCATGCCTGGGCACTCTTGATTGGTGCTGCACTGCCATAGGGGATTGTGATTGGTATGCCGCTTGCCTGCTTTGCTCTGATTGGGCACCTTCTCTATAGCCTGTTACAGTGTTCCCTTCTTAATTCTGATTTCTCAGCTCTCGCTCTGACCTGAAATTTTCTCCCACCCCACCACCCCTCTCCCAGGCCTCCTTTAAATAAACTCATGATCCGCCTCCTATATCATATACTGCTTCATTGGCCTAGTTCAACTGCTGCCAACCTATGATTGCTAACTGAGTGTGGCCAATAAGACTGCCCTGTGTGAATATCTCTTGAGCCCCGCCGCTAACTAAGCTGCTCCTGCTCTCCTTTTTCCCCTTTCTGCTGTATTTTCTCAACTAGGTTTTAAGTGAGTACCTAGGTGGGCAAATTACTTGCCTAGAAAATATTGCACTAATACAAATCACGAGGCCACTCAATCTGGGACCATGGCTCTCCTTATTGTGTTTTTATTGCTCCTAAGGTGCAGAGTTTTCAGCAATACAGTGCATTTGAAGCACCTCAATGCAATTCAGTTCTCCAATGTACCTTATCAATACCTAATGTTATAACGGTCTACCATCATGCAGACACTATGTCATTCTCCTCTCCCTTTTAGCTATTCCCCGGTTAGCCTACACCCCTTGCTACTGTCCTTACCTATGTCTACTCAAGCACATACATTGATCACGATCAACTGTCATTACAGTGGTGCATATTGCACTGCAGCATGATGGAGTTACGCAAAGAAGCCAGCAGTCTCCATTCTTATAAGCTCCTTAAAGAAAGTTATACTTCTGCTTCTTCTCTGCTCAGGAAATGTGGAGCTCAACCCTGCCCCCCCCCACAACTTACCTCGCCTATCGATTTTGCTGAGGCTACAGGTCTCAAAATGATGGTCAACATTTTAAGCCTGCCTAAAAAACTTGTACAGCTGCAAGCCTGGGCTGCACACGTTAACCCTGACCTTATCATAATTACTGAGTCGTGGTTAAAAAAGACAAACACTGATCAACAAATATCACTGCAGGGCTACAATTTATTTAGGACAGATAGAGAGTCTAGAGGTGGGGGTGTGGTTATCTACACCAAATCTAAGTACTTGGTCACCAATATTAGTTGTAAATCTCTAGCCAAGGAATTTGAGTTAGTTTCGCTGAGCCTTCATCTCCCCTCCTCGGAATGTATCACTATCCTAGGTGGCTATAGACCCCCGTCTGGTGGTGATGAAGTCCTTAATCTTTTGAAATCCATGTTCATAGATGCAAAAACTGAAACAATATTTCTAGGAGATCTAAATATGGACTGGCTGTAACCTAAATCACACAGCCTCAAATCCCTTTGTGACGAACTAGGTCTTGGGCAATTAGTCAGTGAACCTACTAGGAACAACACTCTAAATACTGCCAACAGTTCCATTCTAGATGTGGTACTAACCACCCATCCACACAAAATATCTCATTCAGCAGTGTTTCACAATGACGTGAGCGATCATGGAATTGTTGCTTGCATAAGATCTCAAATTAAGGCCCGGCCGCAACCCATCTTTATAACAAAAAGATCCTTTCGCAAATTCAGTGCAGTAAACCTCCTATCTGACCTGAACATGATCAGATGGCAAGATCTCTACCTAGCCAAAGATGTCAACAAGGCAGCTTACATCCTTAATGACAAACTCACTACAATAATAAATAAGCATGCCCCTTTCATGAAAGTAAGGTTACGGAACAATTCCAACCCCTGGTTCACCTCGGATCTCAAGGCAGCCCTTATAGCTCGAGATAAGCTCTGGGCTAAAGCTAGACATTCCAAAGAATCTTCAGATTGGCAGGCCTTTAGAACAGCCAGGAATAACTGTGTGAAAAAACTTTGCTCTGCTAAAGCTAACTATTATATTTCTACTCTCGAACAAGCTAAAGGTAACCCTCAAAATATGGAAGACTATCAAAGCTATAGAAGGGCGGCCATGGCCCCTCTGTCCCAACAAAGATAGTTGCAAGTGGCAAGATTATGGAAAACAAGTCCCTAATCCTGGAGGAACTTAACTCCCACTTTGCCACAGCTGGATTAGCTTTTGACTCGTCACCTTATGCTGGTGCTGCGGTGAGCCAGCATACCCCTCCCCCTACATCTAGTCCTGCACCCAGCCCCTTCCAACTGCGTGAGATAACTTATAAAGAAGTAGAAGATTCTCTTCTTAACTTAGACACCAAAAAAAGCACAGGGAACGATGGCTTGGAACCCTTTTTCCTAAGGTCAGGCTACGCCCATCTCACTGCCCCAATTCTCCACATCTTCAATCTTTCCATTACATCTGCTACTGTGCCGTCCTGCTGGAAATCAGCACATATCCTCCCTCTATTTAAATCTGGTGACCCATACGATGTAAACAACTATAGGCCTATCTCCATATTGCCTATCCTTTCTAAAGTTCTCAAAAACTGATCCATATTCAGTTAAAATCACTTGAAACCTTCTCTCTCTCATTAACCCAGCTCAATCTGGCTTCTGGGCTAATCATAGCACAATCACTGCACTAGCAAAAGTAACCAATGATTGGATCTCTGCTATAGATGCTAAGAAGGTAACTGGAGCAGTCTTTTGGACCTCAGCAAAGCTTTTGATACTATTGATCACAAACTATTAGTCAATTGCCTTGCAAAGTTGGGTGCCACATACCATACCATCCAGTGGTTCTCTAGCTACCTAACTGGAAGATTCCAAAAAGTAAAGGCGGAAGGCTTTTTTTCTGCTGCCTTGCCAGTTGCAAGAGGAGTCCCCCAAGGATCCATCTTAGGCCCTATCTTGTTTTCTTTGTACATTAATGACTTAGATGCTAACATATCTACATCCAATCTGCACTTTTTTGCACTTTTGCTGTGTTGTATACTTCTGGCTCATCGTTATCTGAAGTCAAGGGAGTGCTTCAAGTGGACTTAGCACAACTTGAGCATAATCTAATAAAGGCAAAGCTTCTGCTCAATGCTAAGAAGACTAAAACAATGATATTCTCCCGCAGTGCTGACACAGGCCCCCCCAATACCCTTGCCCAAGACTTCATTGTCACCACGCTAAACGAGCCTCTGGAAGTTGTAACCAAATTTAAATATCTGGGTATCTGGATCGACAATAAATTATCTTTCAATGACCACGTTGAAGATGTCTCTATAAGGTTAAAAGCAAGGTTAGGTTTCTTCTACAGAAATAGGCCCCTTTTCTCCCTTGAAACTTGAAACAAGCTTGTACAGGCCACTTTTCTCCCCACTACTCGACTATGGCGATGTAATCTATTCCTCCACCACTCTTGCAAATTTAAGTAAACTGGACATCCTTTATCACTGTGCATTACGGTTCATTACCAACTCTACCATTCGCACCACTGTGACTTATATGCAGCTGTTGGTTGGACATCCCTACTACTAGACTCTGCTCCATGCTGGGCTATGGACTCTTAAACTGCTCCTGAAGAAATTGCCAAGCTATCTCTTCCCTTATTAGTATCTCACATAGTGCATACTCGTTAAGAAAATCTGACTTTATTATGTGACATACCAAGGACGCGACCTCCTTTGGTAATTGTGCTATTGCATATGCCCTTCCTCCATTTGGAACCAATTGCAAACCGTACTGAAACTAACTAGCACAGTTTCAATAAACTTCTACAAATCGCTAAGTTCAGCCAAAATAAAAGACACCTGTAACTGTCATTAAGTCTCTTCCTTCCCATGTGTCCATATTTATCCACTGGTAAGGTATAATTGATTTGTCATATTAACTGCTTTCCCTTCCCCTTCTACTCCTGGCTTTATCTATGCTTACGCTCCACTGCTACTCTATCAAATCACTCCTCTCCCCCATATCAGTTGTAGTCTGTTGTTTGTTCTAGCTGCCAAAATATATGTATTGCACACACCAGTCATCATGTTTCATTTATCAGTATGCAACCTGTAAGTCGCTTCCCTGTTTCATATCAGTGTTTACCACCTGCGGTCATCCTATGTGGTACACTTGTATGTATATCCAGCCTGTATCATGTAACGTGCATTTCATGTATATACTGTTATTACCTATCTGTGTTTGTACTTTAAGTGTTTATGTCACAGGACCTCCTTGTGAATGAGCTTGCTCAATGGAGTTTTCCTGCAATAAACTTGAACTTGAACTTGAACCTCTATCAGTACTACTCATATTTTAGGCATACCCATTTTGAGCCTTAAGCATACCAAGTTTCAAGAGGTAGCAGAAGCAGGAAAACAGGGATAGCTAAAGAGTTCCCATTATAAGAGTGGCCAACAAGTCACAATGTGAACTAGAAAGAGAAATAAAAATGCTGTTGTGCAACAGTCTTAGAAGAAACTAGAGGAAAAGAGAGGAATAGAAAAGAAAGAGGTGTTTTGTACCTCAGATTCTTGGTGTTACTTAAATGGTATACCGGGGAAGGGGGGTTCCACCACCACACCCCATTGTGTCATCGTAAAATTTTAGGACAAAGTGCATTGGCAGAAAGTATGAACTGCACACCATTGCAGAAAGAATTACAGTATTTGAAATGTTTTCATGCTACATACATAAAACTACCCATGTGAAATGTGTAGCTGCAAGCATGGTTTAAAATGTTGCTGGAATTGATTTCATGCATTGGGCACATGTGCAGCAAGCAAGTGTGAAAAGCATGATGCTTTTGTTATATTGTAACAGACTGCATGCATGTTGCATGCATTCAAGAAGCAAGTGGTCACTGATAACTGCACATATAAAAGTTAAGTGACTAGCTTAGGATCACACAGTATACAAGTGGGGGTTGATGAGATACAAATCCTGGTTTGCAGTTCAGTGCCTTTAACCACTAAGCTATTCTGCCTGCTTGCATATGGCTCCCTTGTACGTCAATACAAATCTGCATTCATCTGCATGCATGCGGCATGCTTAGAGCCAATTATATACCTTTTAGTTTTCTTGTGCTCCCTCATCTCAGCTGCACATCTTAAATGTAGCACACATACCAATGGAACCACATGTGGTCTTTCCAACCCCCAATACACCCACTTACCCACAAAATGACTTAATTACTTCTATCTGGCCTGTACTCCTATTATTTTCTCTCCATAATTTTGAATTCTTCCACACAAACAAACTTTAAGGGACAAACACAAAAGTAGCAATAATGTGACACCCATCCACACGGCCTGTCCCTCCTCCCCCAAAGCACACACACACTGTAACTGGTGCAGCCACTCTGCTACAGACAACCTACCAAGTATAGCTATAAGTTGAGAGTCTTTTACCTGAGTCCAAAGGAGTCAGAGGTAGGAGTCTTTAAGAGATGATGTCCATGGATCAGAGTTCGTGTACCAATTTGAAATGAATGGAGTTTTTATTACTATTTTATACATTATGATAGCAAGTTGAAGATTAATGATGGCCACTGTTCTACTGACAAGGCCCTTGTTAGTTGAGTAGTGACCTTCATTAATCTCCAACTCTCCGTCAATAACATATAAAATAGTAATAAAGTTATAAAGATAATAAGTGGTAAAGATCTTGAATGCCACTTCCCCATCTCTCCTGATGAGCACTGGAGTCCCCCAGGGCTCAGTATTAGAGATCCTCCTAGCCTCCATCTTCTTAAATGACCTTCCCTCTGTTTGCTCCCCATCCTCCGCTATACTTATGCATGCAGATGATACAGTCCTGTATGCATCTGGCTCCTGTCCTGTTGAGGTTACAACCAGCTTACACCAAGACTTCAACAAGGTTCAGCTCTAGTTTGCTAACCATGAACTTTTCCTCAATGCCAAAAAGTTTGTCTCCATGACCTTTGGTGTAAGGCAGAGACTTTCTAGGCTTCCTTCCCTACCCACTTTTCATACCCTTGAGGGGACTTTACTTGAGGAAACATCCTCCTTCAGATACTTAGATGTCTGGACCAACACTTAAACTTATCTGGACATATTGATGCCATCCAGATAAAACTGCACCCCAAGCTCGGTGCCCTATTCAGGAACCGTAGTTGCATTCCTCCTATGGCTAGGCATGAACTTGTTCAGAAAATGATACTACCCATTTTAAACTACTGTGACATGGTCTATGGGGCTGCCTGTATGTCCTCCCTGGCCAGACTGGATACCCTCTTCAATTTCTTCTACCACATTGCCCTGGATGCTCCCCTCTCACTCCCATCACTGTGATCTTTATAATGCTCTGTCCTTCCCTCTCTTACAAAGGTGACTCTCCACTGTGCTAAATTCACTCCTACCACTGGTTGGGTGTGCTCCCTCCCCACCTCACATCCTCCTTTATAACACCCTCCCATTCCCTTAGATCAACTGATTCCCATACCCTGGTTGTCCCCCACAGATCAACCCAAGTTGGCCAATCCAGTTACTCTCATGACCGCTCAAAAATGTGGAATCCCCCCACCAAATTTGGCACTCATTCTCTGCCTACTCCATCAGCTCAGCCCTCAATAATTACCTTGCACCTAGCTGTTCCTGCCATGGCCTTCCCTAATTCCCTCCTCTAAGCCATAGACAAACCCTACCCTCACCTTCATTTTACCCTGTGCACACCAACCCCCTAGCCCTTCTCTCCTTCCCCCAATCGCTGCCCCTTACTCACCTCCCTTGATCTCTCACAGAATGTAAAGGACCCTGAATGTTCTCCATGGATCCCTCTCCTGCCCTCCAAGGGGCTTGTGTCTCTCATCTACTCCTTTCCCCTACCATCTTAAAGGGGTCTCTCTGGGACACTGTCTTATCCCCTTCTCTCTGTTCCCCCAGTTCACTTGCAGGGTTCATCGCATCCTGAAGGGGTCTCCAGTGGCATGGCTTGTCCCCTCCCCACCTCACCCCTTCCTCCCTTTCCCACTTTTTTATGTAAGCACTTGAAACTTACTAATTCAGCACTTATTATTGTCCACTTTTTCTACATGTTATGTGCAACACTGTTATAATACTGTTTGTAACACCTGCCTTACAACTCTATGTTAATGTTGATCTTGTAACTTGAATGTATAATGTCTCATTCCAGTTGTACTCCTTCCCCCCATGTTGCACTGGGAGATGAGTGACTTGTTGCTCAGTATGCATTACTGGTAAAACATTTCAATAAATAAATAATAAATAAATAAAATAAAATGAAAAAATACCTTAATTTATTTCAATGTGGCATGACCTTGCACTCTCCCTTGCTCTATGTCATAATGTGCCTGAGCATGGGGATGTGGAGGTAAGCTTCATTGGAGAGGGGGTGTCTGACTATAGTGGGGCTCCAATAGTCTATGTATACCATGCTGCTTAACTGTCCCTGTATGCAAGGGACAGCCCTCATTTTACCACTGAAAACTGCTCTGCCCTGCATCCATCCCTCATGGAAAACATACTGCTCACACAGAGGATGTCCTGTAAATGTAGACTTCATGCAGTGGTGTCATTTCAGATTTCAGCAGAGGGGACCCAACAAGCAGTAGAGGCCAGGTGCTTATCAGTTCTGAGGCAGCAAGCTCTGGAATGTCTGGAACATATCTAAAAGGTAAACATTTTTGTTGTGACTGAAAAGTGATATGCAAATCAGGAGAAATTTTAATGTGTAAGATTCATCTGTCTATACCATGGAGCAGTGCATCACATTTGGGCTTAAACCAACCCAGTTACTAATCAATTTTTTTCCTGGCTGAAGATCTGACCGCCCCTCCCCAAAAAAACTGTCCCATTTCTTTCTCCAACTCCGTTTATTTCAAGACCCATCCCATATGGGTTGTGAAGTTGTCCAAAGGCACAGAAACATGAAAAACACATCAATATTTCAATCCTTCCTCCTTCCCAATCCTCCTGTAAAAAAAATAATTTACTTTACTTACCCAGCCATCTGGCCAGAGCCTGTGGTGTAGCCAGTATGCCACCAATCCAGATTTCAGTCTCATTCTCTCCCTTCTACCAGAAGCTGAATGCTAGAACTGACCATTCCAGGTCCCCAAAGTGGTCTGCGACCAAGTCACCTCAAAAACAGAACCCACCAACCTGCATTGTTTATGTCTTGCTTTGCTGCTGCTGTGGCTGTTTCCATACTGCACTGATCAAGGCCTATGAATGTCACCCACACTGCTGTCACTGTTGTTGTGAGGCCTAACTTGCTGACGTGGGGGAGGGGCATGCACTTTTTTATTTTTTGTGAGGCAAGCCTACTAGAGTAAGAAGGTAGCCTAGTCTCAAGTTAGCTTTAGCTCAACCCCAGCCACTTCAGCAACCAAACGAGATGGAGACTCACTAAGAGTAAACCATAAAAAATATGCCACCATAATACTGCTGTTGAGAGTTCAGTGCTCAGCGACTTCTCCAAGCTGTAGTGTGCAGCCTGTCTACTCAGTATTGGGAAAGACAGTGTCCTACTCACATGTCTCATGGCTTGGCTGGAGCTCCTGTACATCATGTGTGATGTCACTCTTGCTAGTAGGTGGAAAGAGTGGACAAAACAGACACAGTCAAGTCAGGAGTGTACCTGCAGCATGAGCTCAACACAAGCCATGGGGGCACTTATTGCAAAAGATTAAATACAAATTTAATGCCATTATTGCCACACCATAAGAACAACCTAAGCCCAAATGCAGAGACAACTGCCTCCCTGCCCTACCTAAATGGCACCCCTGCTTTATGGTAGAAATTAATTCTCAGGGGCTAACATCAGTACAAGTAAATACAATGGTTTCCACTGTGTTCTGAGGTACTACATCTCCATGTCTGAGGATGTGTCAGGATCATCGTGAGGGTTAGTGTCCCTCATTTCCCTCATTTTGAGTGTCAATGTCCCTCATTTCAGTGGCAAAGTGTGAGGTATAGTGCATGCTTCTAAGACCCTATGCAGAACAAAGAGTGCTGAGCATGGCCATAGTGTATATGCTCCAAACAGAATTGACAAAGGGAAAGTAAGTGAGCCAAAACAGCCATGGAGAAATACATTTGTAGCAATAAATATGCATGAGGGGATTTCCCTGGTCCAAAACAAAAAGGTCAAGCTTCACAACACAGAGGACTATCTTCACATATTTGGAATGGGGGATGTTGGATGACTATATCCTAGGCATTTAATGCAGTAAGCAAACAATACTTTACAAATTTATGGCAATTTAATGACAAAAATCAGAAGCCATTAAACAACTTGAGAAAGGATTAGAATAAATGTGTTTACCTAATTTTAATAGGAAATTGATAAACGGAGTATTTAATGGCTCTAATTGCTAGCAGTAGTATGAGAAATAGAAACTGATGCTTTTTTTAAATGAGATTTGCACCAGCTTAATTGCTGCACACTTGGCAAGTGTGCAACATGTGAACCTGATGTGATTTTTAAATGATGTTCACACCAGCATTACTGCTGCACTCATGTCAAGCATGAAATATGTGAACCTGATGTGAATGTTGGAAGATATTCACACCAGCTTACCTGCTGCACACATGTCAGGCTTGCAGAATGTGAACCTAATATACGTTTTAGACCTGGTCCACATAGGTTCACTTTGTGTATGTGAACCACATGCAAACATTGCACAATTAAGCATGTGGCATGCATTCTGCATGTACGCAGCACACTTATATTTCTGTAAGGGTATTTGGCCAGTGTGCGACATTGAAAGTGTGTAAAGATTTTTTTTGTATATAACTGATTCTTGGGGGGGGGAGGTTATGCAATGGAAAGCTACCTCTGGAATCCAGGCCTTCCCTTATGGCCACACAAGGACACATCCCTGGGGTGTAGCCTAAAATCTTCAGTGGGCAACAGTTGCCTGCTCGAGTTCTTGAAAGAACCGAAAGTGTTTGCCCAGGAATGAGTCTAGATAAGTTAGTTTAAGAACACGTTGAATGCATAATAAACAAAATGATCAAACATGTAGTGTGTGTGTGTGTGTGTGTGTGTGTGTGTGTAGAGACAGATACAGTGTCATAGCAATAGGCTGGAATAATAATTAATTAGTATGGAAACTCAGCAAAACCTTCAGCCCATGTCATAAAATATATATATATATAAAACCATATAAAACAGTGTAAGCCTAGCTCATATTCTTACTACACAGCTCACTGCACAAAAAAAGTTCTAGTAATTAAGAAATATGTTTCTGTTACACCCTTGTAGTATTTTAAATATTTATTTTATTTTTCCTGTATAATATAACTAATTACTAATAACTTGCATAGATATAAAATATTGTAAACATTGTAAAAAGCAGCATAAACATAAAAATAAAGGTTTCAGAAAATAAACAATAACAAAAGAATACAACTTACAATTTTGGCAACTTTTGTAAACAGTAAAATTGTTCTTGAATAGACTTTAGAAATCCTTTTATAGGCAAGTCCAAAGAATTTAGTTGCATAAACATTCTAAGCTGTTTTTCTGGCATTAAGATTTTAAACAAATGTGTTTTATTAGTATTTTAAAACTTCTCTTTGCAACTTATTCAAATACTTTTTCTTATGCAAAATGTGAATATACTTGTATATAGATTTGAGCTTTTTCTATGTACCCAACCCTCTGGTATTTATGAAATTATTTCCCAAGTAATCTCCCAGCTAAGTCCAATTATAATAGCATGATAATTATTTTAAATAATACTCAAGACATCTGGTTTGCTGCAGAGTCTTTTTTTTTAAATTTCAGAATCTTGGTAAGAGTTCTTCTTTTTCTGGATGGCAAAAGTCCTTTTAATGGCTGGATCTTGTTTTTGTTCCTGTTTTTACTTTGTCCACACATGAACCCTGGACCATGGACCTTTCTGGCATCAACACAGCAATGCAGGCTTGCTTCGTGGCTGAGAAATCTCCATAGGCAGTCTCTATCCTTTGTTCTGGTTTTGACTGGAATTTTAAAACAGTATTTAAACAGCAAAAATGGCAGTCCCACAAATAGATATCCTTTCAGCATCTCAGTTGGAAGGTGACTGGCCAACCTCTTTAGGAAGTGGCTTTTATTACCTCTGGGCCAGGTAACATCACTGTCTTGCTCTGACAACATTTCACCAGTTCTGATCGGTTCTTGCAAATGAGATGGAATGGCTAGTTGTTTCCTTCTAAGATTCCACCTTCCACTGCACTGAGCAATTTTTTAGTCCAACATTAATATTCTTTATAACTTTTGAATGCAGTAAAATGCAGTTTTCAAACAAAGATTTTCAAGCTCAGCTCATTAAAAGCAATATTTCAATATGTCTCTCATTTCTGTGAGACAAATAGTTTCTGAAATGAGCTAATAGTGATTATAACTCTGCTCATTTTTTCCTTGGCTGGGCTGCCTTCCTCCTGTTGTGATTATCCCTACATCAGCTGCTGACTATGTATGTGGAGCAACTATAACATCACCAGAAGCCAGGCCCGTGTGAGAGACTGTGTTAACATCTGCTATCTGTGACTTTTGTGTGCTGCATATTTTATTCAGTGAGCAGGGGATTGGGGAACTGATTGCTGACATCACCTGTTGGAGGTGGGGTTTCCCTGTTCAAATCCCCACGCTGCTTGCTAGCGTGAGTGTAGTGAGTGGGGCAAGTGCCACTCCTAAGAGAAAAATCTCTTGAAGGATTGGATTAGATACTATCAGGAATTGTGTACATTATTTGTCTGTCCATTACAGAATGGGTATTTTAGGGATTATTTTAATGGCTTCCTTGGCGGTTGGAGTATTACCTTGGGAAATTGCTCATAGCCACGCACTTTGGGATTTACAGGTAAATGGTTTGGTTTTGTCATCACCCTGCTATGGGTTTAATAAAAATCATTACTTGTGATGGAGTGAAGATTATTATAGAACTCTTCTGTCCAAATGTTATCCCTTGTTGGTTCAGGAGGATATGTCAGTAATGGCAAGAAGTTGCACAGTCTGTTCTGGCGCTGGGTGGTTTTTGGGGCTTACACTAAACAAATCTAAGCTTTTGTGTTTAGTAAATTACTACCTTTAGAATCTGGGATGCAAACTAGGATTTGTATTTTATATTTACTACTGAGTGGTGATATTTGTCCAAATCCTGCACCTCTTCAATATATTAATAAAAATAGGAAAACAATTTTATTTATGCACTTCAATGTTAGGAGTATTTTATTGAAAATGGATATAATTAAGGAATACATAGCTGACCATGAACCTGATTTTATGGTATTTAGTGAAACGAGGTTGAATGATAGATTGGATGATGCACTTTTGAAGAGACAAGGTTATGGCACAATGAGAGCTAATAGGACTAAGAGGGGAAGGGCTTTTAATTTGTTTTGCAGACACATATCTTCAGTATGTATATCTCTGAGTATAGAGTCTAATTGTTGTGATTATTTGGCCTTAGAAATAGATCTCCATTCTCATTAGCCTTTACTGCTTCTTGGAGGATATAGACCACTTAATTTACTATTACACACTTTATCCTCTATTTGTGATGCTCTTTCCCCTTATAATACAGCTCATGAAATCTTAGTAATGGGAACTGTTAATGCTAATTGGTTGTGTCCTAGTAGATCTAAAAATATCAGATGTGTTGCACTTGAACTGGGGTTATCTCAACTGATTAACAATCCTACGTGAATAAATGTAGTTAACCCTCTTGAGTCCTCTTTATTGGATTTAATTTTAACTAATAGCTCACATTATTATATTGAGCATGTGGTTTGTGCTGATCTTTTTAGTGATCATAATGCTATTTATTGTTTAAGAGGAACTAATTGAGTGAAAGGACCTGCTAAATACATTATGTTTCAATATTTTAGGAAATTTGATTATTTCAGTTTTTGGAGGACCTTAGTAATGTTTCCTGGGAACGTGTGAAGTTAATACCAGATCTTGATTTAGCTTGGGGATATTTTTTGAAAGAACTTTGGATGGTTTGTAATAAATACATGCCTTTGAAAACCAAAAGGGTAACGTTTAAGTCAGTTGGTTGGTTTTTTCTAGACTTGTGAAGTAGAAAAGGGATAAAAACATGGCTTGGGAAGTTGCTAGATTATCTGGTAGTACAACTGATTGGCAAAGTTATAGGAAGTGTAGAAATAAATATGTTGCTGGGGTTAGGAAACTAAGAAAACTATTTTAAATCTGAAACATCTGAATCTGCTCAAACCCAAGTAGATTTTGGTCACTTATTAATGATTTAAATTGCCATTTGAAATGTAAAGAAATAATTCAATTGTCTCCAGATGAAAATGTTGACCCTGATGGTGTTTACCTGGCAGGTTTAATAGATTTTTTATTAATTCAGGGAATGTTTTTGGTGACACAACCCATTATAATTTGCATCCAGTACATGTTTTCAATGATAATTCTTCTAAATTTTGCTTTAAGGAAGTTGCTAGTTATGAGACACTTGAATTGTTGTTGAAGTTAAAATTTAGTGGAAGTTGTGGCCTTAATGGCTTGACTTCCAGTATGTTAAAATATTCAGCATTTTATTTTGCTGAACTGTTGACATATTTGTTTAATCAATCTTTGCACTTTGGTTATTTTCCTCAGGATTGGAAGCTTGCCAGAGTTGTCCCCTTATTTGAAAGGGGCAATTCTGGTCACCTTTCCAACTACAGACCTATCTCCTTTCTTCCTCTTGTCAGTAAGCTTTTTGAAAGGCTACTGGCTAGACAACTGGTAGACTATGTGCAGAGAAATAATCTTTTTGACCAGTTTCAAGCAGGATTTCATAAACTTCATGGGACGGTGGTCTCCATGTCAAGGGTCTTGGACGATATCGGTAGGGCTAATGATGTATATCAATTTACTGGAGCTATACTGATTGACTTGTTCTAGGCCATCAGCTCGGTTGACCACCAAATATTATTATCATGATTCGCTGAGGTGAGTTTGGGTAATGATGCTATGACCTGGTTTTACTCTTACTTGAGTAATAGGAGACAATTTACTGCTATTGGTCATCAAGAATCCACTTCTTTATTGGTAGTAAGGGGTGTTCCTCAGAGCTCTGTCTTGGGACTCTTTCTTGTTTTGTTGCACTTAAAAGATCTTGGTAAAATTTTGGGTGAAATTAATTATCATTTATACGCTGATGACACTATTGTTTATTTTTCTCATTCTTCGGTTTTGCAAATTCAGACTGTTTTGCAGAGTAATTTTGATGCATTTCAAAACTTTTTCTTAGATTCTAAATTAAAATTAAATATAACTAAGACAAAGTCCATGCTGTTTGGACCTACTTCCAAAATAAAATTGGGTCATAGGTTGGTAATATCTGACAGTGCCTGAGTTGCAATAGAAAATGTTGAATCATAAAAGTATTTAGGATTCTGGTTTGATCAGTATGGTTCAGGGATGTTCATGTGAAAAAATTGATTATGCAAACTGGTAAGAGGATAGGTTTCCTATTTAAAATAAATATTGTTTGGATTCGGTTGCTGTGAAAACTGTAATTACTGCACAGATACTTCCATTTTTTGATTATGCCAATATTTTGTATGCTGGTGCAACTCTGGAACATCTTCACAAATTAGGTGTACTTTATAACCATTTAGCTCATCTGATATTGAAATGTCCAGTGGATGTTCATCATTTTGTTTTGTATAAATTATTGGGTTGGGTAGCATTAAAATAAAGAAGGGATAATCATAGATATGTATTTGAATATAAATGTGGTTTGGGTTTTGCTACTGATTATTTGTATAATAAATTAGCATTTAGATCTATTGATAAATCATTGAGAAATGCTCCTGTGTGAGAAGTATCTGTACCAGTTACTAAAACTAAATGTTCTCTTCAATTTTAATCCAATTTGTTCCTTTATTTTGGAATAGACTTCTGCATGAATTTCATAGGTCAGATATGCCATCACCTTCTGTGTTTATGTTAGAACTATATTCCTCCTCATTTGACCATGTCTGTGAATGTTTTGGATGTATTGATGTATTGTTGATGAAACTGTTATATGTTGTTTATATTTGTAAATTATAACTTATAACTTTGTACTTGCAATAAGGTCACCATTGTGAATGAGCTGATGCTCAATGGTTAATCCTTAATAAACAAACAAACAAACAAATAAACAAAACTCAATTTATAGCAAAATCTTTAAAAATAGAAATAATCATTTCACTTTCCATGTCTTAAACGTTCAAAAGAAGTAAGTATCTTTCACATTTCTGTATAGGAAAGTTCTTAAAAGCATTGACTTTCATTGCTGACTGTTTTGTCTTTGTTCTTGAGAAAAAAGCATTTGTCAAGGATGTCAGACTTGTTTACAAAAAAAACATTTTAAAAAGGTATATCTCAGCTTAGCACCAAGTTACACACTTAAAAATTATATCTGTGAACTTGTCATGGCACCAGCTCTCATTTACTATAAGATCAAATGCAAATATGCCAGTTCTTACACTTTTTGTACATAACTTATTGTCAAATAATGTTGCTTCTATGGTACCTACAGTCATAAAAGTGATCTCCTGATAGAATGGAATGTCTTTTATCAAATGTGTAAGTTTGGTATAAGCAACTCATTTCATTCCTTGGCATCAGCAAAAGTTCCTGTTTTACATTGAAGCCTATAGAAGTTTTTAACTTAACTTTTTTTTTCCTTTTTTTGAAGATAGCTGGTCTTGGTGCAAGGCACTTCCAGATTATAAATTCTACTTTTACACTTTGTTATGCAGTTACCATAGCTCTGTTATCAGATTGTTTCTTTTCTTCTTGCCGAGTCCAAGAAGACACCTCTAATATCACACTCCAAAGAGATCACAAATGGGGTAATCAATTATACTCATTTGATTTTAAAGGTCAATCTGAAGTTTTTTTCCTCCTTTTGTAGAGTCCATCTAGGCAGATTTTTAAGCTAAAATAATTTTATTTTCTTGCTCAGAAAGATCCAGCAGGCAGGGAGGTCAACCCAACTGTCGTGGTATAACCTCTAAGTTAAAATCTCAGTTTAATAGTATAATTAAAGCCTAATGCTTAGGCTTTATAGAGAATATAAAATAGCAATTTAAAAATGACACAAAATAATAAAATTGTAATAAAATATTTTTGCAATCTAGGATTTGTACCCACAACAGTGTAAATAGAATAGCAAGACAACTTCTGTCTGGTGTTTCCAAACTTTTTGTCAAATAAATTTGAAATGCATGGCCATTTTTTCATACACAAAAATATTATTATTTTTGGCACATTACATTGTAACCTAATGTTCAACAGAAACATAACCATATTTTACAATATGTGCAGCTAGCAAATCAGTTAGCAACACTAATGCTGAACTGCAATAAAATATATATTGATAAAACATAAAATATAAAATATATATAACATAAGCAGCACCATGTAACCTATCCATGTGTGTTCTGCTTGATTAAATTTAAACAACTTCATTTACTGCTTCAGTCATCCAAAAGTAAAATAGGGTATTCAGTAGACTGACATATTGGGCCAGATATTCAAAACTTTGCCCTGGGGCTAAATTAGCACTGCCCGGCAGGCAAACTTAGCCCGGAGCACAAAACAAGCCATATTCAAAAGGAATAGTCCGGGGCAAACAGCTTCTGAATATAGCATGGGAATGAGGCCGGGCAAACTGGGCTGGGGGTGCAGGGCAAACTTAGCCCTGGAATAAGACAGCTCTGAATATGGCAACCAGGAAATGCAAACCACAACAGCAGCACAGTGCACAGCGATGTGAAGGTAGGTAGAGATGAACTATGTGTCCAATGTGTGTGCCAGCAAATGCATGGACCCAGTACAGCTGCAGGCAGCAGCATATGAGAAAGTACAGTGTGCAAAACTGTAAAATATTCCCTGAACTGTTAGCGCAGAGCTAACACGTTTGCACAGGTTTAGCACATGGCTAAACCATTAGCCTGGTGCAAACACGTTTGCCCGGTGCTAAGCTTTGCCATATTCAAAAGTGACATGTAAATGAGCCTACTTAGGTAGTCTGTGGGCAAACATCCAGATTAGCATCTCATTATGCCCTGATTTGCATGCAGTTTGCACCAGGCTAACTGTTTAGCCCTACTCTAAACCCGCGCAAACGTGTTAGCACTGCGCAAACAGCTTGGGGAATATCATACAGTTCTGAACACTACTTCCACATGTGCTGCCGCCTGCAGCTGTACTGGGACAACACAGCATAGGCACAGATGGTGGTGGTGCTGCATGCAACTGTCACATTGTAGGTCATGCTACAGTGCACAGCAGAAACTACAGTAAGCAACGGGCCAGTAGTGTGTGGGCCAGCAATGCCTATGGTGTGTAGGGCAGTGATGATGGCTGCACTATACACAGTGAGAGTCCAACCTGCAGGTGCTTACTGATGGTGGACATTACTGTTACGTTGTTGTGTGACCCACAGATGCTGCACCTGTGGCATGGGATGCTCACAGTGACATGTACATTTCTGGCTTTGTGTGCTATGGCAGTTGTACAGCTGTGCGGCATGTGGCTGGGGGCATATATTATCAAAAGGCACACTGGTGTTGGGGTATTCAATACTGGCCTATGTGCACTGCATGATGTGTCCCAGCCTTGTGGCCACACTAGGTCTGTAGCACAGCCTCGCCACCCATACATGCTCCCTCAACATCCTCCATGCCCACAGTGCTGCATGTGTGTACTGGCATCTGTTGGTGTCCACAGAAGTGTGGTCTGCAGGTGTGTGCTGTATGGCCACACTGTCATGCTGTCCACTGGTGGCAGGGTCACCACTTACCACCTGACATGGCTGGGACTGGTGGCAGATGATGGCATCATTGTGATGCCATCAGTTAGCAGCATGCTTAGTCTATGTTTGGCTTTATCTATGTATCATATTTATTTGTTAGGGTTGTGCAAAACCCACGCAAACACCGTGCAAAGCCATAGTGTTGCACAAAGCTGATTGCCCAGGATTAAGACAAGCTTTTCCTGGCAGTAATGTGCACCACGCTAAGTGTCATGCTAAGTCGTGCAAAACCACTTAGCACGGCGCTAGTCTCTGAATATAGCATTGCGCCTGTATTCATGTCAGTTTGCCCCTTGCGTACATTATAATTTTGCCCGGCGCTAATGTAGTTTGCCCACATTATTTGGCCTTTTGAATATAGCAGACCCATGCTAATCCCACACTAAACCTGTGCAAACGGTTTTTGCCCAGCGCAAAGTTTTGAATATCTGGCCCATTATGTTTTGTTTTCATTACATAACTTTTGTAAAATCATGAGTTATGTATTTTTCTTCATTCAGTTTGTCCATTTCAGTTAAAGCCAAACTATCTCTGGGCTTTTCAAAAAAATTTGTGGTTGAAACATCCACAAATATCAATCCCAAATGGTACCTTAAACACCATTGCAAAGGAAATAATATACTTTAAATCTTAATATTCTTACAGAAATAATTCAAAGCAAGGTACAGTATAACTGCTCTGCATAGAAAATAGAGGTGGTCATCTGCAACCTTTGCTTTAACTCCCATGATTCAGATCTAACAGTTTAGCAGAAGGTTTGCATGCTAGCAGCACCAATGAATATGTTAGTACAGGCAACCACAATAGCATGCCGCTTTACAATATAGCTGGCATACTCATAGTACTGTGAATCTCAGAAAATAGGTTTCATTTAATCCTGTCATACCCAACCCTCGAATTGCCCTGACAGTGAAGAAGCTAAAACTAATAAAAGAATGCAGCCAGTATGCCTGACATGCCAAACAGAACCACATAACTGGTTCTAAGAATCACGGTGATAGTAAAATAATAAGAGCCACTGAATTTCCACTGCTTCCCCACTCTGTGCAGCTCAGACTGCATGATGATCACCTCCAGCTGCTAGTAGTCCTCCTGAGTGAGGTTGTACTTGCCTTTGAAGGTATCTCCTCAGCATCAACTTCTCCCCCTCCAGCTTCTCCTAATTGGACTCCAGACTACTGATGATGGTGGCCCCAACCTGCAGGTATATGAATGTGCAGATGATATGGGAGAGGGTCCACACATTCTGCCACTTCATTGCCACCAGAAACCAATGATTGAGGGGCTCATGTCCTCTGCAAGATGGCACAGCAGCAGCTGGGAAGGTACAGGCAACTATCAAAGCCCACTGAGTGCAGAGTTTAGTGGTGGTGAAGTGGATGTGAATGGATACAGTGGGAATCCTTGCTGCTCACTCCCTGCTCTTAATTCTGAGAAGAGAAGAGAAGAGAAGAGAAGAGAAGAGAAGAGAAGAGAAGAGAAGGAAGGAAGGGAAGGGAAGGAAGGGAAGGGAAGAGAAGAGAAGAGAAGAGAAGGAAGGGAAGGAAGGAAGGGAAAGAGAAGAGAAGAGAAGAGAAGAGAAGAGAAGAGAAGAGAAGAGGAAGAGAAGAGAAGAAAGAGAAGAGAAGAGGCAGAGAAGGCTACTTGATTGTCTAGCCCATGTGCCCTGCAGCTGAACACTGCATAAGTCCTGTCCAAACCAAGCCATCCCAGTATGTAGTGCATCAACAGCCTTCATGAACAAATGCCTACACTTTTTCAGTATTTTAATCAAAGTGAAGGATGCACAAAACCAATGTTTCAAAACACTGATCAACTGAAACCACAGTTGCCAAGGACATACAACTCATTGACTAGGCACTGAAGCTTGCCTCACTTATCACTGATAGAGTCCAATTTAGGAGCAAGAAACTTTGGAGGCTCAGTAGGTGGGCAACGGTCAATAATTTAGTCCAAGGGGATAAAATCAGACTACATTACCCATCTGGTCTGCTTCACAGAAGGTGCATCTTGCAGGTCAACTGTGGTGGCTGGGATGAGCTCATTCCAGGTTTTGACACCAAAACACCGATCCTTAGACATCTGAGTTTAAGCCTTGATGAACTTAGGTTATATTGTGTCAGGTGTAAAGTTATGGGAGTGTGGGCAGCTGAATGGTATAGGGATTCAGATAGTCTCCCTCCTGCTGATTAATTTTGGTTTGGTGAGCCAGAGAGACTGATCATAGCCCAGTGTTGCAAAGGATAAAATATTAAATTGGAAAGAACTGCTGTTCTATTGGCTGATGGTATCACTTCATTAAAGCTACATTCCCGGGTATCCATAATCTCAGAACCATGCACAAGCACAAAGAATACCAAGTTTGAACACATTTTTTCTGGTTTGAGAACTAGACTTAGTTGTTTGAACCACTTTTCCTGGTTTGAACCACTTTTCCTGGTTTGCAAACAGAAAATATTTAGTTCAAAACATAAAAAGTGGTTTGAACAAGAAATCACTCTGGAGAGATTATGACTATGAGAAATACAACATGTTGTTAAATTTCCCCATAAACAGACTACAAAATATTGCTTAGGGAAAACATTTACTGTCACGGATGTTTTAATTTTGCTAAAGCTATCGCTTTACTAGTGTTTTCCAACCTTAGTATCAACAGAAATAAAGAAACACAATGACATCCATTGCAAACCAAAGAAAAGTGGTCTGTGAGACCCATGTTTTGGTTTGTGATACATCAGATTTGCAAATCATAAAACAGTCCTGCAAACTCAGGAACCGTTTAATATTTTTTCACCAACCTTTCGAAAGGTAATATAACAACACAGACCATATGTACCCAAAAAGGTCTGTGCAGAAATTCAATACTGTGTAGTCCATACATGAATGCAAAAAAATGCAAAAAAAAAACCAAAACATGTCATGAATAGGGAAAATATGACCTTTTAACAAAAAAAAGGGGTAGCCAGATCTCATAAACTGCAAAAGGTACTGTCATGAAACTCTCACGCTTTCACAAGATGGTACGTCAATGGAAAATGCAAATTTGTGGGTTAGTCTGACAAACCTTTTCTTAAGTTGATAAGCTGCAAAGTTAGGGTTTAACATTGAGCACCTAATCAACCCTGTCTATAGTGGTATGGTAGTGTCCCTATACTTGGGTTGGACAGGCCGCATCCATATTAAACCCCCAATTTGTATATAATAACTTTGGTGTACTTTGATAAAAATAACCCAACGTTTGATATGTGGCAGTCAGGTTGTCAAGGTCTCAAAACAAAAATGTTTTGTGCCAGCATCATTTATGGTTTTGAGATGTGGCTTGCTAAAAGCAGAAAAATACACTTTCCCCAAAAACTTAACATGGGGTGTTTTGCTCACATGTATAGCACAGACAGTAAAAACACTCAAGAGAGATGCCATTTATTTTTAAGTTTAAACTTTTCAACATTAAAGTGTGCCACCTGAATAAAACTAACAGCAACATTCCATCTAGTGTCTAACTTTTCTTTTCCCACTATGCAGTCATCTCATTATTTGTAGAGTCCTGGACCACAAGCTTTGCATGGGTCTTTCTTATACTTCTGTCTTCCAATACAAGTTCAGGCTGCAAAGAACATGAACCTGCTTGATGCATCTCAGGGAATCACTATTTCATAAATCATTCACTGAGAGATATAGGAGCTGGTCAGTAGGGTTATATATAATGCATAGTCTTCAGTTTCAGGTCTGGCAATGACAACCCAACAGAGCTGCAGTTTGGCTGTGGACTGGTGTCAGAGGAGATCTAGTCCTCTAAAAAAAACAAGAAAGCAGCCTCCAATTCACTTTCAACAGTAGAGGTGCTCAGGGCTGTGCCCGATGTGCTCTGTTGTCTCTTGAAGACTGCATATAGCTGTCACTGTAGTTGTTGCCTTTGATGCTGCGCCAGTTAAAAACAGTTATTCTCATAGTCACACACTGATCCCTTATTAATTTTTGTTTATAAGTTTGATTTTTTTGTCAGAATTCATACTGAATTAAAACCTGTTTCAGCTCCGTACGTTCAGCTGACAGCTTCTTTATTGCACTCATGCAGAGTCTACTAATATAGCTTGATCAGCCTGAGAGATCGTGGATCTCCTGATTCACAGATCAAATAATTCCTTTTCTCTTTCTCTCTCTCTCTGCTGAGCTAAGGGACTTCAATATTCTATGGGCTGTTGGTACCCTGCCAGCTTCAAACTGCCTCTCCAGTGTTATTTGATGCCAAACAGAGCTCTTCATTTTGAGAAATTTCTACCAGTCTGTGACTGATGCACAACATCCCAAGTTGAATGCAACCCAGAACAAACCGTTTATCATTCTGAATACTTTGATTCTACATGAAATGACAGCCCTCAAAATTCTGTGTTTTGTTTGGCAACAAGTAATACTGGAAAGGTACTGCAAAGTTGGTACAATACTGAGAAGCTTTAGAAATGGAAGTTCCCTAGTTTCCATAGAAAGAAAAAATTATTTTATCCATTGAAACAGGAGGTCCACAAATCCTCTATTAGGCTGATCGTGCTCATGTTGGTGGAGTCTGTACAAGTACAGGGAATGTGCTGTTGTCTGAACTTAAGGGGAAGGAACAGGCTTTAAACCAGTTTTCTACCGCAGCAGAATTTGAGGGGCTAAGAATAATGTTAAATCAAACAATGAGGAATTTTGATTAAAAAAAAAACTCCTTATAAAAAGAAGAAATTCATAAAGGATGAACTTGACTACAAGAATAACTGTTTTTAACTAGAAGCAGCATCAAAAAGACAGCAGCTATTGTACAGTCACAGTCATGCTCAATCCTCAAGAGACAACAGAGCATGTCTTTTTTTTTTTTACTTATTATTTTTCCCCGCCTGTTTTTCACTGTCCCTCATCCTTCGATTCCTTCAGTCCCCAAAGAGTACCACCCCCCCAACTCAACCGGCACTCAGGTTCTGCTCCTAGAGTACCACACTCACTGCCATCAGACCAACCATGATGGCCCCGGATTGCCCCCTTGGGCGGGGTGAAGAGAGGTCCCTACCTTTACCCTCCTCTGTCCTGCAGTGAGCTGTACAACTGGGTCTGCCCTGATTGGTCGGCAGGTGGTGAGACTGGCTCCGAGGGACATCATCCAGGCAGGCTGAGGGGCTTTTTTCCTCCTGCTTGTTCCCCAACGTCAGCGTGCAATGAGGCGCAAGGCTGCCGGCGTGCGTGGAGGTGCACATCGAAGCCGGCCCTCTGCCAGCACCTTCCCCTCTCACAACCGGTTCTCCTCAACCACACCGACCACCCTGAGCTTCCCCAACAGGTGGCGGTATCGCAGCAGAGAGCGTGGTTCCCCCTCGGAGAAGGAGAGCAGCTGTTGGGTGCTCAATCCTTATCCCCCCTGCCGACCCCTGTCGACCCCGGGCTCGCTCCTGAACCAGGGTTACCGGTGTGGTACAAGGTGTGGCATCCAGCGCCTCAACCCTCAGTGCCACCGGGCCAACAGAGCATGTCTGATACAACCCTAAACACCAACAGCCCTCGAATCTTCTTTATTTCCTGTAAAAAAAGAAAACAATACCTTGCCAATCCAACACCCTCACTCTGACTTCCCACTGAGTACCCACTACCCCACACTCCCCCACAACCCCCCCATACACCCTCACTCACCTGAACAGCTTGCTGGCTGAATATCCACTCTCTGATCAAAGACATGTCCTGCTGCTGGAACCCCTGACTTCAGTGGAGAAACAAAGGTAAGTGTGGTTCAATGTATTTCATTGGGGTTTTCAACTTTAACGCATATCTTTGCCATTTGCATAAAATTTTCATCATGGCTTTTTAGGACCCACTTATGAATAATGATGATGACAGAATTTGTCAAATCCTGCCAAAAGGTGATTTCATGCTCATTTGGCAAAATAACATTTTGGGTTGGATTTGAACATTTTCACTTTCCTTGTTCATGAGAAGTGGTCATCAGAAGGCTATGTTGAAAATTTGGGGTCAAAATATATAAAAATGTCAAATTCATGTGCATCCATTGAAATTTTGCTACTCTCACTTGTAACTTTGGAAATTTTAAATATTTTAACCCCAAATTCTCAAAATAGGCTTCATATGACCACACTTCAGGAATGAGACAGCTGTCATATTTCAAATCCAGGCCAAAATGTGTTTTCGCACCTGTGGCATGGAATGACATTGCAGTCATGCGGAATCATGTTTTGGAGGGATTCAAAAATGTTCTGTACCAGATACATGAGGTGGGGTGATAAGAAGGCTATGTTCACAGTTTTGTTGCTGTTGTCCTATAAATAGAAGCACAGGGCCCAGAGGTATCTGCACTTTCACAGCAGCATACATACATATATACTGTATATATATATATATATGTGTTTGTGTGTGTGTGTGTGTGTGTGTATATATATATATATATATATACAGTATGTATATATATATATATATATATGATACATGATGGGCATGAGTGTCATATGGCAAATATTGTCACTCCTGCAGAGTGAGCTCTGGATATCTTATGAATGCCGAAGGCACGAGTGAGATATCCAAGCTCATGATGCAGGAGTGACAATATTTGTCATAGCACACGATCTGACCATCATATATTCGATATATACAATAGGCCAAGAGTTTTAGAAGTTTTGTTATGCTGTCTTGTGTTCTGTTCCTGTTAATGTGTTTGCTCATTCTGTGTGAGCTTTTCTGAATGGGCTGGCAGTGTTATAAACTTTGAGATACACATGAGTGTGTTTTGCAATGCTAAATGAATTAGTTTCAGATAGGAATGAGAAACATACTTTTGTGAAGCTGTATTGTTTAGCAGTATGGCTGCAGTGAAGCTAAAGATCGCAGTAATTGTAATGAGCTGAGAGGCAGAGTGTCAGAACAGCTGATACTGTTTTCAGTGGTAATTAAGTTAGCTGCAGGCAGAGTGCAGAGTGTTCTGTGAAATTGTGCTCTTTAGGATTCTGGCTGTAGTCAAGCTGGTAGTATCACAGTAATTGTAATGGATGAGAATCAGAGTTTGAGAAACAAGTGAGAGTGTTTTCAGTGGTAGTTGAGTTAGCTGCGGGCAGTGGTTTAGACTGTTCTGTGAAGCTTTGCTGTTTAAATTCTGGCTGCAGTCACAGTAATGAGCTGGAAGTTGGTGGGGGGTGTAGGTGTGTTTTGTAATGCTCACTGAGTTAGCTGTAGGCAGCAGTGAGACCTCTCAGGTAGTTCTGCATTTGTGTCTATGGTAACAGCAAAGGTGTTTTTCATGCTGAGGGAAAGCTGCCTAGGTGATGTATCAGTGACCTTTGTGACCTGTGTGTATAATTGTCTCATATCATCACAGTAGAGCAGAGGACAAAATATCACATTGCAGTGGATGATACACTGTTTTATCTCACTCATTTACCGCTCACCCTATTGTATGTACATATACAATATATATATATATATATAGAGAGAGAGAGAGATATGTATATACACATATCCATATATATATATATATATATATATATATATATATATATATATATTATATACAATGGTGAGCTGTTAGATAAATGATTTATCTACATAAGCACTATTTGATCTTGGGTAACCTCATGAGTGGAGTAAGCCACGAGTGAGGTGTCCGAGGTCAAACAGAACAAGTGTAGATAAATCATTTATCTGACAGCTCACCATTGCATATTTCATTTATGCAATAGGGATGCTTTCTATCAGTGCAGGAACATTTGGTTTTGACTGTTTATCTTTATTTTAAATGATAATTTCTGGGAGTTTTGGTTAACTTTCCTAGAGTATGTCCACCTAGCATAGTGGTTGCTATTAAACGAAACACCACTCATTTTGTAAAAAACTTCTTGCTGAACAAATCTCGTGTTCACAGTACTATGCTACCTTTTTCATTTTAAAGTTATTCACATTTGCTTGTCAAAAAAAGGGAAAAGAAAATGTAATTTTATGCTGTTTTTTGCTAATTATAAAAAAAACTAAAAGGTATCTATAAATGAAACACCACTCATTTTGTAGATATTTTTTGTGCCGAACATTTTTCATACTCACAGTACCATGCTATCATTTTTGGTTATTCACATTTGTTTGTCAAAAAAGTGAACAAAAAATTAAATTTTCTTCTGCTTTTTTGCTAATTGTAAAAATCTATACGATATCTATTCATGAAACTCCACTCATGTTGTAGATACTTTTGTGCTGAACAATTTTCATGCTCACAGTCCCATGCTATCTTTTTTCATTTTAAAGTTATCCCAATTTGAATATGGTTAGTAATGCTTCTGAGACAGAACATTCTAAATGAATTCTAAAGAGATTTGTGACATAGTAACTGTGTGTATAAGTGGCCATTGTATGTATAATTTTTTTTATATATACAGTGACTCAGATAAACACATTTATCACACTGAATATATGTCCACCTCATTGCATAAATATATATATATATATATATATATTTTACATTTGTACTTATGCAATAAGCATGAACCCAAAATCCATTACATAAATCCTGATGTTTGAGTTACTGTGTACATATATTTTGTTTAGGTACATAATTTATTCATTTATTTATTGTAAATCAGTTTACAACCTTTGAGCCACATGCTTGTTTCCAAAGGTACCTCATCACATTGAGGACAAACATTACAAATTTAGGTTACAGGATACAAGTAGCTGAAATTAGTGTTACACATATTGATTTCATAGCTAGGGCATCAGAATTTATGTACATAGTAGACCCATCATGATTAGAGATGTTGCAAAGTTGTACTTTACTGGTGAAGTTATCGACTTCACCATTGCATAGCAATTCACAAAATTTTAAGAGAACAAAAACTAAAAATAAGTACATAGAAACATAGACTTTGATGGCAGATAAGGACTGCTTGGCCCACCCTGTCTTCCCATTTCCCTATCTATTTAATATGATTCAGATCCTAGTTTTTTTTTTTAACTTTATTTGTACATCTACACCCCCGGGTATCCTTCAGGAGTGCCCACTTGGAATCTGCCCTACTCCCAGCCTGAACCCCTCCCATCACCCTTGATCTCCTTCCCCAAATGACCGCAGGCAAGCTCGAACCCCGGTACCATCTCCAGGGCTGATTCCGCCCTCCCTCGGTGGCTGGCTCCTAAGTATGAAGAGCCTTACCTTGCTGTCATCAGTCGGTCCTGGAGGGATCTGGGTGCATCTGGGCCAGCTTTGGGATGTGGTTGATTCCCCCGTGGCTACCGTCATCTCACCGACAGTGCAGATGCCTTTTGTTCCTTTTTTGTTCCCCCACGAGCATGACATGCAATGGCGTCAGCATGTAGGCTGCCCCCATAGATGCCTGTCACACTCATCCCCTGACCGATCTGTGCTACTGGACAAAATACCCCCTGCTTCCACTAGGGCTGCCTTGGCATCGATACACCCTGGATCCCACTCCAGGAGAAGAGACATCCTCCGGACATTTGATCTTCTCCTTCCCCACTGACTCCCGATGGCCCTGGCTCATTCGAGAACTCGGGTTGCCAGCTTGGCATGAGGTATGGCATCCATCTCCTCAAACCTCAGTGCCACTGGGCTGGCTAGATCCCAGTTAACCAACAGCCTACTTCTTCCTACACCCCCTAGAATTGCCTTATGTCTGTCCCATGCATTACTGAATTTCCCCACTGTTTTTGACCCCATGACCTGCTCAGGAATGGTGTTCCATGTGTCCACCACCCTCTCCATGAAAAAATACATCCTCACATTGCCCCTGAGACATCCCCCCTCTATCTTCAAATTGTGCCCCCTTGTTCTTGCACATTTCTTTTTCTGAAAGATGCTACCCTCTTGGACTTTGTTGATTCCCTTGAGGTATCTGAAAGTTTTTATCATGTTCCCTCCTCTCCTTCCTTTCCTCTAGGGTATACATATTAAGATCTTTTAGTCTTTCTTTGTATGACTTCTGGTGCAAACCCTGCACCATTTTAGTTGCCCTCCTCTGGACTGCCTCTATTCTGTCTGTGTCCTTGTGGAGATGGGGTCTCCAGAACTGCATGTAGTACTCCAGATGGGGTCTCACCAACTGTCTGTACAGAGGGATAACAATTTCCTGTTTTTTACTGGTGATGCCTCACCCTTTGCATCCCAGTATCCCCAGCCCTACTTATTGCCTTCTCACATTGCTTGCCTATCTTTAGGTCATCTGATATGACTACCCCAGGTCCCTTTCCATTTTTGTTGTTGCTAGTACTCTCATTGTGTACTGTTCCCCTGGGTTTTTATTTCCTAGGTGCATTACTTTGTACATCTTTTCAATGAATCTAAGCTTGTCATACTTGTGACCATTCCTCCAACCTTGCCAATCCCTTCTCATCCTTTCCACCTCGTGTGTATAAATCCTGTTGCAGAACTTTGTGTTGTTGGCACAGAGGCATACTTTTCCTTCAGTCTCTGCAATGTCACTTATAAAGACATTAAAAAGGACCAGTCACTGTACAGAACCCTGTGGTACCCTGCTAGTAATCCCCCTTTCTTTGGAGTGGACTCCGTTTACTATTATCCTCTGTGTCCTGTTGTCCAGCCAATTTTTTACACAGGCTGCCATCCTGGGATGCACTCCCAGGCTGAATAACTTGTTTATTAATCTTTTGTGTGGGACTGTGTCAATTGCATTGCTAAAGTCTAGGTAGGCTATGTCCACAGCCCCTCCCTGGTCTACTACTTTGGTCACCTATTCAAAGAAATCTAATATATTTGTCTGACATGACCGTCCTACTGTGAATCCATACTGCCTTGGGTCCTGTGCACCACTGGCTTCTAGGCACTCCATAATTCTTTCTTTCAGAAGTGATGCCATCAATTTCCCTACCATTGAGGTCAAACTAACAAGTCTGTAGTTTCCTGCCTCTGCTTTGCCCCCCCTTTTATGAAGGGGGATTACATCTGCCCTCTTCCAGTCCTTAGGTACCACACCATCCTCCCATGATTTGTTAAAAAGGGTAGTTAGTGGTGTCACTAGCTCTCTCCTTAGTTCTTTTAGAATTCTGAGGTGAATCCCATCAGGCCCCATTGTTTTGCCCACCTTCAGTTTTAGGAGTTTTTTCAGTATCTTTTCTTCTTTGAATGGACTGATATTGACCCCCTAATGCAGAGTGCTTCAATTGATTGGTTTAGGTTCCTTCCTCTCCTCTTCTTTTGTGAATACTGAGCAGAAGTATTCATTCAGTATCCCTGCTTTTTCACTGTCACCCTCTGCCCAGCCACCCTCCACTTTATTATGCCTCATTATCCCTCCTTTGGTCTTTCTCCGCTCCTTAATGTACCTGTAAATGGTTTTATCCCTTCTGTACTGAGTTATAGTCATAGTGATACTTATCATTACATCAGTGCTGCTGGCTGTGCTGTTTACTGGCTGGTGGGTGCTACTGAGATGCTGTAGGAAGTCATCACATAACTTTCTCTGTTTCTTGAGGGCTGACTTGCTTTGCAACTGTCTTTGCAGTCATCCCTGTGAATGGTGAAACCTGCAGCGAGACAAAGGAAATAGAGACAAACATTTTAAAGTCTTTCTGAGCAAGGTGGAAGGCCTTTCATCCTTTGCAAGGTCAAGGACTGAAGCCGCCCACCACCAGTGAGGAAAAGGAGTGTGAACAACAGTGAAAGTGGTGTACCATCACAGCAGAGAAAGACAGGCCTTGCTGGAGCTGAGGTCTTGCTGCCTTGATGAGCTGCCTGGCTTGAAGGTTGACTTGAGTATCCTGTCATATAGTTCTAGATTGGCCAAATAAAACTTGTTGCCAACAAAAGCTCTGAATACTACCGTGTTACTATCAAACTCACATTTCTGATTTGAAACATTTCTCTGCTGGACTTTCAGTGTTATTGAATCTTCTGTTTGATACCACTTAATGTTTGGTTGCAACCCTGCTTCATGAAATATGGCTTCACTTTCATTCTTGTATGTGCTGCATGTATCTGTAAAAATAGTATCTCCAAGGCTGACATGATACATGCTTTGAATATCTGGTGTCTCATTCTTTAAAGGACCAAGACTTGCGGTATCATCTGTGTTTGATTCTTGTGTTTGGAAGTTTGAATCAGCTTGAGACTTCTCACTTTGATCAGCAGAAGGTTTCTTGGATAGAAGCAGCTTCACAGTATTTGCATGTGGGCTGAAACTAGATGGTTGCAGTGTTCCTTGTGTTTGCACACTTGAATCAAGGGGAGACTTCTCACTTTGACCAGGGGAGGTTTTCATGGATAGTAGTAGCTTCCCAGTACTTGCAGGCAGACTGGAACGGGACTGCTGCAGTACAGTTCTGATAGTACCATCCCAAGTATCTATTCTAGATTCTCTGCAAAGTGTTTTTAGCTGTTTTACATGATATGGATTGTCAATTCCAAATCCGGTAGCTATTACCTCAGAGCGAACATTGAATTCATTGATATGAGTTTTTTATGTCAGGGAGTTTTATAACTCGTACCATAGGATCATACCAAATAGCATTTCCTAGAGTCAGGACAATTTTTGCATCAGTGTGGAGGAGGTGGCTCATGCTGCTATTTGCTGTGTAAGACCCAAGCAGGCCAAAGGAGGAGGACGATGAAGATGAGGCAGTGCTATGTCTTGCTGGCTGGAGCGGGCATGTTTTGCCTAGCTGGCAATGGCATTTTTATACTTCATCTGTGTGAAGGTGGTGGCCTATGCTGTTTTTGGTTGTGTAGAATCCAAGCAGACTAGAAGAGGAGGCAGTTCTGTGTCTTGCTGGCTAGAGCAGACATTGTCTTTAGGCATCACATTCAGGTGGTGGAGGCAGGTAATCGATCAGGTGCAAGGAAACAGCAGCACAACAATTGGGGATGGAGAACAGAAAAATGACTGAAAATAACAGAATTGTGAGTCATAAAGAAACAAATTCCACTGATAAGGGGAAAGGAGAGAAACAACAAAACTTTTTTTTATGCTTCAACATCATCAAGAAAGCAGCCCTCACAGTCTTCCAGACTGCAGGTATCGCCAGATTGGAATTTTTTCTCCATAGCTGCTTCATCCACCTCATGGTAGAAGATCATTTGCTAATGCCAACAATACTTTGCTCTTTCATCTTCACCACTACCACCATCTTCATATGACAGAAATATGGACATGATTGTCTTGCATGGAATGCATCCTTCAATCATTTTAATAAATGTTAGCATGCCAACAATTTTTAGTGACAGATTGGTGCATGTGTCCTACACAATGGCCCCAGCTGAACTTAATACTCCCTCCACACTGACACTAGAGGGTGGGCAGCTGAGGTATTTCATGGCAACCAACATCAGTGCTGGCCACTCAGTCACCTTGCTGCTCCAGTATAGTAAGAGCTCCTCGGCAATGGTAAGGCGCCTTGTGTTCATCAAATATGCATCTACCATGTGTTGCATTGCCCGCAGTCCTGCTGCCTCCTTAGTCTCCCCCTCCTCCTTTTCTTCCGTGTCTTCAACTCTCACCTGATCTAAAACATCCAAAATAGAATTTGGCATATTCTCCTTTAACCTGCATATTTTCTCAGCCTGTTTCCCATGTGAGTTAAGAAGAAGAAAGTTTGTTCTGTTCGATCAAAGATCATTACAGTATTTAAATAGCATACATAAATATCTACATTACCTAAATCCAGGGTCAAAAATTACAGATCATGCACAAAACTCTAAATCAATGCAATGAATATTCTTCTAATATGTTAAAATCACAAGCTCATCACAATCAGCTAGATAATACATAAGAAAATAGAATACAGCTAATCTTAAACCAGATATATAGCTATGATCCCTATATTGCACTCATTTAAGTTTCTTCCTAATAGTGGAAATTGTTCTAAAGTGTTCTGCTGTCTGGTTTATCACATAGTTGTCCTGAGATGTCAACATAAGGTATAGAATGAAGTTATTATCCACCATGTCAATTTGTGACCAAAGGGAGACTAATCAATATTTCCTAGGATTAACATACAGCACCAAGTGCAGTTAAAAACTACATGATAAAGATTTTCAGGTTCTTTTCTATTACAGTTACAGAAGGCTTTAGCTCATCTGATAATTCACTATATTATGCATTCAAAATATTGACTTTAAACAGTTCAGATCTGTATCTCACATAGAAAAACCTAAGCTTTTGGTCTGTCAGAGCTTCTAGATAATATCTAAACCTGTGAGCAATGTCATTTCTTGTGAGCCAGTGAGCAATCAGCTTTTAGCAGTATTTTGACAGTCTTTAAATTTCTCATTGTTTATTATTTTATTAGAACAATATTTCTTATATCGAATTCCAATTTTAATTCCCTTTTCCTTATATACTGTTAAGTTTTCCAGACCATTACTTTCTAAAACTTTACTTAATTGTGTATACCGTGGTGACTGACTACATGCCAGATCTCTTCATCTCTCTTTTTCTTTAAGGCATTCCCTCAGAAGTCTATCCAGGATGATTCTAGTGACTGAGATATAGCAGCCAATAATCTCAGCCTGGGAAAATGCTGCTAGGCTTGGAAAGCCTAATTCTGCTCTTACAAAAGGGCTGGGTACTGAGCTTCCTAATCCCAGGGCCACTCTTAGGATTTTATTCAGGAGAGTTTCCATTGTTTTTAAATTTACATAACCCCAGACCTCTGCAAGATAGAGAGCCAGAGGGATATCTTTGACATGAGTAGCTTTTAAGAGTGATACAGTACAGGAACTACCAAATTTCCTATTAAATCTTAAGAGGGCTCTCACCTGTTGCTTAAACTTGAGGTCCTGAACTTTTATATGGGGCTTCCATTTCCCTGTGTTTGCATATAAGAGTCCCAAATATACATAGGAGCTCACTGTCTCTAACCTATCTTTACCCAAGGTCCATTTAGTTGATACATTTCTAGCTCCAAAGATCAGAACCAGGCTTTTGTGTCTATTTATAACTAATTTATGGGATCCTGTGTATTCTTGTAAAGAGTTTAACTTCTTTTGTAACCCTGATTTAGAAGAAGAAATCAGTGCCAAGTCATCTACATAGGCCAGTGCTGGGCAGAATTTCTGGCCAATCTTTGGAGAGTCTGAGGGAAGGGCCACGATGTAGTATCTTTAAGAAATTGATCAGTATATATGCCAAACAGGAGGTAGCAGTAATGCACCCCTATCTAACCCCTTTGTTGGTACTTATAACTTCTGATAACTGTCCTGAGGTCCCCATCCTTAGTTCTGCCAATGTCTCCATGTATAGTTCTTTAATAATACTTATGTGTTCTGGTTGGACCCTAACTCAAACATTGTTTGCCAAAGTTTAATACATAGTACATTATTGAAAGCTGCACTGAAATCTATGAACGCAATATAAAGTTTTTGTCCCCTAAGCTTCACATATTTTTCAATTAAATTGACTAAAATTAAACAATTATCAGTAGTACTATAACCAGAGCAAAATCCTGCCTGTAATTCAGTAAGTCTTCCTAGCTCATTAGTTGCTGTTGGAGCTCCTAGCAAAACCTTGGCAAATATTTTGCCATTGATGTCCAACAAGGAAATAGGGTGATACATGGCAGGGTTGGCTCTATCACCTTTTTTAAAAATAGATATAATTATAGCACCTTTCCAGGACTTAGGGATCCTGCTATTAAGAATACAATAATTATAATAGTAAACCATTAGCCTTGCCCACAATGATGGGGCTATCAGAAAAGCCTCAGCCAGTACCATGTCGGAACCTGTTGCTTTTTACTTTTTCAAACTGGCAATGGGCAAATAAATTTCCTGATAAGTAACGGGTTGAAAGCAATTTCTGTTTACACACAATTCCCAGTTTTGTTGCACCAGTGTCAAACTAGGGTCAAAGAACAGTTTTCAATAAAGACTAACCCATTGAGTAGGTATAATGTAAAGGTCAAGCTGATTTTTAAAAATTTTTGTGCCTTTTGCTACCATCTGCCAAAAGGCTTCCTGGTCATTATTATCTATAATATTTATTATAGTTAGCCATTGTTGTTTCTGCCAATTAAGATGTTATTTTTCAAGAGTTCCTTGTAGTATTTTCTTTTTTGGTTTAATATTTTGCATGATTCTCTCCTGCCACTTGATTTGGTATCCCATATGCTTCTGGTTAAACTTTGTTTATACTGGAGACATTCCTGGTCAAACCAGTTATTTAGGCCCTTATTGTTCTTAAAAGCTCTCTTTTCCATTACTAGTGCCTTGTTTAGTTCAGTTAGGCAGAGATTCATGGTTTCTCAATAACAGCCCTTGCCAGTGTTAGGGAAGGGAAGTCAGTTTCAATAAAGCTGCCTTAACAATTGTAACAACCTCTTCCAGATTCACTGGATCCCATCTGACATTTATCTGATTTCTTATCTCTAGAATGTTAAGACCTATTGTCTTTGCTTTCTCCTCCATGACCCAGTTAAGACTCAAAGGCAGATGCCCACTTTCTCCTCTATTAATTGAAGTTAGGGATGTACATAAATCCATATCACCACTCCACATAACAAAGTCTAGTACAACTGCACCCATGGCATTACTATAAGTAAAATTACCTTCCAGATCTCCCCTAATTCTTTCATTGATAGGAGCCAAGTTATTTTTAGCCAATAGCGCTATTAAACAATGCTCAGATTTGTTGACTTTCGTATCCAAAGTGGATCTCTTATAATTATTTACATTATCAAAAAGACAGCCATGTACATTGCTATCTGTGCAACCATCAAAGGTGCCCAAATGAGCATTCATATCCCCACAGTGGAGGATGTTATCACAGCCTGTGGTTGTCCAGCTATACTGAATTAGTTCATTCAGCTGCACCCATAACCCAGGAGAGTAGTATTTTTGGGTAGGAGCGAGGGATATACATGTTGATCAGGCAAAATCTCAGGCCTAGTATTTAAACGTACACTGCCAGAATATTGCTCTTACAAATAATCAATTGAACTAGTAAGTTTTTACTTACTTTAGCCCAAATAATTAGGCCTCCTGAGTTTCTGCCCCTGCCCATCTGTGTAAAACCTTGCCAGTGGAAACAGGCATACCATTGAATGTCATGTCACTACCTACTGAGTGCCATGTTTCTTGCAGGCAAATAATATGATACTTAGAGACAAATGGCCTGATTCTAGAAGGGTTACGCCTGGTGTAACTGCAGTTGTGCCAGGAGAATGGCACGTAGCAACTTAAGCCAGCAGTTGCGACCATGGTTCTACGCATAGTGGCCTGTGACATGCACGGAGGCCGCTTGCGCCAAACAGCACTTACGCCGAATAAACCCCCTGTGACAAGGCACTAAGGGGTTTATGCAGCAGTTGTGCCCCATTCTAGAAAGGCAGCCATAAAGTGCCCATATTGAGATTCTACAAGAAACCCCAGAGGAGATCCGGCAATGTAAGTTATACCAGCATTTAGATGGTATAACTTAAGGATGCCCCCGGGGGTCCTGTAGACCCATCAGCTGTCCAGCAGACAGTGCACAGTTTCCCTCCCCCCATGCCCAGCACACCCTAGCAGGGCCCCACAGGGCTGCCTATACTCCCAGCCCCCTAAAACAGCCATTGGCAGAAGCCCCACAGGACAGCACTGCCATCCCCCACCCATGCTCCGAACCACGAGTCGCCTGCTGCATATGTAGCAATAATACAGCCCTGGTAGTCTAGTGGCCCCCCTGAACTGTACATAAATACAAAATGAATCCCCATTTCCCTGGTAGGCTAGTGCCCCCCCACCACCACCGAACTGTACATAACTAAAGAAAGAATCCCATTTCCTTGGTAGTCTAGTGGCCCCCACCTAGCCGTGCCACCCCTCCCAGCACCCTCCACCCATCCTCAGCCTGAAACTGGCACAGCCCACCTTTCACCTCCACAGCCAGCTGCCACTTGAGTGCAGTATTAGCACTACTGCACAGACGCACTCAGAAATTAATTTTTGAGTGTGCCTGTGCAGTAGCACTAATGCTGCACTCAGTCGGTGACTGGCCATGGAGGTGAGAGGTGGGCTGTGCCAGTCGCTGGCTTGGGATGGGTGGGGGGTTCTGGGTGGAGGGCCACTAGACTACCAGGGAAATGGGGATTATTTTCTTTATTTATGTACAGTTTGGGGTGGGGAGCCACTAGACTACCAGGGAAATGGAATTCTTTCTTTATTTATGTACAGTTCGGGGGGTGGTGGCCACTAGCCTACCTGGGCAACGGGGATTCATTTATATTAATTTACAGTTGGGGGGGCTGCTAGACTACCAGGGTTACTTATTTGCTGCATTTGCAGCTGGCGACTAAGGGGTCAGGGCATGGTTGGGGAGGGTTGACTGCGCCACCCTGCTGTTGAGGCTTGCGACATGCTCACCAGGTATGCCCGCAGTTTGGCGTACCTGGCCGCATGTTGCAAGTCACAGGACTTAGCTGCGATGACCCTGCCCCTACTAGAATAGGGCGCAGGGTCATGTCGCAAGTGTGGGTGGTGCAAGTTGAGTTTGGCGGCAACTTGCACCACCCTTCTAGAATTGGGCCCTAACTCTCTCCAGTCTAGAGCCACAGACTTATTTTTTATACCTGCAATATTCCAGGAGAGAAGGACACATTCATTTGAGTGGGACTCTTCTTGGGAATGAAACTGATCTGTACTCAGTCGATTATATTTACTGACTAATACTTGAAAACTATTATTCACTGGGAAAACATCAGACAGTTGTGGCCAGGGAGAAGCTGCCTCAGCTACCTGTAAGGAATTTGGATACCTGGGTTTATTTTTCAAATTACTATATACTCGGTGATCGCTTACTCCTTCCCACTCTGCAAAATGGATACCCATATTATCAAGAGCCTCTGTACAATTCAATATCTTCAAGTATGTTATATTAGAAATGAGACTTATGACCACTTGGTCATCCCCTATTTCCCTTGCTGGCCTAATAGGCGAACACTGCCATTCTAGATCTATTGGAATATTTAAGGTATGCACAAATAAATCCTTCAGGATTATTTTCATTTTGGCATCAGTTTCATTTTCATCTCTTGGTAGCCCATAAATTGAGAAGGTTTTAAAGACATCTTTGCCTCTTACGTGAAGATGATTTGGATCTAGTATGTCATTTGGAACAATATAAATCCCATGGACGTACAGAATCTTAGCATTTTCTAACACCATATCCACCATTTCTCTGGTTCCTAGATGTACATTCATTTGCACATACTTACATTTATAGGAAGTCCTCAGTGCTCTAGTAATTTTCACCCTTTCTCCTGGTAGGCACATAAAATATCTAAAGAAGTTTTGTAATGCATTTTTTAATCTCCCTTCATTCTCTCTAGGGAACATTTTAAATTCAAAAATGCTAGTTACATCCTCGTTCCCTGTAGCTTTGGGTGCTCTGCCTTTCTTCAGTTTATCTCTGTTAACAAATTCAATATAACAACCCATATCTGTAAGAACTCTGAGCTGATCCAAATGTGGTTAGTAAGAACTGATGAGCTGCAGAACATATAAACACAATCACTACCACTATCATCTTTATCCCTCCATGCCTGAAAAAAATCTGTATCAACTATCTGTAGTCCAGTTGCTGCCCTTAAACGGTGCACAATCTTTCATTTGTTCTGCAGCACAGATTTACCCTGGTCCCAGTTAAACCCTGCATAAAATGGCACAAGTATTTATATCTATTTTTTATGTTTTTTTAGAAGCTAGATCATTAGACATTTCCCAGTTAACCAAGGGGGATAGGCTGCTATTGATCTTAGAAGTAGTCCCTAGAGATAATTTCAAGTCTCCCCTAATAGCTTTCAGTTCACTATCCAGTGAGTTAAGTGCTTTTTCTAATAAAAAATCACACATGTCCCCACAATGCAGCGCATCATGGGCTGCATATGCAAATCACCACAGAATGTTATGCTGGTCCACAATATATCCAAGGCACACTGCCTTAAGGGTGGCTGGTCCATTCCACTGGGGTGTCAAACAGACGAGGCATACTGATGAGTCCTGGTAGGACGAAACACGTGTCTATGTCTTCTGTTAGCACCCTTTGCAAACTGTGTGAGAGGCCTTTCGGCACCATGCAATTCTGCTTAAAGTTGGACCAGCATAACATTCTGTGGTGATTTGCATATGCAGCCCATGATGCTTTGTATTGTGGGGACATGTCTGATTTTGTATTTTCTTGAAACTTGGCTTCCCAGCCAAATGCCCTTTGGGATAACCCTTGCCTCAGTGTTTGCGCACAGAGGTTCTTTGTCTTTTAAATAGTTTTTTATTTTAATGGGTTCACCACAATATATCCAAGGCACACTGCCTTAAGGGTAGATGGTCCATTCCACTGGGGTGTCAAACAGACGAGGCATACTGATGAGTCCTGGTAGGACGAAACATGTGTTTATGTCTTCTGTTAGCACCCTTTGCAAACTGTGTGAGAGGCCTTTCGGCACCATGCAATTCTGCTTAAAGTTGAACCAGCATAACATTCTGTGGTGATTTGCATATGCAGCCCATGATGCTTTGCATTGTGGGGACATGTGTGATTTTGTATTTTCTTGAAACTTGGCTTCCCAGCCAAATTCCCTTTGGGGTAATCCTTGCCTCAGTGTTTGTGCACAGAGGTTCTTTGCTTTTTCTAATGTTGCTATGCAATGGTCACTACCCTTAGCCCTCTGAAAAACTTTAGCTACAGGGACAGGATATATATGCTCTTGGCCCTGGGTTCTGGGAAGCTCACCAGTGGGCTCTGGGCCAACAGCCCCATTTAGAATAGACTCATCCCCTATCTCCTCCTGAGGAATTCTGTTATCCTTACTCTCAGCTAGGGTTATCCAATTGTTAACTGATTGACAGCTCTCTACTTGTTTTCCTGCACTACCTTGTTTCCTTCCTTTGCCATTTTAACACAGTTGGACTTACTTTTTCTTTGATTTCTTTCATAGTTTTTGTTTCTCTACAGAAGAAGGGATTAGTAGGGTGGAGAAATCAGGTCTCAGTTGACCTTGATGCCCCTGCTCAAAGTAAGGTGAACAAGGTATAGCTGGAGATAGTTTTTCCAGTTTAATAAGAATAAGAATATCCTCTAATCTACATCTATTAATTGCTTGATTTTGTTTTATAGTTTCTATTTCATTTTGAATGCCCACCATCTGGTTGAGGATCATCAGGTGAGCTGCATGTGGGTCTTTAATGAAATATGTGACTTTGTTACTTAGTACAGAGGGATAGCAAGGTATGTCCCTTTTTAAATCCAAGCCAGTTTTATCTTGACACATACTCACATCAATTCTGGCACATGATTTTCCCCTAAATGCTTCATAATTCGTATATAGTCTAGGGCTGTGTGCCTGCTCATTTCTTCTTACAGAAATAAAAGTATAAACTTCAGGAGAAAAATTAAAAGAATATGTGTCATATGATTCATCATCAGAATTTCTTAATTCTATTGAGATACCGGCATTACCTCCCTCACTAACCTGACTTGCATTACACATGACCCAATTTGTTTTTCTGTTGAGGGACTGTGTACCATTAATACCAGAAATATTAATTAAGGCGTCTAGCTGCTCTTGCTGAACATAAGAGTCAGACTTTGCAGCCAGACCTATAAAGGAATTTCTAGTCATAGAGGACAGTCTCAAGGCTTCTGGGCATGCAGTAATAGATAATTGGATCCCCTAAGGGGGGAGCCCTGAGGGGATGCCTTCTCTGAATTTTTTTTATTATTGGTCGATTTATAGTTCAATTCTTAGCTGAAAGTGAACGGCTCTCTTTTTTCTTATTTTGTGCTCTCCCTTACTTTTCTGCTTCAGCACTGGCTTATTTAAATTTGTTTTCCTTTTCTTACTATTTGCCCTTTTAGCCTTTGATTTAGAACATTTATTATTCATAACTGAGGTTTTCTCCTGTGTAGTAATGAAATCTGATGTTTTTAAAACTGTACACTGTTTCCTTATTATTACAGACTGGTCTGTGCAATGTTATAGGAATTTAACATACTTATTGGATGGTCCCTAAGGTAAATGTAAGAAGCTGATGATTTGTAGACAGCCCCTAGAGTGTGGGGTGTTATGGGAAGTTTGCTTGGCTGGAGCAGTGTGTTTAAGATGGCTGCACAATAAAGATGAGTAAAAACTCATGCTGGTTTCGTGATTGCTAACAAGCAAAACATTGTGTCAGAAGTGGATATTAAAATCTGAAAAGACAGAAAGGAACTCTAGAAGAAGACGGTCTGATGAAAAAACCAAGAGAAAAAAATGGATAAACTAAATCCTCCATCTGGTATGCAATTGTCTGGAAATGTAGCTGAAAACTGGAAGAAATTTAAACAAAGATTTAATATTTACTTAACTGCAAGTGGCGCTGAAAGCGAATATGGCAAACAAAGGCCTTGATTTTTCTACATGTAGTTGGGGAAGATGTGTAGACATTTACAACAGTTTCCAGTTCAATGAGGAGAAAACATGGATCTTGATGTAATTATGAAAAATGTGAAGAGTACTTTGTACGAAATGAAACATAACCTCTAGAGATGTAAGTTTTCACATGCGACAAGAAAAAGGGTGATAGCTTTGATCAGTATTTAACAGAGTTACGTTCGCTCTGCAAAATGTGTGAGTTTGAGATCTGAAAGAATCACTGATTAAGGATAGAATTATATGCCAAATCACAGACAATGGGCTCAGAGAAAGACTGCTTAGAGAGCAAGACTTAACTGTGGACAAAAGCTATAAACACGGGTAGAGCTGCTGAAACTACCAAATCACAGGCTAAAGAGCTGAGCAAAGAAAATGAGGATGCTGTGTACGCACTAAAGAAGCTTAGATAAACAAGAAATATTTTTCAAAATCAAAGCAGCAGAAGGAGCAGCAGCCTAATTGGAAAACATGTGGTAGATGTGGAAATAACCATAAACCTAAAGCTTGTCCTGCCTATGGGAAGTTCTGCAGTAAGTGTGGCAAATATAACCATTTTGCTAAATGCTGCAAAATGAAAAGTGAACAAAATAAATTTCACGCTGTTGAAGAAGATGAGCCGGAAGAGTTCTTTGTAGATTCCGTAGAGCTGTGTAGTTCTGAAAAAAAGGAATGGATTGTACCTTTAACTGTGAATGAGACTATCATACCATTCAAGCTTGACACAGGAGCACAGGTGAACCTGATTTCTTTGCAAGACTATGAAACTTTGCGTGTAAAATCTAAAATTCACCCTGCCAGGATAACATTAACTGGTTATACAGGAGATAATATTCCAGTAAAAGGGAGCTGCATGGTAACTCTGAAGCACAAAGGACAGCAGTTCAAGGTGTCTCTGATAATTGTAGAGAAGGATGTGCAACCAATTCTAGACATAAGTGCCTGTGAGAAACTCAATTTAGTGAGAAGAGTGTTTGTCGTAACATCACAAGCTGATGCAAAATGTGAATCATTATTTACAGAGTATAGCGATGTGCTCAAAGGTCTAGGATGCTTGCCTGGGGAGCACAAAATAAACATAGATGACCAAGTGCCACCCGTAATACACCCCTGCAGGAAAGTGCCATTCACCCTGAGGGACAAACTGAAAGAACAGCTGAACCTCATGGAAGCCACAGGTGTAATCAAGAGAACTGATGAACCTACAGACTGGATGAGTTCTTTAGTCATAGTTGAGAAGAAAAATGGACAGCTCAGAATATGTCTTGACACAAGAGACTTAAACAGAGCTATAAAAAGGGAGCATTTCAAGTTAACTAGCAGAGAAGAGATAATGTCACAGTTTGCTGGTGCTAAATGGTTTAGCATACTGGATACTTCATCTGGATTTTGGCAAATGAAGCTAGATAAGGCTAGTTCAAAGTTATGCACGTTTAATAATCCAGAAGGAAATTACAGATTTTTTTGTCTGCCGTATGGGATACTGTCAGCTCTAGAAGGCTACCATAAAATAATTCATATGATGTTTGAGCACATTCCAGGTGTTGAAACCATGATGGATGACATTGTGTGGGGTTCCACAAAAGATGAACATGACTTCAGATTGAGACAAGTGCTGGATCTGACAAGAAAAGCAAATCTTAAACTCAACAAAGAAAAATGTGAGTTTTGTGTAAAAGCACTGACTTTTGTGGGTGATATTGTTACAGATCTGGGCATTAAACCTGACCCTAACAAAGACATCTGCAATAGTGAATATGCAAAAGCCCAACTTCAAATATGATGTCAGGAGGTTCTTAGGGATGATTAATCACCTAGGGACATTTATCCTTCAACTTTAGCTCAATCAGCCCCACTCAGATGGCTGCTGTAGCAGAAAATGAATGGATGTAGTCACATGAACAGGAGCAATGCTGGAAAAATCTAAGGAAGGCTATTACAGAAGAACCAGTGTTAAGATTAAATGATCCTGCTAAAGAAACAAGAATATCAGCTGATGCTTCACAGTTTGGCTTGGGCTCAACACTTCTGCAAAATTATGAAGGAATCTGGCAACCTGTATCATACTCTTCCAGAGCCTTGATGAGCACTGAAACAAGGGAAGCCAAAATAGAAAAAGAGTTAATAGCAATAACTTACACTTGTAACATAGAAAACATAGAAACATAGAAACATAGAATTTGACGGCAGATAAGGACCGCTTGGCACACCCAGTCTGCCCATTTCCCTACCTACTGGATAAGCTGCAGATCCTAGTTAACCAGCAGTCTACTTCTTCCTACCTACACCCCCCAGAATTGCCTTATGACTATCCCACGCATGCTTGAATTCCACTCTAATTTTGACTCCACAACCTTCCTCCGAAGGCCGCTCCATGCATCCACAACCATCTCTGTGAAAAATACTTCCTTTAATTACCTCTGCACTGCCTCCCCCCATCTTCAAATTGTACCCTCTTGTTCTTGCACACCTCTTTTTTTGAAAGATACTACCTTCTTGGACTTTGTTGATTCCCTTGAGGTACTTGAAAGTTTCTATCATGTCCCCCCTCTCCCTCCTTTCCTCGAGGCTATACATATTAAGCTCCTTAAGTCTCTCTTCATATGTCTTCCGGTGCAGACCCTGCACCATTTTAGTTGCCCTCCTCTGGACAGCTTCCATCCTGCCTATATCTTTGTGGAGATTGGGTCTCCAGAACTGCACGCAGTACTCCAGATGGGGTCTCACCAGCTGTCTGTACAGAGGGATAATAACTTCTTGTTTTCTACTGGTGATGCCTCTCCTGTGCATCCCAGTATCCCCCAGCCCTCCTTGCTGCCCTCTCACATTGCTTGCCCATCTTTAGGTCATCTGATATGACTACCCCAGGTCCCTTTCCATTTTGTTGTTGTTAGTATCTCACCCCCATTTGTACTCTTCCCCTGGGTTTTGTTTCCCAGGTGCATTACCTGCACTTCTTAGCATTGAATCTAAGCTGCCATACATTTGACCATTCCTCTAACCTTGCCAAGTCCCTTCTCATCCTTTCCACCCCACCCTGTGCATCAACTCTGTTGCAGATCTTAGTGTCATCTGCAAAGAGACATGCTTTTCCTTCCAGTCCTTCTGCAATGTCGCTATAAAGACATTGAAGAGGACCGTCCTAATACTGAACCCTGTGGTACCCACTAGTAACCTCCTTTCTTCTGAGTGGACTCCATTTACTATTACTCTCTGTGTCCTATTCTCCAGCCACTTTTTACCCAGGCTGTCATCTTGGGACCCACTCCCAGGCTGGCTAACTTGTATACTAATCTTTTGTGTGGAGCCAATCCATGTTGAGGTCCCCAAGTACCAGTGTTTCTGTGTTGGCTGTTGTAACTAAGGATTTTAAGATGTTGATGATTTTGTGTGCGATTTCATTAATATGTATGGTCAGGCCTTCACAGTGGAAACAGACCACAAGCCTCTAGTAGCTATAATGACCAAGTCTCTAAATGACTGTCCAATCAGAATACAGAGAATGCTAATTAGATTACAAAAGTACAATGTTTAGTTGATCTATAGTCCTAAAAAGTACATGTGTGCTGCAGACACACTTTCACATGCTGTAGACAAGAGTGAAAGCTCAGAAAGTCAAACAGAGAAATAAAGGCATATGTTGATATGATTGTGACCTCTCTTCCTGTGTCCAATGAGAGACAAGAACAGATCAGAAGAGAAACAGAGGTAGATGAAACAATGAGAATCCTGAGAAATACCATAATAAAAGGTTAGCTGAAGGAGAATAGCACCTGTCCATTGTCTATTTATGATTTTTGGATGTGTAGAAGTGACCAATCTGTAGTCAATGACATTATTTTCAAAGGCAACAAATTTGTTATGCCAGGAAAAGGTCACAAAGAAATGCTAAGCAAAATACATGAAGAGCACTTAGGAGAAGAAAAATGCAAGTGAAGAGTCAGAGAAGTAATGTATCGGCCAAGAATGAATCAAGATAATATAATCAACTATAGAAACATAGAAACATAGAACTTGATGGCAGATAAGGACCGCTTGGCCCACCTAGTCTGCCCATTTCCCTACCTGATGGATAAGCTGCAGATCCTAGTTAACCAGCAGCCTACTTCTTCCTACCCCAACCCCCTAGAATTGCCTTATGACTGTCCCATGTATGCTTGAATTCCACCACTGTTTTTGACTCCACAACCTCCTCTGGAAGGCTGTTCCATACATCCACAACCCTCTCTGTGAAAAAATACTTCCTTAAATTACCTCTGAGCCGCCCCCCTTCTATCTTCAAATTGTGCCCCCTTGTTCTTGCACACCTCTTTTTTTGAAAGATGCTACCCTCTTGGACTTTGTTGATTCCCTTGAGGTACTTGAAAGTTTCTATCATGTCCCCCCTCTCCCTCCTTTCCTCGAGGCTATACATATTAATCTCCTAAGTCTCTCTTCATATGTCTTCTGGTGCAGACCCTGCACCATTTTAGTTGCCCTCCTCTGGACAGCTTCCATCCTGTCTATGTCTTTGCGGAGATTGGGTCTCCAGAACTGCACGCAGTACTCCAGATGTGGTCTCACCAGCTGTCTGTACAGAGGGATAATAACTTCTAGTTTTCTACTGGTGATGCCTCTCCCTATGCATCCCAGTATCCCCCCAGCCCTCCTTGCTGCCCTCTCACATTGCTTGCCCACCTTTAGGTCATCTGATATGACTACCCCCAGGTCCCTTTCCATTTTTGTTGTTGTTAGTATCTCACCCCCCCCATTGTGTACTCTTCCCCTGGGTTTTTGTTTCCCAGGTGCATTACCTTGCACTTCTTAGCATTGAATCTAAGCTGCCATACATTTGATCATTCCTCTAACCTTGCCAAGTCCCTTCTCATCCTTTCCACCCCACCCTGTGCATCAACTCTGTTGCAGATCTTTGTGTCATCTGCAAAGAGACATACTTTTCCTTCCAGTCCCTCTGCAATGTCGCTTATAAAGACATTGAAGAGGACCGGTCCTAATACTGAACCCTGTGGTACCCCACTGCTAACCCCCCTTTTTTCAGAGTGGACTCCATTTACTATTACTCTCTGTGTCCTATTCTCCAGCCAATTTCTTTACCCAGGCTGTCATCTTGGGACCCACTCCCAGGCTGGCTAACTTGTATATTAATCTTTTGTGTGGGACTGTGTCAAATGCCTTGCTGAAGTCTAGGTAGGCCATGTCCACAGCCCCTCCCTGATCAACTACTTTGGTCACCCAGTCAAAGAAATCTATCAGAATTGTCTGGCATGACCTTCCCACTGTGAATCCATGCTGCTTTGGGTCCTGTGCCCCTCTGGCCTCTAGATACGCAACAATTCTTTCCTTCAGAAGTGATTCCATCATTTTCCCTACCACTGAGGTTAAACTAACAGGTCTGTAGTTTCCTGCTTCTGCCTTGCTCCCACTTTTGTGAAGGGAATCACATCTGCCCTCCTCCAGTCCTCAGGTACCACCCCATCCTCCCATGATTTGTTAAAGAGGGTAGTCAGTGGTTCTAGTTCTATCCTTAGTTCTTTTAGAATTCTGGGATGAATCCCATCAGGCCCCATTGCTTTGTCCACCTTCAGTTTTAAGAGCTCTTTCAGAACTCTTTCTTCTGTAAATGGGCTGGTATCAACTTCTGTATCCAGAGTGTTTCTACTGTTTGTTTTAGGTACCTCCCCCTCTTCCTTTGTAAATACTGAGCAAAAATATTTGTTTAGTATCTCTGCCTTTTCACAGTCACCCTCTGCCCACCCTCCCTCCCTTTATTAAGCCTCACTATCCCTCCCATGGTCTTCCTTTGCTCCCTGATGTACCTATAAAAGGTTTTATCCCCTTCTTAACTGAGTTGGCTATCTTTTCCTCGGTTTGGGCCTTTGCTGTTCTGACTGCCTTTCCAGCTTCCTTTTGCTTTAACTGATACAGTTCTCTGTCCTGTTCCTACTGTGATTCCTTGTACTTCCTGAATGCTTTCTTTTTCTCTTGAACCTTCACTGCCACTTCCTTTGAGAACCATAGTGGTTTCTTACCTCGTTTTGTTTTGTTTATTTGCTTTACACAAAGGCTTGTTACCTCTGTGATGGCAGTTTTTATTATTCCCCATTGTTCTTCCACCCCTCCTTCCTGCCCATTTGCTAGTGCATTCCTTAGTCACTCACCCATTTTGGCAAAGTCAGCCCTCCTAAAATCCAGTACCTTTGTCTTTGTATGGCTTGACTCTATTGCTGTGTTTATTGTGAACCATACTGTTCGATGGTCGCTAGTTCCCAGATGGCTACCCACTTCTGCATCTGTGATCCTCTCTTCATCTCCATTTGAGAGAACCAGGTCTAAGATTGCTCCCTCTCGAGTGGGCTCCAATACTAGTTGTCTAAGGCATGCCCCCTGTAGGGCATCTAGAATAACCCTACTCTTAGAAGTGGCTGCTGCAGCTGCACTCCAGTTAACATCTGGCAGATTCAGATCACCCATCAGCAATATCTCCCCTTTATCTGCCATTCTAAGTATACTTTCTATCATTTCCTTGTCCATTTCCTCCCCCTGAGAGGGGGCTCTGTATACAACCCCTGTGCAGATTGTGGTGCCATTGCCTGCCTCCAAATTGACCCACAGTGCTTCTTCTCCTCCCTGTTTACCCTTTTGTTCTGTTGCTTTGATTTCTTCTCTTATGTAGAGAGCTACTCCTCCTCCTCTTTTACCCTCCCTGTCCCTCCTGTAGATTGTGTATCCTGGTATGTTTACATCCCAGTCATGGTTCTGTATGTACCATGTTTCTGTGACTGCCACAATATCCAGATCTTCCTTCCTCCATCAAGGCCACTAATTCAGGAAGCTTGTTACCCAGACTATGGGCATTGGTACTCATTGCTCTCCATTTTTTGATGGCTTTACCTTTTGTAGCGGCAACCCCCACTGACCTTTCTACCTTGGTCTTTTTCTCATTTAGTACCCTGTTTTGTATGGGGAGGCTGGGATTTTCCTTCTGCTTATCAGTGCCTCCCCCTTTGACCAGTTTAAAGGCTTGCCAATGAAGCATTTAAAATGATTGCCCAAAAGACTTGTTCGCTTCCTGGACAGATGCAGACCATCCTGCCAGTATAGGCTGGTGTCCCTCCAGGTGGAACCCCAGTCCCCAATGAGGCCAAACCCCTGTGCTCCACACCATTTTTTCAACCATTTGTTAAACTGCATGGTGCAAAGTACCCTCACCTCACTCATGCCACTGACAGGCAGCACCTCTGAGAAGGATACTGTGTGTGCTACTTGTCTTAAGCCCCTCCCCAACTCTACAAAGTCCTTTTGCACTGCTCTAATCTCATGATGAGCCAAGTCATTTGTCCCTAGGTGGACAATGATGTCCAGCTCAGACTCCTGTGCAACTGTTCTCATGATCCTAGGGATGCGCTTCCTGTCCCTCCAAGCCATGGCACCAGGCAGGCACCTTACTTCAGTTTTCCCTGCTCCCCCCAGTTCTATCCTTCTAATAATTGAGTCCCCCACCAGGAGCTTCTTTCTTTCCCTGTGGTGCCCTCTGCCTCCTTCCTGAGGGCATCCCTCTGACAGTTGTCTGTGCCCTCCTTAGTCTCCTCTGTGGGTGCATCCATAGGGGAACTATGCTCCCAGAATGGTGTATGGATTGTGGAGTGTAACAACTGACTGGTGTGCTCTGTTCCACCACCCTTACCCTCCCTGAGCCCACTGTGGTCCAACTGCTGTGCTTTCTTCACAACCTCTGAGGTAGTGGTGGTGGCTGTGGTGCTTCCTGGATGGGAGAGGTTCCCTTGCCACTGTCCAGTGCGGCCTGAAGATGGGCAACTTCCTCCCTCAGGGCAGATAGTTGTCTGCAAACAGGGCAGCATCTCAGCCTCCAGAAAGACTCCCAGAAGACTGCTGCCCGACTGCCATTACATTGTACTACTCCGCACATAACAGTCTACCTTGTTTAGTTTTTTTTTTTGTGTGTGTGTGTGTGTGTGATTGGTGCGTTATATATAACTATAATCTCTACAGGGCTGATAGGAATACCTGGGGGGAGTAGTTATTTATGCCAAATCCAAAGCAGCTACAGACCTCCAACTTGTAGAACTGAAATCATCAACATCTTAAAATCCTTAGTTACAACAGCCAATACAGAAACACTGATACTTGGGGACCTCAACATGGATTGGCTCACACACAAATTGCATAGTCTGAAATCCCTTTGTGATGAACTAGGTCTTGCCCAGATAATTAGTGAGCCCACTAGGATTAACACCACCAACATTGCCAATAGTTATCTCATTGATGTCATACTTACCACCCATCCCCACAAAATACTACAATCAGCTGTTTTTTCCAATGATATGTGTGATCATAGAGTTGTGGTCTGTACAAGATATCAAACCAAAGCCCGCAATCAGCCAAAGTTCATAATCAAGCGTTCCTTTAATAAATTCAACACCCTGAGTTATCTGACCGACCTTAGCAAGGTCAAATGGCAAGATCTGTACCTCTCTAAAACAGTTGATGAGGCTGTCTCTAACCTAATTGAAAATCTCACCACCCTGGCTAACAAGCATTCCCCATTTATTAAGGTGCGTACGCGCAAGGTATCCTACTCCTGGTTTACACCAGAGCTCAAAAGCACATTTATAAATTGAGATAAACTCTGGGCTCTAGCAAGAAGAACTAAGAATCCAACAGATTGGCAGACATTTAGAGCAGCTAGGAATGCCTCATACAACATATTGCTCTACCAAAGTGAACTACTATGTTTCCATGCTGGAAAAAGCCAGGAAACTAGCAGAAAATTTGGAGGACCATCAAGTCTGTTGAAGGTCGACTGGCTACTCTTCCATCCCAACTAAGATCAATATAAATGGCACCTATTGAGAACAATTACCAAATCCTCAAGAACTGAATTCTCACTTTGCCACAGCTGGTCTAGTTTGATGCATCACTGCACGCATCTCGACTAGTATCCATGCTAGCCCTATCATTGTCCCAAATGCTACAGCCCATCCTTTCCAGCTGCTCCCCTCATCTTCAAAGAAGTCAAGGATTCACTCATCAATTTAGATACCACAAAAAGTGTCGGAGACGATGGCTTAGAACCATTTTTCTTAAAAGTCGGCTACCGCTATCTTACTGCTCCCATTCTCCATATATTCAACCTCTCTATCTCTTCTGCTGTAGTTCCATTATGCTGTAAATCCACTCATATCATACCCTTATTTAAATCTGGTGACCTATGCGACTTTAACCATTACAGACCAATCTCAATCTTGCCTATCCTTTCAAAAGTCCTAAAAAATTTGATTTATATACAATTGAAGAATCATCTGGAAACCTACTTTCTCCTCAATCCAACCCAATCAGGCTTTCACTCTAATCATAGCACCATTACTACACTAGCTAAAGTCACTGATGACTGGATCTCAGCCAAGGATGCTGAAAACATTACGGGTGCAGTATTCTTAGATTTGAGTAAAGCATTCAACACTGTTGCCCATATTCTAATTGTGAACAGCCTCACCAATATTGGTGCTACCCTAGCTATTACCAAATGGTTCTCCAGTTACCTATCAGGTAGGATGCAGAAAGTCAAAGCTGGTGTGCCATTCTCTGCCTCCTTACCAGTTACTAGGGGAGTCCCACAAGGTTCCATCTTAGGTCCTATACTCTTCTTCCTATATATCAACCACCTCAATTCTCAAATAACCACTTCAACCTTGCATTTCTTTGCAGACTATACAGTTTTGCATACATCTGGCCATACAATATCAGAAGTCAGAGATATACTTCAAGTCAATTTTGCACAGCTAGAAACAAATCTCATCAATACCAAACTCCTCCTGAATGCTAAAAACTAAGGCCATGATTTTCCCCAAATACTTCCTCCATCACCCTCACTGTCCCACCTAAAGACTTCATCGTTACATCCCTAGGTGAACCACTGAAGTTGTCTCTAAATTTAAATACTTTGGCTTTTGGTTAGACAACAAGGTCTCCTTCAACAAGCACATTGATGACCTTTCCAGAAGACTAAAAGCTAGACTAGGCTTCTTCTTCTGAAATAGGTCCCTCTTTCCCCTGGAAACCAGACTCAGGCTTGTTCAGACCACCTTCCTCCCTTTACTTGACTATGGGGACATATTATACACTTCTGCAGCAATTACTAACCTAAACAAATTGAACATTCTCTATCACCATGCCCTGTGCTTCATTACAAACTACCCATACCGAACCCACCATTGTGAACTATACGCAGCTGTTGGTTGGACTTCACTTACCATTAGATGCACACTCCATGCTGGCATTTGGACCCTAAACTTCTTCTGAATAAATTCCCAAGCTATTTAGTGGCACTTATCCATACTGCCCACAGCTCTTATTTCCTTAGGAAATCAGATTTTATCCTACACGAAGCACCTCGGACTCGTACCACGCACCATTACAGAATGGATTTTCTCCAGTGCAAATGCGTATGGGAAATAGGATCAGGAAAATCTGCCAATACATGCAGAGCTTCTGAAGACTCATTGCTCAGAACAGATGAAACAAAGCAAAGAAAAACAAAAGGAAAAGGAAAATCAAAAACAGTTACATGACAGGAGAGCAACAAAACTTATTTAATTTAAGGCCTGGGGATCAAGTGCATCTTAGAGACTATGACAATGGAATGTGGCTGCAAAGGGGCACTGTACAAGCTCAAATTGCACCAAGGTCATATCAGAGTGAAACAGAAAGAGGAGCAGAAATGAGGCAGATTTGTGTGGATTTAAGACTTCTGCCAAAGGTTGAATATGCCAATTTGACTGAAGTTGACTTACCAACTTTCACAGCAGTCAGTCAAGACAACACCAAAGAGACTAATAGCAAGGACAATTTGGAGCAGTGTGCATCCACTGAAAAGTTACCAGAGAAGCAAGCGAGACCCAAAAGAGAAATGTGACGTCCAGAGAGACTGATTGAAACTTGTTAGATAAGTACAGTGGAGTGAGTGGTAAAGACTCACTAGAGAGTGTGAAGTACTAGTGACCTCTCCTCTCAAGATTAGGTTTAGTTTAATTAGAAACCTCAGTTTGTAAGAAGTTAAAATAATAATGATAATGATTCTGCCAAGTAACTGTAAGCCAAATAATTCAGTTTGAAAATAATATAGAACTTTTTTTTAAGTGAGGAAGATGTGATGTTATAGGAATTTAAATATACTTATTGGATGATCCCTAAAGTAAATGTAAGAAGCTGATGATTTGTAGACAGCCCCTAGAGTGTGGGGTGTTATGGAAAGTTTGCTTGACTGGAGCAGTGTGTTTAAGACAGTTGCACAATAAGGATGAGCAAAAACTCATGCTGGTTTCATGATTACTAACAAGTGAAACAGTCCGAGTCTATTACAGATAGTGTTTGGCAATGGAACGAATGGCAACTATCAGGTTCTCTAGGCCCAGGGACTGTTTCAGTCTTCCTGCTTTCCCCAGTCATAGCTACTTGTTTTCTGGCAACCACCATCACTATAGTTTTCAACAAATAACAGTAAAGAGACAATAGTGTAACACTAAACCAGCAAAAACTTCAGTAAGAGTTGATTCTTAAAACCTTTGTGTGATAAATATTACAAACTGGACTACTGGGCAGCAAAGAAAAGAAGGAGAGGAGAGAATTCTACAAGAACCATTTTCATATTTTGGAAAAAGAGAATCATTCAATTAAAAAATAAGTCTTACTGATTTTCAGGTTTGCTCTGAGAGCACCGTAAAATGCTATCCTCATGCAGTTTTTGACTCACAGGTGTAACTACTGTAAGGCTTTTAAATGCCTTATTACTTCAGCTTACAACCACTTAGTATCAGCTAAACAGGGAAATTTAAAATGTGCTCACCCCTCGTATACACAAATATATATATATATATATATATATATATATATACAGTATATCACAAATAAATATTATTAAAAAAGTGTCTCTAAATAGCAAAATACTTCCCCTTTCTTGTTGAAGAGTAGGTATGGATGTAGAAGCCTTAGTTCACATAAGATTCTTAAAATTCTACATTCCAAGTGTTAAATTTATAAATGAAGGTCATGGCTTTGTGTCTCTATCCACAGTAAAAATGATGTTCAAAGACCCAAGTCTCGGGGCTAGACCTCGGTCTCCCTTCTTTCACCTCTACTGATTCCAAAAACCAGAAGTCCAGAAGCCAAGAGCTGAGGCAAAATCTGCTTGTGGTCCTTTCCTAGGACCTCTCCAGCAAGGGCTTCTCCATGATTCTCCTACGGTCTTGGCTACACCACTGTTCGAAACTTGAACTCTGAATCTGCAAGAGAAACAAAGGCCAGGAATGGACTGGAAGCAGACAAGTATAAGCTGCCTAAGACAGTCCATTAAGGCTGTGCACTTAGGTACTTTTAAAGCAATTTATGCAACAGTGGCATACCTTTTCTAGAAAGAAATGAAGCGTTACACAACTTCTGCTTCTCTGGCTTCTCCTCAGCCAAGTAGCATACAGCAACTCTGTGGAAGTGCATCAGCCCCCACCTGGGTTTGAATTTCACAGCCCCACTTTGAGTTGGTGGTAGCACCTGGTCTCTGTGGAGTTTCATGTCGCCTTAGATAAATGTGTCTTTACCATCTGTGCCCTGTGTACTTCTTATTAGAAGATTGGCCACTTTTGAATCTGCTCATGCCTACCTTCAATTACTGATGCCAGCCCATGTTTATAGTATGGATCCAGCATAGTGGCAATCCCAAAATGTTCAGATGTGAAGCACATGTTCCATTAAGGCACATCCTCCACTATTACCACCTGCCTACAGCACTAGCTGAACATTCACCTATGTCTGCCTTAGCACACGTAGTAGTGGAATGGCTTGACAGATACAGGCAGTGTCCCCACTCACTGCCTGTGTTGCATGTTCAAATGGCCTGATAATCATGATCAGGCCATCAATTTGGCACCACTACTCTGTTGTCAGAGATGTGGATACTTCAGCACTGTCATGGCATGAATGTAGCAGCAGATATTCAGATATGGCTTTATACTGCTTGTGCAACTGCTCGATTATGCAGAGCGTTGAGTACCATCTGGTGACAACATCCAGCTTCAGACAGTGATGAGGCAGTTTGTTTTGTATCTGCAGATGACAGAGCTGGCCACTGGCCTTTCTGGAATGGGCAAAGTGGACACAGATGCAACAGGCCACAGTCAATATAGCCTTGATATCAGGATGGGTTCAAAACTGCTGCACAATGAAATTAAGACAGAGTGCCAGGCATTGCACCCTGACAAACCCCCATCACTAAAACATTTCCCAAACATTTGAGCCATTATAACGTGCAATGAAACCTGCTGTCAGTGAATGGTGGTGAAGTCACTCATCAGTTTCAGTAGGAGTTCTTCCAGCATTTTCTCACCCATGTGTTATCCAAGTATACTCATTGTTGTCAGTGTGGCATGCTGGCAAATACCTAGAATGTTGCTACCACCACTGTTCGGCTTAATGCAATTCTCCAATGCCTCAGAGTCAAATTCTACCCCATGTAACTGTGCCTAATGTACTCTAATGCACAAGTAGGAGCTAACAGCTGTTTGACCACTGATTCACATATCCATGCTCAGATGTATGTATGGTGATGCTGAATGCTTCAGGGCATGGTTTACCACCTGTGACAATGTCCCACAGAGTTAGGAATGGCACATTTAGAAAAATATGTTCTTTATGGAATTTGTCATTTGGAACTGGTATGAGCCATCAACCTCCAAAATCCAACATTCTCAACAAAAGACAATGGCAAAAGATGAATTGGCAGCATTTCAGCAGTTGTTGCATTTAGCTTTCATGCAATAGAATGATCGGGAGTGAATTTGGAGTGATGCTCAAACATGCTATGCAGTGTAGGCTAGACCTTTCTTGGGGTTGGACTACCAAACAGCTGGATTTGTTATGGCAACATTGTTGGTAGGGTGGTAATTGACTCCTGGGGATTCATACAGTATGTGTTGCTGCTCAAATGACACCAGTGATTTTGGGGTTTCTGCAATGGTGTTACTGTGTTTCTCTGACTCTCGGTGGTACTACTCAACCCACCACTGCTGCTATGCCCACTACTAGGCAGACCCACAGAATCCTGTCACTTCTATCTGAGTCCTCTTCACTCATCCCTCTGTCCACCTTATCTATTGCCCTGTCACTTCTGCTTGCCTTGCCTAATGATGATGATGATGAAGGACAAAGACCCCTGCACTGTCTTCCTTCTGGTGTTAATGCCAGCATAACACGTGCCTGTTCTTCAAGTGTGTGTGTTGCCCACCAGTGGCTAAGTGGCTGCTCCTTCCCCCCTATGAACTCATGTTTGACATATATAGTGACTGTCTGATCAGCTGGGTCAAGTATATAAAAATCCCAAACTAGGGATTTTGCTACCCTTGATTTACCATGGCAGTGGGAGGGGGACAGCTGAGGGGAAGGGGTGGAAATTTGTGTTTTCTGGAATGATTTCATGACTTTAATAATATTGGGGAAGGGCTTTGACAGTTGGAAAACTGCAAACAACATCCTCTGCATCATCTGCCGCACCACTCTTATGCTTTTTCTCTTCAGGCTCCTTCAGGGATCCAACAAATCAGCAGCAGCAGCACTTCTGTCCTCCTCCTCCTCCACAGGTCTGTTCTCCTCATCATCACCATCTCCAGGCTCTCTGACCCTCTCAACATCAGGAGTCTGAGTGTGATGCATATTTTCAGATCTCCCACCTCAACCACTGACTCACGCTCCACACTGTCAGGCTCAGCACCCCACCACCACCAGCCACTGGAATACGAACAACTCCTCCTGGACCACTGTTCCTTGTTTACTGCTGCTTCCTTGTCACCTCTCACATCCACACCAGCATGGATGCCACAGATGTGGCAGAGAAAATGTGGCTACACTAATGCCACTGCCACTAACTACTCCATTGCTTTGACCAATCCTAGAGCCCATAGAACACACTGTTGCAGACATATTTTTTAAGTGCAGCACTATTTTGCCCCACAGATTTTGAACACTTATTTGCTGCATCCCTGGCACCTCTCCTTTAGTAGAGTGTCTCTTCCAGTAATTCTTATATGCTAATTGAAACTTGATTTGGGATGACAAATTAGAAAATGAAAAAAAAGCCTGCAGTACAAATAAGTACCAGGAGCAGACAACACCTCCCCCTAGGGAATCAGGGATCAGCAGTGTGATCTGAAAAAATAATATGCTAATAGTATGTAGTAAACTCCCCCCAAAAATTTAACACAATACAGGGATTAATAAACTAACACAATACACATACAATAGGTGTAACGGGGTAAACAAATTATTAACTATCAGCAACAGCAGACAACACCTAACCCTAAAGAATCAGAGATCAGCAATGTGATCTCAAAAATTACTGCTAAAAACAACCATATAAGTTTTTTTTTTGTTTAAACAGAACAGGGATTAAAACAATAGGGGTAACAGGGGTAATTTAATATTAAATATAACAGTCACAGAACACCATCACTTTAAGAAAAATATAACTAAAAAATAACTAAAACTGCTACAGAAAGACACTGATAAAGTATTTACTTTACTTAAACATACCAAACTAAACCACAGAAATAAATATGAGAAATTACTCACTACAGATCAAAAATAATGAACAAGAAAGAGCGAGAAACCCAAATGTAACATAAATCTCATTCTTAGATGAGAAAAATTTGCATCTTTCTGGACTGCCTTGCTTACAGTATGCCTACCTCCACATACCACTGCTTTACATACTGACAAAACAGAAATCACTATTTTAAAGTAAATAATCATCAAAGAAATAAAAAAAAAAATAAACACAAATCTAGCAGCAGAATGCCCTCTAGAACGTTTGTGAGCAATTTGGATTGTAAAAACTCAGTTCTGAGATGTATTTTAAATGTTTGTTTTTTTCCCAGACAAGCACACACAAACTTCTCTCCTTCTCTGTCTTCAGAAGATGGCACTGAAGACAGCCTCCTCATGGCATACAGATTGTTTCAGCAACATATGACCTCCAAATCCCATAGAACATTGCAAACTATGGGCCAGATATTCAGAACTTTGCCCCAGGGCTACATTAGTACTGCCCAGTGTGCTAAATTAGCCCAGAACCAATCCAATAGCCCACTATATTCTAAAGGGATAGCCCTAGTGCAAAACCTGCTGAATATAGCATGCTAATGAAGCTGGGCAAACTGGTCTGCAGGTGCAGTGCTATATAGCCCAGGAAGTAAGACAGCATTGAATATAGCAACCAAGAGCAGTGCAAACTGCAACAGTGGCCCAGTGCACACAGAGGTGGAGTTAGTGAATGCAGAACAATGTGAGCAACATGTGTGCTTGCAAAGAAGTGGTGCACAACAACAGTGCAGGCCAAACACTGCAGAACCATGTAATGGAACAGTAAGTCTTGTATATCACTAACACGCTTATGTCGCTGCATGTTTGCCGTGCAATCCCATTTGCCCAGCACTAAAGTTTGCCATATTCAAAACTTCTATGCAAATGAGTCTACCAGGGCAATCCGAGGGCAAAAAGCCTCATTAGCATCTCATTACAGTCTGCCTAGCATATGGATTGCCTGGCTCTATAACATGGTGCACACAGCTCTACCTGTAGGACCAACTGGAATTACAGGATGGTAGACACTTTCCTGACTGTGCTTACAGCTCGACTTGTAGGTCTGACTGGGATTACAGGCTGGCAGCTGGACACAATGTGCTCACAGCTCATAGAACAATAGTTGCAGACATGGTTTGGACAAAGATGCAAAGATTAATGTGGCCCAGAGGAGTAGCACTACAGGAATGGATGATCATGCTGTATGCTGCATGCCAGAGGCACATCGTTGTTCCTGCCACTGTGTTTATCAGATGGTACAGTACCATAGTAGGCAATACTATGAGGTACACAGCAATGCCTACAGTGTGTCAGCAAACAGTGACTGGTGCTAGCCACACAGTGACAAGCACAGCGGAACGGTGTAGTCCAACAGTGGACACCACGGTCATACTGTCCTGTGACCCTCATGTACTGCACCAGTGGCATGGGATTCACATACTACCATACACATGGGTGTCCGTGTGTGTGGGGAGCTTGGACAGGTGTCAGGTATGTGCCAGGGGGGCACACATACCAACATATTGGCACACTGCTGTCAGGGACATTACTGTCAGTGAAATTTTGCACTGTGTGGATGGCCCCTGCTGTGTGGCAGTACCCACTATGTGGTGCGGCCTGGCCACCTGTACAATCTCCATTCCCCAGTGCAGCATGTCTGCTGGATCATGTTGGCGTACACCAATGGGGACATGGAGGTGTGTGCTGCATGGACGCACTGCTACGGTGTCCACTGGGCACTAAGGCAACCACTAATGCCTGACAGGGTTAGGACTGGTGCCAGTCTGTGTGCAGCATGTCTCAGCCATGTATGTTTTCTGTACATTGTTCTGTCTCACCATGTTCACTGGGTGGGCACACTGGGCCACAGCCCAGTGTCGGTAATGTCCCAGAGATACCAACTGTGCAGCTACAATGTAACAATATATGATACAGACATACAATGCACAACTGCACGCAATACACAAATGTCACGTTAGGTATGCATTATAGTACATTACATTACATAACAAATAATGGATGGGGACATGTGGTTAACTCAGATGTTATGCAGATCTGAGGTGTATGATGCCTCGTAAACCCTGAGGGGTTTCTCTCTGGGCATCACACACCGAAGGTGTGCATTGCATCTGAGTTCCCAGACATCCCCATGTTTAATACGTATGTACTGTTGGTTAGTGCTGGGCAATAGTGACATTATGACCTGCACAACTGTGCTGCTGTGCAATGCCCCCATCCTGTGTGTTCCCAGACATAAGACTATCTTTTCATAGGCAGTAACTAGTGCCATGCTCAGTGTTGCACTATTGAGCCTTGTGCCTCACTAAACATTTAAATATCATGCTGCACCTGTATGCATGGTCCCACCCCTCACTTTGCCCCATGCATACATTATCTTTTTGCACCAGCACTAACGCATTGCACCGGCACTATTACCAGTTTTGAATATTGTGGTCTGGCACAAACCCAGCGCTAGCCCGGTGCAAACTGTTTGCGCATGGAGCAAAGCTTTGACTATCCCAGCCATTGCCTCTGTACCAAACCTCACTGTTGCAATTTTGCATTTCATGGAATTATCAGTTTACTGCAAATTTGGACTTCACAAGGTGGATTAACTTTGAAAAATGAGGCAAATTTATGAATTAATCCAAGAAGCAAAGTTTTCCAACTGTGCACATCACTAATCATATGTGTTTATGTACACAGTAGCTATGTCATCATGACATGTCTACCCCCGACTGGCACTTCTTCTCGATACTAAAAGTAATCTAATGAAAAGATCCCCATCACTAAGTACACTCTGCTTAGCCTCAAGGTCAAAAACTCCCCTGTTACTGACTATAGAAACCCATGCTAAAACAAAACTCATATTTTTTTTCCTCTCTGCTCAGCTCAAACAGCATGCCTTCTTTCCTTCTCCTGCTCACTCATTCATTCACTAGCCTGCCTGCCTGTCCACCTCACTCTCCAAAACCCGCATATAAAATAAAATGTGTTTTCTATTTAAGTACCTGTAAGCCCTCTATACAGTTCCCAGTCTACGCCACTAGAATGATCTCACAGCACTCCTGCTCACTAAACCAGCAGCAACTCTTCTGCACCACTCCCCTGGCAAGAACTGGTTCACTTAAAACAAAATAAAACAAAAAAAAATGAAATAATGCTGCCCAAAAAGCAAAACTGTTGTTGTCTCGCTGGCCCCAGTCAACTCACTCACATGTTCACTCACTCAGTGGAGCCACTATTTGTTTTGGGTTTTAACTTTTCTGAGCAGTCTGCTCTTCAATCAATCCACACAAACATTGCCCAGTCAATTCTGGCATCATCACATGGCATCACATGGCATCCATAGCAACAACACTTCTCACAGATGGAGGGGCACTACTTCACAAGAAAAACCCACAGAACTTTTAGATTAAAAAAAATCCTATTAAAAAAATAGCCACACGTTTCCTGCCTATTGCTTAAATGAAATAAACAGCTTGGACCTTGTGGAATACAGTATATCATTTATTTTCACTAGTGTTGTTTGACCTTGGGCACATCACTCTTGGCTTACACCACTCAGGAGGTTATCCAAGGTCAAACAGCATGAGTGAAATTAAATCTTGTATTCCAAAGGTCCCTGTTGTGTACCTCTTATATGTTATAATGGTGCAGTTGCACCACTATAATTAGAGCTGTGTGGAGTGTTCAGTGTTAGATCCCTAACTTTGCACCATAATTACTTTGGCGTGTTTGATGAAATTGTCCTAAATTTGTCATGCATTGTCTGTGAGGCAAGTTCTCAAGACATCCCAGGCCTGATTCCAGAGCTGCCTGCACCAGACGAGTGCAGCACAGCTGAGGACTGTGTCTGGTGCAGATGTGACAATCACAAATTGTGCTATTACAGAAAGTTTGCCTACTTATGCAAACGATCTGGAATAGCTGCAAACTGTGGCCCCTGCACCAGATAGAGTGGCTAAATGGGAAGCATCATCACAATGCAAACCATGGACTAGGTCACAGAGGCACACCCAGGTTGCCCAAGGGGAGCAAGCATGGCACATGGGCACAAACTGGTTAGCCGATACATAGCTGTGACCCTGTGTGGGAGTCATCATAGCACTGTGCCCCAGGAGAGGTTGGGAGGCCATATGCCAGTGCAAGATGATACCCTGCCATTGTGGGCACCTGGCAACCGCTTCAGTCCTTGATATAGGTAGAGTCCAGTTGTTCTGTTGGAAGCACTCTCCAGCCGGCATCATGTGCCTCCAGCACCCTGCCCATGTCACTTGAAACCCACCCTGGTCCCAGTCCAGCTCCCACCAATGTCCTGCCAGTGCCAAAGCAAATGCCAGTGCCAAAACCTGGTGGTCTCATGCACCCCTACCCACACCACCCCACCAAGTGTCCAACTACCCTACTCCTCCTCTTTCCCAACATGTAGCTGCAACTGGCACAGCTCTCCACACACCACCATGGCCAGCAACAGATTGCTGTGCACATACCTCAAAGCCTACTGTTCACTGATGTTGTTCAGTGGAGCACATTCTGTGGCTGGCCATGGTGGTGTGAGGTGGGAAGTGCCAGTCACAGAAGTGGAATGGGGATGAGGAGAGTGGGGTTGTTGACCACTGTCTGTCAGGGTGGAGAGGATTGGGGAGGCCACTAGATCACCGGGTACAAACACTGCTGTGAGTTTGCATGACATCCGTGATTGCGGGGGGCACTATTGGTCTGAGACAGTTTTTTCAGAGAGGCAGGCAAGATCAGGGATCATGGGAGGGGAATAAAACACTTGGGATACTCTTTTTTCATTGGGGTTTCAGGGGGCACTACACTATTAGGACATCTACATATAGTATGGACTGCATGCACATTCACAAGTTGTCATTCACAACACTGCAACAGCATCCTGCAGGGTGCCACAGCATTGCTGTGACTGCCCCAATGGCCTCACTGCCTCCTCTGGTACCCCTAGTGTGCCCTTGCTGCCCCAGTCTAAGGCACCCCACAGCTGCAATCCACTTAGACAACCACCCTGGCAGGTCTGGTGGTGATCAGATCTGTGTCCATGGTGGGACTTTGAAAATCCACAAAAGGGGATGTAGCCCACCATGGTGCAACCCCACTTGCGACCTGCTGCACTGGGTTGTTGGATGCAACCCTGGTGCAAATGAGTTTGGTGCAGCTGTGTCTGGAACAGACACAGTTGGCTTTTATAAAACTGTGTTTGATGCAAGTTATGATGCAATTATAACTTGCATCAAACATTGTTGATGCAACTCCCTTGCGTTCCTCTAAACCTGATGTTTCGTGATGGTAGTTTATGCAGTTTTGGAGATAAAGATGTGTAATTTTTACAGAAATGGTTAAAGTTCTCAGGCTTTTATTACATGTTTTGTTGCTCTCACCAACAACCTAGACAGTACAGATTTTTTCCTCAAAACTTTTATGGTAAAAGGGTATTTTTAAAGATAGTGCCTTTCAAAGGCTTTGTGAAAAAAAATGTTAATCATTTCCAGAGTTCTAAAGATTTTAAGTTTATTTGTCGGTTGGCTCAGTCGGTCTTAACCTCTGATAAAAATATAAATTTACCCTTTGGGAGAGTTTACCTTTTTCAAAATTAGTGTTTTACCTGTCCTAAGGAAAAAATGTTACAAAACATTGAAACTACATGAAAATAATCTATATAAAACAACAACAAACACTCTGAACATAGGTAAACAGGATCTGTTTACCGGATTTTGGTGTTTGCTTTTACTACATGGTCAAGAAAAAATTTTCTGGGCACCCAACTTAGCTATGGGAGTCATTTTCAAGGTTGTGAACTGAGAATTCCCTTTGCACATGAACTGTGACAGGTGAATGTTTTCCTTGGACCCAGAACATTACATTCTCTCATGTTCCCACCACCAACTAGCTCAGCCAGCCTCCCACCTTGTTTTTTGAATCATTACGCATCTCCCTTTCAGCACAGCCAGCTCTCTATCCCTCTTGCTCCCGATAATAACAAATAGCACATCCCTCTTTATATGTAATTGGACCAGGGTACCCACCCTCAGTACTGCTTATACTGCCTCCCACCCTCCAGATCACTAGCCCCCAACACAAAGATAGTGACACTGGGACCCAATACCTTGTCACCAAAAGACTATGCCAACACTGGGTGCCCAATCCCCAATGTCTGGTCTGCCCTCAAACAAATAAAACTGAGCCTTGTTGATTTTTTGTTGTTATTTAAACCTGAAATGAAGAAAACAGTCCTTTGTGATCCCTGACCCTAATATAAATTCCATTCTGACCCTTCCTCAGCACCCACCACCTTACACCCCACATCCTCACTCACCTAAAGATACTTCCATTTCATAGATCTGCTCTCCAAACTGAAAAACGCCATCCACCAGGAACTATCACTGTGATATGAGGATATAGTTCTCAGTTCTCAGTTTATTTAATTAATGCATAAAACAAATCCTGCATACAAAAGCACAACAATAGAATAAAATACAAAAGATGAATACAATATATTGATGCATCATTTGTATAAAAGAGCATATGGAAAATACAAAAAACTCAGGGAGCCTGATCATAATTTTAGAATTTGTTGAACCTCAACAAAGGAGACCAACAGGATGGTGGCATGGGACCCCACAGGGGAAGGAAACAACTCCTGGTGGGGGACTCCATTGTTCGAAAGGTAGAACTGGGGGAGGAAGGGGAGAGGGAGCTAAGGTGCCTGCCTAGCACCATGGCTTGGAAGGACATGGAGTGAATCCTCAGGATCACTGGAGCAGCTGCACAGGGGATGGAGCTGATTGTCATTGTCATTGTCCACCTAGGGACAAACGACCTAGCTAAGAAAGGGATCAGAGCAGTGCAGGAAGAGTTTGTGGAGTTGGGGAGGGGCCTTAGACAAGTTGCATGCACAGTAACTTTCTTGGAGGTGCTGCCTGTCTATGGTGTACTATAGGTGAGGCTAGGGTGCTCCACCATGGGATTCAATCAGTGGTTGAAAACTGGTGCAGAGCTCAGGGATTTGGTTTCACTGAGGACTAGGGGTCCATCTGGAGTGATGCAGGCCTATACTGGTGTGATGGTCTGCATCTGTCCAGGAGAAACATAGAAACACAGAAACATAGAATATGATGGCAGGTAAGGACTGCTTGGCCCACCTAGCCTGCCCATTCCCCTACCTAACAGATAAGCTTCTGATTCTAGTTAACCAACAGCCTACTTCCTCCTACCCCTCAATAGAATTGCCTTATGCCTGTCCCATGCATTCTTGAATTCCCCAATGGTTTTTGATTCTATGACCTACTCAGGAAGGCTGTTCCATGCATCTACAACTTTCTCTATGAAGAAATACTTCCTCACATTACCTCTGAGCCATCCCCCTCTATCTTCAAATTGTGCCCACATGTTCTTTACATCTCTTTTTCTGAAAGATGCTACCCTCTTAGACTTTGTTGATTCCCTTGAGGTATTTGAAAGTTTATGTCATGTCCCCCCCCCCTTTCCTCGAGGCTATACATCTTAAGCTCCTTTAGTCTTTCTTCATATGTCTTCTGGTGCAGACCCTGCACCATTTTGGTTGCCCTCCTCTGGACATCCTCCACCCTGTCTATGTCTTTGCAGAGATGGGATCTTCAGAACTGTAGACAATACTCCAGATGTGGTCTTACCAACTGTCTGTACAGAGGGCCAACAACTTCCTATTTTCAACTGGTGATGCCTCTCCTTATGCATTCCAGTATTCCCCCAGCTCTCCTTACTGCCATCTCACATTGCTGGCCCACCTTTAGGAAGGGAACCAGGATCCTAGGTGATAGGTTTAAATGTTTCATTGGCAAGCATTTAAACTAGCCAAGGGGGAAGCACTAGAAAGGAGCAAGGAAATCCTAGCCCCCCCCAAAAAAATCAAGATAATAAGTGAGGTACACACAAAGATAGAGATGTCAATAGGGAGAAGGGCAGGGGTATATGGAGAAAGTGACAAAGGCAATAAGGACAGGGATGGGGCAAAAAGGGGTAAGACCATCAGGAAATGGAGGGTAATGAGTACCAATGCCCATAGTCTGGGCAACAAGCTCCCTGAACTGGAGGCCTTGATGGAAGAGGGATGCTGGATATCATAGCAGTCACAGAAACATGGTACACAGAGAACCATGACTGGGATGTTAACATACCAGAGTACACAACCTGCAAGAGAAACAGGGAGGGAGAAGAGGGGGAGGGGTAGCCCTCTATGTAAGGGAAGACATAAAAACAACTGAACAAGAGAGTAAACAGGGAGGAGAGGAGGCACTGTAGGTCACTTTAGAGACTGGAAATGGCACCACAATCTGCACAGGCGTTGTATACAGACCCCCATGTCAGGGGGAGGGAATGGACAATATATGATATGATATGATAGAAGGCATTCTTAGGATGGCAAAGAAAGGGCAGATACTGTTGATGGAAGACCTGAATATGCCAGATGTTAACTGGAGCATATTTGCTGCAGCCACATCCAAGAGCAGGGCCATTCTAGATGCCCTACAGGTGGCATGCCTCAGACAGCTAGTTTTGGAACCCACTTGTGAGGGAGCAATCTTAGACTTCATACTCTCAAATGGGGACAGTAAGAGGATCTCAGATCTAGAAGTGGGTAGCCATCTGGGAACAAGTGACCACTAAACAATGTGTTTCATGATAAACTCAGCTACAGAGTCAAGCCTTGCAAAAGTGAGGGTACTGGACTTCAGGAGGGCTGACTTTGGCAAGATGGGAGAGTGCCTTAGAAAAGCACTAGTAAACAGATTAGAAGGAGGGGTGGACCAACAATGGGGAAATATCAAAACTGCCATCACAAAGGCAACAAGCATTTGTGTGAAGCAAGAAAACAAATCAAAACAAAAGAAAAAGCCACTATGATTCTCAAAAGAGGTGGTGGGGAAGGTAAGGGAGAAAAAGATAGCATTCAGGAAGTATAAGGAAACACAGAAGGAGTAGGACAGAGAGCTGTTCCAGTTAAGACAGAAGGAAGCAGGGAGGGAAGTCAGAATAGCAAAGGCCCAAACTGAGGAAAAGATAGCCAACCCAATTAAGAAGGGGGATAAAACCTTTTATAGGTACATCAGGGAGCGTAGAAAGACAAGGGGAGGGATAGTGAGGCTGAATAGAATGGACAGTGAGTGGGCAGAGAGGGACAGTGAAAAAGCAGGGATACTGAATGAATATTTCTGCTCAGTAGTCACAAAAGAGGAGCAGGGGGAAGTGCCTAACAAAATTAACTGAAGCATTCTAGATAAGGGGGTCGATCCCAGTCCATTCACAGAAGAAAGGGTTCTGAAAGAACTTCTAAAACTGAAGGTGGACAAAGCAATGGAGCCTGATGGAATTCACCCCAGAATTCTAAAAGAATTAAGGGGGGAACTAGTGAAACCACTGACTACCCTTTTTAACAAATCATGGGAGGATGATGTGGTACCTGAGGACTGGAGGAAGGCTGATGTGATTACTCTTCACAAACGTGGGACCAAGAAATAGGCAGAAAACTACAGACCTGTCAGTTTGACCTCTGTGGTAGGGAAAGTGATGGGATCACTTCTGAAGGAAAGAATTGTTGAGTACTTAGAGGTCAGTGGGGCACAGAACCCAAGGCAGCATGGGTTCACAGTGGGAAGGTCATGTCAGATGAATCTAATTGATTTCTTTGACTGGGTGACCAAAGTAGTAGACCAGGTAGGGACTATGATCATAGCCTACCTAGACTTTAGCAAGGCATTTGACACAGTCTCACACAAAAGATTAATAGTCAAATTAACCAGCCTGGAAGTGGGTCCCAGAGTGGTAGCCTGTGTAAAACATTGGCTGGACAACAGGACACAGAAGGCAAGTGCAAATGGAGTCTACTCTGGAGTTACTAGTGGGGTACCACAGGGTTCAGTCCTTTTTAATGTCTTTATAAGAGACATTGCAGAGGGACTGGAAGGAAAGGTATGCCTCTTTGCAGATAACACAAAGATCTGCAACTGGGTTGATATACAAGGAGGTGTGGAAAGGATGAGAAGAGACTTGGCAAGGTTGGAGGAATGGTCAGAAGTATGGCAGCTTGGATTCATTGCAAAGAAGTGCAAAATAATGCACGTGGGAAACTAAAACCCAGGGAAAGATTACACAATGGGGAGGAGGTAGTAACAATAACAAAAATGGAAAGGGACCTGGGGTAATCATTTCAGATGACCTTAAGGTTAGCAAGCAATTTGAGAAGGCAGTAGGGAGGGCTGGGGGATACTGGGATGTACAGAGAAAGGCATCACCAGCAGAAAACAGGAAGTTGTTATTCCTCTGTACAGACAGTTGTTGAGACCCCATCTGGAGTACTGCATACTGTTCTGGAGACCCCATCTCTGCAAGGACACAGATGGGATAGAGGCAGTCCAGAAGAGGGCAACTAAAATGGTGCAGGGTCTGCAAGAGAAGCCATAGGAGGAGAGACTAAAGGAGCTTAATATGTATACCCTTGAGGAAAGGAGGGAGAGGGGGAACTTGATAGAAACTTTTGAGTACCTCAGTGAAATCAACAAAGACCAAGAGGGTAGCATCTTTCAGAAAAAGAGATGTGCAAAAACAAGGGGACACAATTTGAAGATGGGGGGGCAGTTCAGGGGCAATGTGAGGAAGTATTTTTTTCACAGAGAGGGTGGTGGACGCATGGAATAGCCTTCCTGAGGAGATTGTGGGGTCTAAAACTGTGGGACAAGTCAAGAATGTATGGGATAGACATAAGGCAATTTTTGTGGGGGGTAGGAAGAAATAGGTTGTTGGTTAATTAGGATCTGCAGCTTATCCTGTAGGCAGGGAAATGGGCAGACTAGGTGGGCCAAGCATCCTTATCTGCTGTCAAAGTCTATGTTTCTATGTTTAACTGAAAAAGTGGTAAGTGCAATTATTACAGTCTCTTGTTTAGTAAAAAGGATATTAAGACTATTTCTTTCTGGCCCAGCCCCTGCATCCTGCCAATAAAAGGAGACAACAGTTTTTCCCTGTAGATTGCTAAAAGCTGACATTCTAAGACATGAATAACAGAAAGTAGTTGAAGTTCAAGTTCTGTTTATTGTGTGGCAAAAAATTAAAATGTTATCATTACAATTAGTTTAGACATATTGAAGACAACAATCCGTTTGTCTTTATACACAGTGATTAAAATATCCATCAGAATTATAATTTAGAATTAAAAAAAAAACACTCCAACTTTTGTTTACAACCTCTCATTATTTCTCTTACATAGGCTGTCCCCTACAGATTATATGTCTTTCTCTTCCATATTATTTTTTAAAAATATGTTTTTGTTTTCTTTCAATACTCGCACAAAATCTTGCTACTTTACTTAACAACTCCTCATTATTGGTCTTTAGAACATTATTTGGTTGGTATTTTGGCTCCATATTCAGATTTGCTAATACATCAGTCAAGATTCGCTCACTCTTATTTTTATACAGTGGACATAATATTCATAAGTGTAGAAGATTATAATCACCAAGCTTGCAGGCACACCTGTTTGAATAAGTTTGTTTTAATAATGTTTTCAGCATCTGGCTGGGTACATAGAATGTAAACTTATTCATAGCTTTCTCTATCTTTTGAATTCTTCACAATTTTAAGGTACCCTCCATTGCAAAATTTATTTTTCTATTACTAGCTAGCCAATAACTTAACTTACAGCCATTGGCTAGACTATTCTCCTTTTGTATATGTATATCTCTAATTCTAATCCTTATTTGTTCTTCTATTAATTTAAAAGGTGTCCTACAAGCATGGCTATTACAATCCAATAATCCATAAGACTTAATAAGAGAATCAGAAATGGTCATGCTAGGGAAAACAAAGCCTCTATCATTGTATTTAATCACTTCCTCGAGGCAGATCCTAGGTAGGCATTCCCCCTGCATATTGTACACCTTGATCCAGTATAAACACAGCCACTGTTCTATACTTTGCACCATAGTTGTTTGGCCTAGCTCTAGTCTAACTAGGCTCGAGGTGGCACCCTGGGTAATCCTAAAATTCTTTTGTAAAATCTATTCATGATCACTTCCAGTTCTTGTGTATTTCCAAATCCCCATATTTCTGCCCCATATAAAAGTTGAGACTTTATTTTGGTATTTAATGCTCCTATAATTCCTTTAACTGTTTGCTTTGCATATTTCTTAGAAAATCTTTCCACCGATGGTATAAATCATTTAACCTTTTGTATAATAGTTTTAATGTGTTCTTTCCATTTTAAATCTCTTGTAAATGTTATCCCTAAATAGCACATTTTTTTAACTTCTTCTATTTTGAAATTCGTATAATTTAAACTGCATAATTTCCGCTGATTTGTCTTCTGATTATCGAATACCATATACTTGTTTTTTTTCAAAATTTATCACCAGGAAGCTTTTACACAGTTTTCGTAAAATGTGTTTATATTTCTTTGTATTCCTAGGTAACTGGATAAGATTAGAACCAGGTCATTTGCATTTGTCAGGTAAGGGCAATGCCTACTACCCAACCATGCCATGTGCAGCTCAAGATCATACATATCTCCCATGACTCTGTTCAAAAAGATATTAAATATATTCAGAACAGTACACATCCCTGTTTAGCTCCAGTGTTAGAGGGAACATTTTTGGTGGTATCTCCTTCTTTATTATATCTCACTGTCATATAATTTTACTGATAAAGTATTTTTAATGTGTTAATAAATGCTTTATCCATCTCACTTTCTTCTAGTACCTCCCACAGTTTCTCTCTGTTAACTTTGTCGAATGTGGCCTGAAGAGCTATAAAGACACAAAATAATTGTTGTCTTTTAACCCTTGTGTATTTATGTATTAGGTGAGCTAAAGTATAACATTGGTCTATGGTTGAATGCTGTGGCATGAAGCCTGCTTTGGATTCATCTGTTATTCTTCTGCTATTTATCCACTCCATTATTCTCATGTGTAAGTCCTTTGTAAACAGTTTCTGTGAGTTATCTAACAAACGTATGGGTCTATAATTGCTGGGGTTGTCCCTATTTCCTAATTGCTGGGGTTGTCCCTATTTCCCTTCTTGAAAATAGGAATAATAATATTTTCTTTCCAAGTGGAGGGCATATTTCCTATCATTCGTACTGTGTTGTACACAATTTTCAGGGTGGGTATCCAAAGCTTGGGGTCATCTATTACTGCATCTATTGGCACACAATTGAGGCCTGAGGCTTTATGTCATTTTACCATCTGTACTGCATTATAAAGCTCCTTTTCCATAATTGAATCATCTAATGGTATCCATTCATCTGCTCTATCCCTACCTTTCTGATCTAAATTTTTATCAAAAAAGAGGGCTTTATAATAATTCTCCCAGGTACTGGGGTCGATAAAATTTCCAATATCCTCTGAATATCTCTCCTATCCTTTTGCCACCATATTCCAATATGTTTTGCTATCAGTATCCCTCACTGCTTTTTCAAATTCAATCTATAATAATATTCTATAATTGTCCCTTTTTGACTTCAAAAGATTTTTATATTCTTTCCTCATACTATTAAGCATATATTTGTTTATTTTGTTGGGATTTTTATAAACCTTCTTTGCTATGATGTTAATTTCTCTTTCAAATGCCTTACATTCGGCACCATACCATTAACTTCTTTTTTGATTTATTTTCCGTGACTTTAAATAATATAGAAGAAATGTATTTCATTATTCCTTGAAACTCCTGTATACAATGAGTCTTGTCCTTATTTATTACCATATTAATAATTTCTTCCCTTGCCCCAAATTATTTTTATAATTCTGTTTATTTATATTCTTTTATTAATTCCCACTTAATCCCTTTTGATTCTAATTATTTCTTGTTTCTTGACCGCTCTAATTTCCTTTTTTCTCCACAAATTAATGTTACTCTCCAAGGAGCATGTTCACTTTCTGCCTTTTTTCTAGCCTCATATCTATTAGTTTTGTATAGAATTGCCCAAACACCATCAATGATCAATTATGGATGCCCCTCTTGGTCCGTTTAAGTAAATGAGCCCTGATGAGCTCCCTTTGTTCTTCCATCAAGCAATAATAACCCATTATCCCCCATCAATTCTATCAATTGTTTCACTCTTTCACAAGTTTTTAAATCCCTCGTCCTTCTTTCCAGGGTAATAAACAAAGATTCCAGAGCTGCTAGTTCATCTGATATTTTCAGGTCAATCCCCACTCAGGCATTTAGATCCCCTACCACAATTATTCTGCTCTCTGGTTCCTTCTCAATAAGTGTCTCTAACATTTTCTCTAGGTTCTTTATATCATCTTTTACCTCATAATTTGACCCTCTCGGGGGGAAGTATGCATTTACAATATATAACATTTCCTTATTAAAAGATACCTTAACCACTAAAATATGTTCCATACCAGTTTCTGCCTCTTCATGTATGGCACATTTTATTGTCTTACACAAGGTTATGAGCCCTGCTGAAAGTCTTCCATATTTCCTTGTGCCTTGCCTTTTCATAAAATAGCTTATACCCATTCACATTAATTTCATCAGTAACCCATGTTTCTTGGATGAAAACATAATTAAAAGAATTACTATAGTGTATAAAAAGGGTATGCAAGGTTCTTCTAATCCCTGTAACATTCCAGGATAACATGTTAAAGCTTTTCCTTGTCTCATCCAGTCCATCTACTTTTAATTTTGTCCTATTATGTCAATTATCCATCTCGTTCAACACTTGATATCTATTGATTGTTCTCACCAAGGCTATCCAATTGGCTTCTTTTAGTACTTTATTACTTTGGATTGTTTCCCCAGCTTCCCCAACCAGATGAATGTCCATTCTATTCAATTTCTCTTTAGAAAATGGCATTGGAAAATAAACGTATCTCATTGGTGAAAACGTCAGCACAGATGCATTTATTTTCCGATACAGCCCGGGTGAAAACTACAGCCTACTCAAGGAGCCCCATAACAAAAACAATCAGTGTGCACCTCTAACATTCATAAAAATACATCCACCATCTTGCTCAGCTCGGCAAAGCATTTAAATATTCACCGCTCAGGCCATTGCCGCGTATGTAAAAAATAACAAGACTGCACACTTAAAACAACAATAATTAAATCACACAAGAACAGAAAATGTTTCCGGTGAACAAAACAACTGCTGTAGTAATTCTCCCTGCAATCTGCTTGCCAGCATGAAAGAGAGCATGAGAGCACCGGTATTTCCTCAGATCTCCGTACCGCAGCTGTAAGCCCATATGCGACATGGAACTACTAGCAAATACCGGTTGATCTCCCAAGTAGCACAGAATCCTCCCTTAGATGGCAAGCAAGGCAGTAAGATGGGGTAAAGCATTCTTCTCCACCACATAAAATAATTTGCCCTAATAGCTGTACACATAAGGAAAAATGAGAAAAGAAGCCAAAGTGTCTTCTTACCAGGAGTAATCTAAGGCAGCCCCTAACACAGCAAGAGCAGGCATGTCCCGTTTCTCTCATCCCTCATTCTCTGCTCCCACGGTGTCCTCCTGGTACAGTACAAACTGACATGGTACTACTACTAACTGCACCATAATGTACAAAACCCCTCACATTCAAAGTCGTAACACTGATTGACTTTACCTCCTCGGCGACAGTGCTGAAGTCGTGCATGCTCCTCATTGCCTTGAACAGCTTCACATCACTGCTATTTTCTCCGCTTTGGACTCCGCTACAAATCACTGAACATTCCCCAGAAAACTCATTCAGCCACAACTGCTGGTTTCAGGTGGCATTTAAACATGAAAACAGAACCTTCAACCATGCTTCCCTCCTGATCCAACATTACATTCCTTTTCTACCTATCAAGCCTTAAGCCCTGTTACACAGGTGGAGGAACTATTTTATTAACAAACTTATTTTAAACACTTTTTATTAATAGTTTTTTGTTACATTTATTTTTTTTTTACACTGCCCATTTTCTAAGTGCAATAATACCCTCCAGGGTGAGCTTTATTGGGAAATACTGGACCTTCCAGGGGCTACAAGGCCCTCTGTCTGTGGCATCGGGCCTCATTACGCCCCTGGGCGGTCCCGGGTATTCTTAAGGTGTGCCCACCCTGTTGGGTATTATTGCCACATATAAGACATAATATGTTGGTAAGCACTGATTTCTGAGCCAAAGTGTCATCTGTCCCTCTTTATCCCACCTTTTAGCTTTTGTAATCATTTTGTTTAGTTCCTTATCTTTCAGTAGATTCTGCAACAATTCTACAGCTTTAATCCTCAAGTTATTTTTTATTTCCTTTAAAAAGTTCCCCATTCCATAAATGGAAATCGTACTTTCTTTTTCCCTTTTTTTCGTGGGTGCAATCTATTTTTTAAGTATTCAGGAAAAATCTTCCTGTTAGTTGCAACACTCTCAATTTCAAATCCTAAATCTTTCAATTTCTGTTTCTTCTTTTCTAATGCCTTTAATATCTAGTACTTGTCTGATATTAAAAATATCAGTTCCATATTCCGTATTGGTCTTATTATACTCATTTTGTCTAGGATCATACAGCTCTTATTCTGGATTATGTCCCCCAATAAATGTTTTAAATGTCTATTTAACAAGTCTTCTATTGCATCAGGTATCAATGAGACATTGTATGTTGGAGAACATAATCCATCTCTAAAATCATTTCTAATATGCCTTTAAGTCTAACTGCATCTTTAATCTTTTCTTTTGTACCCTCTTGTGTAATGTTTCTAGAGTTGTATTCTTTATTTACATCTGAAGTATTGAATTCCTTTTTATTTCCATTATTTTCTCTTTACCCTCCTGATTTTTATCTATCTGTGATTTGTTCTGCTCTTTTGTTACTTTGTTCTTTCCTTTCTTTTATTCAACTCTTTCCTGCTTTCTCATCTTTCCCTAGCCTTTGTAGGTACTTCTTATTTATTGTCCTTCCTTGTTATAGGTTTTCAAATCCTTTTTGATGTTTTCTCCTTTTTATTTTCCTATAATTCTCACTCCCTTACCTCCCCCTTACCTTTCTGATTTTGTTTATTATCTATGTCTTCCTCTTTATCCATGAGGTATCGTTCCTCCACCATTTTTTGTCCAATATATACTTTTTCCCCTTTTTCTCTTATCCCCTTTTGTCTATAGTCGTCAGGTGGTCATTTCCTTCCTCCATATGCTTTGCTTTCCTTTCCTTTCCTTACTTGTTTTTTTCTTTGAAATCCCAAAGCTATTTCACTTGTTGAATGTAACACCTCAAGTTCCAGTGTTCCTTCCCCCTCTTTTCCCATTTCCCACTCTTTTCCCCTTAATCTCTGTGCTTGATCTACTCCTTTTTCCCATAACTGGGGATTACTTGTTCTTAATTCCTCTAGTATACTGTTACTGTTGTCCTACCTTTCCAGTAGCATTACTAACTCTGCTTCAGATCCTGTAACTCCCTCAAATTCAGAGCTTGTTAAAGTTGACCTGTTCATCAGAGGTGTCGATGAAGTCCTGGGGGATGAGATCTCCAGTACACGCTTTGCTCTCTTCCACCTAGATTCAAAAGATTTGTTTCCCCTGTATATTTTTATTCTTTCTTCAACAGCTTTCTCAATTCCAAGTTCTTCATTCTTATTTTGTTCAAGTAGCTTATCCACTTGTTTTTATTCTCAATACATAATCCCTTTTAAAATGAAAGATCTTGTTTTATCATCATTAATTGTTCATAGATCATTGTGTTTGCAAGTAGTGGAGTTCTAAGTGTGATAACTCATTCCTTGTTACATTTTCTAATGATGGCAAACTATATTCAATGGGACTCATTACTTGTGTTCTGGATTGTATACTCCCTTCCTGTTGACCCACTCTGTACAGTATAATTGTCCTCTATCTATTTATTTCACTCTTTTCCATGGAGTCATATTTTAACATAGGTGAAGAACATAAGTCCTTCATTTCTTGTTTGATTTTTTTTTATTTCCTTAATTTTTTGTTCAATTCTGTTTGTCAAAATCATTTCCTTTATTCTCTCTACCATTTTAGATACTACCTTATTTATTAATTCTTGTACATCCTCTTTTCTAAAGGGGGTAGCTTTTCCAATTCCAGTCTCAGAGCTTTCATTTCCATCTTCACTTATCTCTACTATTTTCTCATCATGTTCTTTTTTTTTTTTTCAAAAAAACTCCCAAATGAGTGATTGGGTCAGTTTTGGTTTAGTAGTTATTTTATTAGCTGAGTTATTAGGTTCAAATGCACTGAGACTTGAGAAATTCCCTTTTCTACCCTCTTTGTAGGGGTTTGTAATAACCAGTTAAAGTCACTTTTCACATCCTTGTTGACAACTTCTTTCGCATGCAAGTCTGTAACCTCATTCTCTTTCTTTACATCCACCCTAATAGTTCTTCCTTAGTTCTAATTAAATTATTCATTCTTTGCCTTCTTCTAGTCCCTTTTAGTTCTTTTCTATTTTTATCTGTAAATATCCATATCAATACTGTACCCTTATCCATTTCTTCAACTCCTATATTCATTTTTCTTCCTCTTGTCTCGACTGGCATGTTTACAAACTATTTCACTAATTTCAGACTCCTCTTCATTGAGGAGACAGCCGTAACAGAGGGAGAAAATCAACGGGTGAAGAATATCAACAAAAGCACTAAATAATTTATCAATATAATGTAAATTGTACAAAATATAATATACAGTCTGATGAAAGTCCTGTGAAATTTCCTGAGTCTCTCTTTGTTCTTTCAGATGCTTTATTTTTTCAGGAAAAATGTAATCCCCAGGAGAAGGTACAATCTCTTCCCCTCTCCTGTTCTTCAAGTCAATCCAGTCCTATCCAATTAATTTTTCCCTCTTCCAAGGTACCTGTAGTCTGATGCCTTAGTCCTCTTGGTTCTCCAGGCAACAAGGTTCAAGAGTATTTCTTTAGAGGTTTTCAGTTCTATTTCTAATTCTGTTTCAAAGCTCTGATTTTTCTCTCTCCCCTCTCCACCCTTCTTCCTTCTTGGTTTGATATTCTTTTTCTCCACTAAAACAACACAAACAAAGAAGGCTAATAACAAAATAGCAAAAAAGAGCCTAGTATAATCACTGTTGCAGAACACTACAATTGTAAACTATCCTTAGCTCACAATCCCACTATCCAGCTATCCATACAGTAATTAGACTAAAAGTGGATTGAAGACAGGCTATAGTAGGCCAAATAAAATTGAGGCAGTATTTCTGTATACTTCTGTATATTTTCCCACCCCCTTACATCTAAAAAATGGAAAAACTGCTTGCAATAAAATAAAAATAAAGATTACTTTGATTTTGATTTTATTTTGACTTACAGTACTTTTCAGAAATATGTGTTTACTTGCAGTCCCCCACAGGGAAGTGTCCCTTGTCGTCTCCTTAATTTGATAAATTTTACCTTCATGTAAACCAGTCTGCATCTGTTTCCCACATTAATCATAAAGGTATTATAAAAATATTCTTGCACATACCATGCTCAATTATATGCCTTCTGTATCCATGCTATACCCAAATTAAAGGCAAGGTGAGTATGAGCTATGCTATTTTTATTTTTCAAGTTTTCTAGTAAAAAAATAGCAGCATCCAGTCACCGCAAGCTATGCAGCTCCTCTTCTTCCTCACTTGATCTGTTCTGACTTGAATCTGGCTTGAATCCTAGCACATGCATCTTATATGCACTAAGATCATGTGGTTAATAGTAACCAGCCAGTTCGCTGTAAACTAACCCCCCTTTCTATTCCAAAAAAAAATCACTTTTGAGCACTTTACACTTTTAAAACTATTTCATGAAATCTTCTCTTCACCCACTTCCCCCTTATTTCTTCAAGACTGCAATAACAGTGACCAGGAATTGACCACGAGGAAAAAAAAACACACTCATCCCCTCTCCCCAAACTTTTCACTGCCTTACCCCCAAGAGCAGGTAAGTTTTGTGATATTCTCCTGTATTGGCCACTATTAATTTGTGCCTTAATGCTTTTACTCTGGATATAATTATAGAATTAAGCAAATGAGCATGTAATCTAGCATGATCCCCAAAGAAGCAAATACAGCACATAAACAATGATTAACTCTAACAGCTAAACTATATATAACATTCAGCATTGTGCTGTTTTTTTAAACCACTGAATATGTATTTAAAATGAACAAAGCACAAGAGTATAAAAGACACAGGGAGTTGTAGAGATTCCAGAGATTACAGGAGGTTTCTGTCTAGGCCCTTAAACCCCCACAGGCTTTACTGGCATCAACTCTTCACTCTGGCAGCTCACCCAGCTGCTGGTTGACTCTGCCAGCTCAGAGAGCAGCCCAAAGACCCAGCTAACACTCTCCTTATCCTTCTCACTTGTGGAAAGACATCCAAGTTGTTCCAAAAAGAATGACAAAATGTGTCCCTTTTAGAAAGGCAATGATGGCATACATGCTCTAAAGTTTAAAAATGTGTTTTGCCAAATCCTGCTGCAAACACTTCTCCTGAGTGAGCCAGCGACTGTGTCTTGCCATCAACTGTCCTGTGTGGTAGCAGATTTGGATTACATTTACATAATAATAAATGACTGCAATTTTGAAAGCCATGAGATTGAATTTATTAAGGAAACCCAATAATTCCAATCTCCATCTGGTGATAGCTTCTTATGAAGTGCAGATTCACAGAATTTCAGATAAATCCACCCTGAATTTCACCTTCCCAACATTGTAAAGTGGGCACAAGTCTAAGGAATTAATTTTATGAAAATCCTCTTGGATTACACAATCAAAAATTCTCACAAGTGCCTTATTCAAGGAAATATTATATTTTGTTTTCTCTTAAGATTTCATTATAAAATTGTTTTCAAGACCCAATTTAGCAAGAGTATTGTTTAATTTGAAAAGCCAGTGGTTATCAGGGTTAAAGTTCAGGAAATCTTTCCAACAATTATAGGGTAAATCGTATCAGACAGTGATACTGTTCTATGCCACCAAACAATAGCTTTTTAAGTATGCTTGTTCTCATATCAAGAGAACCAGTCTCAACCATAGTCACAGCACTTGAGGTAATTTTAGAGCATCCCAAGTCAATGCTATAAAAGGTGTTTTGAATGACATCAAGATCAATAATGAGTTTATTTCCATAGAACCCCCACTTTTCTACCCGTGCATATCTGTGAGGAGACTTTGGCTTCAAAACACCTTTTAAAGCAATACATAAGTTACTAAAATATGTATTTGCAAAATGGCTGATTGCCAAAGAAGGCTTTATAGCAGTCTCTTTAACCTTTTCAATGATGTGTAGGCCAGATGAGGTTCTTTTCAAACCATACTCCTAGATAACAAAAAGTGGACACCTCTTCAAAAGCATAGTTATTAATCACCCATGGCAGGGTACTAATTTTTCCCCTCAAGAAACATGATTTGTTTTTTTACCGTATTTAATGCAAATCTTCTAATAGTCCTATTAAGACCCAGTGGAGTTTGAGAAAGTACCAGTGCATCATCTGCATACAGTAATATCTGTACTGGAAAGTTGTCTATACAGTATGTTGGGTGAAAGTATCTAACATTGTGGGGGTATGTGTGATTTTGTATTTTCTTGAAACTTGGCTTCCCAGCCAAATGCCCTTTGGGGTAACCCTTTCCTCAGTGTTTGTGCACAGAGGTTCTTTAACTTATTTAAGTCTATCACAAGGTTATCGATATATAAATGAAAAAGTATAGATGCAAGATGACAACCTTGCTTAACACCAAGATTTACATCAAAGGCATCAGACATATTACCATCTTTACCTATATGGACACAAGCTTGAGTATTATGATGGAGCATTTAAAGAATGTTCCAAAGAGTTTTATTTAAGTTTAAATGTTCCAGATTATAATATGGCTATCAAAAAATCCAGTAATCTGATTGGCTGAGGAGCTCGGAAACCCAGTGCTGATATCCCAAGATGACAGCACTGGATGAAGGTCCAGTAGCTTCTTCACAAAAAAAATCAGTAGTACCAGCCATTCCTGACTGCCATCACAAATGTGGCTGTCACCTTTACTCACTAAAAACCTTCAACTGGGCCTCTAAAATAAAACCGTCTTAAATGTATAAACATAAGAATTAAATGTTATTTGCCTCTTAATACTCTCGTTACACACACATACATAACTTTAAAATGAAGTACTTCAGTACTTAGAATTGTAATGTTTCTTTGCTGACCATAAAAATCCTCCTGTCCTAAGCTGCTTTCTGGGGAAATCTGTGTTGTTTAAGCTGTCATATAGAGAATAATGGATAGGCAAGTGTGTGTTTGAATATTTTTTCACACTTGAGGTGTGTGATGACCCATAAATCTTGAGAGAGAAGCTCGAGAGGTTTCTGCAGTTGTTACACACCGAGGGTGTGAAAATAATATTCACAGGCACACACTTGCCTGTCTTATATTTTTTATAATTGCTGGAGTCTAAACCAGAATTTTTGTTGTAGGAAAAAAATACTGGGTTTTGTGCAGAACTTGTTTTATTTTTAATTCAAGTAACAGAGTATACATTTTTCAAGTAATTTTGCTATAGTTTTTGCACGTTTGAACTTTGAGGAACAGTACCATGTTTTGCACCTAAAAGGAAGTGTTGCCGTGTCAACAAAGATCTTTCAGTTGTCGTGGTGACCTAAGGAAGAGGAAAAACTGTAAGGGAGCTGAAACTGGTGGCATAGTGTTTTCAGATCAACAAAATAAAGAAAACTGAGGACTTTGTAAGTGTTTTTTTTAAGACTGGTAAGTAGAAGGGCTTTGCAGTGGGAAGTGTTCAGCTTACCACTGAGCTGTCTCAAGCACAGGCTACCACTCGAGAAATGTAACAGTGACTGTGAAGTTTTGAAATGCCGTAATAACTCAATTTTGGGTTGCTACGGTGTTCTTACTGTGCCTGAATTTAGGTTGTTAAAGGGGGTCACCAGTAATTATAGATTAAACAAAAGCCCTGGTTCCATCTAAGGCCTTCTGTTGTGTGCTAGTGGGAGTAAACATTCTGCCAGCAGAACTGAGCAGAGTTCTGAATTCTTGCATTCTATCTGTAGTAAACATTCCATCTCTTGAATGTTGGCAAGACAGAAAATAAACAAGACAGAGAAAACAGAGAGTATATTATAAAGAAGAAGAAGAAGAAAGAAAGGTGAAGGAATGGGTAACAGTGGGTGGGTTGGGGGAAACTAGAGGATTTAAGAGCTAATTAAAAATACATGAATTTTGCTGAACACAATATTTAAACCTGAGATGGCACGTTAGTGCAGGGATGTGTTGGGGCTATTTTAAAGTCATAAAAATATTTCTTTTTGATTTTGTGCATTTCTTCACCCCCTCACACACAAAACATCTTGGACCCATTTACAATCACAGTAAGACATTCCAGGGTGTACATTGTAGTGGGGTAACTGCACTTCTTGGGTGATTGAAGTGAATGCCTCATGCCACACCTGAAGTGTACCACTATCTAACCGCAACACATACCCTGTCATACCTTATTGCTTAGTTGTGTTTTTCCTTTTTCTTATGACATTCTTCACTCCTGTTAAAAAAAAAGGAAACACAGAAAATAATCATATGGATGCCTCTGCCTCAGCATGATTGATCTCTATAGAGACACTAAATGGGACTGTCATTATTAATGTGTTCAATTTTGCAAAGTGAAAAATGAGATAAAAGCAGGAGTATAACAAATGTTGCTAAGCTCAAAGCAATAAAATCATCTACAAAAAGTCACTGTAAGCAATTTGGAGGGATGCAATAAAGCTCTTTAAGGGACTGTTTTATCTCTATTTTATGTCTAAATTACTCATAATAAAATGAATAACTTCTGATTTGCTTCTTATATCTATTGCTTAATCATTAAAGTCTTATTGTATTTTTTATAGCCATATTATAATTGCAATAAGGCCTCCAGGGTGTGTGTCATCCCTGAATAACATCACACCTAGAGTGGTGGAAGCACTCAGCCTGTGGCCTTCTGCTTTGACCCTCCCTAGGTGTGACATTATTCAATGATGACACACATTCTGTTGTGCCTTATTGGCTTAAATGTTCCATAGGACAGGTCTTCTCACAGAATCAAAAGCTGTTTTGATATCAATAAAGGCAGCATACAATCTTTTTTAATTATAACATATTTTTCTATTAGGTACTGAAGCATGAAAATTAAATCTACTGTACTCATATTTTCCTAAAGCCTTTTGATTAATGGAAATAATATTGCAGTCTCCTACCCACCATTGTACATGGTCAAATATGAGTCAAGATAAAATCTTTAACACAACCGAAGCAAAGTGATAGGTCAATAGTTTACAACATATATTTTGGAACCCATTTTGTATAATAGGTACAATAAGGCAATTTCCATGAGTCATGTATTGATCTAGACTTAAGTATCAAATTGAAGATAGGGATCAACAATTCTGTCCATCAAACAATGTCAGCATGAAAACATTCAGCAGGCAATCCAGCCATTCCAGGAGCCTTGTTTTCCTCTTAGATTGTATAGCGTTTGTTACTTCAGCAAGACTAAAATCTATCCAAATGGAATAGTTGGTGGAGTCTTGTGATCTTTTAGTATGGCCAATTTCATAATTTGATAACTGTGATTCTGCCAGATCTTCTCTATAGAAGATTTTGTTTAAATAATGGACCCACTCAATCAGGTTGATAATGGCTTCAATACTATTCCTTAGATTTTCAGTTCCTAAGGCAAGTAAGAGCCAAAAAAGTTTGTTATTTTTGTTATTAATCGATTCTTGGATCATGGACCATAGTGTATAATCATAAGCATGTTTTTCTTTTTGTTTTGTTTTGTTTTTAGCTTCTGTTTATATTCCTCTCTTAGATTATAAAGAGCTAGCCTAGCCTCAAAATTATTGAGTTTTTATATCTCCTACCTTGGAGGTTCAGAGCCTTTTTTAGAATAAGATATCCTTTATTAAACCAAGTGGCTCTTGTTTTAGAGTTATCAAATTTTAGACTGTAGGATACCCTGTGTCTTTTGAGATTTAAAGAATCTATAATTTTGACTCTGATAAGGTCATACATAGCAAAGGCCAGAGAGGAAAATAATTAAATTCAGAGTTACAGGATTTGTGGATACACTCAGCCTTTAAACTCAACAAGGTTTCTGTATTCAGGAGATCTTTAATTTGGTTATGTAAAAAAAAGGGTCTACTAAATTACTTGCCTATTAATAATTGCCATGTTTTGATCTGCATCTGATCTAGCCACAAAATTGCCCCTGTTTCAAGTGAATTTTAGGAAAGAATAGTTTTCAAGGAAGGTGATCACTATCCCAGATTGCTATTATCGCAAAACTTTTTCTCAAATACAAGAAAATATTTGAATAATAGAGTAATCAATAATACTGCCCCCCATGTTTAGTGTGAAATGTAAAATTATCCTATCTCCAGAAAATCGGCTATTCAAAATCCAAAGATTGTTAGACTTCAATATGTGAAGAAGCAATTTTCTGTATGAGTTAATTTTAGTATCATTCAATATTCTAAGTGGAAGCTAAAGTGCATCATCAATGCTCCAGACACTACATGGATCTTCAGTGTCAGTATGGGCATTGAAATCACTTCCTACAACTTGGGGAGACCCAGATAGCACATTAAAAGATAAGACACTGCGTCATCCAATTCAGAAACAATTTTTGCATAGTTTAAGTTTCTGGATTTGGGCAGAATATACACATTACCAAGAATACGGAAAGGACAGGGGTCTTTACAAAACAAAATAAAAAGGAAACATTTACTGTTGGTAAGAAACAACTGTTTTCTGTGGAGTCCAATATTTGAGGGGACATACGTTGCAAGTCCCCCACTGGCTTTACCATACATAGAGTGATTTATGGCACCTAACATCCAGCACTGGTAACCTTCTATATATCCTGTGCTTTATTGATGTATCCAAGTTTCTTGTAGTATAACAATATTAAAAGTTTCAATAAAGCTGAGTGCATCAGCTTCTCTGAATTTTCCTTCTAACCCTGACATATTCCAAACTGGAATAGCTTACTCAGTTGACTGTGAATCAGCCAATGTACTGCTCAGGAGTAGAGGAGGAGAGTGGAGGGGAATATTTGCATCATAGTAAGACATCAGATTGTAAGACATTGGGCCCCATTTTCAATTTGACTAGAATGACACAAGGGACTTGCATCAAAAGAGTTTGACTCAAGTATTGACATGAGTTACAACTTACATCAAGCCATGATTTTGTAAAGCAGCCTGTGCCTGACCTAGACATGGCTGTGCCAAAGCACCCCTCTGCCAGTGTTGCATAAAGTAACCCAGTGCATCAGGTCACAGGGGCTTGCACCACGGTGTGGCTGCCATATTCCCTTTAATTGGATTTTCAAAGCCCTGCCATGGATGAAGGAGGGGTCACTGCTTAGACCAGCCAACAAGTGTTTGGCTACACCTGTGGGTGCTGTAGAACAGGGGAAGTAGGGGCCTAATGGGGCATGAGAGAAGACAGTGGGGGTATAGTGGCCAGCTGGGCAGTAGTGGCAGTGATGTGGCACCCAGCAAGTGGTGCCATTGCTGTGTTGTGAAATGCTCATTTTAATTGTACATATAGCCCATGCATTATTCTGAGTCCCTGGTAGTTAGTGCCACCCTCCCCAATGTATAGTGATCATCCCTGGTAGTGTACTGCCCCAATCCTCAATCACTTCTGAGTGTAATGAGCAATGTGCCCTGGACCGATAGTGCCTCCTGATTCCCGATGTCACCCACAAGCAAAGCAGTATCTGTGCCTGGTGATCTGGTGGCTCACACCACCCACCCCACCCTGATGAGCGGTGGTCAACCTCCTACTCCCTCATCCTTGACATGCTTCTGTGACTGGCACATCCCTCTGCATATTACCATGGCCAGCCACAGAATGTGATAGCATGAACCATGAACTAAACACTGTATGCTATACAGTGTAAAGTACACGCTATGTGCATTCTATTGCTGGCCATGTTGATATGCAGAGGGATGTGACAGTCACAGAGGCATGTCAGGGATGGGGAGAGGGGTGGTTAACCACTGTCTGTTAGGATGGGGAGAGAGGGGGGCCACTAGACCACCAGGTAATACAATGGCATGTGTGTGTGGTCACATCATGGGCATGGGGGGGAGGACTGGGACCAGGGTGTCTTTTTCTATGCACGGCAAGGATGAACAGGGCTTGATGGTGGTTGGGGACACTATACCACCACTGCACTGTGGATATATCAGGGATTGACAGGGTTGTCATTAGCCTGCCATGGCAGGGAGTACACAGTGATGGCACATGGGTGCCCAGACTGCACTGGGACACTACTCACAGTGGCAACCCATCCCGCACCACAGCCTTGTGATGACTGCCCCATTTGTGCCCCAGTTCCAGGCTTGGTGCTCCTTGGGGCACCAAGGCTTCCACCTGCACACTTGTCCACAGATGCATCATGCACTTGCACCACAGTCTCTGACTGTGCCAATCTTCTGATGCAGGCCACACATTGCAACTATTCCTGAAGGTTTGGGGCAAGTCACAACCCTCTGGAATAGTAAGTTTTGGATTTGCCACTGCTGCGTGAACTCAGCCCCCTTCTTTGCACTGGTTGTGTCCCATGCAGGTGGCTTCTAGTATCGGTTCAATTGTATCTATTTTGAATATCACAAGAATTGACTTCAAAGAGGTCTGCTGAGTTAGTTTCATCTATTTGTACAAATTGATCAGGATCCTTTCAGTAACTTTTTCTTCTTCCAGAATATTACTGTTATTGATCCTGGCATCCTTTTGTAACCTTCTGCTAATGAATCTTATGTTTATCTTGCCACAGTATATTACCTATGGGATGAAGTGTATGCACCTTTTCAACAGGATGCATACATTTAATTATCCTATTTTGTTGCATCAGAAGAGATGTTCCCAATTTTACATACTTCTTCTTTTCTGAAGTGACCTGATTCCTGTGACCCATTTCAGAATTATTCCCTTTTTACCCAACGATTAGAGTTTTTGTTGGTGGCACAAGGAATAGATGGATAAACAGATTATCTTAGCTTATTAAAATATTGTGCAACCCATAACACGTTTCTCCTTGTCTCTTTATTTTGGGTGAGTATACAGACACATGCTTTACTCTTTCCAACCTTGTAATGGTAATTTGACTTAATATCAGACCAGTTAAATATGTTACCCAAAACTTCTTTACACAAATTGTAAGCTTGAATTATTATGTAGTATTATTTTCAAAACTCGGTTTTGGTAATCCTTTTAGAAATAATGTCAGAAGGTAGAAGCCAGATTCTGTGAGTCGCTCATTAACTTCTGCTTCCAAATCTTGTGCAGTTATGATATTTTTCTTCATTATTTGAATTTTATAAGAGTTAATCTGTGACTTATCTCCACATAAAATACATTTTTGTTCCCATCTTCTATAGCCTATATTAATCTACTATTTTGTTTTGACATAGGTATGTTTCCCTCTCTCCCTGGCATTGAAAGTTCACATGAGCATGCAATATAGTCTTGCCTACTTTCCAAATCAGTTTTTGTTTTAGTCTGTTGCTTATTTGTACATAAATCAAGCCATTTTACAAGGTTAGCACCTGAACGGTTCTCGACTGGATTCTTTTTAATGTAGCAATTTATTTTAATTCATTGTTTCCAATTTTTTCTGTTATAGTTCTTGTTAGTTCCTTATATGTTTTATGATAAGTTTTCTTCCTGAATAAGTTGAGTATTAACTATTTTTAGCAGATGAATGATTAAGTACGCTAGAGGGTACTTCTGTGTTTTCCGTTCCAAATGTGCACTGCTCAGCAAAGTAATTATTCTCATTGTGAGCTGCTTATTACCAATTTTTTTATATCTTGCAGACCTAACAAAATGCTTGATATAGTTTCATGATCTAGAGATACTTCATTATCCACTTTTTCTTAACCTTTTGAGGGTAGAAGTTAAATCTGGTTAATGTATTGCAATGTGTTTTGAAATTTCATTCAAACTTTGTCATTTTTAAATATTTTTACACTAAATGTTCAACATGGCCTTTTGGGGATCCCACCTTATGATCAAAGTAAGTAAACTGTTTCAAATCTGGCCTGAAAGGTGATTTTTCAGTCATTCCATGAAATCACCATTGGGCAGGATTTGAACATTTTCACTTTCCGGGTTCTTGACATCTGGTCATTAAAAATACAAAATCACACATGTCCACACAATGCAAAGCATCATGGGCTACATATAGAAGACTATGCTTAAAATGTGTGGTCAAAATATTAAAAACAGCATAGCTATAAATGTATGTTGAAATTTTTACATGCTTGCTCATAACTTTGGTAATTTTCAATATTTTGACTCAGACTTTCAATATAGCCATTTCTTCACACCACATCATAAACATGACTGGCATAATTTTTCAATTCCTAGTTGATATGGTTAATCACACTGTGGTGTGAAATGGCATATTGACCAATGTTCTTAAATGCCACATATCATTTTTATAAGGGGGAGTCATAAAATTACTATGCAAAAAATTGGGTGTTAAAATAAAAAAAAATATTAAAACACATACATGTAGTGCTATCCTTTACCCCAGCAAGTGGTACACTGTGATTCCATGTCATGAGCTGAGTTCGGGATGAGCTCAAAGAGCCAGCTGGATGGGCCAAGGCTGGGGTGATGGTGCTGTCATATGGCACCACACCTCAACCTGAGAAGGAAAGATTAGCTAGAAAGAGCGGTGCACAACTATGTCTCCCTAAAAGTACTGCTGTTGCAATAAGTACTAGGAAATTTCAAAGAAACAGTGCTACACACTAAGACTGTGATGAATTCAGTTATGTATTTCTAAATAAACATAGTGGTCACAGATTGGAAAGTAATGCTGGGCCACACTGCCCTTTTGTATACCTTGTGATAAGGCTTTGTCAGCGGGCAAAGCCAGTGGGTACAATGCAACATTTAACACAGTGCACTGTGATTGTACAATCCATTCAAGTGAATAAATGTACTCATTTATGTTGACTGTACTGATGTACATTGCATAACAACACACACTGTGCAAATATGCATACATTTAAATCACTTAAAAATTGTTGTACAAACATATGCAAAAGATAACTATTTGCCAACAGTTGCATAGGTATGTTTTTTAAATATTATTTTTTTTTAATTCATAGTTTGACTGCATACAATACTTTAATGATGTTTCTGACTCATTGCTGAATGTTGCCTCTGTGAAGCACCTCCTTTATAAATAAATAACACAATTTCCTGGAAAGGAAAGGTACAAAGTTGGCAGCATAGGTCCAAGTACCACTAGATCATAATGGAATGCATATTTTAATGGCACTGGGGGATTGGAACAGTGATTGGCTAGGGAGGCAACCACTAAACAACCAGGGTATATTTTGCTTGAATATGAGGCCAGCAATCAGTGAGGGAGGGACCATGGGACCACCAGAAGAGCATTTTCTCACCAATGGGACAGTGATCTGTGAATGGGGAAGGGGGAGGGACCATTAGACTACCAGTGAAAATTATTTTACACATAACGGGATGATGATCAAGGACTGGTGAGGGGGTGGGACCATTGAACTACCAGGGGAAATTCCTTTTATTATATGGGAATGGAAATCAGAGACTGGGAAGGGACCACTAGACTACCAGGGAAAATTATTTTACACATAACAGGATGGTAAATAGGACTGCAGATGGGGTAGGACCCCATCTCTTAGAATTTATTTTTGCCAATTGCAGAAAAGAATACTTTTCAGCTGTTCTTTTAGCAATTTAGGAAAAGAAAATCCTTTTTCACAAATTGTGAAAAGGGATCCTGTTTCACGATTCCTTTTTGCAATTTTCAAAAATGGATTTCCGCATGTTAAAAAACACAATTGTAAGTAACGTATGGAAGAACTAACCCCAGAATCAGATTCTACGGGTCCCAATTAAATAATGCAAAACCCTGCATTTTTTTAGTCATTTAATATTGTTGTCACTGCTAACAGAAAACAAGATGGCTGTAGCATGAAAAAAGATTTCCCATTTGCAGCATAGGATGACCCATTTGTGAAAAAGGATTACCCGTTTGAGACACAGGATCCTTTTTTGAAGTTCACATCCAACTTTTCCCATTGAAAATAATGGTAAATTTTAAAATGAAAACATTTTTTAATGGATTAATATGTTTTCACCAACTCTTCAAAAGGTACATCTGTGACCCAAGACCTTTCTACCCTTAAAATTTCAGACCAAAATTCTATACAATTTTTGTGCAGCAGCATGACTAAAAATTTTACAAAAAAATTGTAATTTTTACATTTGTGACACTTCATATCTCCACAGCCACAGATCCAACTGGAACAAAGCTTACTACATCAAGAGATCATTGGTACCTGATGGTGCATGCAAAATTTCCTACAGATCAGTTGAACGTTTGCAAAAGTATTAAAGTGCAACATTTTGAGTTTAACATAGAAGTGGTCATTGAACCCTAACTATAGGTGCATGACAGTGCCTTTTAAGATATATATATATATATATATATATATATATATATATATATATACACACACACACACACACACACACAGTGAAGCCCATCAGGATGAAGCACACTGTCACATATTTACTGCATGACAAAGGGAATTAACTCCCACTGAAATTGCATTGCTTGCTGTGTAATCTACTGCAGAATTCTGCAGTGTTGTGCTTCATCCTGGTGGGCTTACATGAAACATAGACTTTGATGGCAGATAAGGACCGCTGGGACATCTACTCTGGCTATATTCCTACCTAGTGGATATGTTGCAGATCCTAGTTAACCAATAGCCTACTTCTTCCTACCCCCACCAGAATTGCCTTATGTCTGTCCCATATATTCTTGAATTCCTCCACTGTTTTTGATCCCATGACCTGCTCAAGAAGGTAATTCCATGAGTCCACCATTCTCTCTGTGAAAAATACTTCCCACATTTCCCTGTGCTGTCCCCCTATCTTCAAATTGTGTCCCCTTGTTCTTGCACATCTCTTTTCTGAAAGATACTACCTCTTGGATTTGTTGATTCCCTGAGGTACTTGAAAGTTTCAATCATGCTGCTCTCCTTCCTTTCCTCAAGGGTATACATATTAAGCTCCTTTAGTCTCTCTTCATATGGCTTCTGTTGCAGACCTTGCACCATTTTAATTGACCTCCTCTGGACTGCCTCCATCCTGTCTATGTCTTTATGGCTTCACTGTAAATATTGCAAAACACGTTGTTAATGCATCAGTTAGGGTTCCACCATCAAAAGTAGGGAAATGTGGCATTAATGTTTCCAACCCTAACACCCGACCCCCAGCCTGGACACACCAAGAGGCATCAGGGGGACTGCATTGCGGTTGTCAGCACTAACACTCATCTCATTATCCTGTTCTGCACCCACTCAACTTATTTTCTAAAGGAATGCAGTGAGTGTTAGGGCTAATGGCCCCAATGCCTCACCCCTGATCCCTCTTGGTGTGTCATGGGTGGGGGTGGGGTGTTAGGGTTGGAAACCCTAACACCACATTTACCCACTTTTGATGGTGGAACCCTAACCAATCAATATATTTCCTTACTATTTTTTTCAATTATTTGTTTATTCATTTTAGTTTCCCATTTTTGCCCACCCTCACTTCCTTGGCATGAGTATGTGTGTATGGAGGAATGCACACATCATGCGCTGCGCGATGACCTACCCTACCGGTCACCCATATCTGCCTGTGCCACCACTGGACCTCCACCCAGAAGTGACAGGACTGCAGACAGGTGATCCCCTCCCCAGGAGAGGAGAGCCACTGTTAGGCAGCTCAGTCTTGCTCCCCCTCCCCCAATGTTGGCTCCCTGGTGACCCGAGGTTGCTGAATCTGGGTTGCTGGTGTAGCACTAGGTAAGGTGTCCAGTGCCTCAGCCATCAGCACCACTGGGCCAGCTATTTTCTTACTTTTTGAGATAGTATAATCATCTCCTAATTGGGTTGTGGGAGTGTAGGGCCCTTCCTCCATAGATGCATACATGCACTTTGAGGCTGTGTGCTTCCATTTATAGCACCATGGCCATGTTATTACCCCACCTGATGTACCAGTGCAGAAAATATTCAAATCCCCACCAAAACATTATTCTGCCCAACTGCAATGCCATTTCTGTGCTGCAGGTGTGAAAATACATTTCAGTCAGGATTTAGAAAATGGCAGTTGTGACATACATTGGAGGTGTAATAAGAGGTCTATGTTCAAAATCTGGGGTCAAAATGCCTTAAATTTACAAAGTTAAGAATGTGCATAGCGAAATTGTAACAAATGGTCTTAACTCGGCCATTTTTTTAAATGCTGACACAAATTTTCAACATGGTCTTTTAGGGACCCCACCTCATGAACAATAATATGACTGTCATTACTGCAGGCCTATGGCACTTTCTTAAGGTAGAAATAATGGGCAGACTGGATGGGCCTTGTGGTCCTTTTCTGCCATCAACTTCTATGTTTCTATGTTACTATCATGTAAATCCTGCCCAAAAGGTGAATTCACCAAGTGACTGTGAAATTACCTTTTGGGCAGGAGTTGTGAAATGACAGTGATATCGTTCCTGAGGTGGGCTCTCCAAAAGACCATGTTGGAAATCTGGGGACAAAATCTAAAAAAAAACAGCTGAGTTATACATAAAAGTTGAAATCCCCATTGAAATACACTGAAGTGAATTTACCTACATTTCTCAAATTGCAGTCATTGGTTCCAGCAGCATAACATGTCTTTGATTGGGAGAGTGGATCTCAAACCTTGGGCCTCTTCAAGTGAGTGAAGGTGTGTGGGGGTGTCAAGATGGTGTAAGGAGGTGGGTGCACAGTAAGTGATTGGGTGGGGGTACAGGAGTGATTGGTGATTGACCATTTTTTTACAGGCTTAAAAACAAACATTGAGGGATGGTTTTCTTATTTTCTGCTAGAAACAGAGATGGGAGGGTGGGAGATGCCACTAACCACCAATGAATTAAAAAAACAGCATCAGAGGGCTGGGGGTACCACTAGACACTAGAGACAAAGGGCCATCTTGGCAGAGTTCCACAAATAAAAAAATACAATAAAAAAATATATATAAAAAAAGCATAACAAAATTAAACAGATGACATGAAATAAAAAACATGTGGGAGTTGAGGTTAAGGGTTACCACTACAGACTAGGGCCCAGATATTCAAAAGGGTTGTGCATGGCACAACAGTGTGCACTATATGCAACCCATTGATGCTCCCCAGTGTGATATTTAAATGAGGATTGTGCCTGGCACAATTCCTGATGTGCTGGAGCACATCAGTAATGTATGGCACAGGTAGGGGGCATGCCCATGCATAATCCAGACACCCCAACACATTCAGCCCGACATGTGCCGAATCCATGCATGCTAATCCCCACTTCGGGCCCCACACAGGTGAGCTCCCAAAAAGGAATAATGGCTGGCCACCTATAGGTGAGCTGCCATATTGCAGGGCACAACATGGCAGCTGCCACCTGTGGGTGGCTACCCATGCTCCAGCTGCACCTCCCGGTGGTGCCCCCATGCCCGATCATGGGCATCTGTTTAAAATGATAACATCCTATCTCCCTGGTGGTCCAGTGGACTGCTGTTAGCCCGATCGCAGGCATTTGTAATAAGAAAATAATGACCTATCTCCCTGGTGGTCCAGTGGACCACTGTCAGCCCGATCATGGGCATTTGTATTATTAAAGTAAGTCCAATATCCCTGGTGATCCAGTGGTACCCCCCCTTCCAAACCCACCCACTGAGCCCCATCACCCCGCTCCGCCCCTGGTCAGTGGTGGGCAGCAGAACCCCACCCACCTGTTGCCCCGCCACCTGCCAACTGACACTGTAGGTAGGGCTGTATGCCCATAGGTCCACAGCATGAGTCAAAGGGAGTGCAGCCCGTACCATACTACACATTCCAGATATGTGAATTGATCCATTCACATGTCTGAAATGTGAAGTACAGTATGGTTGCACACCCATTGGCTCACACTGTGAACCACTGGGCGACTGCCTCCTTAAGGTGTCAGTCAGTAAGTGGCAGGGTGACAAGTGGTGGTGCTGCCACCCATTGCTGGACCGGGAGAGTGGGGCGGTGGGCCCAGTAGGTGGGTGGGTGGGGAGGGGGGTACCGTGGACCACTAGGAATATTGGACTTAATTTAATAATACAATGCCCATGATTGGGCTGCGAGCAGTCCACTGGACCACCAGGGTTATAGGACTTTGTTTTTATACTTAAGCCTGCAATCAGGCTGACAGTAGTCCACTGGACCACCAGGGATATAGGACTTTGTTTTTGTATACTTAAGCCTGCGATCAGGCTGACAGTGGTCCACTGGACCACTAGGGATATAGGACATGATTTATTATATACTTAAGCCTGTGATTGGGTGTGTAGTGGTCCACTGGACCACCAGGGATATGGGACATTTTTAACTCTCTGTATGCCCGTGATTGGGCAGAGGGGTGCATTGCCTTGCTGTGCAGGGGGCGTCAGTCCCTGACGGCTGCTGCCTGGCCGGGTGACAGGTGTAAGTCACACCGGGATTGGTGCATCTGCATGCAAATGGAGCCATAATGACTGTAAATGGCCCCATTTGCACCTTGCACTTATGGCCCCATTTACATGCACTTTGAATATCACGGTTATTGCGCATAGTGCAAGGGAACTTGCGCTAGTGCATCCCCTTGCTCCACTCTGACCACTTGCGCTGGCTCAGTGCCACTGCACTATACATAACTGCAGGTGGCCAGAGTGTGATATTCACTATGCTGTGCCATGGCACAGCTCTGTTGAATATTGCTCAGTCAACATCCCTGCCCAACTGTTGTGCTGCGCCCAGGCTTGTGCCACAGCCTGGTGCAGTCTCAATATCCGGGCCCAGGGATATATACACAGGGTGCAGTTTATTTTTTCATTCAAATGGGAAACAAATCCTTTTTCGCCTGCAGAAATTCTTCTCCTCAAATGCTTTGCCGTATTCATGGAAAAGGATTCTGTCTGATGAAAAAGGATCCTTTTCCATGACCAGATGGCTCTCTTTTTTGGAACCAGAAGGTTGTGGATTTATGTGACTAGGGTGAGTCTTTTAAGTCATGGACCACAATGAGCAACTAAATAAAATGCCCTAAGTCACTAAAGCGAGCAGTTTTATTTCAACCGCCAGAAACAGTGACGGTCAACAGCTGTAAACAAACAGATGAGAAACAACACTTTTTATGTAAGGGCTGTGCCCTTGCACTCCTCTTTGGGGCAAGCCCTCTGCACTCCCCAATTAAAAGATTACCAACTCTGAGGGGGGGGGGGGGCAGACTTAGAAAAAACATTTTAAATTACAGACCTGAATTAGGATCTGAACCTGGATCTTTCAGCTTCCTAGGTGATGGCTCTAGCCACTATGCCAAATAGCAAGCTCAGCAGGGGTATGCCAAAAACTCTGTGATATCCCCCTCTAGTGAGTGCAGCTCACTGCTATACTCCCTTTAACCTATCACTCAGCATTCTTTACCACTCACTATTCCTACAGGTGATATGACTGAGTTGCTCTTATTGAGCCACTCAATAATACTTGGCCATATAGGATGCTACCAATGGCTGTAAATAATTTTTCCCAACAAGATGAACATTCTTGAATCCTTTTTCACCACTGCAATTCCTTTTTGACCATCCTTTCCTGTCATGGAGAAAAGGAATTGGCTTGATGAAAAGGATTTAATCCTTTTCCATGATCAGATGGCTCTCTTTTCATAACCAGATGGTTTGCCATGAATCCTTTTTCAATAGCTGATTTCCTTTTTGCCATGATGAAAAGGACTCATGAAAAGAAATTAAGTGAGTTGTGAAAAGGATTTAAAATCTATTTTTTTTAATTTCAGAGGCCACCAAGTGCAAAAACCCATGAAAGAGCAGCTCATCGACTCAGATGAGCAAGACACATACTTCAGTATGTGTTAAGCATGTTCTTAGGCACAGATATAACACTTTGTTTCTGGCAAAAATAAAAAAACAACATGGCGTTTCATGAAAAAGGATATATTTCTAATGAAAAGGGATTGGCACCTCAAGATAAAGGATCATTTTTCATTAGAGCAAAATCATTTTTCATTCCAGGAATCTATCCAAAAAAAGTGAACAGAGCATGCTCAGAACCTGAAATTTTAAAATTAATTTGGACCGGATTAATAATTTATCACCAAACCAATGCAGAGAAGCTCTGTGGGGTAAATACTTTGTACCCTGAAAATTGCAGACCAAAATTCCAAATGGTTTGAAGCAGCACAATGAGAAAAGAAATATAAAGAAAGGCAAATGTTAATGTTTTTCACTATGCACAGCACGAAATCCACAAATCTGACCGAAACAAAACTTGACACTTCAAGAGAACTACCCCACCAGACTGCACATGCAAAATTTTGTGCAAATCTTTAGAACGATTGCAGAGTTACCAAAGTGCAACATTTAAGGTTTAACATTAACGTGCCTGCTCAACCCTAACTACTGTATAATGGTGCTACTGCACCACTATGGTATATATGTTAGATAGATAGATAGATAGATAGATAGATAGATAGATAGATAGATAGATAGATAGATAGATAGATAGATAATGACTGGTTGGTAACCAGACAATCCAGTATTGCTACTTAGAAAGACATCACTCACTATCTCACCATTCATTCCGTTTTATTCCTTTTCAGACACTGAAGAGTGAAGATGCTCATTCTGCCAAGGAATGATTTCCTTCTGTACAGGATTTGACAGCTGTAAGACTGGGGTTTAGAAATTTGGGAGGAAATGTGGTTTTGATTTGCATAATGGTGAAAAGGTACAGGGGTTCAAGTGATTAACTTATTGGGATGGGGAGGGAAGTGGGAGGAACTTGATTTTGCAGGCAGGAGGGAGGGAGGGAGGAAACTACAGTATGTGTTACATTATGGAAGTTCAAATAATTGTTATTCAGAATAACTTCCCAGGCTACAGAAGGGAGGGGAAGTGAAGTTCTTCTCAGGGGGGCTAAGTGAGAAGACATATTCAAACAGTAGATGGCATGGGGGTATCACTAACCCGTGGGGGGTTGTTTGTTTTTAAATTGATTTTTTAGCAATAGAAAAGCAAGCAAAGTTGGTGGAGGCTGGGGAATTTTGGGAAGTAAAAAGCTCTCTAAATTTTGAAAAACAATGTTTGAATTTCCAGTTTATAGCCTTAGTACTCCACTAACACTGCCTAGTTGATTTTAATAATGATTTCCACATCATTGGGCAGAGGGAATGAAACTGGGACAGTGTTCGCAAACCTATTTAAAGCATTCAACCTAGTGGGCCACTATCTACTACTAAATAGGTTACGAGCATTGGTGTGGGTTATGAGCTTTTGGAGTGATTTAGATTTCACCTTCATAAACGATCTCTAAAAATATTTCTCAAATAAGAGGAATACTCAGAAGTCAATATTTGTTCTAATCTTGTATCTTGTATTAATATATGACCAATCCAAGCGTGCAAATCATCTCAATTATAATCTGCACTGGCAGTGCTATTATTATGTCCTCAGCCAATAGTTTCAAAGGCATGGAAATCATCCTAAACTATTTTTGTCCAGTAGAACTGGATGCAGGATTCTGGACAAGTCCTGAATACAAAACAAACACAGTGCATGCACTTCAGTCCTTCACCTAAGAACACCTGTAAAATAGAGTAGATGTCTACTTGAACAGAAATATAAAATTGCCAGTAAATCTCAATATAAGTACTTAGGTGTCCTCATAGATAGCCAACTAAATTCTTCAGTGTCATACGAGTACATCATTTCAAAATAAAATTAAAATGGGGCATTCTGTAGAATAGCAACATGCTTATAGCAGATTGAACTGAATATGGTTATTTTATATACCAATCTGTAAGTAGAACAAGCTTGGCCAAGCTTGAAGTATGCTACAATAAGATTATTAGGTTTGACAAAAGATGCAACTACCAAATTCACCATCAGAGATTTATGCTATATTACAATAGCAACCATTACACCTAGAAGAGAAAAATGTTGATTATGTTTCTTATGCACCATCATGTTTTCTACTGTGTATTACCCACTGCAAAACATCATAACTACAGGATGTTGTCAAATTCAAGGTACTCCCAAAGGGATAAGAACACATCAAAGTTAGCCTACCCTAAATAGCTTATCACATTTGGCCCCAAGATGTTTGTTAGCTACAACTTCTAATTCTTGGACTAGATTTAATGCAGGTATTCACATATTCAAATCTAAACTTGATGCAGTATTGAATTGCACATTTAATTGCCTGTAAACATTAGTTTTATTCTTATTGACGCCTATGCACCAATGCAGTCTGGTTATGTGCAAGAGGTCCTTACCTGGCCTGCACACTCTGCATCCATGGACAGGTGCACAGGGCATGGCATTTACCACAGCCAGCCACCAAAGGGGAGTCTATCTGCAGTCCCATCCCCTGTCATGTTAGTGCAAGGGACAGATCAGCAGACACAGGCAGGCATCTAACTGGAATCCTGTCCTGGCCCACAAATGGATCCCCTGCTCCATGTTGAGTAGCGGATTGTGGAACACTGCACATCCCAGACAACTTAATAAAAGAGCCTATTGTCTCAACAGCTGCCCCACAGTGATCTTGCTGTTCTAGAAGTCTGGGGCAGGGTGTTATGAGGTGTTGGTCCTACCACAGCTGGTGGATAATTACACTGGAGGTGCGAGTGGGTATGGCAGGGTCCCTGTCTGCATAGCCTGCACCCCCTTGCACAGCACGCCATGCCTTAGAGAATGGTGAGTAGTGTGGCATGTCCTGGCCACAGCCCTATTCCATCTGCACACTTAGCTGCATGAACATCCAGGGATTAAGTGCAAAACAGGTGCGCCAGCTTTTGTGCATGCTACAGTGGTCCATGGAACTTCCGATGTGTGTCTGTGCACTACAGATAGGCAGTGGGTAGGCATTTTATTTTTTCGTACATAGGCACCATTTTCCGTTGTTTCTAACATGGAGGATGTTGCTTAACATGCTTTTTTACTTATAACTTTCATTTATTTATTTTTATTTTATCCTTATTAATATCTTTTATTCTTATGTTTCATTTTTCCTAGAATTAAGACATTGTAGCTTGCAATAAGATAACACTTGCAAATAGAGGTAGGTTAAACTATCATGTTTATCCCTAAATAAAAGTAAAAGTTTTTATATTCATTATCATACAGGACAAGTTCTGGCTCTTTATGGTGGCAGAAGGGTAGAGAATGAGGATAAATTAGGTCAGTGAAATAGTCCAAGATCTGGTAACTGAGCTTTAAAATAAAAGCATATATGATAATGCAACTGAGAAAATGAACCAGAGAATGAAACACATGATGGGGGAGCAGTATTGGATAGCATGGCTAAATAAAAAAGATATTGGGATTATAATATCAGAAAATCTTAGATCCCCAGTACAGTGCAGCAAGGCAGTACATAAAGCAAATTAAATGCTGTTGTGCTTGGGGGAGGGATCAGCAGTAGAAGCTGGGAAGTGATCCTTCCATGATATAAATTACTGGTGACATGATACTGTACATAGGGCAGATTCACAAAACATTTCCCCAGTGCAAACTAAGTTTGTACAGCGCAAACTAGGTTTTGCATCAAGGTGGTAGTCACAAAAGCACAGCTTGCACGCAAGAAACCAGGTTTGCACCAAGGCAAAATCTGGAGGGGTTGCAATGTAAATTAGGGGAGGGACCTGCATATTGGTGCATCCACAAACCATATTTCTCCTCACAAGGGCTATTTGCAGAGTTCCGTTGCATGGAGAAAACACCACCAAAGAAAACCTCCTCTTAACTCCATGCTACCCTAGTGGCTGGCAGAGTTACTGAGGCCCTCCCTTGCCTGTCGTCATCCCCGGTAATAAAAATAACTTTCCCTGGTGGGTAGTGGTCCCTCCCCCTGACAATTTCCATCCTGAGTAACAGAAATAAATGTCCTTGGTAGTCCAATGGTTCCTCCGCCATTCTCTGATTGCAGTCCCCCTATAATACAATAAAATACATTCTAGGGTTGTCTAGTGGTACCACCACCTCCCCTGTTCTCTGATCACCGTCCTAGTACAATAAAAAAAAATCCTTGGCTGTCTAGTGTTCCTTCCCCCCACATATTCTGATCATCATTTCCCTATAATAAAATAAATTCCCTGATAGTCTAGTGATTCCTCCCCCCTCCCTCATTCTCCAACTGCCATCCCATTCTTGTCAATATATTTCCCTGGTAATCTAGTGGTCCATCCTTTTCCCCCATTCTCTGATCACCATGCCCGTATAATAAAATGTATTCCCTGGTAGTCTAGTGGTCCCACCCCCTCCTTATTCTCTGATCACTGTCCCCGTAGAGTACAATAAATTTCCTTTTAGTCTCATGGTCCCTCCCCCATTCTTTGATCACCGTCCCATTGTCAAAATATTTCCCTGGTAGTTTAGTGGTCCCTATCCCATTTTCCAATCACTGTCCCGTTGTTGTCAAAGTATTTATCTGGTAGTCTAGTGGTCCCTCCCCCCCTCCACTGTCCTCTGATCACCATCCCTATATAATAAAATAAATTCCCTGGTAGTCTAGTGGTCCCTCCCCTCCCCCATTCTCCAATTGCCATTCTGTTGTTGTCAAAATATTTCCATGGTAGTCTAGTGGTCCCTCCCTCCTCTGCCTTTCTCCATTTGCCACCCCATATAATAAAATAAATTCCTTGGTAGTCTAGTGGTCCTCTCCCATTCTTCAATCACCATCCCAGTATAATAAAAATTCCCAGGTAGTCTAGTGGTCCCACCCGCCCCCTTTCTCTGATCACTGTCCATGTATAATAAAAATTCCCAGGTAGTCTAGTGGTCCCACCCCACCCTCTGTGCTCCGATCACCATCCTTGTATTATAAAATAAATTCTCTGGTAGTCCAGTGGTCCCTCTCCTTCCCTCATGCTCTGATCCTTGTCCCGATATATATTTCTTAAAATATCCTTGGTAGTCCAGTGGACCCTCCCATCCACAATCACCATCCCATGGAATGCTAATTAACATATCCCTGGTGGTCTAGTGGACTCCCTACCTCAGCAGGTAGTGCCCCACTACCCCACTCTCCCCAGTCCTGAAACTGAGCTGGTGACTGGCACAGCCCTACTCTTACCACCATGGCCAGCAGCCAACTGAGCTGTCGTGGAACGTATACTATATACAGTACGCGCCCAGTGATTGACAGCTCACACATGAAATAAGAAAACAATCATAACAAAATATTTGAAAAATAACAGCATTATGCCCCAAAACACATTGTAAACAAATAAGTCTGAAGGATGGATTCAAAGATGGTCAGTGATGGGGCACCTTTTATCTCCAGGGGGTGGGCATTACAGAGAAGTGGGGCCACCACTTCAAAAACCCTATCACACCCAGATTTTAAAGGAGATTTTGGAAGAGAAAAATATCCCACATTCACTGACCAATTGGAGTGGCCAGGAGTATGTGGGGTCAGAAAGCCTTTCAGGTATAATTATCTTTTAAAATGCAAATGAGATGAGAAGGGGAGTGATGCAGGGACACTTCAGGATGAGAGTTCCAGAGCCCAATTGGCTGTGTGGCAGGAGTCACTAAAATGATGTGTGTCCAGGAAAGGAGATGGTTGCAGAATGACCAGTGTACTCTCACTGATGCACTTGTTTTCTAGGACTCCAAATGGATCGCAATGTACCTTAATGAGCTGTAAATGTTACATGCCCCATTAATCTAACAGTCTTCCAGTACTGTATTTTTACTCTTGCACTTTGTAGTCCTCTTGTATTGTATTTTGTACCCTTTGTACTGTGTACTTGTATTTCTGAACAGTATTTACCTATGTGCCATCTTCATGGCCTGGGTCATGCCTGAAAACCAGTCCATTGGATCAGTGCTCCTACCCAGTGAACAAATACAGAAATAGTCACTATTGCTTTTTAAAATAACAAACAGAATACTGATCAACATCTAAATAAGATAAAACAATACTTTATCTTACCATTAAATGTGAAAAGAATTGAAAATGCCAACTAAAACCCATATCCTGCCAGTTATTAGGATTCAAGCCTTTGCATCTATTTCCCAGCAAATGCAGAATTCACTTAAGTCCAAAGCTGAGCTTTTAATTGGAAGCCTATGTCTGTTATAACTCTGCCCCACACCCTCCTTCAAATCTCTTGAAATGTTTATGCAGCCACACTCTGAGAAAGAAAAATCTCACCAATAAGATTTTGGAGGCATAAATCAGTACTTGGATTGTTTTATAATGCACCAGGTGGCCGACAAAATGGCACATTCTGAGAACAGGTTTCTAAGATAGAATTATTTTGGAACATCCTGCACCACTATTTCATGCTCTAACCACTGGTCAACACTGTCTTCATGATGTATTTTCATGTAACACAGTACATTTATTGTTTATGACATGTACAATATTTTGAACATAATACTTAGTTGAATGAGCAGGTTGAATTATTCATGTTCCAGCATTTAAAATGATAAATAGGCATGTTTGATTAACTCCCTCCCTCATTTTAAATATCATCTGAATGTCTGTCTAAGACTTACTGTAACTATACTTATTTTAGTCTTCAAATTATATATATTTTTAACATCTAATGTTGGTATTCACTCATTGTGCATATGTGAAGTGTTTTGAGACACCTTTTAGGAAAGATGCTGTATAAAATGTATTTACTTGTATAAAATGGGTATAGAAAATTTTACCTAGATAATAACATATAAACATTGGTAACCAGTTAAAGGCAGAGAAAGGCAGGAAATGGGAAATGGAAAATTAATTGGCTAGAGTTTTATTTATGGAACAGCATGTTCAAAGACAGCGAGAGTGGTTAAGTTAGCATGACAGAATGTCATAAAGTGGCTCCATATTTGTTCAATTAAAGCTGGCCAGCATATTGCATTAATTTCAAAGGCATAGGAATGGAAAGTTAACTTACTCAGCTAGATGGTCATTTAAGGAATGCCATCTCCCTTCCATCCATGTATAATGTAAGACATTTTAGTCATAATTAGGATATAAATAAGGAAGCAGCTCACATGGGAAAAACAGTAATTTACCCAGAGAAATTGTAGCTATTAAGGAACACCTGCTTTGATCCAACCTAACAAAATACTGCCATACTAATGTACATCAAGAAAATCTATCAAGCAGCTAAGCCAACTAAGTGCAATTTGGACAGAACTTGGATGCATTTTAGCTACCAGACTGAACTAAAACATGGCCCTACAATAAAAATGGGCACACCACAAGGAGTTCAGTGATGAGCTTAGAAGTGAATGCAGTCTGACGAACAGACCCACCATTGAAAATTCACCCAATTGTTGCTTTCATCTGCTTTTCTTTTGCTACTCTTCCTCCTAGTATTCACTTGTAAGAACGTCCTGTTCCATTCCAGGATTCTGACAGAAGAAAGATCCTTCTGCAGTGCAACTACAAGTGAAAAACAACAACGGAGGATCTATGGAGCCAAGCGGTATGGCTGGAAGATGGCACAGATGACGGAGGGCTGGAAGACAACACAATGCTACTCAAATTTACCATTTACTGCAAATTGTCTCAAAGAATGCGCTGGACACAAAAATGCAATTGCATCCATGTAAACAGCCCTCGCCTCTCTGTAATCTTGGCAGCTGTAATATGAATAGATTATTACCACCATCGAGGATCAGGTGGCAGAAAAGGATGCAACTCACAGATCTTCGACAACAAGTGAAAGTACTCCAGGCCAAGATCACAAGCATGAAAGGAAGAGGCCACCTGAAGAAAACAGTCATGTGGTTGGCATACCAGAAAGGACAGAGGGTTGGAGCATCACTGTTTTTCTCCAGCAGGCATTACTGGAGATCCAATACATACTGACTGTCTTAGATATTGAGAAGGGCAACTTCACCTGAGACAGAGACTGGGACAGAGGTTGGGTCCCAGTCAGTACTCCTGGATGGTTATCATCTGGTTTCAGTGGTATTCCCTCAATGAATGACTGATGTGGTGGTTCAGTGGGGAAACCAATATGTACATATTCTACCGCATTATTCTACACTGGTAGCAGATGAGTAACATACCCTCTTGTCAATGAAGGGAGGAAATCAAGAGGATGGTTTCCCCTTCATGCTGGTCTACCCTGTGGTGTTCCATGTTTTCACAGATGAAGGCACCAAGGAATTGTGTACCCTGGAGGAAACACTCCAATATGTGAAACAGAACCCACGATAGATGGAATGTGAAGCAGGAAGGCAGGTATCACAAGAGGACAGTGCAACAACAATGGTGAAGGAAAATGCTGAAAATGATGGTGAAGAGATGTGAAGATATTGGTGAACATCCTTTTTGACACACTTGTGTAAACTGCTTGGATGTTGCCTGGTTCATCTACCTTATTGTATTTGGGGTTGCTGAGGGTGAAGAGGATGCTTTGTCTGGGAGGTGTGGGGTACCCTGAACACAAAGGCTTTGAAAACTGCATTGTTTCTTGTCCTGCAGCTTCCCACCTATTCTAAGCTTTCAATCACTGTTTAGGTTTATGTTCTGTTTTTCTGCTATGATACAGGCAGGCAGGCTTAGGGCTCTTTAACTATAATTAGCAGCCCCTTTTTATATTAAAATGGTGCTCAAAACTATGATAGAGATGGGGCATCAATTACTGAGTGGCAAAATGTATAGCATTTGGAGGTCAGGAGCCTCTACAGTGGCTGATAGGTGTGGTTCTGGGGAGCACTTCAAGGACTGTAGCTCATGGATGGGCAAGCCAACTGCTTTTCCATTTTCTTGGAAAACTGGACCTAGAATCTGGGGGCTCTTATTGAGAGAGATCAGTAAGGCTAAGGTAAAATGGGAGGTGATAGCAATCAGTGAGACTAGCTGAGACACATTTTTACCCTTTACTTTAGTATCTCAGCATCAGACTGTACCTTATTATTTCCCTTCTGTCAGGCCCACACTGGGTTTATGTCCATTTGGCTCTCATCCTGTTGGGACAAGTGGGTGGTCTTGTACATTTTGGAAGGAGGACAGGATCAAGAATTACAATGATTTGCTATGGCTATGTTTGAGAACTTTCCTAGCCCTCATTCACACCCAGCTGTGCAGGTGAATACTGGGGTTCTGATCCTGTAGTGGTACACAGGTAGAGCTCCACTTATGTATTTGCAATGTGAGAATACAGCACTTTCCCTATTGTATCCCCAAGGTTGGTGGTCTAAAAACAATGACTTGACTGATAGAACCACAAACAAAATCACAGACCATGTGTCTACTTTTATATAGCCCTCCTCAGGCATTACCCCCTGTAGTCTGGAGTAGAAGGCCACCAGATCCTCAGTTGAATTAGACCAGGGACTGTTGTCCCAGATATGTTCCATTGTTAAGAGTTACACTTCAGTACAAGTGTTTGGTTAACCATTTGCTTATGAGAAAAGAATGCTGATTAAATGATACTTGCCCTGGTGGAACAATCCATGTAGATAATGCCCATTATAGTAGGGGTCTTCTTTTTTTGCAAGTCATGTGGTCTTATCTGGTCTCCTCACATTACTGACACCTCATTCACATTCAAAATTACATCATGGAATACATAAGGTATTCCAAACTCAGATAAATGAAAGAAATACTGCAGCATTTAACGTCTTTAAGGTTGGAATTATCCTTATATAGGAAACACAACTACACTAGAGGACACTGCTAAATTGAAAATAGAATAGGTGGGGGTGGCGATAGAAAACATGTAATAAGGCCAAAGCAATGGCAATCCTACATAGAAATCTAAATTTACCAGATTCTCCACCAAGAGAATGATACTAAAGGATGTTGGGTTCTACTTAAAGTAAAACTGCAGAATAGGAACTTCTCAGTACGTCTAATACTGTAGATGAATCCCAGATTTTTTTTTGTTTTTTTGCCAGATTGTACATGTATTACAAGATTTAAAAGTGCAACACATTTTACTGGCAAGAGATTTTAACCAGGTGCAAGGTGTCATTTTAGACAAATCCAAGAACCCCATTGGCTGAGAATTAGACAACACCCAAACATAAAGCCTTGAAGCAGTTGTAGAAGAATCACCAGCTGACTGATGTATGGAGACTACTGCACCCACAGGAGCATGATTATTCCTTTTAGTCACTCCCCCCCACTCACCCACAACACCACTTACTCTAAACCTGACTATTTCTTTCTTTCCTTTGAATGAAATGTATCCACCTTCATAGCAGAAAATGGCTTTATCAATCTCTCTGTTGCTCCTTCAACTGTATGCCTTGCCCAATATGTCCAATCTCAGGGTAAACCCCCATGGTGAATGAATGGTGCTATGTTCAGTGGCAGTTATTACCACCTCATTATGGAACTACAGGCTCAAGTCTTCTTGGAATATAATTACAGGACAGGTACAAGTAAAGCACTGCTATGGGACACCATGAAAGCCTACCATCTGAGGGGATTGCTAGAGTACACTGCCAATATTAGGAGGCTTCATGAGAAGAGGCAAAGAGAGAGTTAGAAGAGAAGGTGACAAATCTCCCTACCCCTCTATCCACTCTACCACCCCCCACCCTGTCCACCACCATCACCCTCCCCCCACCCGATCCTGCCAAGCTCCATCCACATCTGGTCTCCCACAACACACCGTTGCCAATGCTTTACCATGCTATCCCCACCATATGTGCTCTGCCCATTCCATGCTCTCTTCCTGCTAGCTCAGCTTACTACCACCATGGCTCCCTGCTCCTACTCCTATCTGGCAACATTCATCCCAACCGTGACCCATCTCCTCCCTGCCAAACTCGGACCCTCCCTACATCAGGGCTACGCATAGCATCTATGAACTTCTGTAGCCTCTAAAAATGCTACCCTCCAGTGTTGGATGGCACCCCAGCCCTGACATTCTGGCAATCGTAGAAACCTGGCTGTCTAAATCTACCCTGGACTCTGTGGTTGCTCTCCCTGGCTACTCCCTTTTTAAGGAATATAGAGTTGATAAATGTGAGGGCGGTTGCGCCATCTATATGCATGACTGCTTAATGGGCTGTGCACTACCAATTCCCAAGCATGACCATGGTACCCAAACCATCTCACTTAGAATCACCCCAGACCCCTCCAGGGCCCCTCTGACTATCTCAGTAGCCTACATTCCCCTGCAGAAATAAACCCAAGCAATCCAATCCCTAACTGACTACCTGTCCAGCCTCCCACATAAGGAGCAGGCAGATACTAGTGGGTTACCACAACACCAACTGGCTTGCCAGTTCATCTGCCTTGCCAAGGATGCTTTTGCAGCCCTGACCCAACACAGCTGGTAACCCAGCCTACGCATCTGAACCCATCCAATGGCTCTTACACATTACTGGACATCATCCTCGCCAACTGCCCACACAGGATTATGGACATCGTTGTCCATCCAACTCCCTGAGTGATCACTTCACCAATCCCCTTCACATGGTCCTGATCTACCAAACCGTGCCCAGCATGGTCTCCCACTGACTTATTCGACTAGGTAACCCTGCTAGGCTTAAGCAGTACCTCTCCCAGTGGGACTGGTCACCAATCAACTGGGCCCCTAGTATTGATGAAGCACTCGACTACTTTACCCACTCCTTCAATAAAGCCTGTGACACCTTTACCCCACTGGTCAAAACCTGGACTAAGCAACATAGTGCACTGTGGATCACAACATCACTGCTCAAACAGTTCCACCACAGAGACAATCTCTGGTATAGAGACAATTCCTCAGGCAAGCCTGGGGGTCTACCTGGAACTTCTGGGACAACATAAAGGAGCTAAATGGGAAGTCTCACTCCCCGCCCCCATCTCTACTCAACTTTAATGGAACTGCTATCACTGACCCCGCTAATATTGCATAGTGCCTAAACACCGCCTTCTTCTCAGATCTCGGCAGTTCTCCCAAGTAACTTCTTTGACCCTACCCCCAACCACCTTGTTACACAGCCCTCCATACCCACCTTTCTACCTGAGGACCATCTCACCACAAAACTCTTGGCATTATCTAACAAAAGCCCTCAGTGTTACCAGCCTTTCCTTTGACTCCCTGGATACTAGGATCCTATGGCAGGTCCTTGACGTAGTACTTAATCCCCTGACTGATTTAATCAACTGCTCCCTCTGCCTGGGCCAGTTCCTTTTAGCTTGGAAAAAGGCTGTGATTGCCCCCATCTTCAAAAGTGGTGACACCTCCTCTCCTGGAAACTATCAGCCAATCTCTATTCTTCCTCTTTTCTCTAAAGCCCTGGAAAAAATAGCGGCAGACCACTTATCTGAATATCTTGCCTCCCACAATCTCCTATGCAGAAAGCAGCATGGCTTCCATCCAGGTCATAGAACAACCACTGCTCTTGTGGCGTTCTCAAACTTCGTTCATGAAATCCTTGACAAAGGCCACTTTGCAGGGGCTGTCTACATCAACCTCTCCAAGGCCTTTGATATGGTCTGTCACCCACCCCTACTGGACACTCTCCTTCAACTAGGCTTTTCCCAAGGCCAACTGGACTGGTTCTCTAGTTATCTCTCTTCAAGGTCCCAGTGTGTCAAAATAAACAGCACTCACCCGTCCGCTCCGGGTCCCACAGGGCTCCATCCTAGGTCCTCTTCTTTTTAGTCTCTATGTAAATGCCCTTCCCAACTCCTGCTCCAGCAAGGTCCTGCTATATGCAGATGATGTGATTCTCCTCTCCGCCCACCCTGACCCCTCCTTTCCTATGGCCTCCCTCCAGCACTCTTCCGTCAAATTGAAACTGATTCAATGACCGAGGCAGGTCATTAACATTAAAAAACAAAAGCCATGTTGTTTGCCCATCATCAAAATAAGGCAAAAACTTGCCTCCATATACTATCCAGCTCACTCCACCCACTAGAACAAAGTTAGCAGCTGCAAATACTGGGCATTACCTTGACTCTGCCTCTCCTTTCACTCACATATCGACCTGCTCACCTCTGCAATCAACATGCGCATAGGCCCTTCTCTACCATCATAAGGACTGCCTCCCACTGGATGCCCTCAGATTGTCTGTCTCCTCCTCTGTCCTGCATCTTGTAGACTACTGCCTCCCTGTCTATGCTGCTGCTGATGCCACCACCCTCAGGAGACTCGAACTATCCCTAAATAAGGCCTGTAGGCTCCTCACTGGTGCAGACAAATGGACTCATGTATGCACTGTATACTCGCTGGCCAACATACTCAATATAGAAGAGTGGTTACAATATCAGACCTGCCTCCTGGTTAATAAAATACTTTTAGGTCTCCCCCCAGGGGTGTCCAACTTTCTCCACCCTGTTTCCCCCCTGCCTCTACCCATGGCTCCACTAAGATCGCTCTCAGAGTCCCGAGGGTGCGAACATCACTTGCCCAGAGATCCTTTTGTTACAGGGCACCACACTGGTTCAACGCCTCCCCTCCTTGATCTCCTCACTCACTAAAATAGGTCCTTTTAAGGCAGCTCCCATGAGCCTCTTTTTTCTCCACCTGCAGCTGCGAATGTGCTTCACAAGTGGGATCCCAGCTCATAGGTGCCCCACTCCCTCCCCAGCCCCTTTTCTACACTCTTGACGACAGTTGCCTTATCTCAGGCTACAATTCACAAATTTACTGTACTTGTCCTTGGAGCCTAGCTTTCACACTGTATAGACCTCGGTACTGCTATTGTAAACTGTAGCTCTTATCTGGGCACTGGATGGCTTGGGATTCTATGTTGTTTGTTCTGACACCTGCAATATATGAATACTGTTTGCTATTCGCTGTTTGGTATGTAACAAAACTTCTGCAATCTCCTTTCTATCATACTGCATTTGTGTTGCTGTCTATGTGATGAATCCACTGGAACTGACGTGGTGTCTTTGGAAATGAGTCCTTGACTCAAAGGGTTGTAATTCAATATGTATAATAAATAAAATAAAAATCTGGAAAAACAGCATAAATAACAGGAAGGCCAGGTCGTGATGAAGGCCTTTGTTGCAGAAACATTAAATATACGCCAAATACACTGTTTAGACAGAATACAGAGTTCACTTTGCTGCTTGCACACCAGAAATATTTTGAGGAGGATAAGTTAAGGAGCCTTGGCATACTGAATTAAAAAAACAGGATAAAGCACTGGTCTTCTCACTTCCTGGTTACGACATTAATTGGGCAGATCTTTGGTTTAATTGTCATAAATTCATAATGCAAGATAGATTGAGGATGATGCAAATGTATATTTTACACAATGTATATCTTTCCCCGAAAAATGTTAAAGTATGGTTTAACATCCTCTTCCCAATGTGTGAGATGTTTTAAACATGAGGGCTCCTTACTTCATATTTTTGGACTTGTCCCAAGTAACGCTCTCTGGACCACCATTCGAAATAAGATTGATCCCATTTTGGGAATAGAGGACTTGTTTAAACCGAAATATGCATCTTAGTGATTTCTCAGGTATTAGTTTCCTAATAAAATTATTATATGGCCTTGATATCCCTGTCACTTAAGAAAGTAGTTCTAAGACACTGGAAAGACCAATCTGAAATCACATATGGAGAATGGTTATCAGAGCTCCTTGCTAATCTCAGAATGGAAAATGCGATTGCAAGTTTAAATAATAGGTTGGAAAGGTTTAAGAAGATATGGGACCCTTATATACGCTTACCTCTGATCTAAAGCTTCTCAGAGTGAGGACTTTAGTATCTGACGTACTCTATTATCATTGTGATGTCTGTGCTGTGGGACTGGTAGGAATAGGTTCAGATCAATGCTGTACTAGTGGGGTAGGGAATAGAGGTGTGGGTGGGGGAGGGGGAAGGGGAGGAGTTGACAGATCAAGACTATTGTACATTGTCCATGTGAACTGTATCTTTACTGGAAGATCTGTCATGTATGGTAAAACTATTAATAAACTTTAAATGGAAAAAAAAAACAGGAGAAAGTGAACATCATTTAGACCTTACAGATGGGCTGGGGGTGAAGCCATAAAGCCTGTAGACATTAACATTCAGTTTAAGGCATTTTTTGAAAATTGATGCACTTCAGAATGACAGCTCACCACGGAGGACCTGGAGGATTTCTGGGAGGGACATAGACTTGCTGGGCCTTGTGGTCACTGACAGGGCTAGATGTGAGGCTCTTTTCACTATAAATAGCTATCCAGGCAATACACCTAATGAACACTGACATGGTTCTGGGGCTAGATTGGTTATCTCTGAAAAGCACACAGAGAATCATACTGCCAACATTGCATGAAGTCTTACAGGAGGCTATCCAGAAGGATCCCTACCACCCATCATGTCGCAGGCTACAATTACTCTTTTCCCCAAACTCAGCCTGCTAGATAATTTGTGTTCTAACTACAGACTAATATCACCAATAATGGTGAAGATAAAATCTTACAGTCCTCCCCACTGTCATTCATGATGATCAAGTGGGCTTTCTAAAGGGGCATCACACAGCTAATTATTTGTGGCATATTCTTGCAGTCTTGTACAGAATGAAGGACAGTCCTTCTCCAATGAGGCCATGTATCCTAGTAAAGAGAATGCCTTCAATTGGGTGGAGTAAGCATACCTCGTTGCTGGGCTAAGAAAGTTAAACTTTGGCTCTGAGTTGTTAAATTAATAAATACAGACCCATGAGCTATGGTGCTTTGAAATATTATACTGTCCCCCTGTAAGTCACCATTGGAGAACTAGGTAGAGGTGCCCCATATCATTACTATTTATGCTTTCATGGGAGCCCCTAGCTGTTAAAATAAGGAATGAGCCCCAGGTATCTGGGGCCAGACTGTCAAAGGGTGGCACAGGTCTTGCACCAAGCCCTGCACCACAACACTTCTGTCACTATGCCAGTCCCTTTTGCTGCAGCTGTGCTCAATTCTCAATGGTCGGATGCAGTTTCAACAGCTTTCCTGATTTACAGCAGCTTGCATCTAATCTTGGGTGCAAGTATCGTAAAACGGTCCCCAAGACTGACTCAAGCTAAACCACAAAAAGATGATCTAACTTGCATCAGTTGCTGCTCAAAATGGAAAATTCCATTAGATTGTTGCAAGCCTGGTGTGCCATATCTTTGGTGCACTTGGGGCTTGCAGCAATCTCGAGGAATATAAATCTGACCCCTGGCATCTGGCTTGGCCCAGTTTAAACTCCTTTGTGTGCAGATTGTAGTTTTCTTTACCACTGCTGAACTTGAACAGTCACTTCCAGTGACTATGCATGTAGTCACAGAATTCAGGCTGTCAAATTAATTGAACAAAGTCAAATACTTTTTCAATATCATTTCTATGTCCTCAGCAATTGTTTGTGAATTCAAATTTCAGGTGGTGCCCTATAGAAATTAAATATCTAAGTATTAGCCTGATATGGGATACATGAGAAATGGCACACATCAATTCCACACATACACCTGTTGACCATGAATAGTGACTGAACAGTGGCAATGTTTTAACCTCACACTGAGGCCTATGCTTGATGGATCTGCAGTGTGCGATGGCACACAACACATATGCATAAGGGCATATATCCCAAACATGCACAATACGGACATGCGGCATGCGTGCACTGCGACATGGATGCATGCGAGGGTGTCCCACATGTTGCTGCATTGCAGCAGTACTATGCATGGGCAGAGGGGTGTGGCCATGTAACAGCATACCCACCTGAACTACATCCATCCAGAGTGTTGTGTGTCATGCACAGCCTTACGCCATGTGGAGTGCTGCCATAACTATATGCACACTGAGTCTGCAGAATGGGTCAAACAGACTGTAGGTTCCATAGATATGAGCTGTTCAAGAACACAGCTGTGAAGGAAACTCATGCAGTGGAAGACAGGTAACAGCCATGCATCAGTTATGTAGCTGTCCACCAATGGCTTCCACAGTGGCATATGGTCGACAACAGAATAGCACAGAGTGACAATGGCAATGCCTATCACTCCTCACACATGGCACCTCTATCCCAACTGTGAACACAGCCCCCATATACATATGGGCCACAGCCTCACCTTTAGCCCAGCGTCCTGCCATCTCAATCATCCCCACTGGACAGCGACATGCTAGCACTCTCCAGAACAATGACCTAGGCAGCAGAGATAAATGCAGCAACATTTTAATGAAGCATCAAAATGGCAATATATGCCTCTCACAAAAGACTGCCCATGGATGGGTCATACAAACACACATGCAATCTCCATGATACATTAAACTGTAAGGAGATAGGTCACATCACAAAATATGCATCTGTATAAACCACACACAAACTCCAATGGACAGTGTATGACAGCTTCACAGTAGCCAAGGACATGGGTCAGCCGTGTTGCAACTAATCCTCCCCCATCAAATCCTTGCTGGAGCTCTGTAGCATGGAGTTGGTGTAGCCTCGCACCACAAGAACCAGCCTCCTCAGCAGACCGCTGTAGCCCTGCAACGAGAAGAAAACAGAGGGAGCACAGGTATGAGTGGATTGCACATGCAGGGCCATAAATGTATATGTGCTTCATGCAGGTACCATACTGTCTACAGCATGTACCTTTGGTGGCTCAGACACCTTCCTGAGTTCTCTGATGTCATCTTTATAGTACACATCCTCACTATCCACCCCCCATGACAGGAAATAAGATGCTTGCAGGGGCCAGTGTGCCCACTGGGCCACCAACACCATCAACTTTCTATCTGGCTGCTTCTTGCAGATGAGAACCAGTTCATCCAGCTGGCTCCTGAAGTTCTGTGGAAACATAAACAGAGCACAGAGGTCACCATTATGGCACACCCAACACATGTCATGTACAGCCATACATATCCTGCCTGGAGCATACATTTCTCACATGGCTCCTACAGCTCCCATGAAGTGCCCCTCTTGGGGTTGTCTATGATGTCCTCTTGGACATGCGCCACAATTTCCTAGGGTATGCCCAACTGTGACAACCTGTGGTGTAGAAACATAGTTGGATATGTGTGCAGCTGTCATTGTACTACCCATGTTCGACAGGTGTGGCCCAGAGATGCTCATGCATGATTTGGCATCCCACAGGTTTGTCTTACACATGCCCATTTAAGGGTGCTCATGTCCAAGGCGGAGGAGTTTGTGGCATAACCAACAGTGTTGTCAGTGTCCCTGCCATCAGGTAGACCAATGGGTTCTTCAGGATGTGTCCAGGTATGTTAATGAGTGTCAGACTTCTGGATGCTGAGGTGAAGCACAAGCATCCAGTGCAATCAAGGCCATGGCCATGAGCATTCATGCCCCATATGGGTGCCTATGCCATGCGGCATGCATACTGCCTCAGGTGATTCCATTTGGACCATGCCACCATTGCACAGATGTGTGATCTTGTCTGGCCCACTGTGACGCCACATACCCCTTGACCTTGTGCAATGTCCATTTAGACAAAGGTGCTATGTGCACTGTACTTATATGCCACTGGCTCCTTCCAGAAGGTGGCAGAGGATGTCATGGGTGTCAACCAGTCATCCTTGGCCAGGGCACTGCAGCAGGTAACAGATGCCCAGTTGCTGCATGTTCATGAACACACAGCATTCCCAACATCAGAGGTGGATATACAGTTCATGAAAGAGGATTCAATGTTATACATGTCATGTCCAATGTGCTGGGGGCAATCAAGTACACACATGTGGTGATCCTGGCACTGATGGTGGCTGAGGAGGCATACAGGAACTGTAAGGGGTACCACAATATGAATTTCTATATTGTATGTGATGCTGCAGGTGTCATACTCAGTGTGTGTGCAAAGTATCCTGGGTCATGTCATGACTCATACATCTTTGACGGGTCCAGTCTGTGTCCCCTCCTCACTGCACATGGGGGGGAAGGATGACTGATAGGTGGGTAGACATCTGCAACGTATATAATATGCAACACAGGTGTATACACTGACATATGTCATTACAATGGCTGTTGTTTACCCTCGGCATAGGTGACAGCAAATAGACACCATGGCTATACCTGATGACCCCATTCCTTGATTCAAATGGTGCTGAAGGAGGCATACGCAAGCCCACAGGAAGACATGTTCTGTGATTCAGAAGGCTGTAAGGCTGCTAAAGATGAGTTTCTTGTGCCTGGATCTGACAGGTGGCACAATGATGCTTTCCAATGGGAGGGCTTTCAGAGTGTTAGCAGCACACATGATGTTGCACACATTGCTTTGAGCCAATGTCTACCAATGTCATAAGACAGACATGGGGATGCCCTGCCAGGTGATAATGGGGTGTGGGCTGCAAGGGTTGTGCCGATGAGACACTGATCAGGTGTGCAACATGCCATGAACTCATGCAGGAGATATTCTACTATTAAAGGGGTATTGGTCAGGGTAGCAGTGCAATGCAGTTTGGACCTGAGTGCCTCCCACCCCGGCAGGGCCCATGGTTGTATGGCGTGTTCATATCCAACAGTGTACATGTTGGTAATTTATGGCTGTGTACTTGGAAGGGGGTGCACTGTGCATGTGTATGTGCAGGTGATGTGTGGCAATGTATAGTGTTAGGGCATGTGTACATTACTTACATTCATGCCACTATGTTGTTTGCATGCTACTGCTACTTGGCTTCACAGCCTTCTAGACATTTGCTGTACAAGCCCTCTGTGTGCCTAGAAGCTGAGTCTTTCTTGTTGCCTTGCCATCTCATGTGGTCACCCATCCTTGTCTCTGGCACATGCTGTGAATGCATGTCCCCTGGGCCTCTGTTATGCTGGGGCTGTTTTGTGAGTGTGTTGCATCGGTGCATTGGTCTGTGCCTTGGACCCTGGGGGGTTGGAAGGTGCAGGCTGGGCTGGAACATTGGACTGTGCCTTGGACACTAGAGGGCTGGCAGGAGCAGGCTGGGACAGGACATCCTGCTGTAGCACAAGGAAGGACTGGGTGATCACATTTCCCCTGGATAGAGGTTGTCTGTCAACCTCTCAAAAGGTCAACATATTTCATAATATAGTTGGTGTGGTGTACTCCACATGTGGCTGTCCTCCGTGTCTGGCTGGTCAGTCATCTGGAAGGGACCTTGTCCCCCCTGTCACTGGGCATTTCTGTGGTGGCAGGCTGTGTATGTGTGCCACCCATGTGTGGCTGTTGGGTGTTGGTGTCTTTTGGCTAAAGTCCACAGTATGACTGTGGAGGGGGTTTGAACTAGGGGTTGTGGGAAATGGCTGTCCATGGAGGTGGTGTCATCATCATCCACAGCCATCTATGTCTCTTCCGCTGTCACCCTGTGTGTGGACTCCAGTAGTGTCTGTGACCACCATGCATGCCAGCTCTTGTGTTATACCTCAGGTGAGAGAAGGGGCATGAGTTAAATGCAGCAACACTGCAGTTGGCACTACATGGTGTGCTACTGACCACCTAGTGGACATCAGCCTGTGCCATCCTCCAGTCACCAGCTGCTTGTGTGGGACATGGGTTGCATGGGAGCTCCACTAAGGGCACTGTCCCTATGTCAAGGGTGTTTTCCCAGTATCAGGGTCTGTAGGGTGAAACACAGGGAGGTTAACTTTTACATGGCAGCCAGGATCTCCGAGGTCCTTAAAAGGAGCTGATGCTCTGAACGTGCATGGAAAGTTCTCTCTAGGGTAGTCTGGTGGCACTGATTATTTGGATTTTAACATGAAGAAAAAAACATTTTCTATGGTCTCTTGAGTGCAGGCATTCCTTTTCTCTATATCTCCTTCAGGCCCCTGTCTCTGCATAGTGCAACATACCTGGCACTGTGTCAGTTCCCTGCATCTCCCCTTACAGGGCCACCTCAGTGGGTGTGCCTGCCACCATCATTTCTACAGGGCATAAGCTGAGTCCCTGTGTGTGCAGCCCACTGTCCTTCCCTAGTTGTGCCCATTTTCGGTTGCCAACTTATGTTTGCCAGCTGAACACAGGTCACACTGTTTATGCTTGATGGCTGATGATGTCTATGCCTCTGGTCTGGATGTGTTCACAGTGGCATGTATATCAAATCACAGGCAGACTTGTGTCTCTGGTGCCTTGAGGGTCTTTGCCCCAGAGAGGGTGGCATAATGTGTATGGATATCGAGACCATGGCTGCCATCTGGCTGCTAGTGAAGTTTGTGGATTGTGATCATCTACTGCGATGGGTCTTGCCATATCCACTGTGCTTTTTGCCACTCCACCCAATATCATTATTCCTTGGTGGTGAACTGGGTCTCTCGGGTGCAGCACTCCAGTCCTCCACCATTATATGCTCCCCCCTTTTCCAACACAATATTCACACCTGTATTTCTGCACAGGGTGGCACCAATGCCCATATATGGTGGGGTCAAGGGGTGGGGCCTCATATGTTGGGCCCACCTGGAGTTGCGATATGAATGGGTCTATGAGTATCCATAGGCCACACCCCACATTAGCACACCCTGCATACCCATTCATGCACAGCATATTGCTGGATAGTGTATGCAATGTAGTTGCATACCATCATTTATGGGTGCAGTTCCTTGCAATAGTTCATAGGTCCCATTGTGAAGGAGAAGAAATGTTGAGCAAATTAATTTGGCTCCTAAAATTTCTACCTGATATAGATGATGCCATACACCACCTTTCACAAAGTGGATTTTTTAAATGTGGGAAAGAAGAATTTAGCTTCCGTTATAGGGTAGGAAACAGGTTCAACTATTACTGGATACTTCATTCTCTGCCATTGTTAAAGGAAGAGTGGGACTCGCTAGTCTCCAGCTTTATGCCTTGATATTTTACTGGCAGAAGGATGGAGTATGACTACTGCCCCCCCCATTATAATGTTTGTGATCCCAGATGTACATTACCACCAGCAGTCATAAATAGTCAGCAAACCTGGTGGAAACTCTTTATGGTGTTCGGCACCAATTTGCAATTCTGTCTAATGGCATCTCAGTGGGGTATCTGTGACAAAAACTCATTTGGAGCATGTCAATTTCTAGGGAGGTTTGTCTAAATCAGTTCTCCTGCTGCCAATCCTGATTATATCAGAAAAATACCTCTGTCCTACTCAGGACTTGGACGATCAAATGCAGTGATATTCCCTAGAGTGCCCTTCAGATAGTAGACATTTTTTTTATCACAATTTCTGTTTCTACACCTTCCCTCCCCAACAGCCACCTTCTGCCTGACTCCCCCCAGCTCCAACCCGCAGAATTACCAGGGCTTACCTTATGCCCGGCCCAGGAGCAGTGCCTGTGGGGAGTCGGGCGTTATCCAGCCACTGGGGATTTTTCCTCCTTTTTTTCTCCTTTGCACCCATGCAGCATGCAATGGGTGCAGCAGCTGCCTCCACCTCCATGGAAGCAACCAGAAGGTAGACTTTAAGCAGAGAATGTTCACTTTGCCAAGCAGAAATATTAAAATTACTTTTGAAATAAGGATGTTCAGCCACTGGTACTATACAAATAAATTCTTTACTAATATAATGCTACAAGATATTAAAACATGATATGTATGCCAAACAAAAATATATACTTGTTTTACAGGAAAGCAAAATAAAATGTTTGAATAGAGAGATGGCTTGTAGAATAAACTCTTAATCTAGTCTCATCCTAGGTTCTGTATTTACTTGCCAGCTAACTTGAAAGAGACATTCAATAAGACTGTTCATTACTCACCAAGATAATCTAGGTATGGGAGAAGGGCTCGCCTTCCTATTGGTGACAATCACCAAGTGACAGACTCCAGATCTTCTTCAAAAGTTGCAAGAAATCAGGAAGGGAGAGAGAGAGAGAGAGAGAGAGACAGAGTGAGTTGGGATTACTCTTTTCTAAGCGACATTGCAGAAGGACTGGAAGGAAAAGTATGTCTCTTTGCAGATGACACTAAGATCTGCAACAGAGTTGATGCACAGGGTGGGGTGGAAAGGATGAGAAGGGACTTGGCAAGGTTAGAGGAATGGTCAAATGTATGGCAGCTTAGATTCAATGCTAAGAAGTGCAAGGTAATGCACCTGGGAAACAAAAACCAAGGGGAAGAGTACACAATGGGGGTGAGATACTGACAACAACTAAAATGGAAAGGGACCTGGGGTAGTCATATCAGATGACCTAAAGATGGGCAAGTAATGTGAGAGGGCAGCAAGGAGGGCTGGGGGGACACTGGGATGCATAGGGAGAGGCATCACCAGTAGAAAACAGGAAGTTATTATCCCTCTGTACAGACAGCTGGTGAGACCCCATCTGGAGTACTGTGTGCAGTTCTGGAGACCCAATCTCTGCAAAGACATAGACAGGATGGAAGCTGTCCAGAGGAGGGCAACTAAAATGGTGCAGGGTCTGCACCAGAAGACATATGAAGAGAGACTTAAGGAGCTGAATATGTATAGCCTGAGGAAAGGAGGAGAGGGGGGACGATGAGAAACTTTCAAGTACCTCAAGGGAATCAACAAAGTCCAAGAGGGTAGCATCTTTTAAAAAGAGGTGCAAGAAAAGACGGCACAATTTGAAGATGGGGAGGCGGCTCAGAGGAAATTTAAGGAAGTATTTTTCACAGAGAGGGTTGTGGGGTGCATGGAACAGCCTTCCGGAGGAGGTTGTGGAGTCAAAATCAGTGGTGGAATTCAAGCATGCATGGGATAGTCATAAGGCAATTCTGGGGGGTGGGAGTAGGAAGAAGTAGGCTGCTGGTTAACTAGGATCTGCAGCTTATCCAGTAGGTAGGGAAATGGGCAGACTGGGTGGGCCAAGCGGTCCTTATCTGCCGTCAAATTCTATGTTTCTATGTTTCTATTTATGTACTCAGGGCAGTAAGATGAGACCTCATTACAGTGACAACCTTCTTCAGTTTTCCCCACCCACTTGAGTGCACAGTGTGTGTGTGTGTGTGTGTGTGTGTGTTTACATCTGCCAGGCTGAATTGCCCTTTCCCACCTAGCAACATCCTCACTGCAGCATCACACCTCTGATACTTATCCCTAAGGTTTTATGACATCCTCTTGTCTTTTTGTCTGAGTGTGGGAACTCCACCCTTGCAAGCTCTCTCACATTCTTTTATTACTTTGTTTATTTCCTAGTTGCTCAGGATGCTTCTGTGTGAAAAGTTGCACTGTCATATCTGGCAATTGTTTTCCAAGTATGTTTCCCAGGATAGCTGCTGGGACATGTGATCTGAACTCCATTTTGTTTGCCCTATGTCGTTCAATCATAGAAATAAATTATATCAGAAAAATGCAGAATACAAGGTAATTATAATAACTAAAAAGAGATTGTATTAACATGGTCAGACTCTCATAACAATATCCCTAAAATGAATGTTGGTCAAAAACTAATATTATGGAAACTATAGGCTATTGACAAATGTTTGCCCTGCTGGCACAAGTCTGTCTCACTCACAACCAAAAGAGTGACCAGCTGACCACACAAGTCCTTGTATTTCAATGCTGCCATACGTGCCTGATTGCTAGAGTTACTCAGTCTGGTTCTAGTCCTATCAATGGCCACTGCTCACTTAGTGCATGGCCTTACTTTTGACAACAGAAGCAACTCTTGAGTGTATGCCAGGAACCTCTCACCTGTTTTGTATCAGATACAGGTTACTTTATCCTTGAAAGTCATATTCTTTGGTAGCAGAACAACAGTTTTCTCAATAGAAATAGATTGTTACCTGTCCCATAAAACACTGCAAAGGCACAGCTAATATTAAAAATAAAGCAAGTTATTATTTACACTACTGAATTAACAACAGCACACTCAGATAAAAATATAAAGAATGAGTAAACAATAAGAGCTTGTGTACAATACACATAAAGGCAGAAACAGATATATTCTACTGTGCTACAGTCCCAACTTGCAGAGAGATGTGTCATCCATTGGAGGATAATATCATACACTATGACAGCAGAAATTACCTGTAAAACAAGTTCTGATCAGATCCACCATGGCTGCTAATGCATTAACTTGATAAGGGCATTCCACGGGCTTAAATGTAAAGATGACTTTGTGTGTCCTGTTAGTGATCATGTTTTGATTATATCATCTGTGATGCCACTCACTGCACAGAAAATGTTTGTATTTTTGATTCCTTCTGATGCATTTTGGGTCAGTTAATCCCCCCACCCTACCCCATTGACTGATTAAGGAGCTAGATTGGTGTTGCCTGCGAAGGTACAGAAGGGGTGCAGCTATGGCAAACCTATCACTGGAGTGTGGGACCAGGAGGATCTAGGAGAAAAACCAGAAATGAAAAAAATAACATCTGGTAATGGGAAGAATTTAAATTATTTATAAAAAAAATCAATTTTCACAAATGATTCTTAAGGTGATTTTTATGAAACTGATATATGTTTCATGCCATTGGAGTCCATACCTAAAGCAATCAGATAGGGAGTTGTTTGGGCAAACAATACAGTTCCTATCAACTAAAGGATACTAGCTCTTCAAAGAGGTAAATTGCTTTTATAATCATGGGCTCTAGTTTGAGTGCAAACACAATCAGAGCAGGTACACAGAAACCCCATGACATTTAACAGACAGGAAGAGAAAAGAATGAACCTTTCAATGCACAAAATGATGATCTGGAGTACCAATCCAGTTTGGACCAGTTTTCCAGATGGAAGTTTCCAGGACACAAGGAAGTGTGGAATCTATGATGCCAAAATGACATACTTGATGATGAGGCATGGAAGGGGAGTGGCAGCTTAAGGGTTTTGAGGACTTGACAAACCCAAGAAAAAAGTTAGTCAAGTTTGGGACCTTGAAAGTTAACATCTAAGGTTTGAGTCTGCCATAATTCTCCAAGGTGTCCTGAGTGGTAAGCACTTTCTACTTTGAGAAAGTTAATATATGTAGCAAGACTTTTTTGTGTGTTTTTATATTGTTCACAAGATTTTCTTTTGATCTCTGTAGAAGTACTTTCCCATACCATGCTCTTACTGTGGTATTCTGTTATATGTGCACATATTTTAGTATTAAAATATTATTTTAAAAATATTATTCATTATATGTTATTTTTTAAACTTCATGCTTCTATGACTGAGTCCTTTGAGGTACAGATAATTGGTTTATAATTGACAAAACTGTGTTTCTGCCTCTGAAGTGAAGGCTACAGTTATCAAATTTTGTTTCCAGAGTGATGTGTTCTTAGGCTGTGACACAGAGGGGTGGGTCATTTACCATTTGGAAAGGAGTACTGTACTGTGTGGGCAGTGGCTCTGGTGGATTCAGACCTAGAGACAGCCCAAGGGAGTGTTTATGCTGAGTGGTGGCAGCTACTGAAGTAGCCATACAGGCATCTGAAGGATTTGAGAAAGCTAATAGTGTGCAGGCTGAAGCTGGGTGAGAGCAGTCTGTCACAGTACCAAAAACAACAAACTCTGTGGTAAGTTAAGTCTGAAACCTGTGTGGTTGATATAGTAGGTTTGACTCTTCAAGTGTGTTCTTTTTTAACAATAGTTTATAAAATATTAATGAAACTAGGTTGCTGAGAATCATAGAAACATGTCCTGTTTTCCTCACTCAAGAACCTGTTTTGTGAGACCCATACCCACTTTTATGAAATGCAGTATAACCCCACTTTAGTAACCCTTAGTCTTATACAACAAAAATCTAGACAATGTTGAGGGCCATGTGCAAAATAAGGGACAAGTCTGGCACAGTGTACATCATGACACAGCTGCTTTGTGAGTGGCATTGCAAAGTCCAGTACAGGTCCGGAGAAATGTTTGAGATCTCATAGCTGTTTTGCAAGTGGACACAACAGGTGTGGTGAGACTGTACTAACCACATTCATGATGCGGAAGGGTAGTGAACTCACCAGTTTTTTGTGTGGGGAGCAGGTGAGAAGAATGAATACCAGAGAGAGACTGAAGAGGCCATTCCAGCAGGGTACAGCTATATTCAGGTTAGTTGAAGATATGAAGGACTACGTTGAGCAGATTAGTGTGAGATCTGAAATGTGGGGCTGCTAACATCGTGATCACTACCTGACTGTGGATGAGAGTAGCCAGTGATGACAAATAGAGTGGCAGGGCTGCACCTAGACTGTTACTTGAATTCAGTGTAGGGAGATTACCCTGGGGGGGGGGGGGATGTTGACATTTGTTAGGACAGTATTGAAGGAGTTGTGTATAGCTCATTCAAGATTTGGAAGGGTGGTAGCCAGCCAACTTGCACTGTGGAGTAGAGCACAGAAAAGTACTCGAGAAAAACTGCTGTGAACTGTCCTGTGGGGTTCTGGAGAGCACAGGTAAAGAAGTAGACTGACACTGGAAGTCAGGTGGATTCGCTCAAGGTATTTATTTATTTATTTATACATCAGTTTACAACCTTGGAGCCAGAGGCTAATTTCCAAAGGTACCTCATCACATAGAGGACAGACAGAACAAATTAGTATTAGTATGCCTCTCCTGCTATTAATATTGTTATCCATTGTAAGTGCAGCCCTTATGAGGGCATGAACAGCAGTTTTTCTGGTGAGTCATGATGCTTATTGCTTGGCCCTCCAGGAAGACCTAGTTGTTGGTTAATGAGGTGGGGAAAAAACACAACAGGGAACTGTACATACTACCTTCACTCTGCAGAAGGGTGGTGATCCACCAAATGTTTACTGTGGGAGCAGAAGTCAGACATTGAGAATGTGGACTGGAGAGTGATTTGGGAGGAATTTTTTATAGTGCCAGCTGATGATGCATATCAATATAAGTGTGCACAACTCTCTGAGTTACAAGATTACAATCTGAGGTGCGATAATTCTCTTCATGAGACTGCAAGCTCATATGTGGCCCCAGGCAGTACTAAGGACAGGGTATGGATGGTGGGGTGTTCAACAGAAGGCAGGCTAGGTGCAGGGTGTTCACATGGAAAAAGAAAGCCTTACTTGTGGATTAACAAGAGAGCTTGAGCTTTGGAACTGAATAAGACCAGTACTTTGCTGTGTGACCCTGAGCAAGTCACTAAACTTCCTTGTGCTCCCAGGTCACACCTGTAAACAAGCTTTCAGTTTAGTGTGTCTCTCCTGGTTAACAAAAACAAAATTCAGTGCATCATATAACCACTAGATCATCAAGTATTTGAAGTGTTGTACTGTAATGTAGTTTGCCAAAGAAAAGTCAGCTGGATTGCAACACATTTTCCACAAGTTAAAGTAAACAAAATGAACAAAATCATAGCCTAACATGTGTACTGATCAAAATAATCCACGAGGTAATACATGGTGTTGATCATTCTGGTACAACAATTCAAAATAAAGAGGGAAAAAAGAACTAGGTAGCACTATAGATATGCATGTGGATCTCTGACTCTGGCTCTGATGATGTCATCATGACTCATCACTTAACACACTTGGCAGACATCTTAGGGAGAAACCAAGGCTGTTTTTTGAAAGTGAAAGGCTGATGTTTACATTTTTCAAAAGCTATAAAACTGCATTTACGTTATTTACATAAATGCAGTTTTAGCATAAATGTAAACAGCAGCCTTTACTTTACATTGCTATGAAGCCACATTTTGGAGCTTGCAATTTAAAAAAACTACTTGTTTAGGTACCCTTTAAAGGATGACCAAGTTTTGAACAACCAAATATTGCAAAGTCACATTTCATGAGCTTCTGAGACAAAAACTGAATTTTGTAATAATTTTGTGGAAGCATATTCATCTATTTTTCCAGCTGCCATGGTGAAAGAGGAAGAAAACAAGGCTGTGTAAAGTGGTGACATTCATAGGGTTCTCCAGTAAAAGTACAGTGGCATGCAGTGTCAGGTATCCTCATGTCAATCTGTATCTTGAGTGAATTCCATCAAGAAAAGTCAAGGCCATCCCTTTTGCACTTGCCTGTCTCCTGTCCTTGAAATTGCCTGCTAAACATTGGAGCTCACAGACTAAATGGCTTGTGGAGGCACACCCATGCCCAGCACTGCCTCTGTACAATGCCAGCTGTTGCCTTTTTAACAACCCTGAAGATAACAATGTTTTTTTAGCATTTGAAAATGGTGGTAGGGACACCATGCATTATAACTAGTTTCAACTGAGGCAACTGTAACAGATGTTGGGCCCGATTCTAAAAGGGTGGCACAAGTCACCTCCAAACGCAACTTGCTCCACCCACAACTGTGGCATTGACCTTGCGCTATATTCTAGAAGGGGCAGGGTCTCTGCAGCTAAGTCCTGAGACTTGGATCATGCGGCCAGGTACGCCGAACTGCAGGCGCACCTGGCGGGCATGTCACAAGCCGCAAAACGTAGGTCACAAGGGCAGCCCCATGCCCAGCATGCTACAATGGCCACCCTGCAGGGCTGCCCACACCCACAGTCCCCTAACACCACCAGAGATGAGCCCCACGGGGCTGGCCACATGAACTGCCCACCCAATACCACTGGAGATATGCCCCGCAGGGCTGCCCACACCCCCATGTCCCCCAATGTGGTCTGAATGAGCCCCTAAGGGCTGGCCATACCAATTGCCCCCCAACACCACCAGAGAAATGCCCTGCAGGGCTGCCCACACCCCATGTCCCCTGACTCCATCCTTCCAATACACCCTGCAGGGCAGTGCAATCAACCCCCCCACCCGTGCCCCAACCCCTGAGTCAATGGACACAACTGCAGCAAATACCCTGCCCTGGCAGCCTAGTGACCCCACACCCCACGCAGCCATGCCAGCCCGCCCAGCACCCCCACCTATCCCTAGCCAGCAAGCTACCGGCACAGCCCACATCTCACCACCACTTGCCAGTTGCTGACTGAGTTCAGTATGAGAGTGTGGTCAGAAGACATGCTCAGAAATTAATTTCTGAGCATGTCTTTTCAGCACACACTCATACTGAACTCAGTTGGTGGCTGGCTAGTGTTGGTGAGAGGTGGGCTGTGCCAGTCACTGATGGAATGGTGGTGGGTTGCTGGCTGGCTGCAGCCGGGTGGGGGACCACTAGGTTAACAGAGCAGAGCATTTGCCACAGTTGCAGCTGGTGACTCAGGGTCAGGATATGGCTGGGGGTTGATTAAAGCCATTCTGCGGCTTATCGGAAGGATGGAGTCGGAGACATGGGGTGTGGGCAGCCCTGTGGGGCATTGAATGCACTGGGAATTGGGGGGCAGTTGGTGTGGGCAGCCCTACAGGGCTGTTACTTTGTGGGGGCATGGGGGGGCATGTTCAGAATGGAGGATGGGGCGGACGTGTGTAATGCCAATTGGGGCAACAACAGAGGTGGTCTGGGCATGGGGGGAGGGCACATGGACCGGGTTCTACAGGACTCTCAGAAGACAGATTTAAGTTACACCAGCTAAATATAGGTGTAACTTATGTTGCCGGGCCCCAATTCTAGAACAGTTACACCTGGCATAACAGCACTTGCTCCATGTAGAATGGTGCAGATAGCAACTTATGCCAGCAGTTGTGACTTGTGCTATTCTACAAAGTGGCCTGTGACATGTCACAGGCAACTTGTTCAACAGCTGTTATGCCTTACTTGTGTCATAAACCCCTGTGACATGGCGCCAAAGGATTACAGCAGCAGTTGTGCCCCATTCCAGAAGGGCAGCAACAAAGACCCCAATGTGGGAATTTTACAAGAACTCCAGGAGGAACCACAACGCAGTTACACCCATTTACGCCCCTGAGGTCCTAGAACCCAGTCCATGTGTCTCCCCATGCCTAGACTGCCCCTGTTGTCACCCCAATGGGCACCACACAAACATTTCCAGAATTGGGGCATGCTACCGCCCCATCCCTGTACAGTGCACACCCCCGACAATTGAAAGCCCCACAAGACTGTCCACACCCCCTGTCCCCTGAAGTGTCCATACAGTGCCCCACAGGGCTTCCCACACCCCAGCCCCGAATCCCCCATTGTGATATGCCTCACAGGGCGGCGCTGTCCTCCCCCACCCATGCCCTGACTTCAATTGCAGCCGCAGTTGCAGCTTTGTGCTTGAATGCTATTCCAGAGTACACAGCAGTGTACTAGCAGCTGTAAGAGTATAGTGGGTGTACTGTACAATAGACATATGTGTATAACTGACATACATATGAACCTGTGTCCTGACCCCGAGTCACCCACAGCAACCATGGCATACACCGTGGCATGTCCTGGTAGTCTAGTGGCCCCCCACCCAGCCGTGCCAGCCCACCCAGCACTCCCCACCCATCCCCAACCAGTGACTGGCACAGCCCACCTCTCACTCCACGGCCAGCCACTGACTGAGTTATGAGGCGCTACTGAAAAGACAAGCTCAGATATTAATTTCTGAGTGTGTCTTTTCAGTAGACTACCAGAGCTTGTCAGGTTATGTGCTGCATATGTGGCTGGTGACTCACGAGGTCGAGAACACGGGTGGGGATGGCGAGCAGCATCGACCGCGGGCATTTTACAATGAGGGGTTCAGGGGCTGGGAGGGTAAAGACTTTGCGGGGCATATCTATGGGAGGTCTGGGGCCAATTGGTGTGGCCTGCCCCTCGGGGCACTTCCATGAGGTTTCAGGGCCAGCTGTTGTGGCCTGCCCTGAGGGGCACATACTGGAGGCCTGGAGGGCAGGGGGTGTGGCAGCCCTGCGGGGTGGCTATTGTGGCTTGCTGGGCAGGGGGGTGCACTAGCGACCTGCAGCAGCCGGATGCGACATGTTCACCAGGTAAGCCCTCTGTTCGGCGTACCTGGCCGCATGTCACAAGTCGCAGAACTTTTGCTTGTGACCCTGCCCTTCCAGAATATGGTGTAGGTCAATGTTGCAGTTGCAGGTATAAAAGTTGCGTTTGGTGGTGACTTGCACCACTCTTCTATAATCGGGCTCCCGGTTCTCCTCCGGGGGTTCTTATAGAATCCTGACATCGGGGACTTTGCTGCTGCCCTTCTGGAATGGGGTGCAACTGCTGCTGTAAACCCCCTAGCACCATTTCTCAGGGGGTTTATGGCACAACTGCGGGCATAACAGCTTTTCAGCACAAGTGGACTACGACATCTCACAGGCCACTTTGTAGAATAGCACAAGTCATAACTGCTGGCGTAAGTTGCTGTTACACCAGATGTAACCTTTCTAGAATCGGGGCTGTTATCTATAGCTGAACTATGAGAGTCCTAAACAGCAAGATAGAAAAGGCTATTGGTCAGTCCAATGAGCTCACAAACGAAAGATGACAAATATAAGCACCCACCTGTAACATAAAAAGAAGAAAAATGTTTGTATTGTACTGAATTAAAGTTTTACAATAAATTTTAGACAGGACACTCCAGCTGGCTTGCACTTCTCTAACAAACACACTGTGAACCCTGGGAATTTGAGGTTCATGGGTTTAGAGTGGGTAGCCCAACTTAAATTTGGAGGTGATACGATTAATCTATTACTAAAAAAGGAAAACAATGGTTCTTCAGACTGCAGAGTGTCAAACCTACTGGTTTAAATAGACAATGGGACCTTAAGCAATTCCTGTAAAATTGTAAAACTTTAAATCAATACAATACTAAAACTTCTCTTCTTCATATGCTACATGTGGGTGTTTCTAGCTGTCATCTCTCCTCTGTGAATTCTTTTGACTGCATGTTGATCCCTAATCAAAGAATCTGATTGTTGACTATCTACAGGGTGATCACATGACAATTGCTTTTCTATCTTGCTCTTTAGGACTCTCACAGGGTAGCTGGTATCATTTGTTATATGTATTAATTTTTAAATCATAAAGATCAGTTTGATCCACTGCTAAGAGTTTTGTTTATTTTTTTGTTTCTGTATCTTGTTTAGATGCTTAGTTTTGTAATACATATGAATCTAGCTATAAGGATGCACTGTTTCACTATGACTACTGCCAAGTTCCCTGATGAAGGTTGAGTGTAGTCGAAGTGCTGGGACTCAGGTTGTGACTCAAGTTGTGACTGTGACTGACATTTGGATTCACATTAAAAGAAAGCATCAGCTTTGCACCTAAGCACCTTTTTGTGTGGATTCTTTATGTTGGTTACCATTGAGTGATGGTTCTTGTATTAAGTTGCCTTAAGAATTCCAGCCTATCTTTGCTCTTAGTACAGGTTCTAGGGTGCCATCTGGTAAATTATATAGTCTTTTGAGAACAGATTTTGTATTTTTCCATTTTCCCATGGAGCAACTCCACAGAGTTCAGCCCAGCACAGTAGGACAGATTCCACTTTGCCCTAAGTATGTTACTAGCTACAGTTATAACTACCCATGGTAAAAAGAACATTAGAACAGTGTTTATTGCAGATTTTATCTTTAGAAAGGTTTGCACAATATGTGTTTCTTTTTCAGTTATTTAACCAGGAGTAGCACACTAAACTGAAAGCTTGTTTACAGGAGCGACATGGGAGCACAGAGAGTTAAGTAGATTTGCTCAATGTCACAGAGTATACAAGTAGGGGCTGTGAGTTCAAACCCAGGTCTCTAGATGCAGCTCAGAGCCTTAAACCACTGCACTATACTGCTTCCAATGTTTACTCAAAGAACTTCAAATTCCTTATTATAATCCTATTTTCACCCCAAAAGCAATATTCTAGTTTTTGCATGGTATAATCAGTTTATTATTAGTACAATTTGGATGTAGGGTAAACATGATTATTTGCAGAAAAATAGGGGTTTGAGACAGACTATTATATAATCTGCCTACACCAGTATTTCAATCAATACATCTTCATTATTTGGAACCAAATTGCTGGGAACATTGAATAATACTGGGAAATTATTTATGCGCTGTACAGACAGAAGAGGACAGGGTCAGCATACCACCCTATCTTACCCCAAGTTAGTTCAAAATGATAGAGTTTGTTCACCTTTTTAATCCATATATTACTACAGTCCATCTCTTTGTAAAGGGAAAGTTCCCTTAGCCTATGGTTCTGTTTACCTGTGTAGTTTGTAGGCATGAACGATGATTGCCTCTACTGCACTCTCCTGATTTAATCAGGATTTAAATGTAAATGAAGATACTTAAACCTGTTAAAACCTGCTTGACCCCACTGCAGAGGTCATGACCTGACACATGTAAGGCGTCCTGGAATGTTATGATGTCTTAGTGATGAAGCCTGCAGTAGTTACTGTACACTGTATTAGTCAGTGCTGCTGCAGTTCTCTGCAGTCCATGTGTTCTTGTCTTATGCTGGCCATGAAACTTTTCAAGCCATAGTAAAAGCCTTGCTGTTTTCTGTAGATTAAAGTGCATCTGAGTTATTGAAAAATGATTTTAGGGAATACAGGGACTTCACAAGACATTTAAGAGAACTGAATGAGATTGCAACATCTGCTGGGTTGTACGGGTATACATCATCAACTCACATGATGACTTGCATGAGTGGGGTCATAACTTCTGCAATGGAGAGACAGATTTTCACATCAAGGCAAAACAGAGTGAAGTAACTTCAGTTATATTTAATTTAGGATGACATTAGGGGATGCAAAAGAGGGATTCATTGTTCATGCCTATAAATGACACAGGTATACAGAAAATAGGTTGAGGGGACGTTCCCTTTAATAGCTGCATGCCAATTCTATCAGTTTATGCTCTATATTTATTTATTGAATTTTGTTGACCCGGTAAACCCACTGGACCTAGAAGTCACTTTTTCAGGGACAACCAGGGGAAGGGGGGATACAGATGTAAGCAACTGAAATTGAACCAGATTAAGCTGTTGGTGGTATTTTTAATGAATAAATATATGTTTATTTCTTCAAAATACAGTTTGTCTAATTTGTTAAAAGCCTAGTTAAGCTCAATTAAAGCTCAATACTGCATTATAATTGTTATTATACATAATGTGCACTATTTTAGAATATGTAGCAATACTAGCAATATAAAGCAATTGTCAATGGTGCATGCATTAGCTGTGGACAGGGATGCACACTTTACAAGAATATAGGAGCTGGAAAGGCTTGTGGCACTTCTAAAAGACAGGGTGGAGAACACAGAGAATAGGAGATGCCACAACAACCTCCACTTGATCAAGGAAGAGATTACACCTTTTTATCAAATCCACACCATACTTACTCTTGTATTGACTGTGGCTGATACCACACCACTGGGTGCCTTAATTGATTCAGGATTCTATTGGCACAATTATTATATCCTACAATGCCCCTGTATCCTTTATGTGGCTATCTATGGCCTCAGGTCCATCTCCCACAAAACAACAGAGATTTAACACATCACTGCTGTGGGAATCCACCTTCTGTGCAATGCTGCAGAAGAACATCATTACCTTCCTGGAGTTTAACCATTCTGGAGACACCTCTGCAGCTGATAGGTGGGATGCAATCAAAGCCTTTATTAGAGGAAGCTGTATAAGTTATGCCTCACACATTAAAAGGTAATGTGTACAAGACTGGAGAAGCAGCTATATCCCTCCAAAAACTGGAGAAGTACAGAACAGCCTCCTGTCAATCTCCTAAGTTGTTGGCAGAGATCTGGGCACATAATTCAAGCTCTAAAGTACTAAACTTCCCCTTATATGTGAAGGATAGAATTAGAATACAAGGAGAGATACTTGGAGACATGAAAATAGAATCTGAGAATATGATTAAAAAGTTACTGAATCAAAGGAAAAGAGAATCTTGGAACCACTAGCTACCTTTTCTTTATATTATTGAAAAGAACAAATTACATATAAATAAAAGATAAAATTATATAAACACAGAAACTACCTAGAGATAAGAAATTATCTATAAATACCAAGAAAGTGCAATATGATATGGAAGGAGTCGTGCAAAAGGTAAATGTGAAGTTTGTATTATCGATATTTATTAGCCACCATTGTCTAATAATGCATAGTGATTTTAATATGTTCTAAATATGTATTGTAAAGATATATATTTTGCAGTTTATTTATTAGTCCCTGTCATTTAATAATGTATCATGGTTTTAAACACGTTCTGTTTATGTATTGTAAAGACTGAATAAGGAATCAATAAAGTTTTGAACTTCAAAAAGATCTGCAGTACCTATACTTTCACAAAAGTGCAGAGTCTGCCCTTTTCAGACTCCACCATACATTCTGGGAGTCTGGATAGCATCCAGGGAACTACTGGCTCTCCAACTCCAGAATTGACAAGAGAGGTCTAAAATACCAGGGATTATAGATGTATCAGGGGACATATGCAGACAGAAGATATTAATGTATCCTTTCAGGAGTTCTATGGGACACTTTATACTAATAGAAACACAGAACATAAGACTTTGATAGCAGATAAGGACCGCTTGGCCCACTCAGTCTTCCCAATTCCTACCTATTGGATAAACTGCACACCTTAGTTAGCCAACAGCCTACTTCCTCCTACCTCCTCGATAGAATTGCCTTATGTTTGTCCCATGCATTCTTAAATTCCTCCACTGTTTTTTGACCCCGCTACCTCCTCAAGAAGGCTATTGCATGGGTTCACCACCTCTGTGAAAAATACTCCTCATGTTGCCCAGAGCCATCCCTCCTCTATCTTCAGATTGTGTTCCTTGTTCTTACGCATCTCTTTTCTAATAGATGCTACCCTCTTGATTCCCTTGAGGTACTTGAAAGTTTTTATCCTGCCCCCTTTCCTCGGGATATACATATTAAGCTCCTTTAGTCTCTTTTTGTATGGCTTCTGGTGCAGATTCTGTACCATTTTAGTTACCCTCCTCTGGACCGCCTCTATACTGTCTATGTCGTTGTGGAGATGGGGTCTCCAGAACTACATGCAGTACTCCAGATGGGGTCTCACCAACTGTATGTACAGTGGGATAACAACTTCCTGTTTTCTACTGGTGATGCCTCTCCCTATGCATCCCAGCATCCCCCCAGCCCTCCTTACTGCCTTCTCACATTGCTTTCCTACCTTTAGGTCATCTGATATGACTACCCTTGTCCCTTTAAATTTTTGTTGTTGTTAGTACCTCCCATCCCATTGTGTACTCTTCCCCGGGTTTCTGTTTCCCAGGTGCATTACTTGCACTTCTTAGCATTGAATCTAAGCTGCTATACATTTGACCATTCCTCCAACCTTGCCAAGTTCCTTCTCATCCTTTAAGCCCCTCTGTGTATTAGCACTGTTACAGATCTTTGTATCTTCTGCAAAGAGGCATACTTTTCCTTCCAGACCCTCTGCAATGTCATCTATAAAGACATTAAAGAGGATCAGTCCCAGTACTGAACCTCACTAGCAACCCCTTTCTTTGGAGTGAACTCTGTTTACTATTATCCTCTCATGTCCGTTACCCAGGCTACCTTCCTGGGACACACTCCCAGGCTGGATAACTTGTTTATTAATCTTCATGTGGATTGTGTCAAATGCCCTGCTAAAGTCTAGGTAGGCCATATCCATAGCCCTTCCCTGGTCTATTACTTTGGTCACCCAGTCAAAGAAATCTGTTAGATTCATCTGACATGACCTTCCCACTGTAAATTCATGCTGCCTTGGGTTCTGTGCCCCACTGGCCTCCAGGTACTCTACAATTATTTATTTCAGAAGTGATTCCATCATTTTCCCTGCCACTAAGGTCAAACTAACAGGTCTTTAGTTTCCTGCCTCCACCTTGCTCCCATTTTTGTGAAGAAGCAAAGCCTGCACAAGAGGATCTGATCTCTTTCACATCTTCACTGGGCATAGCCAATATAACCCCAGAGCTCTGGGAGGTGCTGGATAAGGCCTTCACCATGCAGGAACTAGATGAGGTGATAAACACAATGCATGCAGGTACTATAAAAACCCAGTTAGCGTCCATCTCCCAGTTGAATTTCTCAGGCACTTTAAACAAGACCTTCGAGATCTGCTGGTGGTTGCTCTAGATGCTAGATGATTCCACCTAATCTGGGCCCCTTCCCTCTTCTATGAGAACAGTGATAAACACCCTCAACCTGGGAAGGATCCTCTCCTGTGTAGTACTGCAGCTATCAGCCTATATCATTGATAATGGTAGACTGTAAGGCATATGCCCAAATGAGCCACTAGGCTTTGGATGACAATCCCAGATCTAATTAACAGAGACCAGGTTGGCTTTTTCATACTCAGATGTACCGCAGACAGCACCCGAGGCATCTTGACTCCACCCTCAATGGTACTCCTCTCCTCAATGCCGAAAAGGCATTCAGTATGTGGAGTGGCCATAGTTATTTCACATTCTGCAAGTCTTTGTTTTTTGTGAGCCTTTATCAACTATATTCACACCCTTTACAGTGATGTATCAGCCTCAGTAACTACCAGCACTTTGGCTAGCTCTAGTTCTGTTAGGCAAAGGGATGTGGCAAGGATGCCTGCTCTCTCCCATTTTAATCGTCCTCTTATTGGAACCGCTACTGCAGGCCATTGACAGTCACTTGGTATTCATGGTTTAACAATGGGGGCTGATCATAAGACTTTAGCTTATGCTGATAATATTCTGCTGATGCTCGTTGCCAGAGGAATCTGTTCCATCCATTTTGTTTCTTCTACAACAATTTCGCTGTCTATCAGATTAAAAGGCTAATGGGCCAAATCACTGATTCTACCATAATGCCTGAGATTAGATGCCAACCAGTTTTCCCTGAGATTCCAAGAAGCCTAGGGCTCCCTACAATATATTGTGATAAATTTTATGTGACCTCAGAGCCCTGGATGGGCTTAAAGGAAAACTGTCCAAAACAATTCTCAGAAGCTCCAGAGCCCCATACATGCCTGATTTTCATGATCCATAGTGTTCAAAATTTTGTAAACTAACCTGATGTTGATGTTTTTCTGCTTATAATCCGCAATGTGGAGCTGTTCTTATGCTTGGAAGTGGCATTTCGAAACTGCCACCACACCAGAAGACCAGTCGGCGTGCATTCATGAGCTATCTTCCGGCTCATGTTTACTCCATGTTGCCATGCACACTGGTCTCTGCTGACCTGCACCTCAGTACCCACGCATACTCCCATCCATAATATGACAGCTCTGACATCCGTGTTTATTCTCCATTTATTAATGTTTTAGGTATATAAACTCAGTTTGTGGTGTTTTACTCCTACTGTCACCCATCTGTTACCATACTCGCAAGTGGCTGTCACATCACCCCAGATGACACACTGGCATTGCATATTGAAGTCTGATTCCAGTTCTTGTATGAGAATGCTTCTCTGCAGAGCCCTGCAGTTTTTTCAAAATATCAAAAACTGACTAAGTCAAAGAGCTACAAAGTCCCCCAAGGTGAATAGGTGTGAACAGAAATATGCAACTTAGGAATCATTAGCATTGGGGGCCCACTTAATGGCAGGGCATTTAGACATCTGTTTCCAGAAGTGTCAACTCCCTGCTGGCCCTGCAATTACACACCTTGGAATTCTAAGGATTCCTAAACTTCCTACTTCACAACTCTTTGCTTTTTGAGGCCTTTGAAGTGTAGTACGTTGGTGTCTCAAAGTCTGCATCAGTCAATGTGGATCACTTGTGGCCAGGCTAGCAAGGATGATATAAAAGATGGACCTGATTCCATGGCGTAGCCCATTTCTCTTTGCTAGCTTGACTTATGTGCTGTTGCTGTCATGCAGTTGTTACTAGCCTCCTTACATGCTACTAGGTCAGTGGTCCAGTCACTGTTATTTTTCGCTGTACTTTTCATCATTCCTTGGTGACCCATGTACTGTTGGTATTAATAGAGTGGACCCCCCCCCCAAGAATCATGAATCATAACCCCACTTCACAGGCTCTGGCGGAACATCTTTGCTTGCCGACTCTTACCTATCATTGAATAGTAAGTACAGTGAGCATTGTAGAATTTATGAGAACTATGGCATGTGTCTAAATGCCAAGGAGTGAAATTACAACTGGCATGCACAGACATCAATGCATCTTGGTTACCATGTATGCACAAAGGACTGATGTGTCAGCCAGTAGAGGTGTTTTTTTCTGGTTATGCACTCTTATTTGTACACTAGGGTCCCGATATTGAGAAATGCACCCGGCGCTGGTGCAAGTAGTGGCTCAGCGCAACTGAGTTGCACTGGAGCAACAAAAGGATATATTCAAAAGAGATTTATTTATTTATTTAGCTTTTGTTTACCGGGTAAGTACACTAGACAAGTAATATGCCTATTTTCAGGAATGACCCGGGAGAGTACAACATAATGAATACAGAATAGTACAGGATAATACAGAAACAACATGGCAGAATGTCAACATAAAGAAAGAACATAAATCAAGGTGACACAATAGTAAGGCACATAGTTACACCCAGTTCCAACAGTGGTAACGTGCATAAAATCACCAGTTATTATGCAAATTAGACAATTATAACTCAGTCAAGTGCCAAGATAAGAGGCTGAGTCGTAGGGACAAGCAAAGTGTCACTGACAGGACTTTATAAAGCACAAATTTTAAGTTGAATGAGGACATTGCTCTAGGGGGTTTGGGACAGTCACACAGAAGCCAGCTTGAGGAACCCCCACAGGTATCTATGAAAGCACTGATGGAAGGGGGGCCGATCGAACCTGCACTGGAAAGGATTTCCAGAGTCTAGGAGCGCTTGCAGCAAAGTCCCTGTCCCCCATGAGTGTTTGAGTGGGGGGGAACTCTAAGCAACCCGGGGACCTGGGACCTGAGTGAGTAGAAGGAGTGGTTGGCAGGTGATAGAAGCTGAGCCAGCCCTGGTGGGGTGCCAGTTCTAATCACTTTACCCACGAGGCATCCCAGTCCGAAGTCCAGGTAGCTGGATGGAGAGAGCCAGCTGAGATTTTCATAAAGCTTACAGTGGTGAGTAAGATGGGGGGCGGCCAGAGCAAAATGGCAGATGTTGTTGTACGTCATATTAGATGAGATTTGGCAATACGAGCAAATAGGTGCAGGCCGTAACTAAGGGAGGGGAGTAGTACACCTCTCACGAGAGCCAGAAGAGCTGCAGGTCTAAGGCTGTATTTGGCCCAATAGGCCAGGCCCAGTTTGCAGTTCACTGCTCTGCAGACATTTAGTATATGACTCCCCATGTCAAGTTGGGGGTCAAGCATTACCCCAAGGTATCAGACGGAGTTCACAGTTGGGAAAGAAGTTGCGTCCTAGCTTATGATACCCAGTGGTACTGGCGAGGGTTTGATTTTGGCTGCTGAACCAAATAGCATAGACTGCAATTTTTTCAGGTTGAGAACCAGTTTGTTTTTGGTTACCCAGGCCAGGATATTGTTAAAGTCCTCAGATAGGTGCTGATTGAGGGTCTCTATGTCTTGGCAGTGGGCCAAGATAGCCAGGTCATCTGCCTAAAGAGTGGCACTGCAGTTAGTTACTGCAGCTGGGAGATGGTTAACAAAGAGGGAGAAGAGGAGGGGTCCCAGGACCAACCCCTGGGGGACGCCTGAGGTCACCGGTAAGGGATCAGAGAGGACTTTGTTGAATCCGGTCTGCTGCATTCTACCATGTAGATAGCCGGTTAACCAGTTCATAGCAGAGGGGGACAGGCCCAGGGACCGCATCTGGGTACAGAGTAACACATGATCGACAAGGTCAAAGGCTTTGGACAGGTCGATAAACATTGTTTGAGAGAGTTTGCCCTGGTCCATGGCTCCTCTGATACTGGAAGAGACAGAGACAGCGGCTGTGGTCATGCTATGCCCTTTTGAAAGCTATGCTGGGCCGGGGACAGCAGTTTGTGGACCAGTATATACTCAGAAAGTTGCTCTGCCACAACTTTTTCAAGGAGCTTGCTGAGGGAGGATAGAATGGCGATCGGTCGATAATTGTCCGGTACCTTTGCCCTGCTTCAGTACAGGGACAATCCTAGCTACCTTCCAGATGTTGGGAATGACCCCCGATGCAAGGGATAGGTTAAAAATGTGGGCAACTGGGGAGGCAATGTGGAGGGCACCTAGCTTCAGAAGCTTGGGCTCCAGATTATCAGGCCCAGGACTAGAGTACTGGGAGAGGTCAGAGAGAAGGCTCAGCATATCATTGACAGAAACAGCCCTGAGACAGAATGGCAGTCGGGGGGGGGGAGCCACCTGCCATGTATATATGTATATATATATCACATAATGCACACTGCACAAGTACAGTGCACTGGCATATCCCTCAGACAGGTCTGAATACCAGGAATGGGACATGCACCAGCACATCAGAGATATGCCATGCACAAATTCCTGATATTCAGACACCAATACGCAAATGGGCCATAATGCATGCAAAGGTGCAATGGGCCATTTGCAGTCATTATGGACCCATTTGCATGTGTTGTGCAGAGCTGTCCATCGAAATGCACTTGGCACCCTGCACAGCATGCAGTCCCTGTAAAGGGACTGCAGTAATACTACCTCCCCATCCCGTACCACCCATTGGCCATTGTGACAATTATAGATGGTCCTGGTGGACCAGTGGTACCCCCTCCCTGCCCGTACCTTCAATGACCGTGTATAATGTTACTGTAATAGTACTGGTAGTCCAGTGGTTCCCCCCTCCCTGCCTGTATGTCCGATCTCTGTATATAATGTTATTTTATTAACCCTGTTGGTCCAGTGGTTCCCCCCACTCTGCCCATACCTCCAATCACTGTATATAATGTTATTTTAATAGCCCTGGTGGTCCAGTCATTCCCACCTCCCTGCCCATACCTCCGATCACTCATAAATCTGATTCGGATATCCCTGTTAGTCTAGTTGTACCCCCACCCTGCCAGTAACCCTAATCACCCATAATGTTAACGGAACAATTCCCCGGTGGTACAGTGGTACCAGCCCACCACACAGAACTCCCAGCCCACCACTCCCCATCATAGACTGGCAGCAAACCCACCTGCATACTCCATGGCTGCCCACTGAATAACAACTTACAGTAGCACTGACCGTCCGTAACCCCTGTCCAGGTCACATCTAATCACACAGTGAACTAATGGGATTGCAGTGCAACTGTAATACTCATTCACAAATCTGTGAATGAATGACTTCATTCACAGATTTGTGAATGAGTATTACAGTATGCAGCAGCTCATTGGTCCACAGTGTGGACCAATGGGATTGCAGCTGTTATTGTAAGCTGTCATTCGTGGGCAGCCATGGAGATATGTGGGTGGGTTTGCTGCCCGCCAATGATGGGGGAATATGGGTGGACTGGGGGTCCTGTGTGGGTGAGGGGTGCCACTGGACCACCAGGGAATTGTTTCCATTAACATTACAGGTGATCTGGGTTACCAGCGGGGTGGAGGGTACCACTAGACAACCAGGGACATCTGAATCAGATTTACCAGTGATTGAAGGTACAGGCAGGGAGGGGAGAACCACTGGACCACCAGGGCTATTAAAATAACATTATATATGGTGATTGGAGGTACAGGCAGGGAGGGGAGAACCACTGGACCACCAGGGCTATAAAAATAACATTATATAAGGTGATCAGAGGTACAGGTAGGGTGGGGGGGTACCACTAGACTATCCTGGACATCTGAATTGGATTTATGGGCAATTGGAGGTGCAGGCAGGGAGGGGGAGCCACTGGACCACCAGGGCTATTAAAATAACATTATATATGGTGATTGGAGGTACGGGCAGGGAGAGGGGAACCACTAGATCACCATGGCTTTTAAAATAACATATACAGTGATCAGTGGTACAGGCAGGGGAGGGGGGTACCACTAGACTACCAAGGACTATTGTGGGTGCTTGTGCACGGTGTTGGGGGGGTTGCTACCCATGGCTGATGGGTGCTATATTACGCACTGCACTACAACAGCCTGCTAGTAGGTGGATAGCACGTGAGCCATTTTTTATGGGCTCAACTTTGAACCCAGGTATGCGGCATATCTCCGGGTTGTTTCAGCAGCTGCACCGCACATCCTGGGCTGAATATCAGGATGTGCTGAATAACCATGGGCACAGCCCCCTAGAGATGTGCCACATATATTATCTTTGTACCCAGCACATTAGGAATTGCACTGCACAATTCTCCCTTTTGAATATTGCCCCAGGGTGCATTTCTGGGGTTGTGCTGGTACAACTCAGTTGAGCCAGGCACAACTCCTTTAAATATCTAGGCTTATATTTAGATATCCACCTCTGGGGATGTTTCTCATTGGGACAAAATTAAAGGTATCATGTTTGGTTAACTTAAGTTCCACAGAGCTGTTGGACTGCCCACAAAGGTGCTAAAGTCCTAGCAGAGTGCTGAACTGTGTCATGCTGTGTATCTGCAATGTCCTTAACTAAAAGCAACACAGTACTGCTGAAAACATTACTGAGTGCCCAACTTTAATAAGAGACGACCTTATTTTGTCCGTGTCATTAATCTGACTCATTTATCCTATTTGATTGCTGGTACAGTCATTTTCAGCGATAGTACAAGTCGAACATTTCCTGACTGCCAGTGGTGTTTGGTACCATGCTTCAGTGTTAATCACAGCCAGTAAGAATGTTATACAATTAAAATCTGGGAGATGCCCATGGCTCAAAGACCTTTTCAACTGCATCACAGAGGACAGAAACCAGGCATCTGACCTCAGTTTATATCACTCATTTTCTCTGATGAAACACATAACGCATTCATACTCAGTGCAGTTTCTAACAGTATTTTGGAAGAACCATTTCATTAGTCATAAAGCCGATGTGATGGCGCCAGTGGTGGGGTGTGGGGTTAGTACAGGCAGTGTGAAGGTCCCAGGTGGAAACAGCCCTTGGATCAGTCACAGCCACTGATCATACTGTTGCCAGGGCTGTATACATGTGGAGCCTGGCACTAACTGTCCATAATCCCCTTGCCCAGGTCACATCTAATCAACTTTTTGGCTATTACAACAGGACCTCCAAAGCTCTTTTAGTATATCTGTCTGAGTGAGTGAAGGTCTGTTTCTGTCTCCTGCCATTCCTTTCTAAAGGTTAGTCCACAATGTATACATATAATTTTACAACTTTCTTACTCGGAATGTGTCTACCACTGAAACTTGGCCTGAAGGGCCGCTCCCAGTCATGAAAGATATGCCCTTGCACAGTGTGACAAAAAGGCAATGAACAAGCAACAAAGTATGATAAGTGAGAGACTTCAACTGCAGATTGCTCTAAATATCTCGCTCATCACTCTCCCCTGTCATTCTGATCTAATGTGCAGTCCACATGCAGTATCTTTGACATCTTACCATTACACTGTTCATAGTTCAAATGTGTCTATTACTGAACAGGGCCATATTAATCTACTGAAGGGCCAGCAGCAAAAATGTTTGGTGTGATCCCCAGCACTATTTTTTATTTTCGGTGCTCATGCCTGTTTTTTGGGCAACCCAGGAGTTTAAGTGACTTGTGCAGAGTCACCTAGTACACAGTTGACATTGTTTAACTCAAACCCAGGTCTACTGGATGTACCAAGTGCACCCTCTGTTATTACTACAGCCTCCATGCTGTCCTGCCTGAAAGACCACCACTGAATATTATATAATAAATATTGAGCTGCTAGTTTTGTACTTCTGTAAAGGTAGCGGTCCTCCATTTATATATATATATATATATATATATATTATTCATTCATGCAAAAAAACTCCATTTAATGCATCAGTTAGGGTTGTTCCACAGCAAAAAGTGAGGACATTTGATGTTAGGTTAAACCCACCTTGCACCACCCACCCAGCCCCCAACTGGCATCGGGTGTGCGTTGTTGTCGGTCCTAACTCTCACTGCATCCCACATCTAAACAAGCCGAGGTGGTGAAGTATAGTATAATGGGGTGAGAGTTAGAATAACTATTCCAACGCACACCCTGCGTCGTTGGGTATGGTGCAGGGGGTTTCAACCCAACATCGAATTTCCTCACTTTGTCACTGTGGAACAACTCTAACTGATGCATTAAATGGATTTTTTTGCCATAGATACATAGATACATGGACAGTGTCAGCAGATAAGGGCCTATGGCCCACCCAGTCTGCCCATTTGAGCTTGTAAGTTCAGTTTGTTTTCCTAGAAGTCTGTTGCCCTACCCTGACCTCTAGAATTCCTTTATGTCTATCCCATGCATTCTTAAATCCGTGATTGTTTCAGCCCCACCACTTCCTCTGGCAGGGTGTTCCACTTGTCCACCACCCATTCTGTGAAGAAATTCTTTCTCATGTTTCCTCTGAATCGCCCTCCTCCAACTTCATCCCATGCCCTCTAGTCCTGGAACATCTTTTAGCTTAAAAATAGTGTTTTCCTGCACCCTGTTCCTCCCTGTAAGATACCTGTATGTCTCTATCATATCCCATCTCCTCCTCTCCTCCAGGAGTACATGTTCAGTTCCTTCAACCTGTCTTCATAGGACTTGTGATGCAATCCGTGCACCATCTTTGTTGCCCTCCTCTGAACCTTCTCTACCCTGTCTATGTCCTTATGTAGGTATGGTCTCCAGAACTGTACACTGTACTCCAGGTGGGGCCTCACTAGTGCCTTGTATAGCGGAATTATGACCTCCTTTTCCTGCTGGTGATGCCCCTGCCTATACAGCCCAGCATCCTATTTGCTTTACCTGCTGCCTTGTCACACTGTTTCCTCATCCTTGAGGTCATCAGAGAGATGACAACCCAAGATCCCTTTCCTGCTTGGTGCATGCTATATCCTCACCCCCAAATGATATATTGTGCCAGGGTTTTTGTGCTCCATATGCATTATCTTGCACTTCTTTGCATTGAATTTCAACTGCCAAACCCCTGACCATTCTTCAAGTTTCTGCAGGTCGCTCTCATTCTGTCTACACCCTCTGGTGTGTCTACTCTGTTACAGAGCTTTGTGTCATCAGTGAACAGTGAAATTCTGCCTTCTAGATCCTGCGCAATGTCACTGATGAAGATGTTGAATAGGACCGTCCCAGCACTGATCCCTGTGGTACCCCACTGGTCACTCTTCCCTCTGTGGAGTGACAGCCATTTACCACCACCCTCTGTGTCCTGCCACCCAGCCAGTTACCTACCCACCACACTACTGTCCTGCCCACACCCATATTCCCCAGTTTGTGTAATAGTCTTCTATGTGGCACAGTGTCAAAGGCCTTGCTGAAGTCCAGATAGGCCATGTCCACTGCCCTCCCCTGATCCACCTCCCTAGTCACCCAGTCAAAAAATTCAATGAGGTTGGTCTGACATGACCTCCCCCTGGTGAAACCATGCTGCCTTGGGTCCTGTAGTCCATTGATAACCAGATGTTCCACCAATTCTCCTTCAGTAGTGCTTCCATGATCTTCTCCCACTACCGAGGTGAGGCTGACTGGTCTGTAGTTCCCAGCTTCCTCTTTGTTCCCCTTTGTATAAGGGGACTACATCTGCTGTCCTCCAGTCTTTGGGTACCTCCCTGTTTCCAGTGATCGACTAAACAGGATAGCCAGAGGTTCAGCCACCACCTCTCTTAGTTCTTTAATGACCCTGGGTGCACCCCATCTGGCCCCATTGCTTTATCAACTCTCATTACTTCCAGTTCCTTCAGGACCCTTTCTCGTGTAAAGGGACTTGTGTCCATTTCTGCTCCATTCTTACCCTTGTACTCCTTCAGACCCATTACCCTCCTCTTCCTCAGTAAAGACTGAGCATAAATACCTGTTCAATATGTCAGCTTTACTGTTGTCATCCTCCACGCGGCTCCCATCCTCCCCTTTCAGTCTCACTATCCCTCCCTTTGTCTTTCTTTTTTCACTTATGTACCTGTAAAAGGTTTTGTCCCCTCTACCCACTGATTTTGCAATGTGTTCTTCTGTCTGAGCTTTGGCTTCCCTTACTGACCTCCCTGCCTCCCTTTGCTTCTCCTGGTACTTCTCCCTATCCCTTCTGCCTGTGTCTTTTTGTATTGCCTGAATGCAATCTTTTTGGCTTTCACTTTCTTTGCTACCTCTTTGGCAAACCATAATGGTCTCTCTTCCTTTTCCTCTTGCTAACCTGCTTAATGCATAATTCTGTTGTTCTTGTAATCCCCATTTTAAATACTGCCCACTGTTCCTCAACCCCGATTCTTGTCCCATTCCCTTAATGCCTCTTTCAAGTATCTCCCATTTTCCCAATGTCTGCCCCCTAAAATCCAGGATACGTGTTTTGTGTGGTTTGGTTCTGCTCTTTCTCAGATTTCAAACCACAATGACTGGTGGTCACTGTTTCCCAGGTGCTCCCCACTGTTACCCCCATCACACTGTCCCTGTTTGTGAGCACAAGGTCCAGTATTGCCTTCTGCTGAGTTGGTTCCATGACCAGTTGCTTGAGGAAGGCACCCTGAAGGGAGTCCAGGATAAATCTGCTCCTAGTTGATGCTGCTGCTGGGATGCTCCAGTCCACGTCTGGAATATTGAAGTCTCCAACCAGTACTACCTCACCCTTGTCTGCCATCCTTTGGATGGCTAGCATCAGCTCCCATCTGTTTCTTCCTCCTGGGCTGGTGGTCTAAAGACCACACCTCTGCGGATGGCTGTCCCATTTTCCTCTTCCAGCTTAACCCACAGTATCTCTCCCCATTTTGTTCCTCCTGGATCTCTGTGGCCCTTATGTCATTTTTTCACATACAGTGCCACTTCTCCTCCCTTCCTGCCTGCCCTGTCTCTTCTGAATATGTTGTAGCCAGGTATGGCCATCTCCCAGTCATGGTTATCATTACACCAGGTTTCAGTGATGGCCACAATGTCCAGGTCTGACTGTACCATGACAGCCTCCAGATCTTCCATCTTGTTGCTAAGGCTCCTGGCATTTGCACACATGGCTTTCCATGATTTGACCTCCCTAGACTGCTTCACTGTTCTACTCAGCCCCTTCCTTGGTTGTCATTTATCCCTGGTTCTCCTTGCTGTCTGCCCTTCTGCTGAATTTTGCCCCTTCTGCTTATCCACCTCTTGGCGCTAATCTCCATCTTTTGCACACTGCTTTGCAGAGATAGCCACTCCTCTGGTTCACTGGTTCCATTGCTAGCTGGGGGTGAGCAAGTAGGTACCCTCCTTGCTGGCCTGCCACCCCCCTTTGCTAGTTTAAATGCTTGTCAATGTAGCATTTAAACTTATCATTGAGAGCTTGGATTCCCCTCCAAGATGGATGCAGGCCGTCAGGCTTGAACAAACCCCCATCCCTCCGGGTGCCATGAATTTTCTTTTTGAGAATAAGGACTATAAACAGTGAATGGAATGTGGTGGTGGGAGTGCAGGTCCTTCGGGCCCCATGCTCGCACCACGTGATTTTTTGTCACATAGGAACGGTAACTGCAATGCAAACACAAGAGCAAACGGTAACGCACATGGTGGCGCAAACGAAATGGCAACAGAAATGGTAATAGAAACACAAGCGCAAAGTGATGCCAAAGTGAACAGTAATACAAATGGAAATGCAAATGCAAGAGCATAGGGAAATGCAAGTGGTAATGCACACAGTCACAGTACTACAATTTGAAATGCAAATGGTAATGGTAACAGCAACAATAATGCCAAAGGAAACAGAAACAGAAACTCAAACACAAGCACGTACAGAAGCACAAACCATAACATGCATAGTCACGGTAATGCAATTGGAAATGCAAATGGTAATGGTAACAGCAACAATAATGCCAAAGGAAACAGAAATGCAAACACGTATGGAAACACAAATCACAATGCGCACAGTTACGGTAATGCAATTGGAAATGCAAATGGTATCGGTAACAGCAACGATGATGCCAAATGAAAGAGAAAAGCAAATACAAATGCAAATGGAAGGGCAGCCACAAACACAAATGAAAATGCGCATGGTGATGCAAATCTAAATGCAAACACAAACAGGAGTGGAAAAGCAAATGGTAACAGTAATGCAAATGCACACGCAAATGAAAAAAATGCAAAGGGTAACGCACACAGTAGTGTATATGGGAATGCTAACACAAACAGGTACGGACACTCAAGTGGAAACACTAAGGGTAATAGTAATGGAACCACACACAATGATTTTCCCCAACAGCTGCATAGAGAAACACAGTGAGTACAAAGAATGTATGCATAATAATGGACCTCGGACCAGAAAATGAGCACTTGGAATACTAAATTACATATATCTCAGGAACCATATGACGTGGAACATTTTTTTTTTATATTATTTATGACTTTCCTAGCTAGTTTTGCACTTAGCAGGAGGCTAAGCATTTTTGTGACAAAAAGTCTGTATCTCAAAATGTTTCTGAAATATGGGCCCCGAAAGGCGCGGTGGACACCGCAATGTTAGTCTATGGGAAGAAGTTTCAACTTTGGAGCACCGCAACTTTCCATGCATACAATATTTTGTCACCAAACCACTGAAAGGCACATCTGAGGGGTGGTGGCTGTCTTACCTCCAAATTTCAGCCCAAAAGATCAAACCAGTGTTTTGCAATATGGTGGCAAAGAATTTTTTGTTATTTTCCCCATACTGTTGAATAGTAGTGTTGCAAATCACGACACTTTCGCAAAATAAATCACCAAAGCGTCATAGGTTTGACACTACTGTGTGACACTACTTTTTCCCAAAATTTCAAAAACATATTTCTGGGGGTTTTAACCCCAAAATAAAGACATGCCTAGCATCCTCAGGGCTCGACTAGGTAAACACAAAAATAATTGTGTCCCTAGAGGGTCCCAATTTTAAATGCCAAGCATTTCTGTGATCAGTAACTGAAAACAAAATGGTGGATTTGTGACACTACTGGGGCCATTTGCCATACTAAAATCCACATTTGTGACACTGTTAAACTTTTGTTAACTTTTCTCATTGATTATAATGGGAAACTTGTGTTTTGAATAACTTTTGAACCGTTCAATATCTTTTCACAAAATCTTTAAAGGCACATCGGAACCCCATCTGCATGTTCCCTGAAGATTTTGGACCAGTCGCTACAAACCATGCGACCTGTAGTGTGAGCAAAGAATGCAAAAATCATAAATGTGCTTAGGAATGTCATTTAATAACTCTGCAACAGATATCCGAACGGTAATAAATTTGGCAGATCCTAATATCTATGCTACTGCTCAGTGCCAGCCAAATTTCAAGCAAAATCCATTGAATGGTGGCAAAGTTATTAAGATGCAAACTTTCACACATTAACCTTAAATGAGGTACTAGTCCTAACTATAGTGGCATACGTGTCCATTATTTTTATATATCTATATATATATATATATATATATATATATATATATATATATATATAAATCTATAGATAGATATATAGATATATGTAACCCTCTTGTTCCCAGGGGTTGCTAGAATCCACTTAGAATCAGTGGCAGCAGAGGAGAGGCCACTAGCAAATGCCAGATAAATGGTTTCACAGTGTCCTACTCTGTTTTTCTGTCTCAGCTGAGCTGGAGTGATGATGTCACTTTAGAATTGTCTTCAGCAGCATAAGCCGCAATAGAATGCTAGCTGAGGAGTTAGCTGTAGAATGTTCAGTTAGAGTTCAGTAGTCTGTAGAGTGGAGAGTGAGAAGGAAGCTGCTGCCTGGGCAGCTCCTCAGTTTTAGCTCTGACAGACAGCTACCTCAATAGTTTGGGTAGTTTGTTCTCACCCTAGAAGAAGAACTTAGAAGACCAGAGAGTGAAGTGGTAGAGACCATTCCCAGAGGGTTTTCCAGTGCCCCATCCCCGGAGAGACCGGGGGGAATTCCAGGATTCATGGGCAATCCCCTGGCCCAGCCTGGACTGTGCTGAAGCTGTCTGAGGTTCATCTGCTCTGTTAGTACCCGAGACTTTTGTGTGGAAAAAGTCCTGGGGCACCTGCATTCCTGTGGTGAGTTTTTCTCTGACAAAGGGACTCTGTCACCAAGACTATTTCTGTTTAAAAGTGTCTACCTACTATGTGGTCCAGAGAGAGACTTGCCAAGTACAGAACTTTTGCCGTGTCTGTATTTAAAGTGTCTGCTAAAGTGGGGGTCTAGTGAAGAGACATTGTCCAGTTACAGAACTTTTAACTTCATGACACCTCAGAGGTGTGTAAGTAGTATGTTAAATATGAAAGACATTTCAAGATAGCAGCCATATATTTTCTGAGAAGGGTGCTTTTAACCAGATAAATGACTGAGTATAAATTTGGAAGCAAAAGGTTTGAGACCCCCACCTGGAATAGCCATGTTTACCTCTCCGGGTTCAGTTTGGGCACCTTTGTTTTCTCTCAGTGCATTTGGCCAGTGCCTGAAGAAAATAGTTCACCCAGATGTGGGTTTTGGATTTTCTGTGAGCCTGAGTGTGCTCATTGGTGGTTGAGGGTGCCACCAGTAATTCCTCATGAGATATGGGAAAGTCTTCTAGTACTGGCCAAGGGTGCCTAGTCAAGGGAAGTGTACCAGTTCTGGCAGTGTGTGCCAATTTCCGTTCAGAACCTGAGGGTTCACTGTGTGTGTGCTCTGTACCTCAGTAATCTGCATTATCAGTGGGAGTAGCCCTGTGGGGGGCCATCTTCACTTTGTGATTATTCTCTGTGTATGTAAATAAAAGCCACACTCTAGAATATCAACCTGGTTTGGGCAGTATTGTTATTGCTTCTACTGTGTCTGAATTTACTTGGGTGCCCCTGACCAGAAGTACAAACTTAGTATAATTGTGAGCAAATATTTTCTCCCAGGGACCCAGGTTGATGGCCATGATAAATGGTCCCCCCAGGTGTGAGCCAGGTGAGTTGCCACACTTGGTTTGCCCCCCAGGTGTGAGCCAGGTAGTTGCAACACTTGGTTTGCCTGTCTGAGGATGGCAGGCTCTGAAGTAGAAGTATTGGTAAACAGAACTGCTGTAGTGACAACCCCTATCCCTCTCATTGGTGCCATGTGTGAGGGAAGCAGCCTGCTAGTTGAACAAGGGGGCGGTGGGGAGGTTATATATATATATATATATATATATCTATATATATTTATGTGTGTACCTTTCTATCCCTAGTTTATGTTCCACATACAAATGTAGTTGATTGATGCCTGTTACTGAACTAGCACAGTGTAATTCATGCACTTAAACTGACATGGCTCATGGTTGCAGACTGTACTTCATTACTAAGTGCTGAAATAATCACACCAAAAGCCCAAAATACTGTGATGTAAGATGTTCACTGGAAATACTTCCTTTTCTTTATTTGGTATAATTGTGGGGTTTAATTTAATGGACTACATTGAATACTATAAAGTTTGTGAATAACAATGGGTGAGCAACTAGTTTTGCATTCATTGGAAAAGGTAGCATGTCATCAAATATACAGTATAGTTTTGGACTATTCCTAATATCCTTACAATGTACAAATTCATATCAAGGAAACTAAGATGTTCCCTGAAAAGTGCTTCCTTGTTCGTTACATTGTGTGATTGTGGGTTTTATTTTAAATGGAATACATTTAGGGACATCATCTACTCCAGCCTTCAGTTAGAGTCAATTACCTTTCCTTTTTATGACTTTTCTCATACTCATGATTCTTTCCTGAAGGCTGTGTGGTATTCATGCATCTGGATGATATTATCCAGAAGAAGTGAGAAAGACAGAGAGAGAAGGAAAAACACATTATAGAGAGTAGTGGCTTAAAGGCTAGCAACAGGAGAGTGGCTATGCTGGGAGTGGTGCAGTGTAGCGGCTGTGTGAATGCAGTCTTCAGGGAGACTTTCTGGATATTGAAGTGCTGCCCCACCTTCAGGCTCCTCTCTGGGCTGAGGGTGGAGGTTGCTAGAGTCAAGGCCGAGATGGATTGGGTTAAGAGAACCTATTCAGCCACCTAGGGACCACCTAGTCCACCCGCTGCCTCAAATGGTGCTAGGAAGAATGAGAGGCTACACAATGGTGGCCTCAGGGAGGGTTAGGAGGTGAAGCATAGACATTCCACATACCCTACCACAATGAAACTCCCATGCTGTGCTGGCAGGGTAAGACTATCCCACACAGGCACCCAAAGTAGTTACTGTGATGGAGGAGGAGGTCTTCCATGGTGGATACCCCTAAGGAGTAGCAGAGGACACCAGAGGAGCAAGTGAATCCCAGTGGGGGACTCAATAGTCATGGGGAAACAGTTGGGGACAGGCAGGGATGAGGAGAGAGAGGTAAGGTGCCTTCCGGGTACCACAGCTCGAAGGGACTGAAGGAGGATCCAATGGATCACTGGGGAAGCAAGGAGTAAGGGATAGCTGGATGTCATTGTTCATTAGGGGGCAAATGACCTAGCTAGGAAGAAGCTAGAAACGCTTCCAGAGGAGTTCAGGAAATTGGAGAGATGTGTTAGGTAAATTGCAATATCTGTTACTTTCTTAGAGGTGCTACCTGTCCATGACAAGTGGGATGGCAGTAATCTCACACAGGACCTTCAACGTTGGTTGAGGAAATGGTGAGAGAGAGGATTCAAATTCATTGGGGACTCATTTATTTTATATTTATTAAATTTTGTTAACCAGGTAAGCCCACTGGGCCCCAGAGGTCCCTTTTTCTGGGGCGTCCCGGAGTTAGTTATATAGAGTTGAACAAGTACAGTCAATAGATACAGAGTAGTACATTGCATACAAGTATACAATGTTTTTGTACAACAATATTTGGACAGCAACAGTCAATAGATACAGAGTAGTACATTGCATACAAGTGTACGATGTTTTGTAACACAACACAACGTCAGTAGCAGCTGTTAGGTTGAGGGCAGGTAGTACTTTAAAAATATACAAGCAAAGCAGTACACATCTTTAAAAGGTGCAGTGTTACAATTGGAGTTGCTAGCTTTATATAGGAGAGGGCAACTATTTACAGGGGGAGTACCCCAGGTCAACGGTGGTAATTAGATGCCGGGGGGCATGATTTAGCTAACCTTCCGGACATACGCAGGAGCTGAGATTTTGGAAGTGAGCACGTAACCTCATCTGAAAAATAGCTGGGGAGGGTGCTTCTTGTAATTGACAGGGGAGCTTGTTCCACAGTGTGGGAGCTATACGGGCGAAGGACTTACTACCTGCTGCAGATCTGGGCCTGGGCTGTTCAAGCAGTTTTTGTCCAAGTGCGAAGGGGCCTGCTGGGGTGTTTTGGGGTGATTAGCCCAATAAGCCCTGTGAGGGGATCATTGGAGAGGAGCTTGTATATCCAGTTTAGTAGGGGGTACTGAAGTCTTAGGTTCAGAGTGGGCCATTTGAGTGCAGGAAGGACTTCACAGTGGTGGGTCCTCGGATGGGCTTTTGAAGTGAATCGTGCGACTTTGTGGTACAATGTCTGTAGTCTACCATAGTCTAGCTTAGCAATGCCGAGTAGGGTTGGGGCCGCATAGGTAAGAGTAGGTAGGAGGACACTCTGAGTGATTGCCAGCCTTGTCTCAGGTATCAGATTGACTTTTAGACGGTAGAGCAGCCCAAGTTTTTGATGGATGTTTTTGGCCACCAAGTCTACATGTGGTTTTAGTGTGAGTCCTTGGTCTTATGTAAGACCTAAATATTTGAAGGATTGTACAACTTCGATAAGAGAGCTGGATGAGGTGACCAGTGGGAGAAGATGTGCCCGGGAGGGACCCAGGGGTTTGGGACCAAAAAGGAGTGTTTTAGTCTTGGTAGGGTTGAGAACTAAGCAATTCTCGACCAACCAAACTTCAGCCTGGGAGAAATCAGCCTGGAACAGGGGTCCTAGATCATCCTGATGTGGTGCAGCTCTGTAGAGTACTGCATCATCAGCATACTGCACAACGGAGCTGCCCCTGCAGTGGTGACAGAGGTCATTGACAAACAGGGAGAACAGGAGTGGGCCCAGGATGGAGCCTTGTGGCACGAACTCCATTAGCGGTAGAGGGTCAGAGGTAGCACCTCTCCACTTGACTTGCTGGGAGTGGTCAGTCAGGTAGTTGCTGAACCAGTTCAGGGAGTGTTGGTCCAGTCCAAGTGTGCTCAGTTTGTTTAGAAGGAGTGGGTGATCCACCAGGTTGAATGCCTTGGTCAGATCTATAAAGACTGCCCCCATGGGAGTGCCCTTGTCCAGCGCAGCTAGGACATCGGAGGTAAACCTGATGAAGGCTGTGTCAGTCCCATGTTTTTGCCAGAACCCATGCTGTGAGGGGGCCAGGAGCTGATTGTTTTCCAGGTAGTCCCTCAGTTGGCCATAGACAAGCCACTCCTGGATCTTTGCTAGATGGCAAAGAATAGAGATAGGTCTGTAGTGGCCAATTGGATGTCTGGATCCACCCTTGTGGATTGGGACCACGTGGGCCTGTTTCCACATAGTGGTAACAACTCCCTCCTGCAGGGATCTGTTTATTAGCACAGTGACAAGTAAGGCTATGGCAGGGGCCGCAGCCTTGAGCAGCTGAGGGTCCTAACCATCAGGTCCTGGTGATCCCCTAGGTTTTAAAGATTGCAGGAGGGATAGCACTTCTTTGACACGTATAGTTCTTAGGTGGAAATGGGGGTCTGAGGACCCTGTGTTTCCTTGACCGAGGGACCCTGGTGATGAGGTTGGTGGTCTTTTCTGTAGATGGCCAGGTCCATGAAGAAGCTATTGAAGGCAGTGGCAGCCTCTCCACCATCGGTTAAAGTTAGCCCATTGCAGGTAATATTGCCCTGCTGTGGTTTGTTTGTTCCTTTTAACAAAGAGTTGATGCAGGTCCAGAAGGACATAGGGTCAGACAGGGTGTCTTGCTGAAGGACTTTGAGATATTCCCTTCTGGCAGATTATGAGGCCTTCTCGCATTTGTTCCGCAAGGACCTGTAATCAGCTAGGTCAGCTGGGCTATTGAAACGCCTTGCTTTTTTCCAGGCCTTGTCTCTGCTTAACATTAGGGCTTTAAGTTTGCATGATATCCATCTGTGGCACTGCCATTTCGCTCGTCTTTTCCGTAGTGGAGCGTGCAGGTTGGCCACTGCAGAAAAAAGGTATGTTGGAAGTACTGGGTAGCATCATTGATACTAACTAGCATACTTAGTGGTGTCCAGTCATCGTTTCTCAAGGAGTTCTGGAAGGCCTCAGGGGAGAAGCCAAAGAAGTCCCTGGCTATTATGAGCCAGAGGGGTGGTTCTGGGCAGCCTGTTTTTCCAGAAGCAGAAGGCGGGGGAGTGGTCACTCAATGCATCAGACATCATGCCGGCTGCTTGGATGTTGTTTGGATTGGAGACTAGGATCCAATCAAGGGTGAAGTAATTCCCAGTCTTTAGATTTTGCCTGGTGGACTCTGTGATGACCTGGGTCAGGTTAGCCTTTTGCAGCAAGACCCTATGGGTTTGTTTGGAGGCAGGATCCCACCCCAGGTTATAGTCCCCAAGGACTAGCAGCTCTGCAGGTGAACACCCTGCGAGGACACTTGTCAGGCTCTGGAGGGCAGTACTGCCACCAGTGGGGGGATTATAGATACAGCCTATGGTTAGGTGTTTTGCATGGCCCAGGATGATTTTGATGAAGAGGGATTCAAGGCCTGTGGGGCTCGGTAGTTCAACAGAGGAGGGCAAGGCATCCAGAGAGGAGCTCACATAAATTAGGACACCCCCTCCTTTTTCCCCTTCCTGGTCCTTTCTGAAGGAGTGGTAGTTTGCCAGCTCCACTTCAAGAGGAAGAATGTGAGGCTTCAGCCAGGATTCAGAGATGACTAGCACATCTGGCATGTACATCTCCACCCATGACTGGACCTCGTACATCTTGGGTCGCAAGCTGCAGATGTTCATATGGGCAACTCTCAGGCTCCACCTGGTATAATAGAGGCCTGTATAAGTGTGATGGCCTTCATCAGGGCAGAACTGGGATCTGCAGTGAACAATTTAAATGCTACATTGGTAAGCATTTAAACTAGCTGAGGGGGGAGGCAGAATAAGGTAGGAAGATACAGACTGTCCCACCTACATGCTTACAGGGTCAGCAGTGTGAATCCCAAGAGTGAGAAATCCCAAAATTAAGAAATACAAACAGGAAACTAAGAGGAAGAGGGAAGGGGAGAGAGGAAAGAAAACAGAGTAGGAAATAGGAGAGGGCAAAAGGGCAAGATGAGGGGAGGTAGCAATACAGTCTGGAGAGCCACGTGCGCAAATGCTTGAAGTCTGGGCAACAAGACTGCAGACTTAGAGGCCACCATGGCAGTAGCAGACATGGACATAGTTGCAGTTACATAATGAAAACCAGTACTGGGATGTGGCATATCATGGTATGCTCCGTTCTAGAGGACAGGGTAGGAAAAATGGGAGTAGAAGTGGCTATGTGAGGGAAAATATAAAAGCTACTCTACAGTGCTGTTTTTTTTTTCTGTACCTCCTTTTAAATGTACTTATTTGTTATTCTCAGCAAGTAAATTAACGCAAAATTACCATGTACTATAAACACCAAGAAAACTTATGAATATACCTATATATATATAAATATAATTCATGTTCTCTCCATTTGCATCCAGTCCATTTCAATACCACATCTGTGGAGATGCCTCATTCTGCCAATATGAAAGCTACCTTGTTGGCCACACTAAAATCACACAGAGCAGTAGGAGTAATTCCAAATGTTCCAAACTCCATACGAGTATCTATATGAAAGTGACCTGCCAAAGATATACATGGTGTTATGCTGGGTAGCTGAAATGTCCATGAATACAATCTGTGTGCCCGCCTAAAATACATGAGTATGTACACATAATATTGAGCCACCAAGCTGTTCCCCACCCAACCAAGATTCACTCAAGTCCAATATAACAGCGATATAGTATTGTCTGAATCAGAGGAGAATAACATTGTAAATGGTGAGCTCCGAAAAATAAGAGAGCAGACCATTTGCATACGACCTTGAGAGAATACACACACCTCCTTCTTAAATTTGTTACACATTAGAACTAAGAACACCGTATTATTAACATGTGGAAAAGCCTTTGTTGCTCAATTACCTTTAGAAAGTGATGACAGGCGATAGAGCAAGGCATCCAGTCACAGATTATATCCCAATGTTTCTATGATGAAACACACAAATACTTATTACTCAGCAAGATATACTGCTAGAGCTTTGGTGCCACTATTCAGGGTGAAGGACAGACAGTGCCATGGCCCCAGGTGGCCACAGCCCTGTCAGCAACCACAGCCAACCATCAGACTGCTGCCAAGGCTGTACCATGTGTGGCCATGCAACTGTCTGTCCTTGGAAGTCCAAACCCCACCCATGGACCCATCACATCATCTTTTGTCTACTGAAACAGCACCCCAAAGCTTTGGTAAGAAACAAGTAAATAAGAAGGATGGCTGCATTTTGTCAGAGAAACACTGTGATATAAAATGAGGCTGAATGCCTTGTTTCTCTCACCTGCCATTTAGGCAAATTCTGAAAAAATAGTGCTGGGCATGGGAGATACAGAGATTATTACATCTCTGTACACATGGGCACCCTCCTGAGGGGCAAAGGCACATCATGTTCCTGCATGGTTAGGCAGCACAATCTCAGGGAGGTGGGGATGACTGCCATAATAAAACTGTCAGCTGCATTGGGGATTGGACACTCTTACGAATGTTAAGATAATAAAACACTTGCTTTAATACTGTGACTGTATGGGAGATCAAGCCCCAATCTGTGCAATGGTCAGGGCTTCATCTCAGCCTGTAGAACTCCTATACTGTTGATGACTGAAAAGTGATTCCCTTTGCTGTATGTCTATTCCTCTGTATTGAGTTTGTATATAAAAAAACTAATAAAAACGATTTAAAACAAATGCGATTCCATGCCGGTCCGGTGGCACTGAGGGTTGAGGCACTGGGTGCCACACCTCACTCCATGCCTGCTACCCGGGTTCAGGAGAGGACTCGGGTTGCTGGTGGGTCAGCTGGGGGGAAACAGGCTTGACATCTCATGACAGCTAGCCTTCTCCGGGAGGTTGAGGCCAAGCCCGCATTATTTGCTTGACTGGCGGAGGCTCGGAGCAAGGCTGCCAATGGTAGGAGACAGGCGGCTACCACACAGAGTGAAGTCATCACCTTGTGCCTTGACATCAGGGATTGCATGCTGTAGGGAGGGAGAAAAATAGGAAAATAGTCTGCCATTGCAGGGGAGATGGAGTTCTGGAGACATGCCCTCAATGTGCCTTCACCCATCTGACAGCCCCAGACCAAGGAAATGTAAGTAATGGGATGTTTGGGGCTCCTACCTCATCCCTGCCTGGGGAGTAGGCTGTAGCTCCATGGGGATCTAGGGGTCATTCGGGTAGGGTAAAAGTCAGAGAGATGTCTGCCTAGGATCTCCTGATGGGTCAGGGACTGCAGACTGGGGAAGGAGGAGAACTAGAAATTTAAAAAAAAAAAATGTGACTCCCAAAGGTTAGGTGTTTTTCTCCTCTCTACATCCTAGGAAACGGATCAGCTTTGCTCTGTTTATGTGATGACCATGCAACATTTTATTCTCCTTTGGTGCAAACAATAATGTATCCCTCATATATGCTCAAACATTGAATCTTGTCCTGGTGTGTATGAGGCCAGTTCTCAGTTGTTTGATATTAGACTTGTCTGCTTGGATATGCTTTGTACCATATAGATTTTATGTATGGACATTCCAGCTAAACAGCAGGACACCATTTAGTCCTCTGGTAGGGCACTTTCATATACCTACTAGTATTGACTTTAGAGCATTCCAAATTAGTCCTCTCTTTTGGTTTTAGTCTTCAGCAAATATGGTAACTGTCCTATCGTCACAACAAGAAATCTCGATAGAGGTAGTATCAAAATGTATATATATATATATATATATATATATATATATAAATATATATAAGAACAGACAGAACACCAGGAGGAAGGAGCAACTGTTATAACTAAAACTTCTCTACTGGGACTAAGAACTAGAAATCTTGTACTGGGACCTTCAGTTTAGGGTAAAAAAAGAAAGAGTGTGTCAGAGGTAGTTGAAGTAAATTGTTATCTGTTATCTGTGTTATCTGGGTACTTATATAGGTGCTTGTCACAGGTGTCAGAAGGGAATTGTTGTCAGTGAAATTAACTAATGGTAGAAAGATTTGCAAAGTAGGGGGAGTGGCTTAGCTAGAAGGAGCCAGGTTAAAACCAGATTTAAGCACTGCCCTAGATAGCTTGTGCCAGAGAACAGACAGAACACCAGGAGGAAGGAGCTACTAGTATAGCTAAAACTTCTCTACTGGGACTAAGAACTTGAAATCTTGTACTGAGACCTTCAATTTAGGGTAAAAAAAAAGAGTGTCCTTGTCAGAGGTTGTGGGCCCTTCCCTCTTTCAGATATTCATATCTAATATAACAAATGATTGTCTGAACTACTCTATTAAATATTTTGATGATGTCAAAATTAGTGGGCCATGTAATACAATCCAATAGACCCAAGATCTTCAAAGGGACCTTGACTCAGAATAGTCTTGAACTGGATTAGTAAATGGAGCATGAAACTGAATGTGGAAAAATGTAAGGTAATGCACTTGGGAAAACACAACCAAAGCATAACTTACATGATAAGTGGAAAAATCCTGTGTACTACCAATAATGAAAAAGATATGGGTGCCCACATAATGGATGATTTAGGCTGCAGTTAACAGACTAATGCAGCAGTTAGCAAAACACATTAAATCATATGGTCTATAAAGTGTAATATAACAGCAAGCAATTCCAAAGTATTGATGCCTTTGTTTAAGGTATATGTAAGATCACACCTAGAATATGCATCTCAACTATAGTGCCCATTTAAAAAAATCAGACTGTAAATTGCTTGAAAGGGTACAAAAGAGATATATGAACAACACCCATGGTTTAAAAAAAAGACCATATGAACAAAGATTGGAATCATTGAACCTCATGCTACTAGAGACTAGAAAGCTTAGAGGAGGTCAGCTTTTTAAGTTATAGTTGGGAGGCAACTTAACCCTTGCAGGGTTAAATTGTATATATATATTGATATATCAGTCCAAGAGGAGGCAGTATAGCGCAGTGGTTTAAGGCTCTGAGCTGTAAATCTGGTGATATCCAGCAGACCAGATCTGGGTTTGAATCCACAGCTTCCACTTACATACTGTGTGACCCCAAGCAAGTCACTTAACTTCCCTGTGCTCCCAGGTCGCTCCTATAAAAAGCTTTCAGCTTAATGTGCTACTCCTGGTTAAACAACTAAAAAAAAATTCCTATACATACTAAGTTTGTCAGCAGCCTCAGAGGTTAACCACACTGAAAAGAAAATATTTCTACAACCTTTGGAATCAATTCCACTTGATGCAGTTATAAGTAGAACAAAAGATGAATTTAAAAGATGTTTGGATAATTATATTCTCTCTGGAGGCAATCTCAGACACTACTTGAATTAAAGAAACAGGAGCAACCTATGGGCAATTCTGCCTCCTTTCTCCTCATTTACCATAGTATGCACCATAGCATGTACTGAAACGAGACACTGCATCCCATCTGTTCTATCCTTCATAAATATATTGTAAAATGTGTACAGGCAAGAGCTGGTACAATATCTATACCAGCAGCAAATATTCGGCATTGACACATGCTTGTCAATATTTTGACCCCAAATTTTCAACACAGACATTTTTCTACACCATCTCATGAAGGTTTTAGCTGTCATTTTTCAAATCTTGGCCAAAACGTGTGTTCACATTTGTGCAAAATGACATTCTAGCCACTATTTCATAATTGTGATCTGTTATATTCAGAAGGAGTTGTCATAAAAACAACTGTGGAAAATGTTGGGTCAAAATGTGAAAAAAACAATTCAGTTATTAACAAATGTTAAATTGTTCCAACATTTACTATAACATTATTTTTGCAGATTTTGACCCCTAATGTTCAACATATCGCTAGTGTTACCCCATCTCCTTTACATGACAGATGTCATTTTTTCAAATCCCTTCCAAAACTGATTTTTGCAGTCACACTGTGAAATCAATTTTCAGATGGGATTTAAAAAATTCCACCTGTCTTGATCAGAATGTCAAGTCATAAAAGACTTGAAATTTGGGGTCAAAATGTGAGCCACTGAAAATTAAATATTGCCTCTAAGCTGGCCTCTCATGGGTAAATGCAATCTAAAAATGTAAAAGCAGACACAACTGAAAATAAAATCTGACATCTCATTTGGTCTGTCCTGAGTAAATATACAGTACAAATGTGTGCAAGCAAGACCCAATACAACATCAGTGCAAGTGGCAAACATTAGGCACTGACAAATGATTATCTCTGGTGCCATTCTGTCGTTACAAGGTGCTTTCCCATTTTAATAACTCACTTATTAATGCTGAATATCTTCCTGACTTTCCAGTTCATTTGCAGCTTTAGCCTTCACTGCAATACTCCCTCAAAGGCCTTCCTGGAATCAGGGCAAGGTCACTGCTTCCCTCTTACTAGCTCTTTGTGCCATATTTAAAGCAGCCACTTAGTCTCATTCTTCCAATACCGACCCAAGCAAGAAGTCTAGAACTGTGCCTAATGTAGCTGACACACTGCTACATAACTACACCTTTGTCTGGGTTATTAAATAAAGGTTCAGCCATCAGAAAGAACAGAATTGCATTTAACAAACATATTATAGCATAACCAAGTTTTATTAGTGTTGTTAAAGAAGCAGTCAGAAGGCATGAAATGCAGAGCTGCATCTATCAGCTACTGTACTTTACAATGTAGGAATGCTTCCATTGGGGCTAGCAAAACAAACATTCATCTAACAGGAAAGGGAGACTCTCAACCATAGCTTTAACTAAAGTTTTTAAAATTAACCAAAAGAAGTAGGAATTCCTTCACAAAACTGATGCATTGCGCTGTAGTGTGTTGCAGCAATTCATTTGTTTTAAACTTTTTTTGCTAAACAACAACTATTATTGAACAGCAAAAGGATATATTTCTAGAATATTTGCATGTGCAATTGAGTTGACGGAGCAAGTTTTATAATTTTTGTTTACAGACAACTGTTTGACCTGATTTCTTGGGACATCACCAGATTTGGTAAGACTTACATATTCACATATGTCCTTTGATATTATGATCAGGCAGCTTTTAGCTAAAATTTATATTTTAACATCTCTAGGACTAACTAAACTGAATGTTAAACTGTTTTGAAAATATACACCTTGGCCATATTTCCTCCCTTAATTTTAGTGCAATACATTATACTTGACTTTCACATACAGTATGTATGAAACGCGTGACATATTTCAGCATCAGGAAGCACAGCTGTCACTCCATTGTTGTTTTGGGGAAAATCAAGGAAAAGAGGTTTCATGGAAAATCTAGAGAGAAACAAATATTTTTTTCTTGTATTCATCCTGTTTATTGGTTTCCCTACAGCATCATAGTGTCTGTGTGTGTGTGTGTGTGTGTGTGTGTGTGTGTGTGTGTGTGTGTGTGTGTAAGAGATGACTTCACTGAAGCACAGAACATCTTATAACAATTTCAGAATCTTTCCCAAGATCGGAGTACATTGTGTACACATTTAAACTTTCACAGAGCAGAAGACATGTGAGAAGCAAACATTTTCTCATTCATTGGGAGCTCCTGTTTTAACACTTTCAACAAAAGACATCTGTTCCTATCAGTAACATGCATTATGTTTTTATTTGCAGTGCAGTGGTTGGGGGGCAGCAATTTTCAGAGACCCCTTCTTGAGATTGTGGTGCTGCCCCATTTGCACACACCTCTCTGGGTTGAGGGAGGTCACTAGACACCTGGGTGAGTTGGCTTGGATTTGAGGTGCCTCTTCCTCCACCCAGGGGCCATGAAGTCTGCCATTGTTATCTCAGAGGATGCCATGGAGAAAATCAGCTGAACTATGCTGGCCTCTGGAAGGGTGTGGGTGGTGGGACAGAGACAAATTCCTCAACGGTACCATTCATAAGTCCTACACTGCTCTGGTTGGGGGACTGCCAGGAGGAGGTAACCATGGTAGTGGTGAGGAGGATGTAGAGGCCCTGCACAGTAGACCCAAGGAGGGTGGTAGAGGACCCCAGAAGATGAGAAAGGAACCTCTAGTGGACTTGGAGTGTGAGGGGGATATATTTTGAACGGGAAAGGGGGGAGAGGTAGGTAAGTGCCTAACCAGCACCACGGCCCTGAGGAATGGGAAACAGATTCTGAAGATTGTTAAGGCAGCATGGTAGAGAGATCTGGATGTCACTGTCCATCTGGGACTAAAGACCTGGTTAGAACAGGCTGGAATAGTGCAAGGGAGTTTAGGAAGCAGAGGAGGGGTCTTAGACAGGTAGCTCTCTCAGTGGCCTTCACTGGGTGCTGCCTGTCTAAAACAGAGGACAGAAGAGGGATCTCCACACCAGGAGATCACTCATGGCTGAAGAAATGGTACAGAGAGAAGGGTTCAGCTACACTGGGGACTGGGGACCCACCTGAGAGGACAAGGGCCTATACAGTGGTTATGGCCTGCATCCATCTGGGAGGAGAACTGCAGTCCTTAGTAGATGTTTCTTAAATGTTACCTCATTGAACATTTAAAGTAGCGGGGGTGGCAGAAGGAATCAATGAGTCAGAAACTGCCCACCCCACAAGCTGAAGTAGAGAGTAAGGAGAACTCGACGGGTGAGGAATCCCTCAGGGTGCAAATTAATAAAGGATGAAAAGCAGTAGAAATAAAAGGGGAAAAGAATGAGTGCATTAGAAAGAGAGGGAGGAAAAAGAAAGAGCAAAAAGGAAAAAAATGGGGCAACAAGAAGAGTGGAAACTAAATCTGGAAGGCCATGTGTGCGTATGCTAGAAGTCTAGGAAATAAGATTCTGGACCTAGAAGCCATCATGGCAGAGGTAGACCTGGATATTGTGTCCATTACCAAGTCATAGTGCACTGAAAACTATAACGAAGACATGGCCATACCAGGTTATACTCTGTTCAGGGAGAACCGGGTGGAAGGAAAGGAGGAGGTGTGGCACTTTATGTGAGGGACAGCCCAAAGCAATAGAGACACAGGTAATGCAGCTGGAGGCAGAGGTACTGTGGGGTCACCCTGGGAGATGGGAACCTGAGACACTATTCACACGGGAGTGATCTACAGACTCCAGCACATGGGGAGTAATTACATAAGGTACTAGTGGAAGAAATTGGCAAGATGGCAGAAAAGGGAGTGGCGCTGCTGATAGGGGACTTCAACCTGATGCAGCACCTGGAGGAAAAACTTCTATATGGGAAAAAAACAGAAACTGGTTAGGGGATAAGTGACAGACAGTCGTGGTAAATGAAGTTCACTCTGAGGAAAGGAGGGTGACCAGCAGGGTGCCTAAGGGACCAGTCCTCTTTAATGTCTTTGAAGTGACATTGCAGAGCAGCTGGAAGAGAAGGTTTGCCTCTTCATAGATGACACCAAAATCCACAATAGGGTGGACACTTCTGGGGGAGTGGAAAGGATGAGCAGAGACTTGAGAAAACTGGAGGATTGGTCAAGGGTATTGCAGCTGGGTTTCAATCCAAAAAAGTGCAAGATAATGCACTTAGAGCACAGAAACCCAGGAGCAGAGTACAAGATGGGTGGATGGTATTGACACCCACCAAGCAGGAAAGACACCTGGGGGTAATCATATTGGATGACCTAAAGGTGACCAGGCAGTGCAACAAGGCAGTAGGAAGGGCTAGTAGGATGCTGGAGATCATAAACTCGGGTATCACCAGCAGAAAGAGGGAGGTGGTGATGCCTGTGTATAGATCACTGGTATGAATATGCATAGAGTACTGTGTGTAGTTCTGGAGACCACTTCTCTGGAAGGACATAGACAGTGCAGGTGGTCCAGAGGAGGGCAATTAAAATGGTACAGTGTCTGCATCAAAAGCCCTACAAGGAGAGACTGAAGTACCTCAATATGTACACCCTGGAACAGAAAAGGAAGGTGGGATATGATAAATACCTCACAGGGGTAAATAAGGTACAGGATGGAAGTATTTTTTAAAAGAAAAGGTGCTCAAGAACAAGGGAACATGTTATTAAGATGGATGGGGTAGAATCAGGAGAGATGTGAAAAGTACTCTTCACAAAAGAGGGTGGATTCCTGGAACAGCCTTCAAGCAGAGGTGTTGAGGCAAAATGGTGGTGAGGTTCAAGAATGCATGAGATAAGCACAAGGGAGTCATTGTGGAAAGGAAGTGGGTGAGGGAGAAAGTGCTGTAGATCGGAAACAGTCTGCAGTAATAATGTAGGTAGGGAGAAATGGGCTGCCTGGATAGACCAAGCAGTCCTTATCCGCTACACAATTCTGTGTTTCTATTTAATGTGGGAGGGGGTTATTGTTACAAGGGGGAAAAACTGCTGTCTTCTGAATTTGAGACTGCCACCTTCTCATAGCACACATGCGTGTTATAAGAAGTAAATTCCTACTTCCGAGCTCTGTTCATTTTAATACTACTAACCACGTGGAGGATCTAAACATGGCAAGCCCCAGGCATGCTGCCCAAGCAGCTCCTTTAGACTTAACAGATCCCACACCAGCAACACTAATGTTTTTCTTCCTTGAATGGAATGGTTTGTTCTGTTTTTAGTTTTTGATGGCGAGCCATGTAAATAGATTTTGTGATTGTAGTGTCTATTGTCTCTGTGTAGACAGACAAACCTTCAGCATTTGCTGGGAATTAATCCTGAAACTCTGAACACCAAAGGCAATAACTATTCCCATTTACATAAGATGAGCCTCCCCCATACTGGGGGTAGTCAAGGCAATTGTATTTAAAGAGCTCCCTTTCCCTAGGGCTCAGTGTACTTCACAACAATAAGTTAGAGAGCTCCTTTACTTTCATGTACTTGTTACCTTATGGACCACCACAAGAGGTCACAAACAGTTACAATTGCTTAGCATTGCTTTGACTGCTGAAAGTGTTCCTGCCTGCTTAATCGCTATCCTGAGAGACTCTTCTGATAGTTGAAGACAGGTAGTCAGGTTATTAGTAGACCACACTTCTCCCCTTTGGGTAACTGTGGAATGCCAAATTCCTAAGTCATAAAACCACAGTGATGCTGAATTTCATTACCGATTCTCTATTAGATCTGGTGTGCATCATTGAGATCTGCCTGGTGATGACTCCAAGCTAGTCCTGGAGGCTGCTATCTAGCTAGATTCTTGGTGGTGCACTGCCTAACGAGGGATTACAGTGGAGGGGTGGGGTGGCCATCTGCTTTAGATCCTGCCTGAATCTCATGACTTGACCACTGGGTGAGATGAAGTTGTTTGAGTGTATGACCACAAAAGGTGTGGCAGGGGTGTGGTGTTCTACTTGTGTACCATCCTCTGGGCAGAAACAGGAGTTCCTCCAGGAATTTGAAGATTGTGTTGTCCTTTTGGTTTGGAATGCTCCCTGACTTTATTGTTGAGGGTTTCAGTGCCTGGGTAGACTGTGAGACCTTGCACTTTCCTTATGAGTTCTTCCAGCTGACATCATTGCTAGGCCTCAATCAGGTGATTTTCACAGCTACCAATAAGCTGGGCCAAACATTGGATTTTTTTTTCTTTCCCTGTGTCCAGAGACAGCATAGAAACATAGATATTGTCAGCAGATGAATGCAAGGCAAGTCACATTTTATTTAAATAGCACTCAAGCCAGCAAGTGCTCTGAGTGCTTTACAAAAAATTTAAACAACTATAAAATATATAGCAAGGCAACACTAAGAACAAATCATGTCAAATTAAAAGTTTGAACAAATAGAAATGTTTTTAATGTGGCTATGAAGGCCTCTACTGAGCTAGCTGCGTGAATATGATAAAGGATTAAATTCCACCAGTGGGCTACCACCCCAAACGCTGTATTATCTGATGACCTGAGCATTGACATGGTGATCACCAGCAACCCAGCTTTAGTGGAGCGGAGAGGCTGAGTGGTTATTAGGGAATAAGGAGCTCTATTAAGTAGTCAGGTCTCACGTCATGTAGGTCCTTGAATGTCAACAACCTAATCTTGAAGATAATGCACAAACACAAAGGTATTCAGTGTAGGGCACGCAGAACCAGAGAAATATGGTCCCTTGGCGAGGAACTCATCAGCATCTTGGCTGTGGCATTCTGCATTAGCTGCAGTTGACACATCAAGCTTCAGATAGCCCTAGGTATAGAGCATTACAGTAGTTCAACCTTTGGTGACAAAAGCATGGATAATTGTCGCTAGGTCATCCTGAACTAAGTATGGCCAGATCCTAGTGATGTTCCAGAGGTGGAAGAAGCCAAACCAAACAACAGATGACTCCTGCTGTTCAAATGCAATCTGTCATCCAGAATGACCCCAGATCTCTAACTGCACTAACTGCTGTGAGGGGCTGGCCACCCAGAACAGAGAGGGTAATATACCCAACAGCGACAAGCTCTGTAACCAGGTTCAGAACTATGACCTCTGTTTTACCCGGTTGTGACACAACCAGTTGGCAGCCATCTAATCATTTATCTCAGCCGAACAACGGCTCAGCACAGAAGAAGCAGTTGTATCACTGGGGGCACTAGACAGGTCAACTGGGTATCATCGGTATAGCAGCAAAAACCCATGTTGTACCACCTTATGATAGCCTCTACTGGCAGCGATACACGGTGAATAGAATGGGGGTAAGGATGGTACCCAGAGGAACCCAGTAGGACAACACAGACAGCTCAGAGATAAATATCCCCAGAGCCACCCTATGCATCCTCATGGTCATATAGGAACCAAACCAGCCCAGGACTGTTCTGGTAATGCCCACATAGTTCCTTAAGTGATCCATCAGCACTCCCTGATCCACTGTGTCAAATGCAGATGAACGGTCCAGAGCACCAAAACAGTACATTGCCCTTGGTCCCTCGCCAGAAGGAGATCATGTGTCACCCTGACTAAGGCTTTCAGTGCTGTTCTGAGGCTGAAAACCAGATTCAAGAGGTTCAAAGCTTGAAAGACACCTAAGCGGTCTATCAGTTGCTCAACCACCACCTTCTCAATAACATTCCCAAAAAGGGAGGATTCAAGATCGGCCTGTAGTTTGCAAGAACATAATGGTCCAAAGATGGCTTTTTAGAAGGCCTCACCACAGCCCTTTTCAAGGCTGAAGAAAAGACACCTAAGACACCTTTCTCAAGGACCCTTCATGATCTCCATGAAAACTGGGTCTATGAACTCAGCACAGTCAATAATCAGCCATTGGACCTGGGTCCAGTTCACAGTTGGTGAGTCACAAACTGGCAACAACTTGAGGACCCCAGTCTCTGATAACAGTCCAAACTCATCCCAGGCTGACAGATCAAAGCAACCATAGGTTCCACTACCCCCAGTCCAAGCCAGGCTGCTAGAAGAAACACTGGACCTAATAGCAGACACTGGCAGTGAAAAAATGCCCAAACTCTTCACACCTTTCTGCAGAAATGGCTGTCATGGACTGCAAACAAGGAGGATTTAACCATTTCTCTACAGTACGAAAGAGCTGAGCTGGGTGATTTTTCACTGCAGCAATTGACCATGACAAACATTCTGTCTTTTCAGGTTGATTGCCCATTGATGTTCAGCATAGTGAAGTCTCAACACCAGTCTGTCCTCCAGTGATCCAGATCTTCTCCAGGAACACTCCAACCTACACCCTTAGTCTTCAACCACTGCAGCACAGCACAATACCACAGTGAGCCACAACAGTAGGTCAAATGAGGAAAGGTGCAATAGAGTTCAAGGCAGCTGTGAGTGCCATATTATAGTGATCAATGGCCACATTTGGACCTTGTGTACAAGTTAGCAGCATGCCAGAGATGTCCAGAGCATTATGGGGTCTGCAAGGCTCCAGCTTATGTTTTGGATATGACACCAGATAATCTTCATTGAGGAGGTAGTAGAACAGGGGACCCCACAATGGAACTCAACTACATGATGATCTGTCCAAATGACCGAATCAGCCTTGACCACAGTTATGTCAAGTCCAAGTGAGAAGAGTAGATTCAATATGTGACCATGCTTATGCATCTCAGAGGTAACTCCCTGTGTCAATCCCAGAGAAACCATCAACTGGAGGAGCCCCTGTCCAAACCAAGAGGATTTATCATCAACCCAGGAATTAAAGTCCCCCGGTACCATTAACCTAGGGGTGTCCAATACCTGTTCAATGATCACATCTGCCAGCTTCTGCAGGAAAAACATCCCACTGCCCAGAGGTTGGTAGATGAGAATGAGCCTTCCATTGACACCTGAGACACATCTGACCATCACACATTAAAAGGATTCAAATGTCCTCACTGTGGGTGCAGTGAATCTCAGGGTGTATCTAAAACGGATGGCCACCTCGCCCTTCTCCGATTCCTCTTCGGACAATGTACAATGGCATACCTAGAAAGGACAGATGCCGCTAGCACACAGCCAGTGTCATCACCCAACCAGGTTTGCATGATGCAAATAAGGTCAGTTGAAGAATCGGCAATGAAATTCTTCATTACCACAGTTGTATTCCTCAGTGACCTCGCATTGCAAAGAATCACCCAAAGAGATGAGCAGTGCAGGCTGGATAAACTATTTGCTGCCCAATTAAATTTGGCAGAGTCCTGGGAGGAAACCGTGTGACAGTCCTAGGTTGACTTGATTCCATCTCCTCCTCAGGCATCTCCTGGTCTGAACCATCCCAATCCTACCCTGCCAATCACCATACCCAGGACCTCCTCTGCAGAGAATGCTCCTTCTACATAAGATTCCCAGTTCCTGGCAATGACCAAGCACCTTAGCTGGGAAAATCAGTGGAACCCTAATGAAAGGGCAAAGCTACTGCAGATGGTCAGCAGAGTAGGTGTGCCTTTGCAAATGAAAGCCTCTACATACAAGGCCTGCAGCCCATTCAGTTTTCCCAAAAACTATTTAATAGTCGAACTTCCCCCTGCAGTCATTTCTACCTTCCCCTCAGCTGTCCCATCCACACCCTTCCGTGTTTCTGTCCCATCTCCTTTTAAACTCTGCCCAATTGTTTTAGCACATACAACCTCTTTGGAATCCTCTTGCATTTTTTCCTCTACCCTTTCCATAAAGTAGTGCTTTCTGACATTCTTTCACCCACCCATACGCTAGCTTCATAGAGTTTCTCCCTAGTTCCTCTGATTGTACTCCTGAGAAAATCTCCTTTATGTCCACCTTGTTTATCCCACAGAGCTACTTGAATTTCTCTATCATGTTCCACCTTTTCTCTTATCATCCAGCATGCACATCTTAAGGTTTTTGAACCTATCCCAGTATGAGTTCCACTGCTGTACCTGTATCATTTCAGTTGCCTTCCTTTGCATTGTCTTAGCCTCCCTCTGTCTTTCTTCAAGCACGGGCTATAAAACTGAACACAGTACTCCAATCATGGTCTAACTAGAAATCTGTAAATGGGCAGTATCTCCTCCTTTCTCCTGCTACTGATACCCATTCTCTACACATCCTAGCATTCCATTAGATATTCTCACAGTCTTCATATACGATGGTCAAGTTCTCCATTATTGACGCTGCAATGTCCTTTCTTTCATTGTTCTCTATCACCATCATCCCATCCTGTATTCTCTCCTTGGGTTTCTGGCTCCTATGCACATTAATTTACAATGTCTGGCATTACATTTCAGCTGCCACATCTTTTACCACCTCCCTAGTCCTTACAGGTACTCCCTCATGGCCCTTTCACCCCTCTTTGTTGTCTGCTCTTACACAGATCTTACTATTGTCTTCAGATAGGCATATTTTTTCCCTGGACCCCCTCTCCATGTCATACATACAAACTTATTAAAGAGGACTGGTCCCAGAATCAATCCTTGGGGCACTCTTCTTGTGATGTCCCTCAGCTCTGAATGGTTCCTCTTCAGAACCACCCGGTGGGTTCTCCCACTTAACCAGTTGCTCACCCAATTATTTTGCCTCCCACCTCTAAGTCATCCAATTTCTTAACCAGATGTCCATATGGACCAAGTCTAAGACCTTACTAAAGTCCAAATTCTGACCATCCTGTGCATGACCCTTATCCATAGCCCTCATCACCCAGTCAAAGAACCTGATCAGGTTAATTTGGCAAGCTCCCCTCATACTGGTAATCCCATACTGCCTGGTGCCCTGTAGACTAACTGCCTACAGAAACTCTACCAGCCTCTCCTTTATTATTGATTGTAATAGGTCCTGCCAATAGACATCAGACTTACCAGTTTGTATTTGCCTAGCTCATCTCACCTCTGACATTTGTGTAGGGGGACCACATCCAACTTTTAATGTTGGGAGGTTTCAATGCTTGGGTAGATAGTAAGGCTTTACAGCTTGCTCAGCATTTTCCAAAGCTGACATCATGACTGGGTCTCACCCAGATTATTTTCACTGCTACAAAATTGAAAGGGCCACGCAGAGTGGAGATGGTGCTAGCCCAAATAAACCAGTCCAAACTTGAAAAGAAAAGGTGCTACTCACCAGCGTCTATCTTTAAAAAGGAATTACTGGACTCTATGGTTTAATACAAATGTCCATTCCTTTATTTCCACACACAAAGTGTTAAAAACTCCCCGTGCTCAGGCATGCACCGGCATTTCACTACATTTTGTGCTCATGCGCTTTGACAAGAGACTGTGTGGCCTTGCCTACTGTACATACCATATTTAAATTACACATTTAAAGAGATAGATAAGTAAAAGCACCAAAGTGCAATTATACAAATGTCAGACAATTACTATGATGCAATTAGTTACAAACAATCAACAAAAAGCTAAACTCATTCATGATGCAAAGAACAAAGGGACATAGGCTTGGGAAATAATTTTAACCACTCAGGTAGATAATCCTGTATATTCTAACTACCCAGCCAGACACCATAGGGAAGAATACATACGCTCTACTTAATCAAAGATTACTTGTCAGTTGTGACATCTAATCCCTCATAAATTCATCCTGAAGTTTTTAAGTACTGCAGACATTCAACCACTGTTTAGTAGGCAAGTAAGAATTCCAGATATTGCATCAAGTCCTAATATGAACAATATGAATCATTTTTACAAAAAAGCTGTGATCTCCATTCAATCAAGTCATGAATATGAAACATAGAAAAATAGAAACATAGAATTTGACGGCAGATAAGGACTGCTTGGCCCACCCAGTCTGCCCATTTCCCTACCTACTGGATAAGCTGCAGATCCTAGTTAACCAGCAGCCTACTTCTTCCTACTCCCACCCCCCAGAATTGCCTTATGACTATCCCATGCATGTTTGAATTTCACCACTGATTTTGACTCCACAACCTCCTCCGGAAGGCCGTTCCATGCATCCACAACCCTCTCTGTGAAAAATACTTCTTTAAATTACCTCTGAGCCGCCCCCTCTATCTTCAAATTGTGCCCTCTTGTTCTTGCACACCTCTTTTTTGAAAGATGCTACCCTCTTGGACTTTGTTGATTCCTTGAGGTACTTGAAAGTTTTTATCATGTCCCCTCTCCCTCCTTTCCGAAGGCTATACATATTAAGCTCCTTAAGTCTCTCTTCATATGTCTTCTGGTGCAGACCCTGCACCATTTTAATGCCCTCCTCTGGACAGCTTCCATCCTGTCTATGTCTTTAGGAGATTGTGTCTCCAGAACTGCACACAGTACTCCAGATGGGGTCTCACCAGCTGTCTGTACAGAGGATAATAACTTCCTGTTTTCTACTGGTGATGCCTCTCCCATGCATCCCAGTATCTCCCTCAGCCCTCCTTGCTGCCCTCTCACATTGCTTGCCCATCTTTAGGTCATCTGATATGACTACCCCAGGTCCCTTTCCATTTTTGTTGTTGTTAGTATCTCACCCCCATTGTGTACTCTTCCCTGGGTTTTTGTTTCCCAGGTGCATTACTGCACTTCTTAGCATTGAATCTAAGCTGCCATACATTTGACCATTCCTCTAACCTTGCCAAGTCCTTCTCATCCTTTCCACCCCTCTGTGCATCAACTCTGTTGCAGATCTTAGTGTCATCTGCAAAGAGATCTATTTTCTTCCAGTCCTTCTGCAATGTCGCTTATAAAGACATTGAAAGGACCGGTCCTAATACTGAACCCTGCTGTACCCCACTAGTAACCCTCCTTTTCTGAGTGGACTTCATTTACTATTACTCTCTGTGTCCTATTCTCCAGCCAATTCTTTACCCAGGCTGTCATCTTGGGACCCACTCCCAGGCTGGCTAACTTGTATATTAATCTTTTTGTGTGGGACTGTGTCCAAATGCCTTGATAAAGTCTAGGTAGGCCATGTCCACAGCCCTCCTGATCTACTACTTTGGTCACCCAGTCAAAAATCTACCAGATTCGTCTGGCATGACCTTCCTGCTGTGAATCCATGCTGCCTTGGGTCCTGTGCCCTCTGGTCTCTAGATACTCGACAATTCTTTCCTTTAGAAGTGATTCCATCATTTTCCCTATCACTGAGGTTAAACTAACAGGTCTATAGTTCTCTGCTGTCTTGCTCCCACTTTTGTGAAGGGAATCACATCTGCCCTTCTCCAGTCCTCGGTACCACCCCATCCTCCCATGATTTGTTAAAAGGGTAGTCAGTGGTGTCACTAGTTCTACCCTTAGTTCTTTTAGAATTATGGGATGAATCTCATCAGGCCCCATTGCTTTGTCCACCTTCAGTTTTAAGAGTTCTTTCAGAACCCTTTCTTCTGTAAATGGGCGGTATCAACTTCTGTATCCAGAGTGTTACTACTGTTTGTTTTATGTACCTCCCCTCTTCCTTTGTAAATACTGAGCAAAAATATTTGTTTAGTATCTCTTCCTTTCACAGTCTCCTCTGCCCACCCTCCCTCCCTTTATTAAGCCTCACTATCCCTCCCTTGGTCTTCCTTCCTCCTGATGTACCTATAAAGGTTTTATCCCCCGTCTTAACTGAGTTGACTATCTTTCCTCGGTTTGGGCCTTTGCTGTTCTGACTGCCTTCCCAGCCTCCTTTTGCTTTACTGATACAGTTCTCTGTCCTGTTCCTTCTGTGATTCCTTGTACTTCCTGAATGCTTTCTTTTCTCTTGAACCTTCACTGCCACTTCTTTGAGAACCATAGTGGTTTCTTACATCGTCTTGTTTTGTTTATTTGCTTCACACAAAGCTCGTTACCTCTGTGATGGCAGTTTTATTATTCCCCATTGTTCTTCCACCCTCCTTCCTGCCCATTTGCTGATGCGTTCCTGGGCACTCACACCATTTGGCAAAGTCAGCCCTCCTAAAGTCCAGTACTTTTGTCTTTGTATGGCTTGACTCTATTGCTGTGTTTATTGTGAACCATACTGTTCGATGGTCGCTAGTTCCCAGATGGCTACCCACTTCTACATCTGTGATCCTCTCTCCATCTCCATTTGAGGTATCAAGTCTAATATTGCTCCCTCTTGGTGGGCTCCAGTACTAGTTGTCTAAGGCATGCCCCTGTAGGGCATCTAGAATAACTGCACTCTTCAGTGGCAGCTGCAACTGCACTCCAGTTAACATCTGGCATATTCAGATCACCCATTAGCAATATCTCCCTTTTTCTGCCATTCTAAGTATACTTTCTATCATTTTCTTGTCCATTTCCTCCCTGAGAAGGGTCTATACTCTAACCCTTGTGCGGATTGTGGTGCCATTGCCTGTCTCCAAATTTACCCACAGTGCTTCTTCTCCTCCCTGTTTACCCTTTTGTTCTGTTGCTTTTATTCCTTCCCTTATGTAAAGAACTACTCCTCCTCTTTTACCCTCCCAGTCCCTCCTGTAGATAGTGTATCCTGGTATGTTTACATCCCAGTCATGGTTTTGTGTGTACTATGTTTCTGTGACTGTCACGATATCCAGATGTTCCTCCTTCATCAAGGCCACTAATTCAGGAAGCTTGTTACCTAGACTACGGGCATTGGTACTCATTGCTCCCCATTTTTTGATGGCTTTACCTTCTGCTGCAGCATCCCCCACTGACCGTTCTACATTGGTCTTTTTCTCATTTAGTACCCTGTTTTGTAGGGAGAGGCTAGGATTTTTCTGCTGCTTGTCAGTGCCTCCCCCTTAGACTAGTTTAAAAGCTTGCCAATGAAGCATTTAAAACTGATTGCTCAAATACTTGTTCCTTCCTGGACAGATGCAGACCATCCTGCCAGTATAGGCTGGTGTCCCTCAGGTGGAACCTCAGTCCCCAATGAAGCCAAACCCTGTGCTCTGCACCATTTTTCAACCATTCATTAAACTGCATGGTGCCAATTGCCCTCACCTCACCCATGCCTTTGACAGGCAGCACCACTGAGAAGGATACTGTGTGTGCTACTTGTCTTGGGCCCTCCATACTCTGCAATGTCCTCCTGCACTGCTCTAACCTCATGATGAGCCAAGTCATTTGTCCCTAGGTGGACAATTACGTCCAGCTCAGAATCCCTTGCAGCTGTTGTCGTGATCCTGAGGATGCGCTTCCTGTCCCTCCAAGCCATGGCACCAGGCAGGCACCTGCTTCAGTTTTCCCAGCTCCTCCCAGTTCTATCCCCCTAATAACTGAGTCCCCCACCAGGAGCTGCTTCCTTTCCTTGTGGTGTCCTCTGCCTCCTTCCTATGGACCTCCCTTGTGACAGCTGTCCTCAGCCTCCTTAGTCTCCTCTGTGGGTGCATCCATAGGGGAGCAATGCTCCCCCAGAATGGTGTATGGATTGTGGAGTGGAACAACTGACTGGGTGTGCCTCTGTTCCACCACCCTCACCCTTCCTGAGCCCACTGTGGTCCAACTGCTGTGTTTTCTTTGCAACCTCTGAGGTAGTGGTGGTGGCTGTGGTGCTCCCTGGATGGGGAGGTTCCTTCCTACTGTCCAGTGTGGCCTGGGGAAGGTCCCGTACTACTGTCTGGGTGTGGCTGAAGGCGGACAGCTTCCTTCCTCAGGGCAGAGGTTGTCTGCAAATGGGCAGCATCTCAGCCTCCAGAAAGACTCCAGGAAGACTGCTGCCCCACAGCCATTACATTGCTCTACTCCCACATTTGTTGTTTTTTGTGTGTGTGTGATTGGTTTGTAATATAGAAATATATATTTATAATATACAGTGTGGATGCTTATATTGTCAGTGCAGTGTGCTAGAGAGGATATGACAGTGACATGCCTTGCACTCTTGAGAAATGAAGTCAGAACCCCAGGTATAAAGGAACTATTTCCAGGGTGGGTGGGGTGAGGGGTGGGAAGGGGTTGGGCCTAAACTGTGCCCTCACAAAACAATCAGCTAAAAGCTCTGACTCACTGCTGCAATGAGTGCCTTCCTGTCAACAAGATGCCCTACACAACAATTTGATAGAGAAATACCCTGCCAATCAAACAGAGAAAAATCCACACATCCAAGTCAGACACAGGTAAACCTTCCCAGCCCCAAAACAGGCCTGGTGGTTTGTGCTCCGAGAGCTGTCAGCCCCAAAATAAGTCAGTTGTGCTTTAAACTCTTCCTGCACTGAAAATCTTAAAGAATTGTAACAAACAAACGTAAACCTAGATCCACCACCCTCTGTTGCTTGAAAGACTGTCTTTTCCTGTTTCACACTGCAGGTTTTTCTGTGACCACTCCTTAACCCCAGTAACTCTGTTAAAAAGAGTTTAACTATCACAAACTCCTATGCACCAGTAAATTATTTAAAAATAGTTTCTGTCCCAAAATCCTAGTAGTCAATCCCGCTACTCCCAAGGGACAACCAGAATGCAGTATTCAAACACTTATGAGGTTACTTCCAAGATAAGCAGAGTTTGCAAGTTTCTTTTTCAACTCCTCAGCCAACTGTAATTCATTTAAAAATAGTTTAACTGTCAGCAAATCCTAGTAGACAATCTAGCTACCTCCAATGACCTACCCAAATGCAGTATTTAAATCCTTCTGACGTTACTAACAAGATAAACAGAGTTTACAAGCCCCTTCTTGGTTAAACACTAAATAAATGTGAATAAAAAGCAATTACCTAAGGTGGTTAGTTTCACCTCCCACAGAATTAAAGCAAAAGTGCACGTTTGTTGCAGATATCAAGTGTAATATAGAATTTCTCACACTGCTCGCAGTTGAAGAAAGTAGTGTCCTTCCAGCTCCAGAAAATGTGCTTGTGTTTGAAAATTGCAGCCAGTAGTAACTTATAGTAATCTGATCTAGTCTGGATATCTCCACCCAGGGCAATTTGTTGCCAATGGTTATATGTAACCCTTCCTGTTCCAATACAACCTGTTTGGTCTGACAACAATGTCCTGCCCCCTAAGGCTCTCTGTGTTTCAATTCACACTGCAGGTTTTTCTGTGACCACTCCTTAACCCCAGTAACTCTGTTAAAAGAGTTTAACTATCACAAACTCCTCGCACCACTAAATTATTTAAAAATAGTTTCTGTCCCAAAATCTAGTAGTCAATCCGCTACCCCAAGGGACAACCAGAATGCAGTATTCAAACACTTATGAGGTTACTTCCAAGATAAGCAGAGTTTGCAAGTTTCTTTTCAACTCCTCAGCCAACTGTAATTCATTTAAAATAGTTTAACTGTCAGCATATCCTAGTAGACAATCTAGCTACCTCCAAGGACCTACCCAAATGCAGTATTTAAATCCTTCTGAAGTTACTAACAAGATAAACAGAGTTTACAAGCCCCTTCTTTGTTAAACACTAAATAAATGTGAATAAAAGCAATTACCAAGGGTGGTTAGTTTCACCTCCCACAGAATTAAAGCAAAAGTGCACGTTTGTTGCAGATATCAAGTGCAATATAGAATTTCTCACACAGCTCGCAGTTGAAGAAAGTAGTGTCCTTCCAGCTCCAGAAAATGAGCTATGAAGTTGCTTTTGTCATAAAAATCCAAAATGCTTGCTTTCTACCCAAAAGTACTTATATATCCCCACCCCTGATGCTCAGAACAACTTTTTCTATTACTACAAAAGATGATTCATTTGTTGAACCCTCCATAGCCTCATGGACGTGCACTGATAAAGCAGACTCCAACCCCTTATTTTGAGTGCTTCTGAGATGTTCTCCTATTCTCTCTTTAAATTTGTGTTCTGTTATCCCCACTTAAAATGCACCACATTTGCATCTTGCTAAGTATACCACCCTCATAGTGTCTCAGTTGATGAATCTTTTAATATTTATAGGTTCTCCAGTTCTAGGGTTTGTACAGACATAGCCAGTGTAACTACAGGACAGTACTTGCATTTACTGCATCTATGTGTACCTGTTGGGGGGGGCTCAACTACATATGTTTATGTTGAATAGGGTGCATACTACTGGTTACTCTGCCATGAATATTTGAGGGCCTTCTATACACATCCTTGGCCATTGTACTACATATTCTGATAGCCTGGGCTCTGTTTGTAAGATATTCCAGTGTCTGTTTATAATAACAGATTGGAACAGAGGAACTGTATAACAGATGCATTGAGAGGGATTATAGATCTAGAGATGTAGAACAGTCCTATGTTAGGTCCAGAAATACAGAAAGAGACACTTTGCTTACCCCCCTTACTCATAATGCTACACCAGGAAAGGACAGAAAACATTTTGTCACAAAATATTTTAGGGCATCAGAAATGGAGCATATTATGGACATTAGTATCGAACTAGGGAATCCAGTGATTCCTTTTTATGTTGTCTCATGCATGCAGCGCAGACAACATATTGTGGCCGCTTCAGTGGAGAAGTGGGTTTTGGAGGTGCAATCCTGCTGTAGCCAATGGCACCACTGCTTTTTGAGGCCGGGCTCTATGGCACCAATGGCATAGTATGCTGTCTATGACAGCAGTTGAAAAAACATGCCACCACCTTGAAAGAAATTAGCCACTGCATTCAGGGAGCACTACGGAGTGGTCCCTGATTGCAGCAGCCAATTACTAATTGCCTTCTCGGATCAAGCAACATGGCTTACCCGTCAGCTTCTTACAGTCCCCAGAGAAGCCAAGGGAAAGCAGCTGCCTTTTACAGTCCCTGTGAAAGCCAGTGGGGGTGCCCAATCCCCCTGTTGGCATGCCCTCTCCTAAATTAATTTGCTGACAGGGTGAGCAATCCCCATCGGCATAATGTACCCCCCCATTTCTTGTGTGCCCAGACGGTGCCCCATCCCCCTTGGCTCATGTGACCCCACCACTGTATGGATGGGTGGGGTGCCCATCCCCATCAGCTACAGCCCCCAAAAACACTCAGATGGCACACTGGAGCCCACCCCAGCATGCCAAATACCCTGCAGAAAAAAAGTTCCTGTTTTTGGTTTTTACCCTGTAAACAGAAAACGGTCCCTCATTGAGTCCGGTGGCCCCTCCCCAATCTGCACCCACCCTCTGCACACCCTGCCTCCCAACACCCCCCTCACCCCATACTTACCTCCAGAGCCCAGCTCGATAATCTTCGGTGGACCGGGAACACGTCTGCACTTCTCAAAGTTGACCACGAACTGAAGAAATGCTGGTAAGCTGTATAATGGCATAAATGTTTTTTTTTTCAACTTATGTGGCTATCTCAGCCATTTTTTTTACTTTTGCCAACAAATTTTCAACATGGGGTTTTTGGGACCCCTCCTCATAATTCAGTCACTATCATGGTGTTATTTGGTCCCGAAAGGTGATTTTGCAGTCACTGTGCAGAATCAACTTTGAGGAAGCGATAAGCAAATGACAGTGTGTCGCTGTTCATGAGGTGGCCTCCCAAAAGCCCATGTTGCAAATTTGTGAAATAATTCCAACACCATTGTACATGAAAGGCAAGCGCTGCATGCTTCCACTCACACTCGTAATCTCGCCAATTTGTAATATTTTTACTCCAGATTTTAACATTGGCATTTTTCCACACCTCCTTATGAGCAGTGCAGCTGTCATTTTGCACATCCTGACTGATAAGTGTTTTCACACTACTGGCACAGAATTGAGCGGTCACTGTGGGAAATCAGTGTTCAGGACAGATTATGAAAATCATAGCAACAATGTTCATGTGCAGAGGTTCTAAAATGCCTATGTTGAAAATTTGGTGACAAAAGTCCATAAAATGACTATGTTACAAGCGTGCATTGCACAGTTTCCACGTGCACTCATAACTTCGACAATTTGTAATATTTTAACTCAACATTTTCAACATTGTCAATTTTGCACATGTCCTTATGAACAGTACAGCTGTCATTTTTCAGATCCTGTCTGAAATGTGTTTTCGCACAAGTGGCGCACTATGATGTGGTCACTGTGGGAAATCAACAATCAGGACAGATGAAGAAAATCATAGTGACAGTCTTCATGAGCAGAGGTCCCAAAATGCCTATGTTGAAAATTTGGTGAAATAATTCCACTAAATGACTCTATTCCAAGAGTGCATTGCACAGTTTCTACGTATGCTCATAAATTTCAGCATTGTTAATATTTTCAATCAAGGTTTTCAACACTGCCATCTCTTCACACCTACCTATGAATGGTACAGCTGTCATTTTTCACATCCTGCCCAAATGGTGTTTGCCGACATCTGGCGCAGAATGGTGTGGTCGCTGTGAGAAATCAACATTCAGGACAGATTAACAAAATCACAGTGCCACTATTCATGAGCAGAGGTCCCAAACACTTTCATGAGGATGGGTTCACAAAAATGCCATGTTGCAAGTCTGTAGTGCAAATACTAACAAACGGCCAGGGCATTAGGGTTTGTAACCATAACGTCCCACCCTGTAAAGACTGACAGGCATCAGGGGTGTGTCTTAGCATTGCAGGCTGTCATGCTCACACCATACCATCCCCCCACCCTCAAGCCACTGACAGGCATTGAGGTGTGCCTTAGACTCTTTGGCCCCTCAGTTCACCCCATTCTCCTATGCTGCACCCATTCCAGTGTATGTGCTTATGAAATGAGGTGACTGTGAAGCCAAACACCCCAAGGCACACCTCAGCACTTGTCAGTGTCTACAGAATAGGGTGAGGTAAAATGCCATGAGCGTTATGGCTGAATGGGGTGAGCATAAGGCCTGAGGACCCCAAGGCACAACATGATATTTGTTGCACTGCAGGGTAGGGTGAGCTGAAATGCCATGAACATTATGGCTGATGCCCAAAGGCACACCTCAGTGCCTGTCACTCTCTGTAGGGTGATGTGGGGTTTGACATCACTTTCATACTTCACTGCCATTTTTAGTATGCATCTGTTCAACTCCTGTACTACCAATGCCAATGTCAGCAAGACAACATTCGGCATTGACAAATGCTTTTTTCTGATAGATGCTGGTGAGTGGCGCATTTTCTTTTCAATTATTTCCACTGCTACACATGAGCTTAGTCATGCCCTTGACCTAATTGGCTGGGTCTTGGCATTATTGATGTCAGAGTTGATCTGGTCAGCAGAGATATACGAAGCTGGCAGACTTCGCTTTGCAAAATAATTCAAAAAGTTTGCCGGTTTCACAAAGTGCTGACTTCACGAGGTTTTTGGCTGGTGAAGTTGATTTTTTTAGAAGAAGTTATACAGATTCGCTGGAAAAGTTGCAGGTTCACCATAACGCTGCCTGATTTTGCCTGAAATAGTGCATTTCATCAGGAAAGTTCAATGTGAAGTGGCAAAGTGATGAAGTGGGCAATTTGCAAAGTTATTCATGAAGGCAAATTCTGCAACTTTGCCAGAACTTCACCAGCAAAGTATAACTTCAAAGCATCTCCACTGGTCAGTTGATCAGATCACCATGCCATGAAGTTTCTGGTTGGTGATAGCCAGGTTTCTTCTCCTGATGTGCAGAGATGGAAGAAGTCTGACAATCTCACTACCTGTAGAATTTCACAAATATTGCAGAATTTGTGAAATAAATCCACTATGTGAAGTAAAACTTCACCTTTTATAACTTTGCAAAATCTCCATATTACAAGCAGCAAAATGCCACTTCACCCCTGAGGGGATTTACTTTGCCATGTTGGTTGATCCTAAGGTGAATTTTGCAATGATTCATCGGATAGCAGGTCATATCTCTTTATTGACTTGCACAGCCTCACTTCAGTGTAGTGTATGTAGTGGAAATCTGGAGTTAGTTAGCTCTCAGAGCTGTATACTTTAACTCATTCACTCCACAGAAGCTCTTTGAGAGTTCAACAACTTGTGCCCTGTATACTCTTAACACTGCATCCTGGGCCTTTCTAAGCAAAATCAAGCCATAATCATCATGCCACAAACAAATGTGAATATCTCATGAACCGTAAGTGCTACACACAAAATATGAGTGGCAACATTGGCAAAATTGTTCAGCACAAAATTACTTTCCAACGGTGCTATACAATTAATTATAAGCAATTTCTGACTTTTCTATACTAGTCAAAATAGAAAAAAGTATTTTTTTGAAATAAAAAGGCAATGTAAACTATTTTGGTAGGAAAATATGTTACATATCAACACCAAATTAAGCATTCATAGATTAGATGTAGGTACAAAGTAATTTTGTACTAAAAAGCAATTTTTTCTGATATAAAACATGTATTTTTCTAGGTGCTTAGGTGAGGCTTGAAGGACAAATGTTGGCCATACACACCATACCACAAACACATAAGAAAACTCCTTAAGTATATGTGATACACACAAAGTATGAGTGGCAACATCGTTCAGCACAAAATTACCTTTCCAACAGTGCTTTGCAGTCAATTCTAATTGATTTGGTTCATATGAAAGAGAAATAGTGCTGGCAACCTGAGAAGTGTCTAGGGCAAACACAAAGTTTTTGACTGATGACTGAAGTCATTGTGGGAGACAAAGGGGATGATTTGGCTGCAACCTACAGGTGTTTCCTGGAGGTGGCGAGTTAAACCTTTTTTAAAAAAACATCTGTGTTTGGACTTTTGAGTCCAAATTTAGTCCATTCAGTGTTCTACTGTATTTCCTTGTGTGTCTATATCATCAATCATTTATTGATTCATTGTTAATTTTGTGTCTTAAATTAGTACTTTCAGTGTCTGTATTGAAAGAGACAGTTCAGAAGTGTGCTTTGGGGAAGGGGAGTCTCTGTACTGGAGCTCAATAGGCCAAAGTCTGAAAGGTAGTGTAGCCAACTGTTGTAGGCTAGTGTATAGTCGAGCTTTGTTCAGTTGTGTATGCACAGTAATACTAATTGTGATTTGTGATTATTTTGTGCTGTTTGCTGTGCATTTGGTACTTTCTTTTTATTAAACAGTATGGTGTATCATACTGAAGTGTAAAACTTTCTGTGAGGTACCTTTATTCTGTGTATGTGCAGTCGAGGCATAGACAGGTTCTCGCACCAGAGTCAGAGCGGTAAAGTCAGTTTCAGTATCCCTTTTGTTTACTGTTTCCTGTTGCTAGCTAGTTACTGCTGCAATCCCCCCACCCACCAAAAAAAAAGAAGGTAGCGTTGTTCCACTGTTGGATTTGTGAACCATTCGGTTAAGGTCTTGTACCTTTGCTGTCTTGCTTTGCTGCCCCTATTTCCATTTTAAAGTCCCTCTTCTGGTTTTGCCTCACACCCAGCAAAAACAAAATAAATATAACCTTGCTGTTAAGTCTCTCTTTACTGGCTGTTTAAATTGTTGTCATTGTAGTACTTGTGTGTGTTTCCCCAGAGTACCTTGAGTGATCTCTATCCTGTGCATACAGTATTTCAGCATGTAAATGAAGGAAAAAATAAAAAAAAGAAGTTATTGCTGTATTTCTTCCATTGTACTGTCTCGCTGTGTATTTTCTTGAAGTTGTCACCCCCCCCCCCAAATAAGGGACACGTGTTTCTCTTTTCGGTGGCTGTCCGTGTTGTATAAGAAATGCCGTCGAAGAGACAGTCTTGCAAAGCTGTTTCTGGCTATGACACTGATGCCAAGACACTTGCTTAGTGCTATTAAAGGTTAACAGTCCAAGATGTGATGAGGCAGGTTCATCAAGGGCTAGCTAGCACTGTTAAGGCTGATAGTAGCACTAGTTTTTTTTTATCATAGAAGGTTTTATTGAAGATTTTCATTTTTTTGGTACACTTCAAAAAGTATATATCTTTACAGTACAGTCCCATATAAAAGTCATGACAACAACAGAAAACAAGAAATCTTACAGACCATGTATCAATATCATATAGGCCACATGAGGGAGCCATTAAACATAGGAAGGGATATATTAGGCAACAGAGATCATTATGGCAGTGCTAGGTATAGCTTCCTGCCAACAGCTGGCAAATGCAGGTACTATGGACTATATCTTATCTTGTCAAAGTGGGGGGGATTCCAGGGGGGACAGGAATTTTACACAGAAGGGAATGAAGGTAAGCTCCCTGTTTCTCATAGAAGTAGGTTAGCTGGTTTCAGTGGGCATAGGACAGCCTCTCAAATAGAACCAGATGAGCCATAGCTGCAAGCCACGTATCCATAGTTGGATTATTTATCTGTCCCCAGTGCATTAATATAAGCCTTTTAGCTTCTAGAGACACTAACATAATCTATTCTCTATGTGCTCTAGGAAGAGAATTTAACCCAGATGGGTCCCCTAAAAGCAGTGCAGTGTCTAAAGGTATTTCCTTTAATGTTAAGTACTCTTGAGCATTAAGTAGGCAACCGTCCAAAAGGGGACTATTTGAGGGCAAGTCCATAGTATGTAGAGGAGATGGGCATCTGGTTGTTGGCATCTCCAATAATTAGAGTGAGGGATAAGGCCAATTGAGTGAAAAAAGGCTGGGGTTCTGTACCAGTGTAAAAGAATTTTGAGTTGTAAAACTCGACTCTTATTGTCTTTATACCCATTATGTGCATTCACAAGACAACAGGACCATGTGTCATTAGAATCAGTCAAGCCTAGTTCAGTTTCCCATTTAGTTTTACAATGTGCCGTGGGATTGGCCTAAGCGTCTCGCCAAGTAGTATAGAATTTGCCTATTTGGCCTTTTGAGGAGGGGAATTTATGCAAGGAGGCAAGCCAAGCCCATTTAGTATCCGATTTATATTGGGTTAAGAGGTCATTAATGATACTATGCATTTGGAGATATCGCCAAAAGTCTGTATTGGGAAGATGGAAGTGTTGTTTTAACTGAGTAAAAGATAACATAGTATTTGAGTCGGGCAGCATCAGGTCTTATACATATCTTATTCCTTTGGCCTCCCATTCTGGCCATTTAATAGGTTTCTCATCAATAGTGATAAAGTTGTTCTGCCATAACTAGGCATATTTCAAAGGAGGGTGCCATGCTTCTTTGGGGGTATAAGATAGAACCATACAGTGATGCCAGGCATATCATGATTCAGAAATAACAGGGGACAGGATCTTATTAGATGGACCACCAGGGCTTAGTAGAGATCTGAATGGAGTGGGGGTCAGCATACCAGCTTTGACAGTGACCCACAGTGGCTGAGACACAGCCATAGGCGTGAACCATTTTGTGGCTTATGCGGCCACACTTGCTAGATGGTAACCTTGAAACCAGGGAATCCCCAGGCCTCCCTTAGACCAGTGTACTCTTAGCTTATGCTTTCCCCACCTATGAGCCTTCCCTTCCCACAAAAAGAGGGATACCAATTTCTCAAGGGAGGACTACAGCTTGGGAGAGGGGTGTATTGGAAAATTATTGAACAAGTGTGTAACTCTGGGGAGAAGGAGCATATGAATAGCTGCCACTTTGCAAGGGAGGGACAGGTGTAGCTCATGACAATGCTCCACTTCTGTACTCAATTGCCTCATGACAGATTTGAAATTGGAGAGCTCAAAATCTGCCCAGTTTGTAGGAATAATGATCCCAAGATAAGTGAATCCTTGAGGTGTCCAGCTCAAGTCCATGCCTCAGAGACAATCCTGGGTGCAAAGTGGATTAAGAGGGGCCAGGGTAGTTTTCCGCTGGTTGACTTGTAACCAGGAAAGGAATGCAAAACCTTGAAGGATGGTGAGAGCTACCGGAAGAGACTGCTGGGGGTGAGATAGAGTGAGTAAAAGATTGTCTGCGTATGCCGCCACTACATGTGACTTACCATGCGTTGGAATGCCTGTAAGATCATCAGCACTGGCTAGAGCCATAATCAGTGGGTCTAAAGCAACCAGAAACAGGAGAGGGAATAGGAGACAGCCTTGGCAAGTGTGTCTATACAGAGGGAAAGATGGGGAAATATCCAAGTTCGTCAGCACTCTTGCCATGGGGAAGTTGTATAGTGTCGAGACCCAACTGCGAAATTAAGGCCCAAAGCCGTAGAGAAGAAGAACTTCATGTAGATAATTCCATTCAATGGAATCAAATGCCTTAGCAAAATCAACGGCTAAAGCAGCCATAGGGATCTCGCTGCTAACCACTTCAGATTGAGTAATAATCTAGTATTACAAGGTCCCACTTTCCCAGGCATAAACCCCACCTGTGAGGGATGGATTAGAAAGGTAAGAACATGGTGCATTTTAGAAGTGAGTATCTTGGCCAAGATTTTTGTATCCACTGGTAGTAAGGATATAGAATTGAAATTTGCACAGTTAAAGGGGTCATTAGATTTCTTGGGCAACAGAGAAATGAGGGCTTCTCTCATTGTAGTAGGAAGAGATCCTGAGGAATGAGCATTCTGCAAAGCCAGTAGCAGCGGATGGGCAATTTCTTGCTCTAAGGCCTGATACAATTTGACAGTCATTCCATCCGGTCCTGGGGCTTTCCCTTTGGCCATCTGGGATAGAGCCAATCTTCTCTCAGATACCGTGATTGGAGCCTCTAATAGGGAGACTTGTTCTGGTAACAGGGTGGGGGTAGTAAAGCGCTGGCAGAACTGATTTAGGCTTTGGGACAGCACGTTTGGTGTCAGGGAAGATTGTGATTTATATAGGGATTGATAGAAGAGACTCATAGTATCATTAATACCTGCTGGGTCCATGGTAATTAGACCAAAGAATGTACAAAGTGCATGGATTCTAGCAGATGCCTGCTGTTTACGTAACTGATAGGCTAAAAGCTACCTCCTTTATCCCCCCTCCCAGTATGCGTGTTTTGAATGAAGCAGAAGCCACTCTGCTTTATGATGTAACATGGTATTAATTTGATATTTAAACCCTACTATTCTCCAGGACAGGGAGGCATCTCTAGCAGCAGTAGGGGAGGCTTTAAAGCGGGTCTCAAGTCCAGAGAGCTCTGACTGAAATCTATCCAAGGATTTTTTCCAGGCCTTATTCCAGTGTGCAGCAAAAGCAATAATATGAACCCGGAGGTTAGCTTTGAAAGCCTCCCATACTATACTTGCAGAAACTCCACATTCTGAGTTAAGGGCAAAGTAATCCTGGGTGGCCTTCAGCATGGCATATTTAAACTCTGGGTCCTTAACTAAAATGGGGTTACACCTCCATCATGTACCAGTGGGTCGGTGTCCTAAAGGGGAATAGGTAGTCAGTACAGGTGCATGGTCTGAGATATGGATACTGCCTATAGAATTATTCGTTACTCCACTAGAGACTACAGTATTAGCCAACCAATAGTCAATGCGACTGTGTACTCCGTGAGAGGGGGAAAAGTAGGAGTAATCTCGCCCTGATGGGTTATCTTGCCTCCACATATCTGTGATACCCCATTCATTTTGCAACTCCTGTAAGGAGGCGCGTGCTTTTGGGTGTGTCTGGGGGGTGGGTTTGGACTTATCCAAAAAGATGCCAGATACTAAATTAAAGTTATCTCCCAAGAGTAAGGGCGTAGTAGCAGTATCCTGTTGTAAGATAGAGATGGCTTGACTAAGGTTAGGAAAAAATTCTGCATGGTCCATATTAGGGGTATAGACACAACCCAGGATCAATTTTCCACTTGGGGAGTTCAGTTGGACCAAAACCCAGTGGTCTTGTGAATCGGACTTGGAGTCCTCAACCACCCAAGTGCTAGATCTGCGAATGAGAATAGCAACTCCCTTAGATTTAGAGCTGGCAGAGCGGGCACGAACCATCCCAACCCAGGACTTCTTGAGCTTGGGCAAAGACTTACTAAGATGGTGTGTTTCTTGTAAGAGGGCTATGTCTGTATGGAGAGAACGAAGGAATTTAATGATCTTAGTGCGTTTGATGGGGTGGTTAAGCCCCTTAACGTTCCATGATACAAGATGTAGTCCTTGAAGGGAGCCATATTCTTGCACAAATTAAATGTCAAAGTACTTACCCAGCTGAGAACAGAAGGATAGGAAATCCCAAAATGAGGCAAAATTCAGAGAACTGCAAACCTACTATGTGACCACCGTTAGTGAGAGCCAGGAAATTGGGACTGCACTGCTCAAAGGGAAATCACTCAGGGGTGTACCAGAATAGGGAAACTATAATGAAGTCTATAAAATAAGAAAAGAGTTATAAACAGTAACACTGACATGGATAGTCACAGTATATTCCGGAATTAACAACAACTACCTAAACAAAATCAATATAACAGTTCTAACAAGCATTCCTATGCTGAGAGTGATAGAAGCATAAGCGAAAGAAAGCACTAAACAAAGGGAAGTACCCTCAGCTATGCTAGCTTCAACACTCAAAACTAGGGTGGGGAAGAAGGCAACCAAGAAAAATTTGTTTCTCCTCCTTTGGTAACCATCTTCAGGTGTAAGGCACAACTCCAGGACAGGTGTGGGGGGAGAGGATGAATGGGGGGGATGTGGGTAACCACCCCAGCAGAACACTATAAGGGCCAAAAGCCAAGGGCTACACCCGTGCCCAATGGTGTAATATCTATGGCTGCAAGATGGTTTGGGTGGGTCAGGTTCAAATAGCATTATTTGATTGCTCCAGGGGGAGGGATGGTAGAAACTAGCCCCCCATTCTTTATTATCAGTAACCAGTTGTGAGCAGCATAGTAATATAAAGCCCACTTGGGGAAAACTTGGTGCAAGCAAACTGGTTATGTAAAGGAGATCACTGTCAGTGCACAGAGTTGATAAATCGACTAATGGAGGTTGATTTTCAGCTGGAGGACAGCTTAGTTTTGTTCTATGGGTCCATACTGATCACTGTGGGGTTCTGAAGTGTTACTAGGACAGCCGCAGCATATGACTTTTCCCCAGGTTTAAGTGTTCCAGAAAGATCTACTGCCTCTACCAGAGAGGAATCAGCTATGTCTGCCCAGTCCATGGGCAGTCAGTAGCTGTGGATGGTAATTCTGGGCATGGAGAATGACAGTTTATTGGAGTTGAGCGAGATTCATCTCTTGATATCTTAGTGGGAGGCGCTACCGCTTGTTGGTCTGAGGACAGTTGCAGTCTGCTTCTTGATCTCTGCCACTGACGAGAAAAAAGCCCCGTAGATCTGGGAGACAGGAGCATTTGATTGAAAGGATTGACAGGGCTAGATGAGGCTAATGGTACTGTGCGAGCTGAGTTCTTTGTTCTGGGGGAATCAGAAAGAGATGGACCATTTCCCTGTGTAAATCGGTCCTCCAAGGACTGTCTGCCAGGGTTACGGTTCCTAGGTGGGGTAGCTGAGCAATATGGGTCCCAAAGCCTTCTGGGAGATGTAGGCTGGAGAGGAAGGTTAGGCCAAAGCCGGGAAATACATCGCTCCACTTCACTGGGAGACTCTGCAAGTACTTCTCTCCCCTCTTTAGACACTAGGAGTTTGGTGAGCCCTCTGAACCTATATTGAAAATTGTGAGCAGCCAAAATTTTCTTCAGAGGTCCATTGCTGGCAGTTTCTTGTGCAAAATCTCTGTAGATTGAGATTGTCACTTCCTGCCATCTGATTTTCCCCAGGTCATGAGAGGCCCTCAGAACACATTCTTTTTGTGGAGTATGTGAGCAGGTAAGCTACTATGAGCCTCAGAGATAGTGTGCTCCTATCTCCCCTTCCAGCAATGCCTTGGGCTCTCTCGACTTCCACTGGTCCTCTCCACCTTTCCTGTAGCATTATAGGGAGTTGTTCATTGAGAAACTTCTCCATGGTATTGCCTTCAACTCCCTCTGGAATGTCAATAATTCTAAGATTGTTCTGGTGCCCTCTGTTCTCTTGAACCACCACTCTCTCAAGTAGTGTTTCTATTTTGACATCCTGCATTTGCATTCTTTGCTGAAGCTTAATTTGCTGCTGTTCTAAGGTCTCTACCCATTGTTCTGCCACATTAAGATGGTCTTGAAGCTGGCACATGTCAGCTGTGATACCCCTGAGGGTAACACTGATATCATCCACATGAGACAATACCGTCTCTAGCATACGAGTGATGTAGCTCAGTGAATCTCCCACTGTTGGAGCTTGTGGAGCTGTATCTTGTAGTGCATTCTGAGATGCCCTGGAGTCCATCTCGAAGGGTGTAATGGATGTCAGAGATAGCACAGTGAAGGCCCCGTACAGGTGGATATTCTGCAGGGCTCCAGCAATTTAGCACCGTGGCCTCTGTGGCCTAACCAACTGAGTGACTCGCGAGTACCGGGGCCTGTCACAGCATTAATGCACCAAGGGATCCACAAACTAGTCACATCATATAGTTGGGGGATGGTTACCTGATCGTTTGAGTATTAGGCTCTAAATTACATCCTGGGATTAGGTTGGTCAGTTGCAGATTGTCACCACGCACGGAGGAGCTCAAGAGTTAGACAGCCATTTTCTTGGTGGCCAGATCACGCCCCTGATTGTAGTACTAGTAACAAGCAGCATAAGGGAAAGGGAGTAGTTCCTGCAAGCAAGGGCATTAGTGTGGCTCAGTTTTTCTCTGCCAAATCAGTGGCATCAATGCTGGCGGGTGATGCTGGTGCTGATAGGGAAGAGAGTGACTGCAGGGTGGACAACCGGAGCAGTAGTTCAACAACCCATGAAAAGTTGTCATGTGGGAATGTGGGTGAGTCACAAGACTTGAGGGTAGCTGATGTCCCCAAAACAGTCAAACAACAGCCTGAGCATGAGTTACAGTGTCATGTTTCTACAGATCCCAGTGTTAGGACATCAAAACAAACACAGGGTGACACAAAAAGTGTGGATAATCAGGGGGAGGAGGATGTTGTCATATCTCCAGAAGATAGTCTCATAAGTGAAGGTGTGGATGATGATGATAGCGACCCTGTATGGAAACCTGAGAAAAATAAAATTAAGGTGGAGGTAGGGGAACAGGTAATTGGTAAAACACCCCCCTCCGGTCCAAGTTCTTCTGCTGTAGCTGTGTCTGTGAATGACCTTAGAGTCATAGTAATAGATTGTTATGATTAGTCCAAGTCAAAGGTTGCATCACACCAGAAGTCATGCCTCAGACCTCCCATTTTAACCCTTCAAACATTGCAGTCCCCTATGCAACACTGCCGTCATGTGAAATCCAGGGCAGCAAAATCCAGAGCTTAGGATTTTTTTCATTTAAGATGAAATGGATGAAACAGTGGCTACCTGCTAGCTTTGCCAAGTGCATGTGAGGTGTGGTAAAAAGGGTAGTCACGTTTGTACTGGGGTCCAGCATACCCACCTCAAGACCAGGAACCTGCCACTCTGGAGTCCGCACCAGAGGGAAGCTGATGCTGTAGTGGGGTGTTCTCCCTTATCAACCTTACTGAGCAAGGTATCCCCTTCTGAATTCACTGTAAGTAGCAATGCAGGGAAAAGTTGTGAAGCAACCGCAGAGGATTACCACAGGCATGAGGAAGTGGATGACTTTGAATGTTTGAGTAGCTTTCAGAGTAGCAGTGGTGGTGTCAATATTTCATGTCAATGTTGTCATTCTAGTACACCAACCCTGGTCCTTAAAAAATGTAAGAAAACATAATTCATTGATTGTCACCTGTACACCTATCAGAACTCAAAGCTACCCCATCCATGCCAGTTCCCAGAGCACAGGCTTTTGGCATATCCAGGGCAAACCCCCCAAACAATGCAACCCATGTTGCATAGCCTGTTCGAGCATTACAGTAAATACCCGCTGAATCATGATGTTGCAAATGAACTCAGTGCCGCTACTGTGGAAATGCTTGCAATTGACCTATTGCCATTCTCATTTGTGAAAAATGCAGGGTTCAAATGCTTTGAGGACCAGGCCTATCCAAAGTGGATGATACCGCCCAGAACATATTTTGCCACCCATACTGTCCTGGAGTTATATAGGACTCTGAGTAAGACATTAAGACATGCCCATCATGTGACCTGCTGAAACTCAGAAATGTGATATGGCCAGTTTTTTACAAACTTCACCTTGCAAACACAACGTGAAGCTACAATGCAAAGTATACAAGGCAAAGTCAACAAAGGTAAATTTCGACCATAGGAAGAAAATTTAGTGAAATGTTTCACGACTGCAAAGTTGCTGACTTTGCAGGTACTTCACCAGCATAGTAAAACTTTGCTGCATCACTGTTCATGTGTAGGTGAACCAGAACCATCCTAAATGCAATTTGGAGCCAGAAAACCTTTTGCCTGTGCTGTACATCTTGGTTATGCTAACTGTATGTGAGGGTGGTGTTGAGGGAGGCAGCCATCAACAGCTATGACCTAGCCATCTCAGAGGATCTGGATACCTTTGTACAGGTCCATATCTTCCCACTGGCCTCTTAATGTGCACAGCTTCACCTTGATATAATGATAAGTAGCATTGGTTGAAAGCAACAGAGCAGAAGTTGGAGCATGCTTGGAAGAGATCTGGCTCAGTGAATGAAAGACTGGATCTGAGAATCCATTATTAGGAATACCAGAGTGCATAACTCTAAGAAAGTCAGAGTTACTGTCACATGTGATTGTATGAGAATTAATCAGCTCAACACTTCCACACTGTAGACAGTTTTTTGTGTCATCCTGTCTACAATCTGACTGAGAGCATTTGGAAATTGTGTGAGAAGTTTGGATATTTCTTCTTGGGCAAAGTGTCATCCATTATGCAGGGGTCTCTGCAAGTGGTCTGTCAGGGGTAAAGCAAGAGCAGTAAACATATTTCCTTTCTCCTCATTTAGCAAACTCTGCATACAGTAGAGAAACCAGTGCACGTTTCTGGAACTTCACAAAATGTTTCTCCATGAACAAAAAAGCAAAAACTTTGAAAATGTCCACAAGATGACCACAAATATACATTTGATGGAAATAGTCTCTCACTGACACTTTCATTGCAGTTTTTTGTTTTTCATTCTTTGTGGAAATAGGAAGGAGGAAAGGGTTAAAGACCATTTTCAGAAACTGAAGCTCATAGTACAGTCTATAGACATGTACAATATTGTTCCATATTGTTTGCTCAGATGCCACTTAACTGTTACTGTAGATGGAGAGGAAGAGTTCACTAGTGCATTAGAAAAATGACGTATACAAACTTAATAAAACCGGGTAAAAAGGTGCAAAACATCCATGAACTGGAGTACTTAGTACCAGGGAATACTTTTTTACATTACTTTTCATCACTTTTGATAGTTTAGACTTGTACTTTTTTTCTCATTATTTTTCTTTTAAAGGCTGCAGTCAGCCTTTTTTTGACTTTCTGCAGGGCTTGTGGCCATTACTGGCTTGAGCAATTGACTACTTACTGACTTCAGAGCCCCTTTTTATGTTTCCTTGTACTTGCACAAGAAACATTTTGCTTTGCTTCAGAGAACAGAATTTGAGAGGTGTGTCATGGACTAGCCCAATGCAGAGCAATCTACATTGGGCTTGTCCCTGTCAGACCAGTGACCACACAAGCAGAGTATGACAGTGGTCACAGTTTCATGGGTATAAACTTTATGTACTTGAAAGAACTAAAGTGCTCCAATGAGTAAGCCCTTCAGTACTTTCATTTGCATAAAGCCAGCTGGCAAGCAGCTGAGTGCAGGACCGGCATTTGGCTTACCCATACAATGAGAAGTAACAACAAGCAGCCCCAAAGTAGCAGCTGGAGCTGATGCTAGTGAAACATATATAAACCAAAAAAAAACTCCTGCTCCCTCCCTCTGTGTGCCATGCCATTCCCACCCTCTGTTCTCATCCCAGTAGTAAGAACAAAAAAACTCCAGCTCCCTCCCACTGTGTGCTAGTACCAGGTCAAAACAGTGCACCAGGAAGAGCACTGCAAGAACCAGGCTGTGTAAAGCACAAAAGGATTTAGAGCAACAGGGATATAATAGCGCTAGGGAATTACTGCTACTCCTGCCGCTCTGCCGATTCAGTGTAGATGGATCAAGTTGATGTATGCTGTTGTGCCCGGTCGAGCCACTCCTGTGGTGGAGTGGCTAAGGCACCAGCACGCTGCATCGTGGAGACCTGGGATCACAGTTCAGTTCCCTCCAGGTCTCCTCCTGCTGCAACTTTTTTTTTTTAATGGTGATTTTCCTCCCTCCTGATGTTCTCCCCATCTCTGAAGTCCACAACCCCCTGTGTTTATATTAAGACCAAAGGGTGTGGGGGGGGAGAGTCCCATTATTTCCAATAAGGCTGCACTGTTGTAGTTGGGTCGATCCTTTACCAGACTTTGTTTGCCACTGCAATGTTTTCCTTGCGGCAGTTATTGCCCCATGATTTTTGTATGCAGTGACATGACCACATGCCCTATGCACTGTACCACCACCACCACCCTCCATTCCCATCCTGTTAGGTAGGAAGGAAGACCTACTCCCTCCCTTTGTGCTGTGCTGCCCCCACCCTTCATTCCCATCTGTTAACCCATGGGTTGCACCTGGAAACGAGCTTTGGCTCAGCATGCCTTCCGGGTTAACAAATTTAAAATAAATAAAAAATGAATTGAAATAATTAATTTTTGAAAATATTCAGGTTCCCTACAGTGGTTAGTTGATCCAATTGTGAAATCTGCTAGACACCATGAATATAATTAAATTCACTATGCTTTGGATTCTTAGGCCTTCTGTATGGAACCAAAAAACATTTCCCCTTTGTTCAATACACAAAAATTCCCCCCCTCCCCAGGAAGGATGAAGGACCTGAGTTATAAGCATGTCATTATCTGCTGTAACTGACCTGTAGCAAATATATCTGCATATTTATATATATGTTAAAACACAAGAAAAGGCCTTACTACTGTTGATGCTGATTTTTTATATTCTCTCCTAGGGTCCCCACCGGAGATATTTAGAATGTGTTTAGAAACCTGATTTACAAGAGCTGAGAGTGAATCCATTTGAAAAGGAACTGCACTGGGATTGTAACAAGGTGTAAGCACTGCCGGGTGATTTAAGGTTTAATACATGCATGATGTGTAGATGCTGTGAGCACGTCATTAGTTAATTTTGTTTTAAAAGTAGAACCCTTATCACAAATGCTCATCCTTTAATGAAGCCTCCTATTGGTGGAGGTGAAACTTAAGGAAGTGGTGGTTCTGCCACCACTTTTATTCCTGTATATTTATTCACATTACATGTGGTGATTATTGCCTAAATAAAGGAGTTTTCCTTTGAATTTGCAAGTGGTCCATCTCTATATGTGGAGGGTGAGTGCAGCAGTTTACCTACAACTAAATAAATAAATACATAAAAATTCTGTAAGTCGACACTGGGGGTCCAATCCCAATGTCGGCATTTAGTACCGCCCACCCAGCAGTGTAGGACACTGGGGAGCCCACCCCATGTGCTAATATATTTATTTTCTTTAATAAGACCTGAAAAAAAGAAAACAGTCCCCGACATGTTTTTTTTTGGATCCTGAAAAAAGGAAATGGTTCCTCAACATCTCCCTTGCCCTTCCCCCATCCCATCTCATACTGAGCACCCACCACCCCACACACACCCTTACCCCATACTTGCCATCAGTGATCATAGGCTGTTATCTTCTGTGGACCACGTCTGCACTCTTCAAAACTGAACTGGAAACTGAGGAATAAAGGTAAGTGCCATATGATGTATTTCAATGGCATTTTGAACTTATGTTCATAAAGTTGCCATTTTTAGCTATTTTTTTCACCAAATGTTCAGCATGGCCATTGTGGGATCCCACCTCATGAACACTGTCACTGTCATTTCATTAATCAGGCCCAAAAGGTGTTTTTTGGTCACTACACAAAATCACCTTTCATGAAAAAAATAACAAAATTTCACCACCAATGTTCATGAGGTAGGTTCCCAAAAAAGCCATGTTGAAAATTTGGTGACAAAATTCTTAAAAATGGCCACGCTATGCGAGTTCATTGAAATTTTCCTACACACGAGCATAACTTTGGTAATTTTCATTATTTTAACTCCAAATTTTCAACAAAGCCATTTTTTTACACAATCTCATGAGCAGTACAGCTGTCACTTTTCACATCCTGTCCAAAATGTGTTTTTGTACCTGTCGCATGGAATGGTATTTTGGTATGGATTTGAAAATTTCCTCCCACGAGATTTATGAAGTGGGGTCATAAGAAGAGTATGTTGGAAATTCGGGGTCAAAATATGAAAAAAATGCCAAAGTTATGACCATTTGTTACAATTTGACTATGCCCGCTCTTAACTCCAGAAATGTTAAATATTGTCCCACAGATTTTCTACATAGCCTTCTTATTATCCCATGTATGTCACAGCTGTCATTTTTGAAATCTTACCCAAAATTTGTTTTCACACCTGTTGCATGGAATGGTGTTGCAGTTGTGCACAATGACATTTTGGTGGTGATTTGATAATTTTCTGTACCGAGTACATGAGGTGGTGTAATAAGATAGCTATGTTGACAATCTGGTCACCGTTGGAAAAGTTCCTTTTTTACTTAAGAACAGAAGATGCTTATATTTCAACTAACACTATACACCCCTGCTGCCTACACCATGCAAGGAAACATTCAACATTGACAAATGTTTGTTTGTTATCTTTATTTAAAAAAAATAAATAAATAACCCCTTAAAAAATATTGCTGATGTGTTACTCAGCATTTTTCCACTTGTGCTCATGGGTGCTACACCTATTCTGACTACAGTATGTATCCAAGACACTCCAGACATTACCTCTCTGGTTCTAAACCCGCTTGATAGGCTAGTGATGCACATGTGACCCAGATCAAATTTCACAGCATACCTTGGTCCCTGGAATCCCTTCTCCAGTTCAGCCATTTTTGCATCTGATGAGGCTACATCACTACAGAGACCCTTGTGCAGCTAATTAGGGTAAGGTAGGCCAAAACCCTCAGAAATCAGGAAAGTAATTTATAGACTAATTGATCATGGTGATAGTTTCTGACAACTGAGGATTTAAGAGGAGAGAGACTTAATTATTTCTGATTTGAAGCTAATTATCTGGTTGATCTAAAGCTGTGTTTGTTGTATTCCTTAACAGTATTTCAGCAATTACTTCTCTCTCTCCCAGGTTCTTTATGCAAGTCATTATTGTTAATTATCTGCATGGCTTCTACAAAACTTGCATCAGTAGAAAGCCATACTCTGTAAATAGTGTGTTCATTTCTCTGACTTATAAGGCTTTAATTGGAGGTGGGACCACACCTTAATTTAGTGCAGACTGTATCTTACTGTGAGTTTGTGTCTTTTTACCCTGTTACTTCAAGGATTACTGTTTTTTTAGTGCTGGCTGGCACTGTGGTGTGTGTGAGAGCTGCAGCAACCAGGCGCTGCTTCTGTTTAGATGTTCGTGTGCCCAGCACGTCTCATTGCCACCAGTGCTCCCCCTCCCAAGCGGGGTCCACAGGATGAAGAAAGACAAAGTCAGCAGTGTTTTGGGAGCACCTTATCTTGCTCAGTCCTGGCACCTAGCAGTGTGGTTCCGCCTCAAAAGCAGGGCCTTGTAGCACAGAACCGAACCTCTTCTCCCCATCCCTACTAGTGGGTAGTGTAAGGGAGCATAAACAGCTCAGTTGTGGCCAATCTCTAGCGACCGCTCCTCTGGGCTGCAGGTGGTCTCTGTCTGTTTCTTCAGCAGAAGCCCCAAGAAAATGCCTGACCTGACTCTATTTTGCCCTCTCCCATGTGGCAATGGTCCATGGGGGGATGGGTATTTGTCCTTGCATACAGGTACTGCTCAGGTGGCCCCTATTAAGTGGACGATGACACTATAAAAAGTTTTATGATGCTAAGATGTGAGGGACATTAAGGGGGCTAAATAAAGCAATCAAGACAAGTTTTTCACTGCAAATTTCACCAGGCAACTCATCCTCACTACTGACCACCATTTGGTATGGCCTCCATTTTGTGACTCGGCCATCATTTTGTATGGCTGTTTCCACTACAGTCTGATCCACCATTTCGTAGAAGGGTGCACACCACTAGTCTTGCCAGCTACCACTACTGCTTCAGTTTTGTTACTAGCCCCCTGTCTGCAGCCTGTCCCATGTTGGGAGCAGATTTCAGGTTGTTTAAGAAATTTTTTTAATAACTTCCTCTCAACGCTGGGTCACAGAGTTTGCCCCCCCTTCCCCCAAGCTCAGTCTTGCTGACTGCCCCAGGGGATACAGACCTCCACTCTAGGGACTTGCCTCTGGCCAATCACAGGAAAGTGGGCTGATTCCTACTAATTCCTGTTTTTCTACAGGCTATCATACTCCACTGGGTAAAAGACTAATACTGCCATCCTTTTTTTCTTCTACTTGCTGGTTAAGACAAAGAAGTGCATATCCTGCAGCACAGCTTTGATGCCCCACAACCCAGGCCCTCAATGCCTGGCATGCTTCCATGGGGATAAACAAGAAGGGGGAAATCAGCCCACTCTCACAGACTTGGACAGACAAGGGCCTGGTCCCTCCTGATGGATGAACCCTTCTCTTTCAGACACAGCAAGCAATGGCGGCCATGATAGAGAGCCAGCAGAATTTCATGCTGAAGGTGATGGAGAAATTGGAGTCGCTGACAAAATTGAGGTCGCCTGTGTTGCCACCCCCAATGCCAGCTCCAGGGTCGAACATCTGGAACCGCAGGAGGAACTATTGCCTCCCCCTCCAGGGAATGAGGATACAGAGGATGCTCCAGATGATGCAGAGGATATAGATTCAGGGAACGAGGATATGGACACCATCCCCGAGTCCCCTTCTCTAACCTCAGAACTTTGCTCATTCAGTCTCATTCCAGGTCTAATGAGGGCCATAAAGACCACAATGGGGCTCGATGTTGAAATTCCCAATCCAGAATCCAAGCTGAATCCCATGATTCAGCAGAGTCAGAAGGTTAAGGACACCTTTCCTAGCTGTCCTGCCATTGATATCATCTTTTCAAAAGAGTGGGAAGCGACTGAGCCAGGCGCTTGTCAGAGAAAAGAAATCTGGATAGGATGTATCCAGTACAAGAAGACAATGCCAAATTGTGGTGCACCTCAACAAGTGTAGATCCTCAAATTGCAGTAATGAGTAAGAAGACAGTGCTGCCATGTGGCACCATTTCCCTCAAGGACCCTACTGACAAAAAGGTAGAGGAAATGCTCAAAAAACTCTCAGGCATGACAGCTAAGGCCACAGTAACAGCAGTCTACACCTCCAGGGCGCAGATCTGCTGGTTGGAGGAGCTCATGGAAAAATTCGACCCCAAGTCCAGGGAAGCTGAGCTCCTGGAATGTACTCTGGACATAGCAAAGTATCTAGGTGACATAGCCATGGACTCTCTAACGCTGGAAGCTAAGGCCTCTGCCCTGACAAATAGAGCCAGACGGGCTTTATGGCTGAAACTATGAGAAGCGGATAATGAGTCAAAGGCACTTTTACAGAGCCTGCCCCTGAAAGGGGACAATGTCTTCAGGGAAGGGCTCAAGGAATTCCTCAAGCAAAAAGAGGAAGACAAAGACCTAGCCAAGGACAAACAGAGAATCACCTACCTGCCATCTGCTTGCCATAGATTTTGGGGGTAATGGCAGATTCCAACAGACCAGAAAACAGGGTTACTCAAATAACTCCTTTCGAGGGAGAGGCCAGAATGGCAGCTCCTGAGGACCATCGCAGGTCAGCTACTCTACCTTCAGAGGGAGGCGTTCATGCTTCACTGGCAGAGGAAGGGGGGAGACAGAAACAGTTCTGACTACCCTGACCAGACTGCCCCACTGCCAAACCCTCTATTGCCCTACCCTCATGTGGGACAACGTGTAATGCTTTTCCATCAACGTTGGCAACAAACAACCTCTGACAAGTGGGTTCTGGAGATCATGTCCCGGGGTTATACTATCGAGTTTTCCAAGAAACCCTGCAGGGAAAGGTGATTCTGTCCCCCATCTCAAAGAGAAGGGCAATTGCTCACCAGGTACAGGAGGTTCTCCGGAACCTGCTACACAACAATGCAATACAGCCAGTGCAGGTCACCGAGCAAGGCACGGGGACATACTCAGTTTTCTTCCTCGTTCTGAAGAAAAATGGAGACCTCTGGCCTATACTCAACCTAAAATTCTTAAACAGTTTTGTCTCCACTCCTCGGTTCAAGATGGAGACCCTCAAGTCAACACTGAGGAGCATACAGGTAGGAGACTACCTCACCTCAGTGGATCTGAAGGACGCTTACACTCACATCCTAATCAGGCCAAGCCACCAGCGCTTCCTCCAGTTCCATATACTGGGACAGCATTTCTAGTATCAAAAACTGCCCTTTGGCCTCACATTGGCACCAAGGGTGTTCACCCAGGTATCCATCATCCTAGTAGCCCGATAAAGGGAGTGGTAAGTGGACCTCATCCTGTATCTGGATGACTAGTTGATATGATCACACAACAGTGTCCAGTCACAGAGAGACACAGAACTGGTTCTGTTCACACTCTCACAGCATGGCTGGGTGGTCAGTATGGACAAAAAGTTCCCTGTGCCAAACCCAGAGCATAGAGCATCTTGGGGTAGAAATTGACACAGCTGAAGGAACGGCAAGACCATCAAACAAATGTATACAGTCAATGATCATGGTGGTTCGGTCACTGCAGTCCTCACCAAATCTGACAATGGGTCTAGTGGCTCAGGCCCTTGGCTGCATGGCATCTTGCCTCGATTTGGTACCATGGGCAAGATGGAACATGTGCCTCTTGCAAAGCTGCATGCTACAACAGGGCTCCCCCTCAGAGGATGACCTCAACAAGGTTCTTTTCCTGACCAATACTGTCAGGAGCTCCTTGAATTGGTGGACGCACCACCCACATCTATCAAGGGGCTGTCCTCTGGAACTTTCCTACGAGGTGACCATGGAGACCAACACCAGCCTCACAGGTTGGGGAGCATGCATGGATAACTCCACAGCGCAGGGTCGGTGGACACCTGCAGAGGCATAATTATCCATCAACATCCTGGAGATGAGGGCAGTCTTCCATGCCCTGAGGGCATTCAGGAAGAGCATCTCTGGTCAGACAGTGTTGGTGAAGTCCAACAACAGAGTCACGGTGGCGTACATAGCCAAACAAGGTGGAACATGCAGTGAACCATGCTCAGGGAAGCAGCCAAGGTGCTGAACTGGGCCCAGTCCCATCTCACTCACATTTATGCTGTCCATCTGGCCGGCAAGCTCAACATCAGTGTGGACTGGCTCTGCAGACAACAGGTACACTCAGGAGAGTGGCAACTGCACCCAGACTTATTCACCCTGATACAGCACAGGAGGGGATGGATTCCCATAGATCTGATGGCCTCCAAGGCTAATACACGGTCAGAGCATATTTCTCCAGGTACAGGGAGAAACGGGCAGTTGAAGTGGATGCCCTGTCCCAAGCATGGGATCAGGATAGTGCCTACATATTCCCTCTGATCCCCCAATTCCCCAGGTGCTGGTGAAAATCAGGCTATCCCAGATACGGATCATACTCATAGCACCATACTGGCCATGGAGGGCATGGTTCACCTCAGCGATAGCCATGTCAATGGACAGATGGACCATTCCGTTCAGGAAAGACACGCTGTTCCAGGGACCAATGATCCTCCTGGCCCCTCATACCCTAAAACTATCAGCCTGGCTCCTGAGATGGAGAGGCTGCTGACCACCAGTTACCATGATTCGGTCATAGCAACCATCCTGCAATCCAGGAAGACATCTACTATAACTACTTATAGTAGACAGTGGAACATTTTCGCAAAAGGGTGCAACTCAGCACAGTTTGACCCCATGCAGGTAGACATACCTGTCATTCTCTTGTACCTACAACAGGGCTTAGTAAGGGACTGTTCGATTCCTCCCTCAGAGTGCAGCTATTGTCAATAGGAGTGGCCAGGGGAACAGTTGAGCATTTGCAGCCCGGGGCCCATCTAGATGGCGTCAGATTCCTTAGGGCTGAGGAGGACATTCACCTCAGGTCCGCACACCGATAGCCCCCTGGGATCTAAACATGGTTCTAGACTCCCTAGGGAGAGCCCATTTGGACCCCTGCATCAAGTACTGAGTTACTGGTTGGGCCTCAAAACATGCTTTCTGGTGGCCGTCTGCTTGGCTTGCAGAATTAGCGAACTGGGGGCCCTGTCTTGTAAAGAACCCTACACCATTTTCATGGCCCAAGGAGTGTTTATGAGAACGGTGCTGGCATTTCACACCAAGGTCAGATCTGCTTTCCACAGGGACCAACTGGTGGAATTACCCACATTTTTTGCACAAACACAACAGGGGAAAGTGAAGTCCCATCACCCCCTAGTCGTGGACAGTATGGTATCAAAATACATCACATGAACAGAGCCAATCTGCACATCAGAAAGACTATTTGTAATAACCCAAGGCCACAAACAAGGACTGGCAGTGTCCAAGACCACTATCGCCTCTTGGCTAAAGAGGACAATACAGGAGGCATACAAAGGAAAAGGCCTTACACCCCCGGCAGGGAAAAAGGCCCACTCTGCAAGGACAGTGGCTACTTCTTGGGCAAAAACAGCTAACATATCCATGGAGGATATCTGCAGAGCGGCAACCTAGACCACTGTCCATATGTTTGTGAGACACTACAGACTGGACACATTGTATAAACAAAGAATGGACTTTGCCAGAAAAGTTTTGTCCATAGCGGGCAAAAACCAACTGCCCCCTTGATCGCCCTGTCCCACCCTGAAAGGATGGTGTAACTGCTTATTATAGTAACCCAAGAGGTAATGTCTGGAGTGTCATGGATACAACATAACACAATGGGTGTTTACTCACCTGGTAAAGGTGATTGTGTTAGTTGTATCCATGACACTCCATGACCTTCCCTTCAGGGTGATCACGGCAGGTATATTTCACACTGGCTAGTTTGGTGTGCTTAAAGACCCTAAAAAAATGTTGAAGTATTAATTAAGGACTCTGAAACAAATGAGCTTTTGACATAGCTTGTTCATATGTCAGTAACACTAGGTGACCGAATATGGTGAAATCCCTAGCACTGTTGGTGTCATTCTGTATGGTTAAGAGTGGGGATTAGAGGGTAAAGGTTTTCTTGGCCAGACACATTGTTTTTTTTTTCAGCTCTGGAAGAATTGAACTGGAGAAAGGGAATTCTGGGGACCAAGGTATGTTGCGAAATTTGATCTGAGTCACATGTACATCACTAGCCTATTAGGTGGGTTGGAAACCCTAGAGGTAATGTCTGTAGTGTCATGGATACAACTAAAACAATCACCTTTACCAGGTGAGTAGTACCCATTATTGCAGTTTCCACCCTTGGTCTCATTGTAGTGCAGGGACTCAGTGCCAGGAAAGAAAAAATGACATCACCTGTTGCATCCCGGGGAGCTGTGAAAGACCATTTACAGCCCTGAAATTATTTCTTGCTCATCAACTAGTCATGGTACAGTGCAGGACCTCAGTGCAGCTGCCAGGCAGAAGTGACATCTTCCATTGCATCCTGGTGCTGTTGTAATGAGCCATTTATTTATGTTTTTCTTTTGAAACTCAGCTTTATTTGTTTCTGCATGTACATTATACAGATGATGGCATCATTTGTTATGGGATCCTTACGTTTTCCCAACACACCAACGCCCGACAATATTTTGCCCAATTCTGTAGTCCCATCAGGGACTCGATCCTGACAGCAATTATTCTGACCATACTTAGCCTGACTTTCTTTCAATAGCTTACTAAAAGAGGGTAACAAGTAAAAATAATAGCAAATTCTATGAAGCACCACATAGTACCTGGATGTATAGTTTAACAGCAGTTCTTTTAAATGAAAGAGGGGGTAACTTACAATACATACAAAAACATCCTAATAGAGGCAGCTAACAGCAGCAAATACTATTTGCTTTGAAGTTGAAGCATCACATAGTACCCAGATGCATACACAGAACAAACTGGAGTATTTGCAATTACGGTGTTATACATTTACAGTGGTATAATTAGTACCTGTGTCATGTGCAAGCTCTCTCCTAGTTTACCCAGAACAACCATAACAAACAGGAATTTACTGTGCAAGCTGTAAAATTTGTAAATGACATACCTGTGTCATGTTCAACATGCAAGCTCCACGTAAACCATGTTCCAGGTCAATCATTTTGCATTACACATGTTCCAGGGCAGTCATTTTAAAACGATAAAACCAATTTAATTCAGTGAAAAATACAGAGAAAAGCAGTACAGGTGAGATATTGAGGAGGTTTTACCAGCTATTCAGTGCAAAAAAAATGGTCTTGTGTTTATGTGTTGTACTTAACCAGCTATTCTGTGCAAAACAGATATAAAATCAGGACAGGAGAGAAGATCAAGGAGGCTTTTCGATTCGGGATTGATAATGGGCATTCGGGTTTAAGGTTTCAGGTCTGTGTTTGCGTATTTTACCTATCCAGGTATTATGTGCCAAACTTAGGTAAAATTAAGATAGGAGAGAAATTAAGGAATTTTTTGAATCATGTTAATGTTTTTATTACTTTACCAGCTATTCTATGCAAATTAAAAAAACTGCTGACTGCTGCCGGGATTATTGTTTTCGGTAAAAAATACCCATTGGTAAGATGCGAGTTGGGATTTCATCATTGGGAAAACATGCAATGGGCAGTTCAATGTCAGGGAAAATGTACCATGATATCTTCCAGTTTTATTTTTGTACCATGTTACAATTTACAATATTTCAATCATAGTAAATCAGAATGCATTATTGGTTTGTCTATTCCAATGTACTTCTCCTATTACTAATACATACTAAGTTCCTGAATACGAATGCATTGTATAGCATTTGTTTCTTGGACAGTCCCCATTGTTCTAATAAAATTGATACCCTGTTTCAAACAGTTTTCAGGGTGTTTTCATCCATTTTCTGTGTCTTGTGCATTAGAACTTGGAACGATCCAATAAACTAAACATTAAACATAATTATCTTACAGTGTCACATTCTTTATAACTTCTTTACTTGTCACCCCCTCCCTCGAGGTCTTTCCCCTGTTTAAGGTGTCAGTCTGTATATCAGTTTAATAAGGACCATCGTCATGGTTCCTGTCCCTCCAACATCAATACCTGATTAGTATAATCCAGCCATGGTTTCCAAATCTTTAAATGTCTCCACTGTGAGGTGCAATGTAACTATCAGGCTCTCTAAGTTGTAAATCCTGTCCACTCTGGATCTCCACTCCTGTGAAGTTGGAATATTGATGCTGAGCCAGTGGGAAGTTAACATTTTGAGGGCTACCAATTCCACACAGTTAAAAACATTGTTCTTCCTCCAAGGTGTCTGCACTGTGGCACTCATCGAAAATCACTCAGCTGAATCTGGTATTTCCATCCCTCACCCCTTATATTTACCAGTTTTTCTCTGATCTCAGACCAATACTGTCCAATCCTTGAGCATCTCCAGAGGATGTGATAATGTGTGCCCAATTCCCCTCACCCTCTCCAGCAGTTGTCACCTGCAGATGTCCCCACATGTATGGTGCCCATAGGCACATTGAAGTATCTAACCATCATTTTCCATCTGAACTCCCTCTAATTTGTTTAAAGATATGACTTTTCAGCTCCTCTCCAGCCGATTGCCCCACTGCTCCTCTGTGATATGCATCCTTGTCTGTTCCTGCCATCTGTTTCTTATGGGGGGTAGGTTGGTATCTTTTTCAATTATCAATATTTTATAAATTTGTCAGATGTATCACTGGCTGTCTTTGAGCATGACAACCCAGTAAATTAATTCCTTCCAACTTATTTTTACATGATAAAGCACACATTCTGTTCCTCTCCTGCATGCAACTTCTAGTTTCTAGAAATCTATAGAATTCTTACCTGCCCAGTGCAAACTTGGTTTACAGGGATTGAAAGGGCTACATAGTGGTCTCCTTCCATCAACTGTGCAATTTTGTTAAGAGCTTTTCCATTCCCAATCTTAAATCCCACATCTTCCTGCATTGGTAGGAATTTGGGGTTCTCATAATCAGTACATGTTGTCCCATCTCATTAGGTATGTGTGCAGAATTCTGAAGTTTGGCCAGAATTGCAAAGGAGTGTCTGACCCATGGTGTCTGTATGCCTTTCAACATATCAGGTGAGATTTTGGCCATCACATGAGTGTATAGTGGTGCCAGTAAGGCGGCCCTGTTTTCCATTACCATATCATCTTGAATGCTATCTCTGTTTTGCCTATACCACCAACAATGTAGCCTGGGCAGCCAGGTAGTACATTCTAAGACCAGGTGACCCCAATCCTCCTTCCTCTCTTGGTAAAGACAGGATCATCTTGACCAACCTGGGCTTTTCTAATGTCAAGATAAACTTTGGGATGAATTTCTCTAATGTGTGCCAGTATGCATTAAGGATAGGCATAGGGAGTGTTTGAAATAAAGCCAAATGCCTGGGTAAAAATAGTCACTTTAACCACCTCCATCCTCCCAACCAATGAGAATGACAGAAAGCTCCATTGTTTTAGGTCTGCTGCAACTTGAACTATCAATTTTTCATAACTTAGGCAAAATAATTCATGTATCGCTGGCAAAATTCAAATCCCCAAGTACTTTATGGTGCTGTTCAGGGTTCAGGCATAAGGAAAGTGAGTTCTGAACAGTACTGTGCATTGCTCAATAAAGCTCTTTGATTCTAATTTATCACAGTTGACCTTACAACCGTATATCTTGCCATATTCAGTCACTATCCCTTGCAAGGCTGGGACTGATGTTTTGGGTCTGATTGCAAAGAAACATGCACTGTCTACATATAGGGAGATCTTATGACATTCACCACTGAACTAGATGCCCCATAGGCTTTTATCCTCCCTTACCCCTTCAGCCAGGGGTTCTAAACAGAATGCTAAAAGCAGTAGCAACAAAGAGCACACCTGCCTTGTGCATCAGGCCAATGAGAATCTAATTGAGTTCACCCCATTTACCTTCACTGTGGCCTCTGATATAACTGTACAGTGCCACTATGCTGGCCTGGAAGCCCAAACCAAAATTAATCACTTTAAGCACTTTCCTGAGAAAGACCCATTAGATGCTGTCAAAGGCCTTTTCTACATCCATTGAGAGTGTTAGCTGGAGGTGTTTAATGTTTCTTTGGGATGTGCAGATGTTTAACAACATTCTGATATTATCCTGTAGTACCTTCCCCTTGATAAAGCCTGTTTGGTGCAGGCTTGCCAAGCCATGCACACACCCCTGCAGTCGGTTGGCCAGTATGACTGTAAAAAATGTTCAAATCCACTTCCATTAATGAAAGTGATTTGTATGAGCTGCAGAGTTCCAGTTCTTTACCCTGTTTTGAGAGAATTGTGATCTGAGTCTGTCTTCAGGTTTCTGGAATTCATTCCCGCTGTTGTTCCTGGTTAAAAACTGGTTGCATTAATGGGATAAGTTTGTCCCAAAATATTTTATAAAAGATTCAGAAGGGAGCCCATCCACCCCTGATGATTTGCCAGACTTTAAATTTGATATTGTTGCCTCTATTTCTCCACTTCTCTTTCCCTGATATTTTTTATTTATTTGAACTTTCTCAGGAAACTATCCAAGGCTTCTAGGGTATCTCATCCCTCCTCCTCTGCATTTAAGCTTTTGTGATACTCTGCGAAAACCTTTGATATTGCCACAGGGTTGGTGTGTCCCCCCTTGTCCATTCCCTGCTCTGATCTGTGGCACCACCCTATTCAGTGCTTGTTGCAATACTTGATATGCTAAAAGTTTGCCAGCCCTGTTTCCTTCATCATAATAACTATGTTGATTCTAGAAGCAAAGTAAACTAGTCCTTCTGCTTCTTAAGTTTAGTTTTTAGCTGTGGGTATTGTGTAATTACATGCTCTGCCTCTGTGTCAAAGATAATGTGCTCTAATGTTAATCTTTGAGTCAATTGTTTCCTATTATGTTTGTCATGCGTGCTTGCGTGCAGCAAGCAAACATCTTCCTATGATAGTGGCTTTTGAGGGGCGTGATACTGTCCTTCCAATACACAGCATGGTTTAATGGGCAAGTCTGTAGCAGACCAATTATCTGTCAGTCTAATTATGACAGAGTTTTAGGTTGGTGGGTGCATGGGCTTCAAAACAATAAACTGTCCCAATCATGGGTTTATGGTTTCCTCTGATGTAGTTGCCCAGCACACTGACCTCTCCTTATCAGACTGGCTAAGGTATTCCAAGCATCCAACAGCACAGTTCCAGACAGCAGCTGTTAAAAGTAATGCCTTTCTTTCTTTCTTTCTTTCTTTCTTTCTTTCTTTCTTTCTCTCTTTACTTCTCTCTCTCTCTCTCTCTCTCTCTCTCTCTCTCTCCCCCCTCTTGGTAAATGGTATTTTCTCACTGGTAAAGATTGGTTGACCAGCCATAGCACTCCAGACATTGTTTTAGCCCACCTGATAGGCTAATGATGCACATGACCTAGGATCAAATTTCTAGACCCCAGGTCCCAGAAACCCCTGTTCTCCATTTTTGTGCATCTGATCAGGCTACAAACACCCCAGGAGTCCCTGTACTGTGCAAGGAAAGGTAGGCCACTGGAATTTCAATTTTTTTTTCTGCTAATTTATCTGATAATTGTGCTGTTCTCTACATGCCTACAATGTGCATTCTAATTACTGGAGTCCTCAGAATGTTACAATGCTTACAAATGTTAATTACCATATTAGGTTACCATTTGCAGTACCTACAGTTTACATTGTTTAAGGTCTGCAGAGTAAGATGAGTTGCTTTGGAAGCAGATTGCACTGCTCATTGTTGTACTGCATTGTTTTTGACCGAAATGTTATTCTCTCGTAGAAATTCACCTTGGTGGGCCCTAGCGAGTACAAGCCTGCCAATGCCCTACACCCGTGGCCTGGTTCAAATCCAATGCTCTTGCCCATTCCTTGAGCGTACAGAACTAGGAATAGCGCAGAACTCTGTTTTATTTAAATTGTGCTGTTTTCCTGATACCCTTGGCTGTTTCCAGCTGTTCAGTTTATCTTTGGATTTGCTGAAAAGAAAGTTGTATTATAAACTGCATCCTCAGGAATCATCCTTCCCTGGGGAGTTCCTGAATAACTAGTTAATGCTAGCTTTAAGAGCTAAGTATCTGAATGCATGCAGGTGTAGTTAATGAGGGGCCTTCCTACAGCTTTAATTAAGGCCAGCAGCATGATTAGTTGTAAAACTGGTCAGACTCCTTCCTTTAAAAGAAAGGAAATAAAGCTGATGTTGGTGTTTAGCCAGTTTGTGAAGTTTGATCAGATTATTTATCTATTTTTTTAAATAGTAGAAGGTTAAAGTTGGTGTTCTTTGGTCACCAGAAATGAGTCTGAATGTTGGAGAAAGTTTATGAGATAAGTGTAGCAAGTGCTTGGCTAGATTGTGACCAGGTAGAAAGATTTCTGTTGTATCACTTCAGAAACGCAGCTTTCTACTGCTGACAATAATTAAGATATTTGGACAGTGAAGAAATTAAGAGAGAGTGAGTTAATTAATCCTGTGTTTTCGAAGCAAATCATCTGTATGAGCCTGGATGTGATTACATGTCAAATAGCCCTTATTAAAGGAAAACTACACCCAAAACTTGAAAAAATATATGTTGTGCAGAGTGTTTTAATTTGTATGTGAAGTTCTAGTGTTTCCTTCCCTCTGACTGGTATTAGGAATTTTTCCTAAATTAGCCTGCTAGTTTTAGGGTAGTTTTACAACCCCTGGAGATCTCCATATCAAATAGCTTAATTGTATTTCTTTGTCCTACAATGCACCTTGTTTCATGTGATAGTGATGTAGCAGAGCCCATAAATCCAGCAGAAAGCATTGCATTACAATCAGTTCACAACAAAAGAGATGGCTATATTTTAAAATCTGTAGAATTCAGCTTGGTGACCACCCTCATCCTAAAGGTTTTACTGTCCTGAAAAACTTTGCTGCTGGTAATTTTTGTGCAGCTTGTAAAGCTTCCAAGATATTTAGTTTGTTTGGCATGTGTGTGCTGAATGCTGGGTCTCTCTTACATCACAGTCACATGAGACAAGATGCACTGTGAGAACAAGAAATACAATTAAGCTGTCAGGGATGCAGATCCCCAGGGGTTGTAAAACTAGCATAAAGCTAGGAGGCTAATTTGGGAAAAACTCCTAATACCAGTCAGAGGGAAGGAAACACTAGAACTTCACATACAAATTAAAACACTCTGCACAACATATATTTTTTCAAGTTTTGGGTGTAGTTTTCCTTTAATTCTAATTGTTTCTCTCTCTCTCTCTCTCTCTCTCTCTCTCTCTCTCTCTCTCTCCCCCCCTCCCTCTCCTTCTCCCTGGTTTAACTGGTTATTCAACTGTACGGTGTTTTTACTCTGTTACAAGGGCTGTAATTGGAGCTGGGAGCTTTACAATTTTATGTGCAGTGTCTCTTGCTGTTTGTTTGGACTTACAAACATCAATTCAGCCACAGTTGTTGCTCATACAGGCTAGCATTATAGGCTGGCTAGGGTTATGGTAACTCTTAGAGCTGCAGCGAATATGTGCTGCCTAGGTTTGAATACTCACGCGCACGTCTGAGACCCGTAGCAACTATGCGCTGCCTCTATTGCCTTTGCCTCTCATGCCCAGCATGTTCCTTGGCCGCCAGTGGTCCCCCCTCCCAAGTGGGGTCCCACTGCGTAGAACAAGCCTAGCAGAGGCTCTAGAGCTGCTTCCATCAGTGGCTCATGGTCACTTTGTTTTGCTCGGTCCTGGCACCTGGAAGTCTGGTTTCCCCTCACAAGTGGGGCCACATAGTGCAGAACCAAATGTCTCCCATCCATCCCCTATTAGTGGGTGGCGTAGGGAGTACAACAGCCTGGTCCCGGTCCCAATCTAGTGACCGTTCCTCGAGGCTGCAGGCAGACTCAAAACAGGGCAAAATTAACTCCCAGGCAACAGAAAACACTGGATTCTGCTCCATTTTTAGTCCTCCCCCACATGGCTGTGGCCTGTGGGAGGCAGGGCACTTGTCCTTCTCTTCTAGTGGTATTTGGGTGGCCTCTAATAAGCGGCCAATGGCAGCTTCTCAGTTTGTTGACAGGGCAAAAATACGAGGGACCTACAGGGAAAAAATGATGATTTTATATAGAATTTTTTGCTCAGAGAGCTGCCTACAATCCCAGGACCATTCAGCCTCACTGCTGGAATCAATAGGGAATCGGCCACCATCTTGTATGGCTATCCCCTTGGCCAGCATTTTATATGCCTGTCCTCTTGCAGGCAGATCCACCATATTGTACTAAATGGCTAGTTAGATAAAATGTTAGTCAAGATTAATTAGATGGAATAATTAAGAATGGTTAGCTAAGCTACTAATTTAAGATTCTTTAGCTGACATAAGTAAGACACTTCAGTTGGGAAGCTATCCCTGCTGTTTCAATTGCTTATTCTTAAGAAACTGAGAGATAGAGAGAGAGAGAGAGAGAGAGAGAGAGAGAGAGAGAGAGAGAGAGAGAGAGAGAGAGAGAGTTGTTGGATTCTAAGATCTGAGAGAGAACATTGTTTGTTGATCCTGTCCTATAAGCTGGTTGTTCCGTGCTGTTTGATTGTATAACACTGAAAAGTTGCTAATCCTTAGCCGGGCAGAGCCGTAGGGTTTTCTCCCCCATTGTGAGGACCTTTTTGTTGTTGGCCTTTGCACTTGGTTAGACGGCTGCTTAGAAAAAAATTGAAAGGTGTGCTATTTAGTGGCAGCTTGCTTGAAATCGGGGAGTGTTCATCTCTTGAGCTAATTTTAGAGGTTTATGCAGTTCAGCAGCATTATAGGCCACCGACTGGCTGGGACACCACACGCAGTAGCAGAATTTAAAATTTGCACTCTTAGCCACTCTGTTCAGTCACTGGTGGTTCTCCCTACCAAGTGAGGCCCATGATGCAGCAGCGCTAACTAGCTACGGTGTTAGGACTGCCTAGCCCAACCTCTCTGGACATATTTGATCATTCATCACATGAGCAGACATCAGAGGCTGTGGCGTTCCCCTTCCAAGCAAATCCCAAGTGGTCCGTTTTTGTGCCTCTCCTACGTTACCATCTATCTAGCAGGTAACACAGGAGTGGTGGTGCAACCCTCATGCAACAAACCCCTTTCCCCTCTCAAGAGAACACCCACACAGGGACCCTGCCCACCCGTGGGAAAAAGACTCATGCTATTCCACCACCGGTGGCGCAGCACAACCACAGACAGATGGGTATAAGAGGTAGTGTCATGGGGGTAGAGCTCTTCAACTCTCAGGTATCACACAGATTTGTAAGTTCCCCCATAGCAAAGAAAAGGGCTTCACCTCATCAGGTAAAACAGATCCTACAGGACCTGATGCAGAACAGAGCTATCCAGTTGGTTCCCTCCCACGAGGAAGAACAGGGAGCATACTCCATCTTCTTCCTCATTCCCAAAAAGACTAGGGAACTCTGTTCAATCCTAGACCTCAAACACCTCAACAAGTTTGTGGTCACTCAGAGGTTCAAAATGGAGATGCTGAGATCAACACAGCAGCATCCAGAGAGGCGACTACCTCACGTCCATAGACTTGAAGGACATGTACCTTCACATTCCCATTCATCACTGCCACAGAAATTACCTGCGTTTCCACGTTCTTGGCCAGCATTTTCAGTACCAAGCCTTACCATTCGGTCTTGCCTCAGCACCAAGGGTATTCACCAAGGCGTCCGTAGTCCTCGTTGCCAGGTTGACAGAGCAGGGAGTGGACATTGTACCATATCTCGATGACTGGCTAAATCGAGCCCAGTCAAGGGAACAATCCCTCAAAGCCACCATGATGGCATTAAGGGCACTGAAAGGTCATGGCTGGGTCATGAACCAGGCCAAGAGCCTCCTGGTGCTTGCGCAACAACTAGAGCACCTGGGAGCAGAGGTGAATACATCCCAGGGATGGGCCAGACCGTGCCAGAACAGGGTGCAAACAGTGATGTCACTAGCATGCCAACTAAAGGACAACAACATGTCAACTATTGGTTAGATAGCTCAGATGCTAGGCTGCATGGCTTCTTGCATCGACCTGGTGCCTTGGGCCAGGTGGCATGTGAGACCCCTACAGAACTACATGTTGTCGCACGGATCGCCCAATGAGCGGAATCTGAAAGCCAGGATACCACTACCCGTAATGGTGAGACGTTCCCTAATTTGGTGGGCAACTCGGTGATCCCTCATGCAAGGGGTTCCACTAGAGGCATCCTACAGCGTCTCCATCGAGACAGACATGAGCCTACTGGGATGGGGGGCATGCTTGGTCCCTCAGTCAGCTCAAGGCAGCTGGATGACAGCAGAGGTCAGACTGTCTATCAATGTGCTGGAGATGAGGGCAGTTTACCATGCCCTCATATCCTTTAAAATGTACATCTCTGGCCAGTCAGTTTTGATTCGCTCTGACAACCAGGTTACAGTGGCCTACATAGCCAAGCATTAGGGAACCAAAAGCAAGGCCATGCAGAGAGAAGTGAAGAGGGTACTAGACTGGGCTCAGGCCCATCTTGTTCACATTGGAGTGATCCATTTAGCTGGCAAGCTCAACATCTGAGCGGATTGGCTCAGACGTCAACAGGGACACCCAGGAAGTGGCACCTACACACCGACCTATTTCGGCTGATACAGGAGGCATGGGAGCCTGTTTCCATGGACCTCATGGTGACAGCGGACAACATTCAGGTATAACGGTTCTTCTCCAGATACAGGGAGTACCGGTCCCAAGGAGTCAACGCGCTGTCACAGACCTGGTCTCGGGAACGAGTGTATATGTTTCCCCCATCCCCCTGCTACCACAGGTCCTAGCGAAGATATGCCAGTCACAGAAGACCATTATCCTGGTAGCACCATACCGACCCTGAAGAGCCTGGTTCTCATCAGTGATAGCCATGGTGCTGGACAAGCGCAGCCTCCCATACAGACCCGACATGCTATCCCAAGGGCCGCTAGTCCATCCCGCACCAGGAACCCTAAAAACTAACGGCCATGCTCCTGAAAGGCAGAGACTGCTGAAAACAGGATATCATGTGTCATTCATATCCACATTGTTGCAGTCCAGACGGAAATTGACCAACACTACCTACGGCAGACAGTGGTCTATCTTCGCAGTATGGTGCAAGGACAGAGACAAAGACCCAGAGCAAGCAGACATGTCAACTATACTACTGTATTTGCAGGAGGGGTAGAGAAAGGAATCTCTCATTCCTCCCTCAGGGTGCAACTGTCGGCCATCAGTGCTGCCATCAGCCCTATAGGACATCACAGCCCGGGAGCCCATTCAGACATGGCACGCTTCCTCAGGGCAGTAGAAGGGCTCTGTCTCAGGGCCAGAACCCTAGTTGCCCCCTGGGATCTAACCCTAGTCTTAGATGCCCTCAGCACCGCACCTTTCGAGCTGTTCCATGAAGTGGACCTGTATTGGGCAGGCCTAAATACCTGTTTCCTGGTTGCCGTGTGCTCCGCTAGAAGGATTAGCGAGCTTGGGGTACTGTCATGTAGGGAGCTTTACACCATGTTCACCACTCAAGGGGTACAATTACGTACAGTCCCAGCTTTTAAGCCAAAGATCATGTCATTGTTCCACAGAGATCTGCCCATTGCGTTATGACCCTTTCAGATACATCTCAGACAGGGGATATAAGAATACTTAATCATTTGAATGTGGGGGTATGTTAGCCAAGTACATAGCTAGAACGCAACTGATACATAAAACTGAGAGATTGTACATAGTTTCAAAGGGGCGACGACAAAGGTAAAGCAGCAACAAAGATCACTATAGCAGGCTGGCTCAGGAGGACCATCCAACAGGCTTACAAAGCAAAGGATCTAACAACACCAGAGGGCATTAGAGCCCATTCAACCAGAGCTGTGTCCGCCTCCTGGGCAGAAAGAGCTAACGTGGCTACAGAGGATATTTGCAGGGCAGCCACTTGGACCTCCACCCACACATTTGCCAGGCACTACAGATTGGATCACCTGTACAAGATACAAGCCCCATTCGCCACTCAGGTCCTCTCGGCGGCCAGCTCGCACTCCCCTCACTCTTAGACCACTCTGTCCCACCTGAATGGGTACAGTACTGCTTTTTAGCAACCCATGATGTAATGTCTGGAGTGCCATGGATGGTCAACCAATCACAGTGGGTGTTTACTCACCTGGTAAAGGTGATTGTGTTGGTTGACATCCATGGCACTCCATGGTCCACCCTACAGAGCAATCAGAGTGACTGGGAGTTGCTAAAATAGGGAGGCAGTATAGCGCAGTGGTTTAAGGCTCTGAGCTGCAAATCTGGTGACATCCAGTAGACCAGACCTGAGTTTGAATCCCACAGCTTCCACTTGCGCGCTGTGTGACCCTGAGCAAGTCACTTAACTTCCCTGTGCTCCCAGGTCGCTCCTGTAAAAAAGCTTTCAGCTTAGTGTTCTACTCCTGGTTAAACAACTAAATTAAAAAAATATATATATATCGCCAGATAGAAAGGGAAGTCTTCATTAAGGAAATGTCAGCATCTAAGATGCCCGCCGTCGGCCAGTTAGCAGGCCAAGTACTAGTATTGTATCAATAGGACAATAAAACGGGCCTCTCCGGCCATATTCAGAAGGCCTCTCAGCATGACTGTGTATTGTTATCTCAAAGCATTTTTTGTGTTGTTACTAACCTTACTTTTTCAGCGATGGAAAATTCGAACTGGAGAACAGGGGCTTCTAGGACCTGAGGTCTAGAAATTTGATCCTAGGTCACGTGCATCATTAGCCTATCAGGTGGGCTAAAATCCGTGATGTAATGCCTGGAGTGCCATGGATGTCAGCCAACACAATCACCTTTACCAGGTGAGTAAACACCCATTATCCCTGCAACCTTTCTGTTTTAACATTCCCCAGTAACATCCATGCTATATGTTTATATTTGTAACAGCATTTATGCACTTCCAGGTTGTAGCTAGTAGCATGCAGTATCATTTTATTTTATAGTTGCTGCAGTATGAACATTGTTTAAGTTTCAAGCAGCCAGCCTTATGTCTGCAATGATCCACGCAAGGGGTTAGATTAAGTTTTGTTGCTACTAGCCAGCAGGGTAGTGACTTGCAAAATCCACTAGCCCCACATACTTTTCTACTGGCCCAGATGATCTACTTATTGAAATATTACCTTTTCCAGTACAAGCCTTCCTGGCTACTTAAAATGATTTTTGACTATCCCAAAAGAAAATCTAACAGTATTTGGCTAGTGGACCGGTGCCAGTTTTGACCCTGTCCATGAACACATGTGGTCACACAGTTGACATTACACGAATGAAGAGCCAGGACCACCTTCCCAGTACATACACACAAACACACACACACACACACGCACGCACGCACGCCACACACACACACACACACACACATACAAAATGGCAAACACCCAACATTGACAAATGCTTGTTTTTTATTGAGGCATACTAGACAAAGGAGCCTGTTAAAGTGGCCTTCAGCACATCCCATCTCATGGCAGTAGATGTATCACCTTTTTTAGTTCTGCTGATATTGTCAACTATTTCTTGTTTTATGAGAGTACATAGGCTCACGTTGTTGAGATGTGAGGCATTTACTCTCAAATATATACTTTTTTTGCACTGGTTCAATCAATAATCCCAGTACTAATAGGACATGGTCTGAGGCTGAGATTTGTTTGATGTGGCAAGCTGTTGCTTTATGTAGCTAGCCTAGTGATATCTGAAAGAGATCAGTTCTTTACTATTGTGATTGCAGGTTGGAAAAGAAACTATAGTCTCTCACCATTGAGTTTAGGAACCTCCACACAGTAAAAGGCCATTTATAATCATTAAATAATTTCTGTCTAGCCAACTGGGCCTATTGCAGTGCAAGGCCTTAAGACAGGTTTTAGGCATGGGGATATAACCTGTTGCATCCTGGTGCTGCTGTGAAAGATGATTTATTATTCTAAAATAATTTCTTTCTGAACAGCTGGGCATATTACAGTAAAGGCCTCAGTACAGGTGCCATGGTAGGGGCAGCATTACCTGTTGCATCTTGAAGTTGCTGTGAAAGACCATTTGTAATACTAAAATAATTTCTCTTACTAGTTGGCTATATTGCAGTACAGGGCCTTACGTTAGGTGACAGACAGAGGCACCATCGCATGTTGTGTCCCAGTGCTGCTGAAAGGCCATTTGTAAACCTGAAATAATTTCTCCCTGAGCAGGTAACATAGCCACTAGCAGGGCTTCAGATTTTTTTTGTTTTTTGAGTGGAAGTCAAATACTTCCATGGGTTGAAATTTGGAAGTCATTTCAGTTTATTGGAGTCAAAGTACTTCTGGCTGTCAATTTTTGGAAGTCAAAATAATTCTAGTCCACAAATTTTAGAAGTCGAAATACTATCGTTTTTGAAGTCATAGGCCTTCGAATACCTTACTATAACCCCATCCACAGCTCAGCTGCAGACATAAATTTCTGAATGAGTCTAGGAATGGAAGATGCGCACAGTAAATCAGTTACTCACAGTCTGTGTTTATTTCATGAATTGTTCTTTCAGGTCCAAGTAACCTTCATCAGTCTTGTGTTAAGTTGCTTGCAGTCATATACCTCTACGCTAAAGTCTGGTGATCATACACTAACACTGACACATAAATGTCACCATCCTATTAAAGCTGGCAGATTTTTTTGATATCCGATCTCATTTGTTGTATTATAATACACTGATGATGGCAAGCAAGATACAATACATGAATGCAATTATGCAATCAGCACATCAAGTCAAACAAACGTGTTACAGTTTTGTTTTTGTTTGTTGCTCATGCTTAACTAACAGCATGTTGGGGAGTTTCGTCACCCATTTAAATAGGAAGTTCATCACAAAAGGGCTCCACACACCACCAGACTTGACTCAAGATGGAGCTGCTGGTCACCAGTGTGCAAAAGTATTTGATTTACTTTGTTGCAGTAGAAAGTAGATTCATTATAATAGACTAATTTTGCTTACTTGTTGTCGGCTGAAAGACAGAAGTCTTGATCTGTGTTATATTACAAACCCCTTAGAGGTGCAATGGTGATGTTGTCTGCAGGCAGCTGACATCAGTGAAGCCAGAGTAAGCCAGGAGTCAGGAGGCGGAAGAGAGTCAATAGCTTGCCAGGTGGTGCAGCAGGTTACATTTCATCATATTGATATCTCTGGCAAAGTGGTCAGCCTCTGAATGCAATCTTTTGATTGCTGCCTAGTCCACTCCCCATGGGCTGCTATGTATCAGTCAATGAGTATGCACTTAAATGCACCTGGAGAAAAGATAACTGGAAAATCAGATCCTGTGATGATCATAAAAGCTGTGTAACATGCACTGCACGCAGGCAATTCAAGTGAATCTCCACACTGCAGTGGTTGTTAGCAAACTGCACTAGGCAGCTGCACTGTGCGGGATACTAAATTGCCTGGCCTGCCTTGAGTTGATGGTATTACACAGCTTTTTGATGATCATCACTGATCAGATGTTTTTTCAGTTATGCTTCTCATTCTCTCCATGTGCTAAGAACGTTCAGTGAGTGTGTAGTGCAGTGCATGATGTCAGGTCAAGGTGCCTGTAGTCTGACCTGTATGAGCCTGGGATTTGTACTAGAAGAAATCAGCATTTGCCTGGGGGGGACACAACTGTACGACTTAAAAGAAGTAAATAACATTTGTTTGTGATAATTCAGTGTAAGTTCTTGTCCATCCCTTCCTCCAACTGTCTCTCTCTCAGCAGCAGAGCAGGGGCTCTGGTGAAGGAAAGAAAGGTAAGAGCCTGAGGGGCAATTTTAAGAAGCCTTTCATTGGATGAAAAGGGATAAACAACAGGCCAACCCATTGCAAGATGGTACTTGAGTGGTATTCCATCATCCACTCAGGTAGGCTACTTTGCCACTGGAGATAATAGGGTAGGTGTAAATAGTAGCCCCAACCTGCTGTGCTAAGTGAAGGCTTTGTACAGAAAGTACAAAGAAGCAGAGGCACATGGACAGTCAGTCTGAAAGAGACTGAGAGACAGACTGGTGTGATGTGATTGACTACAGACACAGACACGTCAGCCAAGAAGAGAGAAGGGTGGGTCACCTGGGGTAGCTGGTCACCCAGGGTAAGCTGTCAACCTGGTTTGCACATCAGGGGCAAGTTAGGCAAGCAGCAAATCTCCAAGTCCAACATCAGGGTGGCAACCTGGGAGCATAAGCTTAATTGCTCTCAGTAGAGGAATGGCACTCTGTCTTACCCATACCATTCCAATCAGAATTTACCAGAAGGAAAAAGTGCTGAATGACCACATTCACATTGTAAGCTAAGCCTGAGACTTTGAAACATAAAAACATAATGAAATGGGGTATGGGAACACTGCAGAAAAGCAATCACACGCATCATTTCATCACAGGCATTTAGCTCTAATGAGATTTGAATCTGTGAACCCCAAATTCCCAAGACGGTGCATTGACCATTAGACTACAGTGTATTTGTACTGGCCAGGTCACACAAAACTGGAGACTAATCACACTAGTCCGAGGCTATATATTCTTATTAAAGTTACTCACTCTATGCATGCATGGCCGCAGAATCATGTCACAATAATGGGATTGTTTTACTCACTATAACAGCCTTGTTGTGTCTGTGGAGAGACATCAGACAGCCCACCTAATCTAGCCACATAACTACACATTTATATTGCATCATAAGATTATCCAGTGTATGTAAACTGGCATTTTAGGAGTTGAAGAAACAGGTGAAGCACTCGCTTCAAACCTAGGATAAAACAAAGAGGAGTGTGTTCTGGGTGTGATGTCCAACTTCAAGATACATTCTGCCTATATGTGTCACAGCAGAGGCATTCAAAAGGTGTTTTAAATCCAGCAATTTATATTATTTGGTAACTGGGTAAGACCCACATGTCTCTTTTCAGTGATGACCTAGGAGCACTGGGAAGGTTAACTGATTTTTTCAATGTCATAGAGTATGCAAGTGGTGGTTGTAAGAATCAAACCCAGGTCTGTCTGCTGGATGTACCAAACTCATTCACAGCTCGTAACTCTAACCTGTAGGCTATACTTCCAGGACAATAGTTCCACAGCATTAAAAACAAGCATTTGTCACTGCCAAATGTTTGCTTGCATGGTGTATGTGTCAGGGGTGTATTATAGTTATGAGCCTGTGTTAGCAAAATGCAACATAGGCGGATAACTTTGCTTTTTTCGCCACATGTTCAACATAGCCTTCTTATAACCCTGCTTCATGAGCAGTGGTGGAGAAAATGTACTGGGCTAGCCTCGATGTTCTCAGGCCTGCATTTATGTTAAAATAAATTTTAAACTCTTCCTGGGTGTAAGAGGGGCTTCCCTGAGCCCTAGTTATGGCATGGGCAGTGATGGGGGTTTATTTGTGGTGGCAGCAGAAGAGCAAGTTGGAGCGCCATGCAGCCTGCCGATAGCACAACCCTGCTATACTGAGAGTGCCTGCTGGTGTTCTAGAACTCTTAGCCCATACGAAGCTTAGGCTGCGGCCTACTCTGCAGGGGTGGGAGACAGGGAAAGGTGTGATCCAGCGGGAGGTGGAGGAGATATATAATGAAAGCGCCTCCTCCCCACCTTCCTGATTGCTGCCCTGGCAGCATTTTTTTAATTAATGCATGCCCTATGGGGCTTAAAAGGAGGCAGACGGGCAAAAATGAAGCCGGGGAAAGTGGAGGAGGCATGTTAGAATGTGCCTCCTTTCCTCCTTTCTGATCGCTCTCCGCAGCAGTTCCTTTTATTAATCTATGCCCTTCAGTTATGAAGCACGGTGTGGGGGAGCTGGGGTGCACAGAAGATGGGGGTGGGGGGCGGGAGATGACTAGGGACCATTTTAGTTTGTTACAGGTTAATGCAGTGGCAGTGTTAACTGTGGGGCAAAAGGAGGTTTACAGGGAGAGAATGCATGGGGAGGAGGCAGTAAAAGGAAGGAATACGCAGACCAGAGGGGGGTAGCAGACCTTTCCTGGATGAATGGTCTGTGAAGTCTGTAAAGTGTCCACCGTCCAGCAACCAGATCTTACAGAACAGCACTGCATTGATGAAGGGGGAACAGCAGTCAGCTCCTCCACGGTGAAAGTGGTGTGGAATGTAAACTTCTTTTTCATCAGGAAAGCCATGGAGGAGTTGGACAGGCTGGAGCAGGAAAGCCTGCCTCCCACAGCCAGGGTTCAGAGTGAGGGTTGCAAGATGTGTCTGTCAGGGTGCCGAGGAGGTGACAGCAGTTTGGTGCCATGGTCATGGGTTCTAATAGTATTTTCTCCAGCTCGGTGCCTGTGTGTCTTGCTGTGATCGGGGGGGGGGATTCCACAATGGCTATCCAGTGCCTCAGTGATGGGAGTGGGGTTGTGCCAAGCCCCAGAGAGCATCTCCCTTCAGTCCACTGTGATTGATCCTCCATCACTCCTGGCTACTCACAGAGCCAAGGCTGCACTGGGATGCAGGTGACTCGGCTGCATCAATATGCTGACTATCCGACTGTTGTGCTGCCAGGCTGCATGCTCAGGGTTAACCAGGGCAGGCAGTGATCATGCCCCTGTAACAGCGGGCAGTTGCATCTCGGTGCCCAGAGTGAGGCCCTTGACTTCACCACTAGAAAGATCCATCCAGTTGGAGCAGGGTCTGAGTAATAGCAGCCTCTGACTGGCAGCAACCTCTGTGGTGGTTTCTCTCCTGGTAGATGGAGGAGTCTGCAGCGACTCCTATGCCTGTGTGCTGTGGACTTTGCAGGGCGTCCCTTCTGTTCTCCTCTTCTACAATCACCTACCACCATGATCAAAGCAGATCTTGCTTTTCCCTCCTGGAAGCTCCCAGTGCAGTGCTTCGGTGTCCTTGCAAACCCTTCTCTCTCATCAGCTTTTCCTCCTGCTGTTCAAGGGGGTGGTAGCAAAATTATGGACGTTTATGTTCAGTGGGGGAATGAGGGAGAGGGGAGGACAGCAGCAGAGGAAGGAAGTGGGAGGGATTTATTTGCAAGCGGGGAATGAGAGAACGGGAAGGACAACAGCAGAGGGATAAAGTGGGATTTTTTTTTTGTTTGCAGCCAGAAGGGCAGCAGGGAAATGAGGGAGTGGGGATGACAGCAGCAGAGAAGAGCAGAGAGCAGAGCAGAGCAGCCAGCGGGCCGGTGGCGACCGCCTAGCCGACCGAGGGATCCAGGAGGCCGGGAGAAGGAGGCAGAAAGGTACGTGCAAAGCCGCAAACCAATCGGAAAGCGACCGCTGTCTCTGCCTTGCTTCCGATTGGTGCGCCTTTCCCATAGACTTTAGCTGGACTTTGCAACACTATTCTGGCCAGGATTTCTGTTATTTTTACTTCTTCTTAATTCCACCTAAAAAGAGCTGTTTTACTCTTGAAATGTGCCCGATTTAAGGGTTGTATTGTTGTTTTGTAAGATAGTGATTACAGCCTTTTGAAATTCTGTGTAGGCTAGATGTAGGCGCCTAACCCCCCCCATACCCTCCCAGTCTTTTGTTGTCTAGATCCTGATTTTTAGCACCTTATTGCAGATTGCTGCAATAAAAGTACCTTACTTACTGCCTTCTCCTCTGTCCCCTACCTTGTAGCCGGCACAGCCCTCGAGATCCAGTGAGCGGAGGGGCTCCGAGCCGCCAGCGGGCGGCGGCGACCGCCTAGCCGACCGAGGGATCCAGGAGGCCGGGAGAAGCAGGCAGAAAGGTACGGGCAAAGCCGCAAACCAATCGGAAAGCGACCGCTGTCTCTGCCTTGCTTCCGATTGGTGCGCCTTTCCCATAGACTTTAGCTGGACTTTGCAACACTTTTCTGGCCGGGATTTCTGTTATTTTTACTTCTTCTTAATTCCACCTAAAAAGAGCTGTTTTACTCTTGAAATGTGCCCGATTTAGGTTGTATTGTTGTTTTGTAAGATAGTGATTACAGCCTTTTGAAATTCTGTGTAGGCTAGACGCTTAGGCGCCTAACCCATACCCTCCCAGTCTTTTGTTGTGTAGATCCTGATTTTTAGCACCTTATTGCAGATTTCTGCAATAAAAGTACCTTACTTACTGCCTTCTCCTCTGTCCCCTACCTTGTAGCCTGCACAGCCCTCGAGATCCAGTGAGTGGAGGGCCTCCGAGCCGCCAGCGGGCCGGCGGTGACCGCCTAGCCGACCGAGGGATCCAGGAGGCCGGGAGAAGCAGGCAGAAAGGTACGGGCAAAGCCGCAAACCAATCGGAAAGCGACCGCTGTCTCTGCCTTGCTTCCGATTGGTGCGCCTTTCCCATAGACTTTAGCTGGACTTTGCAACACTATTCTGGCCGGGATTTCTGTTTTTTACTTCTTCTTAGTTCCACCTAAAAAGAGCTGTTTTACTCTTGAAATGTGCCCGATTTAAGGGTTGTATTGTTGTTTTGTAAGATAGTGATTACAGCCTTTTAATTCTGTGTAGGCTAGACGCTTAGGCGCCTAACCCCTCCCATACCCTCCCAGTCTTTTGTTGTGTAGATCCTGATTTTTAGCACCTTATTGCAGATTGCTGCAATAAAAGTACCTTACTTACTGCCTTCTCCTCTGTCCCCTACCTTGTAGCCGGCACAGCCCTCAAGATCCAGTGACCGGAGGGGCTCCGAGCCGCCAGCGGGCCGGCGGCGACCGCCTAGCCTACCGAGGGATCCAGGAGGCCAGGAGAAGCAGGCAGAAAGGTACCGGCAAAGCCGCAAACCAATCGGAAAGCGACCGCTGTCTCTGCCTTGCTTCCGATAAGTGCGCCTTTCCCATAGACTTTAGCTGGACATTGCAACACTATTCAGGCCAGGATTTCTGTTATTTTTACTTCTTAATTCCACCTAAAAAGAGCTGTTTTACTCTTGAAATGTGCCCGATTTAAGGGTTGTATTGTTGTTTTGTAAGATAGTGATTACAGCCTTTTGAAATTCTGTGTAGGCTAGACGCTTAGGCACCTAACCCCCCCATACCCTCCCAGTCTTTTGTTGTGTAGATCCTGATTTTTAGCACCTTATTGCAGATTTCTGCAATAAAAGTACCTTACTTACTGCCTTCTCCTCTGTCCCCTACCTTGTAGCCGGCACAGCCCTCAAGATCCAGTAAGCGGAGGGGCTCCGAGCCGCCAGCGGGCCGTCGGCCACCGCCTAGCCGACCGAGGGATCCAGGAGGCCAGGAGAAGCAGGCAGAAAGGTACGGGCAAAGCCGAAAACCAATCGGAAAGCGACCGCTGTCTCTGCCTTGCTTCCGATAGGTGCGCCTTTCCCATAGACTTTAGCTGGACATTGCAACACTATTCTGGCCGGGATTTCTGTTATTTTTACTTCTTCTTAATTCCACCTAAAAAGAGCTGTTTTACTCTTGAAATGTGCCCGATTTAAGGGTTTTATTGTTGTTTTGTAAGATAGTGATTACAGCCTTTTGAAATTCTGTGTAGGCTAGACGCTTAGGCGCCTAACCCCCCATACCCTCCCAGTCTTTTGTTGTGTAGATCCTGATTTTTAGCACCTTATTGCAGATTGCTGCAATAAAAGTACCTTACTTACTGCCTTCTCCTCTGTCCCCTACCTTGTAGCCGGCACAGCCCTCGAGATCCAGTGAGCGGAGGGGCTCCGAGCCGCCAGCGGGCCGGCGACGACCGCCTAGCCGACCGAGGGATCCAGGAGGCCGGGAGAAGCAGGCAGAAAGGTACGGGCAAAGCCGCAAACCAATCGGAAAGCGACCGCTGTCTCTGCCTTGCTTCCGATTGGTGCGCCTTTCCCATAGACTTTAGCTGGACTTTGCAACACTTTTCTGGCCGGGATTTCTGTTATTTTTACTTCTTCTTAATTCCACCTAAAAGAGCTGTTTTACTCTTGAAATGTGCCCGATTTAAGGTTGTATTGTTGTTTTGTAAGATAGTGATTACAGCCTTTTGAAATTCTGTGTAGGCTAGACACTTAGGCGCCTAACCCCCCCCCTACCCTCCCAGTCTTTTGTTGTGTAGATCCTGATTTTAAGCACCTTATTGCAGATTTCTGCAATAAAAGTACCTTACTTACTGCCTTCTCCTCTGTCCCCTACCTTGTAGCCTGCACAGCCCTCGAGATCCAGTGGTGGAGGGCCTCGAGACGCCAGCGGCCGGCGGTGACGCCAGCCGACCGAGGGATCCAGGGAGGCCGAGAAGCAGGCAGAAGGTATCGGGCAAAGCCGCAAACCAACGGAAAGCCACCGCTGTTCTGCTTTGCTTCCATTGGTGCGCCTTTCCATAGACTTTAGCTGGACTTTGCAACACTATTCTGGCGGGATTTCTGTTTTTACTTCTTCTAGTTCCACCTAAAAGAGCTGTTTTACTCTTGAAATGTGCCGATTTAAGGGTTGTATTGTTGTTTTGTAAGATAGTGATTACAGCCTTTTGAAATTCTGTGGCTAGGATCTAGGCGCCTAACCCTCCCATACCCTCCCAGTCTTTGTTGTGTAGATCCTGATTTTAGCACCTTATTGCAGATTGCTGCAATAAAAGTACTACTTACTGCCTTCTCCTCTGTCCCCTACCTTGTGGCCGGCACAGCCCTCAAGATCCAGTGACCGGAGGGGCTCGAGGCCGCCAGCGGGGCGGCGGCCGCCTAGCCCTACCGGGGGATCCAGGAGGCCAGGAGAAGCAGGCAGAAAGGTACCGGCAAAGCCGCAAACCAATCGGAAAGCGACCGCTGTCTCTGCCTTGCTTCCGATAAGTGCGCCTTTCCCATAGACTTTAGCTGGACATTGCAACACTATTCAGGCCAGGATTTCTGTTATTTTTACTTCTTAATTCCACCTAAAAAGAGCTGTTTTACTCTTGAAATGTGCCCGATTTAAGGGTTGTATTGTTGTTTTGTAAGATAGTGATTACAGCCTTTTGAAATTCTGTGTAGGCTAGACGCTTAGGCACCTAACCCCCCCATACCCTCCCAGTCTTTTGTTGTGTAGATCCTGATTTTTAGCACCTTATTGCAGATTTCTGCAATAAAAGTACCTTACTTACTGCCTTCTCCTCTGTCCCCTACCTTGTAGCCGCACAGCCCTCAAGATCCAGTAAGCGGAGGGGCTCCGAGGCAGCCAGCCAGACGTCGGCCACCGCCCAGCCGACCGGGGGATCCAGGAGGCCAGGAGAGCAGGCAGAAAGGTACGGGCAAAGCAAAACCAATCGAAAGCTGACCGCTGTCTCTGCCTTGCTTCCGATGGGTGCGCCTTTCCATAGACTTTAGCTGGACATTGCAACACTATTCTGGCCGGGATTTCTGTTATTTTACTTCTTCTTAATTCCACCTAAAAGAGCTGTTTTACTCTTGAAATGTGCCCGATTTAAGGGTTTTATTGTTGTTTTGTAAGATAGTGATTACAGCCTTTGAAGAATTCTGTGTAGGCTAGAAGCAGAGCTAACCCCCCCCCCATACCCTCCCAGTCTTTTGTTGTGTAGATCCTGATTTTTAGCACCTTATTGCAGATTGCTGCAATAAAAGTACCTTACTTACTGCCTTCTCCTCTGTCCCCTACCTTGTAGCCGGCACAGCCCTCGAGATCCAGTGAGCGGAGGGGCTCCGAGCTGCCAGCGGGCCGGCGGCGACCGCCTAGCCGACCGAGGGATCCAGGAGGCCGGGAGAAGCAGGCAGAAAGGTACGGGCAAAGCCGCAAACCAATCGGAAAGCGACCGCTGTCTCTGCCTTGCTTCCGATTGGTGCGCCTTTCCCATAGACTTTAGCTGGACTTTGCAACACTTTTCTGGCCGGGATTTCTGTTATTTTTACTTCTTCTTAATTCCACCTAAAAAGAGCTGTTTTACTCTTGAAATGTGCCCGATTTAAGGTTGTATTGTTGTTTTGTAAGATAGTGATTACAGCCTTTTGAAATTCTGTGTAGGCTAGACACTTAGGCGCCTAACCCCCATACCCTCCCAGTCTTTGTTGTGTAGATCCTGATTTTTAGCACCTTATTGCAGATTTCTGCAATAAAAGTACCTTACTTACTGCCTTCTCCTCTGTCCCCTACCTTGTAGCCGGCACAGCCCTCGAGATCCAGTGAGTGGAGGGGCTCCGAGCCGCCAGCGGGCCGGCGGCGACCGCCTAGCCGACCGAGGGATCCAGGAGGCCGGGAGAAGCAGGCAGAAAGGTACGGGCAAAGCCGCAAACCAATCGGAAAGCGACCGCTGTCTCTGCCTTGCTTCCGATTGCTGCGCCTTTCCCATAGACTTTAGCTGGACTTTGCAACACTATTCTGGCCGGGATTTCTGTTATTTTTACTTCTTCTTAGTTCCACCTAAAAAGAGCTGTTTTACTCTTGAAATGTGCCCGATTTAAGGGTTGTATTGTTGTTTTGTAAGATAGTGATTACAGCCTTTTGAAATTCTGTGTAGGCTAGACGCTTAGGCGCCTAACCCCTCCCATACCCTCCCAGTCTTTTGTTGTGTAGATCCTGATTTTTAGCACCTTATTGCAGATTGCTGCAATAAAAGTACCTTACTTACTGCCTTCTCCTCTGTCCCCTACCTTGTAGCCGGCACAGCCCTCAAGATCCAGTGACCGGAGGGGCTCCGAGCAGCCAGCGGGCCGGCGGCGACCGCCTAGCCTACCGAGGGATCCAGGAGGCCGGAGAAGCAGGCAGAAAGGTACCGGCAAAGCCGCAAACCAATCGGAAAGCGACCGCTGTCTCTGCCTTGCTTCCGATAAGTGCGCCTTTCCCATAGACTTTAGCTGGACATTGCAACACTATTCAGGCCAGGATTTCTGTTATTTTTTATAATTCCACCTAAAAGAGCTGTTTTACTCTTGAAATGTGCCTGATTTAAGGGTTGTATTGTTGTTTTGTAAGATAGTGATTACAGCCTTTTGAAATTCTGTGTAGGCTAGACGCTTAGGCACCTAACCCCCCCATACCCTCCCAGTCTTTTGTTGTGTAGATCCTGATTTTTAGCACCTTATTGCAGATTGCTGCAATAAAAGTACCTTACTTATTGCCTTCTCCTCTGTCCCCTACCTTGTAGCCGGCACAGCCCTCAAGATCCAGTAGCGGAGGGGCTCCGAGCCGCCAGCGGGCCGTCGGCCACCGCCTAGCCGACCGAGGGATCCAGGAGGCCAGGAGAAGCAGGCAGAAAGGTACGGGCAAAGCCGAAACCAATCGGAAAGCGACCGCTGTCTCTGCCTTGCTTCCGATAGGTGCGCCTTTCCCATAGACTTTAGCTGGACATTGCAACACTATTCTGGCCGGGATTTCTGTTATTTTTACTTCTTCTTAATTCCACCTAAAAAGAGCTGTTTTACTCTTGAAATGTGCCTGATTTAAGGGTTGTATTGTTGTTTTGTAAGATAGTGATTACATCCTTTTGAAATTCTGTGTAGGCTAGACGCTTAGGCGCCTACCCCCATACCCTCCCAGTCTTTTGTTGTGTAGATCCTGATTTTTAGCACCTTATTGCAGATTGCTGCAATAAAAGTTCTTTACTTACTGCCTTCTCCTCTGTCCCCTACCTTGTAGCCGGCACAGCCCTCGAGATCCAGTGAGCAGAGGGACTCCGAGCCGCCAGCGGGCTGGCGGCGACCGCCTAGCCGACCGAGGGATCCAGTAGGCCGGGAGAAGCAGGCAGAAAGGTACGGGCAAAGCCGCAAACCAATCAGAAAGTGACCGCTGTCTCTGCCTTGCTTCCGATTGGTACGCCTTTCCCATAGACTTTAGCTGGACTTTGCAACACTATTCTGGCCGGGATTTCTGTTATTTTTACTTCTTCTTAATTCCACCTAAAAGAGCTGTTTACTCTTGAAATGTGCCGATTTAGGGTTGTATTGTTGTTTTGTAAGATAGTGATTACAGCCTTTTGAAATTCTGTGTGGGCTAGACGTCAGGCGCCTAACCGCCCATACCCTCCCAGTCTTTTGTTGTGTAGATCCTGATTTTTAGCACCTTATTGCAGATTTCTGCAATAAAAGTACCTTACTTACTGCCTTCTCCTCTGTCCCCTACCTTGTAGCCAGCACAGCCCTCGAGATCCAGTGAGCGGAGGGGCTCCGAGCCGGCCAGCGGGCCGGCGGCGACCGCCTAGATGACCGAGGGATCCAGGAGGTCGGGAGAAGCAGGCAGAAAGGTACGGGCAAAGCCGCAAAATTTTTGCCCGCCCCCCCCGGTTGATTCTTTTTATACACTTTCTCCCGCCATTTCTCTAATCCACGCCCACAGCTATTTCCCTTCGTCTATTAACCCTTACCTAACCTCCACAATGCTACTTTGCTTCCTTTTGCTCCCTGAGCCTCTCATCTTCCCCATTCCCATATGATAATCATGATATACCCCTTGCCATGGTGAATAAGGTAGTGAATATGGTCTGCCCACCCCTGCCATCCCCAATGGACACCCATCTATTCCTTATTTATATCCAGCCATTTTTGCACTGCAACCCTTGGGGTATCCCACATAAAGTCTCTCTAACCCTACAACATTCTTCAAGTACCTTACATTCATCCTGGCTTTATATTAACCCACTATGCCTGTATATCAGATTATTATGTTGCGATAAACTTCATACCTATATAACAGGACCCTCACCCATTATACAGTGGTCCCCCAAGAAGAGGAGGAAATGCTCTGACCACTCCCTATCCCTTTCACTTGGTGCCCTCCTCAAACTAGTCTTCTTCCTTCTGATCTGTATTGGTACTATTGAAATAAATCCTGGCCCCATTGAAAGTTTCTTATCCCCTGCTGATCTAACCTCCATAAATGGCCTAAGTTTCCTTCACTTCAATGCTTGCAGCCTTCTAAAAAAGTTCTCCTTAATACAGGCCTGGGTTGCACATACTCTACCTGACTTCCTGGTTATCTCTGAAACTTGGCTCAGACCTACAACAAAAGACAGTGATATAAACCTTCCCAATTATCAGCTTTTCAGATCAGATCGCCCTTCCAGGGGTGGTGGGGTGGCCATCTACATTAAGGACACCATCTCTTTATTCTGCCTCATCAATACATCTGAACCTAAGGAATTTGAATGTTTGTCAATTAAAATATCCCTTCCAAACTTGTCTTCATTTAAATTGATTGGCTGCTATAGGCCCCCCTCTGCAGGCCTCAAACTCCTATCCCACCTAGGATCAATACTCAATCTAGGCCCTGAAGATACCATCATTCTTGGTGATTTGAATTTAAACTGGCTATCTAATGTATCTGCACCACTAGTAACCTTCTGTGACACCTATGGATTCACACAATTAATCAAAGATCCAACCAGGATTAACCTAAAATTCTATCAACAGCTCGCTCCTGGATATTATGTTGTGTAAACAAGCCTCACTTATATTCACATGCAGGAGTACTACCCAGTGATGTAAGTGATCATTGTCCCATAGCTGGCATAAGATCTACATTCACACCATCCAATCCTGCAAAATTTGTCCTCAAAAGGTCAAAGAAGAAATTCAACATCTCAGGATATCTCCATGATTTGTGCAATACAACATATTGGCAAGACTTTACCTTACAACCTCAGTTGAAACAGCTCTCCAGATCTTAAGGACATCATCACTAATGCTCTCAATATTCATGCACCAATCACCAGTATCAGAACTAAAGTAAGATCTTGTCCTTGGTTCATACTGACCTTAAATCAGCTTTGTTAGCCAGAGACAAACTCTGGAAAAAGGCAAGAAAAACAAAGGATACCAGAGACCGGCTTCAATTCAGAAAAGCAAAAAATTCATGAACAAAACAAATAAGAATTGCCAAAGCTGCCTATTATAGAGATGAATTAGATGCTTCCTACAATAACCCATCCAGACTTTGGGGTACTATAAAGGGAATTCTGGGCCAAAACTCTACCCCTGCATTAACCTCCAAACTGCTACTAAATGACACAGAAATCATGGGCAAGCAAGAAATCCTAAATACCTTCAATGACCATTTCACCACAGCTGGCCTAGCATTTGACTCCTCACCTGCAAGTTTCTTGCGATCATCTTTAAACCTTCAATCCACTGTGGGACAAAAGGCCACTTCAACATTCTCCTTCAATCCAATATCCTTGAAAGAAGTAGAAGACCTCCTATCTAATTTAGATACTTCTAAGAGTGCAGGTACAGACCCCCTGGATCCCTACTTTCTTAAAATAGCATCACACGCCTTATCTGCCCCTCACTCATCTCTTCAATCTTTCCCTAGCTACCGGATCCATTCCCTCCACTTGGAAAACAGCTCAAGTAGTTCCACTACTTAAATCTGGTGATCTCATGGACCTTAACAATTACAAGCCCATTTCCATCCTACCGGTACTATCCAAGATGCTTGAAAAATTAGTAAATTCACAATTAAGGGCCTATCTGGATAAAAACAACCTCCTAAATCCAGCACAATTGGGATTTAGATCAAGGCATAGCACCATTTCTGCCCTAGCCAAAGTAACTAACGATTGGCAGATTGCCTTGGATAAGAAGAATAGTACCTGTGCTGTGTTCCTGGATTTGAGTAAAGCATTTGATACAGTGGATCATGAATCATTACTCACCTCCCTTAGCTCTCTAGGCCTGGATTCTGTCTCACTCAACTGGTTTAAGTGCTATCTATCTGATAGGTCACAATTGGTAAAAAATGAAAATTACCTATCCACCTCTAAACCACTGCTAAGAGGTGTACCGCAAGGCTCTATTCTTGGCCCCATCCTCTTTGCCATTTATATTAATAATATTGATGCCAACCTCTCTCAATCTAACATTCATCTGTTTGCTGATGATACTGTATTATATGTCAGCAATCCCTCATTATCTAAAGCCTGTGAGCTGTTACAGTCAGAATTCTCCATCCTACAACACAATCTATTGGAAAAAAAATTACTTCTAAATGCCAAAAAAACAAAAGCTATGTTCTTTGCCACAAAGAGTTGCTCTGCCATTACCCCATCACTCATCACCCTACAATTATCCACCTTACTTGGAGAGAAGCTGGAATTTGTGGACAAATTCAAATATCTTGGAGTCTGGATTGATAATAAGCTTGACTACTCTGTCCATATTGAAGAGCTACTAAAAAAGTTGAGACAAAGGCTTGGCCTATTTTATAGAATAAAACACTACCTTACCAGAGACTCCAAACAAAGATTAATCCAGGCATCATTCCTATCCCTCATTGATTATGCTGACTTTCTCTATGGCCATTGCTCACTCTCCCTCTTAAATAAGCTGGACACCCTGTATCATAGATCCATCAGATTTATTACTGACCTTCCCTCCAGCACCCATCATTGCTCTCTTTACATGGCAGTAAATTGGACATCACTACAACACAGAAGAAATAGGAATGCTGCAGTCTGGATCTTCAAAGCTTTATCAGGCAAACTCCCCTCCTATATCACAGACTGTTTTACCTGAATTACTTCTAGGCCATACACCTTAAGGATCAGTAAACTCATCATGTTAAAGGTTCCCAATGCCTGCACCCGGTTTGGGAGGGCTGCTATCAGCTACTCCCTTGCAGTTACTTGGAACTCACTCCAAAAATCTATGAATCTAAATACCCTCTTACCCTTATCATCCTTCTAAAGATTATTCTCCACCCTATTTCCAGAGTTCTGCAATTGCTTCCATAAGGCCTAATCTCCCATCCAACCTACATCCCCCCTTCCGTATTCCATTCTGTTTAGTTCTCCTTCTATTATCCAGTCAGCTGCTATATTCTTATAAAAGCCATAAAGGCCCTATTATTTGTACACTATGCCTGCTATATCTATTCTCTCCTTTTTTTTACAGGTTAAGTGATTTTTACTGTGCCTTGTATATATGTAAATTTTTGTATACTCTCATTTTATGTCATTGTACTATTGTTTATGTTATTTTCTTGTCCATGTAAAAATACTTGTACTCTTATTTGTATGACCACTCAGGTCCATCTTGTAAATGAGCTACGCTCAATGATGTTCGCCTGACTAAATAAAGATTTTTGATTGATTGATTGATTGATTGATTGAGAGGGAGGGATTTGGGTTGTAATGGCCACTATGTAAATGAAAGGAATGAAGCGCACTCTCTCATTGGTGTGGTTCATTTCTCTCAAGTAAAGATCAGCTCCCGCTGTGAAATTCCAACAGCTGTCACACTGGGCTTCATTGTTCATTGGTGTGCCAGGGTCACACCCATTGTGCAGTGCTCTGCATTGGACTCGTCCCTGACACACCTCTGAAATGTGATACTGTCCCAAGGTGTTTCTTGCTAAAGTGTGCAAACAAACACAACAAGGTCTGGTCAGAGCCTTCACATCTGCATGAAGCTATTAAGAAAGCATGGAGGAGATGGTGGAAATGGTCTCTGTGTTATGGAGTTCAGGGTGTAAATGTCCGCTGTGTCCAAGATGGTCAGTGCAGTTTACACATGTGCAGTAAGATACAGTGGCCATCTTGGGGCACAGCAAGCATTTCTGCCATGAACCACTTGCACATGCGTGACATGGCAAAATATGGAAGTATAACATTAAAGAAGTGCACCTGGGGGGGGTTGGGGGCTTCTGTACCACAGAGAGGAATTGCAGCTGTGAAGGCGGGGCAGTGGAAAAATCATACGCCACCAATGATCTCTGCACTGAGGACAAAGGGTGCATCACTGTAGAAGAGAACTGGGACCGAATATAGTAATAGTACCTTATGTCTCCTAGAGTGATAGCAACATGCCTGCAGTGCTCCGCCTATGCAGTCATAAAAATAAAACTGATTTAGAAGTCTGTAATGTGGAAAATAATTGGCGCACACACACACACACCAGACAGCTTTGGAGTATTCAGAAAAGGGAGACATGTTTTTTTACTTTGAGTTGCATTACAAGGGGAACCTGCAATGTGACAGTGTGGATTTGGTCAGTCAGCTGAAGCAGCAGTGTGCTCAGACTCTGAGAAAGGACTTTACATGTCCAAATACCACAGTGCCTCCTTCAGAGAGACAGTGTTGCAGAAAACAGCATTGTGGATGAACATGTCTTATTGTCTCCTGCCAAGGAACAGCACACACAAACCGATTTCTTTAGTGCTATATAGTGGTGGGGAAGGGGTGCACAACATTAGATTAACATGTGTTTGGTGCCTGCATCCAACTGCAGACTGTAGATCCAAATAGGTAGCAATGTTCTTTGATTTTAAAAGTAATACTTGGATGACTCCACACAGAAAACAGGGAAAGATTGCATTGCACCCTGAAAAGAAGGGTGCATTGCTCCCACTTAAAGACTCCAGTCAGCCTACTTGAGGTCACCAAGCAAAGAAATAGGCAGTGGCAGCATTATACATCAGCAGGGATGTGCATCTGACCAGCAATTGCAAAATTTTAAAAAATGTAGATAACAGAAGTAAGAAATTAACAAACCTAACATTCAACTGTACTGTTCATTGAAAACTGCTCAGAAAGGGAGGTAGTATAGTGCAGTGGTTTAAGGCTCTGAGCTGCAAATCTGGAGATCTGGGGTTGAATCCCACAGCCCTCACTTGCATATACTGTATGACCCTGAGCAAGTCACTTGAGTTCCCTGTGCTCCCAGGTTGCACCTGTAAAAATACTTTCAGCTTAGTGTGTCTCACCTGGTTAAACAACTTGGAGGGGGGGACTGCAAACCACCATGTCACTAGCTTGTTAATGTGTGTTTATAATTCAGTGGGGGGCTAACAGCACAGCCAAATGGGGTGAGAATGGAGGGGAGTGTCTGACGGTAACACCCCTGCCACATAAAGCTTTCCATTCAGAGCAGGCTCAGTTAGTGGGTGATAAGAATATGTCTAGTTTTTTCATTAATTTATTAATTTCTTGTGGACTGGGAAGGGGGGGCTACACAATACAGTATTTTTCAGCTTGCCAGGGGTTGGGGAATATGCAAACCTACTAAAATTGAATCTAATTAAGCTTCTGGTGGTATTTTATTGAAATAGCTGTACTGCATCCAGGTGCCAATGGAGGGTTATGTGGTGTGTATTGTATTGCAATCAGGACAGGGACCTGAAGGTTTTATTGTTCAGTAGCAAGCAGCAAATAGCAAGTAGCAAGTACTTGCTATTTGCTACTTGTTACCGAACAATAAAACATTCAATATTTTTGTACTGACTGCATGGTCTCGAGTGCCTCTGCAATTCTGGGTTCTGTTTGGTGCACCTACCTGGTATATAAAAACTGCTGGACATTTGTTTCTTTTAAACTCCCGGTCCCTGTCCTGACTGAAATAAAATACAAACCACATAACCCTCCATTGGCACCTGGATGCAGCACAACTTATTTAATAAAAAATACCACCAGAATCTTAATTCGGTTCAATTTTAGTAGGTTTGCAGTTTTGGATTCAGTTAGGCCTATGTTGGGCTGGCTGCCTGGAGCTGTCAAATTGAGAATCTCTGTCTGGTTCTTTAAAATCTGTACAAGCATTTAACACTGCATGCTGCATGTTGCTCTTCATCCAAATGAGGCAACTGGTACTGCGCAGTGTAAAATCCATTGTAAAGCAGCAGTATTAGTTAGTGACCATTTCATTTTCAGCAATGTTTGTCTGGCAAAAATATCAAGATTCCCCAAGTTCTTTTTGTTTTCTTTCATTAATGTTCCAAGATACTGGATCCTGTGAAATAAATGTCTGCCATCAAAAAATTAAATATCTTGGTAATGTGTTGTGCTGTCTACCATCCGAAGCATATGGTAACACCATCCCACTACAGCCACATTATGATTTTAGCATGTAGGTTCAACAGATGAGACTTTTTTAAAATTAGGAGAGGCAGTCATAATTTAATTAGATGAGTCATTAATTACAAAAGTGGCTGCAAAGGCCACTTTAGCAATCTTTGAGAAAACAAAAAATGAGCCCAGCATGAATCTAAGGATGTCCGAAATACATGTGGTATGATTACATTCTTTGCTGACTAACATACTGTGTGGAGGAATTTCTTTTATATATCTTTCTTTTATACATACATATAAAGTAAAGTGTGTTACAGTATACTATAATGTAGAGCTGCTAGTGTAGTTAAATATAGCCAGGTCTGAGTAAAAGCTAAGGGTCATTATAGGTTCATAAGAATCACAAAGCAAGCAGAAAGCAATAGCTCATGCTGGCTGAAACCAGTTCCTTAGGTTATGAAAAATAGTAAGCTAGATAAAACTGAGCAGAACTGGTTGTACAGCCTAAATAGCAGGCTTGGACAAAATATAGAGATAGAGCATGCCTGGGCAAAATATAAAAAGATAACAGCATGTAGTGGCATTGAAGGCAAGCTGTACGTTGTTATGGTATGAGTGAAACCATTGTTTCTTCTTTAGGTCATTTGACCCAGGCATATGTATCAAGCAGTAACGGGAAAGAAATGAAATAAGCCAGTGGAAAAGTACCTAATGCTTCAATGTGTTTTTCTGTTACATTGCTGAAAACTATGATTGGCTTATACTGAAATGTTGGTGTTTTTCCAAGATAAGAAGTGCTATAAAATACTGTGTAAAACTTTGTTCGGGGAGCTCTCTCCTTTAGCTGAGGCTCCCACATATATGTGTGCAGACAATAAACTGAGTTTATTGGAATAACCATTGGGTGTGGTTATTGAGTACATAGAAATTAAGGTAAAGTATAGACAGTAAAGAGAATCTGCGACCACAACTGCTGCATTGAAATATTGGTACAGTAATACCTTTTAGAATACCGATGACATTGTGAGGAATACGTTTACAACAGCACTCTGTGCAGCTAACACTTTTTTGGGGGTGGGGGAGTTGCTAGCTAAAAACAGGGTACAGGGCAGTTACTTTTAAAATGTTTTTGTCTTCCTAGTAGCCCTTGTTTGCTGTTTTCAACAAAGCATTTCCAAGCTTGAAGGGTATAATGCACAGCCGAAATGACGGTTTAAATAACTTAAGTTTTTTTAGGTGTTTTTTTTTTACTGTTATGGGGAGACCTAAATCTGTGACCTCTTGTTTTTTCATCTTTCCCTCTAGCTGACCCCTTCCTCACAAAAGGCCACACTACTTAAAGGGGTATGATGTTTGGAACCAGATTTTTTTGTTTTAAATAAATGAAGAATGTCCCAATACACTGTCTGTCACTGTATCTGGGGGTGGGGAAGGGGATGTCTGTTTATTGTGGTCAAAATAATTTTTTTGCACTCCTATCATAAAATATTAATTGTCTCATCCCAAGCTTGAAGAATGAAAACACTGCATGCTGCACTATGCTCTTTATCCAAAGGAGGCAACAGGTATACTGTAAACTCCGTAATCTCTTTGTCAGCCTGGTACAGTAGCATAAAATATCGATCTTGATGGCCGCTGAATCACAATATGTATCTCTCACCCTGTCCTACAGACTGCAGCAATACTGAAGAGTCCTGAACGCAGCAGCTGAATTACTTAATACTACAGATTTTTGTGTATTATTTCTGGCACAAACCAGTCAGCACAAAATATTTTTTCCACACTCTGAAGAACCCCCTCAAACTCCTACTGTTTCTTAACTCACCAGCCTCTTTAATCATTCAGCTCCAACCTTGTAAAACATCTGTTGTGCTAATTTTATTGGGGCTTGTAACAAGCTTTCCCATTTTCCTATAAGCATGTCAGTAATGAGAGAGAGAGAGAGAGAGAGAGAGCGCTATCGGTGACAGTGTCAGCCCCACAAGCAGTCTCCCAACAACGAAATGCTTCTCTCAGTAACTTGCCAGACATTTCATACAGATTTGAATGCCTTCAACACTCTGTTTTTTTTCTTTAAAATTTAGTAAGGAAATAATGACTTTGGAAAAAAACTGAACAAAACAAAAAAAACAAGCACAAAAATGTATTTTCCCTGATTTCCTTGGACAACTTACAGTATTTCCCTGTTAAAAATATTACACGCTTACAGAGCTCAGTAAGCACACCTATACAGCATAACAATTTTGTTAACTGCGTTTCTTTCAAAACACTGAGCTTGTCGTATATTTATTAGAGTAAAAATATTTATCTGAAGGGATGCAAATCTGTAGCAAACAATAATTTCTGATGAGTTAGCTGTGTGCTGTAGTATCATTTGTAAAGCTAGTGTATGTAAGCAAAAGAAGTGCCGGGGTATGTGATTATGATCTAATTATTGCAGTGCAAGTTACAACTGTAAGGATTTTGCTTTTCTGTATAAAAATTAAGATATTTTTCAAGCTGTTACTATGATAAGGAATATAAAAAATTACTGGAGATGATAATTTACTTTTTACGGGGCAAACAGATATATTCCAATAACATTTAACAAATATGTATCAAACTGTTACTTTTCTGGTAATACTATTTCTAGCAGACTTTTACAACAGCATATAGAAGAATACACTACTAGTACTGTTTTCACTTGTGAATGTGTTCCGCATATTTTGTTTAGCAGGTCCGCGTATGTTGAGATCCCTAACATTAAGGTCCATATAGCTAACAGTCTCTCTCCAAAGTTGTGATCACTGTGTGAAGCAATTCCCCAGGCATTTTCCAGTCCCAACGGGCAACGTCTCTCTCCTGGCCCCTCCAAGCACTCTGATCCTTTTGTTTGTTTATTTATTTAGTTTTTGTTAACTGGGTAGGTGCACTCGAGGAAAGCATTCCCTTTTTACAGGCACAACCCGGGAGCGTTACATACAGCAACTGACATATGTAAAAGGGTAACAGTTTGTGTCACCATTTAATGTATCCTGGTTGCTGTATGTAACTCTTACAGGTCGTGCCTGAAAAAAGGGAATGCCTTTGTCTAGTACACCTACCCAGTTAACAAAAACAAGATAAATAAATAAATAAATTGGTCAGAGTAGGTAATACAACTAAATGGTGTAAAAGTGTTACATAGTGCAGCCATTAAAGATCTGGGCTATGAGAACTTATTTTCCAGCATCCGTCAATTTTTTTTCCTTTTTTTTTTTTCGCCATTTGTACAGCATGTATTGCACTGAATCTTCTGATTTAAGTTGTGAAGTGTGCAGTTTCAGGGGCAGAATTTAAACAGCAAACAGCCAGTCACATAATCATAACAATGTAGAATGCTGTGTATGCATCTATAGCCCGCATTTTATGGCACATGTATTTACATTTAAAAGTGACAGAAGGATCATTTAACAGAGTTTTGAGAAGTTTTCTGAGGGGGGGGGACACTCAGCTGGGACTACTCTTTAATGTTTTAGTGGTTTAAAAGGGGGAAACAGTAGTAGGATGTTACCCTCATAATGAGGGAGACATCATCAAATTCAAAGATCCAAGCTCAAGGTAAGTTGAAATGACTGTCATCACATAACAATGGGGGTCCCTTATCTGCAGTACCATAACCAACACGTATCTGACGGTTCACACTGGGAAATATCTGAGTGTAGGGTTCAAGTTTCTGTGCTTAAGAGAATGTTGCAAGTTAATACCTTTTGGAAAAACAAGTTTTTCAAGGGTATAGAGGGTGGGTTGGGGTGGAGAGGCATCTGCTACCTGAGAGTTACATCTATTGTTGTCAATTTTAAAATCTTAAGTCTGGTCCCATAAATTTGCGTTCCACTTTTGTTCCGATGTGCATGCCTCAGAAATATTCCAAATTAAATATTTAACTTACATGACTGGCTGTCAATCTGTCACCTTTCATACACAAGTGTACCTGGATGCTTTGGTGGAATTGACTTTGTGACTTTCATGGCAGCTTGATGTTAAGTCCTTCGATTTGTGTTTCCCATTTGCAGATGTGGCGACTCTGCCTCTGGTTGGCATGCCCAATTTTAGAGGAACAGTCTCTGTTACATCATCTGCTTAATCTTCTTCTATGGGCCCACGAGCAAGCTCTGCCCACACTGTATTACCCCTTGATAGTGCAGGTAACAGTGGAGCTCCTGTGCCCTGCTTAGACATTCAATCAATTCCCCCTTGATCCTGTACAATACATTCACTTTTTGCTCCCCTATATATGCTGGACTGCCTACAGTCATTGATGTATTTTATTGGGGCTATACAATGTATGAAAAAGAGATCAGATTGTTCAGGGAGTGGGAATACCGTTGGTTATGGCTACTGTTCTTGTGTGTATATTTAAGGCATGACCACTTCCAGGGCAGTTTTGGTTGCTCTTTAAAATCTTACTAAATGTTTCTGTAGTAGTAGAGTAATGCCATTGGGTGCTGTCAATTGCAAGGGGCAGGGAGCGGCAGTTCCCAAAGACTCAGTTTAGTTGGCTTTATTTTTCATGGGCTTGTCGGTTCAGGGGGATGGGCGGTTGTAATCAGTTATTGGGAGTGGGGAGGGCTGTACCTCGAGTAGGGTAACCATAGATCTTCCTGACTGCGGTCCTTTGACCCCACTAGTCTGGGGATTTAGCTATCCTTCATATTTGGGTCATGCCAGCCCTCCGAGGTGAGCAGGTAATGCCTGCTGTGGTTATCGCTGGCTTGAGTGAGGAGGCAGGGGGCCAAAATTCTGTTTAGTGAGAAGGCCATGGCAGGCTAAGCCACCTCATCATGTCTTTCTGTCCTGCCTATGAATATTGACAGTGCTGGGTGACAATTGCGAAGTCTATTCAATGCAGTCCTCTCCAAACTTGTGGGCAGTGGATGGGCAGGCAGGTAAATTACAACACATACATTTGGTATATTGTGGCTGAAACCTCCAGCTCCTTTGATATCTATGACTCCCCCTTTCAGAAGTATTACAGAACATAATCTCCCACACAGGCAGAGCCTGTCACAATGAATTGGGCAACAAGGGTCTCAATCTATATGGGATCTTAATGAAACATGTAGAGTGATGGAAGAACTGTTTATGGCAGTTGTTTGTACCCCTTATACACCACTATATGCTTTACTATGTCAAAATATTATTATGTCATATGGGGCTATAATTTCCATTATAGTACAATTGGAGAGAATGGGGAAAGAGTTTGTAGTTGGAATGATTTAGATCTAATGATGCGATCACCCGTAGGCTATTTAGTTGATGCTGTGGGTTTACAAACTGGATTGGGTAATTAAAGTTACCATATCTGTTTTTAAAAGGGAGCTTTGCAAATTTATCAATTACAAGGGACAGGGGGAGGGTTGGCTTAAAAGTGTGGTTTTACTGGCTGTCCCATTCGGGGGCTTTATACCTCTGAAAGATGGGCAGGCCTGTACCATTAATAGAAAGGAGTGGGGATGTCACTTGAACATGGATACCCCTGTAGTTTCTGACTGATGTGCTGAGAGGAAGGGGTCTGAGAATCTGCTATGTGGTGGGTGGTGGCAGGTCAACCCAATATATTGTCTTTGGTCAACCAGCCTGTGTAGCATGACAGTACTGGGTGATGTGATTAAAGTGCAGCCTGAACATTTCAGTTCATATGTGTGTGAGCTGGCAGATAGGGGCAGGCAAATAACATTATCACATAACAAGATGGCATTGTGTTGGCCCCCTAAGCACCCATCACAGGAAGTAACCATCCTTAGAAATGAACCTGAGTATAATCCTCACATATACTGATTCATCTCCCACAATACCGACCTTTAGGAGCTCAATTCATAGAGGAGCATGCCCTGATGGAAAGATATGATGACAGAATGCTACATTTCCTATTCCCTGATTGCTGCCCTGGCACCCCTATTGCCTTATGAGGGGGGGATTTGAGATCCTCTTCCCTCCTTTGCACACATCAAACCACTAGGGGAACTATTTAATGACAATGGTCTGAATGTCAGTGCTTTTACACATGAGCTATCCAGTGCTGTGGTTGTTGCCCTCATCATCCCCAAGATGATAAAATGTCTAACTATAATGTTGTAGGAGGGTGTCAAGTACTGGTGGTCTGGTTAAACTATTGTCCCACCTCCATTGGCATTACACGATCAGTAGAAAACAACCAACACAATATATATTTTTTGAAAGTTACCTTTACTCTCAATTCTCTTGCCTTTACCCTCCATGTGACTCCATGTTGTGCTGCAGAGTCAGGGAAGGGGTGGGATGAGGACCAGACTAAGTTATTTTTTAGTTCCTTAGTTGGGACTATCAAGCAGAGGGTTGGTTCCAAGAAGTGACTGTCTATTCTCAAGGGTCCTTATGGAGTTCAAAGTGGTATCTTGGAGTGAGATTTTTGAACATCCATGCAGAAATATGGGACATCAGTAACATCCCTTATTTGTTTGGGCTGTAATTGAGGTTCCACACTACTTGACTTGCTGTACTTGTTCTGTGTATATGATTGCCCTGTTGGTGCCACAGATATATAAAAACACAAGAGTAAAGATAAGGCCAATGGTTAGAGACCACACGATCTTGTTTCTTGATAGGGGGCTCCAAGCAATCCAATCCCAGTTGTTCATCAGTTTCAGAATCTAAGTGGTTCCGATGCCAAGGAAAGGGGCAGGGGGCAACTTAGCAGTGCTGGATGCACTTTGTATGAAAGTTCTGATAGGGTGGACTTTGGACTTCTTTTTTTTTTATAATTCATATTTTATTATAAAATTTTTTACTAGTACAGGGGATAGAGGATTACTACATACAATGCTTATACTCAAAATGATGCATGAGCTGTCCCCATCCCCCCTTCCCCCCACCCCATACAGCGGCAAGATACATACAAAACTAAAATAATACAATATAGTATCATGAATCAAAAAGCACTGGATGTACTAACTCATTTAGCAGCTCTGGCCATAATTAACATGTGAAGGGGATTCCAAGTATTCTTGTACCACTGCAACTTATTGTGGAGGCTTGTTATCGCTTTCTCAGTACATAGGTTAGCCAAAATTTCATTAACCCATTCCTGATATGTTGGGCTTATTGTATCTCTCCAATGCTGAAGCACAATTTTTTTAACAGATAATGCAATCATGGAAATATGAAACCTTCTGATTTTCACCTTGATAGAGGATAAATCTCCCAACAAACATACATCTGGGGTGAAGTATTCCTGCAAACCCAGTATGGGGTCTAGGTTATTCTGTATGGCCATCCATAATGACTTTATCTTAGGGCATGACCAAAAGATGTGAAGAAGCGTACCTTCCTCTTGACATCCTCTGGTACAGGCCTCCAAACTTATAAGACCCCATTTCCTTAGCTTCACAGGGGTATAATACATGTTATGTAATATATGGTATTGCATAAGGCGGAGTCTATCCTGAGAGACATATTTATGTCAGAACTTCCATAAAGCTGACCAATTAGGAGTGTATTGAGGAAAAAAATAAACCCAGAGCCTAGTGGGGCCTTCAGGTCTCCCATATTTCCAATGATATAGGACACGGTATATTTTGGAGATAGCACCTGATGACCCTAATAAAGGGGAGAGATCCGACACAAACAGAAAAGTAGGTGGATGATGAGGGATATTACCAAATATTGCAGAGAGTTGATGTTTCAATTGGGCCACCCTGAAGTAAAAAGTTACCGGGATATCAAACTTGCGAATTATATTAGAAACAGAAAGCCATTCCCCTGCATCATTCAGAAAAGTAGAGATTATCCAATCCCCAATCTGGGGCAACCATTTACGAGATATCATCTTTTTGTTTATTGAGAAAGACGGGGAATTCCAAATGGACTGGGACAGATCCAATTCTGGGGAATACCGCAGAAATGAACAAAGCCGCGTGTGAACTCTGAGAGACGTTTGGATAATGGGACAACTAATAGTGTCAGGAAGGGAGGCTATTTTAAGATAGCACATTGTCTGGGGGACAATGTTCTTGGATTGGATAAAGTCTAACTCAATTTTGAGCCAGACCGGTCTTAAATGTTCAGGACCCGGATTCACCCACCGCAAATATTTTGCAATATGACTAGCCCAGTAATAAATTGCTAGATGGGGGATCCACAGTCCTCCATCTAGTTTCTGAGCAGCTAGTTTGTAATATGCTAACCTGGCTTGTTTATTAGACCAGATGAAATCTGTGAAAATTCCATGCATTTTCTGGAACCATGATAACAGTGTAAAGGAGTTAAGAAGTGAGAGGGGATAAAATAAAAGAGGAAAAACATTCATTTTAATGATATTAATGCGACCCCAAAGAGAGAGAGGGAGGGAGTTTAGACCATCTATTGAGGTCCTGAACTATCACTTGGTAGAGAGGCTCCAATTTTCTTTAAACCAGGAGAAGGAGTTATACGTCAAATTAATACCAAGGTATCTGGGAACACGTGGAGACCAACCGAGACCAAAAGACAACAAGTCATTTTTAAAAACGTTATGATTAAGGGGGAAAATGGAGGATTTATTAATATTCAGCTTATAATTTGAAAAAGCACTGAACTTAGCAATTTCCCTCAACATGACGGGAATTGAGGTTTTTGGATGAGATAAATGAAGGAGGAGATCGTCAGCGTAAGCCGTAATTTTCACCACCTAATTGCCAATCGGGATACCACTTATCTCCGGATTATTGAGAATGTTTCAGATAAGGGGCTCTAAGTATAAATTAAATAAAAGGGAGGAGAGAGGGCAACCCTACTGGGTACTGGAAGACAAAGGAAAGGGTTTGGAGAATGCTCCGTTGCCAGAGACTCTGGCAGATGGAGTTTGATATAAGGCCTGAATCCACTCTATAAACTTAGCCAGAAAACCAAATACTTTAAGGGCCTGAAACAGGAAGTTCCAATTGACATCATCAAATGCCTTCTCAGCGTCCAAGGAGACCAATCCCGTGGGAAAGGCAGCATCCCTGGACACCGAGACTATGTGTGACAGGGTACATAGATAATCAGCTGATGAACATCGCCTCATAAACCCTACCTGAGACATATTAATCAGGTCAGGAAGAACTCATGTTATTCTATCAGCCAATATCTTGGAGAGAATTTTAACATCTTGATTTAATAAGGAAATTGGTCTGTAGTTTTGCACTAATTCCGGATCTTTATCAGGCTAAGAACAATCAGGGATTCAAACAAATGTGTATCTATTTTTGCACCAGAAAGAATGTGACAGTACAACCGGTGGAGAACTGGCAATAATTGTGATCAAAAAGTTTTATAAAATAAAGCAGAAAAAACGTCTGGTCCTGGGACCTTATATGAGGGCAAAGCCCCAATGATCTCTGATATTTCCTCTAGAGATATTGGTGAGGATAGAAAATTCCTCTGCGATTCTGATAGAAAGGGTAGAGAGGAATCCCTCAGGTAGGCCTCAAGCTCTTCTAAGGAAGGAGGGTTGTCCATATCCCTATATAAATCCTCATAGTAAGAGCCAAACACCTGCAGTACTATCTGCAAAGGACAAACAGAAATCAGAACAGGTAGCTGCACTGTAGTCTACACAACTACCTACAACTGCTACTGTAGCCTATTTGAGTGTTAAAACACTATTTTATTTTTTCCAATTATAAAAGCACAAATTAAGTAACATGGGTAACAGAAGGGCAGAAGTAAGAGACTTTAAATAAAAAAATCAACAGAGAACACCACCACAACAAGGATGTGCAGTAACTCTGAAAAAATACTTAAGTAGTTCTTAATCAAATGTCAGTTTTTAAATGAATGATTATTATACAACTTGATAATAACCAGGTAGGTACAGGTAGGTTCACGCAAACTCAATTGTAAACCAACCACACAGAACAACTCACAGTCAAAATACAATCTATTGTCCGGATAAGTGGTGTCTGAAGAAGGCAAGTACTGCAATGTGTTAGTGCTTGCTAAATACAATTTTGGCTTACAGATACAGTATATCAGACAAAAGGGACAACAAGATTTGAAATGAACAAAGTCACCTCCAACAATCGTGCAGGGACCACCACTCTCTGTAAAACTATGTATTTTTTTACATAGTGTACAGGTCAGGTAATAAACACCAGGGGCAGGATTATCAAAGAACAGCAAAACTCCCACAGCTGTGGGAAAAAGGATTGCAGTACTGCAGAAATGCAGTTGTACGATATTCTTAAAGAAATTCCAGTAGCTGAGGGAAATCTGCAAAAAAGTCCCACAGCTGCGAAATTCCAAGAGCTGCAGGGATCCCGCAAGTGATGTGAATCCACAGCTGCAGATCCTCAGCTGGGGAAATGGCTGAGGAGGCACAGCAATAGTAAATCCATGTAGCTGAAGCAGCAGGCATTAACACTGCTGCCATTGTATGAGGCTGACAGCACCCACAAGGATACCTGCAACCAGTTCCTCAACCAGGACCACTGCAGCACCACAGGTACCAGCAATACCATGGCACCATGGTGACTGACAGTCACTGCTGATCATCCCTGCCTGGGGTGATACTGCTACCTGCAGGGGTGGCACTCGCTGCAGGCTGGTCAAGCTCTACTGCCTGTGGGACTGCATTGGGTCTGGTGGATGTTGCCTGTTGCCATTTTGTATCATGGCAATGTGTGCTTTTGTTGTTGTAACATCAGCTTCTGCTATACTACCTGAGATGCTATTACCTGTACCTCACCTCCACCTTAATTGATTCCAATTGTTGGGGCACTACTGCAGTTTGCTGAGGGAGAGTTACACCTCATTCCACTGTGTGTAACATTTTTTCTGCAGCTGCAGAAAAAAACTGGCTGAGAATAGCTTTGCAGAAGCTGTGCCTTAATTATGTCAAACCTTTTTTTCCTCAGGGACTTCCACAGCTGCACTTTTTTTCCACAGTCTGTAGTGGTTTCTTCCGCAGTTGCAGAGGTTTTTGTGCATAGCACTTCAAGCAATCTCCCCTTTTTTCCTTAATTACGTCAGTTTTGGGGACTTAGGGAAGGTGTTGCACCTTCTGAAAGCTTTGTGAATCCAGCCCCAGTGGTGTAACAGGTAGGAACAGGGTTAGTACGGTAAGCAAATTACATATAAAAACAGGATTGCTGCAATGCAGAGAATATATCACAATTTTAATTTCTGTGAGCAATTCAACAATGCAGTGTACCTGGATATGGACACGTGGTCAATGTACACAAATACTTCCAATAAAAAAAAATAAAGCACAAAAGTGATTAAGCAAGGGGAAACAGGAACAGAAGTACTCAAAATGAATAATTGTTTAGATAAAGTACCCCAAAAAAGGGTTAATATGTAAACAAAATATAGCAAATAAGCAGCACACCAACAAAAATATTAAGACTTAAAAAAATTACAGAAATTCACTCACAACTTGTGAGAAATCTGTGAAATATTAGAAACTAGCCTGCTCTGCTTTCACATACACACACACACACACACACACACACACACACACACACACACACACACACACATACACACCCACATGGTCGACCCTCACCTCACTCAGCTCCCTCACAGACAGAGAAAACTGAAAACACTACCTAAGTTTAACTAAGTATTATCCAAAAATACCAAAACAAAAATATGTTCACTAGCAGTACTAGGAACTAAATTGAGATTTTGGGAGCAATTAACTCTCAAAAATCATAAATTAAGAGGTTTTTGAAGGGTTTATTGGCTGTGATGCACCACACTGAACTGCTGTCAGATTCCAACTCAACAGACAGTATACATTACTATTCAGGAAACAACCTACATGTGACATTTCAGCTATTTACCCACAATGCCTTGGAAAACATTGGTGAAATTTCACATTATGCGAAAGTGCCATCAGAGGTGAAAAAGTTTGCGTGATACGAAAATGATGTAAAATATTTCACTAGGCAAAATTTTCCGGTTCCACACAACTCTATTTCTGGCAAGGGTAGTAGTAAATCACCCTAGGATGCTATATAAAAGAGAGACTAATCTGGCTGAGAAATTCATAGGTGAATCAGAGCTAAGGAGACATTATTTATTTATTTAACCAGGAGTAGCACACTAAGCTGAAAGCTTTTTTATAGGAGTGACCTGGGAGCACAGGGAAGTTAAGTGACAGGGTCACACACTATGCAAGTGGAAGCTGTGGGATTTAAACCCAGGTTTGGTCTGTTGGATGTCACCAGATTTGCAGCCTTAAATCATTGCGCTATACTGCCACATAGTGCTTGCCAAGTGTTATAATTTATAATTCTAAACTTTAAGCCTATTTTTGTCCAGAGTTCCTCTTCAGTTATGGCTTTAAACAATATGCACATATCCCCCTCTTAATCTTCTGTATTCCAAGGAAAACAAATTCAATGAATTTAACCCCATTCTAGAATTTTTGCCCTGCATCCCTCTCATCAGACGTGTAGCCCTTTTTTGTATCCCCTCCAGTCTGTCTATATCTCCCCTCAAATAGGGTGACCAAACCTAAGCACCATATTCTATAAGGGGCCTCACCAGGGTGGAATACAAGGGCAATAATACATTACTGTCCTTGCTTGAGATATTTCTCAATATACAATTTAATATCCCATTTGCCTTTTTGGCAAAATTTCTACAATGCGTGAAAAAATGAAGATCCTTTGTTACCAAGATGCCTAGTTCTTTTTTGTCATCTACAGTTTTTAGGATAATATTACTCAAATGGTAGGTGACATTTGTGTTTTTGGATCCCAAATGCAACATGATACATTTATCTGGATTTAAATGTAATTTATAGGTTGAACACCATGTATTAATGTAATTTAGTTTGTATTGTAATTTCAAGTGATCATTTGGATCAATTAACTCCACTCCTAGTTGGCAATCAACAGCGAATTTGGTGAACCATACATTTCCTGGATGTTTCTCCAGTGTTGCCACATAGATGTTAAAAAGGACTGGTCCCAAAACTGACCCCTGAGGCACTCCACTAGTGACCGCCACCCAATCTGACAAAGCACCACTTATATTTACACACTGCACTCTGTTGGCCAACCAAGAGGCAGTCCAAGAAACCACACTGCAATGCAGACCAGTCTTCTGAAGCTGCTAAATAAGTTGTTTATGAGGGAACTTATCACATGCTTTTGTGAAATCCAAGTAAATCACATCCACAGCACCCCCTCCATCCAAAACCCTTCTCACCCTGTCATAAAAGTGAAGCATATTTGTTTGACAGGTATACCCCTTCCTAAATCCATGCCGTGACTTATCCTCTAAGTTGCTTTCTTGAAGATGTTTAATTCTAAAGTCCTTAATTATGCCTTCCAGCACTTTTCCTAGGACACTAGTCAGGCTCACTGGTCTGTAATTAGATGAATCCTTTTTATTTCCTTTTTTAAAAAGAGGTGCCACCGTAGCTTCCTTCCAGGTATCTAAAACCTCCCCTGTATCTAATGATTGTTGGAACCGGTGACTTAAAGGTGGGGCTAATTCAATGGCTAACTCTTTTAACATTCTGGGATGAAAGCCATCTGGTCCTGGTGATTTATTTGGTTTCAAAGCTGCCAGCCTGCTTTGTACATCCTGCATTGATATGTTACTATGGTTTTCCAAAGTTTTTGATTTGATAAGTCCTGATATGATTTTCATTTGTGAAAACTGATGAAAAATACTAGTTTTGAATATTTGCCATTTCCACATTTGCAGTTGCCATTTTACCATTTCTTCCTTCCAATGGTCCTATTTTTGGTACACCCCCTTTTTGCTTATTTACATATGCATAAAATGCCTTATAGTTCTCCTTACTCTTTATTGCAAGCTTCCTTTCATGTTCTTTTTTCACTCTTCTTATTTCCTTCTTAATTTTGTTTTGTAATTGCCTATATTTAATCCAGCCCTCACCTTTTACATTATGTTTAATATTTTTCTACATTTTATGTTTTTTTAATCATCCTTTTTATTTTAAAGTTTAACCATCTTGGTATAATACCCTTTTTATTATATTTCTTTTTTACAGGGATATGATCTTTCACACATTGTCCTAACACTTTGTTCATAATTCCCCACTGTTCGTGTACTGTTTTATTTACAAATTCCTCCTCCCAGTTCTGTACTTGTAATCATTTTCTAATAGCTCCAAAATGAGCTTTACTCCACATCAATGTTTTAGTAAGCCCCTCCACTACCGGACTACTTACAATAAGGTCAAAGAGGATCAGGTTATGGTCACTATTCCCCAAGGGTACTAAAATCCTATGATTTTCAATACTCTCCTCCTAATTAGTTAAAAGCAAATCTAATATATTTTGTCCTCTTGTTGCAGTGTGGCCCATTTGCCTGAGTCCCACCTGGCTGAATATATCCACATAATCTTTTTCTGCCTTGCTTTTCGCCAATAGGGTATCTCAACTAATACAGGGGAGATTAAAATCCCCTAATAATATAATCCTATAAGATGAGTTTAGTTGTAATATTTGTCGTTTTATCAAACAGTCTGTTTCATAGTTTGTTGGAGGTGGTCTATATAGTATCCCTAATATTATTTTGGGTGAGCAGTTTGGGGTAATTTTTACCCACAGTTGCTCCAGTGAGTCAGATGCCCATTCTTCCTCTTCTACCTGGATGTCATCATGAATATAAAGGGCCACTCCACCCCCCTTTTCATATTTCCTGGATCTAAAAAAGAGTTGATAACCCCTGTGTATAATTTGCAGCCAATGCAAAAACTTGCTACCTAGCTCCCTGGGCTACCAAAAGGATGCTATCAATGTGGCCCCTGCAAACACTGCACATCAGTAATCAAGACCCAGAATTTCTCTACTGTGAACACCAACCAAGAGTTTGAGGTCTGCCTATTTATAAACTGCTCCCAGGCTCAGCTAGAGTGGGGTATTTAGCTAAATGTGTATTGCAGTGTATTTTATGTTGAAAAAAACTGGCAGAGCTCTAAACCTGACAGTGGGGCAGCACCTGAGTGCCATCAGAAATCATGACAAATACAAGGCTTTGTCTAAACACATAATGGAAGCAAATGACCATTTATATTCTGTTTCTGTGGCATAGGAAAGGTGGCCCACCTTGTGGGGTATTCTTCAGCTATAAGGGTAAAGAATTTGGGCTGACCAGAACATTGCAAAGTTGGGTGGTCCCTCGACTTATTTGGACTGAGCTGCAGACTTCCTGGGTAACACTCAGTCCATATAGATTTACAGAACCACCTTCCTATGGCTGACATTATCTGTATTACCTGGAATGTCCATGTCATGAATGCCCCGATAAAACATAAGGCAATTCTAAATCATCCATGTAAACTAAAATGACAGGTGGCTCTTCTTCAGGAAAACACAATTGGTGGAGAGTGAGGTTAAAAAAACTCTGTCAAGAAAGAGTGGGAGGTACTAGAGGCCCATAGCTGGGTTCCCTTCTCCAAACAGGGAGTGTCAATACTAATCCATAAATCCCTTAAGTGGCAGACAGTGAAGCAGGTCTCTGATGCAAGAGGTAGATGGATTCTGCTCCATATGTCCACACCAGATGGCTCACTCCTCTTAGGCCCCATTTATTGTACTGATTCCAATGACCCTACCTTTTTCTTATCTCTGACACAGGCCATCACTGATCTCACTACAGAGGGAGTCCCCTGCTTACTGGGGTACTTTAACTGAACTTTAGACTCTGTGATGAATCACTCAGCCTCCACTTGAGAAGTACACCATAGAGCAGCTAATGTGGTGAAGTTCATGAGGTGGGACTTGTTCCTGTCAGACATTTGGAGAAGCATACACCCAGTGGATAGGGATTTTTAAAAACTTTTCTGCCTTGCATGCTTCTGCCAGTTGAATAGACATTTAGCTGTTAACACCTCAGCTTTCATATGCAGCAGCAAAATCCGTCATAGAATCAATAATCTTATCAAGTCACACCCCAGTATGTTTATTAATGATGAGGGGTCCTGAACCAGCAAGATCATCATCTTGGAAACTAGCTACTTCATTGCTACAAGATGAAACTTTCCACTCTTGGGTGACCACTGCAACCTCTGAATACTTCCAGCACAACAATACAGGAGAAGTGTCCACACCTACCCTTTGGTGGGCCTATAAGGCTACAATAAGTTGAAAGATTATGCATTATGCTTCTACTGTAGATATGGGAAAGAAAGAGAGGCAGAGGCTACAGTTCTGACTACAAGACTTAAATACATAGAAAAAGCCTACAAAGAAACATTATTACCAAAACACAAAAAAGCAGTGCAGGCAGGCATGGTAGGGGTCTGACTGCAGCTCGTCACCCTGTTAGCATGCAGTGCAGAGTTGGCACTACTGAGATCCAAACTTCAGGACTGAGATAGGATTAGCAACAGTCTACATTACTCTCATGCTGCTTCAGAAAACAGCAGACAGAGCATCATATTGCTGTCCTTTGGTACCCCTCAAGAAGAATTCTTAATAGGGATCAGGTTGCTAACAAAAGATTTCTACCAAGCGTTATACACATCGATAGGCCTGACAGATCTTGAGAAGCTGGACTCCTTGCTTTCCAACCTCCCAGTTCCGTGTCTCACTTCAGAACAACAGCACTCCCTAGAGGCCCACCTCAGCAGGGAAGATATCAACATAGCTATCTTAGGCATGAATAAGCACAAAGCTCCAGGAGAGGAAGGAGTTTCCCTGGACCTCTATCAACACTTATCCCCCCAATTTAGCCCACTTCTCTGTACAGTACATGCAAAGGCTTACTCCCAGATACTTCTCCTTCTGATGTGTGGGACCTCTTGTGGGGGACTAAGTTAATTTCCATTGACAAAACAAAATCCGTCAGCACAAGTGGCAGAATGGAGAATTCAACTGGTGGAGCACCTGTTTAAATCAGCGTACACACACGTAAACTCATTTGAAAATCATAGGGCTCACTATAACCTACCAAGGCAAGACTTCTGGAAACAGCGTGACATATTGCTGCTCACAGGATCACTCAAGAAGAATACTTAATAGGGCCCTGGTTCTTAACAAATACTATGAAAGATTTTTTTCCAAGCTTTCGACACAACCAATGGCCTGACAGAGCTGAAGTAGCTGGACTCCTTTCTTTCCAACCTGCCAGTCTCGCATCTCACTTCAGTGCTTCCTAGAGGCCCAAGCAACAAGGTAGTCACCACCCTACAGTGGACGTGGATGGAAAATCTAAGGGGGATCAAACTAATAAAACAACATCAAGGCTTCTGGTACTTGTTACATAGCACATCATTGCCACAACGACAAACTTTGACAGGCTTAATTCAATCCATAAATATTTAATTGTCAAAGCTACAACAATTTTACACACCCCTGAGTTTGGACCCAGTCACCAAGGGGAAATAAAAGGCTTCTGAGGCTCACCTCAGAGGGGAGGAGGAGGTCAACAAAACTATTTTGGCCTGAATAAGAACAAAGCTCCAGAAGGGGATGTATTTCCCCTGGACCCCTATCAGTCCTTATACACCAAGTTAGCACAGTTATCTGTAGAGTATATTCAAAGGCTTACTCCCAGATACTTCTCCCTCTCCCTCTGATGCTTAATGAAACAGTGATCATGATATTACCAAAAGTGGGGAAGGACCCCCACACACATCCCTTGCTAACTACTGCCCTATTTCTCTCATCAAAGCAGATGCAAAAATCCTTGCAAAGGATCTGGCTGGCAGGATGGAGCATAATTTTCATGATTTCATTCACCCAACACAAGTAGGTTTTCTGAAGGACAGGCTATGTTTGAATTACCTGAGGTCCCTTACAAACATCATCCATGCGGTGAGTTCTACCCACACTCCAGCTGCAGCTGTAGTAAGATTTCGAAAAGCCTTTGATTTGGTGAAATGAGGATACCTCACCGGTGTGCTCAACAGGATGGGGTTTGGCCCCCAGTTTATGTCCTGGATTCATACTTTACATGCCAGGCCTACTGCCAATGTTCTGATAAATCCTGCTCCATCGTAAGCTTTCCACTTGCACAAGGGTACTCGGCAGAGGCGCCCTCTCTCATCTCTTCTTTTTCTGTTGGCTCTACAGACACTGGCAGTAGCTATCAGGGAGGATCTGAATATTTGGGGCATTAAAGTGAGTGAGGTTGAATACTCTACTAAGCTGTACACAGATGACCTGTAGATCCTTCTATCAGATGCCCCCCAAGGAATCTGCCCAATTTTGGACCTCCTTAAGTTATTTTATTAGATTTCTGACCAGAAAATAAATTCTACAAAAACTGAGCTCCCCCCCCCCCCACTACCCCCTGCCCTCAGCTTCCATTTATGCAGCTAGGACTAAAATAGTCACCCGAGGCTTTGAGATGCTTAGGCATCCAGCTAACCCATGATTGCTCCCATATAGGAAGGCTTAGCATGATACAGTTGTTGGCAAGATAAAAATGAAATTTAATAGGTGGACAAAGCTCCAGAGCTCATTGATGGGCAAGGTCTCAGCCATTAAAAAGATCTTGACACTAAAAATGCTCCACAGATTATCCCATATACCCATTAACGTCCCAGCCTTGTGGTTCTGCAAAATAGATACAATGATCGGTACCTTCCTATAAGAAGGCAAGTCCCCTTGGAATAAAAGGGCTAAGCTGCTCTCTCATTGAAAGCTGGGAGGACTAAACTTACCATTGATCTTCACATATCACTTGGTGTTTCTTTCTAGAGCCACAGCTGACAAGGTGGTTTCTGCCCCCACAACTACTCCCACCCCATGGCTCTCAACTAAACGGGACCTCTGTGGCAGAATCCCCCTCTGCCTTCCTTCTACATGCCACCCACTAATACCTATCAATGGCCTAAGATGCAGGCTACATTACACACATGGAAACCATTGACCAGGCTCACCACACTTCCTCTCTTGCCCGTGGACTGGGCCCCCTTGTGGAGAACTCAATTAATTTGCAATGACAAAAACAAATTCAGTTCCAGAAGTGGGAGAATGGAGGCATTCAGCTGGTATAGGACCTGTCTGAGCCGGGGTCCACACATCTAAACTCATTTGAGAATCTTAGTGCTCGATATAACCTACCAATGCAAGATTTTTGGAAATAACTTTAGCTCCATAGCATATTGATCCCTTCACATAGACAACAAACTCCCTCTACCACTGCAGGCCTGTCTTCCATCTTCTTTTCATGCAAGTGTGAAACAGGTAAGGCTAATAAAATGTATAATTGCATCCTGGATGTGGTACCTGACCAGACACAGAGTGCTTGACACCATTTGGAGTACACCCTTGGCTGCTCAGTTCCTGCTCACACATGGGAGTCCTGCTGGCAGGTTGCTCATAAAACATACCCAGGTAGCCATAGTTACTTTAAAATCAAGTACCAGTACTTCACTCTTGGTACAGTACCACAGAGAAACTCCACTCTCTAGGCCTCCTACCACAGGAATGGTGTTAGAGGTGTGCATCATGGTGGTTGTCCCCTTATTCAAAGGTCATTGGCGAAGGGTAAAGGCAGAATGCAAGGAGGTAGTGGGCCCTTCATACCCCCTCTCTGTTCATGACTTTTTTATTGGGTATCCCACAAGTGGAAATTATAAGGTTTGATCCTGGGTTTTTATGGCTAGTAGCTGTGGGAGGTAGAATCAAAGCATCTTTTTCTCAAAAAGTGGAGAACAACAGAATTACATGCTGTGCAAGAGTGGCAGGAAGCAGTTCCCTCACAGGCTATTTTAACTAGGATATCCCACCAGGCAACAAGCTCTCTAGCCAGCTAATACGCATGCTGGGTTTCCTAGATCGAGTCTCACATATTTTCCCTAGATCCCCGTTTCCCTGTTAGGGAATATAAATTGATGTTCATACCTCCATAGATGTGCCCCAAGTTATTTTCCTGCTCTTCCTTCTCATTGGTCCCTCTATTAGGGGCCAACTTTGAATCTTCTAGCCTTTTTCATGCCCCCTCCTTCTCAACTTGCCTTCCTTCTAAATAAGCTAAGGATGAACTCTAGAGATACTGTCTTCCTATTTGTATGTTGTTACTTATATTAGATACAAGTGTTAGACTCTTTATTGGATTACTGTACTGCATGTACATTAGCTGTGAATTTTTTGGTTTTTAGAATGTTTATGAAACATAGAAACATAGACTTTGACAGCAGATAAGGACTGTTGCCCACCTAGTCTGTCCATTTCCCTACCTATTGGATAAGCCGCAGAGCCTAGTTAACCAACAGCCTACTTCTTCCTTCCACACACCAGAATTGCCTTATGTCTGTCCCACGTATTCTTGAATTCCCTCACTTTTTTTTGACCTCGTGACCTCTGCAGGAAGGCTGTTCTATGTGTCCACCACTGTCTCTGTGAAAAAAATACTTCTTCACATTGCCCCTGAGCTGTCCCCCCTCTATCTTCAAATTGTGTCCCCTTGTTCTTGCACATCTCTTTTTTCTAAAAGATGCTACCCTCTTGGACTTTGTTGATGCCCTTGAGGTACTTGAAAGTTTTTATCATGTTCTCTCTCCCCCTCCATTTCTCAAGGGTAAACATATTAATCTCCTTGAGTCTTCCTTCATATGACTTCTGTTGCAGACCCTGCACCATTTTAGTTGCCCTCCTCTGGACTGTCTCCATCCTTTCTATGTCTTTGCAGAGATGGGGTCTCCAGAACTGTATGCAGTACTCCAGATGGTGCCTCACTAACTGTCTGTACAGAGAGATAACTTCCAGTTTTCTACTGGCGATGTCTCTCCCTGTACATCCCAGTATCCCTCCAGCCCTCCTTACTGCCTTCTCACATTGCTTGCTTACCTTTAGGTCATCTGATATGACTACCCCAGGTCCCTTTCCATTTTTGTTGTTGTCCATACCCCCCTCCCACAGCGTACTATTCCTCAGGGTTTTTGTTTCCTAGGTGCATTACTTTGCACTTCTCTGCATTGACTCTAAGCTGCCATACTTTTGACCATTCCTCCAACTTTGCCAAGTCCTTTCTCATCCTTTCCAAGCCCCCTGTGTATCAATCCTGTTGCAAATTTTTGTGTCATTTGCAACAAGGCATACTTTTCCTTCCAGTCCCTCTGCAATGTCACTTATAAAGACATTAAAAAGGACCAGACCCAGTACTGAACCTATGCGGTGCCCTGCTAGTAACCCCCCTTTTTTAGGGGTGGACTTCATTTACTACTACCCTTTGTGTCCTGTTGTCCAGCCAATTTTTTTATCCAGGCTATCACCCTGGGACACACTCCCAGGCTGGTTAATTTGTTTATTTATCTTTTGTGTGGGACTGTGCCGAATGCCTTGCTAAAGCCTAAGTAGGCCATGCCCACAGCCCCTTTCTGGTCTACTACTTTGGTCACCCAGTCAAAGAAATCTATTAGGTTCATTTGACATGACCTTCCTGCTGTAAATCCATGCTGCCTTGGGTCCTGTGCCCCGCTGGCCTCTAATTACTCTACAGTTCTTTCTTTCAGAAGTGATTCTATCATTTTCCCTATCACTGAGGTCAAGCTAACAGGTCTGTAGTTTCCTGCCTCTGCCTTGCTCCCACTTTTGTGAAGGGGAATCACATCCCCCCATTTCCAGTCCTTATGTACCATACCATCCTCCCATGATTTGTTAAAAAGGGTAGTCAGTGATGGCACTAGTTCTTCCCTTAGTTCATTTAGAATTCTGGGGTGAATCCTGTCAGCCCCATTGCTTTGTCCACCTTCAGTTTTAGGAGTTCCTTCAGAACCCTTTCTTCTGTAAAAGGACTGGTATCTACCCTCCCTGTCTAGAGTGCTTCTATTTATTGGATTAGGTGCCTCCCCTCCTCTTCTTTTGTGAATACTGAGCAGAAGTTGATGCATTCTGTCATCAACTATATCTCTGAAGGGGGACCAAACACAGAGCTGATAATGGTTGGAGACTTTAATATCAACTGGTCCTCCACTGAAGCTGTACACTACAAGGACTCATTAGCCACTCTCAACCTTGTGCAATTGGTAGACTCCCCCACTTGGTATAACAGCAGAACAGGCACAGGGCCAGTTATCGACTGGGTGGTCACAAATCAGCCAGAAAGAATATCCTCCATCACAGTTCTCCCCGACTCCCTCAGTGACCACTCCCCGGTAATCTATAAATGGTCAGATAAGGCCCCAAAGGCACCAGCCAGGACTATTACTACTAGACTTCTGAAGAAAGGCAAGTTGGGAGCTCTAAGAGCACACCTCATCCTCCAAGATTGGAGCTCTATTGACCACAAAACAGATGTCAACACTGCCCTGGAATGCTTTATCAGCAAATTCAATGAAGTGTGCAATGTCTATACCCCCTACACTAAAAGAAGGATCCGTGACTATGACTGCCCCTGGATCATGGCTCAGATACTATCTCTCATGAAAAATAGAGATGACTTGTGGTACAAAGCAAGAAACTCCGGTAACCAGACAGACTGCCAGAACTATAGAGCTGCACGGAGTAAATGCACCTGGGCTATTCACAAGGCCAAAAACACTCACTTAAAAAATGAGCTAACAAACTCATAGAGTGACAGTAGACAGTTCTGGGAGAACATCAAGTCCCTAACTGGTAAACCCAATAAAACTCCCCCCACCTTCCTGTACATTGAGGGCCAACCTACACAGGATCATAGTCGCATAGCAAATGTCTTCAACAGAGCTTTTACTGACCTCAGTGGAGTGTTTCCCCCTAGCTTTCTTCAACACCAATCACACACTTGCACCAAACAAAACCTGGGGATCCAATCAAACTCTCAGCCTTTCTACTTCAGAACTATCACCTTTATGGAAGCAAAAAAGTACATACTAAAAGCGCTAGGTAATTCCAGAACTAGCTCTGATCAACTTGACCTAAAACTAGTTAGGCTCACCCTGGACATAACTCTCAAACCACTCACCAAAATCTTAAATCTCTCCTTGGTATCAGGTGAACTCCCATGGATCTGGAAGGTGGCAGTGGTTACCCCTGTTTACAAAAGTGGTGACAGGCCCAACTCTACAAATTACCACCCAATATCTATCCTTCCTCCACTCTACAAGGCTCTGGAGTGAATTGTAAGTGACCAACTGATGGAATATATAGACAAATATCATTTACAATGTCAGCAACAACATGGATTTCAAAAACAACACAGTACCACAGCCACTCTAGTGGAGTTTACCAGCTTTATCCATAATGCACTAGACAGAGGGCTTTTGATGGGGGCAACATATATTGATCGCACCAAGGCCTTTGGCACTGTCAATCACAATCTGCTCCTGGATCAGCTCTCCAATACTGGCCTCTCCCCTGCAACAGTAGCATGGTTCAGAAGCTACTGCTCTGGGAGGGTCCAAAAAGTGAAAATCCTGGACACCTTCTCTGACAACCTTAGTGTTAACACAGACATTCCTCAAGGCTCTATCCTTTGCCCTCTACTGTTCAGCCTGTTCTTAATCAACCTCCCTCAATCGGTAAATGACCAGCTACTACTGTATTCAGATGATGCGGTCCTATATTCATGCAATTCTGACCCCTACATACTGGAAAAGCATATGAAGGCTAATTTCACTGTGGCTGAGCACTGGTTCCTTCAAACAAAACTGCTCCTCAGATATAAAAAAAAAATAAGACTATGTTATTCGCATCATCACATAACAAACACTACACCCACCAACTTTGCATTCATAACAATTGGAACACTTCCGTGGAGATGGTTCAAACATTTAAATACCTAGGATTGACACTGGACCACACCCTCTCCTTTAACCAACACATAGAAGCAGTCGCAAAGTCATCAGATGCAAAACTAGGATTACTGTACAGACACTGAAGAGACCTGACTTCTGATGCTCTCAGAACTGCTATAAATAGTTCAGTCCTATCAGTGATAGACTATTGTCTAGCAGTATATGGAGCTGCCTCCCAAACTGCTTTGAAATATATCAAAACAACACTAAACAAAGCATGCAGTTTAGTCCTAGGTGTACCCCATCTCATTCACATCTGAGAGCTGTACACTCAAACAAAATGACTCAACCTTGACAGTCGCCTCCAGTATCAAGTATGCAGGCTCACCAAGAAGTCTATGCTAGGACTTACCATCCAAGGCCTGCAAATCCTCCTTAGCTGATCTTTTCCATCAGATGAACTAGGGGTACAAACAACTCAGCCCTCTGAGACTCCTTTCCGTAGAACCACACAAGGCCAATGGTCTTATGAATACCCGGCACCACTTTGGCTTAATGTGCTTTACCTAGGCATCACAAAAGAGGACAAAATAGGCCCCCTTAAAGATAAACTCTAGTAGCCCTCATCACAAACAGGAACTGTGACTGTGAGACCTAAACTCCCCCATATTCTTCCCACCTCTTTCCTGCTATCCGTATTCTAACCTGCACCCTTGCCTTCTCCTCTCTTCTTGCTCACTAACACTCCCCTAGTAGGCTCCAGGTCCCAGCCTCAGCACTTCCCCATCAGTGAGTCTAGCCCTCCTTTATGACTGCACTCTTTAGCACTTAAGACAAAAGAACTGCTGCCCATCAAGTTCTCACCTCTTTGCTTTTAGTATGAGTTAATTATTTTACAGACTATATCATCCTTTGGCCCCTACCTGATTTGCTCCATACCCGGTAGATTCTCAAGTTGTTCACTTAACAACCAATCAACTTAGCCTGTTTTAAATTATGTGTCTGTATATTTTTACTTATGTAATCCCTGTTATTGTAATTATGTAACCTCTGTAACCTGATGTACTCATGTCTTTCTAGGCATGGAAACTCCCTGTGTCTGCATATGTACTTGTAACCATTGCGAATAATGTTATGCCCATGTATTACTACGAAGGGGAACCTCTGTAAAAGAGCCTTTGGCTCAAAGGAACTTCCTATTAATAAATAAATAAATAAATAAATAAGTATTCGTTCAGTATCCCTGCTTTTCACTGTCACTCTATGCCCACCCACCCTCCCTTTATTAAGCCTCGCTATCCCTCCCTTTGTCTTTTCGCCCCTAATGCACCTATAAAAGGTTTTATCTCCGTCTTAACTCACATGGCTATTTTTCCCTTGGTTTGGGTCTTTGCTATTCTGTTTGCCTTCCCCACTTCCTACTGCTTTAACTGGCACAGTTCTCTGTCTTGCTTCTTCTGTGTTTCCTTATACTTCCTGAATGCTATCTTTTTCTTCCTATCCTTCCCCACAACCTCTTTTGAGAACCATAATTTCTTTTTCCTTTTGTTTTGATTTCTTTATTTGCTTCAAACTAAGGCTTGTTGCTTCAGATGGCAATTTTGATGTTTCCCCATTATTCCTCCACCTCTCCTTCTTTGCCTGTTTGCTAGTGTTTTTCTGAGGCACTCTCCCATTTTGACAAAGTCTGCCTTCCTAAAGTCCAGTGCCCTCACTTTTGTATGGCTTGACTCTGCAGTTGTGTTTATTGTGAACCACACTGTTTGGTGGTCACTTGTCTCCAGATGGCTGCCCACTTCTAGATCTGAGATCCTCTCTCTGTCCCCATTTGAGAGTACCAATTCTATGATTGCTCCCTCCTGAGTGGGTTCCAACACTAGCTGTCTGAGTCATGCCGCCTGTAGGGCATTGAGAATGACTGTGCTCTTGGATGTGGCTGCAGCAAAGGTGCTCCATTTAACATCTGGCATATTCAGGTTCCCATCAACAATATCTCCACTTTTTCTGCCATCCTGTGGATGCCTTCTATCATTTCCTTGTCCCTTTCCTCCCCTGAGATGGGGGTCTGTATACAACCCCCGTGCAGACTGTGGTGCCATTTCCAGTCTCCATGGTAATCCACTGTGCCTCTTCTCCTCCCTGTTTATCCTTTAGTTCCATTGCTTAGATCCCTTCCCTTATGCAGAGAGCTACTCCTCCTTGAGACTCCATGATTTGGGGGGTTAATACATATATCCAGCCAGGGGTAATGGTCAGATGTCTCACAGGTACATCAGCAGGGAGAGACACTGACTGCATTACTAAAATTGTTCAGGAAGCAGGAGAAAACATTGATGTCCTGGTACACATATGCGCTAATGATCTTGCCAGCCAGTCAAGTGTGGGGACCAAGGAACACTTGACCAGGTTGGGTGACAAACTATCATCCATTTAGTCCAGCATCTCCTTCTCTGAGATCCTGCCAGTCTGGGAGATGGGGGCAGATGGACGGAAGGTCAGAGAAGGGGAGGTAGGAGAGCTAAACATGTTGCTCAAAGGCTGGTGCAAGGAAAAAGGACACAAATTTGTAGGGAACTGGCAACAGTTTTGGAAATGAAAGTTCTTTAAATTTGATGGACTGCATCTGACTAAGGAGGGAGTCAGTGCATTGGGGCAGAAGTTAGACGTCTTTGCAGAATATTTAAAATAGCAAATGGGGAGAGAGGTGCAGTACCCCATACATCAAATGGGAAGAACACCCCTCCCCACTCAGCTAGTGGTTAAACAGGAGTTCAGCATGTTTGTAGTTCATTTGCATCACCAGGTAAGGAAAAAGGTCCAGCTCCCCATACGATGCACTGGGGAAATGCCAGACCTCACTCAACAACTAACATGCTGAAATCTGGCCAATGGAAAATCATGTACACAAATGCTCGTAGTCTGGAAAACAAGATCCCAGACCTGCAGGCACTAATGACAGAGGCTAAACTGGACATAGTATCCATTAGTGAGACATGGTTTACCAGTAACCACACTTGGGAGACTTCAGTACTTGGCTATGTACTGTTCAGAAGAGACCAAGGTGCAAAAAGGGGGAGGGGTGGAGTGGCCCTTTATGTCAATGAAAATATCAAAGCTATAGAAATTCAGAATACAAATAAGGAGCCAGAAGAACTGTGGGTCACCCTGGAAACCGGAAATGGGACAGCCATGTGAACTAGGGTTGTGTACAGGCCTCCAGACAACATGGGGGGACATAGACACATTATTGTTAGAAGATATACAAAACATGACAGCTAAAGGGGAGGGTCTGATAATGGGAGACTTCAACATGCCGGATACAGATTGGTCAATACCAGTGGGAACATCTGCCAGAACTACAGTAGGCATATGGTGGATTCTCTGCGGGGGAGAGATTCAAACAACTGGTACAACAACACACAAGAGACAGGGCTATTCTAGATCTAGTACTGACTAAGAGAGAAAGGATCACAGATCTCCAGGAAGCAGGTCACCTGGGGAGTGACCATCACATGGTATAGTTCAATTTGGTCACTAGAACTAAATCATCCCATTCCAAGGCAAAAAAAAATGGGACTTCAGAGGATCTGACTTTGATAAGATGGCCAACAGAGTCAAACTAGCCCCGGCAAAAAGAAATACAGGTGAGGGGGTACAGGCAAAGTGGGCAAGCATTAAAGATGCAATACTTGAAGCAACTTCCCATTGTGTTAGAGAGAAAAGGAAGTACAAAAGAAGAAGGAACCCACTTTGGTTCTCAAAAACAGTAGCAGAAAAGGTCAGAGCCAAAAGGTTGGCCTTCAGGAAATATAAGGGAATGCAGCAGGATGAAGATAGAGAGGCATACCAAACTTCCCTAAGGGAAGCAGGGAAGGCAGTAAGGCAGGCAAAGGCCCAATCTGAGGAAACACTAGCACAAGCAGTAAAAGAAGGTGACAAAACTTTCTATACATACATTAGTGAAAGGAGAAAGTCCGGGGGGTATTGCTAAGATCAAAGGGATAAGGGGCATGTGAGGAGGAGGACCATGTAAAAGCATTTATCCTAAATAGATACTTGTGCTCCAAGTATTTACTAAAGAGAAAGGTAGGGCAGGGCCCACAGCTCAACACCTTGGACACAGGGGAGAAGTGTACAGCCCTTCACAAAACAAAGGGTCCTACAAGAGCTCGATAAGTTCAGGGTGAACAAGGCAATGGGACCTGATGGCATACATCCCAGGGTACTAAAGGAGCTAAGGGTGGAACTAGCAGAGCCATTATCAGAACTGTTTGGTGAGTCTCTGAGCACAGGAGAGGTCCCAGAAGACTGGAGAAGGGCTCATGTGATCCAGATCCACAAGAGTGGTAGCAGGGACGAGGCAGGGAACTACAGACCGGTCAGTCTTATCTCAGTAGTGGACAAGATTATGGAGCACTCCTTAAGGAAAGGATAGTGCAACACCTGGAATCCATGAAACACAGGATCAAGACAGCATAAGTTTACAAAAGGAAGGTCCTGTCAAACTAATCTCATAGATTTCTTTGACTAGGTAACCAGAACGGTGGACAAAGGGGGAGCAGCCGATGTCACTTACCTTGACTTTTGCAAAGCTTTTGATACTGTTCCACATAGAAGATTGATTAATAAGCTGGATATGCTCAGGGTGGGTCAGAAGTTGGTCAACTAGGTGGCAAACTGGTTGACAGGCAGAAGACAGAGAATGGTGGTAAATGGTATACAGTCAGAAGAGATGCAAGTCACAAGTGGGGTACCTTAGGGATCAGTCCTGGGGCCAGTCCTCTTCAATATCTTCATCAGTGACATTACAGATGGACTGGAGGGTAAGGTTTGTCTGTTTGCAGATGACACCAAACTCTGCAGCAAAGTAGATGATCCAGATGGGGTGGGCAGAATGAGAAGAGATCTGGATAAACTAGCAAAATGGTCAGAGGAGTGGCAACTGGAGTTTAATGCAAAAAAGTGCAAGATCATGCACATAGGGAAGAGAAACCCTGAAGCCACCTATAGGCTGGGATGGGAGTTGCTGGCTGTCACAAGGGAAGAAAGACACTTGGGCGTCATCATCACCGATGGCCTGAAATCATCCAAGCAGACCACTAAAGCAGTAGGTAAGGCTAGAGGGATGTTGGGGTGTATTAGTAGGGGTATCACAAGTCGGAAAATGAGGTAATAATCCTCTCTTACAAGACACTGTTAGGCCCCTGCCTGAGTATCAAGTAGCATTGAGGCACCACTTCGTACGCTAATATTAACTAAATTGAGGCAGTCCAGAGAAGGGCATCCAAAATGGTGCAGGGACTGCATCAGAAAACATATGAGCATAGATTAACGGAGCTCAATATGTATACCATAGAGCAAAGGAGGGAGAGAGAGATGATATGATCGAAACATTCAAACACCTTGAGGGCATTAATAGAAAGAGTCTAGCATGTTTCAATATACGAAAAATAGCAGGACAAGAGGACACAGCATGAGATTAGAGGGAAGCCGATGAAGGGTTAATGTGAGAAAGTTCTTTTTCACAGAAAAGGTGGTGGATGCATGGAATAGCCTACCTCAGGAAGTGGTGGTTATGAATACAGTGCAGGGCTTCAAACAGGCATGGGATAGGCATAAGGGAGCAATACAGATGAGTATGACAAGATAGGCCATTGACAGAGCAAATGTCAATGGCACATTCATAAGGCAGAAAAAGAAATGGGCAGATTGGATGGGCCTTGTGGTCCTTATCTGCCATCAACTTCTATTTTTGTATGTTTCTGTGTTTCCTCCTCTTTTACCCTCCCTGTCACTCCTGTAGATTGTGTACCCCGGTATGTTAACATCCCAGTCATTGTTCTCTGTGTATCATGTTTCTGTGACTGCCACAATATCCAGGTGTCCCTCTTCCATCAAGACCACCAGTTCAGGGAGCTTGTTACCTTGACTATGGGCATTGGTACTCATTACCCTCCATTTTTGATGACCTTACCCCTTTTAGCCCCATCCCTGTCCTTAATGCCTTACTGCCTTTGTCTTTTTCTCAATTTTTATCTCCATTTACCCCTGCCCTTCTCCCTCTCCTTCTCCCTATTGACTTCTCTATCTTGGTGTTTACGTCACTAACTACCCTGAATTTGGGGGGGAGCTATGATTTCCCTGCTCATGCTTCTGAATAGTTTTGTATTATACTGTACAAATATGCTAATAAAAATAACTGCACAAGGAATTGTGTAATATGTGCAAATAATTAAAGCAGTACTTAGTCTAATGTATTTAGTATTATGTTTAATTGAGCAGAGTAAACCATTAGTTTAATTTGTTTATTTTGTTAACTGATAAGTACACTGGAGCCATAGAATCCTTTTTCAGGTACAACATGGAGTATAGAAAGTACAGCACACATACCGGATGAAACACAATATAAGAGCCATCTCAGGATACAATGTCTTTAGGCTTGATTGCAAATCAAAAAGAGGGGGAGGTTGCGCCATGTACCTGAAAGACACTATCCTGGGCCACCAAACTGAACCAGCCCTTGCGACCTGCCCTGCTCAGATTCTCCCCATCAAGATCCTACTAGGCGCCCATAACAAAGCACTCACAGTCATTATGGTATATATTCCTCCAAAGGAGCAGGATTCAGGCCTAAACGCCATCTTGGACCTTGTCAGATCACAGCCACCTGACTCTGAAACCATCCTGCTGGGAGACTTCAACATCAACTGGCTCTCAGCTGAGGCAGGTACTTTTAAGGACTCTGTCCTATCGGCCAGCCTAAGACAGATGCTGGACTCCCCAACCAGAAAGAACTATAAAACAGGGACCAGCACCCTGCTCGACTGGATTCTAACTAGCCACCCCTCTAGGATCTCTAACTCTGCCAACAACAAATTCCACAAACCCTCCCCCCCAAAATCATCTACAGCAGAGTCCTCCCCCGTGGCCAGTTAACTCACCTCAAAGCCCATCTCCTCCAACAAGACTGGACTCCTATCTTCCTGGCGTCAGATACAAACCTGGCTCTAGACCACTTCATCCACATCTTCAATAAAGCCTGTGACCTATTTGCACCCCTAAAGAAGTGCAAAACTAAAACCCTCTGCAACCCGTGGATAACCAGAGACCTCCTTAAAAAGCTAAAATCCAGGGACTACCTCTGGGAGCTGTCTAGATCCACTGGGAAGCAAGGCAACATCCAAAATTATTAACGAGCACGCAACGACTGCACAAAAACCATCCAGTCCCAGAAATCTGACTACTACAAGAAAGTACTCTTTGACTCCAGGAGTAATGGGAGAGACTTTTGGAACAATCTAAATGAAATCTCTGGGAAGAAATCTAAATCCACTGCAGCCATGCTAAAGGTAAATGGGAATACCACACTCGGCCCAAAAACCATCACTGATACTGTCAACACTGCTTTCACTGATCTTAGCAGTGTCCTTCCCCCAACTTCTTTAACTATGATGACACTCCCAAAACCCCCAACTCCTCAACTCTCAACAATCACCCTCCCTTCTACTTTAAAGTAGCCCATAACAACGATGTTCGTAAATACATCACCAAAGCCATCAGCAAATCCAGAGCTAGCAATGAAGCACTCAATCTCAAGCTCCTGGCCCTCACCCTTGAAGAGGTGCTGGGGCCCCTTACCAAGATTTTTAACCTTTCCCTCTCACTCACCAATTCCCAGAAAAATGGAAGTCAGCCACTGACACCCCAATCGACAAAAGTGGTGACAAGACTGACCATGGGAACTACCGTCCAATCTCTATCCTGCCACCCCTCTCAAAAGCCCTGGAACGCATAGTATTGGACTAGCTTACCAAATACCTGGACAAGCACAACATCCTCTGCAGGCAACAACGTGGTTTCTGGAAAGGCCATAGCACTGCCTCCACATTACTTGAAGTCACTGGAGTAATCCACAGCTCCCTGGACAAAGGTCATCTCACTGGCGCAGCTTTTATTGACCTAACCAAGGCTTTTGATACTGTCCACCACTGCTTTCTTCTTGCCCAGATTCAAAAGGCTGGGATCTCCCCCGATTCTATGCCATGGTTCAAAAGCTACCTTCAAATAGGTCACAATGTGTAAAAATTGCGGATGTGCTCTCTGAAGCCAAACCTGTCTGCTCCGGTGTCCCTCAGGGATCCATCCTGGGTCCACTCCTCTTCAGCCTATTTCTAAATACACAGCCAGCCTCCTGCTCCCAACAAATCGTACTCGATGCTGATGATGCGGTAATTCTAGCCTCACACCAGGACTCAAACCAGCTGCAAAGCAACCTCCAACATTGCTTCTACACTATTGAGAACTGGTTCATTCAACACAAACTGATCCTCAGTCAGAAAAAAACTAAGACCATGATCTTCAGCAGCGTCCATAATAAACATAAACTCCATCACCTCTCCATATCTACCAGCCAAGGCAGCCTACTAGAACAAGTCCAAACTTTTAAATACCTTGGGATCACCCTGGACCTGTACCTCTCCGACACTGATTACATCAACAACATTGCCAGAGCTGCCAACTCCAGACTAGGCCTGCTGTTCTGCCTCTGGAGACACCTTCCCCTGCAGCCCTGGCTGCTGCCATCCAGTGCACTGTCATTGCCACTGTTGACTATGGCCTCATCATCTATGACTCAGCTACGGCTACTGCACTCAAACGGGTAACCACCTCCCTCAACAAGGCTTGTCGGCTAATCACCAGCGCTCAACGTTATACACACACACCTGTGACCTCTACTCCCAAACCAGCTGGCTACAACTTGACAAGCATGTTAAATACCAAACCTGCATAGTGGCTAAGAAGATTCAGATGGTCCTAGCCCCACCCAGTGTTGCTACTCTCCTACAACCTAAGAAAAGCAGCCGGTGCACCCGGGGGACCAAACTGCAGCAGTTCGAAATCCCTTACTGCTGCACAACCCAAGATCAAAGAGCTTTTGCCTACCGGGCAGCCAACTGGCTAAATGGAATCTCTAGTGGTATCACCACCCCCCAACACTTGGTGCCTGTGCCTTCAAAACCAGGCTCCACCACTCTGTCATTGCTGCCAGCACCTGTGACTGTAATGTCTAGCTATGAAAGCACTGGCCTCCCGGATTATAAACAGATCACTTCATCGTGGCTCCCCTTGCTCTGCCTACAACCACAAGAGCCTTAGCCTCCTAGTACTTTCTGACACCACCCTGCCCAACTTCTGCACTTATAGTTTTGTTCTCTGACAATGCCCCCAAGCTGCAACCCCCTCCCTCCACCACCCCTCCTTTTCCACCCTCTACCTCTCCTTATCTCCTTGCTGTCCCCTACCCTTCCCCCACCCTACCTTCCTCTATCCCTCTCTCTTCTTTTTCACTTCCTTTCTCCTCCCTTCACTTAATGTTTGCCTCAATTTATGTTACTCGTCTGCAATTTTTTTTGTACAATGATTTAATTGTGTTGCCTGTAATGCTCTGTCTAATCTGTACCACATGATGTGGAACCTTTGTAAAAGAGCCCTGGCTCAAAGGTATTTGTAATCCTAGAACTCAATAAATAAATCAATAAATAAAAAATAAATATACAGCCTACATTAACAAATATCATTATAATATTTGTGTTATAACACCATTAGGAGTAGGGGATCATGCAGTAAGAACAGTTACAAATTTCTGCAGTCTGGGCTAGAAAGACACTTAAAAGATAACTCTTGTATTCCTGTTAGCTAGAACATAGATCACACTACTGTAGTTACAGGGCTTGTTTCTCAAAAGCTTGTAGGTGGGTCTTGTGTAACAGACCAGACATTTTTTTCAAGTAAACAGCTTGTTGATTTTTTACTTTCTATTTTTCCCCTTTTCAACCTGTAACTTCCCCCACATGCACCTACTCCAGTGACTTCCCGATGCCACTCACACCATCTCTGCCTCATACGCAGTCTTAATTCCCATCAGACTCCCCCTGCTGAGGTGGGACGGTGGGAAACTTGCCAAATTCCCCTTCAAATATCATAGTTGTGGGCAGTAGGAGGACAGTCAGCATGTTGGGGTCTGAGAGTAACATTGTTGCTCATCCTACTGTGCTGTGGCATTTGACTTGTTTATTTATTTATTTTTTGTCTAACAGTGCCTCTGATGGGGGTCTACATACCTCCACAGTGAGAAGAGCTTGCTGCCACACTCCTTGAGCCCTTGCTTGCTGGCACAGCCTGGACAGCGTTCTGGGAACTCAAGGCTGTGTAACTGTCTCTGTAAATTTTCTAAGGACAATTGCCTTTCTCTTATTGCCATCCTGTCAGGCATTTTCAAATTCCTCCTGACTGGACTTTATCACTACCATCAGCCAGTTTAACCTTTTTTCACTCTAATCCAGTATTGCCTTTGATTTCTGGACTGTTTTAATACTCGGTGCTGAATTTCTTCAGTTTAAAGTGTAATTTTACCTGTACTTTTTTTTACCATTTGCATATTATACTGTAAAGCCATTAGAGGGCAACAAGATGTGTAGGTTGCAATCCTCTTCCCACTGCTCTCCCCTAACACTTATATTCCTGAGTCATTCATACCTAAAGCAAATTATCTACATCCTAACATTCAGTGGTGTGATCTGAATCTGTAAGTCTGTACAAAACCTCTACTACCCTACCCAGAATGGTTTCCATCTCCCTCTTACTCACACCCTTTCTGGTTCTTACCTGTATTCCAGTCTCCCCCTCTACACCTATTGCCACCTCTCTCTCCCCTTCCTTTCTAAATACCTCCTTCATCCTGTCAATCACCCACACAGCTCCTCTTGTAAACAGATCCCACTTTTCCTACTACCCTCCAGCATCTGTTTTCCCTTCCTAGTCACTTTGCCTTTCTTCGTTCCCTTATCACTTTCTCTCCACCCCTCCCTCCCTCCTTCCCTCCCACCCATATTCTTACTCTAATTGCAAAAGTCCTAAACTTCACTACATCATCCTTGCCCTCCTCCTTCTCTCATCAGGAACATCCACCCCAACCCTGGCCCTATTTCTTCTCCTACCTTGTCTCCTTACCCAAAACAACATGTCTCCATACCCCACTTCCACTACAACCCTTCCTAACGGATTGAAGCTCCTCCACCGGAACATCTGCAGCCCGCTACCTAAAATTGACCTCCTACAAACTCTTATAATTTCACCTACCCCTGACATCCTAATTATTACCGAGACATGGCTCAAAAAAAGCATCCCTGACAATGCCATTGCTATCCCTGGGTATTCCCTCTCCAGACAAGATCAATTGGGTCGCAGAGGGGGATTGGCCATGTATTTCCTGTCCTCACTGCAGTTTACTACCACCCTATCTACCTCCATCCCAGCTACCTATGAAGACCTTGTCACCCGCATTACCCTTTCTTTCTCAATTCCAATCTTTGTGGCTGGCATCTATTGCTGCCCAACCATTCAACCCTCGGTGATGACTGAACTCTTAGCCAACATCATCTCCCTCTCACAATCTGGTGAACTGTTCATAATGGGTGACGTGAATCTAAATTGGTTGTCTCCCAAGTTAAACAAGCTACACAATGACATCATTGCTCTAAACCTCACTCAACTTATACTTGAGCCCACACACCCTAATACCAAAACACAAAACCACATCGTGCTTGACTGGGCACTCACAACCCACCACACCATGTTATTAAATCTGGTCTCTTCCCTGATACCCTTAGTGATCACAACCCCATTTTCATTGTACATAAGGTCCATCGCCCAAAACCTTCCCCTAAAATTATACAGCTACGTCCTTTAAATCCTTAGACCTTACTCCACTCAGCTCTTCACTTGCTCCTACTGACTGGGCCCCCCTCTCCACTGCCATTTCTGTCAACCAAGCCCGTGACTATTTTAAGGATAAATTCATTGTCACCTGGAATACTTTGCTTCTCTCCTGGATCACCCCTGAACTACTGGCCTGGTTCAGGGAACATGACCAGGCCTGGAGAAAACACAAACCTACTAAACATCCAAACGACTATGCCAAGTACAGAATGCTATGCAATTCATGTAATAAAGCTACTAGACTGACTAAGTCCGATTATTTCAACTCCTCATTCCTAACATTAACTCTCCATCTAAATTCTGTTGGGTAGTTCATACCCTATTCTCTCTACCTCTTCCACTCCCCCTCCAGTTCTCATAATAAATAACTCCCTAGTTTCCAACCCTGGCTCCGTGGCCAATGAATTTAATGCCTACTACACCTCATGCACCATGTCTCTTCTAAATTCCCTCTCCCCCTTGCCACTTAGTAACTTCAGCACTTCGCCTCAGCCAGTGCCTACCCCTTCCCCTTTTTCCTTTTCTGCTATCTCCTCTGATGAAGCTCTTAGTGCCTCCTGTCTCTCAACCCCCTCCAAAGGCTCCTCACCAGATGAGCTCAATCCTAAACTTCTCTACCTTTCTGCTCCTGCATTTGCTTATCCTATCTCCCTAATCCTTAACTTCTCTTTTATTTCTGCCCAAGTACCCTCATCCTGGAAACATGATGTAGTCCTTCCTCTCCCCAAGGGTGGTGACACATCCTCTCCTGGCAACTATCACCCCATTTACCTCCTTCCTACCCTTGCCAAACTTCAAGAACATTTAGTTCTCTCTAAACTATCACCCTTCCTCTCCAATTCCTCCTTCTTCACCCCCTTCCAATTGGGTTTTTGGAAGAACCACTCAACAACCACCTCCCTCCTCAGGCTTACTGACTCCATCCTTTCAGGGATGGATGATGGCCTGATCACCTTATCCATCTTTGCGACCTAGCCAAAGCTTTTGACACTGTTTCCCTTCCCCTGCTTCTTGATTCCCTCTCCTCAGCTGGCCTTGCTCTGTCAGTCACCAGCTGGTTTAACTCCTACCTCATTGGCAGAACCCAATTGGCGAGAATCCTTGATTCCATTTCCCCTCCACTCCCCATCAACACTGGTGTCCTTCAGGGTTCAGTACTTGGTCCTCTACTCTTCTCCAATTTCCTTAATGATCTTCCCACAGCCTGCTTATCCTTGTCTAGCCACATGTACGCTGACGATACTGTTTTATACAGTTCCAGCAAAAACCCTGCTGCTGTGGAAACCGGCTTACAGCATGACTTCAAACAAGTTCAACTCTGGTTTGCTTCTCACCAGCTTTTTCTAAATGCCAAGAAAACAGTCTCAATGATCTTTGGCTCCAGGCAGAGACTCTCTAGGTTCCCAGCCCTACCCACCTTCTACATCCTTGATGGGACCATCCCGGAGGACAATTCCTCATTTAGATATCTGGGGGTTTGGCTGGATCAGCATCTCAACTTCTCTGTGCATATCGATGCTATCCTGAAGAAACTGCTTCCCAAGCTTGGTGCTCTGTACAGGAATCATAGCTGCATCCTGTTGACTGCGAGGTGTGAAATTGTCCAGAAGATGATACTCCCCATCTTTGACTACTGTGACATAGTCTATGACACTGCTCCCAAATCTTCCCTGACCAAGTTGGACACTATTTTTAACTCCTTCTGCCACTTTGCTCTCGACTCTCCTTCCGCTCCCACCACTGTGAACTCTATTGCTCTCCAACCTTCCTTACACTGTCTCATAGATGCATCTCAGACTGTGCCGAACTAACCTCCAAATTCTGGCTCAGAGTGCTCCCTTCCTATCTCTCATCCTCTCTCTCTCCACTCCACCTCCCCCCACCCACTCTGTCAGATCTAATGACACCTGCACCTTGATGGTCCCCCACTGCTCCACCCTTATTGGTCAGACTGGTTTCACCCATTGCTTCCCTAAAATCTGGAATTCCCTCCCCCTGAAATATGACATTCCTCCTCCAACTACTCCCTTACCACTGATCTACACAATTACCTCTCCCTCCGCTGATCCTGCTTTAACTCTCCTTAATACCTATCCCCAGTTTCTGCCTTCCTACCCTGACTCCCCCCCCCCGGCAGGGTTCTCAACATCCTGAAAGGGGAAATCAGGAAATGGCTACCCCTTCTCCTCATATCCAGTTCTTGCCTTTCCTCCTCTCTTCTTCACCTGCCCTTCTGGGTCACCCATGTGCACAATGTGCCTCATCCTTTTTACTCCAACAGCACTTGCATACTACCTCGAGCCTGCTCCTGGTACACTCTTGCACTATTATGGTTCTGTCACATTATTACTGTTTTGTACATTTATAAGTTCTGTTGTATGATTTTGGACATGTATTGCAATTTAGCCAATGTTCCACTACTGCTTATTGTACAATACCTTGTGTTCCAACTGTTTCATAATCTTACAATGTTGTATTGTTAGTACTATCCACATACTATTGTAATTGATCATCCTTCACAACCCTATGTAACCCCTCCCCCCAGGTTGAACCATGAGACAAGCCACGTGTTGTTCAGTGTGTCCTCCTGGTGAAACATTTCAATAAATAACTAAATAAATAAAAGAGTCGGTGGCTGGGTTGCAAAAGCAGCATTCTTCCCTCCCCTGAGGATGATAGCATCCTCTGAGATGCTCAGCCAACCCTCTGTTGACTTGGGTTCATCCCTGAACCTGGGTCACTAACATTATATGTTTTAGTGCTACAGCAGCTTCAAGTAAATGTCTTGGCTTAGAGGAAGGGAAGGACAGAACAAGGAGATGAGCAGAGAGACACAGCTGGAATTTCACTCAGAATCTGCAACTACATTGGAGTCATTCAGGACACAACACTATCATCACAGTTTCTGCCAGCAACCTGCTGCAGAACACTGCAGAAACACAATATAATCCAATGACAATTGCTCCAACTTGTCATACAGGAAAGTGTGACATGCATATCATAGCGTGTTACATCCTGGCTCACTCCATTGTACATGGAAGAAAAAATTAGCAAAATGAACTGAACAGTGAAAAAAATAAAGCTGCACCCAGAAAGGTGATGTCTTCAAATCCAGATGCTTGTACAGTGATGGAAGAGAAAACATTTCAGTGAATGACAGCAAAGATGGCCAACAGAATGGAAAAGAGACATTGCGAGCTATATTGGGGCGCTTGTGAGATGAGCACAAAGCCAGTATGAGAAACAGTAGCAATTTACGCAATAAATCTGTTATAAGAGGGGTGAACTATTGTGTAGGACATACACCCAGTTCTAAAGATTTCAGGCAAGATTTTGAACTAGATTTGTGCATATGCCCATGGTAACCATCAGAACCTAATGTAATAATGGGACTTGCCACTGCACCCCCTTGTAACCCTAATCCTATCCTTATCCTAACTAAGTCCTAACCCTAAAACCTTAATATGCTACAGCTAACCCATTACTAGTGAGAAGTGGAGACATGGTGCGACAAACACACTAGCCAGTTATTATTCAGTATGTGATGCAAGCTTACGTGATTATATCATGTACCCTTCATTCCACAAACTCCAATCTACTACAGATCCTCAGGGTATGGACCAACCTTGGAAAATATCCTTCACATGATCCTTATTACTGGAGCTATCTGCCTGAAACCCTAATTAATACCACTTCTATAAAAGGGTTCAAGGCTGGGCTAAAAGTTTATATGTTGGAATGCTACCAATGCAGCTGCTATAGTTGAACCTTTCTTATGCATCAGTGTCCCCATACTCCATCTACTTGAAGTATAGTTCATTGTTTGCATCACTGTGTGTATTCTTTTTTTTTTTTTAAACATATTTATTCGTTTTCAATAAAACAAACAACGAACAAACATACACTACAGAAACCCGGCCATGCCAGGGACACAGCCCAAAACTGGCTGTGTAAACTATGTACAGCCCCTATGTACAATCACACTGGGGTGCCGCCTCACATTATAGCTCAATTCAAACTCAGTAGTGCTTTTAAATATGATACTGCCCATTGTTAGAAACACCCGTCCCTACTTTATATCACTCCTCCCCTATATGCCCATTGACAGGTGTATAACATCCTAGGGCCCCATGAAGCCTGAATCACCCCGGACGGCTTCCCAGTGTGTCCCCTGGAAAGAGAGAAGAGTCCCCATTCCCTTGAGCCCCTGCAGACCACAACAGTATCCCTATTATCTTAATAGTGAACCCAGTATGATGAATTTTAGCCATCTGGGAAGCTATAAATCCAACATTATACAAAGTATTGGAAAAATTAAAGAAAAAAAATAACATGTTACACCTGGCACATTACAATATAAACATTAGACAATCCAGCATATATCTGTTTGCTAGTCATCCCCTGACAGACAGACCTGGGTTCCAGTATCTGTAGCTTGCTGAGAGTAGATTGCATCTAATATTGCCCATCTTTTAGCGTATAACTCCTGTCTTCCCTCAGCAAATAAATGTCTCTTTATCCTAGCCAGTACCCCCAGCAGTTCTCTCACCCATTGTTCATATGCATAAACCAGATCATCCTTCAATGCTTTACTATGAGCACTTAACTACCGACTCCCATTAAAGAAAGGTGAAATTTGGGCGCATTCCCCTCTATCTAGGAAAAGTCACCCAGAACACATACTTCTGGAGTCATAAAAGCTGAATAATCCAGCATTGGATCCATGCTCTGTTTAATCTCCTTCCAAAGGGGAAAAATTTTACTGCAACCCCACATGACATGTAGCAAGTCACCCACTTCTTTCTCACACCTGAAACACAGATCTGTGTGTCTCAACCCTCTAGCATATAGCTTTACAGGGGTATAGTATATGTTGTGAACCACAAAAATCTGCAAATTCCTGTATTTGGGTATCACATTGTATTTAGTAGCCTTCCAAATAATTTCCCATCTTAGATTTTTAGGAGCCATCACCTTATCCCAGTAGGAGATTTGAGTAGCAGTATTTGGGCCCAGAAAGTCCAGAAGAAGCCTGTAAACTAGTGAGAGTGGGTTAGCTTTCCGGAAGACTTCCCTTAAGCTCCTCCACGAGAGGGAGCAGTCTGAAAAACCCCCCAGCCCCTTCCGGAACCCTGCAATCATTTGTCTAAGCTGTAGCCTTTGAAAAAAAGACAAACCCTCACATTGTGGTGGCAATATTATTTTATCTCCCTGCTGCGTATCATTCAATCTTAAACCACCCAGATAATTAGACCACCGATGTCCAAGTACCTGACCCCTATAACCAGGTTTGGATTACCCAATATGGGCTGATCTCTGGATCTCATTTGACTACACCTCTGTGCGGAGTAAGAAAGGCCCACCAGGCCTCCGGGTTTTCTAATTGGATTCCCATACCCTCCTAAACAACTCTTTTTGGGCCTTGCATATAGCATTGATTCAGCGGAACAGCCAGAGCTAAATAACAGTTGCCTCTCAATTTGCAGCCATATAGGAGCATAATTTCCCCATCTTTGCTATCATGCCCATTGAGCCATCAGGCCTAACTGGCCTGCCACATAGTAAGCATGGAATCAGGTAGTCTAATGCCCCCTCCTGTATGGCAACCATAAGACCTTATGGTTTATCCTGGCTGGTTTGTTATTCCATAAAAATCCTGAGATTAATCTTCTAATTGAACTAAACCACTTGACAGGGATATTATAAGGGGCTAAATATACGGGTATAACAACCTTGTTGAGGACATTCATCTTAATGAGGCCCAAGCGGCAGTAAAATTCAAGGTAACTATTCCACCTTACCATGCCCCTTTAATTGCGATATGGTCCCCCCATTAACCTCAACCCGGACTCTTGGTTTCTGTAATCAAATTCCCAGATACTTTAATTTGTCGATGTTTCACCGTACTCCCAAGGATGAGAAGTCTGCCTTAAAAACATGTGAGTCAGGGTAGGATTTGTGTTTTGGTAAGATTTAACTTGTAGTTAGAGACCTTAGAAAGCGATCTATTGAGTATCTTACTCTCTCAAAACTGGATACTGGATCTCGTAAGTGAAGGAGTATATAGGTCATGAAAACTGAAAGTTTAGCTCCATTCCCCAATCCTAATCCCTGAACTTTGACATCTCTATTTATAGATCATAACAGGGGTTCTAGGTAGATGTTGAACAATATATAAGTAGAGAGGACATCCTTGGCGAGTCCCATTATTAAGTTTGAATTCCTCGAGATATAACCATTACAGCGTATTCTAACCGTTGGAGCAGCGTATAGATTCTTAATACCTCTAAGTAGACCTCAGGGAACCCCATTTTCTCCATTGTAGCAAAGAAATGGATGTGAGACACCGTCAAAGCTGTTTCAGCATCTAGGAGATCAGGGCCAGGGTAACGCGAATCTGGGGCAAAGTTTAGAATATGATGAATTTTCCTAAGAGCGTCTTTAGCCTCTCCCTGACATAAAACCCACTTGCTCCTGACTAATTAGACTCGGAACAATAGTCAAGATCCTAATTGCCAAAATTTTGGTAAGAATCTTAATATCTTGGTTTATTAGTGCTATAGGCCTATAGTTACCTAGTACCTCCCTGGGCTTGTCTGGCTTGGGTATTAGGGTAACATACGCCTGGTAAAGCGGTGAATGGAGAATTCCTTCCCTCATTATGGTAAGGAAAAACTCGTGAAGTATAGGGAGTAATAGTCTGAATATGAGTTTGGTAAAATTTAGCAGTGAGACCGTCCGGCCCTGGCGATTTACCTAGAGGAAGGGCCGCACCACATCGACAATCTCCGATGCTCTTACTGGGGCTTCCAGTTCCTTAACTTGGGCAGGATCTAATCTAGGCAGCTGAATATCTTCTAAGTAACTATTAATCTCTTTTCCCCACCAGGTCTCTAGCTTGGTAAATCTCTGCAAAAACGATGCAAATGCCTCAGCCATTTCTTGAGGTCAGTAACTAGCTTCCCTTCATTCTTGATTGATGTAATTGTCCTACTGCCTCCCATTCTTTAATTCTGGCTGCTAGAAGGCGCCCCGGGACATCACCCTGTAATAGATACTTGGCGTTAATCTTATTTAGCCAGAACTCTGTTTTCCCATGGAGGATTTCCAACAGTTCCCCTCTCAAACTTTAAAGTTCCACATCTATTTCCCTCGAGGACCCTTCAAGTTGCGACAGAGAGTTTATTGCCCCGATCAGGAATTCTTCTTTGGCCCTTCTAAGCGCCTTGACCCTTGCCACCAGACCCCTAGCTGCCTCAGCGTACAAAAACTTACAAGTAGGCCAAGATAGCCTTTTATCCTTAAGTGTGGGAAGCTGGGACTTAATGATCTCCTGTAGAGCCCCCTCTAGCTCATCCCTTCTCTTATCCTCTGGTAAAAGCCAATCGTGGAGCCTCCACCTATATGGTCTAGGTGGCATGGGTCTTGGTTCCCACTGCAACTGGATGAGAGAGTGGTCTGAGAGGGTTCTATCCTCCGTCAGCACTTCTCTAATTTCTGCAAGAGCCTCTCTATTAACCAAAAAAAAGTCAATTCTAGTGTAACTCTTATGTGCTGCCGAGTAAAATGTCATGTTAGGGCCCCGGTTTGGAAAATTCTTAATTGGGTCAACTAGAGCTGCTGCCTCCATGAACTTAGCAAGTACTAATTGGGCCTTGGACTTCGGCCCACTGTATGAAGGTAACCTATCCTCCTTGTTATCAAAATATATATTCCAGTCCCCAGCCAGAATGAGTGAATGTGAGGGAAGGGTAGCTATTTCCCCTTCTATTGAGGCAAAGAATTCGGGGTCGGGGGGGTTGGCCCATAAATGGATGCCACTGAGATTGCCTTGTCAAGCAGATTGCCTGACACATAGATCCCCCTACAGTCTTGCCTGGTTAACACTTGGGTCACTTCAAATGGGCAGGACTTCTTGATTAGTATCGCTACTCCCCCAGAGGCTCTGTTCCTACCCGCTCCATACACCTGCCCCACCCATCGCTTCCTGAGACCATCTAATTCTTCCGTCAATAAATGTGTCTCTTGTAGTGCTACAATGTACACCCTCGTTGTTCCATATACTAGCATAATCATTCTCTTACGTCGACCCCAAGCCCTTTTACATTTCAAGAAATTATTTTAAGATATGCCATCTGTAACCTCAAGTTTTCACAAGAACCCAAATATTGTGCCTCTCTAAGGTCTGCATTCCCATTGTTTCCTTGCTAGGACTCTCTCTTTCTCCCTGTCCCCCCCCTTTAACCCCCGGTCCTTAGACCGACCAACCATCTGAAATTGAGTCATGGATGAACCCGTTCCCTTACCTCCCCTCAGCCCCATCCATTGACATGAAAGCCCAGGATCTAGCCCTTGAATCCCCCAGAGACATAGAATTCCAGATCCCATCTTCTCTGTACTCTATCATCCCCTTATATTCCTCGGATAAAAAGAAAAAGTAAACAACTTGAAAATTGAGGGGATCTCCCTCAAGCCCTCTTTGGAAAATTATATCTCAAACCACCCTTACTCCACTCTGGGTTTTCTTGCCCCAGGTAATACCCTCCCTTGCTTGCTGAAAGGGTCCCAAACCGATGGGCCAGTCCCTGGTCCATCTTGCTTAAAACTGGCATCGCCCTCTTTATAACTAGTAACACTCATTAATAAGTAGAGCCCTAGCTATTTGACCCTTTCATGGTGAACACAATCCCCCATCATCCCCTTGTAACCAATTCCTCCAGTACTTCAGGGACTGGAAAATATTTCTGGGTCTAGTAACATAGATAATACACTTAACCAATCCCCTTCCCCTATAACCACTACTTAACACATATAAATCTTATAGTTTAACTTTTACGACCATCAAGTCTAGTAACTCGACCTTCGCTAGTCTCTTAAATGTCCAGATTCAGGCCAGAAGCTATGAATCCACCAGCCTTAAACTTGTAAGCCCCTGTCCTTTTCCATCACGGCCTCAAGGGGTTCGACCTCCTATGCCCACCAACAGTCATGATGGGGTTTGAATAAGTCTGGGAGCTCAGCTCGAAGCCCCTCCAACGCATCCTTCACCGTAAGAAACTTCTTCTCTCCAGTCTGAAGGCGCACCACCAAAGTAGCAGGGAACTGGAGCCAAAATTTTATCCCTGCCAGATAAAGCTTCTTCTTGATATCAGCGTACTCCTTCTGCTTTTCTCTGATCGCAGGCGTTTGGTCCTGGAAAAACCATAGTGAAGCGCCATTCCATTGCAGAGGCTTTTTTTGTCTGGCAGCCAGCAGCACATGGGATTTTTCTTTATAATTAAGGAATCTCATGATAATAACTCGGGGCCTCGCCCCAGCGGTGGCATCTCCCTAATGCCTGATGAGCTCTTTCCAGATTGTACCCCTCCCCAAACGGTGTGGTGCCTAACAGTTTTAGTAGGAGCTCCTGTATAAATGAGACACAGTCTGGGCCTTCAGCCCTCTCTGGTAGCCCCGCCAAAATCAAGTTATTCCTACGGTTCCTTGATTCCTGATCTTCCACCTCTCTTCCAATCTCTTTAGCTTTTCCTAATCGTCCCCATCTCTTGATCTATCACCAAAACCTTCCTCTCTTGCGAGGAAATCTGGGCCTCAGCGTCACCCATTCTTTGTGCCAAGATTTCAATGCTGGCTTAACCTCCAAAATCCAACACCAAGCCTTGTAGCAATGCCTTAATCTCCCGAATGTCATCACCACCTGTGCTCAGCCCCCTTCTATCACCACTTCCTCTCCCTGCTCTGGTATGGTGGACAACTGAGTTAGGCCGTTTGATAACTGGTGCACACCCCACCAGGGTTCCACAAAGTAGATTCCATCCTCCGGCAAGTCTTGTGACCTAAGCTTGCCACGATCGCTACTGATAGGAATAGACTCGCCGGTTTAAAAAAATTTGCGGTTCTATGCCGCCCGACCAGGAGGAAAATCCGCGTTCTCTCCGGAGCACTTATCGACTGGAGTAGACACTTTTCGGCCGTCCTGGAGCACAGGGATTTTAAACTTTAAGTCGCGGGCCTCGGAGACGATCGGGACACGTCCTACCCGGTCAGCTCATCACGTGACTCATCACTGTGTGTATTCTTAACTATCTGAGGACATACTGTATATATTTATTTATTTTGCTGTATAGTTCAATTTGTGAAACTGGTTACTAAGTAATTTATTGTTTGTAACTAATACTCCTATGTACTTGTATGCAAGTTGTGCAATCACCAATGTCTTGTTCCGTATTACTATGACTTTCTATGTCTTGCTGTGCCTGAAAGTACTGTACATAACTCATTCGGGTCGCCCTTGAAAAAGGGATCCCTGGTCTCAGTGGGCTCACCCAGTTACCAAAATGCTATAAATAAATAAATAAAAACTGTAATCACATTATCTCATCTGAAATCTTATCATTAACTAGCATGTCGCACAATGTAGTCTACCCTATAAATGACTCATTTTATCAGTATCAGTTCAGTGTCAGCAATGTTATCTGGCTGCAGATTAACCAGTCAGTCCAACCATATTTATAAAAGCAATAAATCCAGACATGTGAAGAACTGTATGTTTTCACTATTTCTTAAGGTGATGGTGTGATACAGCCCCAACAGAAGGCATCCATGCCTGACAGAAAGTGTGATCTATGCCCCACTAAGAAGTCTGACAAGGGACATGATCTTAGTGTACCACATGGTCAAGTGTGTTAACAAGATTGAACATGCTGTATAGGGATGTTTTATTAGGTGTCCACCAGCTGCTCTGCTCTCCCTAAATCCCTCCCAGGGTAGTTGCCATGAAGACCTTGACCTGAAACTCCTCCACCTCTCTGGTCCTGATATTGCTGACCCCATCCTCCTCTGGTTAAATAGTTCTTTCTGTTTTGAAAAGATTCCTAGGCCTAGATATTCAAAAGAGTTGAGCCATGCGCAATAGGGTTGCACCTGCGCAAGTACGAAAATGTGCCATTCTGCGATATTCAGCAGGAGGCAGTTGTGCCCCCCAAATCATGCTGAGCAACAGTGCAATGATAATGAAGGCATGCGCAACTGAAGGGGGAGAAGCCATGCATAAATGACACAGTGCGATATTCAACAACTTGCGCCATGCGCAATAGGGGAACAAGCGGAAGTTGCGCCATAGGGGAAATGAGCCAAAATAAAAGGGAGCAAGGGAGAGGCACAAGAACACTACAGGGAAGCCACATATGAGAGCAAAACACAGCAGGACACACTGGCAGCAGGGACACACAGGGCCAGGCAGGAAAGGGCACCTGGAAGCAATAGCCAAGGGGAAGGTGTGGGGAGGCAATGTAGAAGGGGGAGGTACACCACACAGCAGTGAGGCAAGCACAGGCAGGTGTTCCCTGTGCAAGGGAAGTAGCAGTGAGGACAGTGGGGGGAATACAGTAACAACTGCCAGGGGCAGTGAACACAAGCCAGGGACATGGCCAGTGCCACCTTCCAGATGGAGGCCATTATGAGGGGGGTGAGAAGGTGGGCAGCAGGGGGGCGTGGTCATGGAAGGGCCCATTGGAGGTATGCCCCCAACAGGCAGTACCGAGCCCACACCAGCTTTGAACTGTACAGTGATACCAAGATTGTGGGCCAGTACCACCTGAATCAGGAAATTCTGAGGTGGCTTTGTGAGCTGTGCAGTGATGTGATGCAGGCACCCACACAACGGAGCCATGCCCTGTCAGTGGAGACCAAACTGACAGCCTGCATGTGCTTGCACACCATTGGTACCTTCCAGAGACCAACTGGAGACACCACAGGCATAACCCAGTCAGCCACGTCATGCCACCTCACCCAATTCCTCAGCGCACCGCTGCCACATGCTACGGTACATCCATTTCCCCAGCACACCGGTGGAGCGCACAGCAAACATACAGGAGTTACACAGGGTAGCATGTATGCCTGGTGTGCTAGGGGCAATAGACTGCTCCCATGTGGCAATCCGCACACCACCTGGCCCTGAGGGGGCCATATACATCAATCGCAAGGGCTATGCCAGCATCAACTGCCAGGTGGTGTGCGATGTCAGGGGGTGCATAATCAATGCCAGTGCCATGCACCCTGGGGGAGCACATGGTGCCTTCATCTGGCACCAGTCGGCGCTGTGCCACAGATTTGAGAGTGGGGATATCCCCACTGGCCACCTAGTGGGTGAGTATGCAAACCACATGGACAATCATAGGGCCTGGGGGGCATGGTCAGAGGTGACATGGGTAGTGGCCTACATGGCCCGGGGGTAGGGCGATGCTGATCACCAAACTGACCTCCACCCTCTACACACAGGTGACAGTGGATACCCACTCCGTCCCTGGCTGCTCACACCCACCACGGTGGCCCGACCCCATCACAGCAACGCTACAATGAGGCACACGCCACCACACGTAATGTCATCAGTGGGTGTTCCAGGATGCTGAAGGCACATTTCCGTTGCCTGGACACCTCTGGCAGTGCCCTACAGTACAGCCCCTCAAAGGCCTGCAGGCTATTCCTGGCCTGTTGCATCCCTGCACAACATGGCCAATGATGTGGGATAGCCATACAGGTTGAAGAGGGGACAGTGATGGGGACGATGAGGACGCCGGTGATGATGGTGATGGGCAGCCCCCCCTTGGGTGATGGGATCCCCAACTGCTCCGGCTGGCACAGCTGCACCGGGACACCATCACGGAGGATGGTGTGCTCATCCAAGAGGTCATCTGCCTCCTCGGCATCCTGTCCCTCAGGGTGTGTGCAGCCCTGATGCTCAGCACCCCTTGAGGGTGGGCGCTGTGCACCAGAACCAGGTCTGAGCATGTCCACAGGTGGTGCACAGATGCTGCCACTGGACCCTGTACCCCCAAGCCCATTGGCCAACTGCTGATGCTGCTCCTCCAGCTGCCACTCCCCAGGGCTCAGTGGTGCCGCTACAGTGGCTGCAACAGTCCCACTGTCCTGAACAAACACCAGTGCTGCCCCACTGGCACTGACAGGCACAGGCTGGGACTGTGCTGACACGCAGGCCTCCACAGCAGCACCACCCACAGCCATGGCCGCGATGTTACCTGATGTGTGGCCATCCCGTGGCACACACGTGTCACTGCCCATGCCGTTAGCGACATCATCATCGGTGATGGACTCGGCACCGGCCCGAGTCACAGCATGCTGGTGTCCATGGACGCTGTCACGCTGGGACATGGGCAGGGCTTCCTCCGCACCTATTACAACAACATCAGTGTGGACAGCCAGGCAGGCCCACTGTCGCACTGAGCCACGTATACCTGTGGAGGTGGAAGGGCCATCCTCCATCTCCAGCTGACTGTCCTCAGTGGACAGGCCCACCACTGCTGACCCATGCAGATGCTCAGGATCTGTAAGGGAAAATAAAGTCGCGTTACTGCATGTGACCTACCCTGCCCCCCCATAGACAGACCATGACTTACCATGCAGTGATGGGCCACCACCCATCTGGAAGCCACCACCTGGAACACCCTCAATGGCACAATGCTGTATGCTTTCGGCAATCCTCTCCTCCTCTAGGGTCAGGTGTACCACCTCTGGCAGTCCCCCACCTGTCGCAGCTCATGCTGCCCTGATGACAGCCACCTTCTCCTTTATCCTCCTCCTGTCTGTGCCCATCTTCTTCTTGCATTCCTGCATGGAGTGCTGGTGGCTGCCCTGCAGGTTCACAGCACGTGCCACCTCCTCCCATGCAGCAGCATGGGCTTGAGGTGTCTTCTGTCACTGCTGAGAAGGCCTGATCCAGGTAGGTTTCAAACAGGGCTTCGTCCTTTTGTAAAATTAGGCCTCCTCCTCCTCCCACCACTGTGTTCCTTCTCTCCCACAACTTGCTCAGCCATTTTTAGCCTGTAAGAATGGCAGTTGTTACCTGTGACTGTGCAGTCCCATGCATGTCCCTAAATCCACAGTCCACACTCCCAAACAGCATGCAACTTACCAATAGACTGCAGTAACCGACTATGGCAACTGCAGCCAATGTTGTACTTTCTACAGCAACCTATAAAACAGGAAGTAGGCGTGAATTTTATGGATGCAATTGCAGTGTTGCGCCATTGCATGGCTGATTAGCTGTTTTGCATATGATGACTGAATATCGTGCTGTTGCGCTTTATGCAATTTATTTTATTTATTTATTTATTTATTTATTAAGCATCAGTTTACAACCTTTGAGCCAGAGGCTCATTTACAAAAGTACCTCGTCACAGAGAGGACAATACAGTGAAAACAACTTGGTACAGAGAAACAGTGTACAGTTTTTTTGAGGATACAGGAGGACAAATGAGATCAACAATTTACAACATACAGGATTGGTGAAGTTAACATTGCTCAGGGAAATAACATCAGAAAACATAGGATTGTGTTGAACGTGCTGAGCCAAGGGCGCATTTCTGTGACATGTGTAGCACACACCTCACTGCTCATGCCCGGGCTGCTGATGCAGGCATCTGCCATGCTGCTGACGTGCTGTGCGTGGGAAGCAATGCAGGGCATGGTCACCATTGTGCCAGTGGTGCTATAGCAATGTTCACCTACATGGCGCTGTGGCACTGGGCCATCATAGGCGTACTGGGGCAACAGCGCAGTAGGCCGCTACTGGAGGTAGCACACAGGCAGTCAATCATGCTACATGCATTGAGTTACAATGGCGCTGTGCATGTCTGTGCACCAGAGACCCTTGACCCTGTGCCCGACCTTTGCCCCCTAGGCGCCATGCGTCAGACATGGGTGCACCACTATCGCGCTGTTCGGTGACAGCGCGATAGAAATGGCAGCGCTGTACCGCACAGCATCTGCACATGGGGAGCCATGCCACAGAATGCCATATTAGCAGACTGAGCTGAGAGAATGGCGTGCAGGAGGGCTGCTCAATGGACACAGGTGGAACTGGCCAACTTAGTGGCCATAGTGGAGCCACACCATGGATCACTGTTTGGGGAGGCATCCCTGGACAGGTCCAGGAGCCAGGTGTGGGAAGAGGTGGCCACTGCACTGGAGGAGGCCACTGGATGGGGGAGAACAGCTGAGAAGTGCCACCATAGGTATGGGGACCTGAGGTGGAGGGAGCCGGACCTGCTAGCCTGCCTGCGGGGACATGCCAGGAGGGGCAAGGTGCCATGGCCAGGTAGGTGTTATGTCAACACACTTTTATCTACCATATGGGTATCACGGTTGTATGTGTCCAGCATATGGGGAGGAACCATCTGGTGTTGGCTGTGGTGGTGTTATAAGGGTGTGGGGTGGGTGGGTCTGGCTGGATGGGAGAGCACACACCTGGGGGCAGGGGGGCTTTGCTATGGGATTATACTGATGTTCCTCTCTCCATGTTTGCATCACAGGGCCGGAGGAGCGGCGCCTGGCCTGTGAGCTGCGGCGCAACAAAGAGGAGAGGGAGGCCAGGCAGGGCAAGCGTCCACAGCGCCCAAGGGACCGGCCAGATGATGGTGAGTGCCATACCTCCATGACTACTATTGCATGCTGTGTAACAGGGTGGACAGCGGGGCATGGCCACCATCCATTGACACCACTGCCATGCACGCAACTTGTTACAGTCAGCACTGTCCAGTGGCAATGCATGTCTGGGAGTGCGTTGATGGTGGTCCATGCTTGCACCGGGTACATGGCTGTGCCACTGCCTTTGCACCACATAGCCATGTCACTAAACAGCCACGGTGGTGCTGTGTGTGACTTGGCCGGTGGGTGTGTGCAGTGTTCCTCATGGCTGTATGCACCTGGGTGGGCAGGTCATGTGGACGTGATCAATGCGGGCGGTCACACACCATCACAGAGGTATGTCCCATGGCCGTATGCCATGCACAGTGGGTGGGCTCTATGGGGCTGTGCATTCACACCTATTGACTGTGCTCCCTTGTCCTAGGTGTCTGCCAGCTCAACGACATCTGGGAGGCACTGCGGGAGATCCTGCACATGGCGAGGGCATCCCTGGATATCCTTCACCGGATAGATGAGACTGGGGTCCTCAGGAGGCACAGGCAGCGGAGAAGCCAGACCGGGGAGCAGGGCCCCCGTTAAAAGTCCCTCTGCCCCTGATATCCCCTACCCCCCAGACCCACCCTCACACCCCTCCTTTCCTGTCCTATTTGTCCACCCCTTACCCACCCCACCTTGTTTGGCCCTCCCCACCTTGTATATATTATTGTACATAGTTAACATTTATATATTGTTTTAATACAGATATTTTGATATGAATACTGTGGTGGTCTCTGATTTGCAGCAGGCTATAGGTGCTCAGCTGCAGTGGTGTGCATGGCATCTGGGGTGGTGCAGTCATGAGTATGTGTGTGTGTCTGTGTGGAGGTGACTATGGTGTGGGGGTAGCTATCAGTCAGTGTCTGTGGTGTGTGTGTTGTGCCCTGTGCACTGGATGACTGTGTGCAGTGGTCCATGGTGCATGCTCTGTGTTCATGACGCCCCTGTCAGCCCGTCCATGACATGTGCGGTGACACCCATGCATGTCTGTGACCTGCACGGTCTGCTGGCGTGTCAGTGGTGGCTGTCCATGCAAGGCAGCCACTGTACCCATCACAATGCTGGGTTGCCTCCTGTCACTGGTGTGGTGCATGTCTGCCTCAGATGACACTGTGGCCTCCACAGTTGTTGACCCACCTCCATGCTGTGGCTTGTGTGTGTTGCAGGGGATGTGCACCACTGTCTGTGACTTGTGCTCTGGGCAAATGCTGGTGGTGTACAGGTCCACAGTGCCTGCACAGGGTGGCTGGCACTCCTGTGCCATGGAGGACTGCAGGTTGTGTGTACACAGTTTACATGGGCCCACGCTGGGGGCTTGGTTGCCCCGCTACTGCATCCCTGTGTTGTTGTGCCCTTGGGTATGGGTAGGTGTCTGTCCATGCACTGTGTGGCATCTGGTGTGGTGCATGCTTCCATGCACCACTGTGGGTGTCTGCGCTAGCTGTTGTAGCCAGTGCTGGGTTGGGGTGTGTTATTGGGAGAGTGGTCAGGGTGCTGTACCACTGGTGGTGTGGTCCAGGGTATGCCCTGTCCCGTGTGGGGTACCTAGTGTGCCAACGCATGATTGGTCTCTCAGCAGTACCTCAGGGGGGCTGTGCATGGTGGCACTGTGCATGCCTTTGTTGCATCACTGTGTGCTGCCACCTGCTGATGGATGCTCGTGATGGGGCTGCCTTGCATGGTTCTGTGGTGCACAGGGTTGCATTGTCACAGTGGGGGGTGGTGGCATGCATGGGGTTTCCTGCAGTGGTGGACGTTGCTCCTGGGCAGGGTGTCTAGGGGTCACGGTGCAGGGTGTGCTCTGCATTGGGGGGATGGTGTGGCATGGGGTGGTCAGCCCTCATGTGCCAGTCACAGCTTGCGGGGTGTGATGGGGCACCATGGCCCAGCTGTGGGTTGGTTGCTGGTCTCCATGGGCCAGTGGTTATTCCAGCCCTCCCGCAGTTCTGCAGTGCATGGGGTGTGGGGGGACGATGTCTGTTCTGCTGTGTGTTCCTCTGCCCATCTGTGGCATGGGTGGTGGGCCCCTCCCTCCCTGGTTGTGCAATTGCATTGCCACCCTGCTGCTGGGGGGCATCCCTGGTTGTGCTATGGTACCTCTGGACTGCTCAGCTGCATCCCTTGTTGCGTATGGCACGCGGATCTGCTCAACTTCCCCTCCCCTAGTTAAGCTATGGCGCTTGGTGGTGCGATATTCAGTCGTTGGCTGGGCGCAGTTTGGCTGGCTCAGTTTTTGAATATCTCACCTCTTACGCATGGGCGCAATGGACTTGCACTTGCTCCTGCTATTGCTCACTTTTTGGGCGCAGTTTGAATATCTGGGCCCTAGTGTTTGCAAGCATGCCAAAGTCCTCTGCCTACACAAAGGGTAGACTCCTCTCCAGGATACTTTCTCTCCTTTTTGCTGTTGCTAAAGTAAAGAAATATCAAATCCTAGTTTCTCTTTTCTCCTTTCTATACTCTTCTTTCTTTCTCTTTCCCATTCATTTTTGGGTCCATAAAATTCACATCACTGTCTCATGCCTCTTATGGCTCACTATGTCTGTCTTGAAATGGACAAACATGGAGCTGTTAACCTTAACAATCTTGTTGTCCTGCCGGTGCAGCAGTAGTGCTACTGTTTGTGATGCTCATGACCAGAGCTTGGAAGCGAGCCTGGGGTGTCAAAGGGTCGGCTAGCAGTAGGAAGATAGAGCATCCATAGGACTGCTCTCCTCCAAGTGGAAGGGGAAGGAAGAGCCCGGTGCTTGACTGGCTATTGGCAGAAGCCGGGGGACAGGCAGCCCAAGCTAGAAGGTTGGGGAGGTGTGGAAGATGTTGACATGTGCACCATGATATCATTGTACACTGTGTCTCCGTCAGGCAAGAAAATGGAAAACATCCCGGCTGCCACAAGGATGATCGCCGTCTTCCACAGGCCCTACATCCAGTGACTCAGGCTCCTTCTGCAAATTTTAATCTGGGCCTGGGAGGTCAAGTGACTCCCTGCCACCCTGCCATGGAATGCAAGCTATGGGGGACAATGGGAAAGGTAACCCTGGGAGAGCCAGGGTGACAGGGCTGGGAAGATTGGTGGGAAGGAGGGCTGACTGGGGATGAGGGAGCAGATAAAAAGTCTTTGTTGACCTTGAGAAGAAATGTAACCCTGTTTCCAGTTGCCTCATACTTGGCAAACTTGTAGGCAGGTCTATCTGTCCTATAAGTCAGTCAGCAGGCTCTTCTCCTACCTGTTATTTTGTGTATATAGTTTCTTAATTAAAGACTGAAGTACTGTATAAGTAAGGCTGGTTACCACATCAATGTAACTCCTACCATGCAAAGCTTTTGGGCTCAATTTTCAAAGCCTGTGAATGCCGCAAGCCCCTGGTGTACCGATCGTTTGGTGCATGGGCCTGTAGCATTCTCCCAGCCGGTGATTGGGATTTTCAATCCTAAGCATTAAATGCCAGCAGTTACACCAGCTTTTTCCTGGTCGAACTTGTGCCATTTAGGGGACCCTTTTATGGGGCTTGTGCCAAGTCTCTGGTGCAAGCTGCCTTAAATTGAGGAAGCTGTCACAACTGCGCCCAATCAACTAAAATCAGGTGCAGTTGCATCAAAGGAGTTCGACACAGCTGCACCATAAAAAGGGAGGTTTGATGCAGGGCTTGATGCAGGACCTGCATCATGCTTTGAAAATCGAGCTCCTTGTCTAGCTTATATTACCTTTTTTTTTATTCCCGCATATGTTTAGGTGGAGTCAGGCTACCTTTCTTATCTTACCAATTTAATTTATTTTATATATGAAAAAGAAAACAAAGTTTAAAACTAATTGAAGGCATTTGGGGGCTGTGATTTTAAGGGTTCATAAGACTTTGCAAGTTAGCAGTCTCTTACTCATCATCAAGCTAGAGGAATTGGATACAGAGGACCCGATTCTAAAAGCTCCCTGAATGGCACAAAGGGCTTGCACCACGAGGAATGGTGCAAGGTGCAACTTGAGCCAAAAGTTGCTATGGCAGCAGTTCTCAACTACAGCCTGTGGCAACTGCAGTCAGCTTTCACCAAAGGGGGTTTGTGCTATTCTTACGGCATAAAATGGGCTGCAACATTGCACTAAGGGGCTTGCAGCAGACACAAGCTACCATATCCTCTAATTTTGAGATTCTCAAAACCCTCCCAGAGAGCAAATTTCTAAGTACTGTTAGACCAGCCAAGGCTGGTCAAAGGGTACTTAGAAGTGTGTCCTCTGGGAGGGTTGAGAAACTTATGCCAATGTGCTACAGTCCCCACCCCACCCCCATATTCCTGATCCCCTTTTTATTAAATTAATTCATGTCCCTAGTGGCTAGTGGCCCCCCAGCCCTGATCCACAGTTTATTAAAATAAATCCTTCCCCTGGTGCTAGTGGTCCCCCCAGCCCCAACCCCTTTCTGTTAAATAAATTCATTTCCATGGTGGCTAGCTGTCCCCCCACCAATCCATGATGACCCCCATGAAATTTTCATAACTCAGTCCCTTGTGGTCTAGTGGACCCCTTCCCTATCCTTGATCTGCTCATATAATATAACAGATAACTTTCCCTGGTGGTCTAGTGGACACCACACCCCCAACCCCAGCAGGCAGTGCCCCACCACCCCACTCACCCCATGCCTGAGTCAGCATCTGACACTGCCCTCCACTCTCCACCATGGCAACCTACTGACTGAGCTATCATGGAGCGCGTACTGTATACAGTGAGAGCTCAGCGACTGACAGCTCAGCTGTCAATCAATGAGTGCATACTGTATACAGTACCCACTCCTTGACAAATCGTTCGGCTGCCAGCCATGGTGGAGAGGGGAAGAATGTGCCAGTTGCTGGCTCAGGGATGGGGAGTAGGGTAGTGGGGCAGTGCCTGCCAGGGTGGAGGAATCCCCAAGGCCATCAGGGAAAGTTATCTGCTATATTATATGGGCATATTGGAGATGGGGGGGTCCACTAGACTACCAGGGACAGAGTTTTGAATATTTGATGGGGACATTGGAGATGGGGGGGGGCACTAGCCACCAGGGACATGCATTCATTTAATAAAAATGGAATCATAGATTGAAGGGGACTGCTAGCCTCCAGGATCATGTATTATTTCAATAAAAACAGAATTGAGACTAGGGGAACCACTAGCAACCAAGGATGGCATTTCTTTTAATAAAATATGGATCAGCTCTGAGGGGGTGCTGCTAGCCACCAGTCACTGTTCATGGGTGCAGCTGCAGCCTGATCACCCTGCAGCTTGTGGCAAACCTTGCAGATATGCCATCCATTTGGTGCAATGCCACGGTTGTCATAAGCTGTGGGACTTTGCTGCCAGGACCCTACCCAATAGAGAATTGGGAGCAGGGTCCCTGGTGCACCGGCAATTGGCGCAAGCTGCCATTGGCACAGCTTGCACCGATCTTTGAGAATTGTGCCCAGTAATTCCTCATGAAATGTGGGGTATTCAGGTGGGGAAACAGGCAGTCTGTTGTTAAAACACACAGAACATTAAATGACATTGAAAGGCTGCTCCAGCCTCATATTTGTGGTTTTAAACTGGAGTCATGATAGAGTAAGCTGGGAGTTTACCATCTAAAACTCACATTCCATGTTCTGGTGCATTTGACCTCCTGCAAATAAAATAAGAGAATTTTATCATACAGTGCAGTTACCTAATTTTAGCTACTCATCTTGGCATGCCATAGTAATAGTAGTGACTTTCCAAATATAATAAAAATGATACCTACCAAGTATATATGGCATTTTCAGTTTTGTATACTTTTCTACATTGGCACAGTCATCAAACACCATTTTCCAGAAAACTGAATCATGATTCATGGCAAATAGCTATACTTCCTGAGGTGACCTGAACAGAATCCTTGGGGGAACAAGAAACCTGAATTATTTCAAAACATTCACACTAAAATGTGGCAGATGAAAGCAGATTTGTACATATACTGTATGATTCCATCAAAAGCTTAAAAAAATGCATGCCTTTAAAGTAGGATTTTCCAATGACATGACACATGTGCCATCTCTGATATTGTATGCTGCCTGCATCATGTCAAATTTGGCAGTACCTCTGAAAGTTATTTTTAAAGGTGTTGAGGGATTTATAGCCATTTTCTCAGTTTATGGCAAACAAATGATGCATGCTCAACCTGATTCCTCTGCTAATACTGATGTTTATTCCCTCCTTACTGTGTCCAACACCTTCCCCCCCTCTATCACGCCCCTCAGCCGCCCCTGGTTGCCCTCCACTGTGTTAATCCACCCATGCTGACTGCACCAATATCACCGTCTCCACTCACTCTTGCACGCTCAACTCTACACTTGTACACCATGGGGTCAATAAGGCCTCCACTTTCCCCAGCCATACCCACCCTGCATGCCCTCCCAATTCCCTGCATGGGTACCATGGGAAATACCTTTAGCCCTACACATATCCGCATTAAAAAGCACCTCCCCTGTACAGAATAATCACTCTACTCATCCTACTGTCTGGGAACATCCACCCCAACCCTGGACCAGGCACCCCAATGCCAACCCACCCCACAACAGTCACTGGCCTCCGCACTGCATCCACGAACATATGCAGCATACTAAAAAAAACCACTGCACTCCAATGCTTGATCACCATGCATCAACCAGATGTCCTCGCACTGGTGGAGACCTGGCTGTCCAAGTCCACCCCTGACTCCATCATCTCCTTCCCAGGTTCTGCACACTTCAGGTTGCACAGGGTGGGTGAACGGGATGGGGGATATGCAATCTACCTGCATCACTCCTTGCTGGCACATTCCTTACCCCCCCAGCCAAGGAGCATGGTGCCCAAGCCATATCAATAAAAATCACACCAGACCCATCCAGGGCACCCCCTTATAATCACTGTGGCATACATCCCACCACGTAAACAATTCCATACGCTGCACTCCATCACGAACTACATTGGCAGCCTTCCCCACAAAACTGAACATATCCTGCTGAGCGACCTCAGTATTAACTGGTTCACCAGCACAGCTGCCACCTCAAAAGATGCACTAATGGCCCTAGACCTCCACCAACTGATAATCAAACCAAGTAGGCACAACCCTTCCACTGGCATGCATACCCTTCTGGATATTATACTCTCCAACTGTCCCCATACAATTAGGGGGCATCATAGTCCTGCCAAACTCCCTCAGTGACCACTCCCCTGTAACTTTCACATGGGCAGGCAGACAAGCAGCACCGGCTCCCTCCATCACCTTCAGATGACACCTCCGCACAGACGATGTCTCTAAATTCAAGCAACATCTCGCCGGTTGGGACTGGACCCCAAATTTTAAGGCCACCAACATGGATGAGCAATAGACTATTTCTACAGCTCCTTCACCATGGCCTGTGACACTTTTGCTCCCCTTAAAAAGACCCATGATAAGTGACAGAATGCACCCTGGATAACACCCTCCCTTATCCAGCAACTAAAAAGCAGGACAACCTGTGGCACAAAGCCTCTGACCCAGGCAAATCCGCTGATGTGCAGGCCTATCATGCTGAAAGGAACAGATGCACCTGGGCCATTTGCAAGGTGAAGGATGACCACTACAGGGCCACTCTAACTGACTCCTGGGGTTCTTCCTGTAACTTCTGGGATAACATAAAAACCCTAAACAACAAAACACAGCCCCGCCCCCCCCAGCTCACAATAAACGACTTAGTCACCACTGGCCTGAAAGAAATTGCTGATACTCTTAATGCCAGCCTCGCAGACCTTAGCACAATACTCCCCCAAAATTTTTTCAACCTCATACCCACCACCCCCCCCAGTGATCACCCTTCTACCTCCGGGCCATCACTCCCCAGGAAGCAGAGCCATACCTCACTAAGGCCCTAAATGGATCGAGCCCCATAATGACCCCTATATATTAAACTGCTACAACTGGCCCTAGACATCCTGCTCCTCCTGCTCACTGGCCTACTAAACCAATCCCTCTGCCTTGGACAGTTCCCCAGTGAATGGAAAAAAGCAGTAGTGACATCCATCCACAAAGGTGGAGACAATCGCTCCCTTGGGAACTACTGAACTATTTCCATTCTCTCCCACTCTCCAAAGTCCTAGAGAAAGTAGTGGCAGACCAGCTGGCAACCTACCTTGAAACCCATAATCTTCTATGCAAAGAGCAGCATGGTTTCCGTGCTGGACACAGCACTACAACAGCCCTCCTAGAATTCTCAAATAATAACCACACTGCACTAGACATGGGTCAGCTGGCTGGAGCCATGTTTATAGACCTCTCCAAGGCATTTGACATGGTCAGTCACCCCTCCTGCTTGACACCCTCCTGCAACTGGGATTCTCACAAGGACCCCTGAACTGGTTCTTATGCTACCTGTTCTCCAGAACAGTTTGTAAGAATAAATACCACACTGTCCAGGACCCATCCTGTCCACTCTGGAGTCCCACAGGACTCCATCCTGGGTCCAGTGCTTTTTAGTCTATTTCTCAACACCCTCCCCACCTCATGCCCAAGAAAGGTCCTCCTACACGCTGACAGTACCATCCTCTGCACCTCCCACACCACCCCCACCAACCTCCAAGCCTCACTCCAGCACCAATTCAGCTAAACTGAGCACTGATTCACACAGCTTAGACTAGTCATGAACCTAAAAAAAAAACAAGACCATGTTATTCTCACACCACCAGTGCAAAATGAAAAATACCCACCTGCATATTTTCTCCATTTCCCTCTGATCCCTGGAGCAGGTTCACACTTAAAAATACCTGGGGGTCATCTTTGATACAACCCTCACTTTTCATGCACAGATAAACACACTCACATCAGCAAGTAATGTGCGTATTGGCCTCCTATATCACCACAAAGACTGCCTGCCACCAGAAGCCCTGCACCTAGCCATCACTTCATCTGTCATGTCCCTTATTGACTATGGACTGCCGGTCTATACCATCGCTGATGCCACCGCAATCAACAAGATAAAGGTGGTTATTAACAAAGCATGCAGGCTCCTGTCCAGAGCAAACTGAACAACACACACCTGCACCCTTTACTCCCTCATGCAGATTCTCAATTTTGAGGAAAGGCTCCTCTACCAGTTCTGCCTCATGACCAAAAAGTCCCTCCTAGGGCTGACACCCCCAGGAGTCTCAGCCATGCTAGTCACTGCTACCTCCAAGGATGGCACCCGTAGTGTGGATAGATCATCATTAGTCATCCCAAGGGTTAGGACCACTTTAGCCCCAAGATCCTTCCCAATCAGAGCCCCAACCTGGTTCAACACACTACCCACATCAGTCACCTGTCACCCCAAACTAGGTGCCTTCAAAAGGGCTCTCAGGAGCCACCTCCTCACCTCCCGCACCTGTACCTGCTTGCAGTGAAGTAGCAGCTTCAGCTGTAACACACTAGATGTGGCAGCACCCTGACAATGTCCGACCCAGACTGCTTTCTTAGTCAGATTGAATGCCAGCATGCCTATGTAGCCCAGTGACCTGTTCTAACAACAACTTTTTATTTTATTTTATTTTTTTTAGCTTTTGTTAACCAGGTAAGTATACTAGACAAGCAATTTGCCTATTTTCAGGTATGACCCAGGAGAGTACAGGAAATTACATACTTACACACTTGGGAAAACATGGTACATAATTAAGAACAAGTCTTTTTAGACCATTCATCTATGTATTAGCTACAACTCTGTATAGGTCATCATATAAACATAGAAACATAGAATTTGACGGCAGATAAGGACCGCTTGGCCCACCCAGTCTGCCCATTTCCCTACCTACTGGATAAGCTGCAGATCCTAGCTAACCAGCAGCCTACTTCTTCCTACCCCCAACCCCTAGAATGGCCTTATGACTGTCCAATGCATGCTTGAATTCCACCACTGTTTTTGACTCCACAACCTCCTCCGGAAGGCTGTTCCATGCATCCACAACCCTCTCTGTGAAAAAATACTTCCTTAAATTACCTCTGAGCCGCCCCCCATCTTCAAATTGTGCCCCTTGTTCTTGCACACCTCTTTTTTTGAAAGATGCTACTCTCTTGGACTTTGCTAATTCCCTTGAGGTACTTGAAAGTTTCTATCATGTCCCCCCTCTCCCTCCTTTCCTTGAGGCTATACATATTAAGCTCCTTTAGTCTCTCTTCATATGTCTTCCAGTGCAGACCCTGCACCATTTTAGCTGCCCTCCTCTGGACAGCTTCCATCCTGTCTATGTCTTTGTGGAGATAGGGTCTCCAGAACTGCACACAGTACTCCAGATGGAGTCTTACCAGCTGTCTGTACAGAGGGATAATAACTTCCTATTTTCTACTGGTGATGCCTTTCCCTATGCATCCCAGTATCCCCCCAGCCCTCCTTACTGCGCTCTCACATTGCTTGCCCACCTTTAGGTCATCTGATATGACTACTCCCAGGTCCCTTTCCATTTTTGTTGTTGTTAGCATCTCACCCCCCATTGAGTACTCTTCCCCTGGGTTTTTGTTTCCCAGGAGCATTACCTTGCACTTCTTAGCATTGAATCTAAGCTGCCATACATTTGACCATTCCTCTAACCTTGCCAAGTCCTTTCTCATCCTTTCCACCCCACCTTGTGCATCAACTCTGTTGCAGATCTTTGTGTCATCTGCAAAGAGACATACTTTTCCTTCCAGTCCTCTGCAATGTAAACATAAAGACATTGAAAAGGACCAGTCTAATACTGAACCCTCTGGTGACCCACTAGTAACCCCCTTTCTTCAGAGTGGACTCCATTTACTATTACTTTCTGTCCTATTCTCCAGCCAATTCTTTACCCAGGCTGTCATCTTGGGACCCACTCCCAGGCTGGCTAACTTGTATACTAATCTTTTGTGTGGGACTGTGTCAAATGCCTTGCTGAAGTCTAGGTAGGTCATGTCCACAGCCCTTCCCTGATCTACTACTTTGGTCACCAAGTCAAAGAAATCTATCAGATTCATCTGGCATGACCTTCCCGCTGTGAATCCATGCTGCCTTGGGTCCTGTGCCCCTCTGGCCTCTAGATACTCGACAATTCTTTCCTTCAGAAGTGATTCCATAATTTTCCTTATAACTGAGGTTAAACTAACAGGTCTGTAGTTTCCTGCTTCTGCCTTGCTCCCACTTTTGTGAAGGGGAATCACATCTGCTCTCCTCCAGTCCTTGGGTACCACCCCATCCTCCCATGATTTGTTAAAGAGGGTAGTCAGTGGTGTCACTAGTTCTACCCTTAGTTCTTTTAGAATTCTGGGATTAATCCCATCAGGTCCCATTGCTTTGTCCACCTTCAGTTTTAAGAGTTCTTTCAGAACCCCTTCTTCTGTAAATGGGCTGGTATCAACTTCTGTATCCAGAGTGTTTCTACTGTTTGTTTTAGGTACCTCCCCTCTTCATTTGTAAATACTGAACAAAAATATTTGTTTAGTATCTCTGCCTTTTCACAGTTTCCCTCTGCCCACCCTTCCTCCTCTTTATTAAGCCTCACTATCCCTCCCTTGGTCTTCCTTCGCTCCCTGATGTACCTATAAAAGGCTTTATCCCCCTTCTTAACTGAGATGGCTATCTTTTCCTTGATTTGGGCCTTTGCTGTTCTGACTGCCTTCCCATCTTCCTTTTGCTTTAACTGATACAGTTCTCTCTCCTGCTCCTTCTGTGATTCCTTGTACTTCTTGAATGATTTATTTTTCTCTTGAACCTTCACTGCCACTTCCTTTGAGAACCACAGTGGTTTCTTACATCGTTTTGTTTTGTTTATTTGCTTCACACAAAGGCTTGTTACCTCTGTGATGGCAGTTTTAATTTTTCCCCATTGTTCTTCCACTCCTCCTTCCTGCCCATTTGCTAGTGCATTCCTTAGGTACTCACCCATTTTGGCAAAGTCAGCCCTCCTAAAGTCCAGTACTTTTGCCTTTTTATGGCTTGACTCTATTGCTGCGTTTATTGTGAACCCGATGGTCGCTAGTTCCCATATGGCTCCCACTTCTACATCTGTGATCCTCTCTCCATCTCCATTTGAGAGAACCAGGTCTAAGATTGCTCCCTCTCGAGTGGGCTCCAATACTATTTGTCTAAGGCATGCCCCCTGTAGGGCATCTAGAATAACCCCACTCTTGGAAGTGGCTGCTGCAACTGCACTCCAGTTAACATCTGGCATCATCCATGTAATCTCTAAGCACTATGCACAAACAGTGCTAGACTGACAATCACACCTCTGTATACCAATTGTACTCCAGGGGTAGACGCCATAAATAATACAATAATATGCTACCTAATTGTGATTAATATACTGCACTCTCTTATATCACCTAACTGTACTGTAATGTGTCTCCTAATGTACTGTATTGTATTATTTGTATTATTTGTAGTATGTCTTGCAATGTTACTGATGAGGAGCCTTTGGAAATGAGTCTATGACTCAAATGTCTGTAATTCTGATACTCTCAAATAATAAATAATAATGTATCATTCATTATTTAGACATATGCTCCAATGCATCCAAAATTTAGACCACCTTTCAGGTGGTCTAATTTTCCAGTGTAAATTGTAGAATTCCATTACAGTAATGCTGCAAAGCTCCTAGTGTGTACACCTCAGCAGGATCTACACGACAGGCATTTCCTCAGCTAACTGCTCTCTACTGTAGCCAAGGTACCAGATGTATGGGAAAAGAAAGACATCAGAGGATCATGCATATCAAAGAATGGAATATATGTACTCCAAGAGATTTTAAATGCTTTGGGATTACATGGGTGTCTTCACAATATGCTTTATAAAGCCAAATAAAAGCTTTGCTCAGTCTATCCATGTTTACAAATCATCATTAAGCTCTTGTCAAAATTCCCATATCTGACTGTCTGTCCTCCTCCAGTAATGCATTCTTGGACACTGATGAATTCAATGTATGCAATGCATGTCAGCAAATGGGAAAGCAGGAAATTGTTGTAAATATCTTTAAACCTCATCCTGTATCTCCCATGCAATGTTATTATTTGTTTTGTTATATTTGAGTTGATTTATTTATGGAGGAAATTATATTTATTACTTATTTAGTGTTGATGAGACTGGATTAGATCCATTCCCTTTATTGGGTATAACTATCTCTTCCAGTTTTTCCTGAACATTCTATGACATTAGCTCATACAGTCTCACAATAATTAGTTAATATTGCAGAACTGACTTCATAAGAGAGTCAGGAAAGTAGAGTATTAATGGATGCAAATATTAACTAAATGGCTATAAAGACTCAATGGGATGTGTCTTATTCTATCTTAACCAATATTATTTACTATAGTTTAAACTAGAAACTGACCCTGTAAGAAACTCTTGTAGTAAGCAAAATACTGAGTCCTTTTATGAAGGAAAACAAAACAAAGCATACCAGAAGACAGAATGTAAGTGAAAAAAGAAAGACTGAATGATGACTCTGCAAATATTTACAAATGAGTAGATAATTTGTGCAGCTCATCTGGTCTTCCCTTTTTGTGTGTGCCAGGTGCCTCCCCTGCCTGATATTGAAACCTATCAAAGGGTTTGAATGTCTGGAGCAATTACATGAGGGCTCTATTACAAAGTGTGTGGTTCTTCCATCTATTAAAAAAATCATTAGGTGAAATCAGGCTGCACTTATGTTCTCCCAGGAGGCTTTTCCCCTCCCATCAAGTTATTCTTGGTAATGAGGTGGCATGTTTATACCCACATTAATGAATAATGCTCTTCATAGAACTATTTGGAGACTACATTGACATTTGCTGAGATCACAGTATTCCACACAGCATAATGTAGTAAAGATGGTTAGTTTGCCATATTTCCAAGTGATAAAGGTGATGTTATTGTATTGCTATGCTTGTTGCATGGGCTTTTCCTTGGCACATATCCATGTAAGCATTAACACAGTTGGCCTTTAAAACATTTAAAGTGGATGAACTGTCATACTTGCCACCTAATTGTAGAAATATAACTCTTATTCTCATAATTTTCATTTGGTAGTCTTAACAAACCCAAATGTTCCTGAGGTGCAGCAACATAAATTCAAGACTTCTGCTCAATCTCTGAACACAGACATGTAAATCCCAGAAACTGCCCCTATCCTGGGGAGCCAGTGAAAGCATATATCATTGTAATGTTCTAGGTCAGTAAAAACTAGCATGGTTTGGTGTAAACAGCCAATAGCACAGTAAAAGAAACACCTAAAACATACATTAGGCATGTTAGCCATAAAGAACATTATGCCTGGATACAGACTGCTTGTGGGTGTTGGTTTGAAAGTCATCACATGTACCACTTGATTTTGAATTAAAGATGCACTGGACAAGCCAGTTTTGTTCCTGTGGTATCTTTCAGTTTGTGCATATAGACTGTGTTCACTGAATCTTAAAATTGCAATTTTTCTGGAGATTGTACATTTATTTTCTGATTTTCTATTACAGCCTGCACTTTCTGCAGCTCCTACTCCTGACTTGACTATAAGGAGGGAGGGAGGGAAGGAGGTAGGAAAGGAAGGAGGAGAGAGAAACTGAGATGGGTTAAATGTGATTCCTCCATGGCAACTGAAATGAGAGAAGAAACAAACTGGAGTGACCATGCTGGCTGTCTGGGGCTTTGGTTGGCTCCTTAGAGGTGACTGCCTACTCTTCCCTCTCTCGCCACTCTTTTGCAGTACATCTTTTTGCTCTTGTTGCTGCTTCTTTTGACCCTGGTGCTGCTTCTCCTGCTAGCCTGCATCTGATTCTAGAGGCAGGCTTGTGCTCTGGCTCTGATTTGGTCTCTCACTCATTGTGCAACCCATTCTTATTCTTATTCAGGGTTTTTTTTTTTGTTGTTTTTGTTTTTTAATATAGAATTCTGCAACACATTACCGCAGGCACCTACTGACTCCCCAGTGACAGACAGCATGATGGAGGGCTCTGGATCTATAAATGGGGCTGACTCTGTTCACTTCTGACATCATGTTGTACATGCTGGTAAGGACCATGTTGCACACAGGTTGAAGGTAAGATAACAATTACTTTATTGGCACATGGGTACACAGACAGACTGGCCTAACTTCAGTATCACCTACCACCACAGTCTCCTCCTTTCTCTGCTGCCTTGTCCCTACACATAAATACAAACAATTTTAAAAAAAAAAGAAGGCTGAACTCCACTGTAAAAAGTATCTTGAGTCATATAATTTTCTTTATTGAACACATAGCATGGGAACAACAATTTCATGGCCTTGCCACTTCATCAGGTCCCTATTGAGCTTCTCTATATCTCTAATGCTTATCCTTATTTCATATATTGGTTACAAGTAGTTACCTGTAGCTACTAAATCCATATGTCTGTGGAAATTCCCACATTCTGAAGGCACTTAGGTTCTGGTAGCTTTCTGCCTTGAGGATTTTAACAGGGTTTAATGTGGCTTACATTTGAGACAGTGTTCCTGTGGCACAGCTATCTTCAAAAAGGCCAAAAGCCAGTGAAGCTTAGTAAGAAATATAAAAAGCCATACTGGAGGGAGCCACACATTAAACCTTGTTAAAATCCCCAAGGCAGAAAGTTACCAGGGCTTATCCATTAGAGATATAGAGAAACACGGTAGAGACTTGATGAAGTGACGAAGCCACAAAACTGTTGTCCCCATGCTATGTGTTCAATAAAAAAATTACTTGATGCAAGATATTTTTTACAGTGGAGTTCTTCCTTGTTTTTCATAATTTTTTGCATTGCTGGTGCCACTAGGATGACCCAATAGTCTGAACTAAAGTACACTAACAGGGCAACCAGATTTATATTTTTTGCCTACACATAAATATACCTGACCTCCCGCAGTCTGACTCCTACACCCCAACTGATGATTTTTTGCATGTGTGGCTGACTGTTGCACTGCTACAGTAGTAGTCATTACAATAGTGCCATCTTTGTTGCTGTTTTTTATTTACTGCTTTTCCCTGTGCACCACTTTTGATTTTGTACCTGTTCTGCACTGCAGTGCTACTGATTTTATTGTCTTTTTTTACTCTGATTGTATCTGAACTCCCTCTTTTCCCTATCCTCCATTGACTACACCTGGATATGAGCTCTATTCCAGTGTACTTTCACAGAAAAAATCTTAAATAAATAAAAGAATATGGGGGTTGTTCCTGCCACCGTCCTCAAATAAATAAATGAAATAAAATGGATTTTGAACCCCAGAATCCAATAGGAGGGCTTTAAGACCGAGGTGCAATGGGTGGAGCAACTACGGCACTCCCCCATCAGGTTTAAAAGTCACACATCTTATGTCTCTCCAGGATTTGATTTTCGTTGCAGCCAGAGGCGTGCTCTCCAACCCCTCTCTCTGGCTTTCTGCTGCCTTGCTTTTCCTCATGTCCAGCAGCTGCCACTGGCTGCTCCTTCATTTCTATCTGCTCCTGTGACTCCTACCTGGCTGTTCAGGTGTTCATCTCTTGTCTGGTTCATTTTTTCCCTCCTGCTTCCTTCGCAGTTCCTCGCTCGCCCCCTCGCCGATCCCCATGGGCTGCTGCTTGTTTCTCATTTCATTCCCCCTGTTTAGGCACCTCAATGCTCCTCTTCTATGCTGCACTGCCCTGAACCTGCATTCCATGCCTTGGACCCCCACACCCCTCTTCCTCCCCTGCCACTCAGTTCAGCTGCTGTCCTTCCTCTCTCCTCAGTATTCCTCTCCTTTGCCCAAAGCAGACCCCCAATTCAAATAACACATGACATGTTATTTAGTATAAAAAAAGTCCGCAGCTCTTTTTACTTAATCAATAATTGTTTACATTAAATGGGACACTTAACATTTATAAAAGCCTAATAAGTACATCACATTTTTCAGCTATGCACTTTACCATACAGTATGTCTCTATATACATACAACACTATATAGAACATCGTTTTATCATATGTACATTAAGTATCCCATCCCGTAAGACCCCTTGGGCAGCCATAATTCATGTATTGCTGAAACCCCGGCTCCTTCATCCGCTTGTTTGAGGGGAACTCTGGCTCTTTAGTCCAACAGACCCATTGAGGGCAGTGCCTTTCTGCAAGACAGTTCCCCCCATCTTACCCGAATTTAGGGCCTCCTAGACCCTTGACAAGGAGCATGCCCGTCAGGACCACACTCCCCATCTCGGAATCTTGGCTCCCAGCATTTCAGTGCACGCCCCAGACTGGGTGCCTTCCTCTCCCGATCTTCCAAGGCATACCCGTCCTAGGGCCGTGCCTCTCCTGGGTGACACCCAATCACAGCTCTTCTTATGTCTGGAGCCTCTTACCCAGGGTCAGCCATGAATTACTGCCACCTCTTGTTCTCTATATCAGTTCTCAACTAGGTTTACTTACTAGAGCTGCAACAGAGCTCTTGCTATGGCCTGGAAGTTTCAGGGCGGGAGGGTGGGAAAACTTCTTGATGAGGAGGCTGTTCCAGGAGGACGAGATCCCTGGGACACTCCCTTAGGACCCCTGCCATGACCCTCCCTGTAGGGACCATCAGGGCCAGCCCTCTCGAGGAGATCCTCGGATTGGGCCACTGCTCAGGGGTCACCTGTTCCCTTGGATGGTGGGTGGCCTCCTAGCCCCACCTTCTTGAGGCTCATTGCAACTCACCCCACGGTGAGTGGCCGGTGGGGCCATTGCCTAGAGTGGACCCCCAATTCAAATAACACACCACACTGTTTTTGGTATAAAAAAGGGCCGCAGGTCTTTTTACTTAATCAAAAATTGTTTACATTACATGGGACACTTAACATTTATAAAACCCTAATATGTACATCAAATTTTTCAGATAAGCACTTTACCATTTATCTCTATATACATACAACACTATACAGAACATCGTTTTAACATATGTACATTAAGTATCCCATCCCGTAAGACCCCTAGCCAGCCATAATTCATGTATTACTGAAACCTCGGCTCCTTCATCCGCTTGTTTGAGGGGAACTCTGGCCATTTAGTCCAACAGACCCATTGAGGGCCATGCCTTTCTGCAAGATAGTTCCCCCTATCTTACCCAAATTTAGAGCCTCCTAGACCCTTGACGAGGAGCATGCTCATCGGGTCCACACTCCCCATCTCGGAATCTTGGCTCCCAGCATTTCAGTGCATGCCCCAGCCTGTGTGCCTTCCTCTCCCGATCTTCTGAGGTATACCCGTCCTAGGGTCATGCCTCTCCCTGGTGACACCCAATTGCAGCTCTTCTTTTGTCTGTAACCTCTTACCCAGGGTCAACCATGAATTACCGCCACTTACATATGGTGCCAACACATATCTCCCACTAAGCTGGAGGGGAGATGATTCATGGGAGAAAGGAGGAGGTGTAGAGGGCACGGGTGGAAGCTGGAAGGGGGAAGATTCAGGGGAGAAAGGAGGAAGTGCTACTTCACTGAGAGGGTGGTAGAGCCATGGAATGCACTGTCTAGGGGGCTGGTGGAAGCAGAGATGGTAGAGTGGTTCAAGAGGGGGTCAGACAGGTACAGGGGAAGGGTTCTGGAAGCAAAATCCAATGCAGCGAGAATATCCGGAACTGGGAAGGGAGAAGCAAGAGAAGACGAGGGGAGCAGCAAGGTCAGCTCCCAGGGTGGGGGCTGACCAAACGAGCAGACACGAAAGACCATTAGGCCTATTATGCTGGCGTTTTAGTATGTTAGTATGTAATGCCCAAGGGATCTCACTTTTTCTAAACAGTACTGTCTTGCAAAAATCATTGAGGGTATTGTTAAAAATGTTGTTTCCAATGTCCTATAAATGAACCCCATCCTGGCTATACAGGCCCTTATCCATCTTGGTGATAAAGAAATGCCTGATTACCCCACGACCAGAGAGGCTGCAAAATGGGACACCTCCCTATTCATGGACCTTCGTGCTTTGTCCATGGCTCCTGCCTTTCGTTCACCACACCACTGCTGGCGTGGTATCATTCTTGTCCATGCCAGAATGGTGCAAGGCAATATTTGTTTTAAGTGGGTCAAACCCCTCTTAATATCCCCAATTAAACTGGGTGCCCCTAGGGTGACCAAGTCGTTCCCTCCCAGGTGAATAACCAGCACTACCGGTGGTTGACGATGTAGGCCCAATCTAAAAATCATTTTACATAATGCCCCCCACTTCATCCCCCCCTTTTCCTGCCTAATTAATCACAGCTTGACTTCTTGGACTGCCCAGCTGTCTTGTGCAAGGCTTTTTTTTCATCCTCGTGTATGCCTTCCTCATGTGTGAATGACCTGCAGTCCATATCTGAGGGGATTTTGCAGCCATGCCTGTAAGACAAAATAGAAACATGTGAGTATTCTCCCAATTTGAAATTCAGTTACAACTTGTGCTGGGTTCCTCAATGTCACTTCCTGCTGTGTTGTGCTGAGGCCTAATGTACCCCATGTATGCTTTTGATGCCCATCTGCCGACCCCTTTTATCTGATCTTCTTTTAACCCACACCTGGCTGCCTCGGTGGCTGCTCCAGTTCTGAATGAATGGGTGTTGTATGAGGTCAGGTTTACACCTGCCATCCATAAACCCTTTCGTAGGACAGCAGTGAACTGCCGCCTTGTAACTGTTTTCCCATTCTCATGCACAAACAAATGCCCCAGTCCTGTTGGACGACCTGCCACATACTCCTTCATTGATAACCATGGGCAAATGTTCCCTGGAGGGGGGGCATAAATAGTGTTATAATGGTGGGGGGGCTGCACTGGTTCGTTTTTGATTTTCGCAGCTGAAAACACAGTCTGTCTTGCCAGATGACAAAATCACTAAACTGGAGATTGGTATTCTGACTCAATGAGTTAGACTGTGGTACCAACTCAGACACCCGGAATGCCCCAAAAAATGCACATATGTATAGGGCCCTGAAAAGCTTGGTTTCGTAGCCCGAGCTGCAAGTGACTGCCAGTGCTTTCAGGAGGCTGGACAGTTCAGGTAGTCCTATGTGCTTCCTTGTGTCCGCCTCTTTCCTGAGAGTCTAGACTTGCCCTGTATGATTTTCTTCATAATGAAACTGTTAGTTGGGTATGCGAAACCCACGGACTTGTGAAGAAAGGTGATGCCAGCCACTTGAAGGTGTATACCTGCTGGGGATTTTCCAAGATTTTCTAAGTGGAGGACGTAGCTTTGAACTTGTCTTTGAGTATTGTGCAGTTCCACGCTTACCTCGTGACCACAAAATTGCTGGATAGACCCATAGCTACCTACATGCTTCCTCCATGTTGAGGGGGCCACAGTGAGTTGTACCAGTTGCTGCAATCTTGGTTCCCAAGTCTCCAGACCGCTTCCGGTATTTGTGTGGGGAACTGGTCTGCACACGAGGCTAACTACCGGAAGTGCTCGAGCTGAAATCGAGACAGGGCATCAGCTATAAAATTTTCTTTTCCTGGCAAATGACATGCCTTAAAAGAGATGTTGTACCATAGGCAGCAAACACAAAGACCCGCAAGACATTCATCACCTCTTCAGAACGAGACGTCTACAAGTTCAATATATCTGCTACCGCCCTGTTGTCTGTGTGAAACAGCACTTTCTTATTCTGAATTTTGTGCCCCCACACCCTTACGGCTACCATGATAGGGAACAATTTGAGAAGGGTGATGTTTTGTGTGAGTCCTTTCAATACCCAATCCTGTGGCCAGTGTCCTGCAAATCATGCTCCTTGCCAGAATGCCCCAAAACCAATGCCATCTGAAGCATCGGTCACCATGTGCAGATCCAACAATTGGTCTGCCAGTGTCTGCCAGATGGTGATACCATTGAAATCTTGTAAGAAGAGTTCCCAAACCTGTAAGTCTGCTTTTATGCCCTGTGTTAGTCTGATGTGGTGATATGGCTTTAGAGCCCCCCCAGTGGCTGATGCCATCCGCCTGAGGAATGGCCTGCATGGGTGGATTGCCCGGCATGCAAAATTCAAGTGGCCTATAACAGATTGCAGTTGTTGTAGGGTCACCTTCTTTGCCCTTCCCATCTCACCCAAAAGTTTGCTTAAAAGTGCCACCTTGTTTTGTGGTAGCTGGGAAACCATGGTCTTGGAGTCTATTTCTATGCCCAGGTATGAGAGGCAGGTAGCAGGGCCCTCCGTTTTTTCCTGTGCTAGCGGGACACTGAAATACCCCATTAATGAGGTGAAACCTTGCAGCATCTCCACACATGTGGCCCCCCCCGGGGCCCACAAATAGGAAATTGTTGAGATAATGAACTATATGTACGTTCTGTGTGTGTTCTCTGGTGGCCCCTCCAAGAAGGTTGAGAATGCTCCGAAGGCTGCGCAGCTTACAGAGCATCCCATGGGCATAGCCTTGTCCATATACCATTGGCCTCCCACTTTGAAACCCAGTAGATCCTAATCACTCAGATGTACTGGTAGCAGGCGGAAAGCAGATTTGATGTCGCTTTTTGCCATCATTGCCCCACGGCCTAGCTCTTGTATGTGGCGCAGTGCCACATCGAACGTTGTGTATTGCACTGTGCAATCCTTCGGGTTGATGAAGTCATTTACTGAATTACCTTTTGGGTCGGACAGATGATGAATGAGCCTGTATTCCCCTACTCCCTTCTTGGGGACCAGCCCCAATGGGGATACCCTGAGGTTGTACACTGGGGGGTAATTGAATGGTCCCGCCACCCTGCCTGCCTCTACTTCCTTGGCAATTTTCCTCTCCAGGATGTTGGTAAGTAAATTTGCAGACTTGAGATTGCGAGTTGTGGTTTCTACCCTTGGCCACTTGTATGGTATCCTAAAACCATACTTGAAACCATCATGTATATATTTTGCTATTGTTTTTTCTGGGTAGCAGTCGAGCCAGGGGTCCATTCGGTCTAACCGTACTGGTGAATTAGCTAAACTTCCCAGACCCTTTCCCTTTTTCACTGCTTGCTCCCTCGATGTTTGATTTCTTGGAGGATTGTCGTATGCATTCCGAGAACTTGTGTTGTCCTCCGCACAACTTACAGATGTGCCCGTATTTACAAAAGGAACAAAAGCAGTTTCCTTTATTGTAGTCGTAACATGCCTTCCTCCCTGCCCCCTTCCTCTGTTCTTTCCTGTACTCTCCCCCATTTGTCTGGCAATATCATGACCACTATCAGTGTAAGTTACCACATTGGGCCGGCCACAGGTCTATCTGTTTGTTTTCTCATTTGAGATTGAGTTGCCTAGATAGTTTTAGACAAAACTGCTCGTTGTATTTTAACCACGCATATCCATCAAAGGACAGATGTGCGAATTTTATGGTGTCCCTGTATTTTAGCAGAGGAATTAGCTTATCTGGGTGTTTCATCCCATAAACTGACATAAATATGTCAATGCTGCTGCCCAATTCCCAAATGTGAAAGGTACTTTCGGCCACCGTGGCCTCTCTTGTTTATTCTTTTTCTCATCGTTCACTTCCGGGATCTCCCTATGCAATAACGAGAACATGTCTATAAATTACCCTTTCTAGATTTTTTCCTGGACAGCGTTGGATCAGTGGTCCCCCAGTGGGTCTTCCACCCCGGCAAATGCCCAATGCTGCAGTGATGCTGATATTGTGCTGGTTGACTTATCCTCCGTTGCAGTATTTGGAGCGGTACCCATTTTAGAGGCTATAATCTCCCACTCTTGTAAGCTTGGTGTCAAGCTTTCCTTGTTAGTTGGGGGGATTGTATTGTTGAAGGCCCCACACCTGTCCATACCTGAACTGCTGCCCCTTGTGCATTATCCCCTTCTGCCATAGCCCCTTGGGAGACAATGGACTGAGGAGACTGGATCAAATGAGCCTCAACCCTCATGGTGATCTGCTATCCGCCTCCTATGTGACTTAACAGGGCTTCATCTGCCCCTACCCTGTTAGACTCTGTAACCCTTTTTTTCATCCCCTCTTGTCTTGTGTAGTAGGGCTTGGTGTCCTGCCACCGTAGATTCGGTCCACTGGTGTGCCCCGAAGCATAGTTGTCCACTGGTCCCGGGGCCTCGGCTGTGCCCAGAGAAGTACCCTCGCCAGACTCATTGGCTGAAAATGCCTGAGGCCCCTCGGTGGCATTGGTCATTCCACCCTGCTGGGTTGTTGGGAAACCGGGGGCAAAGGGGCCCCAAGGATTCATCGCTGGCCAAGAGAGGCCAAGAGATGGGCATATTACCTGGTCCCCCATACATAAATGTCCACATGAAGGGGTTATGTTGCTATGTTTGATGTCCTGGCATCACCCAGCCTGGGATTGAACCCTGGAGCCCTCTGGTGTCCTAACTGACTGCTTACCTTTTGTCCCCCTTGATTTCCTTGTGATTTTCCCCCAACCGGTTTCTGACCACGGCCCCCCAAACTGTCCCCCATGTGCCTTGCCCTCTTCCATTCCTGTTCTCTTACCTTTGTGGCCTTAGCCTTGTCTTCAAGGTGCTTTCTCCATTTTCTATATTTTGCTTCTTCTGTTGCAGATTCCAATGGCAGCCGTTTTCGGCTATCACTGGATTGCTCTTCCTCACTAGCTGATTCAGACCACACTAATTCTATTGATATATCACTGTCCTGATCTCCCTCATACTCACCGATCTGTGGCTGGGCCACCGGTACCACCGGGGTTTTTTCCTTTCCTTCATTCTCTGTCCTGGGTTGGGCCACAGATGTGTTCTCCTCTGCTCTGCTCCATTTTTTCCTCAGTCTGCTTTTTTCCTGCCTCTGCCACTGGTTGAAACTTAGTCTTACTCTGCCTGCCCTGCCCCTTTTTAGCAACAGATTTTTTCTGAGCCACGGATTCCAACAATCAGGCTGATGGCTGGCTACGCCTGGGCTGCAGTCCCTCATCCTCCATCGGTTCCTGCGGCCTATGTTCTAGTATGGTGGGAGGGTCTGCCACAGCTTGCTGTTGCCCCCCTGGATGGGTAACTAGTAGTTCTGGTTCCAACCTGGACGCGGTCATCAGTCAGTCCAACCCCACAATGTCCATTAGGCATTGCAGGGCCTCACGGAATGCTTGGTCTTGCCCTTGCATGGGGATAGCCTGTTCCACATATTGTGTCTGGCTTCCTAGATCAGAAAGGTCTTGACTGGTACCCTATGCCTGTGCAGAGATCTGGGGGCTTGGCTGTCCAGAACCTGATTATTCTGTGCTTCGGCCATTTTATCTATTGACAGTAAGGGGCAAAGCAGTGTTCAGTGAGGCGATACCTATGAGACAAAAACATTAGTTATTAATGCACCTTTAAACCTGTCCTTTATTACTTAACCTTCTAACCCTATATACTCGTAGAGTTTTGGTAATGAACTCTTTTTCTGAAATGGAGGCCCCAGCAGGAGGGGATACTTTACTTTGCAAAGCCCAAAAGTAACATAAAGTGATACCATGGGAGGTTAGCCTAGTTTTTCCACTGAATGCACTGTCCTCGCCTGTCTGTATTTGTTCTAGACCTCTCTCGCTACTGTTACTGTATCATAGCCTGCTAGTACTGAACAGTGTTGAACATATCCCCCTTAGAAGTCCCCTTTAAAATTCAAAACCATGAACAGAATGAGCGAGAGAGAAAAAAAAACTCATTCTTTATTCTAGACTTCTGTGCCATAATCTGGGTGAGCAGGAACATTCCTCTTGAAAATTATTAGAATAAGAATCTAAAGCTCCTAATACCCCAAAAGGCCAACAAGGCCAGCTGGTAGCAGATTAAAATATTTAAATTCTTTAAAATGCAAAGAAATAAGAGTAGCCAGCACCAGATCAAGGATACAAGCAACTGGTATCAAAAAGTAAGCATTGCCAGCCGGGGTGTGGGGTGAGACTAGAAAGATAGCCTGGCGTTTGAGTTTGAAAAATACCACCACACATCTTTTTTTGGGGGGGGAGCAAGGAGATTGCGAACTGGGGGTTGAATGGCTACCCAAGTCATTACTTATACACATTTGATATTAAAACATCCTTTCACTTTATATTGTGGTACATTGGGGGGCAGTAATAGTATCATTTTACAATCTACATTTGAGTAACATGTGATTAACTCTAATATATACCATAAACCCCCAAAAAACAGTGCAGACTGTGGGCAGTGGTTAAATTACAACCCACATGGAGTAACATTCCACCATGTGGTAGACACCATTTGTAATCCTGAAAATATTGACCTCCTGTCCCCCTAGCATAACAACATCGCCCATTTGACTAAAATGAGCATTTTTAAATGTGGTGTTTATGGTATTATACTCAAGCCATTTGCCCCTTATAAACCATATTTTTAACTGAAATGGCAGTGACTCTAACATCCAAAAGCCTAACCACATGTGAGGCAGATGCAGGAAAAGAGACCACACTCAGTGTGTTTCTCTGACCTCAGAGCAATCATCTTCCGATTCATAATCTGGTGTTTCGAGGCCAGAGGGAAAAGCAAGCACTGACTAAAGACCCGGGAAGGCACAAGGCTGAACAGAAGGGCATGGAGTGCCTGACCAGCTGGCGGGGCCCAAACAATTACAGAAAACAAAAGAACGCTGAAAACAGAAGCAAGGGCAAAAAGTTCCATAAACTAAATCATAGCCGCGAGCAGTTGGCAGGGGGAGCTTGAAGCGAACCAGGCAGAGCTCCCTGGAAACTGACAAGCTAATGGGGATGAAGCCAGAGGGAAGAGAAAGCAATGGCTAAAGCCCCCGAGAAGGTGCATGGCCAAACAGTGAGGCATGGGGTGCCCGACCAGCTAGGAAAAGCTAACCCGGAGGAACTAAAAAAAAATATATATATTTATTCTTTTTAAAAGGGAAAAAACCCATCCCCAAAAGCAGCGACGTGCCAAGACGAGAAAAAAGGGGGGGGAAGGCGCCTGGGGCATAAAAGGTGCCGGGGGCCACATGGTGAGGCCTAGCCAGAGGTGAGGTGCGGTGGCCATACGAGAGACCCAGGCACACTGGCCTACCTGAGCTAAAGGAAAAACAGGACCCGAGCTCACTAACCACTGAGGGAAGGCATTCTGCATTGCTGGCAGATGAAAGCTTTTTTTTTTTTTGAATGGAAGGGGGGAGGCAGCCACCGAAGCCCGTAGCCAGGCTAGGATACTTGGGCCACTAGCTGCTGAAGTCGAGCCCAAACCACTTCACAAAAAGAATAAAAAAAAGCACTTACCTCAACAGCCGTGAAGAATGAAAACACGCAGCGAAGCAACCCCTACCATGACCCTCCCTGTAGTGACCATCTGGGCCAGACCTCTCTGAGGAGATCCTCAGATTGGGCCACTTGCTGGGGGGGGCCACCTCTTCCTTGGATGGTGGGTGGCCCTCCTAGCCCCACCCTCTTGGGGGCCATCGGCAACTCACCCCCCCCGGTGAGAGGCCAGTGCGGATATTTCCTCTGCTGTTTTTCTTTCTCCGCAGCCGCGGCTGCCTTTTTCCTCTGAGCGGCCACTGCTCCTGCAGCTGCTCAGTCCATCATGTTCACTGCAGCCCTGGCACCACGCTGCTCTCTGTTTCACTGGACTTCTTAGCTGTTCCCTGTGTTGGGAGTACTCCTCGCTCTGCATCCCTGTTTCAGCCTTTACTGCTGCACGTTTGAACTGTTCAACGTCTGTTTGTTGCCTGGACTGAGTGAACCATGTAGAAGCTGTTGCTACCCTGGTGCACTGCATTTCCTGACTTTACCTAACTGGCCTTGCTAACTGGTGGACTCTTGCCAGTGTACCTGCTGGGACTCTCTTGTAGCGTCGTCCTTAGGGTGCGACACTTGAGCAGTATGGGTGGTCCAAGCTCTCCTTTTTCTTCCATGAAATTCTGTTTTGTGTTTTTGGGCACCGTTTTGTCCAATTGATGGCTTCTGCATATACTCTGACTACTCATTCCAGTCTTATCTATGTTTCCTGGCTTACCGCCAGACTGTACTTGATACTGGTGTGCAGGTCATCTTGCTCAGTCAGCCTCACATGCAGTCCCCATATTTTGTCATGGTGAGCCATATATCTTTGATACTGACAACATTGAATCACTTTTAGTATCTTCATCTGCCCTCAGGATTCTGACTGAGTCTCTCCTGTGGCATCCCGTCACGGCATGATAGCCGTTGTTGAAGTTACTGGAGCCCAGAATCCTTGAAAAAAACACAAACAAAAAAACAAAATAAAAAAAAAACTGTTCTTCTGCTGTTCATGACATGTCTAGCATCCCAGCGCTGCACTTCAGCATCACCTCTGTGTGGTGTGCTGCTACTTCCCCAGTCACCCATTTCTTCTCTCTCATGCTTATCCTGAGCACATTGGTGCCTTTTCAGCTCAGTTTCAGCCCTCAGGGTCTCCCTCCTCACCTCCATCACTCGAGTCCTCACCTTGAACTGACACTGTGCATTTCTTTTTTTTTTTTCTAGCATACCATCACCTTCCCCACTCTTACTCATCTCTTTAGCGCTTATTCCTTTGCTTCCTCATTGAACCGCACTCTGTTGAAGTTCTTACCAGCTGCTTTCTCTCATTCTGCCATCCCCACAATTTGGCTGTCTCTGGCCCCTGCAGTTCTCATCCCATCCTGGCCATCGAGAAGTCACTCTAGTTGAGGTCAATCAGTATGCATCTGCTGGCTCCATCTGGCCTGCACTCAATATTTCATTTGGGTATACCTATCATGAATCATATGCCACTTTATTGCCCAGTGGCATTCCTGCCACATGTATTAGGTTCATGACTCCAGTCATCATTCACTACCTCATTGAACTGCAGGCACACTTATCATGAATCATACCTCACCTTCCTGTTCCAGCCTTCACGGCTTCCCGCTATCATCATATTATTAGCCTCTGAATCTCCTTACTCTTCAATCTATCAAGCTCATTTAACCATTGCTTGGCTACCTCGAATTGACTCTATATCCAATCAAAGAAATGCAGGTCCACGATATCGCTCCTCGACCTGATGATATATTTCAATTGCTCAATCAGTATCAGTCATCTCGATTCAACTCTATCTCCACTCATGGCCCATGCCTTCCTGTCCATCGCCCTTTGCTACAGGCTGGCTGGCTGCTCTCCACCATCATTCAAGTTCAGTTTCACGTTCCATTACATTCCTGTCTCCTCTTCCCCGATCATTTCCTATTGAACAGCTGCACTCCTGTGAAAATCATCATCATTGATCTGCATCATCCTCAGTCGTCTCATGAGTGCATTTGGATACCTCTTGCTCCCCTGACTTCTACTTGGATCTACTACTTCCCATCGACTACTCGAGCATACCCCTCTCTGTCCCTACTGCCTCATGTTTCTGCTTCTATCTGTGCTTTCTTTTTTTTCCGCTATCACATCATCATCTTCCCTACTCATATTCTTCTCTTTAATGACATACATCCTTAAATCAAATGTTGTCAGCCTGTAGGGAAGGCAACCTAGGTCTTGTATCCCCAGAGCATTCCTCCTAAAAGGGTTTTCCACTCCTTCATGCCAATGGTCATAATATTAGTTAGTTAATGTTTTCTCAGGTTAGCTAGTTAGGTTCAGCTGTTGGGTGGAGGCAGATGGTGGTCCCGGCTTTCACCTCTATACTTAGGAAGTCCACCCTTAATCATCTTTACTGAATTCATTCATTCATCATCCTCACCTCTTTGATGCTTGAAACCCAGTGGGGTATTCTTTTTGGGCTTCTTCCTAATCTACCTTTAGCCGACACTATAATTCCCATGGCACCTGTAAGGGGGGAACCCTCCTCTAGGTTCCTTGCGTCGTACACCTACAGGGTGGTATATCCCATGAATGTAGAACCAAAAAGCCACAAAGGTAAATCAAGTCACACAAGCATCATCTCATCTAGTTGTTTAAGCTCAATTGAAACATCAGTTTTTAAGAATTGTAGATTACAGGAGTGTCCTCAACTAAGCACCGTGCATGCTTCAGTTGCCCATGAGGTACTCTTATTAATGTAAGAGTATCTCACACACACTGAGCCACTGTAATTGGGCTTCTTGATGACCACTCATGCCGTCAGCATTTTAAGTAAAAAAAAATAAAGGATTTTTTTTATTTAAAAAAAATTAGTGATCTACAATAAGTTTATGGGCCCAGTTGCAGGGCCTCTTATGGATCTAAGGGTGTCACTTCTAGAGTCCTTAGGACCACAGAGCTACTCCCATTTGCTTTTCAGTCCTTAGGTCCCAACAATCTATGAGATGACACTCATGTCCATAAAAGACCTCCAACAGGACCCATAAACTTATTTATAAAATGAATAGAACATTTCCAGGATTATGATTGGATAAGAGGCACATATACCTATGCTCTTATCTAGCCATAACCTGACAACCAGTCCTACTTAGGCTGACAACGATGCTTCACAGTCAAAAGATCCATACCTTATATATCATTCCCAAGTAAAAAGTTCTAAGGGGAACTTAGAGTTTCCAGAAAACTGTCTGCTCATCTTTCACCCCTCCATACACCTTGCCTGATTCTCGCTGCTTAAACTCCAGCCAAAGCAACTTTACTTTTATGAGCCCAGTTTCATTCATAAAATAATTATGTACCTCTGCTTTCTGTGTGCTGTCACAACTGCTGTTTCTCCAGTCCTCTTTCCAGTGAACATTGCTGTTTCTTCACTCACCAGACCACCCCCCAGTCTCTTGTTCTCCCCTCACCCCTTTTACATTAATGAGGTCTGGTGAGCGAGCATTCTGATTAAGGAATCAGCCCAAATGGGGAAGCCACTCGCTCATGCTGTTGTGCTACAGTAGTCAAACCATCAAAGAGTCAGTGCTCAGTATGATGGTCTTAGAGGGACACACACACTCCTGATCAAGTTGGTTGCTTGCTAAAATGAGAAGGAATAAGCAGCTGTCATTTAAATGGCCACAATGTTTGTCCAATTTTTGAAGTTCAAAAAGCAGCTACTTTAAGCTACTTCCATGCTCATGCGCTGCTGTCGGTGAGCTGGAAGCTTAAATAAAAGTGACCTGTGCTGCTGTCAGCTTTCAACTCCATTACATTTTGGGCAGTAAAAGCAACAAAACTAATTGTATTGAGAACACACACAGGACGCAAAATATCACACCTATCCCCATGTGTGTGTGGGAGAGGGGTGCACTCTGTGTGGGGAGGTGAACTAATGTAAATAGAGAAAAAGAAAAGGCATTTCCTACTAACAAGCACCCTCATCTGGCAGAACCAAGGGAACTTCTTTTAAAAAAAACTACATAAAACCTATTTTTATGAATCTTTTTATTCTTTTAAATAAAATAACTTCATTTTTATATTTTGTTAACTTCTGGGACCCATTCTATAAGCAGAATAAGACACTCCAAGGTATAGTTTATGAGGTGATAAAAGCATTTCCCAGGTTCTAAAGGCCCTTTGGCGCAAGTACCTCGTGCCTCATTATGCACCTAGGGTATCCTCTTATCAGCCCAGAAAAACACACCTTATCATGACTTATTCCTTACAATGAGTACTATCAAGGTAATATTAAAGGACAGCACTGTTAGTTCTTTTGTTGACTGAACTTGTCTATTTTAACAAAGCCGACCACTTATTTGGTCTCATGGAACAAAGTACAAGCTAGACAAACTGAATATATGCCTACTGCCCTTTCGTTAAATAGAGATAAAACTTGGCTCCTAAGCAATCAATTACTTAATTGAAAGATCTGTTGAAGCATCTCCAGTCCTTCATTACCTCCTTCATGGAGGTTAATTCTTCCTCCATGCCCACCCTGGACATTGTCTGGGGTGCACTTAAATGTGCTGTTAGAGGGAATTAATTTGGGTAGCAGTCACTCGGAAGAGGCAATGTTCAGTTGTCTTAATCTCCATGCTAGCTCAGATCCACTCCCTGGAAGAACATCTCTCACAATCTTCCCCACACTCTGATTGGGAACAACTTGAACATCTTCCTTTCTAATACAATATCTTATTAGGGGAAAAGGCCAAACATCTTTTAATCCGTTCTAACGTGAAATATTACAATCGGGGAGAAAAGGCAGGAAAATTGATTGCCCTTTGATTAAGGTCCCAAACCTAGGACAAGACTGTTACTTCTATTTGTACTGAATCTGGTTCCCTTATTACTTTACTGCGTGACATTGTTAACTCATTTTGGGTCTTTTATCAACACTTATATGCCCCTCCCTCATCTCTGTTCTGTCCTGCCAAGTTGGAAACTTTACTGCAAGATATACATCTCCCTCACCTTTAGAACCTTTAGGTTGCTACTTTGCAGGATCCGCTAACCCTAGCTGAAATTTCCCAAACTATCGATTTCCTGGCCCCTGATAAATCCCCTGGCCCAGACGGATTTTCCATAAACTTTTACAAGGCTTTTAAAGACCAATTTGCCCCTATTCTCTTGAATAGATATAATTAAATTTTTAAGGTTGGCCTCTCAGATCATTCCCTCACCACAGTGACCATAGTAGTCCTTCCTAAGCCAGTCAGGGATTCCTTACTGGTATCCAATTACAGGCCGATTTCTCTTATAAATGTTGATATGGACATATTTGCTAAGGTCTTGGCCTGTAGATTGGGACTGGTGTGGGATTCCCTAATTAGCCAGGAACAGGTGGGTTTTGTTAAAGGTAGGCTTTCATCTGATCATCTTAGGAAGCTGTCCTATCCCATATCGGCATCCAGGGATTCCTCCATTCCTGCAGCTTTGGTGTCCCTGGATGCCAAAAAGGCCTTTGACCAAGTTTCATGGGACTACTTATTTACTTTATTGCCCAAATATTGTATTCTCCAAATGTTTATTCAATGGATCAAGGTGTTATATAAGTCCCCAACAGCTCGGATTCTCTATAATGGAGTTGTATTCTTACCATTCCCTCTCTATGAGGGCACCTGGCAAGGTTGTCCCCTTCCCCTTATTTGTTTAACCTTTTTTTGGAATCTCTTATCTGTAAGCTTAACCTCTCTCATCAAATCTTGGGCATTTCCATTGGCTCTGACTACAAACTGTCAGATTACGTGGATGATATTTTGCTGCATATGTCTTCTTCTGCTACTACCCTGCCTGCTGCCTTTCAGATTATTTCACAGTTTGGCACTTTCTCCAATTACAAATTGAATCGTGCTAAAACTGAAATTATACACCTTAATAATGTTACCTTTAAAGCCGACGCTGAACACCTTGGTTTGATTTGGAGAAAAGACAAACTAAAAATACTTAGGGATTTATCTTAGTAAATCCCCCTTTACGATACAACACTTTAACCTCTACTCCTTGATAAATCGAATTAAGATAAATTTAGCTCATTGGTCCGTGTTACCCCTCTCATTGTGGGGCCATTTGAACATTATTAAAATGAACATTTTATCCTGGCTGTTATATCTTCTTCAAATGTGTAACATTGCCCTACCCCAATCATGATTTCATCAAATTAATAGAATTATGTCTTCCTTCCTGTGGCAAGGCAAAGCCGTTTATAGAGTGTTTGTCAAATTAACATGTGCCAAAATTGACAGGGGACTGCAAGCTCCAAATCTTTTTCTTTATTATTTGGCCTTGCATTTTACCCATCTTTACTACTGGTCAAGAGGGGCAGGGGATGACTCACCCAGACCATATGCCCCATGATGGGTAAACACAGAGAGCTCTCAGTGTGTCCACAATGGCTCACATGTTCGGGTTGCTTCCTTATTTTCCCAGGGAAGAAAATTCCTCAGCCTTACGAGATCCACCTTTAGATGTATACTTCACATCCACCTCCAATTTTGATCATTTTTTAAAATTTTCCAGTACAAAGACATATCTCAGCCATTGTTCTGTGAACCCTAATCTTTGTATAGCTAGATGCCCCCCTTTCTCAACAGTTTTGGCCAAATATGGGTGCTTAGATAGTCAGGAATCTTTCTTCTAATCAAAAGTTGTTTCCATTCATTGAAGCTCATGATAAATACCATTGGCCTGCCTCCCTCTGTTTCTGGTACTTTCAGGTTTTGCACATGCTTTTGCAGAAATTTGGTCCTAGTCCATTGCTTAATCATTTAAGTACTTTTGCTGTCTCCCTTATCCACCAGGCTTCTACTTACATTACATTTCATACTACTATCAGGCCTTGCAGGACGTTCTGGTTGCCATGGATGGCTTCAGGTTCTATTGTTGGAACTAGTCCCTCCCATTCTCCAATACCATTAGGAATTGAAACAGTATCTGGAAACATTTATATATTTAAAGGGGACAAATACTGGCTCATGCAATTCAAAATCCTGCATAACCTCTTTTATACCTAAATAAAATTGCATAAGATGGGTAAACTCCCTGTAGATACATGTTCCAGGCATAATAAAGAACTGAGTTCTCTCTTGCATATTCTGTAGTCCTGTGAGAAGGTTGTTTCTTTTTGGAATACGATATGTGTGTGTCTCGATCCACTGTTGGGACTTTTGGATGTTTTCATTCCTGAAGTATGCATTTTGGAAGAATATCCAGATGTCCTGTTTGGAAATCAGAGACTGCATGTAGTAGTAATTACCACATGTGCAAAGAAAGTTATTCTTAGACACTGGCTTGATCAATGTACACTCCAGTATCATGAATGGTACAGAGAAATACTATTTGCCCTGCAAGCAGGGCATCTTATAGCCAGCATAAATGACCAATTATCTAAATAAGTATAACCATTTCTGGGCTCCCCGACAGACATTATTAACTATCTGATCTTTATCCCTAATATGCCCTGTTTTTTCTCTGTTAATTTACTGTGTAATATTCCTTTTTTGGCATTTGGATTGTGTTTGTCTTTGGGGTACCTTTTCGGTTTTCCTCCTGTGGTTGGGGTGCAAGGGTATTGGGTGATCGGAGGTTGGTGGGTATTGGGGATGTACACTGCAAAGTGAACCTATATATCTCCTGGTTTCTAGTAATGTTTATTGTCTTTCTTGCCTGTATTTTCAGGACATGTATATTAGCTATAAGCACTGTATTTCTTTGTTTGTGTTTCCTCAATTAAGTTTATTAAATTTGAAAAAAAAAATATACTGTATGTGTATTGCATTAGTACCCTGCCATTAAGGTAGCTGAAGCATTCATGGTTGTGTGGAATGTCTTTAGCCATTCTTGCATGAAAAGTGGAAACAGTACCTATTATGGACTTTGTGTAATATATACTGCTGGTTTAAGCAGAGATTACCTTAGTCATAGGCTTTTCTGATCCAGTATCAGGTGCTTGGAGGAACTGAATTACTTGTTTATCTGTTTGTAAATTGGTGACCAGAAGAGGCACACTGAGCCAAATCATGTTGCCAGGTACCACCCAAGAGGAGGTAGAGATGAAAGAGGACAGAAAGTAAAATACAACAGTCAAAAAAATGATGGCAAAAATGATAAAGAGAGACAACTGGTTGCAAGAGTTGACTACACTGTAAAAAGCTCAGTGAAGACAAAAAAACTAGGCAGATAAAATTAACCACAATAAAATAAGAAAATATATGACTATACACAATATCAGATGAGAGTACGGTAAGTAGAATGATTTTCAATTAAATATGAAATTTGATAAATAAATTAAAGTGCATAAGGCATGTTATTTAGATGTAGTACCATTGCATGAAAGTTGTCAAACGGCAGGAATGGGGGGGGGGCATGGCATAGCCAACAAGCAAGATGGTGGCTTAGAGTGGAGGAGCGAACCACCTAGGGCTCAATCCAATTAAAAAACTTTTTACCTGCAGCAAACTTTATAGGAGCCTTACCAGAACCTGTCAGAAAGGGTTAATAACTGTCATCTACCTTTGGCAGAATGATCCAAACTCAACACGGTCCTCTGGAGCTGAATCTTTACCAGACAGCCGAGTACTGTGTGGTGAGCCTTAACGGGGGCAACATGGAGCCCTCAGTCTGAGAAATGTTTTACTCACTCATGCAGCACATGGAGAAGATCATGCTGGCATCCAATAACACCATGCTAGCACTGCATCATCTGGATATGTGACTGGGGCAAATTGAACAAAAGTCCATAGCCCATGAGAAAATGCTTGATGTAAACTGCGTGACTATGAGAGAACAGTCCCACCAAATCAGGGCCCTCTAGGAAAAAGCAGAAGACCTGGAAATAGGATCTGCCACAATAACTTGGCTCCTAGGAGTTCCCAGAGGGCAGCGAACAAGGTAGGACCTCAGACTTTCTACAAAAGCTCTACCATGGATCTTGCATCTTCCAGAATGCAAGTGACTAACAATCGAGCAGGTCCACTGCTCCCTCCAACCAGACCACAGAATGGAGAGAGCTCAGACCGATCCTGGCTAGATTTTTGAACTTTGCGGAGGAGGCCAGCCAGGTGAGGGCCAGAAAGCTGGGTGCCCTTGAATGGAACATGCACGGAATCCTGATCTTTCAGGACTACTCAAGGGATTTGGCCCAAAAACAGAAAGAGTTTATGCCACCAAGGAAGTGCCTGCATGAACATGTGGTCCCATTTTCTTTAAGGTATCCGGCAGTGTGAAGTTAACACATGATGGGTCTGCATTACAGTCTAACACGCCTGAAATGATTATGGATTTTATAGCAAGAACTTGGCCTCAACCGACAAGACCTACCACCACCAGCCCTTGACCAGGCCGTAGGAGTACACTGCCAAGGATCCAGGAGCAGAACCACTCACGGAAATGAGATAAGGAGGAAGGCCACCAACGAAATGCCAATTACCACAATCAGAGAGAAAGACTGGCATATCCCATGGTCCCTGCCCCCCAGATCATGGAAGAGGTTTCAACAGAACCAGTATACATGGAGGAACCACCCAACAAAGATAGAGTGAGTGGCGGAGTATAGTAGAAGCCCTGGAGAGGAGGTAGGAGCTCAAGACTCAGAGACAGTCCCTACTTCACTCAAAACTATTATGCCTGCTTCAGCAGGCCTCCCCTATGCATGAGCAGTTTTAGGACCTGGAGATTGATTTCTTGATCCCACCACCAGCTGAACTAGTGTCCAGTCCAGTACAGCAATTGTGGGCCACCACAGTAGAGGAGGGCCTACCAACAGAGGCTGTGGACTTGCATTCAGTGTAGGCCCCTACACTGAATTGATGAAGATGGAACCGAGGAGAACAAATAAGGCAGCCCAGCAGCAGATCTCCAACACTGTGCTGCAGGTATCAAGTTCACAGTGTCAGATAAGTACCGTGTCATTTTAGGGGTAGAGCACAGAGGTACTTAAATGGGATGGAGGAATCTGGCTTAAAGGGAGGGGGTCTCAAACTCGACAGGAGACAGTGTTCCTCAGAGTGGACTTCTGAGCACAATCCCCCCTGGCCCATAGCCATCAAGGGGAAGGGCATTATAGATGTAACTTACCCCCGAGCTCGCTTTTCCCATATAAATGGCTCAAGTACTCAAGCAGACACACCTCAGTATTTGTATGTGTTGTTGTGCAATATGGAGCTAAGATTTCTATTGTAGATATACGGGACTGAGTCTGAAGAACACCCCTCCCCACCTTGGGGACAATAACCTAGGAGCAAATGCACACAGCCGGGCTGAATAGACTGCCTCCCCCCAATGATGTAAGAAACATGCAGTTGCAGGGAACACTTTTGTTCCCTGCACCTAACCCATGGTAAACAGTGTGTGGGTGACTCAGGATAGGGCCATGTGGCTGGGGGCAGGACCCACTAGAGGCTTCTTGAGCAACACACCTAACATCAGATCCCACTGCAACTTTATGCCCCCCATTTCTCCTTCTTTCTCAGCTCCAGATCACAGGATGGTAGCGGTAAACCCGGGACATGGTTAGGCAGTCTGAGTGTCCGCAGCATTCCTATGACTCACCTGCAAATTCATTTGCAAGAAGCAGGCTCAGATAGTCTGCACTAGCCCTGGGTGGACTCAACTGCAGCAATTTAACCCCAATTCTCATATCCCAATACCAAGCTATTGGCTTAGAGTGGTCATAGGACAGCATCATGTTAAGGTATCTCATCCCTTCTACATAACTGCCCTGACTAAACACCCTCAGGGTAAGTCTGACTGGCCAGGTGGCACAGGAATGCAGCAGGATAAGAGTCAGACTTTTACCCCAAAAAGATCTTGGGTTGTTAGTTGTGTAAATAGTTACTGGATGCAGTCAAGGTTTGTTTTACTGGTTATATATAGTTGCATGTTAATACCACTTCTTCACATGCTTAGAGAGAAGGTAGCAGTGTGATTGATATTCTAAGTGTTATTACAATTGCAAAGTTGCTTATAAACTATGGGATTAGGGGGCAGACCATGAACAAGGGTAGAGAGCCTCATGTCTTGGAAAGGGACCACCTCACCTCAGCCACTAGATGTATGTCCATAGCAAATCAGTTAATTTGCATTCCGCTGACTGACCATGGGTGAGGTCATCTGCCACACATGGAATGTCAGAGGGCTAAATACTCTTGTAAAAAGAAAAAAAGTCTTCTCCCATCTAAAACAGCTGAGGTCCCAGGTGGCCTTTCTACAAGAGACTGTTAACTCAAAATCATCATGCTATGTTGGTTAGGATTGGGTAGGTCAGGAAGTACATGCAAGGACCCCAATCAGCAATGAAGAATAGCTATTGTCATTCATAAATCTCTCCAGGGGTCCCTGGTGGCATCAGTATCTGACTCCTATGGTAGATGGGTGTTAGTAAACTACAAGACCCCAACAGGCCACATGGTGCTATGCAACGTTTATGCACCTAACCATGATGATCTATCTGCAATTTTTCCATGGACTATCAGGAGCTCTTAATGCCTTCCTGCCCCCCAACTGCCCCTTATTGGTTGGAGGGGACCTTAATCTTACACTGGTCCCGCAATTAGATAGGAGCACTGATTCACACAGCGTAGACTAGTCTGGAACCTAAAAAAAAAAACAAGACCATGTTATTCTCACACCACCAGTGCAAAATGAAAAATACCCACCTGCATATTCTCTCCAGTTCCCTCTGACCCCTGGAGCAGGTTCACACTTATAAATACCTGGGGGTCATCTTTTATACAGCCCTCACTTTTCATGCACAGATAAACACACTTACATCAGCAGCTAATGTGCTTATTGGCCTCCTGTATCACCACAAAGACTGCCTGCCACCAGAAGCCCTGCACCTAGCCATCACCTCATCTGTCATGTCCCTATTTGACTATGGACTGCCGCTCTATACCATCGCTGATGCCACCGCAATCAACAATATAAAGGTGGTTAATACCGAAGCATGCAGGCTCCTGTCCAGAGCAAACTGAGCAACACACACCTGCACCCTTTACTCCCTCGTGCAGATTCTCAATTTTGAGGAAAGGCTCCTCTACCAGTTTTGCCTCATGACCAAAAAGTCCCTCCTAGGGCTGACACCCCCAGGAGTCTCAGCCATGCTAGTCACTGCTACCTCCAAGGACGGCACCCATAGTGCGGATAGATCATCGTTAGTCATCCCAGGGGTTAGGACCACTTTAGCCCCAAGATTCTTTCCAATCAGAGCCCCAACCTGGTTCAACACACTACCCACATCAGCCACCTGTCACCCCAAACTAGGTGCCTTCAAAAGGGCTCTCAGGAGCCACCTCCTCACCTCCCGCACCTGTACCGGCCTGCAGTGAAGTAGCAGCTTCAGCTGTAACACACTAGATGTGACAGTACCCTGACAATGTCCGACCCAGACTGCTCTCTTAGTCAGATTGAATGCCAGCATGCCTATGTAGCCCAGTGACCTGTTCTAACAACAACTCTATACAGACCATTCATCTATGTATTAGCTGCAACTCTGTGTGTAGGTCATCATCCATGTGATCTCTATGTACTATGCACAAACAATGCTAGATTGACAATCGCACCGCTGTATTCCAAGTGTGTTAGCTACAACTCTGTATAGGCCATCATTCATGTAATCTCTAAGCACTATGCACAAACAGTGATAGACTGACAATCGCACCTCTGTATACCAAGTGTACTGCAGGGGTAGACGCCATAAATAATACAATAATATGCTACCTAATTGTGATTAATATACTGCACTCCCTTATATCACCTAACTGTACTGTAATGTGTCTCCTAATGTACTGTATTGTATTATTTGTATTATTTGTAGTATGTGTTGCAATGTTACTGATGAAGAGCCTTTGGAAATGAGTCTATGACTCAAATGTTTGTAATTCTGATACTCTCAAATAATTAATAATAATGTATCATTCATTATTTAGACATATGCTCCAATGCATCCAACATTTAGACCACCTTTCAGGTGGTCTAATTTTCCAATGTAAATTGTAGAATTCCATTACAGTAATGTTGCAAAGCTCCTAGTGTGTACACCTCTGCAAGATCTACACGACCGGCATTTCCTCAGCTAACTGCTCTGTACTGTAGCCAAGGTACCAGATGTATGGGAAAAGAAAGACATCAGAGGATCATGCATATCAAAGAATGGAATATATGTACTCCCAAGAGATTTTAAATGCTTTGGGATTACATGGGTGTCTTCACAATATGCTTTATAAAGCCAAATAAAAGCTTTGCTCAGTCTATCCATGTTTACAAATCATCATTAAGCTCTTGTCAAAGTTCTCATATCTGACTGTCTGTCCTCCTCTAGTAATGCATTCTTGGAACTGATGAATTCAATGTATGCAATGCATGTCAGCAAATGGGAAAGCAGGAAATTGTTGTAAATATCTTTAAACATCGTCCTGTATCTTCCATGCAATGTTATTATTTGTTTTGTTATATTTGAGTTGATTTATTTATTGAGGAAATTGTATTTATTACTTATTTAATGTTGACGAGACTGGATTAGATCCATTCCCTTTATTGGGTATAACTATCTCTTCCAGTTTTTCCTGAACATTCTATGGCATTAGCTCATACAGTCTCACACTAATTAGTTAATATTGCAGAACTGACTTCATAAGAGTCAGGAAAGTAGGGTATTAATGGATGCAAATATTAACTAAATGACTATAAAGACTCAATGGGATGTGACTCATTCTATCTTAATCAATATAATTTACTATAGTTTAACCTAGAAACTGACCCTGTAAGAAACTCTTGTAGTAAGCAAAATACTAAGTCCTTTTTTGAAGGGAAACAAAACAGAGCATATCAGGAAACAGAATGTAAGTGAAAAAAGAAAGACTAAATGATGACTCTGCAAATATTAACAAATGAGTAGATAATTTGTGCAGCTCATCTGGTCTTCCCTTTTTTGTGTGCCAGGTGCCTCCCCTGCCTGATATTCAAACCTATCAAAGGGTTTGAATGTCTGGAGCAATTACATGAGGGCTTTATTACAAAGTGTGTGGTTCTTCCATCTATTAAAAAAAATCATTAGGTGAAATTAGGCTGCTCTTACGTTCACCCAGGAGGCTTTTCCCCTCCCATCAAGTTATTCTTGGCAATGAGGAGACATGTTTATACCCACATTAATGAATGGTGCTCTTCATAGAACAATTTGGAGGTTACATTCACATTTGCTGAGACCACAGCATTCCACACAGCATAATGTAGTAAAGATGGTTAATTTGCCATATTTCCAAGTGATAAAGGTGATGTTATTGTATTGCTATGCTTGTTGCATGGTCTTTTTCTTGGCACATATCCATGTAAGCATTAACTCAATTGGCCTTTAAAACATTTAAAGTGGATGACCTGTCATACTTGCCGCCTAATTGTAGAAACATAACTCTTCTTCTCATAATTTTCATTTGGTAGTCTCAACAAACCCAAATGTTCCTGAGGTGCGACAACATAAATTCAAGACTTCTGCTCAATCTCTGAACACAGACATGTAAATCCCAGAAACTGCCCCTATCCTGGGGAGCCAGTGAAAGTGTGTTATCATTGTAATGTTCTAGGTTAGTAAAAACTAGCATGGTATGGTGTAAACAGCCAATAGCACAGTAAAAGAAACCCATAAAACATTCATTAGGCATTTTAGCCATGAAGAACATTATGCCTGGACACAGACTGCTTGTGGGTGTTGGTTTGAAAATCATCTATGTACCACTTGATGATTTTGAATTAAAGATGCACTGGACAAGCCAGTTTTGTTCATGTGGTATCTTTCAGTTTGTGCAGATAGACTCTGTTCACTGAATCTTAAAATGGGCTTTTGTCTGGAGATTGTACATTTATTTTCTGATTTTCTTTTACAGCCTGCACTTTCTGCAGCTCCTACTCCTGACTTGACTATAGGGAGGGAGGGAAGGAGGGAAAGAGGTAGGGAAGGAAGGAGGAGGAAGAAACTGAAATGGGTTAAATGTGATTCCTCCATGGCAGCTGAAAGTTGAGAAGAAACAAACTGGAGTGACCATGCTGGCTGTCTGGGGCTTTGGTTGGCTCCTTAGAGGTGACTGCTCACTCTTCCCTGTCTCTCTACTCTTTTGCAGTGCATCTTTTTGCTCTTGTTGCTGCTTCTTTTGACCCTGGTGCTGCTTCTCCTGCTAGCCTGCATCTGATTCCAGAGGCAGGCTTGTGCTTTGGCTCTGATTTGGTGTCTCACTCATTGTGCAACCCATTTTTATTATTCTTATTCAGGGTTTTTTTTTGTTTTTCTTTTTAATATAGAATTCTGCAACACATTACCACAGGCACCTACTGACTCCCCAGTGACAGACAGCATGATGGAGGGCTCTAGATCTACAAATGGGGCTGACTCTGTTCACTTCTGACACCATGTTGTACATGCTGGTAAGGACCATGTTGCACACAGGTTGAAGGTAAGATAATTACTTTATTGGCACATGGGTACACAGATAGGCTTTCTTAACTTCAGTATAATCTATCACCACAATCTCCTCCTTTCTCTGCTGCCTTGACCCTACACATCAATACAAACAATTATAAAAAAAGAAGGATGAACTCCACTGTAAAAAATATCTTGAGTCATATAATTTTCTTTATTGAACACATAGCATGGGAAAATCAGTTTCATGGCCTTGCCACTTCATCAGGTCCCTATTGTGCTTCTCTATATCTCTAATGCTTATCCTTATTTCATATATTGGTTACAAGTAGTTTCCTGTAGCTACTAAATCCATATGTCTGTGGAAATTCCCACATTCTGAAGGCACTTAGGTTCTGGTAGCTTTCTGCCTTGAGGATTTTAACAGGGTTTAATGTGGCGCCCACATTTGAGACAGTGTTCCTGTGGCACAGCTTCTTCAAAAAGGCCAAAAGCCAGTGAAGCTTAGTAAGAAATATAAAAAGCCATACTGGAGGGAGCCACACATTAAACCTTGTTAAAACCCCCAAGGCAGAAAGTTACCAGGGCTTATCCATTAGAGATATAGAGAAACACAGTAGAGACTTGATAAAGTGGCGAAGCCACAAAACTGTTGTCCCCATGCTATGTGTTCAATAAAAAAATTATATGATGCAAGATATTTTTTACAGTGGAGTTCTTCCTTGTTTTTCATAATCGTTTGCATTGCTGTTGCCATTAGGATGACCCAATAGTTTGAACTATAGTACACTAACAGGGCAGCCAGATTTATATTTTTTGTTTTCCTACACATAAATACACCTGACCTCCCGCAGTCTGACTCCTACACCCCAACTGACGTTTTTTTTTGTTTGCATGTGTGGCTGACTGTTGCACTGCTACAGTAGTAGTTATTACAATAGTGCCATCTTTGTTGTTGTTTTTTATTTACTGCTTTTCCCTGTGCACCACCTTTGATTTTGTACCTGTTCTGCACTGCAGTGCTACTGATTTTATTGTCTTTTTTTACTCTGATTGTATCTGAACTCCCTCTTTTCCCTATCCTCCGTTGACTACACCTGGATATGAGCTCTATTTCAGTGTACTTTCACAGAAAAAATCTTAAATATATAAAATAATAGGGGGGTTGTTCCTGCCGACATCTTCAAATAAATAAGTGAAATAAAATGGATTTTGAACCCCAGAATCCAATAGGAGGGCTTTAAGACTGAGGTGCAATGGATGGAGCAACTATGGCACTCCCCCACCAGGCTTAAAAGGTCACACATCTTATGACTCTCCAGGATTTTCTTTTCGTTGCAGCCAGAGGCGTGCTCTCCAACCCCTCTCTCTGGCTTTCTGCTGCCTTGCTTTTCTACATTTTCAGCAGCTGCCTCTGGCTGCTACTTCATTTTTCTCTGCTCCTATGACTCCTATCTGGCTGTTCAGGTGTTCATCTTCTGTCTGGTTCATTTTTTCCCCTCCCGCCTCTTTCGCAGTTCCTCGCTCGCCCCCTCACCGATCCCCGTGGGCTGCTGCTTGTTTCTCATTTCATTCCCCCTGTTTAGGCACCTCAATGCTCCTCTTCTATGCTGCACTGCATTGAACCTGCATTCCATGCTTTGGACCCCCCAACCCCCCTTCCTCCCCTGCCGCTCAGTTCGGCTGCTGTCCTTCCTCTCTCCTCAGTATTCCTCTCCTTTGCCCAAAGCGGACCCCCAATTCAAATAACACACCACACTGTTTTTTGGTATAAAAAAAGGCTGCAGCTCTTTTTACTTAATCAAAAATTGTTTACATTACATGGGACACTTAACATTTATAAAAGCCTAATATGTACATCACATTTTTCAGCTATGCACTTTACCATATATCTCTATATACATACAATACTATACAGAACATCATTTTAACATATGTACATTGTGTATCCCATCCGTAAGACCCCTTGGGCAGCCATAATTCATGTATTGCTGAAACCCCGGCTCCTTCATCTGCTTGTTTGAGGGGAACTCTGGCCCTTTAGTCCAACAGACCCATCGAGGGCTGTGCCTTTCTGCAAGACAGTTCCCCCTATCTTACCCAAATTTAGGGCCTCCTAGACCCTTGACAAGGAGCATGCCCATCGGGGCCGCACTCCCCATCTCGGAATCTTGGCTCCCAGTGTTTCAGTGCACGCCCCAGCCTGGGTGCCTTCCTCTTCTGAGGCATACCCATCCTAGGGTCGTGACTTTCCCTGGTGACACCCAATCGCAGCTCTTCTTATGTCTGGAGCCTCTTACCCAGGGTCAGCCATGAATTACCGCCACATCTTGTTCTCTACATCAGTTCTCAACTAGGTTTACTTACTAGAGCTGCGACAGAGCTCTTGCTATGGCCTGGAAGTTTTAGGGCAGGAGGGTTGGAAAACTTCTTGGTGAGGAGCTGTTCCAGGAGGACAAGATCCCCTGGGACCACTCCTTAAGGACCCCTGCCATGACCCTCCCTGTAGGGACCATCAGGGCCAGCCCTCTCCGAGGAGATCCTCGGATTGGGCCACTTGCTCAGGGGGTCACCTGTTCCTTGGATGGTGGGTGGCCCTCCTAGCCCCACCTTCTTGGTGGCCATTGGCAACTCACCCCCAACGGTGAGTGGCCGGTGGGGCCATTGCCCAGAGTGGACCCCCAATTCAAATAACACACCACTCTGTTTTTGGTATAAAAAAGGGCCGCAGCTCTTTTACTTAATCAAAAATTGTTTACATTACATGGGACACTTAACATTTATAAAAGCCTAATATGTATATCACATTTTTCAGATATGCACTTTACCATTTATCTCTATATACATACAACACTATACAGAACATCATTTTAACATATGTACATTAAGTATCCCATCTTGTAAGACCCCTTGGGCAGCCATAATTAATGTATTGCTGAAACCCCGGCTCCTTCATCTGCTTGTTTGAGGGGAACTCTGGCCCTTTAGTCCAACAGTCCCATTGAGGGCAGTACCTTTCTGCAAGACAGTTCCCCCCAATCTTACCCAAATTTAGGGCCTCCTAGACCCTTGACGAGGAGCATGCTCATCGGGGCCACACTCCCCATCTCAGAATCTTGGCTCCCAGCATTTCGGTGCATGCCCCAGCCTGGGTGCCTTTCTTTCCCGATCTTCCGAGGCATACCCATCCTAGGCTCATGCCTCTCCCCGGTGACACCCAATTGCAGCTCTTCTTATGTCTGGAGCCTCTTACCCAGGGTCAGCCATGAATTACCGCCACTTACATATGGTGCCAACACATATCTCCCACTAAGCTGGAGGGGGGAAGATTCAGGGGAGAAAAGAGGAGGTGTTACTTCACTGAGAAGGTGGTGAAGCCATGGAATGTGCTGCCTAGGGGGCTGGTGAAAGCAGAGATGGTGGAGGGGTTCAAGAGGGGGTGGTACAGGTACAGGGGAAGGGTTCTGGAAGCAAAATCCGATGCAGCGAGAATATCCGGAACTGGGAAGGGAGAAGCCAGAGAAGGTGAGGGGGGCAGCAAGGTCAGCTCCCAGGGTGGGGGCTGACCAAACGAGCAGACATGAAAGACCATTAGGCATATTATGCTGGCGTTTTAGTATGTTAGTATGTAATGCCCAAGGGATCTCACTTTTTCCAAACAGTACTGTCTTGCAAAAATTGTTGAGGGTATTGTTAAAAATGTTGTTTCCAATGTCTGATAAATGAACCCCATCCCGGCTATACAGGCCCTTATCCATCTTGGTGATCAAGAAATGCCTGATTACCCCCACGACCAGCGAGGCCACAAAATGGGACACCTCCCTATTCCCAGACCTTTGTGCTTTGTCCATGGCTCCTGCCTTTCGCTCACCACGCCACTGCTGGTGTGGTATCATTCTTGTCCATGCCAGAATTGTGTGAGGCAACATTTGTTTTAAGTGGGTCAAACCCCTCTTAATATCCCCAATTTATCTGGGTACCCCTAGAGTGACCAAGTCGTTCCCTCCCAGGTGAATAACCAGTGCGACCAGTGTTTGACGATGTAGGCCCAATCTAAAAATCATTTTACATAATGCCCCCCACTTCATCCCCTCTTTTCCTGCTCAATTAATCACATCTCGACTTCTTGGAATGCCCAGCTGTCTTGTATAAAGTCTTTTTTTTGCCCTCGTGTATGCCTCTCTCACTTGTGAATGACCCACGATCCATATCTGAGGGGATGTTGCTGCCATGCCTGTAAGACAAAATAGAAACATGTGAGTATTCTCCCAATTTGAACTTCAGTTACAACTTGTGCTGGGTTCCCCTACGTCACTTCCTGCTGTGTTGTGCTGAGGCCTAATGTACCCCATGTATGATTTCAATGCCCATCTGCCTACCCCTTTTATCTGATCTTCTTTTAACCTACACCTGTCTGCCTCGGTGGCTGCTTCAATTCTAAATGAATGGGTGTTGTATGAGGTCAGGTTTACACCTGCCATCCATAAACCCTTTCGTAGGACAGCAATGAACTGCCGCCTTGTGACCGCTTTTCCATCCCCATGCACAAACAAATGCCCCGGTCCTGTTGGACGACCTGCCACATACTCCTTCATTGACAACCATGGGCAAATTTTCCATGGGGGAGCCATAAGTAGTGTTATAATGGCAGGGGCCACACTGGTTCATTTTTGATTTCCACAGCTGAAGACACAGTCTGTCTTGCCAGATGACGAAATCATTAAACTGGAGAATGGTATTCTGACTCAATGTGTTAGACTGTGGTACCAACTCAGACACCCAGAATGCCCCAAAAAATGCACATATGTATAGGGCCCTGAAAAGCTTGGTTTCGTTGCCCGAGCTGTAAGTGACTGCCAGTGCTTTCAGGAGGCTGGACAGTTCAGGTAGTCCTATGAGCTTCCTTGTGTCCGCCTTTTATCCTGCAAGTCTAGACATGCCCTGTATCATTTTCTTCATAATGAAACTGTTGGTTGGGTATGGGAAACCATCAGACTTGCAAAGAAAGGCAATGTCAGCCACTTGAAGGCGTATAGCTGCTGGGGATTTTCCCAGGTTTTCTAAGTGGAGGACATTGCTTTGAACTTGTCTTTGGGTATTGTGCAGTTCCACGCTTACCTCGTGACCACAAAATTGCTGGAAAGACCCATAGCTACAAACATACTTCCTCTATGTTGAGGGGGCCACAGCAAGTTGTACCAGTTGCTGCAATTTTGGTTCCCAAGTCTCCAGACTGCTTCCGGTATTTGTGTGGGGAACTAGTCTGCCCACGGGGCTAACTGCCTGAAGTGCTCGAGCTGAAATCAAGACAGGGCATCAGGTATAACATTTTCTTTTCCTGGCAAATGATGTGCCTTAAAAGAGATGTTGTACCATAGGCAGCATAACACAAAGACCCGGAAGACCTTCATCACCTCTTCAGAACGAGACGTCTGTGAGTTCAATATGTCTGCTACCGCCCTGTTGTCTGTGTGAAACAGCACTTTCTTATTCTGAATTTTGTGCCCCCACACCCTTACGGCTACCATGATAGGGAACAATTCAAGAAGGGTGATGTTTTGTGTGAGTCCTTTCAATACCCAATCCTGTGACCAGCGTCCTGCAAACCATGCTCCTTGCCACAATGCCCCAAAACCAATGCCACCCAAAGCATCGGTCACCATGTGCAGATTCAACAATTGGTCTGCCAGATGGTGATACCACTGAAATATTATAAGAAGAGTTCCCAAACCTGTAAGTCTGCTTTTATGCCCTGCGTTAGTCTGATGTGGTGATATGGCTTTAGAGCCCCCCCCAGTGGCTGATGCCATCCACCTGAGGAATGGCCTGCCTGGGCAGATTGCCCGGCATGCAAAATTCAAGTGGCCTATAACAGATTGCAGCTGTTGTATGGTCACCTTCTTTGCCCTTCCCATCTCACCCAACAGTTTGCTCAAAAGTGCCACCTTGTCTTGTGGTAGCTGGGAAACCATGGCCTCAGAGTCTATTACTATGCCCAGGTATGAGAGGCAGGTAGCAGGGCCCTCCGGTTTTTCCTGTGCTAGCGGGACACTGAAATGCCCCATTAATGAGGTAAAACCTTGCAGTGTCTCCGCACATGTGGTTCCCTCCCCGGGGCCCACAAATAGGAAATCGTCGAGATAATGAACTATATGTACGTTCTGTGTGCGTTCTCTGGTTGCCCACTCCAAGAAGGTTTAGAATGCTTTGAAGGCTGCGCAGCTTACGGAGCATCCCATGGGCATAGCCTTGTCCATATACCATTGGCCTCCCACTTTGAAACCCAGTAGATACTGATCACTCAGATGTACTGGTAGCAGGCGGAAAGTGGATTTGATGTCACTTTTTGCCATCATTGCCCCATGGCCTAGCTCTTGTATTTGGCACAGTGCCACATCAAATGTTGTGTATTGCACTGTGCAATCCTCCAGGTTGATGAAGTCATTTACTGAATTACCTTTCAGGTAGGACAGGTGATGAATGAGCCTGTATTCCCCTGCTTCCTTCTTGGGGACCAGCCCCAATGGGGTTACCCTGAGGTTGTGCACTGGGGGGTAATCGAATGGTCCCGCCACCCTGCCTGCCTCTACTTCCTTGGCAATTTTCCTCTCCAGGATGTTGGTAAATAAATTTGCAGACTTGAGATCACGAGTTGTGGTTTCTACCCTGGACCCCTTGTATGGTATCCTAAAACCATACTTGAAACCGTCATGTATATATTTTGCTATTGTTTTTTCTGGGTAGCAGTCAAGCCAGGGGTCCATTCAGTCTAACCGTACTGGTGAATTAGCTAAACTTCCCAGACCCCTTTCCTTTTTCACTGCTTGCTCCCTCGATGTTTGATTTCTTGGAGGATTGTCGTGTGCATTCCGAGAACTTGTGTAGTCCTCCACACAACTTGCAGGTGTGCCCGTATTTACAAAAGGAACAAAAACATTTTCCTTTATTGTAGTCGTAACATGCCTCCCTCCCTGCCTCCTTCCTCTGTTCTTTCCTATACTCTCTCCCTGTTTGTCTGGTAATAACATGACCACTCTCAGTGTAAGTTACCACATTGGGCCGGCCATGCATCATATAGCGGACCCACAGGTTTATGTGTGTGTTTTCCCATTTGAGATTGGGTTGCCGAGATAGTTTTAGATGGAACTGCTCGTCGTATTTTAACCACGCATATCCATCAAGGACAGATGTGCGAATTTTATGGTGTCCCTGTATTTAGCAGAGCAATTAGCTTATCCAGGTGTTTCATCCCATAAACTGACATAAATATGTAAAATGCTGCTGCCCAATTCCCAAATGTGAAAGGTACCCTCGGCCGCCGTGGCCTCTCTTGTTTATCTTTTTCTCATTGCTCACTTCCGGGATCTCCCTATGCAATAACGAGAACATGTCTATAAATTCCCCTTTCCAGATTTTTTCCTGGACAGTGTCGGATAACTGGTCCCCCAATGGGTCTTCCATCCCAGCATATGCCCAACGCTGCGGTGATGCCGATATTGCGCTGGTTGACTTGTCCCCCGTTGCAGTATTTGGAGCGGTACCGATTTTAGAGGCTACAGTCTCCCGCTCTTGTAAGCTTGGTGTCAAGCTTTCCTTGTTAGTTGGGGTTGATTGTATTGTTGAAGGCCCCGCACCTGTCCATACCTGAACTGCTGCCCCTTGTGCATTATCCCCTTCTACCGTAGCCCCTTGGGAGACAATGGACTGAGGAATAGGCTGGATCAAACGAGCCTCGATCCCCTTGGTGATCTGCTGTCCACCTCCTATGTGACTTAACAGGGCTTCATCTGCCCCTACCCTGTTAGACTCTGTAACCCTTTTTTCCATCCCACCTTGTCTTGTGTAGTAGGGTTTGGTGTCCTGCCACCGTAGATTCGGTCCACTGGTGTGCCCGGAAGCCATAGTTATCCACTGGCCCCGGGGCCTTGGCAGTGCCCAGAGAAGTACCCTCACCAGGCTCATTGGCTAGAAATGCCTGAGGCCCCTCAATGGAATTAGTCATTCCACCCTGCTGGGTTGTTGGGAAACCGGGGGCGAAGGGGCCCCAAGAATTCATCACTGGCCAAGAGATGGGCATATTACCCGGACCCCCATACATAAATGGCCACATGAAGGGGTTATGTTGCCATGTTTGATGCCCTGGCATCACCCGGCCTGGGATTGAACCCTGGAGCCCCCTGTGGTCCTAACTGGCTGCTTACCTTTTGTCCCCCTTGATTTCCTTGTGATTTTCCCCCAACTGTTTTCTGACCACGGCCCCCCCATCCTGTCTCCCATGTGCCTTGCCCTCTTCCATTCCTGTTCTCTTACCATTGTGGCCTTAGCCATGTCTTCAAGGTTCTTTCTCCATTTTCTATATTTTGCTTCTTCTGTTGCAGATTCCGATGGCAGCCATTCCCGGCTATCACTGGATTGCTCTTCCTCGCTATCTGATTCAGACCACACTAATTCTATTGATACATCACTGTCCTGATCTCCCTCATACTCACCGATCTGTGGCTGGGCCAACGGTACCACCGGGGTTTTTTCCTTTTCTTCATTCTCTGTCCTGGGTTGGGTCACAGATGTGTTCTCCTCTGCTCTGCTCCGTTTTTTCTCGGTCTGCTTTGTTCCTGCCTCTGTCACTGGTTGAAACTTATGCTTACTCTGCCTACCCTGCCCCTTTTTAGCAACAGATTTTTTCTGAGCCACAGATTCCAACAATTGGGCTGGTGGTTGGCTACGCCTGGGCTACAGACCCTCATCCTCTGTCAGTTCTTGCGGTCTATGTTCTAGGATGGTGGGAGGGTCTGCCACAGTTTGCTGTTGCCTACCTGGATGGGCAACTAGTAGTTCTGGTTCCAGCCTGGACATGCTCATCAGCCAATCTGACCCCCCAATGTCCTTTAGGCATTGCAGGGCCTCACGGAATGCTTGGTCTTTCCCTTGTGCTGGGATAGCCTGTTCCGCATATTGCATCTGGCTTCCTAGCCCAGAAAGATCTTGACCGGTACCCTGTGCCTGTAAGGAGATTTGGGGGGCCTGGCTGTCCAGAACCTGATTATTCTGTGCTTCGGCAATTTTAGCTATTGATAGTAAGGGGAAAGCAGTGTTCAGTGAGGCGATACCTATGAGACAAAAACATTAGTTATTAATGCACCTTTAAACCTGCCCTTTATTAGTTAACCTTCTAACCCTATATACTAATAGAGTTTTGGTAATGAACCCTTTTTCTGAAATGGGGGCCCCAGCAGGAGGTGATACTTTGCTTTGCAAAACCCAAAAGTAACATGAAGCGAAACCATAGGAGTTTAGCCTAGTTTTTCCACTGAATACACTGTCCTCACCTGTCTGTATTTGTTCTAGACCTCTCTCACTACTGTTACTGTATCATAGACTGCTAGTACTGAACAGTGTTGAACATATCCCCCTTAGAAGTCCCCTTTAAAATTCAAAACCATGAACAGAATGAGCGTGAGAGATAAATAAAACTCACTCTTTATTCTAGACTTCTGTGCCATAATCCGGGTGAGCAGGAACATTCCTCTTGAAAATTAATAGAATAAGAATCTAAAGCTCCTAATACCCCAAAAAGGCCAACAAGGCCAGCTGGTAGCAGATTAAAATATTTAAATTCTTTAAAACGCAAAGAAATAAGAGTAGCCAGCACCAGATCTAGGCTACAAGCTACTGGAATCAAAAAGTAAGCATTGCCAGCCGGGGTGTGGGGTGAGACTAGAAAGATAGCCTGGCGTCTGAGCTTGAAAACTACCACCATGCATCTTTTTTTTGGGGGGGGCAAGGAGATTGCGAACTGGGGGTTGAATGGATACCCAAGTCATTACTTACACACATTTGATATTAAAACATCCTTTCACTTTATATTGTGATACATGGGGGGGGGGGCAGTAATAGTAATCATTTTACAATCTACATTTGAGTAACATGTGACTAACTCTAATATACACCATAAACCCCCAAAAAACAGTGCAGACTGTGGGCAGTGGTTAAATTACAACCCACGTGGAGTAACATTCCACCATGTGGTAGACGCCATTTGTAATCCTGAAAATATTGACCTCCTGTCCCCCCAGCATAACAACTTCACCCATATGACTAAAATGAGCATTTTTAAATGTGGTGTTTATGGTATTATACTCAAGCCACATGCCCCTTATAAACTATCTTTTTAACTGAAATGGCAGTGACTCTAACATCCAAAAGCCTAACCACATGTGAGGCAGATGTGGGAAAAGAGGCCACACTCAGTGTGTTCCTCTTACCGCAGAGCAATCGTCTTCTGATTCATAATCTGGGATTTCGAGGCCAGAGGGAAAAGCAAGCACTGATTAAAGACCCGGGAAGGCGCAAGACCGAGCAGAAGGGCATGGAGCACCAGACCAGCTGGCCGGGACCCAAACAATTTCAGAAAACAAAAGAACGCTGAAAACAGAAGCTAGGGCAAAAAGTTCCATAAACTAAATCATAGCCGTGAGCAGTTGGCAGGGGGAGCTTGAAGTGAGCCAGCCAGAGCTTTCTGGAAACCAACAAGCCAATGGGGATGAGGCCAGAGGGAAGAGAAAGCAATGGCTAAAGCCCCTGGGAAGGCACATGTCCGAACAGTCGGGCATGGGTCGCCTGACCAGCTAGAAAAGCTAACCCAGAGGAACTAAAAACAAAATGTTTTTTTTAAAAGGGAAAAGAAAACCCATCCCCAAGAGCAGCGAGGTGCCAACACGAGAAAAAGGAGGGGTGGAATGGCGCCTGGGGCATAAAAGGTAACGGGGGCCACGTGGTGAGGCCTAGCCAGAGGTGGGGTGCGGGAGCCGTACAAGAGATCCAGGCACGCTGGCCTACCCGAGAAAAAGGAAAAACAGAACCCGAGCTCGCAAACCAATGAGGGAAGACGTTCTGCATTGCAGGCAGATGAAAACTTTTTTTTTTTTGAATGGGAGGGGGGAAGCAGCCACTGAAGCCCGGAGCCAGGCTAGAATACTTGGGCCACTAGCCACAGAAGTCAAGCCCAAACCACTTCACAAAAAGAATAAAAAAAAAGCACTTACCTCAACAGCCGGAAAGAATGAAAACATGCAGCGAAGCAACCCCTGCCATCACCCTCCCTGTAGGGACCATCTGGGCCTGCCCTCTCCGAGGAGATCCACAGATTGGGCCACTTGCTCAGAGGGGCTGCCTCTTCCTTGGATGGTGGGCAGCCCTCCTAGCCCCACCCTCTTGTGGGCCATCGGCAACTCGCCCCCAGTGAGAGGCTGGTGGGGCCATTTCCTCAGCTGTTTTTCTGTCTCCGCAGCCACGGCTGCCTTTTTTCTCTCTGAGCGGCCACTGATCCTGCAGCTGCTCAGTCCATCATGTTCACTGCAGCCCTGGCACCATGCTGCTCTCTGTTTCACTGGGCTTCTTAGCTGTTCCCTGTGTTGGTAGCACTCCTCGCTCTGCATCCCTGTTTCAGCCATTACTGCTGCACGTTTGAACTGTTCATCGTCTGATTGTTGCCTGGACTGAATGTACCATGCAAAAGCTGTTGCTACCCTGGTGCACTGCATTTCCTGACGTTACCTAATTGGCCTTGCTAACTGGTGGACTCTTGCCTGCAAACCTGCTGGGACTCTCCTGTAGCGTCGTCCTTAGGGTGCGACACTTGTGCAGTATGGGTGGTCCAAGCTCTCCTTTTTCTTCCATAAAATTCTGTTTTGTGTTTTAGGGCACCGTTTTGTCCAATTGCTAGCTTCTGCATATACTCTGACTACTCATTCTAGTCTTATCTGTGGTTCCTGGCTTACCACCAGACTGTAGTTGATACTGGTGTGCAGGTCATCTTGCTCAGTCAGCCCCACACCCAGTCCCCATTTTTTGCCATGGTGAGCCATATATCTTTGATACTGACAACACTGAATCACTTTTGGGATCTTCATCTGTGCTCAGGATTCTGACTGAGTCTCTCCTGTGGCATCCTGTCATGGCATGATAGCTGTTGTTGAGGTTACTGGGGCCCAGAATCCTTGAAAAAAACACAAACAAAAAACAAAACAAAAAAAACCCTGTTCTTCTGCTGTTCGTGCCATGTCTAGCATCCCAGCCCTGCACTTCGGCATCACCTCTTTGTGGTGCACTGCTACTTCCCCATTCACCCATTTCTTCTTTCTCATGCTTATCCTGAGCACATTGGTGCCTTTTCAGCTCAGTTTCAGCCCTCAGGGTCTCCCTCCTCACCTCCATCACTCGAGTCCTCACCTTGAACTGACCTGTGCATTTCTTTTTGTTTTTTTTCCCTATCATACCATCACCTTCCCCACTCGTACTCATCTCTTTAGTGCTTATTCCTATGCTTCCTCATTGAACTGCTGCTCTGTTGAAGTTCTTATTGGCTGCTTTCTCTCATTCTGCCATCACCATAATGTGGCTGTCTCTGGCCCCTGCAGTTCTCATCCCATCCTGGCCATCAAGAAGTCACTCCAGTTGAGGTCAATCAGTATGCATCTGCTGGCTCCATCTGGCCTGCACTCAATATTTCATTTGGGCATACCTATCATGAATCATATGCCACTTTATTGCCCAGTGGCATTCCTGCCACATGTATTAGGTTCATGACTCCAGTCATCATTCACTACCTCATTGAACTGCAGGCACACCTATCATGAATCATACCTCACCTTCCTGTACCAGCCTTCACGGCTTCCCTCTATCATCATATTATTAGCCTCTGAATCTCCTTACTCTTCAATCTATCAAGCTCATTTAACCATTGCTTGGCTACCTCGAATTGACTCTATATCCAATCAAAGACATGCAGGTCCACGATATCTCTCCTCGACCTGATGATATATTTCAATTGCTCAATCAGTATCAGTCATCTCGATTCAACTCTATCTCCACTCATGGCCCATGCCTTCCTGTCCATCGCCCTTTGCTACAGGCTGGCTGGCTGCTCTCCACCATCATTCAAGTTCAGTTTCAAGTTCCATTACATTCCTATCTCCTCTTCCCCGATCATCTCCTATTGAACAGCTGCACTCCTGTGGAAATCATCATTGATCTCCATCATCCTTGGTCTTCTAATGAGTGCATCTGGATATCCCTTGCTCCCCTGACTTCTACTTGGATCTACTACTTCCCATCGACTACTCGAGCATACCCCTCTCTGGCCCTACTGCCTCATGTTTCTGCTTCTATCTGTGCTTTCTTTTTTTTTCCCTATCACGTCATCATCTTCCCTACTCATATTCTTCTCTTTAATGACATACATCTTTAAATCAAACATTGTCAGCCTGTAGGGAAGGCGACCTAGGTCTTGGATCCCCAGAGGGTTCCTCCTAAAAGGGTTTTCCTCTCCTCCATGCCAATGGTCATAACATTAGTTAGTTAATGTTTCCTCAGGTTAGCTAGTTAGGTTCATCTGTTGGATGGAGGCAGATGGTGGTCCCGGCTTTCCCCTCTATCCTTAGGAAGTCCACCCATAATCATCTTCAGTGAATTCATTCATTCATTCATCATCCTTGCCTCTTCAACGCTTGACACCCAATTGGGTATTCTTTTTGGGCTTCTTCGTAATCTACCTTTAGCTGACACTATAATTCCCACGACACCTGTAAGGGGGGAACCCTCCTCTAGGTTCCTTGCGTTGTACCCCAATAGGGTGGTATATCCCATGAATAAAGAGTCAGAAAGCCAGTCAGAAAGCCACAAAGGTAAATCAAGTCACACAATCAAGTCACACAAGCATCATCTCATCTAGTTGTGTAAGCTCTATTGAAACATCATTTTTTAAGAATTATAGATTACAGGAGTGTCCCCAACTAATCACTGAGTATGCTTCAGTTGTCCATGAGGTACTCTTATTAATGTAAGAGTATCTCACACACACTGAGCCACTGTAATTGGGCTTCTTGATGACCACTCATGCCGTCAGCGTTTTAAGTAAAAAAAAAAAATAAAGGATTTTTTTTATTTAAAAAAAATTAGTGATCTACAATAAGTTTATGGGCCCAGTTGCAGGGCCTCTTATGGATCTAAGAGTGTCACTTCTTGAGTCCTTAGGACCACAGAGCTACTCCCATTTGCTTTTCAGTCCTTACGTCCCAACAATCTGTGAGATGACACTCATGTCCATAAAAGGCCTCCAACTGGACCCATAAACTTATTTGTAAAATGAATAGAACATTTCCAGGATTATGATTGGATAAGAGGCACATATACCTATGCTGTTATCTAGCCATAACCTGACAACCAGTCCTACTTAGGCTGATAACGACACTTCACAGTTAAAAGATGCATACCTTATATATCATTCCCAAGTAAAAAGTTCTGAGGGGAACTCAGAGTTTCCAGATCACTGTCTACTCATCTTTCACCCCCCCCCATACACCTTGCCTGATTCTCGCTGGTTAAACTCCACCCAAAGCAACTTTACTTTTATGAGCCCAGTTTCATTCATAAAATAATTATGTACCTCTGCTTTCTGTGTGCTGTCACTACTGCTGTTTCTCCAGTCCTCTTTCCAGTGAACATTGCTGTTTCTTCACTCACCAGACCTCCCCCAGTCTCTTGTCCTCCCCTCACCCCTTTTACATTAATGAGGTCTGGTGAGCAAGCATTCTGATTAAGGAAACAGACCAAATTGGGAAGCCACTCGCTCATGCTGTTGTGCTACAGTAGTCAAACCATCAAAGAGTCAGTGCTCAGTATGGTGACCTTAGAGGGACACACTCACTCCTGATCAAGTTGGTTGCTTGCTAAAAATGAGCGGGAATATGCAGCTGTCATTGAAATGGCCAAAATGTTTGTCCAATTTTTGAAGTTCAAAAAGCAGCTACTTTGAGCTAATTCCATGCTCATGCGCTGTTGTCAGTGAGCTGGAAGCTTAAATAAAAGTGACCTGTGCTGCTGTCAGCTTTCAGCCCCATTACATTTTGGGCAGTAAAAGCAACAAAACTAAATGTATTGAGAACACACACAGTATGCAAAATATCACACCTATCCCATGTGTGTGTGGGAGGGGGGTGCACTCTGTGTGGGGAGGTAAACTAATGTAAATAGAGAAAAAGAAAAGGCATTTCCTACTAACAAGCACCCTCAGCTGGCAGAACCAAGGGAACTACTTTTTTTTAAAAAAAAACCTACACAAAACTTATTTTCTATGAATCTTTTTATTCTTTTAATTAAAATAACTTCATTTTTACATTTTATTAACTTCTGGGACCCATTCTATAAGCAGAATAAGACACTCCAAGTTATAGTTTATGGGGTGATAAAAGCATTTCACAGGTGCTGAAGGCCCTTGGCGCAAGTACCTCGTGCCTCATTATGCACCTAGGGCATTCTCTTATCAGCCCAGAAAAACACACCTCATCATGACTTATTCCTTACAAAGAGTACTATCAAGGTAATATTAAAGGACAGCACTGTTAGTGCTTTTGCTGACTGAACTTGTCTATTTTTAACAAAGTCGACCACTTATTTGGTCTCATGGAACAAAGTACAAGCTAGACAAATTGAATATATGCCTATTGCCCCTTATTTAATTAGAGATAAAACATGGCTCCTAAACAGTCAACTACTTACATAGAAACATAGAAGTTGACGGCAGATAAGGACCGCAAGGCCCATCCAGTCTGCCCATTTCTTTTTCTACCTTATAAATGTGCCATCGGCCTTTGCTCTGTCAGTGACCTATCTATTCATAGTCATTTGTATTGCTCCCTTATGCCTATCCCATGCCTGTTTGAAGCCCTGCACTGTATTCATAACCACCACTTCTTGTGGTAAGCCATTCCATGCATCTACCACCCTTTCTGTGAAAAGAATTTCCTCACATTCCCCTTAATCGGCCTCCTCTAATCTCATGCTGTGTCCTCTTGTCCTGCTATTTTTCTTATATTTAAACATGTTGGACTCTTTCACCTTGTTTATGCCCTTAAGGTGTTTAAATGTCTCGATCATATCACCTCTCCCTCCTTTGCTCAAGGGTATACATATTGAGCTCCGCTAATCTGTCCTCATATGTCTTCTGATGCAGTCCCTGCACCATTTTGTTGCCCGTCTCTGGACTGCCTCAATTTGGTTAATGTCCTTGTGAAGGTGTGGCCTCAATACTGCATGCAGTACTCAGATGGGGCCTAACCAATGTCTTGTACAGAGGGATTATTACCTCCTCTTACGACTTTGATGCCCCTACTAATACACCCTAACACCCCCTAGCCTTACCTACTGCTTTAGAGGTCTGCTTGATGATTTTAGGTCATCAGTGATGATGATGCCCAAGCTTCTTCCTTTGTGACTGCTAGCAACTCCCTCCCAGCCTATAAGTGGCTTCAGGTTTCTCTTCCCATGTGCATGATTTTGCACCTTTGCATTAAATCCCAGTTGCCACTCTTCTGACCATTCTGCTAGTTTATCCAGATCTCTTCTCATTCTGCCCACTTCATCTGGATCATCTACTCTGTTGCAGATCTTGGTGTCATCTGCAAACAGACAAGCTCTTACCCTCTAGTCCATCTGCGAGGTCACTAATGAAGATGTTGAATAGGACTGGCCCCAGGACTGATCCCTGGGTACCCACTTGTGACTTGCATCTCTTCTGACTGTATACCATTTACCACCACTCTCTGTTTTCTGCCAGTCAACCAGTTTGCCACCCAGTTGACCAACTTCTGACCCACCCGAGCCTACCTAGCTTATTTTATCAATCTTCTATGTGGAACAGTGTCAAAAGCTTTGCTGAAGTCAAGGTAGGCGACATCAACTGCTCCCCTTGGTCCACCACTCTGGTTACCCAGTCAAAGAAATCTGAGATTAGTTTGACAGGACCTTCCTTTTGTAAACCCATGCTGTCTTGGATCCTGTGCCCCTATGGATTCCAGGTGTTGCACTATCCTTTCCTTAAGGAGTGCCTCCATAATCTTGCCCACTACTGAGGTAAGACTGGTCTGTAGTTCCCCCCTCCTCCCTGCTACCACTCTTGTGGAGTGGATCACATGAGCCCTTCTCCAGTCTTCTGGGACCCTCCTGTGCTCAGAGACTCACTAAACAATTCTGCTAATGGCTCTGCTAGTTCCTCCTTTAGCTCCTTAAATCCTGGGATGTATGCCATCAGGTCCCATTGCCTTATCCACCCTGAGCTTAGCAAGCTCTTGTAGGACCCTTTCTTTTGTGAAGGGAGTAGTGCTCACCTCCTCCCCTGTGTCCATGATGCTGAGCTGTGGGCCCTGCCCTACCTTCTTCAGTAAATACTGAGCAAAAGTATCTATTTAGGATAGATGCCTTTACAGGGTCCTCCTCCTCACATGCCCCTTTTCTCCATTAAGCTTAGCAATACCCACTCTGGACTTTCTCCTTTCACTAATGTATCTATAGAAAGTCTTGTCACCTTCTTTTACTGTTCGTGCTAGTGTTTCCTCAGTTTGGGACTTTGCCTGCCTTACTGTCTTACCTGCTTCCTTAGGGCAGTTTGGTATGCCTCCTATCTTCATCCCGCTGTGTTCCTTTATATTTTCTGAAGGCCAGCCTTTTGGCTCTGACCTTTCTGCTACTGTATTTGAGAACCAAAGTGGTTTCCTTCTTCTTTTGCACTTCCTTTTCTGTCTAACACAATGGGATGTTGCTTCAAGTATTGTATCCTTAATGCTTGCCCACTTTGCCTGTACCTCCTCACCTGTGTTTCTTTTTGCCAGGGCTAGCTTAACTCTGTTGGCCATCTTATCAAAGTCAGCTCCTCTGAAGTCCCATATTTTTGCCTTGGAATGGGATGATTTAGATGTAGTAGCCAAATTGAAGGATCTGTTGAAGCATCTCCAGTTCTTCATTACCTCCTTCATGGAGGTTAATTCTTCCTCCATGCCCACCGTGGACATTGTCCGGGGTGCACTTAAATGTGCTGTTAGAGGGAATTAATTTGGGTAGTAGCCACTCGGAAGAGGCAATGTTCAGTTGCCTTAACCTCCATGCTAGCTCAGATCCACTCCCTGGAAGAACATCTCTCACAATCTTCCCTGCACTCTGACTGGGAACAACTTGAACATCTTCCTTTCTAATACAGTATCTTATTAGGGGAAAAGGCCGAACATCTTTTAATCCGTTCTAAGGTGAAATATTACAATCAGGGAGAAAAGGCAGTAAAATTGCTTGCCCTATGATTAAGGTCCCAAACCCTGGACAAGACTGTTACTTCTATTTGTACTGAATCTGGTTCCCTTATTACTTTACTGCGTGACATTGTTAACTCATTTTGGGTCTTTTATCAACAGTTATATGCCCCTCCCTCATCTCCGTTCTGTCCTGCCCAGTTGGAAACTTTTCTGCAAGATATACATCTCCCTCACCTTTAGAACCTTTAGGTTGCTACTTTGCAGGATCCGCTAACCCTAGCTGAAATTTCCCAAACTATCGATTCCCTGGCCCCTGATAAATCCCCTTGCCCAGATGGATTTTCCACAAACTTTTACAAGGCTTTTAAAGACCAACTTGCCCCTATTCTCTTGAATAGATATAATTAAATTTTTAAGGCAGGTCTCTCAGATCATTCCCTCACCACAGTGACCACAGTAGTCCTTCCTAAGCCAGTCAGGGATTCCTTACTGGTATCCAATTACAGGCCAATTTCTCTTATAAATGTTGATATAGAAATATTTGCTAAGATCCTGGCCTGTAGATTGATACTGGTGTGGGATTCCCTAATTAGCCAGGAACAGGTGGGTTTCGTTAAAGGTAGGCTTTCATCTGATTATCTTAGGAAGCTGTCCTATCCCATATCGGCATCCAGGGATTCCTCCTTTCCTGCAGCTTTGGTATCCCTGGATGCCAAAAAAGCCTTTGACCGGGTTTCATAGGACTACTTATTTACTTTATTGCCCAAATATTGTATTCTCCAAATGTTTATTCAATGGATCAAGGTGTTATACAAGTCCCCAACAGCTCGGATTCTCTATAATGGAGTTGTATTCTTACCATTCCCTCTCTATGAGGGCACCTGGCAAGGTTGTCCCCTTCCCCTTATTTGTTTAACCTTTTTTTGGAATCTCTTATCTGTAAGTTTAACCTCTCTCATCAAATCTTGGGCATTTCCATTGGCTCTACTGACTACAAACTGTCAGATTATGTGGATGATATTCTGCTGCATATGTCTTCTTCTGCTACTACCCTGCCTGCTGCCTTTCAGATTATTTCACAGTTTGGCACTTTCTCCAATTACAAATTGAATCGTGCTAAAACTGAAATTATACACCTTAATAATGTTACCTTTAAAGCCGACGCTGAACACCTTGGTTTGATTTGGAGAAAAGACAAACTAAAAATACTTAGGGATTTATCTTAGTAAATCCCCCCTTACGATACAACACTTTAACCTCTACTCCTTGATAAATCGAATTAAGATAAATTTAGCTCATTGGTCCGTGTTACCCCTCTCATTGTGGGGCCATTTGAACATTATTAAAATGAACATTTTATCCTGACTGTTATATCTTCTTCAAATGTGTAACACTGCCCTACCCCAATCAAGATTTCATCAAATTTACAGAATTATGTCTTCCTTCCTGTGGCAAGGCAAAGCCGTTTATAGAGTGTTTGTCAAATTAGCAAGTGCCAAAATTGACAGGGGACTGCAAGCTCCAAATCTTTTTCGTTATTATTTGGCCTTGCACTTTACCCATCTTTACTACTCATCAAGAGGGGCAGTGGATGACTCACCCAGACCATATGCCCCACGATGGGTAAACACAGAGAGCTCCCTATGTGTCCACAATGGCCTACATGTTCGGTTGCTTCCTTATTTTCCTAGGAAGAAAATTCCTCAGCCTTTTCGAGATCCACCTTTAGATGTATCGCTTCACATCCACCTCCAATTTTGATCATTTTTAAAAATTTTCCAGTACAAAGACATATCCCAGCCATTGTCTGTGAACCCTAATCTTTGTATAGCTAGATGCCCCCCTTTCTCAACAGTTTTGGCCAAATATGGGTGCTTAGATAGTCAGGAATCTTTCTTCTAATCAAAAGTTGTTTCCATTCATTGAAGCTCATGATAAATACCATTGGCCTGCCTCCCTCTGTTTCTGGTACTTTCAGGTTTTGCATGCTTTTGCAGAAATTTGGTCCTGGTCCATTGCTTAATCATTTAAGTACTTTTGCTGTCTCCCTTATCCACCAGGCTTCTACTTCACATTACATTTCATACTACTATCAGGCCTTGCAGGACATTCTGGTTGCCATGGATGGCTTCAGGTTCTATTGTAGGAACCAGTCCCTCCCATTCTCCAATACCATTAGGAATTGAAACAGTATCTGGAAACGTTTATATATTTAAAGGGGACAAATACTGGCTCATGCAATTCAAAATCCTGCATAACCTCTATTATACCCAAATAAAATTGCATAAGATGGGTAAACTCCCTGTAGATACATGTTCCAGGCATAATAAAGAACTGAGTTCTCTCTTGCATATTCTGTAGCCCTGTGAGAAGGTTGTCTCTTTTTGGAATGTGATATGTGCATGCCTCGATCCCCTGTTGGGACTTTCAGATGTTTTCCTTCCTGAAGTATGCATTTTGGGAAGAATATCCAGATTTCCTGTTTGGAAATCAGAGACTGCATGTAGTAGTAATTTCCACATGTGCAAAGAAAGTTATTCTTAGACACTGGCTTGATCAATGTACACTCCAGTATCATGAATGGTACAGAGAAATACTATTTGTCCTGCAAGCAGAGTGTCTTATACTCAGCAAAAATGACCAATTATCTAAATACAGTATAACCGTTTCTGGGCTCCCCTACAGACATTATTAACTATCTGATCTTTATCCCTAATGTGCCCTGTTTTTTCTCTTTTAATTTACTGTGCAATTTTCCTTTTTTGGCATTTGGATTGTGTTTGTCTTTGGAGTACCTTTTCGGTTTTCCTCCTGTGGTTGGGGTGCGAGGGGATTGGGTGATCGGGGGTTGGTGGGTATTGGGGGATGTACACTGCAAAGTGAACATATATATCTCCTGGTTTCTAGTAATGTTTGTTGTCTTTCTTGCCTGTATTTTCAGGACATGTATATTAGCTATAAGCACTGTATTTTTTTGTTTGTGTTTCCTCAATAAAGTTTATTGCATTTGAAAAAAAAATATACTGTATGTGTATTGCATTAGTACCCTGCCATTAAGGTAGCTGAATAATCCATGGTTATGTGAAATGTCTTTAGCTATTCTTGCATGAAAAGTGGAAACAGTACCTGCTATGTACTTTATGTAATATATACAGCTGGTTAAAGCAGAGATTACCTTAGTCATATGCTTTTCTGATCCAGTATCAGGTGCTTGGAGGAACTTAATTTCTTGTTTATCTATTTATAAATTGGTGACCAGAAGAGGCACACTGAGCCAAATCATGTTGCCAGGTACCACCCAAGAGGAGGTAGAGATGAAAGGGGAGAGTAAATAGAATACAACAGTCAAAAAAATGATGGAAAAAATGATAAAGAGAGACAACTGGTTGCCAGAGTTGACTACACTGTAAAAGCTCTGTGAAGACAAAAAAACTAGGCAGATAAAATTAACCACAATAAAACAAGAAAATATATGACTATACACAATATCAAATGAGGGTACTGTAAGTAGAATGATTCTCAATTAAATATGAAATTTGATAAATAAATTAAAGTGCATAAGGCATGTTATTTAGATGTAGTACCATTGCATGAAAGTTGTCAAACGGCAGGAATGGGGGCATGGCATAGCCAACATGCAAGATGGTGGCTTAGAGTGGAGGAGCGAACCACCTAGGGCTCAATCCAATTAAAAACCTTTTTTACCTGCAGCAAACTTTATAGGAGCCTTACCAGAACCTGTCAGAAAGGGTTAGTAACCGTCATCTACCTTTGGCAGAATGATCCAAACTCAACACGGTCCTCTGGAGCTGAATCTTTACCAGACAGCCGAGTACTGCATGGTGAGCCTTAACGGGGGCAACATGGAGCCCTCAGTCTGAGAAATGTTTTCCTCACTCATGCAGCACATGGAGAAGGTCATGCTGGCATCCAATAACACCACGCTAGCACTGCATCATCTGGATATGTGACTGGGGCAAATTGAGCAAAAGTCCATAGCCCATGAGAAAATGCTTGATGTAAACTGCGTGACTATGAGGAACAGTCCCACCAAATCAGGGCCCTCTAGGAAAAAGCAGAAGACCTGGAAATAGGATCTGCCACAATAACTTGTGGCTCCTGGGGTTCCCAGAGGGCAGCGAACAAGGTAGGACCTCAGACTTTCTACAAAAAGCTCTACCATGGATCTTGCATCTTCCAGAATGCAAGCGACTAACAATCGAGCAGGTCCACTGCTCCCTCCAACCCAGACCACAGAATGGAGAGAGGCTCAGACCGATCCTGGCTAGATTTTTGAACTTTGAGGAGGAGGCCAGCCAGGTGAGGGCCAGATAGCTGGGTATCCTTGAATGGAACATGCACAGAATCCTGATCTTTCAGGACTACTCAAGGGATTTGGCCCAAAAGCAGAAAGAGGTTACACCACCAAGGAAGTGCCTGCATGAACATGGGGTCCCATTTTCTTTCTTTTATCCAGCAGTGTGACGTTAACACACAATGGCTCTGCATTACAATCTAACATGCCTGTATTGATTATGGATTTTATAGCAAGAACTTGGCCTCAACCGACAAGACCTACCACCACCAGCCCTTGACAAGGCCACAGGAGTACACTGCCAAGGAGCCAGGAGCAGAACCACTCACGGAAATGAGACAAGGAGGAAGGCCACCAACGAAATGCCAATTACCGCAACCAGAGAGAGGAAGACTGGTATATCTCATGGTCCCTGCCCCTCAGCTCATGGAAGAGGTTTCAACAGAACCAGTATACAAGGAGGAACCACCCGACAAAGATTGAGTGAGTGGCGGAGTATAGTAGAAGCCCTGGAGAGGAGGTAGGAGCTCAAGACTCAGAGACAGTCCCTACTTCACTCAAAACTATTATGCCCTGCTTCAGCAGACCTCCCCTATACATGAGCAGTTTTAGGACCCAGAGATTGATTTCTTGATCCCACCACCAGCTGAACTAGTGCCCAGTCCAGTACAGCAATTGTGGGCCACCACAGTAGAGGAGGGCCTACCATCAGAGGCTGTGGACTTGCATTCAGCGTAGGCCCCTACACTGAACTGATGAAGACAGAACTGAGGAGAACAGATAAGGCAGCCCAGCAGCAGATCTCCAATACTGTGCTGCAGGAATCAAGTTTGCAGTGTCAGACAAGTACAGTGTCATTTTAGGGGTAGAGCACAGAGGTACTTAAACGGGAGGGAGGAATCTGGCTTAAAGGGAGGGGGTCTCAATCTCGACAGAGAAACAGTGTCCCTCAGAGTGGACTTCTGAGCACAATCCCCTGGCCCATAGCCATCAAGGGTGAAGGGTATTATAGATGTACTTTCCCCCAGAGCTCAACCCCCATATAAATGGCTCAAGTACTTAAGCAGACACACCTCAGTATTTGTATGTGTTGTGCAATATGGAGCTAAGATTTCTATTGTAGACATACTGGACTGAGTCTGAAGAACACCCCTCCCTCCCTTGGGGACAATAACCTAGGAGTAAATGCACACAGCCAGGCTGAATAGACTGCCCCCCCCCACCAATGATGTAAGAAACATGCAGTTGCAGGGAACACTTTTGCCCCCTGCACTGAACCCATGGTAAACAGTGTGGGGCTGACTCAGGATAGGGCCATGTGGCTGGGGGCAGAACTTACTAGAGGCCTGGTGAGCAACACACCCAACACCAGATCCCACTGCAACTTTACACCCCCCTCCCTCCATTTCTCCTTCTTTCTCAGCTTCAGATCACAGGATGGTAGCAGTAAACCCGGGACATGGTTAGGCAGTCTGAGTGTCCGCAGCATTCCTATGACTCACTTGCAAATTCATTTGCAAGAAGCAGGCTCAGATAGTCTGCACTAGCCCTGGGTGGATTCAACTGCAGCAATTTAACCCCAATTCTCATACCCCAATACCAAGCTATTGGCTTAGAGTGGTCACAGGACAGCATCATGTTAAGGTATCTCATCACTTCTACATAACTGCCCTGACTACACACTCCCAGGGTAAGCCTGACTGGCCAGGTGGCACAGGAATGCAGCAGGCTAAGAGTCAGACTTTTACCCCAAAAAGATCTTTGGTTGTTAGTTGTGTAAATAGTTACTGGATGCACAGTCAAGGTTTGTTTTACTGGTTATATATAGTTGCATGTTAATACCACTCCTTCTCATGCTTAGAGAGAAGGTAGCAGTGTGATTGATATTCTAAGTGTTATTACAATTGCAAAGTTGCTTATAAACAATGGGATTGGGGGCAGACCGTGAACAAGGGTAGAGATCCACATGTCTTAGAAAGGGGTCACCTCACCTCAACCACTAGATGTATGTCCATAGCAAATCAGTTAATTTGCACTCCCCTGACTGACCATGGGTGAGGTCATCTGCCACACATGGAATGTCAGAGGGCTAAATACCATTGTAAAAAGAAAAAAAGTCTTCTCCCATCTAAAACAGCTGAGGTTCCAGGTGGCCTTTCTACAAGAGACTGTTAACTCAAAATGATCATGCTACATTGGTTGAGGATTGGGTAGGTCAGGAAGTACATACAAGGACCCCAATCAGGAAATGAGGAATAGCTATCCTCATTCATAAATCTCTCCAGTGGTCCCTGGTGCATCAGTATCTGACTCCTGTGGTAGATGGGTGTTAGCAAACTATGAGACCCCAACAGGCCACATGGTGCTATGCAACATTTATGTACCTAACCATGATGATCTGCAATTTTTCCATGGACTATCAGGAGCTCTTAATGCCTTCCTGCCCCCCAACTGCCCCTTACTGGTTGGGGGGACCTTAATCTTACACTGGTCCACCAAATAGATAGGAGCAACTCTGGCATAGAAACTCATAACAGGAGTGGATGTGTATTTCGCCAAATGATGACTGACTTTGGGTTAATGGACACAAGGCAACTTTTCAACCATCGTGCCAGGGATTACGCCTTCCACTCAGAGGTACATGCCTTGTACAGAAGGCTGAACCTCTGGCTGGCCTCACCCCAGCTGATGCAAAATGTAATTGTTCAGCCATTCTACCCCCAAATTATCTCAGACCCTGCTCCAGTCCAACCATACTTTGCATGGAGATGGTTCCCCCCCCCAGCAAGCAAATGGAGGTTGGCCCCTTGCTTATGAGGGACCCTGTATTAATCCCTGGGTGCAAAAGGAAGCGTCCATCTTTCTGGAAAGCAACCACACCTCTGATACATCAGCAGGACACACTTGGGAGGCATTCAAATCCACCATGACAGGGAGAATTATGAGTTATACAGCAGCTAGGTGTAGAGAAAGGGAAAAGCAACAAGTCAACTTCGAGCTGAAACTAGCCCAGATGGAGGCAATCTACAAAGCTATGCCATCTCCTTCCCCACACTCCTCCACAGGATGAAAAATTATTGGACTTCGACTTGAAATTAACCAGTTCCTCAACAGAAAAGCCAAGGTTGCCATCCTCAGGCTTAGGCATAAAATTTGGGAAGGTGGAGATGGGGGGGGGGGGAGGTGCTGCAGGCAGGCAGACAGGCACATATTCGGTCTGAATTACTCTCAAGGTGAAATCATTACGAATCTGCAGGGAATCAGAAAGGTGATGGCTCAAAGCCTTATACCACTACTCATACCACTTCCCCTGATGGATCCCAGACTTTCCTGAATAATCTAAAATACCCAAGACTAACACAACAGCAAACCATAGGCCTAGATGCACCATTAGAGGAGGCTGAGGTCAGTTCTGCCATACAGGCCTTGCAACCAGGGAAGTCCCCCGGAGGTGATAGGTTCACAGCTGAATTCTTCCAGGTCCTAGCTTCACAGACAGACCCTCTACTCATGAAGGTGTACATCAAGGCCGAGACACTTGGCTCTCTACCCCCAACTGTAAGGGAGGCAATACTCACTGTTATTCCCAGAAAAGGAAAGGACCCCATCTTGGCAGGGAGCTATAGGCCCATTTTATTGATAAATGTGGATAGTAAAATATACACCAAGGTGCTGGCGATCAGGCTGAGTCCCCTACTAACTGACTTAATTCACCCATCCCAGTTTGGCTTTATCCTAGGTTGACACAGTACTGACCACATAAGATCTCTAGTCAACCTCATGCATTTTGCAAAAGGCCCCTGTATCCCAGCCACAGCTATTGCAGTACATTTTGAGAAAGCATTTGATTCCCTGGAATGGGACTACCTGCAAAGGGACTTGGCCCACCTGGGCATGGGTGACAGATATAGGGCCTGGGTGCGTTCAGTTTATACTGCTCCAGTGGCTTATTTGTCCGCTAATTGCCTCCTTTCCCCTTGAGAGAGGGACCCAACAGGGATGTCCACTCTCCTCACTACTATTTGTGCTGGCAGTAGAGCCCCTTGTGGCAGCAATCTGGCAACACCCAGCCATCAGAGGATTTGAGATTGGCACCACAAACTATGGCACCCTTATGTATGCAGATGATCTGCTTATACCCGTAACAGACACCCACAGTTCACTCCTGGCCCTCCTCATGCTATTTACTAAGAATCATACTAAGATATAAAAGAAGCTGAAAGACAACAAGGCCCATAATGCTTCATGTCTGTATATAGTAATTTAAAGTAAATCCAAATCTCATATAACTATCTAGTCTATTTTTAAAGGTGATCTTATTTTTGCTAACAATCGTATTTAGGGGCAACATATTCCAAGGCCTAACCACTCTATGAGAGAAGTAAGGTGCCCTTTTTTTGTGTTACATTTGTTTTTGGCAAGCTGTAGTGGGTGACCCCTAGTGTTAACATGAACCTGCTTGAAATCTAGGCCGCATGATTCTGTTAAATAAGGATCTTGGATAATATCCCATGTAAATAGTAGATCGCCTCTGATTCTCCGAATCTCCAGTGACATCAAGTTGAATTTGAGTAATCTGTCCTCGTATGACAGGGCTTTGTCAGAAACAACAGAGTTGGTTATTCTTCTCTGTACCTTTTTAATTCTATCTATGTCCTTTCATTTAAAAGGACTCCATAATTGTGAGATGTAGTCAAAGTTGGGTCTTACGTAAGCTCTATATAATGGCAGCAAAATATTGGGGTCTTTGGATGTGATATTATGACATATTGCCCACCAAATCTTGTTAGCCTTACTAATAGTGTTGGTAATATGAATATCAAAATTCAGAGATAGATCAACAGTAATCCCCACATCTCTCGCTATTTTTTTAGCCAATATTTTGTCATAAAGAAAATATTGTTTTTTAATGTTATTCTTTCTGAAATGCAGAACACTGCATTTTAAAGGGTTGAAGCGAAGATTCCATTTGATAGACCACTCCTCTAATTTACTCAGATCTTCTTGGATAACTGAATGGTCTTCTGAGGTCACACATACTGTATATTGGTGATTGCTCTCTACCTTTATCCAGCCAGATGTGTAACCATCAATAATCACTCTTTGCCTCCTATCCAACAACCAGTTTGAGATCCATTGAGTAAATTTAGGTTTGATGTTACACAACTGCAGCTTCTGAACTAAAGCCCGATGAGGGGTAGAATCGAAGGCTTTTTTAAAATCTAGTAGAATGACATCACAGGATTTGCCTTTATCTAAATTTTCACTTATGAGATTATAAAAGCCCACCAGATTCATAGCACATGATCGACCTTTTATAAACCCATGCTGGGTTTGATCTAAACATCTCATAACCAAGGATAATTCATCCTTGATTATACGTTCCAGCATTTTGCAAAAAATAGATGTCAATCTAAAAGGACGATAGTTATCCAGTGAACTCTTAACACCCTTTTTGAATAGAGGAATAATATTTGCTAATTTCTATCCAAAAGGTACAACTCCAGTATTCTGACTTTTTTCAAATGGAATTTTAAGTGGTACAGAAAGGTGCTCTTTCATTGCACATATTAGGTCCCCAGAAATGTTATCAGGGCCTGGCGAGAAGCCTTTTTTAATCTCATTTAATTTAGTTTTAATAATATCTAAAGTAATGTCCACATTATGGGATGAGTGGCAATCTAGAGCTAACTGATTGTCAATATTAGTGTCAGGGGAAAATGCCTTTCAGAAATGTAAGTTAAAAAATTCAGCCATTTCTTTTGGATGTTGAAGAACGGAGTCAGTGGTAGTAATTGGGCCTACTCTGCAATCCTGCTTTTTTAAAGAGTTAATGTAACTGTACAGCATTTTACAATTACCTTTTTGTGCATGAAATGCCAATGAAATTTCCTTCTTAACTTTTGCTTTTTTTAATTTCCCTTTTGCAAGTTTTTTGAATTCTTTTAAATGCTGTTAATGTTCTAGCACATTTGAATGCACAGAACGTTTTATAAAGTTTATTTTTCTTTTTAATTAATTTATGTAGGCTAATATTAAGCCATTTTGTATGTGAATGGGTTTTTCTTTTATATATTCTAGGTATAAATTTATTAGCAGTGTCCATAATGATAGAAGAGAAGGCATTCCATGTATTATCTATATTGTTGTGGTTCAAGTGGATAGACCAGTCGATATTTGACAAGTGGTTGTTAAGTGCTGCCACATCTGTTTTATGAAAGGCATATAGTTCTGTAACATTTTCTGATCTTAGAAATGAGTTGTAAAGTTTAAAACTGACAATACAGTGGTCACTAGTACCTAATGGAGCCAGGGCACAACATTCTTTAATGATGACAGATTCGCTGCCCAATACAATGTCCAACATGTTAATGTCTCAAGTTGGAAATGTTACATGTTGTGTTAGACTTAGTTCCTCACTTATGATCAGGAATTCCTTTGCCATTTTAGAGCTAGCTGTATTATTAGCCCAATCTATATCACCTAGGTTTAAATCACCCATAAATAATATGTTTCCTAAATCAGCAGCAGTTTCTATTTCTGTAATTATTTAATTTAACATATCATATTTTGAATCAGGTGGCCTGTAGCAAAGGCTCAGAATGAAATCTGTCTTGTCTTGTTTTTTAAAATTCAACCAAGCAGTCTCTGTTAATACAGAGTTGTCTCTAATTTTATTAGAAATGTCGGGCCAGATATTCAAAGCTTTACGCAGGGCATAAAATGTCTGCACTGGTTTAGCGCGGGATTAGCGTGGGTCTGCTATATTCAAAAGGCCAAATAGCGTGGGCAAACTGCATTAGTGCTGGGCAAACCATAATTATATGCAAGGGGCAAAGTGAACAGGAATACAGACGCAATGAGATATTCAGCGACTAGCACCACACTAAGGTGTTTAGCGCGACTTAGTGCGACTCATAGCATGGTACAAATTACCTCCCAGGAAAAGCTGGTCTTAACCCTTGGCAAACAGCTTTGTGTGACATTGTTGCTTTGTGCAGTGTTAGTGCGACATTAGCGCGGCATGCGCGACCCTAACATATGAGTATGATACTTAGAAACTGCCAGACATGGAGGACACATGCTGCTCACTGATGGCACCACCATGATGCCAACAGCTGCCACAGGTCCCAGCCATGCACAGGCAGTATGGGGTGATTGGGCCCACAGGGGACATCATGGTAGTGTGGACATACAGCACACATCTGCAGACCATACAGCTGTGGTGCCCAACACATGCCAGCACACACAGGCAGCACTGTAGGCATGGTGGCCATTGAGGGGAGGATGTACGGGTGGCCAGACCTCACCACAGCCCAGGTGTGGCCACTGGACTGGGACACAGCATGCAGTGCACATGGGCCAGTAGTGGGAATACTCCACTGCCTGTGTGCCTGTCGGATCCTACATGCCCCCCTAGCCACATATAGCACAACTGTACAGATGCCACAGCACACACAGCCAGCCATGTACATGTCACTGTGAGCATCCCATGCTGCAGGTGCAGCATCCACGGATCACACAACAGTGTAACAGTAATGTCCACTGTCAGGAAACACCTGCAAGTTGGGCCTGTCACTGTGTACAGTGCAGTCAGCACCACTGCCCTACATACCATAGGCAGTGCTGTGTCCCACACACTACTGGCCCCCTTGCTACTGTAGTGTCTGCTGTGCACTGTAGCATGCCCTACGGTGTTACAGTTGCATGCAGCACCACCATCTGTGCCTATGATGTGTTGTCCCCTGGGGTATAATATGCTATGCTATGCTGTACTGTGTACATGTAGCCTGCAGCTATCATAGTGCACTGCCAGACAGACCTACAGGTGGAACTGTGGTCAGACCTGGCCAGCCCCCTGTGCTTCCAGACTGACCTACAGGTGGCTCTGTGGGACCCTGCAGTAACACTGGGCAAACTGCATGCAAATCAGGGCATAATGAGATGCTAACCTGGATGTTTGCCCAGAGTCTACCTGAGTAGGCTCATTTGCATGTCACTTTTGAATATGACAATGTTTGGCGCCGGGCAAAAGTGTTTGCACCGGGCAAACAGCTTAGCTCTGTGCGAATCCCGCACAAACGTGTTAGCTCTGCGCAAATGGTTCAGGGAATATTATACTGTTTTGCACACTGTACCTTCCCATAGGCTGCTCCCTGCAGCTGTACTGGGGTCCATGCATTTATTGGAACACACATTGGCCACATAAGTCACCTCTAGCTACCTTCCCATCACTGTGCACTGTGTTGCTGTTGTGGTCTGCACTTACTGGTCGCTATATTCAGAGCTCTTATTCCAGGGCTAAATTTGCCCTGCACTCCCAAACCCGTTTGCCCTGCCTCATTCCCATGCTATATTCAGAAGCTGTTGGCCCTGGGCTATTCCTTCTGAATATAGCTTGCTTTGTGCTCTGGGCTAAGTTTGCCTGCTAGGCAGTGCTAATTTAGCCCAGGAGCAAAGATTTGAATATCTGGCCCATCATGTACTAGTATATTTGAGGAAACAAAAATTGCCACTGCACCCCCCTTTCGATTTGGTCTGCTTAGGTGAAAAAGTGAAAAACCAGGGATACTTGGTTCCCAACTCTGCTTAGATGGCCAGCAGGTTTCTGTTATGCCAATAATATCTGGATTTTCTGTATCAATTTTCAATTTTAGTTGGTCTAATTTGTTACCAAGACTTCGGACGTTCACCAATAACAACTTTTATTCTTTATTCTTTACTTGTTTAGAGTCTACATGAGAAGATGCTGACAAACCATTTTTATGTGATAATTGTATTTCCCCCATAGTTATTAGTTTAAAGTAATTGTGGGTATCTTAGATTGGAATATCTGACATAGGTTAATTGCACCATGTTTGTTCAGGTGTAAGCCATCCCTAGCAAATTTCATATAACAATTGTTAAAATGTGTCTAATGGTTAATAAAGACTAAATTATTTGTAGTACACCAATTTGTTAGTAGTGCATTTATTTTTTCTGTGGTGTAATTCTTTTCCACTTTTGCCCTTAGAATCTGGAGAATGCCAGAAATGAAGACATTGCAATTTTTAGACTTAATCCTATTACCTAATTCAATAAGTTTGAAACAGATGCCTTTCTTATGTGTGTAACCTACATTATTAATGCCGACATGAATAATCACACTGGCTGGACAAGTAATAAGAGAGTCTATTCTAAGAGCAATGTCCTCAATTTTGGCACCCGAAAAGCAAAACACTGAGACTTGATTACTCTCAGAATTAGTTACATAGGAGCCCATATATTTAACTATGGAGTCACCCATAAAAAAGGTTGGATTAACTATGGAGTCACCTATAATAAAGGTTGGAAGATTTGTTACTTGGACAACATCAGGTGAATCTTGTACTGCTTGTTCATGTGGTAAGATAGTAAATTTATTATGAGATACAAAACCCTGTTCATTTGAGTGTGATGAGAGTGGAATATTAATGGAGCAGTATGGACATAGTATGCTCTCCTACCCTTTTTATACTTTCATTTTGAAATTGTTTCCCAGTTACCATCAGAGAGTAGATCTGATGAAGGATTCCTACCCCTTTTGTTTGTTACTGAAGGGTCTGGGAAGCAATTTGACTGTTGTATTAATGGTGTTTGACTATTGCAGCTATGTATTTCATTAAGTGCATCGTTTGTTAAGGATGCTACAGAACCGTCTATTATTTGGTTGTTTGGTACATTTAGAGCATTAAGAACAGGCATAGGATTAGAGCCTTGCTTTGTGTCTGGAATTTGGTTAGTTGCAGGAAGATTCCGAACCATGTTGTCCAAAAAGTTTTCAAGCTCCTTAATTTCCTTAGCTGCTTGAATTTCCCTAGTCAAGGCCATAATTTTCATTTTCATTGCTTCAACTTCCTGACAGTATGTACAGGTTATGTCAGTAGGTAAACTGGAAACTGTGGAGACATGATATAACAAGTTTGCAAATGGAATACTACTAATATTTTACCTGTTTTTAACGTAAAGCAATCAGTTTTCAGCAATGCTTTGCTCATTATGTTTGCTTGCACGCATGTGCAAGAAACATAGTGCCATCATACGAGTTTTCCAGAGCTGTGTCAGCCTCTTCCAGTTCAGTCAGTGTATTTGCAGGCACGGTCGCAGAGCGCCAATAATGCTCCAGCTGTCTATGACTGCTGAAAATGCAGTGGCATACAGTTGAAAGGGAGAGCTCTGCTTGAGTGAGCAGAGCTCTCCCCCCCACACACACACATGCATGCACGCATGTACACTGGTGCTCATGCGCTTTCCCCCTCCCACCCCACACTGTACGGCTGATGGGTGCTGCCAACTCTGGCCGGCCCATGCCCACCCCAAGCATCCAGGTGCCATGCTAGGAGCCCACCCCAATGTGACAAAATGTTTTATGGCCGACGGTGTGCTCAATCCCCGCCGACTGCATGCCCCCCCCAAAGCATCCAGGTGCCACACTGGGAACCCACCCCACCGTGGCAAATGATGTTATGGCTGACGGGGTGCCCAATCCCCATCGGCTCCACTGTCTCTCCCCATGCTGTCACCAACGGGGGTGCCCAATCCCCCGTCGGCTCCACTGTCCCTCCCCCCGAGTACAGGGTGCCATGCTGGGATCCCACCCCAGCATGGCAACAGATGCCGTGGCTGATGGGGGTGCCCAATCCCCTGTCAGCTCCACGCCCCCACAGCTGTCCTTCTGCCACACTGGGAGCCCACTCCAGCGTGGCAAACGTCCCGCATCGTCTTTTTCAACAAAAAAACCTGTAAAGAAAAAAACGATCCCTCGCAGTCTCCCTGCCCCCCACAACCCGCACCTACCCACCGCGCACCCCTGCCTCCCCACACCCCCTCACCCCATACTTACCTCCGGAGTCCGGCGCGATGATCTTCGGTGGACCAGGAACACGTCTGCACTCTTCAAAGCTGACTGCAAACTGAGGAAATGCCGGTAAGCTGTATAATGGGATAGATAGGGTTTTTTTCAACTTTGTTGCATATCTCAGGCATTTTTGGGAATTTTTGCACCAAATTTTCAACATGGGGTTTTTGGGACCCCTCCTCATGAATTCTTGCACTGTCATGGTGTTACTCAGGCCTGAAGGGTGATTTAGAAGCCACTGCGTGAAACCACCTTTCTGGAAAGATTAATGAAATGACACTGCCAGTGTTCATAAGGTGGGCTCTCAAAAAGCTTATTTTGAAAATTTGGTGGAAAAATTCCTAAAAATGACTGTTTTATGAGCGTGCATTGCGCAGTTCCTACGCATGCTGTAAGTTTGCGAAATTTCAATATTTTCACTCCAGATTTTCAACATTGCCATTTTACCACACCTCTTTATGAGCAGTACAGTTGTCATTTTTCACATCTCACCCACAAAGTGTTTCTGCCTATGTAGCGCACAATGGCACAGTCGGTGTGCGAAATTAATGTATGGGACACGTTTAGAAATTCACAGTGACACTGGTCATGAGCAGAGGTGTTAAAATGGCTATGTTGAAAATTTGGTGAAAAATTCCAAAATGACTGTTTTAGGAGTGCACGCTATGAGTTCCTACGCACTGGCAAGTTTATGAATTTGTATTATTTAGACACCAGATTTTCAACAGTGCCATTTACCGAGACTTCCATATGAGCAGTGCAGCTACCATTTTCACATCTCACCCAAAATGTGTTTCTGCACATGTAGCGCATATATGGTACAGTCGGTATGCGAAAACAATGTTTGGGACAGATTAAGAAAATCACAGTGACACTGGTCATGAGCAGAGATCTTAAAATGGTTATGTTGAAAATTTGGTGACAAAACTCCATAAAATGTCTGTGTTACGAGTGAGCATTGCGCAGTTTCCACGCACCCCCGTAGGTTCATGAATTTGTAATATTTTCAGTCCAGATTTTCACCAGTGCATTTTTCCACACCTCCTTATGAACAGTACAGCTGTCATTTTCCACAACATGGCCGATATGTGTTTTCACACTTTCAGTGCAGAGATGCGTGGTCACTGTGGGAAATCATTGTTCTAGGGTTACCACCTGTCCCTATTTTCGCAGGACAGTCCTGATTTGAGCAGCTGTGTCCTGCAAAAAAACATGAAAAATACTACATGTCCTGACATTATAGCAGAAAAAAATATTTTCTGACTTTTCTTTAAATGCTGCAAAACAATATAATACCTTAACTAAAATACCTTGAAATGATAAGAAACACTAAAACAGCTACAAAACTACAACACTTAGTCTTAATTCTGATTATTTAGAGAAAACAAGTCTATTGTGTTGGTCGAGGCTACATATTGTCCTGCAAAAAATCGTTTCAGTAAGAAATGTCCCACTTTGGCCTTCTTAAAAGGTGGTAACCCTACATTGTTCGGGACAGATAAAGAAAATCACACTGACACTGTTCATGATCGGAGGTCCCAAAATGCCTGTGTTAACAATCTACTATAAAAAAAATCCCCAAACTAGTTACATTACGGGTGTGCTTTGCACAGTTTCTACACATGCTCATGACTTCACCAGTTTTTCTAAGATTTTCACAGCAGATTTTCAACATTGCCATTTTTTACACCTCCCCATGAACAGTACTGCTGTCATTTTTCACATCCTGTTTGGAATGTGTTTCTGCACCTGTGGTGCCAAATGCCATAGTCACTGTGCAAAAGCAGTTTTTGGCTAACAAACTGATATTGCCACTGTTCATGAGGTGGGGGTCACAAAAAAAACATGTTGAAAATTTAGAGTGAAAATACCAATGAATGCCTGAGGCTTTAGGGTTTCTGACCATAACGCCCCACCCTGTAGAGTATGACAGGCATCAGGGGTGTGACTTGGGATTCTTGCCTGTCATGCTCATACCATTCCACCCCCACCCACACCCTGCAGCCAGTGAGAGGCATCAAGGTGTGCCTTGGACTCTTCGGGCCCAAACTTCACCCCATTCTCCTATACCGCACCCATCTCACCATATTTCCTGATGGAATGGGGGTGCACAAAAGGGCCAAAGACCTCAAGGCACACCGTGACACTTGTCAGTGTCTGCAGGGTAGGGTGTGGTGAAATGGCGTGGTCATTATGCCTGATGACCCAAAGGCACACCCCAATGTCTGCCACTCTCTGCAGGGTGGTAGTGGGGTTGGCTTCAGTGCAATACTTCACTGCCATTCCTATTATGCAGCTCTGTAACTTCTAAACTACCAATGCCAAAGCCAGCAAGCAAACATTCGGCATTGACAAATGCTTGTTATGTTTGCTTGCACGTATGTGCAAAAAACATAGTGCCATCATCCGAGTTTTCGGAGGTGTGTCACCCCCTCTTCCATTTCAGTCAGTGTGTTGGCAGGCGCGGCCCCTGTCCACCAATGCATGCTGGAGCTGTCTATGACAATCTCCAAAATGCAGTGGCATACAGTTGAAAGGGAGAGCTACGCTTCAGTGAGCAGCGATAAGATATCGCCTGCTCATGCGCAGCTCCCCCTACACACACACACACACACACACACACACCACGCGTACTGCATGCTCCCCCCACGCACACTCTATAGCCGGCCAGGGTGCCCAATCCCCGTCGGCTGTGCTGCGCTCCCCAAAACCTTCCAATGCCACACTGGGTGCCCACCCCCAGCATGGCAACTCAATGGTATAGCCGACGGGGTGCCCAATCCCCCTGGCGGCTTCACTGTCTCCCCGAGTACAGGGTGCCACGCTGGAGCCCACCCCAGTGTGGCAACAAATGCCATGGCCGATGGGGAGTGCCCAATCCCCATCAGCTCTATGCCCCCCAGCCATTTTCTACCATGCTGGGAGCCCACCAGCATGGCAAGCGTCCCCGCATCATCTTTTTAAATACCTGTAAAGAAAAAATGGTCCCATGCAGTCTTCCTGCCCCTCCCACAACCCGCACCCACCCACTGCACCCTGCCTCCCCACACCCCTCACCCCATACTCTCCGGAGCTTGGCAGCGACGTACCGTGGACCGGGAACACGTCTGCACTCTTAAAAGCCGACCGCGAACTGAGGAAATGCCAGTAAGCTGTATAATGGGATAGATAGGGGTTTTCAACTTTGTTGCATATCTCAGGCACTTTTTGGAATTTTTGCACCAAATTTTCAACATGGGGTTTTTGGGACCCCTTCTCATGAATGCTGTCACTGTCATGGCATTATTCGGGCCCGAAGGGTGATTTCGCAGTCACTGCGCGAAATCACCTTTCAGGACCGATTAATGAAATGACACTGCCAGTGTTCATAAGGTGGGCTCAAAGCCTATTTTGAAAATTTGCTGGAAGAATTCCAAAACGACTGGTTTTATTTAGCGTGCGTTGCGCAGTTCCTACGCACGATCATAAGTTCGCAAATTTTCAATATTTTCACTCCCGATTTTCCACATTGCCATTTTACCACATCTTCTTATGAGCAGTATGACTGTCATTTTTCACATCTCACCCAAAACGTGTTTCCGCCCATGTAGCACACAATGGCGCAGTCGGTGTGTGAAATCAATGTAAGGGACAAATTAAGAAAATCACAGTGACACTGTTCATGAGCAGAGGTCATAAAATGGCTATGTAGAAAATTTGGTGAAAAAATTCCAAAAAATGACTGTTTTACGAGCGTGCATTGTACAGTTCCTACGCACGCTCATAAGTTCGCGAATTTTCAATATTTTCACTCCAGATTTTCAACATTGCCATTTTACCACACCTTCTTATGAGCAGTACAGCTGTCATTTTTCACATCTCACCCAAAACATGTTTATTTATTTTATTTATTTAGCTTTTCTTAACTGGGTAAGTACACTAGACAAGTAGTATGCCTATTTTCAGGAACGACCCGGGAGAGTACAAACAGGTAATACAGAGTACAATACAGCAAAAGTTAAGTGAACGGCTACGTCTCACACTAGTTGAAATGATTACATATACACTTGGAGGTTAGGTACAGTAAGTCGATAAGCTGCAGGCAATATACAGAGTAAGACAGTGAGGATAGAATACATAGTGAGTTGACATTGAACAACATTGACTATCTGTAGCATAAAGTGGAATAGAGGAGGAGCTGGTCAGGGAAATTGGTTTCTAATTTGGTTTATATAAATATAACTCCTGGAGCAGAGTGCCAGAGGGACTACAGTGTCCGGGGCTTATAGCTAGGGAGGCTTTAGGCATTCACATGTGAGGCCAGCTTAAGATGCTCCCACAAGGAGGTCTGAAGGCTTTTGTGGGAAGGGGCGGTGCGTACCTGCTCAGGGAAGGAGTTCCAGAGCTTAGGGGCATGTGCGGCATAGTCCCTCTCACCCATAAGGGTGTGGGTTGAGGGTACTTTTAGTATCCCAGGACCCTGGGACCTTAGGGGGTAGCATGAGCAGTCAGCTGGGGAGAGGAGCTGAGCCAACACCGGGGGTGAGCCGGTGCTGATCACTTTGCTCACGTGGCACCCTATACCAAAGTTTAGGTGATTGGTAGGGGATAGCCAGCCTAACTTCTCATAAAGTTCGCAGTGATGAGTGAGGCGGGGGGCAGCCAGAGCAAAACGGCAAATGTTGTTGTACGTCGTATTCCATCGAGTAAGGAGGGCTTTTGAGGTGCCCGCAAATAGGTGGAGTACATAGCTTAGGGAAGGGAGTAACATTCCCCTGGCAAGAGCCAGGCATGCAGCAGGGGTGAGGTTGTGTTTGGTCCTATAGGCCAGCCCCAGCTTGCAATTTACTCCTTTGCAGACGTTGAGGATGTGACTCCCAAGGTCCAGTTGGGGGTCAAGTGTCACCCTGAGATATTTGACGGAGGTCACAGTGTGGAGGGAAGTGCTGTCTGTGCAGTTGATTAGCAGAGGGACTGGAGAGTCACAAATTTTAGCTGAGGAGCCGAAGAGCATGGCCTGCATTTTTTTCTGGTTGAGGACCAACTTCTGTTTGGTGAGCCAAGCCTGCATATTCCTGAAGTCCTCAGATAGATGGAGGTTTAGGGTGGCTGCATCGAGGAAGTGAGCAAGGAGGACCAGGTCATCCACATACAGAGTGACCCTGCATCTGGTAACAGCATCTGGGAGATTGTTGATAAACAGGGAGAAGAGAAGGGGTCCCAGTACAGAGCCCTGGGGGACGCCCGAGGTCACTGGCAGGGGAGCAGAGAGGACTTTGTTAAATTTGGTTAGCTGTTTTCTGCCATACAGGTAGTCAGTTATCCATTTCAGGGCCGGGGGAGACAGGCCAAGGGACCTCAACTGAGCGCAGAGCAAGTCATGGTCAACAAGGTCAAAGGCCTTTGACAGGTCGATGAACACAGCTCCAGAGAGCTTACCCTGTTCCATGGCAGTTCTGACACTAGAGGAGACAGAGATCAGAGCCGTGATGGTGCTGTGCCCTTTGCGAAAGCCATGCTGGGCAGGAGACAGCAGTATGTGAGATTGGATATACTCCGAGAGTTGATTGGCTACCACCTTTTCCAGGAGCTTGCTGATGGCCAAAAGGATGGCAATAGGCCGGTAATTGTCGGGGACTTTGGGGTTTCCCTGCTTTAGCACGGGGACAACCCTGGCAACCTTCCAGATATCAGGAATCTCCCCCATGGCAAGGGACAGGTTAAAGATGTGGGCCACCGGGGATGCAATATAAGGGGCACCAAGTTTGAGAAGCCTGGGCTCCAGGTTGTCAAGTCCAGGACTGGCGTGCTGGGAGAGGCCAGCGAGAAGTGTCAACACCTCATTATCCGACGCTGCCTTAAGGAGAAAGGGAGGTCTGGGAAGGTCGGGCACCTGCCAGTCCATGGGAGCGGGGCAGTTGTCGCCCCTGGCCGAGGGGATCTGTGGGGAGACGGCTGATAGGTCGGTGAAGTGGGAGTTGAGAGCGTTAGCAATCGTGTGTGGATTGTTGCAGGAAGCTCCCCCGATAATCATGTCAGTGACCCCAGAGTTGGACTGACCACCGACCAGGGATTTTATATTACCCCAGAACTTTCTAGGGTCGTTAGCTGATCTGAGAAGAGCAGCCTTACAGAAATCACTTTTGGCCACCCTGGTGGCTTTTTTACACTCGTTTCTGAGTGTTCTGTATTGTTGTAGCAGGGACTGGTTGGGGAAGCATTTGTAGTGGGCCCAGCACTTATCCCTTGCTCTCATAAGAGCAAGAAGGCTCCCATGCAGCCACATTGTGGCTGGCCCCCTGACCCTCCTTCTAATGAGAGGGGCACGCTTGTGTTGCAGCTCCCCAAAGGAGTTGTTAAACAGGGTTATGGCAGTGGAGGGATTAGGGGTTCCATACACTCATGACCAATCCGTGAGCCGTAGGTCCTCCATGAATGCATCCGGATCGAACCTGACGAAGTTTCGGATGTGGATGACTTTGTGAGGAACCTTTAGGGAGGGTATTTTCCATACACAGAAGACCGGAGAGTGGTCTGAGATGGAGTCAGATAGTATCCCTACAGAGGAGATCCTGTCAGGGCAATTGGACAGGATCCAGTCCAGTAGGGAGCTGGAGGATCCATTTGCCGACCGTCAGGTAGGCTCCTGCACTAGTTGAGTCAGGGTGTGGGTGGCAAGCAGGGACTCGAACTGTTTAACGTTGCATCTGACCCAGTTTAGGTTCATGTCTCCCAGGATTAAGAGTTCGTTGTCACCAGTCTTGAGACTAACAGTGTACAGGAGGTGGGTGAGTCCCTGGAGCCCTCCCTTTGGGGGATTATAGGTGCACACAATGTGCAGTTTCTTTGCATTGCCAAGTAGGAATACAGAGTGAAGCAGCTCACAGGGATACAGCAATGATTGTTGGTGATTCACCAGTGACACTTTAAGATGGCTCCTGTAGTATATCAGGATACCTCCACCCCTTTTATTCCCACACCTGTCCAGCAGTAGGAACTCATATCCATGTAGCCCACAGGCTGAGTCAGGAATCAAGGGTTTGAGCCAGGTCTCCGTTATGCCAAGTATGTCAGGCTTATAGAGAGAGACCCAGGCAATGAGCTTATCCAGGATGGGAAGTAGACTCCGAATATTAAGATGAGCCACCTTCAACCCCTTGCTCAGCCGCCATTCCTGAGGGATTTCGGGGACCAGGGGATGGGGCTGGGGTTGAGTTCAATGTCTCCGGCCATGGCTAGGACCAGTAGGAAAAGCTGTAGGAGGTGCCCTCTGGGGGAGAAACACCAGGTCAGAGGCTTACAGGCTAGCCGCCACCTGATTCTGTTTTGATACAGTATGATTCCTGGTACCAGGCCACTTGTGGGGTAGCGGGAACTCGCCACATCAGCCATGTAGGTTGAGAAGGTGTAGTACCTCTCATCAAGGGGGGGACCATAAACGGTCACCACACATGCCTGGGGCAGTTGCAATATGGATGGACACCAGTCCCAGGAGAAGAACAGCAAGGATTGTGGGACAGGGAGGGTGAGGCGGTGTGTGGCACCTGGGGGCCTTGGGAGATTCCATTCTTGTTCACCGGATCATCACGTCTGGGGAAAGTATTGAGTAGGGGTACCTAAGGGGGGAAAGAGGAAGCTAAAACCAGTAAGGACCAATGGCCGAGTGGGAAGGGCAATAGGTAGAACACTCAGTTCACACAGTAGTTGGGAGGGGCCTCTAAAGGCAGTGGATGCATGTCCAGAGAGTATACAGTAATAAAGTTTACGATACAGTTAACAAAACAGCTAATAGCGCACAATGGCGCAGCGGTGTGCGAAATCAATGTACGGGACAAATTAAGAAAATCACAGTGACACTGTTCATGAGCAGAGGTCGTAGAATGGCTATGTTGAAAATTTGGTGAAAAACTTCCTAACAATGACTGTTTTACGAGCGTGCATTGCGCAGTTCCTACGCACGCTCATAAGTTCGCGAATTTGTAATATTTTCACTCCAGATTTTCAACATTGCCATTTTACCACACCTTCTTATGAGTAGTACAGCAGTCATTTTTCACATCTCACCCAAAATGTGTTTCCGCCCATGTAGCGCACAATGGTGCAGTCAGTGTGCGAAATCAATGTAAGGGACAAAATGAAGAAAATCACAGTGACACTGTTCATGAGCAGAGGTCTTAAAATGGCTATATTGAAAATTTGGTAAAAAAATTCCTAAAAATGACTGTGTTTTACGAGCGTGTGTTGCGCAGTTCCTACGCACGCTCATAAGTTTGCGAATTTTCAATATTTTCACTCCAGATTTTCAACATTGCCATTTTACCACACCTCCTTATGAGCAGTACAGCTGTCATTTTTCACATCTCACCCAAAACGTGTTTCCGCCCATGTAGCGCACAATGGCGCAGTCGATGTGCGAAATCAATGTATGGGACACATTAAGAAAATCACAGTGACACTGTTCATGAGCAGAGGTCTTAAAATGGCTATGTTGAAAATTTGGTGAAAAAATTCCTAATAATGACTGTTTTACAAGCATGCGTTGCGCAGTTCCTATGCATGCTCATAAGTTTGCAAATTTAATATTTTCACTCCAGATTTTCAACATTGCCATTTTATTACACTTCCTTATGAACAGTACAGCTACCATTTTTCATATGCCGCCCAAAATGTGTTTTCACACATGTAGCGCACAATGGTGCTGTTGGTGTGCGAAAGCAATGTTTGGGACAGATTAAGAAAATCACAGTTACACTGTTCGTGAGCAGAGGTCTTAAAATGGCTATGTTGAAAATTTGGTGACAAAAGTCTATAAAATGACTGTGTTATGAGTGAGCATTGCGCAGTTTCCACGCACCCTCGTAAGTTCATGACTTTGTAATATTTTAAGTCCAGATTTTCACCAGTGGCATTTTCCCACACTTCCTTATTTACTGTAAAGCTGTCATTTTTCACAACATGGCCGAAGTGTGTTTTCACACTTTCAGCGCAGAGATGCGTGGTCGCTGTGGGGAATCATTGTTCGGGACAGATAAAGAAAATCACAGTGACACTGTTCATGATCGGAGGCACCAAAATGCCTGAGTTGACAATCTGCTGTAAAAAATCCCCAACCTAATTATATTACGGGTGTGCGTTGCACAGTTTCTATGTATGCTTGTGACTTCACCATTTTTTAAATATTTTTATTGCAGATTTGCAACATTGCCATTTTTTACACCTCCCCATGAACAGTACAGCTGTCATTTTTTACATCCTGTTCGGAATGTTTTTGCACCTGTGGTGCTAAATGCCGTAGTCGCTGTGCATAAGCAGCTTTGGGCTAACAAACTGATATTCCCCCTGTTCATGAGGTGGGTCACAAAAAAACCATGTTGAACATTTGGAGTGAAAATACCAATGAATGCCTGAGGTATTAGGGTTTCCAACTATAATGTCCAACCCTGTAGAGAATGACAGGCATCAGGGGTGTGACTTGGGATTCTTGCCTGTAATGCTCATACCATTCCACACCCTGCAGCCAGTGAGAGGCATCGAGGTATGCCTTGGACTCTTCGGCCCCAAAGTTCACCCCATTCTCCTATATCGCACCCATCTCACCGTATTTCCTAATGGAATGGGGTGTGCATAAGGGCCAAAGACCCCAAGGAACACTGTGAACTTGTCAGTGTCTGCAGGGTGGGGTGTGGTGAAATGGCGTGGCCGTTATGTCTGATGACCTAAAGGCACACCCCAATGCCTGTCACTCTCTGCAGGGTGGTGGTGGGGTTGGCTTCAGTTCAATACTTCACTGCCATTCCTATTACGCAGCTCTGTAACTTCTACACTACCACTGCCAATACCAGCAAGCAAACATTCGGCATTGACAAATGCTTGTTTTTGTAATGCTTCTCAAACAGCACTTATCCCCAAATTATTACCTTAAAGAAAGAGTTAAAGTTTAGACTCAGCTTTTAAATGACAACTAAGTATAATGAAATTACTGGTCTGGCCTACTATCCTGCTTGCCACATGAGACACGATCGACATGCAAGCAGAGACGTGCCTGTCTCTGCGCATGTCTCTGCACGCTCGCCCGCATGTGCTCGGTCCACTCACACCGCGAGTGCTTTGTAGCCAGGTCCCAGAAGTCATAGAACTTGTGACTAGTAACCAGTGTCCCTAGTTACAAATCACAGGCATCTGGTGAAGATGTGGTTTCAGTAGTCAAGCCCTTGGCCAGGTACATGCACCCAGTAGTGCTCCTACTTAAGTCTGCTACACAGTTAAAAGTTAGTTTTCCCCATATTAGCAGCCCTTAGAAGGACTAGACTAGACTTTCAGAGCAGCCAACAGTGTAAATATAAGCCTCTGATTGCACAGCCTACACTTTATATAATGAGCACAAAATGACTAAAAACTCCTTGCACTGGTATCTGTTGCCTGTCTCACAGCTTTTGGCTGTTGCACAGGGCAGTTACCAGCAAGGCAAAGACTGTATTTATTGGTTTGCACACTGAGCACACCACTCGCACCACGGGCACTTTGTAGCCAGGACCCGGAAGTCACAGAGCTCGTGACTAGCAAGCGGTGTCCCTAGCTACAAACCACAGGCACCTGGTGAAGATGTGGTTTCAGTAGTCAAGCCCTTAGCCAGGTATATGCACCCAACAGTGCTCCTACCTATGTTTGCTACACAGTTAAGAGTTAGTTTGCCCCATATAAGCAGCCCTTAAAAGGACTAGACTAGACTTTCAGAGCAGCCAGCAGTGTAAATATAAGACTCTGATTGCACAGTCTACACTTTATATTATGAGCACAGAATGACTAAAAACTCCTTGCACTGGTATCTGTTGCCTGTCTCACGGCTTTCGGCCATCGCACAGGGCAGTTACCAGCAAAGTCTGTGTTTACTGGTTTGCATACGATTTGACACATTTGCTCAATAATCCAGCCTACACCTGAACCAATTCAAAACAGAGATGATGCCGCTCAATCTGCACTGCCCCCAGCAAATTGCCACAAATGCAGGACTTATGTGAGCTCCACAAGGAATTACATACTTGGGTATCAAGATCACCCATAGAATGGAGGCATTATGGCATGCCAATCTCCTGCCTCTGATTCACGCTGCCAAAACTGAATTTGATAGATGGAAGCTCCTTCAGCTCACAATGGCTGGTAAAGTAGCAGCCATAAAAATGGTCACATCATCAAGATTCTTATACTTGCTTGCCCATATCCCAATCGCATTTTCCAAAAAGTGGTACCAAACTTTAGATAAGTGAATGGGAGATTTCCTCTGGGAAGGGGCCAAACCCCGCTTCAGCTGAAATAAGCTGAGAACACACTGGGTGTCAGGGGGCTGGAACCTCCCATGGATGGACGGATATAAATTGGCCTTCCAAACAGCCAAGATGATGCACTGATTTCATCCCTGCTCTGCCCTTTCACCACTGTGGGTATACATGGAAATGGAGCAAGGCCGGTTGTACCCTATATGGGTGAGTATTATTGAGTGGCTCATTTTAAGCAACTCAATAATACCAACTATAAGAACAGCGACTGATGAACAATGCCGAACGGCAGGTTAGAGTGAGTGTAGCAGTGAGCTGCACTCACAAGAAGGATATATCAGAAGGTTTTTGGCCAAGCTCTGCCATGCTGGCCATTTGGTGTAGTGGCTAGAGCTACTGCCTACAGAGCCGGCGGACCCAGGTTTAGGCCCTACAGTAGGATGTTGTAATTTACTTTTTTTTTTTTAAGTCCGCCTGCCCCCTGAGTTGATTATATTATTTTTGGGGCTGCAGGGGGGGCATAGCCCCCCCACAAAAAAGAAGTCTTTTGATTGCTGTTTATGGAAGAGCTGAGGATTGTCGCTGTTTGCAGCGGTTACACTTTATTCCAGTCGCCCTTTTGCTTCAAGCGATTTTTGGGTCACAGTTTGTGTGCGCATGGTAAGGGAATTGCCCTTATCACAAAAATCCAGCAAAGCCTGGTTGAGGTCATGGCTGCACTTCTGTACAATCAACAAGGTTGGCGTGGGACCTCCCCACCCCACCATTGACTCATCTGTCAGATACTGGCAAAGCGCGCACAGGAAACTTGGCCTGGACATGCTCCCACTGACACTTGCACCCTTATGGCAGAACCCACAAGTTACCATTGATAAAAAGACAGTCTGTTGGCCCCAATGGCTGTCCAATAGCATATCCTGAGTCAAAGACATCTTAGAATCCCCCCACCTTAGAGCAGCCCCCTTTCAGTCTCTGCAGAACAGATGGGGACTCCAACAAAAGGAATTTTGGCATTACCTACGAATCAGGGAAGCAGTCCAATACATAATAAAACCTGCTACCATGTCCTGGCTTCCTAGTGAGCTAAACTCATGGTTGTTGCACCCAGAGGGCCTAGCAGGTAGAAGTTATGCAAAATTGAGAGATGCCTTCCCTTCACAATCAGAGGAATCCAGGCTTTGGTGGGAGAAACTAATGGGTAGTAAGATCTCTGATGCTCAGTGGGGCAGGCATGGAAGGACACCAACAACTGGTACAAGGATGCTGGAAAAAAGTTAATACAGAGTAAGGTCTCACACACCTGGTACAGAACCCCAGCTGTTCTCCAAAAGGCCAAAATACTAGATAATGACAGTTGCTAGAGATGTCTGGCATCAGGAGGTGACATATACCACATATTCCTGGCTTGTCCCAAACTAAAGAGCCTATGGTGACAAGCCTGTCAGATGGGTAAACAGGTATCGGGTACCACTATGCCCACATCAGCTCCATTGTTTCTGCTAGGGATCAAGGCAGGTATGCCTCAACTTAAGTCCCTAGAGTACAGATGACTGGCCCTCCTAGCTATACAGACCACAAGAGCCATGCTTAGTAAGTGGCGGTCTACCCTGGTGCCCAGTTTGGGGGAGAGTCTTGCCACCCTCATGTCATTAGCTACCCTAGACAGGATATGCCACCTGAAGAGCAATCAAATGACTAAATATCACACTTGCTAGGGCCCATATATGGCTTACACCACCACCCTGACTGGGATAGGCTAGAGGGCTGTGACAGGTAGAATTGGTTTAGAGTCTATCTGCATCTTCACAACTCAATAGCTTACCCATCCATAGGTTCCTGTGTACCTCTCATGCTGAATGCACTCCTCCAGCCACCAATCTTGCACACCATGCCTACGGTCAAAGTCTGTACACCCCCGACTTGATTATATTATTTTGAGGGGTGCGGGGAGGGCATAGCCCCCCTCAAAAAAGAAGTCTTTTGATGGCTGTTTATGGAACAGCTGAGGTCTGTCGCTGTTTGTGGCGGTCGCACTTCATTCTAATCGCCCTTTTGCTTCAGGCGATTTTTGGGTTGCGATTTATGTGCCGTGCAGTAAGGGAATCGCCCTTATCACATAAATTCAGCAAGGCCTGGTTGATGTCATGGTTGCACTTCTGTACTGCCCAAAGGTAGGCATGGGACCTCCTCTCCCCGACATTGACTCATCTATCAGATACTGGAAAAGCACACACTGGAAACTTAGCCTGGACATTCTCCCACTGACACTTGCACCCCTATGGCAGAACCCGCAAGTTACCATAGTTAAAAAGATGGTCTGTTGGTCCTAATTACTATCCAAGGGTATATCCCAAGTCAAAGACATTCTAGAATACCCCTACCTTAGAGTAGCCCCCTTCTGGTCACTGCAGAACAGATAGGGACTCTAATAAAAGGACTTTTGGCATTACCTACAAATAAGGGAAGCAGTCCAATACATAATAACACCTTCTGCTGTGTCCTGGCTCCCTAGTGAGCTAAGCTCAGGGTTGTTGCACCCAATGGGCCTAGCAGATAGGAGCTATATAAAACTGAGAGAAGTCCTCCCTTCACAATTAGAGGAATCCCAGCTTTGGCGGGAGAAACTAATGGCTTATAAGATCCTTGAAGCTCAGTGGAGGCAGGCTTGGAAGGATGCCCACAACTGGTACAAGGATGCTGGAACAAAGTTAATACAGAGTAAGGTCTCACACACCTGGTACAGGACCCCAGCTGTTCTCCACAAGGCCAAAATACTTGATAATGACAGGTGCCCAGTTTGGGGGAGATTCATACCTCCCTCACATCATTAGGTATCCTAGACAGGATATCCCACCTGCAGAGCAATCAAATGACTAAATAAAACACTTGCTAGGGCCCATATATGGCTTACATCAACCCCTTGACTGGGATAAGCTCTTCCCCTTCAGACCTAGCAAAACTAAAAAGTATGCATTTTATGCATATGAATGTATGCAGCCTGTTAAAAAAGATCACATTGATTCAGGCCTGGATCAATCACACCGTACCGGATGTTATAGTGATTTCTGAATCATGGCTCAGACCCTCTACACCTGACAGGGAAATTAACATCCCAGACTATTCATTATTTAGAGCTGACAGGGTTACTGGGGGGGGAGAAGTGGCTGTCTATGTTAAGGATAAATACTCGGTTACATGCCTAGAATTGGTATCTGTTGCGTACCACTTCGAATGCTTAGCATTAAAGCTGGAGATATCCTCCTCTACCATGCTCTGTGTTATTGACTGCTATAGAGCCCCTTCTGCTGGCTCTCAAATCCTCACCCATCTAACTGACGTTATGGGGCATGGATCCCTTGAAACAGTTATTCTTGGGGATCTAAATCTCGACTAGATGTCCAAGGCTGCTGCACCACTAAAGGAGTTCTGCAATGCCCATGGGCTGATGCAACTCATTGGTGAGCCAACATGCCTTAATAAAAAGAATCCTGCTAATAGTATGCAGCTTGACGTCATTTTAGTAAGTAAACCGCACCTATTCTCCCATGCAGGTATCTTCTTCTCTGACGTTAGTGACCAAAACATCATTGCCGGCGTAAGGTCAGCTCAGAATTCACTGTCCTCATCAAGGTTCTCCACCAAGAGGTCAAGAAGTAACTTTGATCTGTCTGCCTACCTTGATGAGATAAAATATTCACTGCATTGGCAGGATTTGTACCTAGCTAACTCGGTCCATTTGGCTTATGAGTTTTTTTTCTGAAATTGTGACTGGTGCATTAAATAAGTATGCCCCTCTTGTAAAAGTTAGAGTAAGGGGCAGAACCTGTCATTGGTTCACCTCAGAACTTAAATCCACTCTGCTGAATAGGGACAAGCTTGGAAAAAAGCATGAACTACTAAGGCACCGATGGACTGGTGCAACTTCAGGAAAGCCAGGAACACATGCACCAAGATGATAAGAGATGCTAAGGCATCCTTCTATCGCTCGGAACTGGATTCTGCTGCCGGGAGCTCCTCTAAATTTTGGAAGTCCATTAAGGATATGTCTGGACATACCCCAGGAAGTTCGGTCCTGCAAAGATTACCACTGGCAGTGTCATCATCTGTGGCAAAATGGAAATCCTGGATGCCTTTAACAACCACTTTTCCACCGCAGGTCTTGCATTTGACAACTCTCCCGCATGTTCTTTATGTTCCCAACTGGATGCTCAAAGCTCTGAACCCTTTCAAACCAATTTAGTCTTTTCCTTCCAGCTTACTTCATTGAAAGAGATCAAAGAACTTCTATTAAAGTTGGATACCATGAAAAGCGTGGGTGCTGACTCTCTTGACCCTTACTTTCTAAAGGTCGTCTACCATGCTTTAGCTGTACCAATTACTCACCTATTCAATCTCTTACTGTATTATGGAATCCTCCCACCCTTATGGAAAACAGCTCATGTTATCCCTCTGTTCAAATCAGGGGACCCCTGTGATCTAAATAACTACAGACCGATTTCTTTACTACCTATACTGTCTAAACTATTGGAAAAAATTGTAAGCAAGCAGCTGAAAACATACGTAGAGTCTATGAATCTGCTAAACCCTATTTAATCTGGCTTTAGAGCACAGCATAGCACTATTACGGCCCTAGCTAAAGTGACCAACGACTAGCAGCGAGACCTGGAAAATAGACAATTAATCTGTGCAGTGTTCCTAGACTTGAGTAAGGCCTTCAACACTGTTGATCATGGTCTGCTCCTCTCCTCCCTGAAGGTGATAGGACTGGACTCACTATCCCTACAGTGGTTTGCAGATTACCTCTCTGTCAAGGCTGAAGGTGAACTTTCTCCCCTTAAACCTTTGCAAAGAGGGGCCCCCCAGGGATCGATTCTTATTCCACTACTGTTTACAATCTACATAAACAACATTGACTATAACATAACTAATGCCAATATTCACCTGTTTGCAGATGACATTGTCCTGTATCTAAGTTGTCCTTCACCTGAAGCTGCCTGTAGAGACCTACAACCTGAATTCAATCTACTTCAGAGCCAACTTCTAAACAAAAAGCTCCTATTAAATGCAAAAAAAATGAAGGCAATGCTATTTTCTCCACTTTTCCATGATGCAAACCCTGCCAGTGCTGGCTCCGTCCCACAGATCACCACAATCCTGGGAGAAAATCTAGAATTTGTCAACAAATTCAAGTATTTGGGAGTGTGGTTGACTACAGACTTTTCTTTATGGACCACATTGAAGATCTTCTAAAGAAATTAAGGCAGAGGCTTGGACTCTTTTTCAGGATTAATAACTACCTCACTAGCGATGCCAAGTGCTGATTGGTACAAACCACATTTCTCTCATTAGTTGACTATGCTGACTTCCTTTACAGTAACTGCCCTGTCTCGCGCCTTGCTAAGCTGGATACATTGTATCACCGGGATCTGAGATTCATTACTGGTCTACCTCATGCCACACATCATTGTGCCCTTTACGCAGCAGTGGGGAGGCCTTCTCTCCAGTTCAGGAGAAACAGAAATGCTATACTCTGGATGTTCAGAGCTATTATTAAGAAACTTCCCGTGTATATCTCTGACTGTCTTCTGTTATGTGAACCTAGAAGCTATGCATTGAGAAACTACTCCTTCATTTATTTAAAGGTACCAAAGCTAAAAAAACATTTTGGGAGAATGGCTATAAACTTTGTGCTACTGTATCTGTGGAACAGAATGCAAAAAGTGCTGAAGCTTAGTTATCCGGTCAGCTTATCCTCCCTCAAGACCCTATATGACCATTCAGTCAAGGAAATTTACAACTGCTTCCCCCTACTTTAAAACTCCCCGCATTATGGCTGTCCACGACAGCATGGTCCCTTCGCTACACCTGGACAGTGTGGCCTCTCCCCCACATTCTCTAACTGCCAATTGTGTTCCCTGCTCACCTGTCATGTGTCCTTCCTGAGGCCTTATGTTTCCTTGGCTATCCCCTTTCACTCTGCCTGTACCCATCTTGCCTCAGCTCTCATACTGTCCCCTTCTGCACTGCTCTGTCATTCTTCTTTCCCTTAAATCACTGTCTGTCTGTTTTTTTTTTGGCATTGTATGAAATTTATAACTACTTATTAACTGTTAACCTTAGTACCTCCAGCCTCTGTACTAGACATATTTATTCCATGAAGGAACTGAATCATTGTTCCCAACTATTCTTTACTTATGTACATGTTTTACTACTGTACATCAGTTCTGCATAATTCTATGCATTGATATGTTTGAGACCGTTATATATTGTATATTGTTATGATTGCGACTGTTCATACATTGTATATATTGTGTACCAGTGCTACCAGGTCCACCTTGTAAATGAGCTTGCTTAACGGTGATTGCCTGGATAAATAAAGATTTGATTGAATGATTGATTGATAAGCTAGAGGGCTGTGATAGGTGGAATTGGTTCTACATCTGTCTGCATCTTCCCAACAAAATAGCTTGCCCACCCAAAGGTTCCTGTGTAACTCTCATGCTAAATGCACTCCTCCAGCCACCAATCTTGAGCACCATGCCTATGGTCAAAGTATCAGGTCTAACTAATGGTACACATGCAGGATTAAGTCTGAGTATTAGAATATAGTACATGCTTACAGTAACCTTGTGCATAGAACTAGGTATTCTGTGTGTTTATGTTGTTTTGTTCCAAAGGATCACAGAGTCTCAGACAGCACAGGGTGAATATGCCCCCCCGATAACTGGATCCCACATGAAGCCTTGACATTGGTATAAGAGATCCTATCAGGAGACCTCAGATGAGTCCCAACTTGATGTATTTGGGTAAGTATGTACCCCTCCTCATCCATCGTAGTACATTCACAGTCTTCTTGGAGTATGGGCAACATTCTCACCCTGTACGTAAGCTAATATGTGTGCATTTTTTCCCCTCAATTGATCCTTCTCAGAGTGCTGTCTGTAATTACCTACAAATTCTACTTGGTGTCCTTCACTCTGTAACCACTTGCGGACATACATATCTTATTGTTGTATGGTTTAAATAGAAACTCAATAAAAATTTAAAAATAAAAAGGCAGGAACAGGCTAATCCACTCAGATATAGGGAGTAGGAACTTGGGAGGAGAGCAACAGAAGAAGTAGATAGCGGCCAGGAAGAAGTTAGGAAGGGAAGGGAGGAGTCAGATGGGATCATAACTGCGCATGGCAAAACAGAGCAGCTAAAAATGCTGCAGTGAAACAGTGCTGGACAAAAACAGAGTCAGGCAAAATAGCGACCTGTTCTGTGCACTGTGTCCATTAATCACAATGGGTCTTCATGTGTTTTTTGTGGGGGCTTTGCACCCCGCACCCCCTGGAACTTAAATAACTAACTCCAGGGGTGACATCAGGAAAGGGGGTGAGAAACTCAGGAGGGGGGTACTTTGCTTTAGTTTTTTTTTTTTAAAGTGGCGAAAAGATGCAGCAGGGGAGACCTGGGGGGGGCCAAACAATGGCCCCTGGTCTCCTGACTGAGCCATGTGCTGGTGCCCTGGCCACTCCTCCATGGGAGCAGTGCATCAGCACCCAGCACATGGCAACACGACCAGCCTCCTGATCTGTATGCAGAGACAGGGGTAGCGGTGTTCCCCTGCCGCTGTTCTACCCCTGTCACTGTAATCCCAGGTGCTCACTATACAACACGGTTAATACCATGCTGTTTTACATGCATGGTTTTGACCCAGTAGGGGGAGGGGGGTGAGAGGAGCAACTTCTTTCTGTGTAAACATGTTAAGTCAAATCTGATCTAGACTATGATGTTAATTTGTTTGCTCACTTGGTCAAATGAAATTGCCAAGTGAGTACTAGGCATGCTATTACTCAAGGTTGAGGGCAGTGTAGTCTCATGGTTAGACCAACAACCTGAGAGATTAGGGTTCTAACCCTGCTAAAGCCAAATACTCATTGTGTGGCTTTGGGAAAGTCTTTTAACCTGTCAGTGCTCCAGTCCACCCAGTTGTTAAAGCTGATAGAAAGGAGGGCTGTGCAAAATCAAACTATAGCTAGTGGAATTCATGTGAAATTATGACTCCAGTTCCACAACATTTCATGGAATTGCCATGAAAATTTTGCAAACATTTGACAACATTTAATTGTCATTTTTTTCCATCTAATTTTAATACAACACATTTAACTTTTACCAAAATGGCATGCTCACAGTTCTGTACCACTTATACATGTGTGCTAAGTTGCAGATCTCTTGCTTTAAAGGGGGCTGTGCAGTAAGTAGCCAAACATTTGGAAATGTTTTAATTAAATTTCAAAAGTACTGTACATATGTCAATTGCAAACGTATAATCCCCTGTAACTTTAAAACTAAAGAATGCAACGTCACCAATTTTGGTAGCATCATATACACTAAAAATGAGGCTGTTTGTGCTATAACATCAATACTTAAAGTTGAAATTCATGAGTTTTTGTGGAAATTTGTGATAATTTTATAGAAGCGATATCAATAATTTTTTGCCCATTCATACACCAGCTCTGACATGGAGGAAAGAGGAAAAGGATGGGTAGTGTGGTTAAAAGGTTTTATTCATAGAGGACTCAGTTGTAAAATCAAAAGGAGAGTTGGAGAGGTATTGCAGGATAATGATACTAGTGCAGGTAAAGTTATTTGCTTGCCTATCACATAGGTCAAATGAGTATGTTCCATAACGAAGCACTTCAGCTAGAGGGAGGAACTGTTGCCCACATTAAAATATGTAGTAAATGTTCTGAGGGCATGAGGGGGTCATCTACTGAATTAGTGATGTTCCTAAGATATCTAGAGCAATCGTCTGCAATGTTTTCATGTTTCTGGGACTTGTGAAGAATGGCAGTGACAGAAATTAGACAAGTTAATTTTATTAAGATTCTGCTGCAACAAAGAGGGTCTTCTTTTTCTGTTCAGCTAGATTATATTCTGGGACAAGGAATGCCTGCATTCCAAGGATGGGCTGCAGTTGTGCCAAGAGGGAGGGTCGTGTCAAGGGACAGGGTAGTTAGGGAGATTTATGCTGAAGGATAGGGGCTGGGGTGGCAGCTACTGCAGGAGATCACCTCTAGTAGGAGTTTCATCTGTTAACATATTGAAGGACAGCTGACCTTGGAAACAAAAGAACAGTAGACTCCCTCTGCGGAGCAAGGATGTATAGAGGTACAGCAATTCTGGCTTTAAAACAGGTCATGTAAGAATCACACCCAGCAAAACAAAATAGACCAATAGCCTGATGTACTTGGATGCCCAGTAAGTAAAGGTGCTCAGAGAGACTTAGAGGGAGAAGAAAATAACTGAGGAACCAAGCAGAAGGAATTCTAGCTTTTCCAATTGGATAAGTCTGACAAGAAAAGGAGTCAGTAGCTGTGTTGTTAGAGGAGTGTGTCACTGTGAAGAACAGGAAAAATACTAGGTACAATCAAATCTATTGAGTCCATCTGGTCAAGCTAAGAGAAAAAAAAATAAAGGGAAAAAATTGTCATCCTGGTGGAAATTACAGGACTGTAAACAGCTCACCTCAGCTTAGTAGATGCAGTGGTGGTAAGTGCTTTGGGAAAGTTAAATTCCACAAATTGAATTCTTGTGGCATTGCCTATTACACTACTATTCTTTTTGAGAAAATATTGCTAATTTGTAATTTGTGGCATTTCCACTGAAAATATAAAACTATTGATGCACATTTCTCGAGCACTGTAAGATTCCATGATCAAGTGACGCTAGGAATGCATGCCAAGTTTCAGGTTTATATCTGCAATGGTAGTTAAATTATAAAGATCCTCATCTTTAGAACATTTTTACAAAAAAATGCACAATTGCACAACTATTTAAACTTTCAAATTAGGAATCCATGTAACTTAAAAATTACTTGACAAAATATCTCACTATTTAGCAGTTTCTATGATCCTTCCCAGAAAGTTACACATGCTACGTTGCAGGTGTCTGGCTCTACAGGTGGCTGAGTTATCAGCAGAAAAAAAGCAATTTCACAAACAAATGTAATATTTTGAGCCCCTATATGTTTGTATCTACTCATCCAAATGTCATTCTATTTAGTATGTCATTAGACACTACACATTTGTGAAATTTAGCAAATTCCATGAAATTTTGCAAACTTTTACTAAAGTCCTCACGATCAGAAGGTACCAATTCCATCCAGTCCTAGTAAAAAGCAGGATCGCACTGGAAATTAGATAGGGTGCAAAATCCATTTGTTATATGATTTCATAAATATTTTAGGATCTCTTGCACTTTTTTACCTGGGTGAATTGTTGAAACTGAACTATTGTGCCATACATATTTGTGTTGTTAAAATGTAGTAAATGGAAATTATGTTTATTTTATTACTGTAACAATACCTCATTATCTCCTACTTAAGACTATGCCAGCCCAAGGTAGAGGTAGCACAGCTGGGTGTAAGCCTTAGTTTCTCAGTAGGCAATGCAGTATTCTGTTGCCAGAACTTGCCAGACCTTACATTTTAAGAAATATAAAAGCAGTTACCTCTACTTTCTTTTTGTGTTCCAAATGCTGGGTTTTCACAGTGGGGTGGGGGAGGGCTCTTTAGTTCCATCTGAAAATACATTTTTTGATAAGATTAGAATATAATTGTTAAAATACTTTCCGCTTTTACTAGCTTAAATTTGTTAGTGATAATAAAAAATTAATTATATATTTGCATATGGAGAATATCAGGGTCAGAAACTCCACGTTGACTTCTTGAAACATGTTAGTCTGGTACATATTCATGTAAAACAGTATCAAAGTAAGAAAAAAATGTTTCTGACAGCAAGAAGGGGTGATCCAGTTAGGCCACTGACTGCTAGCCACATAATATAACTACCATGATCCCACTGTGTTTCTGTTTTAGCCTTCCATCTTTGAATAACATGTTATTAATCACAATAAGGAAAAGAGCAAGACAAAGAAAAGGGGCTCACTTTCCTATAGTGAAATTTCTTTTGTGGGGAACGTGGCTTGACTCCATTCGAGATGGCCACCAAACTTGGTGACTCCACTCCCTGAGTGTTGGAATCCATCTAAATTCATGTATTCTCAGTGGGCTGCATCCCCTTTTGGCATTTCTGACTGATCATAATTACTCCGGTTAGCGGTGGGCGAAGTAGGCTCAATCCGCTCTGCAAAGTGATTCGCGGAGCAAAGGCGGATTTGTGGAGTGATCCGCAACACATAGCGGAGTACTTCGCATTATGATGGGTAACATGAAGTCCATTGAAAACAATGACTTTGTGTTACTCCGCCTTCCCAGACCACTACTCCACCACATATTAAGGTGAAATGCATTGAGAACAATGCACTTTGCCCCACTTTACCTTATTTTTAAGCTCCAGAGGTGAATTTTGCTGTGATTCATGGGATTTCAGGTCACATGGGCTCTATATTGTTCTGCACAGCCTCAGTTCAGGGTAGTATGTTTAGGAAGGACTACGAGACAGTGTGCTCTGTGAGCTGTTTGTGATTGAAACCTTCTAAAAGCTGTTAAAAAAGCATAGTTGGGTTTTTTTGTAGGCTCAAACTTTAGGTCATCGATTGTAGGAAACCCTCCTGTGCTCATATCATCGAGCATTTTTATTTTTGTGTGGATTTTGAATGTTAATGTAGAACATTGAGTGTGTATAGTGAACTACAGTGAAAGTGTGTTTTGGGGAAGGGGCGTATCTGTGGTGTAGGTAGATTTAAGTTGGAGAAATAGTGATTTCTTTGTTTTTTGGTTATATTTTTGTTATATAACTGACAGTGTTAATGCACAGACAGTAATATTGTCAGTAATTGCTGAAATTGTTTTGCTGATTGTGTGCTGTGTGGATCTGGTGCAGCAGTTCATAATTTCAGGTTGCTTGCATAACAATACGTGGCATATTATTGAACTTTTCAATTTGCTATGCATTACTCATTCAGCATTGTAGACAAACTGTTCTGTGTGTAAGTGTGGGTGCGGTGTTGCATGACATCAAATAATTCACCTTTTGTTGTGCCACAGACTAGTGTAATTGCAGGTGCAGCAGTGTGAACCTGCTATCCACTGCAGCTGCCTGATTTTGTACTGCGATCATGGTATCTGTTCTTTGTTTTGTTGCTTGTACTGCCATAAAAATCTGTAGTCAGTGCCTCCCCCCCCACTGGCAAAAGGAATTTGTTACCAGATTGGATTGTTTTTGTGACCTCATCAGCACCACTGGTTACTGAAGTTGTTTTCATTCCATGACAGACTAGTCTCTTATCTGTTGCTGAAGCTACAGTTATTTTTTTGGCTTCACATCCAGTGTCCCCCCAATCAGAGAGTGAATGTATCAAAATCTAAATTTGGTTATAATATTGTAGTTTATCCCCCAAAATGCCTGCAAAGAGATGTGCAAGCAAAGCTGTTTCTCGCCATGGCAATGCTGGCAGTAAGATAGTCTGTGGGTGTGGTAGTACACAGATGCAGAAGTGCATTGCTAATGTGAGGAAAGGTATTTCTTCTGCAATGTTTTTTACTGCCCAATCAGTAGCATCACTCATAGTTGGAGGAGATGATGTCTTCCCAGCCGATGGTTTTAGTGTTACTGGTGTTAGTGGTGGTGGTAGTATTAGTATTGGTGCATCAAGTTTGAATTACGACCAGTGTACCTTATCCAAAAATATTGATTGTGAAGAAGTGCAAGTGAGTGGCAGCATAGGTGATGTCATACTTCCCAGTAACATCCCAGTAACTGAACCTGAGGATTCTGATAATCATGTCAATGATAGCATACAATGTGATATTCCATCCACTGTGGAAGTTAATGTCACGCATTTTCCATGCAGTGATTCACAGTGTGGTGAAAAAATATCAAGTGATGGTGGTGTAGATGCTGATGATGAATGTGATGATGACGATGATGTTGCTGTTGTTGCAACATGCAGTCCACATGCTAGCATCCAAGCAGAAAATGTGGATGTCTGTGATGTTGATGAATATGGTGATGATGTAATTGACCCTAGCTGGGAACTGGAGAAAAAGAAATTCAAAGTGACTATGTCTGAGTCTGTTTGCAGGAATCCCACCCTCCCCTGTAAAAACTTGTGATTTACCGGTTTTAGTTGATGATGATGACCCAGTAATAAATATGATAGGTAGTCATGGTGATTGGTTGCAGTCCAGGTGTGCAGTGCCAGAATCATCACGTGCCCCCACCCCCACTTCAGTGCTTAAAATAACAGACTTAAATAAGCCACTTCATGGACATGTTAAAAGCAGAGCATCACAATCCCTTGTTGGGGATTTCTTTTGTTCAAGATGCAAATGGTGAGTCAGTTGCAATCTGCCAGGTTTGCCATGTGCGTGTGAGTCGAGGTAAAAAGGTGAGCCATCTGGGCACAGGAGGACAGCATACGCATCTTAAGAATAGACAATTGGCACTGTGGACCCAGCACAAGTTGGCAGCTAATACCACAGTGGGGTGTTCACCTGCTTCACCAGCAACCATAGCCAGCATGTTATCCCCTTCCATGACTGTTAAGTCCAGTAGTAAATTAAACGTGTACAGTACTGAGGTAATAAGAGCAGAGAATTACACAGGCATGATGAGGTGGAGGACCATAATGACTTTAAAATGTTTTCCAGTGCTGGTGAGGGTAGCAGTTTTTGTGGTGGTGGTGGTGAATGCAGTATGTCTAGTTTAAGTGGTACATCAACCCTGGTTGGCAAATCTGGCAAAATAACTGCATTTCTGGGTTTGTCACCATCATCTGTGCAACCGTCTTCATTAAACATCCACACTCCACCCGCTGCCAATGCCATTCATCACAGAGCGCAACCATTTGTGATCACACCCCATGTAAAACTTTTAAGTCAGCCCATGTTACAGAGTGTTTTTGCATATAAGCTGAAGTACCCCCCCCAAATCATACAGTGTCACGTGAACTTAATGCTGCTGTAGCAGAAATGCTGGCAATTAATCTTTTGCCCTTCTCCTTTGTGGAGAATTCTGGGTTCCAGCGGTTTGCTGCATGTGCCTGTCCAAAATGGAAAGTCCTATCCAGGACGTACTTTTCTACCTGTGCTGTCCCGGAGTTGTTCCGTACTGTGTCCGACTTGGTAAGACATGTCCTTCAACATTCCTCCTCTCCATTCATCCATTTAAGTATGGATATGTGGACAAGTGGCAAAACAGCGGGGAGTTCATATTTGTGTATAACTGCACACTGGGTGCAGGTGCCGGGGGTTGTGATGTTCGTAGTGTGAATAATCAGTGCAGTAAGGTAGATTGTCATGGTAGCAATCTTCCAGGAATTCGACAGCATGCAACGAATGCTATGCACAATGTGACCTGCTCAGACACTGGTGAGAACATGTTGGACGTGGTACTGACTGAAATTGACCAATGGCTAAACCCTCTGTCCCTGAGAGCTGGGTTCATAGCAAGTGACAATGGGTCAAATGTAGTGAAATGCATCACGAATGTGGGTTTTTTTTTCATGTTCCATGCATGGCCCACTGTTTAAATCTTGTGGTACAGGAGTTTCTGCAGCACCCTGATGTAAAGGAAATGCTGACTGTTGCACGATGTATCTGCTCTCACTTTTCAAGATCTGGAAAGGCCCGTGACCAACTGCGGCAGTTGCAGGTACAAAACAGCCTGCCTCAGCACCACTTGAAGCTGGAAGTTGTCACCCAATGGAACTCCATGTTATACATGGAAGAGAGGTTGTATGAACAATAAAAATCCATCTCTGAATATCTTGTTATGCACACTAGCAGTGACAGTTCTGGGGCTCCATGTCTATGAAGACTGAACAGTGGTGCCTCATGGACTCTGTAACAATTTTGTGGCCTTTTTAACATGCCACACAGACAGTGAGTGGTGAGTCTGCCTCCATTAGTCAATCAATTCCACTGCTGTGGGTGCTGAGGCAGACATTGGTGAATATACAGCATGGTCTTGATGTTGCTGGGGACGGTGGTAGCAATATGTTTCTGCAACAGATGCTGACAGTATTCAACCAGAATCGTCATGTTGTGAGCATTTAGCATAGTGACAGCTTTGCCATATCAACAATGCTGGACCCACGATACAAACATGGAATTGCATCAGTACTGGAGGGAGGGCCTGAACAGGTCAAAAATATCAGTGGTCAACTGGTGCGCTTGGTTCATGGGGCACAGAGGTCACGTGCCAAGGTCAGCAAACCTCAGCAGCATAATCCGGCTGAAGGTGTACCTGTAGGACTTTCAAGCATATCCTGCAAGGGGAAGAGGACAGCAGATCCAGGTGGTCTGTCATCCAAAGTGGCTGGCGTCAACCCACTTTGGGAGGCTTTGTCCCAAGTGAGTATTTGAGAAATAAATGATTTGGGAGAACAGGATGATGCATCAACAACTGGACTTAGTATGGCTCAGAGAATGGTTGAGTCATATTTGTCTGAAAACAGGTATCTGACAATAACTGAAGATCCTCTTTTGTACTGGAGTGGAAAGGTCAGTGAATGGCCAGAGCTGACTGCAGTGGCACTGAAGTACCTCACATGCCCACCCTCCAGTGTAAGTGTTGAGAGGGTATTCAGCTCAGCAGGTGCAATAGTCAGGGATCGTCAGACAGACCTGTCTCATGCAAATGTTAATTTGCTAACATTCATTAAAATGAATGAGAGGCACATACCAGCACAGACTGCAACCTCGGTATTTGTACCCCAGCCTAGTCATGGTGGTTTTGGTGATGTGGAAATGGACCATCCTGGTGGCACTGGCAGTGGCTGCCTGGAACGGCCCACCATTGACATAGATGATGACACAATGGAGAAAGAATTTCCCAGTGGTCCGATTTCAGACAAAGATGACTGTGAGGGAAGCTTTCTTTATGAGGATGATGATGTGGTTAATGTTGGCAGGTTTTAACTGATGTTGTTAAAAGGCGGTGTGCCACCCAGGACCACCAACACCACCACTGGGACTGATGTTAGCCACTGCCACCACTGAGCATGAGTCTGTCTGACCCCTCGACCACCTTCACCACCACTACCACAGGGACTGATGTTAGCCACTGCCACCATGAGTCTGTCTGACCCCCAGACCACCACCACCGGGACTGATGTTAGCCACTGCCACCACTAAGCATGAGTCTGTCCGGACCACCACATCTATCAGCCACAGACACAAAGCTTCTTAATATTTAAACAATAAAGTGAGTATGTGTACTCATGTTTGTTATGCTGTTTCACTTCTTTTAGTTGTATGTTTTGTTTTCTGTAGCTTTTAAGAGCCGCAATGGTAAAACACATACGGTACACTTATTTTTTTTTTGTTTTGCAGGTTAACAAAAAAAGTCTCCATTGCTAAAACTTAGTGAGAATGGTACTGCAGCTGTACCGTACAGAGAGGAACCTATGTAATATCCATGTGAAATCCATTCTGGTAAGTATGAAGATTTTATTTCTTTCTTTTCATTGTTTTGGAAAGACTGCAGCAAATTTTGCACACAGGCTGTGTTAGTTGACAAGATGTGGGTTTGAAATGTAACTTGACTTGAGATTGAGAACCAGGGAGGGACAAATAACAATTAAGTTGTAAGAAGTCATTCTTTTCTTTTTTTAGGAAACTTCCAGATGCTTTGTTGTTCTGTCAGAGTGGCCTTATCCAAAAAAGTTCTTCAACACCATCAGGCACCCTCCCTCCCCTGGGATTGGGCCCACATGCAACACGCAGGAGTCGTTTCATTAGAGGACCATGACCATCATTAACAACCAGACTCCAGGAGGATACAGATGAAATCTGTGAAGAAGTAACAAAATAAAAAAACATTACAGACAAACCTGCAAATCTGATTCCTCCCCCCGAAAAAAAAATACTTACCTTCATGTGCCTGAGAGTTATCTGTTTCCAATTTCAACGCAAAAAAAATTCTCATTGAGCACTGGAATGTGCACACCAGCAGTTTCTGTGACCTGTGATACAGAACAATACCATGAGTACATGTCTATGTCAACCCCTGCACACAAGGAGGATGCTTTTTGGGCCTGCAGAAAAAATCTGGGGACTCTGTGCAACCACTGCACGCATGACTGAGTGCGCCATTAATTCTGGGGGACTTTGTATCTGCTGAAACAGTCTCATTTCACTCTGTTACCACTTGTCGATTTTCTGCACACAAGGAGAATGAATTTTGGGCCTGAAGAAAAAATCTGGGGACTCCATGCCACCACTGCGTGCAAGACTGAGTGCGCCATTAATTCTGGGGATGCATTTTGTGTGTTGTGTTATTGTTGTGAGCTCATGATGTCATACTGCCATTATCAATTAAAGCAGCATTGCAAGAATGTTGTGACAGTCTTGAACTTTACTTTTTTATGTTACTTTACATTGTCACAACCACTAGTTACTCCAAGTCGTGACTTGAATGATACGCTTCTTTTCACAATTTCTGTCTGCTTTACTTAGTTGACTACTTTTTTTCATGTATGAAAAAAAAGTGAGCACGCCTTTCAATATTGCTCTGACCAGGTTTGTGTTTATTTGCAGCTGCTTTTCAATAAATATTGCTCTGTGGTGTCATGAAACACTGACTGCTGCATACATGTTAATTTACAACAGAAGTGATATATAACAACTAACTGATGTGATGGAGAAAAGCAGAAGAAACAATAACAAAGACCTGGTCAGCACCAATTTAAAATGAATTCTCCTTTCATTATTTCACACATGAAAAAAGGTAGTACAGCAGACTCAACTACTGCAAATTCTTGTATCATTCTAGTCAGGATGTAAGTAAAGGAAGTTGTAACATAGCATTACAAAAATATAGGTCATAGTTCTCAACAGAATGTTGCGCTGCTGCTTTACAGAGATTCATCATGTTACATAGTTATGGTGATGCACATAACCTAATATGTGGGGGCCTGACTTCCAGTGCAATATTTATTGCTCCACAGAGTGCAATATATTTCTGAGAAAGCTGCCCGTAATTTTATTACAGTGTGTCACATGACGGAGGAATTCCCATTCAGAAAAGCCACCCACATTCTACCCCCCTTTCTCAGCAACGTTAGGACGTGATGCCAGGGGGAGCACAGGTGCATGCTCCACTATAATGAATGTCCAGCAGCTATCCCAATGTTTCATTATGTTATAAGGTTCACTTTGTGGTGAAATGTGGGAACATTTCCACTAACAAGGCTCTTCTTACTGAAAATGTGCCCAGACGTTTCACCTCAAACTGACCATTATAACATAAAGAAACATTCAGAAAGCTGCCTGACAATCAGACATTCACTGTAATGGAGCACGCACCCATGCTCTCTCTGGCATCACATCCTAACATTGCTGAGAAGGCAGGCAGACTGTGGGCGGCTTTTCAGAATGGGAATTCCTCCGTCACGTGGCACACTGTAATGAAATTACGGGCAGTTTTCACAGAAATGTATTGCACTATGTGGAGCAAGAAAGATTCCCCTGGAAGGGAAAATGTGTATTATTAAACAACAATAAATTAAAAACACACAAAAATGGTACAACACAGTAGAGGGAGGGCAGAAAACAACCCCTTAATGTGGCCGTGGGATGCCATGGTGGTCCAGCAGCAAGTGCAGCATTGTCAGTATTTTTGCGGCTGCTGTTCTTGTATTGTGTCGACTGCTGCTGCAAAGCACTGACCCTCTGATTACTCTCCTCCAGGGCCACCCACACCAGGGTGTTGTCGGCCTCTGTTGCAGGGACTGTGGCGGGGTCCACTGCAGGTGGAAATCCAGGTAGTGGTGGTGGTGGAGAGGGTGGTGCTGGTGGCTGTGGTGGTGGTGCAGCTGCTGTACTGGCTCTCCTCCTGCTGTGGCATGGCACAGCTTCCACCCCAGCAGCACCCTCGGCCACTGCCACAGAAGGGCCAGCAGGTGAATGCCTGACCCCTTCCATGGCAGCCTGCCACTCCGCCTTGTGGTGGTTGAACATGTGGGTGCGCTGACCACCAGTCCCCAAATGTGCCCCCTGAGGGCCATGGTGCACTAGCACACCACACAGATGACACATCATGACTGTACAGTCTCCCCCCAAAGAGTTAAAAAACTCCCACACTGAGGAGCTGGGGGGGGACCAGACACAGTCCTCGCACCACCTATGGTTTCCAGAGGCACCTCCTGTGGCTGTAGAAGTGGTGGAGGGGGTGCTGCTGGAGCCCCTACAGCTGCTACCGGTGGTGGTGATAGTGGTGGAGAAGTTGGATGCATAGCAGCCACCGGTGGCACTGGTGCTGCTCCTGTTGCTTCCACTGGGAGGGGAAGCAACACCCAGCAGTCAGGAGTGGCCCAGCATCACTCGACCACCCCCACGTGTCCGCACTCCACTCCTCTGACCGCACCCAAAGGCCAGCAGCTCGCCTTCTCCAGGGTCCACGTCCATTCCTCCCACACAAGTCCCTGGTACACACACTGAATCACACACAAACACCACACACAAAACTAAACAAACCTTAGAAAAAAAAAATAACTACCAAAAAGAAAATCACAAACACAATACAAAAACTAAATAAAGATAGCTTTTAAAAAAGCTGTTGTTTTCTTCACAGAAAGACAATAAAGCACTTTGTCACTGACTCCCACACTGCTCTCTCACAAAGCCTTCTCCCTCTATGAATGCAAAGGAGAAAGTGAAACTGCTTCTCTGACTTACTTCCTTCCTGCCTGGCTAAAGCATGTGACTTACAGTACTGTAAGCCATGTGATGTATGGGGGGCTGCCTATTTACTTGTCACTGCGTTAAGGCATAATGGCAACACGAAGTAATAATGATAATGCGAAGTGAGCACTTTACAGTGCCCACTTCGAGTTGTGCTCTGCCAATGTGAAGTGCCCACTTCAAGTTCACTTCGCCAGCAGATAAAACATTTGCTGCATCTCTACTTCCGGTGCATGTTAGTGACTCTTCTTCTCTTCAACACTGCTCGGTGGATCTGTTTCTGTTTGTGCTGCTTTCTCATCTGCCTCTCAACATGGCACCCAGCAGAAAGCAAACTTGGGAAATCTCGGCCATTGTAGAGATGTTTAATCAGCTGCTTACCCAAATGTCTGAAGTCACAACAGCTTCACAACAAACTACTTCGGTGATCCAAAAGACAGAGTAATGCCTTTTTTTGACAGAATGCAAAGTGGCTTCTCATGAGGCTGCAATCCATGACCTTACAGTGACCATCCAGGAGCAGCACCGACTCATTCAGGCCCTGCAGCAATAGATCAATGACCTGGAGAATCACAGTTGCTGCAACAATTTGTGTTTTGTGGGCCTTCCTAAGGGTGTGGAGCTTTGGGACATGGTAAGGTACATTAAGAAAGCCCTTCCTACCATACTACAGCTTAAAGAGGACTGCTGTTTTGATATTGAGCAGGATCACCACTCCTTGGCATCCCCGTAGAAGAAGGGAGAGTGCCCATGACCTATCCTGGCCAGATTTCTTAATTTTGCCACCAAAGAGAAGATTCTTCAGAAAGCCAGGTAATTAGGTCACTTAACCTGTCAAGACCACCAGATTCAGATTTTCCAGGACTATTCTAAAGAGTTATGCTTCAAGCACCATGCCTGTGCTGAAGCTTGTCACGTTATGCATTGCGTTGGTTTAACCTTCTCTCTTCGGTATCCAGTGGTCAGGGGGTTGTCCATAATGGGATCCCCTTGCTATTTTCGACCCTGGATGCACTTATGGACTTTCTTAACAAGTACTGGCTTAAAGAGTTGTGGCAACCTTGGCCCTGTCATCCTGGTGCTACTAGCACTCCATTGGAAGATATGGAAGTAGCCCCTGCTGCCTCTTTGGGTACTAGCCAAGACCCCCACTCACGGAAGCCAGCTCTTGTGGTTTATCACAATGTGGCCACAATCTCTTGCCTCCCTCAAAACAGCACAAAAACAACTTGCAGTCTTCCACACCATGGTCCCACAGTCACAGCAGAGATATGGAAACTTGAGCCTTCTCCAACGAACTTGGGACACTGCTTTCTGCTAATAGTTTTGCTCTGCTTCAGCCATCATCCCCCAGAGCAACCCCTGCATATCAGATCAGCTGCCATATCTTCAGCTCCTTCAGCTCTGGTTGCTGTGGATTTGACAGAGAGCTCTTGGGCACCTGCTGCTCCTGTTTCTCAATGTTTACATACATCAACTTCAGTTCAGGAGCCTTTGGCAATTATGATGACTGCCCCTGAGGACTGATCCTTGATCCCCCCCACACTGCACTTGTGCTGGGCTGAACTACAGGTTTTCCCATCACTCTTCTTGGTACACTGGAATGAGGGGATGACTTTGCTTGCAGGCCTGCCTTATATCCTCCCTTCCTCCTACTGCACTGACTCCTGTATTAACCTGACCTTATTCTCTTCCTCCTCCTATTCCTGTTCTGCCTGGAAATCTGGTATATCACTACTCAATAGGAGTTCTAATTTGCCCCTCCTTAGTTACACGCCCCACCTTTTCTTTCTTTACCCACTGTTATATTTGATACTGTTGCTTTGCACTTCCCAGGGGACTGTAACCATGTTATTTTAATTCATGACCTCTTTCAATGAGAAAACTATACTTTGTTATGAACTGTCCACAAGCCATGTACTTCGTAGATCACTGTACTCTTGCTTGCTGCTTTGCATCATGGTGTGTCTGTAGGCTGGTATTATGTATTTACATACTTATCTTTGATTAATGTCCTACTTGTTGTACCCATGTCTCTCACCATGTTTATACTTCAATCTTATGTGCGTAATATTTCTACTGAATTTTTATGCTTTGTTTGATATACCTGTTCCTGCTGATCTATCTATGTTGTACCCTCCCAGATCATGACTGAAAATAGTCATTTCATGGCTAACTCACCCACCCGGTCAACAAAAACTAAATAAACATCTTCATTTCTCCCCTTGGAAGACTTACTCGCTCTATGAACCATCAGGCTTCTTTACTACCATCATTAAACTAATTATGCACAGGTTGTATCTTGATTTTCACCATTTGCTGCCTTCTTCTGTTCTCAGCCTGATTCTTCAACCTCTGGTTTCTCCTCAGCAGAATGTCTTTACCATTTGCATCTCCTTGGACTGGCACCTTGGGAAGATACTTTGGACTGCCCTCCTCTCTGGTTGGTCACATCAGGGCTTTCTCCAATTTTGGACCTCTGTTTTTTCAGTGACTTTGTCATTTTGTTTGTTATTTTCACCAGTATGGGCTGGCTAAATACTACAGAGTACTCGCATTTCCTGGGACTCCTTTTTTTTTGTAAATTCAACTTTTATTGAGTTTTCACATAGAGGCTCCAACATGGAGGGATTGATAACATATTACAGAGACTAGTCATAAGACACCCAACTCCCTGATGAAGCCTCCCCTACCCTTCCCCCTCCCCACAGTCCCACCTCCCCCATCCCCTACACCTCCCCCAGCTTGACACATCCCTCTATGACCTAGGAAGCATGGTTCATGTAAAATTTGCATACCAAATGTAGTCAAACATTGCAACAGTGTATAGACAAACATTCCCATAAAACACTAGATAGCACTTAACTTCGAGACTCCAGTCTGGAGAAGATATAAGGTGTGGGGGCTCTACTACACTTTCTTGTAGCGGGAAGGAGATCCACCCAAACTAGCTTTTATTTGTTCAGCCCAGAGATTAAATAACAGGTCTTTTAACCATTCCTCATAAGTAATAATATGATCAGCTAACCAATGAAACAAGATACATTTTTTAAGAGTAAGCGCTATCATAGCCATATGATACCTGCGATTTCTGACCAGGATAGTGGAGAAATCCCCCACTAAACATATCTCTGGCGTGAATAGTTCTCCAATACCCAGTAGGAGATCAGCTCTATCCCTTATTAGATCCCATAACTTCCTAATCGAGGGGCATTCCCAGAATACGTGAAGCATGTCCCCTTCGGCATTCTGACATCTAATAAATTGGGCATCCGCTCGCCTGCCTATTGTATGGAGTTTAATTGGAGTCCAATACATGCCATTCAATAATATATACCATGTAAGCTTCAACCTGTCTTGGGATACATATCTGAAAGAGTCCAGATGAATGGATTCCCACTTCTCAAAAGAGTTTGGGAAACAGGAATTCCAATATCTGGGAACTTCCCTGCCCGCATTGAGCACATTTACTCGCAAAGAGGCATAAATTAGGGAAACTGCATGGGGTTTCCCACAGGCTGGACTCAGAGACTCCAACCAAACACAACCCACTACCAGGTTTCCAATATCAGGAAACATCTGATTTAAAAGATGTCGAAGTTGCCATACTTTAAAAATCTGTTTTTGAGCTATAGAGTAGAGAGTGAGCCTAGCCGCTCACCAAATTTTAAATAAAAATAAATAATATTTCCACCCAGAAGCTTCTGCAGCCACAGATTTTGAGAAGGCCTTTCATTCCCTTGAATGGGACTATTTGCATGAGGTCCTCACCCACCTGGGATTAGGTCATTGGTTTAAAGCTTTGGTTCACTCTCTTTATTCCCATCCCACGACCCATGTTTTGATGAACTCTGTACTTTCAGGTCCTTTTCAAGTAGCCCAGGGCATTTGCCAAGGCTGCTCCCATCTCTGCTTCTTTTTGTTTTGGCAGTGGAACCCTTGACAGCTGCAATCCGCCAGCATGGGGATATCAGGAATTCAGGTGGGCTCCACCAGCTATTCCACATTCGTGCAAGCTGATGATCTCTTTGTTCCACTGGCAGATCTCTGCACTTCACTTGTCCCTCTTCTTTCCCTTCTTACTCAGTTTACTCAATTTTCTGGCCTCAAAAGTAATACTTCCAAAACCGAAGTTCTCCCCTGAACCATTTTTGTTCTTCCAGTTTAGTAACTCCATATGGTCTCATCTGAGCAGGGGATGGCATCACTTATTTAGATATTAGAACTGCATCTGACCTGACTAAAATATGGGAGAATAATATGCATTCCTTGATGTTCACCCTTATGACTGAATGTGATGGTTGGAAGTTACTTCAGTTGACCATGGCTAGTAAAATTGCTACACTTAAAATGGTCACCACCCTGAAGGTATTTTATCTTCTCTCCCATATTCCTTTCTCTCTTCCCTCCATCTGGGTTGCCAAGCTTGACAGGGTTATGGGTAACTTCCTTTGGAAAGGGATGAAGCCATGGTACAGCTGTAGTAAGCTCTGGGCACATTGGTCCCTGGGTGGCTGGTGTCTACCCTGGTTTGAGGGTTACTTTTGGACTTTTTGGGCAGTTCAAATATTGCAGTAGTTTTGCAACTGCCCAGCCAAATCACCTCAGTGGGTCAGTATGGAGGCCATGCAACATGCACTGCACTCTCTACTTCTTCTTCTCTACTCTCCCTTTCCTAAAACCATGTTGACACATCCCACAATTGGCCCTGACATTAAATACTGGTGCTAACTGCATGCTAGACTATGCTCAGACCCTGCACGTGTCCCTTTACACCCCTCTGGAGGAACCCAAACATAAAGGTGGACCATACACCTCTTCACTGGCCTTGATGAGAAATGTCATGGTGTCCGTTTTCTGAAGGATCTCTTAGCCAACCATAAATTGGTCATTGGCTCCTTTCAAAAGCTGCAGAATCACTGGGGACTTTCTTGCTCTGATTTATGGAGGTACCTCCAGATTTGGAGTGCATTGCAACCAGTTTTGTGGGCTCTGTGCTCCAGTTCTAAATCATATGCCATTTCTCGCTGGCTTTCTTGCCAGAAAGGCCTAGCAGGTAAGATTTATTCTTGCCTCAGAAATGCTGTTCCTACTCATTCTCTGCAGTCTAAGGCCATTTAGGATAAAATGTTACAGACCAGCATATCTGAACAAACCTGGAGGGCATGCTGGTCCTTTGGGCACAGAGCTTTCAAAGACTCCAGGAGTCTGCTAATCCAAAATAAAACCTTACATTCTTTGTATAGGACCCCCCCAAAGTCCTTTATAAAGCACTCCTTGTGCCCTCAGACTCCGGTTGGCATTGTGTGTTGAGTGGCGATGATCTTCACCATACAGTATCCTTTGGACCAGACCATTGCTTCAACCTCTGTGGCAACAAGTCTGTCACTTTGCTTCCTTGGTCTTTCACAAATTGTTTCCTCAGTCGGCCTTGATGCTCCTCTTGGGTGTTATTGCTGAGGCCCCAAGTTTTACAGTCCCAGAGCACAGATGGCTCACATTACTAAGAATGCAAGTCAACAGATTTCTTCTTAGTAAGGGGCATACAGCAACCCTTCCCTCCTTTCAGGGAGCTTCTCTCTACCTTCCATCAACTTGTTGCACTGAACTGGCTCTCTAACTTGGCCACCAACTCTCTGGATGCCTACTCTGAATGTTGGCACCCTTACTTCCAGTTCATCTTTCCAAAAACAGGAGTGGATTGACTACCTTCCAGCTCGTCACTTTTAACCCCTCCTTCTGGTCCATGCACTGCTCCCCTTCGTCTGCTTTCACAGTATCCACACAGACAAGTGTACTCTATATAGCCCTTCAGATTTATGTTTCCTTGAGTTCCTTGTGTTGCTTTCTAGTTCTTTGTTGGTTCTTGTTAACTGTTTGGTAGGACTAGTTTTCTTTTTTGTTTGTCATCTTGTTACTGTACCGTACTGGAATTTGTGCCATTTAGCATTATGCCATTTGCTGTTTTGCTATCTCTCAAGTTAGTTATAACCTGTTACTTCTGCTTATGAAGTGTATTCATATTTTGCATGCTTCATTTGTAGCTTTCTGTGTGTTGTTTGGTTTATAATTGAAAAATCTTAATAAACAGTTTGACTGCAAAAGCAAAAAAAAGAATTTTCTTTGCACAGTATAGTCCACTCAATAAATACCTTTGGAAAAGTATGTCCTGCCCAGGTGAGGAGTTGCCCATGAACCAGCTACAATGGCACCCAGACATGGCTCCTCATTGGCTATGCCCACAATAGAGTTGCAGCATCAAAAAACTTTCTCCAAGGCAGTCTGTTGAATTTCCAGTGCAGGAATCTCAGCCCTTCTGTATGCAGACATGTGACCAGATTGATCTAGTAATTTATTTTTGTTAATGTATTGTGTTAATGTAATAATGTTGCTGTCATACATGAGCACGCAACATGGCTTCTGATGTCACATGACCAAAGAAGTCTTATGGGAAGCATTAGCCAAACGTTGCTCAGTGGAATGATCCCTTGGGAACATTCAGCCTCAGATTCTGTAAGGCAGATTGAAGAGTGCCAGTTTGAACACCTCAGTCAGCATAAAAGACAAGAACTGTGGAGTTACACACCTTTGACATTCTTCAAAACAGAATCTTAAGTGTGGACAGAGCAGGGGGTGGGTGTGGAGTGAGCCAGCTGGCTTGAATGATGTCCATCCACACACACACATGCACACACACACACACACATATACATACACATTTGGAGGGGCAGTGGAGGACTGCCACTCAAAGAGGTTGAGACCCCTCCTCACAGGAGTAAGAGATAAATTAAGGTGCTGTAAGAAAGCACATCCTCTTGGACTTGGAACATTTGAAACCCCAGAGCCCTCCAGCTTGAGGTCTGGTAAGAAAGATAGCTTAGGGAATAGTGGTTTCTTCAGACAGCAGCAGGTAAATGAATAGGGTTTTTTAAAGCGAGACTAGCTCAGATTCTTCTATCTGCAACCTGTCTGGTGTAACTTCATTTATTTTTATTTCTAGTAAACTGTAATACTCTTATCTGACTGTACATAAATCCTGTTGTAAATATGCGTAGTCTTTTAATAAATCATCTATTTTTATAGAATTAGTGGCTGCTTGTTTTATTTAAAAGGGTAATTCTACTATTTCTCCTGCACTTTGCTTGCAGTCTGTCACCAAAGGGGCACTCTACCCACAGTTATTGTGTTTGGCCATCCTTAATTTGTGCAAAGGAGGATGTAGGAAACAGGTTTAAATGGGTCCTGTTGGTAAAAATCCATGGTGGTGGCAGTGAACTTGAAGTCCCTAGTGACTGATTTTTGTCACACCTTCCCTTTTAGTAACATTCCTCCAATGAACCTAGCACCGAGTGCACTACCACTAGTGGCCCTACAGCCAAGAGCAGCCTCTGACATGGAGAAGGGGAAAGAGAAAGAAACTGAAAAATTAAGGAAGCCCCTGGTTTCAACAGATGAGCAAGCATTCAGGCTTAAGATGGAATCAGACAGTGAATGCAGAGTCTTGGTTTAAGAGTGCAGCAGGAATGCCTTATGAATAGTGCTGTGCAGATGTTTTGAATACTAATGGAAAGGAATTCCATAGAATGTTTAAAAATGTCAACAAATTCCACTGAATTCTATTGGAAGAGAAATAGGTGGATTTCCATAGTGGAAGACTATGCTTGCTAGCAAAAGCACCTAGCTTCACCTGAGCTCTGTTCTTTTAGGTTTGCTTGTAAGGACAGAGCATGGAACAACATTATCAGAGCAAGGAAAAATATTTAGACTTCTTTTGGCTAGGTAGATTTACTTCATGCTACTATTTTCTTTTGTGCTCACAGGTTTTGTTACTGTTTTTTACTTACATTTTACTGCTTTATTGCTCTCTGATTCAAATTGCTGTTGCAGGGTATATTTCTGCTGCATTGTTACAAGGTGTGCTAACAGGTTTGTTACTGTTTTGTGCTTACATGTTACTGATGTAATCTCTGATTCAGATTGTTTTTTGCAAGGTTTATCTTCTGTTACTGCTTTATTTTTCTCTGTAGCAAAGTGTTTTTTGCAGGATATATCTTCTGTGAAATTGTTACAGGTGGTGCTTACAGGTTTTACAGTTTTATCTATCATTAGGCTAAGCTTTCAGGGCTACTGCATTTGTTGTTAGTTGATTGTTTCTGCTCTTACCTCCTTGTGTCTTTCGTCCATGGTTGTTTTTCTGCAGGGGAAGGGCCCAACCACCTACCCCATCCCCAACCACCCCATGCTACACTCCATTTATAGAGTCGCACAGTCATTACATTTCCTGTAGCAAAGCAGGAAGGGGAGGATCACAGGGGTATCCACACAATGACCTCACTTACAGGGACACAATTAATTTAACTTGTTCTAAAAAGTTATACAAAAATAAACAAACAAAAAATATATGTAAAACACACACACAAAAATATTTTGCTTTCATTTTCCTTCTAATTACTTGGACTAGGTTATAAACTCGGCAACTCCACTGGAATGGACAGTGGCCCCTATGCACAAAGGGGCAGGTAATATGTGCTGGAGGCACATAGCCCACCCATGCAGCTCTGCACCATGAGAGATCTGTGGGTGGCCACATTCACAAAAAGTGAACACCGTGCATCTCCCATATGTGGCCCAGCCCACCTGGCATGCAGGCCCATGGGGGCAGTTGGGTGCAGAGCCATGGAATCAGGATGGTGGCCAATCAGCTGCCCGACTCAGACCCCTCAGTGGATCACTGGTGCATAGAGTGTCACACATGGTGTATGGGGCGGATGCCCGGATGCTACCCACAAGCCCCCCAATGTGCCCCACATGCTGGGGCTTCCTCAGTGGGGGTGCTATGGTCCCCAACTCACAGTCACAGCCTGTGGTTGTTGCTCTTGGGGGGGCATAACAGGCTCCCCACCTTTACGGCTGCCCCAACCCGGCAGAGGTGCCAACACCTGCACCTGGCACTTTGCATGTCTGGGCATCCTGCAGAGTGCTGGAACATCCCTTGCACCTCCCCATCCACCCTCAGTGTGTAGGTCGCATGCTGCCGAGGATCCAGTGCAGAGGGGGGAGCAGATATCCAGTCATGCATGCCATGCAAGGACTGCAGTGGGCATGGGTGGGTGTGGAGTTGGCTAGGCACTAGGGATATGCAGCACATACCCACTCCACAACTTTGTGCATCGGGCCCATTATTAACTGCAGGTACTGCAGGACACTTTTCAATAGGGCAGTTATACAGGATTTATGATGCTGTCCTACATGCTGGACCATTGCAAATCTAAGGGCTCAGCTCTGGGCAGCATGGGCAGAGATTACATGCCTCAACTCACATATTCAGGATGAAATATATTACAAGAACTACCCACCATTTCCCCAACATCCAACTGAAGCACCTCAACTGCAGAGGGTAGTTAGTCAAGGAGGTTGGCAGGTGGTTAGGAGTGGCAAATTGTGTGCCTCATCACTAAATACTCACCAAAGTATCACCTACACAAACCATATAAAAACTACATATAGCTATCTGCTTCTATCTCCAAAATCAAACAAAGTGGCAGAGAACACTGCAGAGCAGGACACTGTAGCACAGGAACTAGCACTACAAAACTCACACAAAACAGGAACCAAAACAAAAAAGGCTAAAAGGAAATCCAAAACACTTCTGATTATAGGAGAACCCATGATTCGGGGAGTTGATACTTACCTGTGGCCCGGGGTAATGTCAGATGTCTTCCAGGTACATCAGTGTGGAGAGACACTGACCGCATTGCTAAAATCATGCAGGAAGCAGGAGGAAACTTCGACATCCTGGTACAGAGAGGAACTACTGATCTCTCCAGCCAGTCAGTTGTAGAGACCAAGGAACACCTGACCAGGCTGGGAGACAAACTGTCATCCATTTCATCCAGTATCTCCTTCTCTGAGATTCTGCTGGTCTAGGAGAGGGGAGCAAATGGATGGAAGGTCAGAGAAGGGGAGCTAGGGGAGCTAAACATGTGGCTTAAGGGCTGGTGCCAGGAAAAAGGACACACATTTGTAGGTAACAGGCAGCAGTTTGGGGAGAGAAAGTTCTTTAAATTTAATGGACTGCATCTGACTAAGGAGGGAGTCATTGCATTGGGGCAGAAGTTTAATGTCTTTGCAGAATATTTAAAGTAGCAAATGGGAGAGGCGTGCAACACCCTATACATCGAATGGGAAGAAAACCCTTCCCCTCAGCTAGTGATAAAACAGGAGTTTAGCATTTTTGTACTTCATTTGCATCACCAGGTAAGGAAAAAGGTCCAGGTCCCCATATGACACGCAGGGGAAATGCTTGACCTCGTCCAACAACTAACGCACTGAAATCTGGCCAATGGAAAATCATGTACACAAATGCCCACAGTCTGGGAAACAAGATCTCAGACCTGAAGACAACAATGACAGAGGCTAAACTAAACATAGTAACCATTAGCGAGACATGATTCACCAGTAACCACACTTGAGAGACTTCAGTACCCGACTATGTACTGTTCAGAAGAGACGGAGGTGCAGAAAAGGGGGCCCTTTATGTCAATGGAAATATCAAAACTACAGAAAATCAGAATACACATATGGAACCAGAAGAACTGTGGGTCACCCTGGAAACAGGAAATGGGACAGCCATATGAACTGGGGTTGTCAACAGGCCTCCAGACCAGGGGGGGACATAGACATATAACTGTTAGAAGAAATATAATGCAATGACAGCAAAAGGGGAGGTTCTGATAATGGAAGACTTAAACATGCCAGATACAGATTGGTCAATACCAGCAGGAACATCCACCACAACTAGGCACATAGTGGATTCCCTGCAGGGGGAGGGCCTCAAACGACTGATACAACAACCCACAAGAAACAGGGCTATCCTGGATCTAGTACTGACTAACAGAGAAAGGATCACAGATCTCCAGGTAGAAGGTCACCTGGAGGCCAGTGACCATCACATGGTATGGTTCAATTTGGCCACTAGAACTAAATCATCCCATTCCAAGACAAAAATATGGGACTTTAGATGAGCTGACTTTGATAAGATGGCCAATAGAGTTAAGCTAGCCCTGGCAAGAAGAAATACAGATCAGGGGGTACAAGTAAAGTGGGCAAGCAATAAGGATGCAGTACTTGAAGCAACATCCTATTGTATTAGGGAGAAAAGCAAGAGCAAAAGAAGGAGGAAACCACTTTGGTTCTCAAAAAAAGTAGCAGAAAGACCAGAGCCAAAAGGTTGGCCTTCAGGAAATATAAGGGAATGCAGCAGGATGAAGATAGGGAGCATACCAAACTTCACTAAAGGAAGCAGGGAAGGCAGTAAGGCAGGCAAAGGCCCAAACCGAGGAAACACTAGCACGAACAGTAAAAGAAGGGACAAGACTTTCTATAGATACATTAGTGAAAGGAGAAAGTCCAGAGGGGGTATTGCTAAGATCAAAGGAGGTAAGGGGGAGTGTGTGGAGGAGGACCAAAGAAAACCATCTATCCTAAATAGATACTTCTGCTCAGTATTTACTGAGGAGAAGGTAGGGCAGGGTCCACAGCTCAGCACCATGGACACAGGGGGAGGGAGGTGTGCACAAGTCCCTTCACAAAAGAAAGGGTCCTACAATAGCTCGTGTAACTCAGGGGGGACAAGGCAATATGACATGATGGCATATATCCCAGGGTACTAAAGGAGCTAAGGTTGGAACTAACACAGCCATTAGCAGAACTGTTTAGTGAGTCACTGAGCACAGGAGAGGTCCAACAAAACTGGAGAAGGGCTCATGTGATCTCACTTCATAAGAGTGGCAGCAGGCAGGAGGCAGGGAACTGCAGACCAGTCAGTCTTACCTCAGTGGTAGGCAAGATTATGGAGGCACTCCTTAAGGAAAGGATAGTGCAACTCCTGGAATCCATAGGCACACAGTATCCAAGACAGCATAGGTTTGCAACATGAAGGTCCTGTAAAAGTAATATAATAGATTTCTTTGACTGGGTAACCAGAGTGGTGGATCAAGGAGGTGCAGTAGATGTCGTCTACCTTGACTTCAGCAAAGCTTTTGATAGTGTTCCACATAGAAGATTGATTAATAAGCTGGGTAGGCTCGGGGGGGGGGGTCAGAGGTTGGTCAATTGGGTGGCAAACTGGTTGGTGGGCAGAAAACAGAGGGTGGTGGTAAACGTATACAGTCAGAAGAGATGAAAGTCACAAGTGGTGTACCTCAGGGATCAGTCCTGGGGCCAGTCCTCTTCAATATCTTCATCAGTGACATTGCAGATGGACTGGAGGGTAAGGTTGGTCTCTCTGGAGATGACACCAAGATCTGTAACACAGTAGATGATCTAGATGGGGTGGGCAGAAAAAGAAGAGATCTGGATAAACTGACAAAGTGTCAGAAGAGTAGCAACTGGGGTTTAACGCAAAGAAGTGCAAGATCATGCACATAGGGAAAATAAACTCTCAAGCTACCTATAGGTTGGGAGGGGAGCTGCTGGCAATCACAAAGGAAGAAAGAGACTTGGGCATCATCATCACAGATGAACTGCAATCATCCAAACAGACCACTTAAGCAATAGGTAAGGCTAGAGGAATGTTGGGATTTATTAGTAGGGGTATCACAAGTCATAAGAGGGAGGTAATAATCCCTCTTTACAAGACACTGATTAGGCCCCATCTGGAGTACTGCATGCAGTACTGGAGGTGGCATCTGCACAAGGACATTAACAAAATGGAGGCAGTCCAGAGAAGAGCTACCAAAATGGTGCAGGGACTGCATCAGAAAACATATGAGGGCAGATTAATGGAGCTCAATATGTGTACCCTAGAGCAAAGGAGGGAGAGAGATGATATGATCGAAACATTCAAACATCTTAAGGGCTAGAACAAGGTGAAAGAGTCTAACATGTTTCAATATAAGAAAAATAGTAGGACAAGAGGACACCATGAGATTAGAGGGAGGCCGATTAAGGGGTAATGTGAGGAAGTTCTTTTTCACAGAAAGGGTGGTGGATGCATGGAATGGCCTACCTCAGGAAGTGGTGGATATGAATACAGTGCAGGGCTTCAAACAGGCATGGAATAGGCATAAGGGAGCAATACAGATGAGTATGAATAGATAGGCCATTGACAGAGTAAAGGCCGATGGCACATTCATAAGGTAAAAAAACAAGCATTTGTCAATGCCGAATGTTTGTTTGCTGGCATTGACATTGGTAGTATAGGAGTTACAGAGCAACATAATAGGAATGGCAGTGAAATATTGAACTGAAGCCAACCCCATCACCACCCAGCTGATAGTGACAGGCATTGGGGTGTGCCTTTGGGTCGTCAGGCATAACGGCCATGCCATTTTACCACATCTTACCTGCAGAAACCGACAAGTGTCACGGTGCGCCTTGGAGTCTTTGACTCTTATGCGCACCCCATTCCATCAGGAAATACGGTGAGATGGGTGCGGTACAGGAGAATGGGGTGAACTTTAGGGCCGAAGAATCCAAGGCTCACCTCAATGCCTGTCACTCACTGCAGGGTGTGGGTGGGGGTGGAATGGAATGAGCACTGCAGGCGACAATCCCAAGTCACAGCCCTGATGCCTGTAATTCTCTACAGGGTGGGGCATTATGGTCGGAAACCCTAACGCCTCAGGCATTTGTTGATATTTTCACTCCAAATTTTCATCATGGTTTTTTTTGTGACCCCCGCCTCATGAACAGTGGCAATTTCAGTTTGATAGCCAAAAGCTGCTTTTGCACAGCGACTATGGCATTTTGCACCACAGATGCAAAAACACATTCTGAACAGGATGTGAAAAATGACAGCTGTACTGTTCATGAGGAGGTATAAAAATGGCAATGTTGAAAATCTGCAGTGAAAATATTGAAAAAAATGGTGAAGTCATGAGCGTGCATAGAAACTGAGCAACGCACACTGGTAATGTAATTAGTTTGGGGATTTTTTACAGCAGATTGTCAACACAGGCATTTTGGGACCTCTGATCATGAACAGTGTCACGGTGATTTTCTTTATCTGTCCCGAACAATGATTTCCCACAGCGACCATGCATTTTTCCACTGAAAGTGTGAAAACACATTTTGGCCATGTTGTGAAAAATGACAGCTGTTCTGTTCATGCGGAAGTGTGTAAAAATACCACTGGTGAAAATCTGGACTGAAAATATTACAAATTCATGAACTTATGCGGAAACTGCGCAATGCTCACTTGTAACACAGTCATTTTATGGACTTTTGTCACCAAATTTTCAACATAGCCATTTTAGGACCTCTGCTCATGAACAGTGCCACTGTGATTTTCTTACTCTGTCCCAAACATTGATTGTGCACACCGACCTGCGCCATTGTGCGCTACATGCCGGAAACACATTTTGGGAGACATGGAAGAAAAAACAACTGTACTGCTCATAAGGAAGTGTGGTAAATGGCAATATTGAAATCTGGAGTGCAAATATTGAAAATGCGACTTATACAGGCTTACAACGTGAGGAACTGCGCAATGCCTCGTAAAACAGTAATTTTTAGGAATTTTTTTACCAGATTTTCAACATAGCCATTTTAAGACCTCTGCTCATGAACAGTGTCACTGTGATTTTCTTAATGTGTCCCATACATTGATTTCTCACACCGACTACACCATTTTGTGCTACATGCACGGAAACACATTTTGGGCAAGATGTAAAAAATGACAGTTGTACTGCTCATAAGGAGATGTGGTGAAATGGCAATGTTGAAAATCCAGAGTGAAAATATTAAAAATTTGTGAACTTAGTGTAGGAACTGCGCAATGCTGCCTTTCGTGGTAAAGTAATTTTGGAATTTTTCCCCAAATTTGCAACACAGGCTTTTTGAGAACCCACCTTAAGAACACTGGCACTGTCATTTTGTTAATTTGTCCCAAAAGGTGATTTCACGCAGTGACGGCGAAATCACCCTTTGGGCCCGACTAACGCCACGACAATTCACAAATCATGAGGAGGGGTCCCAAAAACCCCATGTTGAAAATCTGGTGCCAAAATTCAAAAAAATGCCTGAGATATACATCAAAGTTGAAAATAATTATTTATAGCATTATGCAGCTTACCGGCATTTCCTCAGTTCGTGGTCGGCTTTGAAGAGTGCAGACGTGTTCCTGGTCCACCGAAGATCGTCGTGCCAGACTCTGGAGGTAAGTATGGGGTGAGTTGGGGGTGTGGGGAGGCAAAGTGCGCAGAGGGTGAGTGCGGGTGGGAAGGGAGACTGCCGAGGGAACTTTTTTTTGTTTACAGGTTTGTTTTTTTAGGAAGACAATGCGGGACGGTTGCCATGTGGGGTGGGTTCTCAGCTCAGCTCTGGAAGGCTGTTTTGGGGAGCCTGGAGCCAACGGGAGATTGGGCACCCCCATCGACCATGACAATTTTTGCAACACTGGGGTGGGCTCCCAGCGTGGCACCTGGAAAGCTTTTGGGGGGGGCGCAGCAGAGCCAACAGGGGATTGGGCATCCCGGTCTGCCATACAGTGTGTGCGTGGGGAGAAGTGCATGAGCACGCAATATGCGTGCATGCATGTGTATGTGTTGGGGGGAGAGCTGCTGACTGAAGCAGAGCTCTCCCTTTCAACTGTACAGCACTGTATTTTCAACTGCTGTCATAGACAGCTGCAGCATTCATTGGAGAACTGCGGCCGCCCCTGCAAACACACTAACTGAACTGGAAGACGGGTGTCACACCTCCGAAAACTCGGATGATGGCACTATGTTTCTTGCAAGTGCATGCAAGCAAACATAAAAATGGGCAGACTAGATGGGTCTTGCAGTCCTTATCTGCCATCAACTTCTGTGTTTCTATGTTTCTATGAGTTTCCGCTGATTGTGGAAAAGCACAGTGAAGTTCTGCAGATTTGTAGATATTATACAGAAAACTTTTTGTGACCATCAGAAATGCACCCATTTGCAGTTTTATGCATGTCACAGGCATGTGCTGATCCTTAGTTACCTTTTATTAGGCAAATATTTTCATGTGTCTCTATATTTCACCACGTGCATCATAATTCATGGAATCATATTGCACAGATAATCATTTTCCAGAACGTGATTCCACAGCTAGTCATGTGATACTTTTTTGGAACCACATAGTGCTGCATTCCACTACAGCTGCAGCCATGTGACTTTTTGGATTTACTGCAGATGTTTGGGACATTTGAGAGAGTGGGATCGACTAATAACAAGCAGATCCCAGGTTTCCACTTGTGATGAACAACAACTCGGGCAATGGACCTGGGCATGGGATTGGGCAGTCATCCTTACATAAAAAAAGGCAAGGGACAGGCTGTGCATGCAATTAGTGGTGCAGTAGCATCAACATCTGTTGTGTATGCTGCCCAGCTCTCTAAAATTTTGATCCTGCCAGTGGCTCCTGGAATAACAATGGCTCCTGTATTGCCATGTAAGAGAGGGTGAAGGAATGTTAGGGGCGATGTGAATATGACTGTGCAGTCTCATTACCTAGTAATAAAAACTGCTACTGATGTAGCAGCAGTTTTATTGATGTCACAAGCACAGGGTGGGTCAGCAGTAGTGGAGGAATCCCAGGATACTGCCGGGTCTAAGACTTGAGAGATGTTTGTAAATTAATCTCAAAGGTGTTACAGGATGAAGAAGCATGATAGTCAGTATTAAAAGGAGTGGATGTGAATGATTCACAAGAATATTTTCCCAGTAAAGGAGATGGTGCAATTACATGAATATGAAAATGAGGAAATGCCTCTTAAAGAAGTAGAGCAGGTGAAGATGGAGGATGTTGATGTAGGCATCAGTGACTAATCAGGATGCTCCAGTGCTAGATTTATTTCTGGAGCCGGAGTGAAAAATGACTACAAATCAGTTTAAAAAAAGGAAAACATGTAAGTGGTGGTGGAGGAGGAGCATAATCGTCATTTTCGGACCTGGGACTGTATTAGACTCAGACATAGCAGAGTGTCTACATAGAAAGGCTTGCTTACATCACAGGTGTCACTAGTCAATCAATTGTTTCTGGGTGGAGTTTTCATCACTGAGCTGACTCAGGTAAAGCACACAGTGAGAAGTCAATCAGACAGACTTGGTTGTTTCTCTTTGAGGCTGCGAAACTTTGCTATACTGTAGAGAACAAAATATTCCTCATATTAGGACCTGGGAACCTGGTAAGACATAATATTGTTTGGGACTTGTTAGGAAGGTAAGCTACGCTTTCTACTGAAAGTTTCATTTTTGCTTATTGGAATTCAGAAGAGACGTGTAGGATTCCATTAAAGTTTAGTAATTTTATAACCAAAGGGAGTAAATACAACTGAATTTGCCTTTTTACTGTGCTTGATTGCTGTTGTTGAGATCTAGGATTTGGAAGGATATGTCTGCAACTTTTTAGAATTGTCCTGCTGGCTGAGGACTGAGTTCATTTTTATCCCTGGATTCAGTAGAGTGGTTTGTGTAGGTGCAGTGGTCTAGTAAATTGTGGTGTGGGTTGAATTACTGTAAAGAAGGGCAGTATCACCAGGATGGTGTGGCAGTGGTGTAGTTGATTGTTTCTGACAGTCATCAGTGGCTGTGGAACACCCACCTACCCTTGCTCTCACCCCACCTACCCCAGGTGCAGCATTTACTTATAGCCAGGGTTCTGACATCACTTCCTCAACAGGTCAGGGGGCATAACTCTGACATATCCTTAATAACCCAGCACAGAGCATAAAGGTTGAGTACACAAACATTCCCCAAAAATGTATATATATATATATATATATATATATATATATATTACATATTATAAGAGATAGGGACATGTGGGGAGTGGTGCAATGCACTGGCTGTGAGGCAGCAGTTTTCCGGGAGACAAAACATGGCAGGTAGTAAGGTAAACACTGAGGTAACACATTACCTCCAAAAACCATATAAACACTACAAACAGGTATCTGCCTCTATCTCTGAAATCAAATAAAGAGGCAGAAGACACTGCAGAGCAGGACACTGCAGCACAGAAGCTAGCACAACAATACTCACCCAAATCAGGAACCAAAACTAAACAAGCACAAAGGAAATCCAAAAAACTTGTGATCATAGGAGACTCCATGATTCGGGGAGTTGATACCCATCTCCAGCCAGGGTGATGGTCAGATGTCTCCCAGGTACATCAGCATGGAGAGACACTGACCGCATTACTAAAATTGTTCACAAAGCAGGAGAAAACATTGATGTCCTAGTACACATAGGGACTAATGATCTCGCCAGCCGGGTCAGTTGTGGAGACCAAGGAACACCTGACTAGGCTGGGTGACAAACTATCATCTATTTCGTCTGGCATCTCCTTCTCTGAGATCCTGCCAGTCTGGGAGAAGGGAGCAGATGGACGGAAGGTCAGAGAAGGGGAGATAGGGAGCTAAACACGTGGCTCAAGGACTGGTGCCAGGAAAAGGACACAGATTTGTAGGAACTGGCAACAGTTCTGGGAGGAAAGTTCTTTAAATTTGATGGACTGCATCTGACTAAAGAGGAGTCAGTGCATTGGGGCAGAAGTTTGACGCTTTGCAGAATATTTAAACTAGCAAATGGGGAGAGGGTGCAGCACCCCACGCTTCGAATGGGAAGAACACCCTCCCCTCAGCTAGTGGTCAAACAGGAATTCAGTGTGTTTGCCGCTCATTTGCATCACCAGGTAAGAAAAAGGTTTGTCTCCCCATACGATGCACAGGGTAATGCCAAACTTCACCCAACAACTAACACACCAAAATCTGGCCAATGGAAAATCATGTAACAATGCTCACAGCCTGGGAAATAAGATCCCAGACCTGCAGGCACAATGTCAGAGGCTAAACTGGACATAGTAGCAATTAGTGAGACGTGGTTTACCAGTAACCACACTTGGGAGACTTCAGTACCTGGCTATGTATTGTTCAGAAGAGACCGAGGTGCAAAAGGGGAGGAGGGCCCTGTATGTTAATGAAAAATCAAAGCTACAGAAATTCAGAATACACATAAGGAGCCAGAAGAACTGTGGGTCACCCTGGAACAGGAAATGGACAGCTATAAGAACTGGGGTTGTCTACAGGCCCCCAGACCAGAGGGAGGACATAGACACATTACTGTTAGAAGATATACAAAACATGACAGCTAAAGGGAGGTTCTGATAATGGGAGACTTCAACATGCCAGATACAGATTGGTCAATACCAGCAGGAACATCTGCCAGAACTAGACTCATAGTGGATTCCCTGCAGGGAGGGCCTCAAACAACTGGTACAGCAACCCACAAGAGACAGGGCTATCCTAGATCTAGTACTGACTAACAAAGAAGGGATCACAGATCTCCAGGTAGAAGGTCACCTGGGGGCAGTGACCATCACATGGTATGGTTCAATTTGGCTACTACACCTAAATCATCCCATTCCAAAGCAAAATATGGGACTTCAGAGGAGCTGACTTTGATAAGATGGCCAACAGAGTTAAGCTAGCCCTGGCAAAAGAAACACAGGTGAGGAGGTACAGGCAAAGTGGCAAGCATTAAGGATACAATACTTGAAGCAACATCCCATTGTGTTAGACAGAAAAGGAAGTGCAAAAGAAGAAGGAAACCACTTTGGTTCTCAAATACAGTAGCAGAAAAGGTCAGAGCCAAAAGGCTGGCCTTCAGAAAATATAAGGAACACAGCGGATGAAGATAGGGAGGCATACCAAACTGCCCTAAGGGAAGCAGGTAAGGCAGTAAGGCAGGCAAAGTCCCAAACTGAGGAAACACTAGCACAAACAGTAAAGAAGGTGACAAGACTTTCTATAGATACATTAGTGAAAGGAGAAAGTCCAGAGGGGTATTGCTAAGCTTAATGGAGAAAAGGGAGCATGTGAGGAGGAGGACCCTGTAAAGGCATCTATCCTAACAGATACTTTTGCTCAGTATTTACTGAAGAGAAGGTAGGGCAGGGCCCACAGCTCAGCATCATGGACACAGGGGAGGGAGGTGAGCACTACTCCTTCACAAAAGAAAGGGTCCTACAAGAGCTTGCTAAGCTCAGGGTGGATAAGGCAATGGGACCTGATGGCATACATCCCAGGGTACTTAAGGAGCTAAAGGAGGAACTAGCAGAGCCGTTAGCAGAATTGTTTAGTGAGTCTCTGAGCACAGGAGAGGTCCCAGAAGACTGGAGAAGGGCTCATGTGATCCCACTCCACAAGAGTGGTAGCAGGAGGAGGCGGGAACTACAGACCGGTCAGTCTTACCTCAGTAGTGGGCAAGATTATGGAGGCACTCCTTAAGGAAAGGATAGTGCAACACCTGGAATCCATAGGGGCACAGGATCCAAGACAGCATGGGTTTACAAAGGAAGGTCCTGTCAAACTAATCTCATAGATTTCTTTGACTGGGTAACTAGAGCGGTGGACCAAGGGGAGCAGTTGATGTCGCCTACCTTGACTTCAGCAAAGCTTTGACACTGTTCCACATAGAAGATTGATAAATAAGCTAGGTAGGCTCGGGGTGTCAGAAGTTGGTCAACTGGGTGGCAAACTGGTTGACTGGCAGAAAACAGAGAGTGGTGGTAAATGGTATACAGTCAGAAGAGATGCAAGTCACAAGTGGTACCTCAGGATCAGTCCTGGGGCCAGTCCTATTCAACATCTTCATTAGTGACCTCGCAGATGGACTAGAGGGTAAGGCTTGTCTGTTTGCAGATGACACCAAGATCTGCAACAGAGTAGATGATCCAGATGGGGTGGGCAGAATGAGAAGAGATCTGGATAAACTAGCAGAATGGTCAGAAGAGTGGCAACTGGGATTTAATGCAAAGAAGTGCAAAATCATGCACATAGGGAAGAGAAACCCTGAAGCCACTTATAGGCTGGGAGGGGAGTTGCTAGCAGTCACAAAGGAAGAAAGAGACTTGGGCATCATCATCACTGATGACCTAAAATCATCCAAGCAGACCTCTAAAGCAGTAGGTAAGGCTAGGGGGTGTTAGGGTGTATTAGTAGGGGTATCACAAGTCGAAGAGGGAGGTAATAACCTCTGTACAAGACATTGGTTAGGCCCCATCTGGAGTACTGCGTGCAGTATTGAGGCCACACCTTCACAAGGACATTAACCAAATTGAGGCAGTCCAGAGAAGGGCAACCAAAATGGTGCAGGGACTGCATCAGAAGACATATGAGGACAGATTAACGGAGCTCAATATGTATACCCTTGAGCAAAGGAGGAGAGAGGTGATATGATCGAGACATTTAAACACCTTAAGGGCATAAACAAGGTGAAAGAGTCTAACATGTTTAAATATAAGAAAAATAGCAGGACAAGAGGACACAGCATGAGATTAGAGGGAGGCCGATTAAGGGGAATGTGAGGAAATTCTTTTCACAGAAAGGGTGGTAGATGCATGGAATGGCTACTACAAGAAGTGGTGGCTATGAATACAGTGCAGGGCTTCAAACAGGCATGGGATAGGCATAAGGGAGCAATACAAATGACTATGAATAGATAGGTCACTGACAGAGCAAAGGCCGATGGCACATTTATAAGGTAGAAAAAGAAATGGGCAGACTGGATGGGCCTTGCGGTCCTTATCTGCCGTCAACTTCTATGTTTCTATGTTATGTTTCTATGTAGGTACAGAGCTTGACAGAGGGCAGGACAGGGGTAAATGGAAAAATAGACAAAGACAATTAGGGCAGGGATGGGGGGAAAAGGCCAATGCCAACATTAAAGGGAAGGCAATGAGTACCAATGCTTGCAGTCTGGGAAACAAGGTTCCTGAGCTTGTAGCCCTGATGGAAGATGAACACTTGGATATTGTAGCAGTCATGGAAACATGGTACATGGAGAACCATGACTGGGATGTCAACATACGAGGGTACACAGTCTACAGAAGGGACAAGAAGGGTAAAAGAGGAGGTGGAGTAGCTCTCTACATAAGGGAAGGTATCAAAGCTACAGAACTGAAAGGGAAAGGGGAGGACAAGAGCCACTGAGGGTCAGCTTGAGACAGGGAGTGGCATCACAATCCATACAGCGGTTGTAAACAGACCCTATCTTGGGGTAGGAAACGGACAAGAAAATGATAGAAGACATTTTCAGAATGGCTGAAAAGGGGAGATATTGTTGATGGGGGACCTGAATATGCCAGATGTTAACTGGACGACATGTACTGCAGTCACATCCAAGAGCAGGGTCATTCGCGATGCCCTACAGGGGGCAGGCCTTAGACAGTTAGTGTTGGAACCCACTCGGGAGGGAGCAATATTAGACCTGGTACTCTCAAATGGAGAGTGGATCACAGATTTAGAAGTGAGTAGCCATCGGGGAACAAGCGACAGCCACACGGTGTGGTTCACAATAAGCACAACCATGAAGACAAGCCATAAAATAACAAGGATATTGGACTTTAGAAGGGCTGCCTTTGGCAAAATGGTGCATCCCTGCATTGTGCTGCATAGGGCGGCTCAGAGCTGAGCCCTTGCAGAGTAGGAACAACTCTTGGCCACCCAAAAGTGGGCTGCAGTATTGCAGGGTGCTACACAGTAGCTCAGCATTGGGAAGCCACCTGCCCACCCAGAACACCATCCACAAGCACACACTGAACCCTGAACCCCCATACCCATAGTCGTGATCATACGGTAAATGTATAAAAAGAAATCCCTGCTAGTCTAGTGGCTCCCCCAGTCCCCGATTCCCTGATAAATATTATACATGTCCACTCCGGTGGTCTAGTGGTCCCCTCTCCCACCTGAGTCCCTGTTTCCCCAATATATGTTACTATGACCATCCCTGGTGGTCTAGTGGAACTCCTCCACCCATTGCCATGATCGTGGTAAATGCAAATTACAACACTCCCTGGTAGTCTAGTGGCCCCCTTCCCGAGTCCCCGATCATGGTAAATAGCCCATCATGCCTCCCTGTTGATCCTGTGGCACCCCCTCCCTCCCACCCACACGGGAACCCTTGCCCACCCTGCTCCCCTCCCCATCATCAGCGGGTGGCTGCATCCCCGCCCGCATACCGTCCGGCCACCTGCCAAATGACAGGCACAGTATGGGCTGTAAGTCCATTGGTCGCCTGTGTGGACCAATGGGCCAGCAAGGCATACTGTACTAGACAGTCCCAAATATGTGAATGATTCATTCACATATTTGAGACTGTATCGCACACTATACCCTGCAATCCTATTTGTCCACACAGGGGATCAAAGGGCTTACAGTCCTTACTGTATCTGTCCATTTGGTGGATGGCCTGGTGGTATGCAGGTGAGATGCAGTTGCCCACTGATGACGGGGGGAGCGGGGTGGGCAAGGGGTCCTGTGTGGTAGGGAGGGGTGGGAAGTGCCACTGGATCACCAGGGAAGTACAAGGATTTTACCATGATCAGGGACTCGGGAGGAGGGGGGTTCACTAGACTACCAGGGAATGTTGTAATTTACATTTACCATGATCATAGCAATGGGCGGAGAGGTTCCACTAGACCACCAGGGATGGTCATAGTAACATATATCAGGAAATCGGGGACTCGGGTGAGAGGAGGGACCACTAGATCAGCAGAGATGGTCATGTATAATGTTTATCGGGGAATCAGGGACTGAGGGAGCCACTAGACTACCAGGGATTTCCTTTTAAACATATACTGTGCGATCACTGCTACAGGTCAGGGGATGCCCCAGAATCCTCACAGCACACGTCATGCTGTGCAGGGCACCAGGTGCAAGTCGCTGGACTGCCCTGTGCAAGGCATGCAAATTGGGCCATAATGACATGCAAAAGGCCCCATTTGTTCTTTGCATATATTATGGCTTCATTTGCATGCCCCTTGCTGAATATCGTGGGTGATGCACCTAGTGCAACTGCACTTGCGCTGGCGCATCCCCATGCTCCCTATCCGTGGCTTGTGCTGGTGCAGTGCCACTGTGCCATGCGTGGTATGTGTGCTGATCCTGACATGTTCAATGGTGCTGTGCCATGACACATCCCCATTTAATATCACCTGGACCTGGCCCCAGCGCATCACAGTTGCACTGCGCCCAGGCTTGCTTCACTGCCTGGCGCAGTCTGAATAGCTGGGCCAAGAGGTATATCTATGTATTTCTTAAGGTCACACATGGTTTTGGTTACAATGTGATCTGTGCATGCTATGAAGTGAGTCATACACATATGTGGTGTCCTGAAAGACCAGAAAGGAGATTATTTTATAAAAAGAATATGAACTGAAAAGTGGATTGAATTTTTTGCACGGCAAAATAAGGAAAGTTTGGAGTTTAAGAATTGTTTTTGAATATATTTTTGGGAAATAGTGCATTTTGGAATTATTTTGAAAACTGAACAATGACAGTACCAAGAGAAGGATACCTGAAAGTAAACATTAATTTCCTGTCTGCATAGTTCATTCACTTCATTCCAGCTTATACAGATGTTTAGAACCATTTTTATAATGTATGAAAGCATTTATAGCATTTGGCTTACACTGACTGTTAATTGTATACTAATACTCTAAACAACATTTATGCCTTTTCCCATAAAAGGAGGACCATGTTGATGCTGATGAAGCCCTTTTATAAGTGTGAAATGTTGGGCTTTGCTTACTGGAAATGGTCAAAGCCTGAAATTAAATTTGAAATAAAGTACTAGAAGATTGTGAAAGAATTTGTTGGTGTTTGGCCGAGTCATTTTTGGACTACATCAACCCCCATAATAACTGATGAACAATAACTATCTGGAGGGTTCCCCTGTGGAATCTGCAAATTTCAACTAGTTTGAGACTACCCAGTCATTGATTTCCTGCAGATAATGGCACAGCACAGAACTTGCATCATTCCTGTCGGGAGCACAAGACAAGCACAGCTGAGTACCGCCAGCATAACAGTGGAATTCAATGCCATACCATCTTATGATCTCTCCAGTGGCAGCATGTACAGAATGAGCAACATGGGTGCAGGAACCTATCCCTGAGGCACACCACAGTTAAGCACAGTGGTCCCAGAGATGAAATTACCCAGGATTACCTTACTTGCCTTGCCGGATAGGCAGGACTCAAACCAGTATAAAATCATGCAAATGAGTCACATATAGTGTCTCGGGTGATCCAAAACACACCATAGTCCACCATGTCAAACACTGATGAGAGATCAAGAAGGACCAGCATAGGTCAGCCCACTGGTGCAGTGGTAGGACTACTGCTTGTGACGCTGATGACCCAGGTTCAGAAGCAATTCTGAGGTGTCAGAGGGCTGGCTGGGGAGGGGGGTGGTAAGAGGATCAAGCTTCCATAATACTGCTCTTCTCTTGTGGGGTGGAAGGGTGGGCAGAGCCCAGTGCTTGCCTGGCCCATGACAGAAGCTGTGGATAAGGCAGCCTGGGCCAGAAGCTCAGGAAATGTGGCAGATGTTGGCACTTGGGAGCACATAGCATGCACCATGATGTCCTTTCATGCCAAGCCTCCCAGTGGGTAGAACACAGAAAATGCCTGCAGCAGGATGCCAGTGAGAGCTCACAGGCCCCACATCTGACTAGCTGGGCTCGCAAGCCTGAATTGGATCCAGACCTCAGTGGGGACTGTGACCCCACACCGAAACAGCCAGGGGGGGACAAGCTCTGGGGGGGGAAAGACAGCTGGCAGTAAGTCCTGGTATATGTCAGGGTGATAAGGCTGGGGCACCTGATTGAAGGATGGCTGACTAGGAGAGGAGTCTTAAAAAGAAAAAAGAAGGAGCACCATGGACCAGCACCTCACAATAAGGACATCATAAAACATCTGGATGAGAGTGGTTTCAGTGCTGTGATGTAGCCTAAATTCTGACTGGAGAGGCTTATAGATGTTACATATTTCCGAATGAGCCTCAAGAGGCATTGCTACCACATTCTTGACAATCTTCCCCAAAAATGGGAAATTTCAAGACAGGTTAGTAGTTCACATGACTGTCACGGTCCAAAGATAGCTTCCTTAGAAGGGGCCTAGCAAAGGTCTTTTTTAGGGCAGCAGGCAAAATCCTCTCCCTCAGGGATCATCAGAAAATCTCTGTGATGGTATGACCTAGGGTGCCCAGCAGCCAACAAGCAGCCAGGTTGGCCCAAGGTCAAGCTTATTCAGGTGAGGGTAGCCCAGAGATTACTTAGAACATCTCCTGCTCTGAAAATGGAAGAAACATCTGCCAGGATAGCAGATCATTAAAGCATTGAAGAAAGAGTACTGGTACTGGCCTCCCTTGACAGTCTGAATCAAGGACACTTAGCAAAAGAAAAACTGAATAAACTCCTCACACTTTTCTGTGAAAAATACTCTTTCAGACCACAGACAGGGGAATTAAGCAGTCTGTCTATGGTCACTGGAGCACGCCCATTCCCCAGTCACCCAGTCCTGACACCACAGTGTCATGTAGGGCTAACCTGCTCTGGTCTACCACCACATCTTGCCCTCCCTGGCAGGGCCTGAGGGGTTCCCCCAGCTCCTGCCATTGAACAGGATCCAGTTCACTGGGCTGGGCCTGGATAGCAGGGTGCGGAGCCTGAAGGTCACCAGTAACATCCTGCCCTATCAGGAGATTCCTTGTTTCTCCCACCAGATGTGCCGATGTGCCATGCCAACATGACACATGTCATGCTCTTCCACATGATGTGTGCCAATGGCCACTGTACCTCCCTGCAGTTTTAGTGGTCCCAGACTGTCTTCCCCCTAGCCTCTGTAAGGGGCCAGGCATACACCGGGCTCTGTATCCCCCGACCCCTGGAGGAGGAGAGCATTCCCTTGGATGCATGATCCTTGTCCCTCCCCCCAGTTGACCCTCTGGTGCCCTGAGTTTGCTTCTGATCCTGGGTTAATGGCACCACAAGCAGTAGTGCTAATGCTGCACTGGCAGGCTGGCTATTTCGGGCAGTATCAATCAATCAACCAGTTTTATGCTGTTTCTAAATACATTTATTTTCTTAAAGCAGTGCTTAGACATGTATGGTAAATTAATGTGCATTATTTTATGTCTACAGTATTGTACAGTTTATAAACTCTGATGATTTCAGCAACAAATTCATTTGTGTTTTATTCCCATTGTTAAGGATTCCTGTACACAGAGAACCATGACTGGGATGTTAACATACCAGGGTACATAACCTACAGGAGAGACAGGCAGGGGAGAAGAGGGGGAGGAGTAGCTCTCTATGTAAAGGAAGGGATAAAAGCAACTGAACAAAAGAGTAAACAGGGAGGAGAGGAGGCACTATGGGTCACCTTGGAGACTGGAAAGGGCACCACAATCCGCACAGGGGTTGTGTACAGACCCCATGTCAGGGGAAGGAATGGACAAGGATATGATATAAGGCATTCTTAGAATGGCAGAGAAAGGAGATACTGTTGGGAGACCTGAATATGCCAGATGTTAACTGGGCACATTTGCTGCAGCAACATCCAGAGCAGGGCCATTCTTGATGCCCTACAGGTGGCAGGCATTAGACAGCTAGTTTCGAACCCACTCGTGAGGAGCAATCTTAGACCTCGTACTCTCAAATGGGGCAGTGAGAGGATCTCAGATCTAGAAGTGGGTTGCCATCTGGGGACAAGTGACCATCAAACAGTGTGGTTCACGTTAAACTCAGCTACAGAGTCAAGCCATATAAAAGTGAGGGTACTGGACTTTAGGAGGGCTGACTTTGGCAAGATGGGAGAGTGCCTCAGAAAAGCACTAGCAAACAGGCTAGAAGGAGGTGTGGATCAACAATGGGGAATTATCAAAACTGCCATCACAGAGACAACAAGCCTTTGTGTGACACAAATGGACAAATCAAAACGAAAGAAAAAGCCACTATGGTTCTCAAAAGAGGTGGCTGTGAAAGTCAGGAAGAAAAAGATAGCATTCTGGAAGTATAAGGAAACACAGAAGGAGCAGGACAGAGCTGTACCAGTTAAGGCAGAAGGAAGCAGGGAGGGAAGTCAGAATAGCAAAGGCCCAAACTGAGGAAAAGATAGCCAACTCAGTTAAGAAGGGGATAAAACCTTTTATAGGTACATCACGAGTAGAAAGGCAAAGGAGGGATAGTGAGGCTGAATAGAATGGACAGTGGGTGGGCAGAGGGGACAGTGAAAAGCAGGAATACTGAATGAATATTTCTGCTCAGTATTCACAAAAGAGGAGGGGGAAGTGCCTAATCCAATTAACAGAAGCACTCTTGATAGGGGGGTCGATCCCAGTCCTTTCACAGAAGAAAGGGTCTGCAAGAACTCCTAAAACTGAAGGTGGACAAAGCAATGGGTCCTGATGGAATTCACCCCAGAATTCTAAAAGAATTAAGGGAGGAACTAGTGAAACCACTGGCTACTCTTTTTAATAAATCATGGGAGGATGGTGTGGTACCCGAGGACTGGAGGAAGGCGGATGTGATTCCCCTTCACAAAAGTGGGTCCAAGACAGAGGCAGGAAACTACAGACCTGTCAGTCTGACCTCTGTGGTAGGGAAAGTGATGGAGTCACTTGTGAAGGAAAGAATAGTCAGTACCTAGAGGCCAGTGGAGCACAGGACCCAAGGCAGCATGGGTTCACAGCGGAAGGTCATTTCAGACGAATCTAATAGATTTCTTTGACTGGGTGACCAAAGTAGTAGACCAGGGAGGGGCTGTGGACATGGCCTACCTAGACTTTAGAAGGCATTTGACACGGTCCCACAAAAGATTAATAGTCAAATTAACCAGCCTGGGAGTGGGACCCAGGGTGGTAGCCTGGGTAAAACATTGGCTGGACAACAGGACACAGAAGGTAATTGTAAATGGAGTCCATTCTGAAGAAAGGGGGTTACTAGTGGGGTACCGAGGTTCAGTATTGGGTCCAGTCCTTTTAATGTCTTCATCAGTGACATTGCAGAGGACTGGAAGGAAAAGTATGCCTTTTGCAGATGACACAAAAATCTGCAACAGGGTTGATACACAAGGAGGCATGGAAAGGATGAAAAGGGACTTGGCAAGGTTGGAGGAATGGTCAGAAGTATGGCAGCTAGGATTCAGTGCAAAGAAGTGCAAAATAATGCACCTGGGAAATAAGAACCCAGGGGAAGAATACACAATGGATGGAGAGGTAGTAACAACAACAAAAAAGGAAAGGGACCTGGGGGTAATCATATCAGATGACCTTAAGGTTAGCAAGCAATGTGAGAAGGCAGTAGGGAGGGCTGGGGGTATACTGGGATGTATAGGGAGAGGCATCAGCAGCAGAAAACAGGAAGTTGTTATCCCTCTGTACAGACAGTTGGTGAGACCCCATCTGAGTACTGTGTCCAGTTCTGGAGACCCCACTCGCAAGGACATAGACAGGATAGAGGCAGTCCAGAGGAGGGGCAACTAAAATGGTGCAGGGTCTGCAAGAGAAGCCGTATGAGGAGAGACTAAAGGAGCTTAATATGTATACCCTTGAGGAAAGAAGGGAGAGGGGGGACATGATAGAAACTCTTAAGTACCTCAGTGGAATCAACAAAGTCCAAGAGGGTAGTATTTTTCAGAAAAAGAGACTGGCAAGAACAAGGGGACACAATTTAAAGATAGAAGGAGGGTGGTTCAGGGGCAATGTGAGGAAGTATTATTTCACAGAGAGGGTAGTGGATGCATGGAACAGCCTTCCTGAGGAGGTTGTGGGGTCTAAAACTGTGGGAGAATTCAAGAATGCATGGGACAGACATAAGGCAGTTCTCGTGAGGGGTAGGAAGAAATAGGCTGTTGGTTAACTAGGATCTGCGGCCTATTCTGTAGGTAGGGAAATGGGCAGACTAGATGGGCCTAGCGGTTCTTATCTGCCGTCAAAGTCTATGTTTTTATGTTTCTGTGTTTTAGCTAGTCCAGTGGCATGGTGACAGCACTATTCACCGTCACCTGGGAGACCAAGATTCATGCATAGACTCTGTTGTCCCATCCTGGTGCTGACAGGGGCTCAGATATGTCATGGAGGTGAAGTAATTGGCTCCTGGGGAAGGAGGGCATGCCGTGTGCTGACTGGTGTTTCTGCACACCCTACCAGCTGACTTGAAGAGGCATTGGTATTACTTTTACAGACAACCACTTATCTGTCTTCTTATCTGGAGATCTGACCTCAATAATCCAAATCTCAGAAAGGGGGAAAGGCAGAAACATTGGAGAAAGGGGCATTTGGTTCATGTCATAAAACCCAAAGGTTTCCTGTTACATCTTGAAGAGACTATTGATGTTATGAAAAGTTCCTCTGAGTTGTTTATCAAAATGTTGCCTTCTGGCTTAACAAGCAGTGGAACTTCTCTATGAACCAGATACCCCTTTCTCCTATGTTTCTATCAGATCTGATCTGCAAGTAGGCACAAACGATCTCAGTAGGAGGACCATAATGGTAATGGCAAGTGTTCATGCTCTACAGTAAGGTATATAAGGAAACAGCAGGATGATGACCTTCTCAGAGGTACTACTAGGGCTACACTTGAATGAGAGGAGCAATTTTCACTTTTTCCAGATCAATGCATAGCTAAAATGGTAGTGCAAGGAATAGATATTTCATTTCCTTAGGGGATAGAACTTAACTTGAAGGGTGTGGAGGCTGTTCAAGAGAGATGGCCTGGGGAGTAGCACAGGTGGGTCCAGTGATACTAACATGAGTTAATGAGGTCTTTCTTGCCTCCCCTACCCAAATGTAGTAACTGAAATAGTAAACGGTGGAGGTAAAGATAGACAAAGGAGGAACAAAATGTTGGGGTGTCACACACAACAGCCAGCAGTCTGGGGAACAAACTTCCAGAACTACAGGTGCTGGTAACACAAGAAAAGCTGGATCTGGTGGCTGTCACAGAAATGCAAGTTACTCTGAACTATAACTGAGACATGGTCTTAATAAGACATGGATTATGCAGGAGGGATAGGAAGACGGGAAGGGAAGGGGAGTTTCACTGTGTATAAAGGGAAGATATTAGAGACTAAGAAGATGAATAAACAGTGGTAAACTAAGGGATTAGAAACCCTTTGGGTGCTGCTGGCAGCCATAAATAAAAAACAGATTATAACTGGAGTGGTGTTCAGACCAAGACCAGGAGGTAGACAATGACTTGGAGGAGATTATCATGGGGCCAGCAGAATTCAGGAGAGATGCTAGTGTTAGGGTATTTTAATATACTACACATGGACTGGAGTATTACAGCGGTGGCAAGCACAAGGCACCAGCTCCTGTTGTAGGTATGCCAGGAAGCATTCCTTGCACAATTTATTCAGGCCCTCACAAGGGAGGGAGCCATGCTGGACCTGATGTCCAACAGTGGGGGATAGGGTCCTCAGTGTCACAGTTTGGGAGCCACTTTGTTCAAACAATCATCGGGCAATATGAATGGAGTTCCAGTTTGAAACCACCAGGCAGCACAGCCTGTCAAATGTATGAGACTTAAGAAGAGCAGTCATTGGGAGGCTGCGGGAATTACTGAAGGAAGCACAGGTGAAATAAAAGGGATTTAAGGATTGGACACAGAAATGGAAGGCTTTAAAGATGGGTGGCAGAAGCCACGCGATGTTGCATTGTTGAGGTAAATAAAAGCAGGAAGACTAAAAAATAATTGTGGTTTACAACAGAGTTAAGGGATGTGGTAAGAGTAAAAAGAAAGGTATTTAAAGAATATAAGGACTCCCACAGGGATGAATATAGAGACACATACCTGGGATATACTAGGGCAAGATAGTAAACTACAAAAACTCACAGGCAAAGGTAGAACTGAGAATTGCAGAGAGGACAAAGCAGAGATATAAGGCCCTCTTCTGATATATAGAGGAGAAGCACAACACTAAGGATGGATTAGTAAGTGAGGCTGAGAAAGGAAGAAGGATGGAAAGAAGGGGCAAGGTAAGGCTAATACACAGAATCAATATTTTCTTCAATATTCACCAAGGAGAGGGATGGTTCACTGCCACACTGTGCAGTAAGGCCAGATCAATGGGGGGGGCCATCATCATTCACACAGAAAAAAAGGGTGCTGAATGGCCTATGAACACTAAAGGCAGATAAATCAATAGGCCCAGATGACACGCACCAAACAAACCTAGGAAAATGTGGCAGATGGCTGCCGCACCACTGACAGACATTTTCAACTGCTCGCTGAACACTGGGGTGGTCCCCAGGCACTGAAGGAATGCTGACATTGTGCCAGTAAAGATGATCGGAGCAATTATAGAGCTGTAAGCCTGCGTGGAAGAACAGACTTTGCTGAAAGAGCAGGGAAAATACCTACCTTTACCTTACAGGTATCTGTATATTTATTTTATTCTCTTCATACTGAAAGTAGCAGGATACATGGGAAGAAAAAAGATATTTGTAGGCAGTGTTTTGGGAACTTAAATAGTACACCTTCATATCTTGTAAAAGTTATTTGTTTAATTGACAGTAGATAACTCTTTTTGTGTAGCTGCTGGGGATATACATATTTGCTTTAGTTTTTTTTTTACTGTTCATACCAGCCCCTGTAACTAGGCTGGGGTCTCCATTTTCCAGTTGTTGAAATCTCATTATCCCTGACAGCTGCATTAACATATGAAAACATGCTGCCTCAGCACCCATTTACACTTTCTATCTCTATGTTGAAAGTGCATATAACCTGAAAAAAAAACTCTCTAGAAACACACAGATTGTAGCACATGAGTCAGCACCCACTGTTCCGGATAAGAAACACCAGGACCCATAAAGTCAGTAGCTCAGTCCTTTATGTAAAACAGTGTGAATCAAAACTCAGCTGGCCAGGGTGCCAACTCATGTGCCACAGTGTGTTCTTTTTGGTTATAGCACCACTGTGGCCTGCCTGGTGCTCTCTTCATTTCTTTCTTGAAACACACAGATTGAATGTAGTTTAAAGAAAAAAAAACCTTGCTCTACAATCAAAATGAAATTCAGATTTAACTTTAGTAAATACAGGGTTGTGCATCTGGGTAGAAAGAGTGTTAGGCATAAATATCATGAAGAAGGAACTTCAATAATACCCACTGACCAATAGAAGGATTTCGGGGTATAAATCAGCAGGGCCTTGTTTTTTCTAGACACTGCACAGAGGTAACAAGTAAGACATATGGAATACTGGCATCTATCAGGAGAAATATTATGAGTAGGGCCAGCCAGGTGGTGCTACCACTGCATATGTCCTTGGTACGCCCTCATGTGGAGTATTGTGCCCAGTTTTGGACACCACACTTAAAGGGTGCTGTGAGAAGAGTGGAGGGAGTGTAGAGATGAGCAACGAGGATGGTGGAGGGGACGCAGGGTATGACCTATCAGGAAAGACTTACATCATTAGGGCTGTATTCTTTACAGTACAGAAGGTATAGAGGGGACATGTGTCTCATATACAAGGCAGTGAGTAATAGGGAGCTTTGGGAATGTGTGGGACAAAGTAGTAGACCGGATGTGATGAAGAACAGGGGTCATCAATATCAATTGAGGGGAGAACATTTTAATTAAAAAAAAGAGATGGAATTGGTTTTTGCAGTGAGTGGTCATGGAGTGGAATGCCCTACCAATTTCTGTAGTATCTAGTGACAGTACTAAGCAGTTTAAGCATGCACTGGATGAATACTGTAAAATACAATGTTTCAAATTTAATATATAAATGGTGCAGGCCAAAAATGGCTAATGTTTATGACCTGTTTACATCCTATGAATCCTATGAATTCTACATATAAGAGTTTGTAAAGCTAATTGAAGGTAAATGTCGTAGTTCACACCTTGCTGCAACTTGTTTTGTTGAATTCTAAGTAAGCAGACAGGCATACTGTGAAGTCTAAAGGGTACTAACACATCATGTTCTCATATGTTAATGCAGCTGTCAGAGACAATGAGATTTTAACTGCCAGAACATGGAGACCCCAGGCTGGTTACTGTGGCTGGCATGAACAGTGAAAACAAACTAAAGTAAGCACATATCCCCAACAGATACATGAAGAGTTTTCTGGCAAGTAGACAAATAATATTTACATGATATGAGGGTGTACTACTCCTTTAACTGGTCTTTAAAATTGTAACAGGTGGTGTGGAGGAACCTAGCTCAGAAGATGAATCTGGGGCTGACTGGATTCATGAAACCCTGTGAATCAGGTGTGTAATGGGGGGGGTGGATCTGAGAGGCTTAGTGCTTTCTTACAAGAGCACTATAAAGCCACTTCCACTCTAACATATCCACCATGTTCATGTCCTGCTGTGTGAGTGGAAAAGCAAAGGAGTGGAGCAGGTAACTGGCATTGTAAGACTCAGCAGGCATCAGCAGGAGAAAGTGGAGAAGTGAGGGATTCTGACAGTCAGCTAAGGCAAGTCACCTGCTTACTGCTGTGTAATATTTACTGCTGGGAAGGGAGATGGTTAAGGGTAGGCCAAAACTGGGAGTAGGCAAGCTTTTAAACTAGCTGAGGCGTAGTGGGAGTAGGAAGCAGGGAGACATAAACTGCCCCCCCATGGCAATCTGAAGTAGTTAGTAGGGGGAACCTGAAAGGAGACAAATACCCAAGGGCACTTGATAGCAAGATAAACAAAATGGTAGAAATGAAGAGAGATGGGAAAGAAAGCACAGAGGGTAGGAAGAGAAATCAAAAAGGAGAAAGGAGTGCTGACAAGCAGGGTGGTAACAGAATTCGGAAGGCCAAGTGCACAAATGCTCACAGTCTTTGAAATAAGATCCCAGACCTAGTGGCCATTATGGCAGATGCTGACCTGGACTTTGTTGCCATTACCAAGTCATGCTGCAATGAGAACCATGACTGGAACATAGCCATACAAGCTATACTTTGTTCAGGAAGGACAGGGTGGGTAAGAAAGGGTGAGGCATGGGCTTTAATGTGTGGGATAGCATAAAAGCCACAGAGGTACAGGGAACACAGGGAGGGGCGGAGGTCCTGTAAGTTACCCTAGAAATGAGAAATGGAGCCGCTATTCACATAGGCATGATCTACAGAACTCCTGCACTGTGAGGGGAGATGGAGAAGTGTAACCCCTACCCGGTCTACTGTTTGTTTCTGACAGCAAAACCAGGTGGGCTGGGTTCAGGGAGGAATAGGTCACTTGGCACAAAGGCTAGGTTTGGCTACTCTGCACAGGGGCACCCAAGTAATTCCGAACACAGGAAGCAATAACTGTGATGTCCAATACCAGAAGTGGGATTCTAAAGTGTGGCTTTTTATTCACATCCAAACAGAATAAACAAAGCATAGATGGACCCCCACGGGGCTACACTCCTGGTAATGCAGATTAAAATAGACCAGAACACTTCCTCAGCACTTTAGCCCTCAGGCTCTGAACCCACAGAGCACACAGCCCGGACTTGCACGCTGCTTTGGGTTACACAGCCCGAACTTGTACACTGTTCTGGTTTTTTCCTGGCTCGGCTCCCTTGCCAGCTACTTGGACACCTTCCATACTTCATGGAAACATTTTCTGGTGGTTCCCTAAACCACCTAAGAGCACCATGGCTCTATCAAGGAATCTTCCTTTCAATCCCACGTCTGGGTACTTTCCTCAGGCACTGGCCAAGTACCTGAGAGAAAGCAAAAGGTGTCTCAGAACAAATCCGTAGAGGTGAATTTGGTTACTACTGATGGGAGGTCTCCCACCTCTCGCTCCCACAATTCATACCTGGCCATTTCTCTGGATGGTAAACACCTCATCCTGTAAAACTTTGCAATGTAGATTCTTGCTAAATGTATTTCACATTCCATCTACTTGTCTTGCTTCCCATTTGTGCTGGACTTGAACATACTTTTAAGTGGCACTGTCCATTACTCTAGACCCCCCACTGAGTTAAGCAGTCCAATCCCCAATTTCCTTTAACTCTTTGTACTGGACATGAACATACTTGAATTAAGTGGCATTGTCCATTACTCTTGACCTCCCACAGATTAAGCAGTCCGATCTCCACTTTCCAGCTGCACTTGGCTGTATTTTCCTGGCCCCACAGTAACAGTCCCTTTAGTTTCCTTCTGTTCAGGTGAAAACACTTGGCCCTTTTTCAGAGCAAACTCACCCTTTGGTTGCAGGTGCCCCACAGGCATTTCCTCCACAAGGAATCTTCCTCTCAGAGCTTCCGGTGCCTCAGCACAACTTGAACAGGTAGCTTCTTTCCCTTAGCCGGACCGGGGGGGGGGGGTTGCTCCTGGAAAACAGGCAAACACCTTCCCCCCATCCCCTCAGGGGCTACTGAACCACTGAAAACGGTCTCCACCACTTCAGTTACCAGTTCCTGTGTTCCTCTTCAGGTGGAAACACACACCTTACCCAAAAGTAGCTCTAAAACAGAGTTTAAAGCGCTGTGAGCCTGCACACACTCTGCTGCACTACAGTCTCTCTCTAAGACTGCACACAGACTCACTTCAAATTCCCCAACGTTCTACTCTAACCCCCAACTGCAACATTCCAGTGTGGCTTATGCAGCTAGGAAGGTTCTATTATGATGTCATCCCTCAGTCTTAGCTGAGACTGAGAACAGAGTGAGACAGTGTGAAATCCATTTAACTGGAGTTTCACAAGCTGCCTTCCCTGCCTACCACTAGGTCATACTGGGATTCTAGTAATCCCGGATAATGGGGGGTTACATAAGGATTTAGTGGAAATCATCCAAAAGATGGCAAATAAGGGGGCAGTGCTGCTGGTGGGGGACTTCAATTTGACGGATATAGATTGGAGCATCCCAGCTGCAGCTTCAGTTAGGAGCAGGGACATCTAGGACTCACTACAGAGGGCATTCCTCAAGCAACTAGTAAAGGAGCCCACTCACGAGGGAGCAATATTGGACCTTGTACTCACTAATGGGGACAATGTTGCAGACATCACGGTGGGTAGCCATCTGGTGACCAGTGATCACTGTACGGTGGTGTTCAATATAAGAATGGTGGCAGAAGTGAACCACACAAAGGCCATGGTCCTGATCTTCAGAAAGGCCTATTTTATGAAGATGGAGAAATTTCTCAGGGATGCCCTGGCAGGGGGAGAGGACTTGGTTGGAGTGGAAGAACAGTGGGCAAAACTAAAAGTGGGGATAGTAAGGGCAACAAACCTCTTCCTCAGGCAAGTAAGCAAAAGAAAGTGGAAAAAGAGATTGCTACAGTTATCAAAAGAGGTGGCTGGGAAAGTAAGGGCAAAAAAACTTAGCATTCAGGAGGTATAAGGAGACACCGAAGGGGAGGATAGGGAATTGTATCAGGAGAAGTAGCGAGGCAGGGGAAGCAGTCAGGAGTGCAAAGGCACAAATGGAGGAGAAAATAGCTCAGGCAGTAAAGAAAGGGAACAGGACATTTTTTAGGTATTAAAGCGAAAGGGTAAAGACTAGGGGAGGGATTAGAAGACTATGCAGGGAAGTGGGGGAGTGTGTGGAAGGGAACAAGGAAAAAGAAGACATCCTGAATGAATGAATACTTTTGTTCAGTGTTCATGGAGGAAAGGAGAGGGGCCACAGACAAGTGTAAGGAGCATTGAAGAAATGGAGGTGGACACTAGTCTATTTACAGGAGAGAGAGTCCTTAAGGCACTCATAAGTCTGAAAGTGGAAAAGGCAATTGGGCCTGATGGGATATACTCAAGAATATGGAGGGAGCTCAGAGAGGTACTGGCTGCACCTCTGACAGTCCTATTCAACCACTCACTGGAGATGGGAGTGGTCCCGGAGGACTGGAGGAGGGGAGATGTAGTTCCACTTCACAAAAGTGGGAGCAGGGAGGAGGCTGGTGATTACAGGACAGTCAGCCTGAATTCGGTAGTGGAGAAATTAATGGAATCACTACTGAAGGAAAGGATTTTTGAATATCTTGAATCCAGTGGCTTACAAGATCAGAGGCAGCATGGATTCACAGCAGGAAGGTCATGTCATACAAATCTGATAGATTTCTTTGACTGGGTGACCAGGGAATTAGAACAGGGTGGAGTGGTAGATGTGGTCTACCTAAATTTCAGAAAGGCTTTCGACACTGATCCACATAGGAGACTTGTGAACAAGCTGGGAAGCCTTTGAGTGGGTCCAAAGGTACTAAACTGAGAAAGCAATTGGTTGGGGGAAAAGTGACAGATGGTGGTGGTAAATGGAGTTCACTCCAAGGAAGAAAAGTTCATCAGCGGGGTACCGCAAGGATCAGTACTAGGACAGTTCCTCTTTAATGTATTTATTAACAACATTGCAGAGGGGCTAGAATGGAAGGTATGCCTTTTTACAGGTGACACTAACTTCTGCAATGGGATTGACTCTCCGGGGGGGGGGGGGAATTAATAGGGATCTATGAAAGCTTGAGGAGTGGTCGAAAGTGTGGCAACTAAGTTTCAATGTGAAGAAGTGCAAGATCATGCATTTGGGGCACAGAAAACCAGGGGCAGGGTACACAATGGAAAGAGTGGTACTGGAGACCACCAAACAGGAAAGAGGCCTTGCAGTAATCATATATGATGACCTAAAGGTGGCCAAACTGTATTACAATGAAATGAGGAGAGGCAGTGGAATGCTAGGGTTCATAGGGAGGGGTATCACCATCAGGTAGAGGGAAGTGTTGATACCGCTGTATAAATCACTGGTGAGACTGCACCTAGAGTACTACATCCAGTTCTGGAGACCGCATCTCCAGAAGGGCATAGGCAGAGTAGAGGCAATCCAGAGGAAGGCAACTAAAATGGTGTAAGGTCTGCATCAAAAGCCCTATGAGGGGAGACTGAAGGATCTCAATATGTACACCCTGGAGAAAAGACGGGAGATGGGTGATATGATAGAGACTTTCAAAAACCTCACAGGTACAAATAAGGTTCAAGAGGAATGCCTTTTTCAAGGGATCATGCCATGAGCTTTGAGGGGGGGTAGGCTCAGGGGAGATGTGAGGAAGTACTTCTTTACAGGCAGAGTGGTGGATGCCTGAAACAGCCTCCCAGCGGAGGTGATGGGGGCAAAATCTGCAGTGGGATTTGAGAAGACATGGAATAGGCAAAAGGGAACCTTAGTAGTAAGGAAATGGGGGGGAGTGGAGATCAAGTAGGGTCTGAGGTGTTACAATAGGTAGGGAAAATGGACAGACTAGGTGCTCCAAATCGTCCTTATCTAATGTCAAGTTCTATGTTTCTATCCTAGGTGCAACATCCTACATAAGGTAGGAGTATAAAGAGATTTAAACAATGCAAGGGAAAACACACACAGAAACAAACAAATAAAAGTGGAAAACTAGACAGACCCTGTCAGGGATAAGGCTACAAAAGTTTTTCCAGATAATGCAGGGAGAAAAGAAGTTGAGAATGGTGGGAGTGGTGCAGTGCAGTGGCTGTTGGGTGGCACATTTCAGAGAGACCTTCTGGAGAATGCAGTGCTGCCCCATCTGCAGACACTTCTCTGGGATAAGGCAGGAGGTTGCTCGACTCAAGGCCAAGTTGGCAAGGATTTGGAGGAACTCTTCCCTCATCTAGCAGCCACTAAGTCTGCCACCATTACCACAGAGAATGCCAGCGAAGTGGAATGGCTGGACTATGTGGGCCCTGGAAGGGTGGGGGGAGGCAGAGGCACATTCCTCAACCAGTGCCACACCACAATTCCTACACTGCTCTGATGGGGTGGGACTGCCGGAAGGAAGGATGTGGGTTCCCACCATAGTGGAGACCCCAAGGAGGGTGGAAGAGGACCCCAGAGTAGGAAGAAGCAACTTCTGGTGGGGGACTTGATTGTGAGGGGGATAGATTTGGGAATACGAATGGGTGGTAGGGAGGTTAGGTGCCTACCCAGCGCCACAGCCCAGAGGGACGGGAAGTGGATCCTGAGGATCATTAGGGCAGCTGGATAGGAGGGAGAGCTGGATGTCATTGTCCACCTGGAATTAATGACCTGGCAAGGATGGGTCTAGATAGTGCAGGTGGTGTTTAGAGAGCCGGGGAGGGGTCTTAGACAGGTAACGTGCTCAGTGGCTTTCGCTGAAGTGCTCCCTATGTACAACAGAGGGGAGGAGAGGGATCTCCAGATCAGGAGCTTCAACTGATGACTGAAGTCATGGTGTAGAGAGTAGGGGGTTCAGCTACATTGGGGAATGAGCAACCACCTGTGAAGATAAGGGCTTTTACCGGGGTGATGGTCTGCATCCATCTGAGAGGGGGAACCGTAGTCTTCAGTGGACAATTTAAATGTTACTTTGATGAACATTTAAACTAGCCGTGGAATGACGAAAGGAACTGGGAAGGCAGAAACTGCTCCCCCCACAGGCTGAAGTAGAGAGTAAGGAGAACTTGAGAGGAGAGGAGAGGAATCCCCCCAAGGTGCAAATTAATAAAGGAAACAGGGTGGTAGAGATAAAGGGGAAGGGAATAGGAGCATTAAAAAGAAAAGGGGAAGGAGGGAGAGTAAAAAGTAAAATTGGGGGGCAACAGCAAAATGGAAACAAAATCTGGAAGGCCATGTGTGCGAATGATAGAAGTCCAGGAAATCAGATTCCTGACCTAGAGGCCATCATGGCAGAGGCCAGCCTGGATACTGTGGCCATTACTGAGTCATGGTTCACTGAAAATCATGACTGGGACATAGCCATACCAGGCTATACTCTGTTCAGGAAGGATGGGGTGGAAGGAAAGGAGGGGTGGGATTCTTTATGTGGGAGAAAGCATAGAAACATAGAAAGTGACAGCAGAAGGGGACCTTCAGATCCATCTAGTCTGCCCATAAGCCAATCATAAACGTGATGGAGATTCAGGGGGAGACAGAAGTACTGTGGGACACCCTGGAGATGGGGAATAGAGCCACTATTCAGTCTGAAGTGATCTACAGATCTCCAGCACAGAGAGAAAGAATTAGATAAGGTAAGGTGGAAGTCATTGGCAAGATGGCAGAAAAGAGGGAGGTGCTGTTGGTGGGGGACTTTAATCTGCTTCATGTAGATTGGAGCTTCACAGCAGTCACTTCATCTAGATGCAGGAACTTTCTGAAGTCTTTGCAGGTAGTATTCTATAGGCATCTAGTCTGTGAACCCACTCATGACGGGGCAATACTGGACTTGGTACTCACTAACAGGGACAATATTGTAGATGTCAGTGTGGGAAGCAACCTGTGGACCAGTGAACACCATACGGAGTGGTTTATAATAAGGATAGCTGCGGAATCAAACCACACAAGCGTAAGGGTCCTGGACATCAGGAGGGCAGATTTTATAAAGATGAGTGAATGCCTTAGAGATGACCTGGCAGGGAGGAATGGCCTGAGTGGTGTGGAGGAACAGTGGGCGAAACTAGAAAGGAGCATAGTAAAGGCAACAAACCTGCATCAAACAAGTGATCAAAGGCAAGAGGAAAAAGAGGCTGCTGTGGTTCTCGAAAGAGGCGGCTGAAAAGGTAAAGGCTAACAGGGTAGTATTCAGAAGTTATAATCAGACGCAGAAGGAGGATAGGGAGGTGTACATTGTCAGGGAAACAAAGGAAGCAGAGAAAGCAGTAAGGAATGCAAAGGCACAAACTGAAGAAAGAATAGCCCAGGAGGTAATGAAAGAGGGCATGACATTTGCTTAGGTATGTAAGTGAAAAGATGAACATGAGAGATGGGATTTTAAGTTTAAAAAGGGAAGATGGCCACTGTGCGGGGGTCAGGAAAAGGCAGACATTCTCAACAAATTCTTTTGTTCAGTGTTTATGAGGAAGGAAAACGCAAGGGGCCACAAAAAAGTAACAAAAGATTTGGAGTAAGGGAGGTTATTATTTGTCTTTTTTTGAAGGAGAGAGAGTCCTGAAAGCACTTGCTAATCTGAAGGTGAAGAAAGCAATGGGGCCAGAGGGGGGCATCCAAGGGTATTGAGGGAGCTCTGGGAAATACTAGTTGCACCTTTGACAGTACTATGTAACAGCTCACTGGAAACATACAATCATAGAAACATAGAATGTGAAAGCAGATAAGGGCTGCTGGGCACACCCAGTCTGCCCTTTTTGGTTAACCTTTATCTTTTCTGCAGACCCTACTTGATCTACAGTGCAATCCCCCACCCCATCCCTATGATTCCCTTGGGCCTGTCCCAGGCAATTTTGAATCCCAGCACTGTTTTCACCCCCACCACCTCTTCAAGAAAGCTGTTAGGTATCCACCACCCTTTCTGTGAAGAAGTACTTCTTCACATCCCTCTTGAATTTACCCCCTCCAGGTTCATATCATACCCCTTTGTTCTAGAGCACCTTTTTTCCTCTAAAAAAAATATACCAACAGTACCTTATTTAGCCCCGTGAGGCGTTTATAGGTCTCTAGCATATCCCCCCCCTCCTCCTCTTCTCCAGGGAGTACATATTTAGCTCCTTCAGCCTCTCCTCAAAGGACTTTGATGCAGACCCTGCACCATTTTGGTAGCTCTCCTCTGAACCCCCTCCACTCCGTCTATGTCCTTCCTAAGATGTGGTCTCCAGAACTGGACACAGTATTCAAGGTGGGGTATTACCAGCAATCTCTATAGGGGAAGCACCACATCCCTCTTCCTGATGAGGATACCTCTTCCTATGCACTCCAGCATCCTACTAGTGCTTCTGACTGCCTTGTCACATTGCCTGGCCATCTTTAGGTCATTGGATATGATTACTCCTAGGTCTGTTTCCCGCTTGGCCATTGTTAGTATCACTCTGCCCATTTTGTACTCATTTCCTGGGTTTCCATGGCCCAAGTGCATTATTTTGCATTAAAACTCAGCTACCATGCCCTTCACCACTTTTCCAGTCTTTTTCCATCCATGTCTATCCTTTCCAGCTTCCTCTGGAGTGTCCACTCTGTTGCAGATCCTGGTGTCTTCTGCAAAGAGGCAAACCTTCCTTCCCAGTTTCTCCACTATGTCACTTATAAAGACATCGAAGAGGACTGGTCCCGGCACTGATCCCTGAGCTACCCCACTGGTCACCCTTCTTACCTTTGAGTGAACTCCATTTATCACTACCCTCTGTGTCCTGTGTATGAACCAGTTTCATACCCAGGTTACCACCTTATTACCCACCCCCAAGTTTCTCAACTTGCTTACCAGTCTCCTATGTGGAACAGTGTCGAAAGCCTTGCTGAAGTCCAGGCACGCCACAACCACTGCTCCTCCCTAATCCAACTGCTTAGTAACTCAGTCAAAGAAATCTATCAGATTTGTCTGCCATGACCTTCCCTCTATGAAAGCATGCTGCCTTGGTTCCTGTAATCCATTGGATACAAGCTATTCCACAATCCTTTCCTTTAATAGTGTTTCCATTAACTTACCAACCACTGATGTCAGACTGACAAGACTATAATTGTCTACCTCATCCTTGTTACTGCTTTTGTAAAGTGGGACAACATCTGCCCTTCTCCAGTCCTCTGGGAGCATGCTGGTCTCCAGTGATCTATCAAATAGGTCTGTCAGAGGTGCAGCAAGTACCTCCCTGAGCTCATTCAGCATCCTTGGGTATACCACGTCTGTCCCCATAGCCTCGTCCTCCTTCAGGTTACTGAGTGCTTGCTGGACTCTCTCTTCAGGAAACAAACTAATGTCCATTTTTCCTCCCAGCAACGTTCTTGGCACACGTGTGTGGTCCCACCCCATCTGATTCTACTGTTAACACTGAGCAGAAGTATTTAAGATGTTTGCTTTTTCTCGATCACCCTCCATGCGGTCACCCTCTCCCTCTCTAACCATACAATCCCTCCCTTTGTTTTCCTTTTTTCACTAATATACTGTACCTAAAAAATGTATTGTCCCCATTTGATACTCCCTGAGCTATTCTTCCCTCGGTTTGTGCCTTTGTGCTTCTTTCTACTTTGCTTGCCTCCCTCTCTTTCCACTGATATACTTCCCTATCATCCTCTTTCTGGGTCTCCTTGTACCTTCTGAATGATACTGTCTTAGCCTTCACCTTTTCTGCTACCTCATTTGAGAAACATAGTAGCCTCCTCTTTCCTTTACTTTTGCTTATCTGTTTAACATAGAGCTTTGTGCCTTCACTAGTCCCTCTTTTAGTTTGGACCACTTTTCCTCCACCACCCCCAGGTCATCTCCCTCTGCCAGGCCATTCCTGAGGGATTCAGCCACCTTAATAAGATTACCCTTTTGACGTCAAGGACTCTTGCCATTGTGTGGTTGGATTCTGTGACTGTTCTTATGTTGAACCACACTGTACGATGATCACTGCTTCCTAGATGGCTTCCCACATCGATGTCAGAAAAAATGTCCCTGTTAGTAAGCACCAGGTACAGTATTGCTCCATTCTTAGTGGGTTTACTGACTAGTTGTCTGAGGAATGCCCCCTGCAGTGGGCCCAGGATGTCCCTACTTCTAGCTGAAGCTGTGGCAGGGAGGCTCCAATCTACATTTAGCAGACTGAAGTTTCCCACCTACAACACCTCCCCCTTTTTTGCCATTTTGCCAACTGTTTCTGACATTTCTTTGTCTAAGTCTTCTCCCTGTGCAGACAGGCTGTAGATCACACCTGTCTGATTAGTGGTTCCATTTTCCAACTCCAGTGACCCACAGTACCTCTTCCCCCCAGAATTCCCTATATTTCTGTTACTTTTATGCTTTCTTTCATATAAAACACCCCACCCCACCCTTTTCTTCCTACTCTGTCCCTTCTGAACATCGTGTAGCCTGGTATAACCATGTTCCAGTCATGGTTGTCAGTGTACCATGACTTGGTAAAGGCCACAATATCCAGGTCAGCCTCTACCATGAAAGCCTCTAGGTCTGGGATCTATATTTCCCAGATTTCTAACATTAACACACATGACCTTCCAGTTTTTGTTAGCTTCTTATCACTTCCCCCTTTTCCTTATGTTCCCACTTCCTACCTACCTCTTCTCTTCTGACTGTTTTGTTTCACCCCCTTTCTCTTTTGGTAACCCCCTCCTTCCTTGTTTTTTAAATTCTTTATTTATAAACTACAGAGAATGGTACACATTTCAAGTAATCAGCATTACAGGGCCTGGCCCGCCGGCACTGGGGAAGGGCTTCTGCTTGTGACACTGATGTCCCGGTTTTGGGAATGAACCCGGGAGTCAGAGGGCCAGTTGACGGGGGAGGAGGAGGGTCAAGCATCCCATGGAGGACTCTCCTCCTCCAGAGGAGAGTGTGGGTTAGCACCTGGTGCTTGACTGACCCCTGGCATAGGCCGAGGGGGGGTCATGCCTGAGGCTTGCATTGTATTTGGGAGGCATGCTGGATGTTGGAGTGTTTGTTCCTCATGTCATTACATGCCATGCCTCCCAATAATGGGGACAAAAAATCCTAGCTTGCATGAATGATGTTCACCTCCGCGTCTGAGCTTTGCGCAGCTATCCAAGGCACTGTACTACCTGACCTCAATGTGGCACCACTCAGGGAGTTAAGGGGGATGGCTCCTTGATGGCTTTGCCCTGGGGGGCAATGCAGGGAGTACTCCTGTGTGTGTGTGTGTGTGTGTGTGTGTGTGTGTGTGTGTGTGTGTGTGCATGTGCAGGTAAGTCCTGGGGGATGGAGGGAGGTGGCAGGAATGGCCAAGCCAAGGAATAGCAAGCTGGGGGATAAAAAAAGTTACAAAAAAGTAATCAGTATTACAACCAATACTGCAAGACACTGGATATTTGCTGCCCAAACAAGCAGGGTAAAAGAAATAAAGAGAGATTACCTTGAAGCACTCTGACATCACAAAAACACAGTAAAGAACATATCAAAAGGAGATTTATTAAGCATGAAAGCTATTTTTCAGCAACAACACAGAGAAAAATATTAACTTTGGACCACATTCTTACAGATCCTGAGGAAGCAGTGAGTTGACTGTGAAACGTTGATGTAATGAATTCTTTAAGAGATTCTTGATGTGGAAATAAAAAAGGAAATATCAAAAAAAGTTTTGTTTCTAAAACTATCTCTGGTGAGTGGGTCTATTTTTCTCCTATTCTGTTTGTGAGGATCACTCCAGTAATCCTGCAAGCCTTTATAAATCTGAACAATCAAATGAGGGCAAGATATCCCTTTAAGTGAGTCAAGCATTATCTTCAAGAACAGTGGCACAGGATGAGGAAGTCTACTCCTGGAGGGGCCCTTGTGCAGAAGACATGTTCGAACTTGAAGATATTGAAAATGTTTATGCTAGGTCAGCTGGTGGGAAGACTGTAGATGTGAAAAGGGTCCACCCCTGGGAATCAATTAATTAAGAAATGTATGACAACCTAGACCGATGCCATCTATGGAAGGTGTGGTCAGTATGGGCTGAGAGAAAATCATCCTTCAACAGATGTACAAAATATAATATGGGAACCAATGAAGGAAGAGCATGGATCTTAAACCAGGACCCTAGGGTATTCACCATGCCAAACGTAAAAGCTTGAAAGTCCAGAGGGGAAGTCAGGGAGGCAAACACTGTTGCTCCAACATCAAACAAGTGATTTAACACACATTTCAATATATTTCCATGTAGCAGTATATGAGTGGTTAAGCCACAAGAAAATTGTTCTAGTAACCACTGCCCTATAATACCCCAGTAAGTTAGGGAGGTTAACCCCCCCCCCACCTGTCAACTGGCAACTGAAGAAGTGACCAGTGGACATGAGGATGTTGACCCCTTTAAAACAAAGTTCAACAGGAACTTATTCCTAGAAGTTAAAAAAGAAGAAGAGGGGGTTACTGGGAGTATTTGAAACAGATAAAGAGGTTTAGGGAGAATAGTCATGTGGACGGCATCTATTCTGGACAGGAGGGGTAGTTGAAGATGGGCCCACTGACTAAGGTCATTCTCAATAACCTGAGTCAATGGCTCATAAGTTATCAACTCCAAATGTAGCAATTTCTGAACTAGCTGTACACCTAAGCACTTTATTTTGGAGCACCTCCAGCAGAAGGGAAGTAAGTGCTTCAAGGACTGCGAGGGAGAAAAATTAAGGGCTAAGACCTCAGTCTTTAGCTCGTTAATAACATATCCAGAGATTGCCATGAAGGTCTGAAGTATGCCCCACACTTCCAGAACAGCGTTCTCCAGATCCAGAACAGTTAACAGAATGTCATCCATATACAGGGATATCCTAAAAACCTGCCCCACTAGAAGATTCCCCTCCACCCCCTCTTAACTCCCTAATGGCCTTAGCCAGGGGCTCAATATGTAAAGCAAAAAGAACAGGGAAAGAGGACAGCCATGACTGTTGCCATGAGCTAAAGGGATCAGGGATGAGAGATGACCATTTGTCCGTAGGAACACCACAGGTGTTGCATAGATGTTCTGAAACCAATATAACAGCTCCAGTGGAAAACCAAAGTGGAAGTGGGTCTGCCACAAAAAGTGCCACAAGACTTTATCAAAGGCCTTGTCAGCATCTAAGCTGATCAAAAGGCCACCAGGACAGAATGCTGATTAATGTGGTCCATAAGATGGATTGTTTTTCGGACACTGTCCTAGGTGTGGTGAGATCGGACAAAGCCCAGCTGATTAGGATGTATTATGGTAGGGAGAATCTGTTCGATTTGGGGTGTCCAGACTGTGATAAATAATTTGTAATCCATATTTAATATGGGAATGGGCCTGTATGAGGAAGGTAGTTTGGGGTCATGACCCAGTTTTAGTATAGGGGAAAGAGTGGCATAGGCCCAAGAAGGAAGGGAGACCCTCCCTCCTGTATCTCCCATAATGTAACTAAAAGAGGAGGAGCCAATAACTTTAGGAGGGCCTTATACCACTCTGATGGAAATCCATCAAGGCCCAGACATTTCTAAGTTTTAGCAATAGATAGGGCACCCTGTAATTCTTCTATTTTGATTGGGGCCAGTAGCGTATCTCGATGGGACAGGGAGATTTGAAGAAGAGCTATTTGAGAAAACAAATCTGTAATTTGGGTCTTGTCAGGAGGGAGGAATCAGTATATAAATGGTGATAATATGCCTGGAATATGCCTAGGATGTCACAGGTGGTGGGCAAATGTTTCCCAGTTGAGGAACATTTAAGCTGCATAATGCAAGAGGCAATTCTAAGGTTCCGAAGCTTACATGTTAAATTCCTGGTCCTTCTCGGGCCTCCCTCATACCGGTATTTTTTATATAGAAGTGCTATTTGAACCCTGTGATCCAGAATTTTCTTGAGTTCCACCTTCAATTGGCAGATATGGTCTCGTCTTTCTTGCATAGGACTATTCAGGTCCTGCTGCAGGCCCCTTAGTTCTGCCTCAGACTTACACTGTAATGCCTCCTCTTGCCTCTTTTTCTATTTGAAGCAAATGCAATTATCTCTCCATGAATTACCATCTTTAAGGTGCCCCATAGTAAGCAAGGGGAAACCTCAGGGGCAGAATTCTCTGTCAAATCCATGGGATCTTTTCAGAGATCAGCTTCCTGAATTACTCTATTGTTAGAAATGAGAGATTCAAGTGCCAATTGGGAGGCTTATAAAGTTTACCCAAATGGAGTTTTAACAATAAATAAAAATAGTAATATTATGAAGCAAATTGGTATGTTCCTGAGAGACACAAAAATTGTCTAACTGGGAAAAATAATAGAAATGGACAGAATAAATCATATAAGCCCTTATATTGGGGAAAAAAATGCCAGACCTTTGCCAATCCTAACATCTCTAGTTGAGTCTGAAAGTATTTTTGGGCTGCAGATAGCCAATGCCCCCAAGGGGCTGAAGAGTATAGCTGTGGAGATAGGGTAATATTCAAATCCCCCCCATCACAAGGCATCCCTGGAGCATGTCCAGTAGTTTATTAAAGAAAAATCTAAAATTCATGGGGGAGGTCTGTGAAGGAAAGTGTACATTTGTCAATGTCACTTCCCTCCCAAAAAGCAAAATGATGAAAGAGCCAGAAGGACTGAAGTACTCCTTCTGTAGTACAAACGCAGTAGCCGATGGTATTAAAATAGCGGTTCCTCTATGCTTGCCTTTCCCATAAGAGGAGGCAAACAGCTGATAGCATCCCCCCAGTAAAGTTTAAAGTGTTCCCCTGGTAATAAGTGGGTTTCTTGTAAGTATATTATATCTGGGTTCTGCTTTTGAAGAAACTGAAATAATCTTGATCTTTAAATGAGGTTGTTCAACCCATTGATATTAAGTGAAAAAATCTGCACTAAAGAAAAATCCATAATGTAGAAACAACAATATACCTATGACATAAGGTATGGGAAGAACCCGGGGAGAGGAGCACCATCTGGAGACATTGGTGGGGAGACTTCATGTGAACGCATATTCCCAGCTCACTGGGAGTCGAGAACAAGAAACCAGGATCTCCCATTCTTGTTCCATGCAGCTTCCCATCCCCTCTTCGACCATTGAATTCCATGAATAACTATGTAGTATATTACTTACGCAATAGTAGTGTCTGGGCCAGATATTCAAAACCTCGTCCCCGGGCTAAATTAGCACTGCCCCGGCAGGCAAACATAGCCTGGAGCAAAAAGCAAGCCATATTCAAAAGGAATAGCCCGGTGCAAACCCAGCTGAATATAGCAAGCAAAGGAATTTGGGCAAACCGGGCCAAGAGTGCAGGGCAACAATAGCCCACGAATAACACAGCACTGAATATGACAAAAAAAGACAGCACTGAATATAGCACCCAAGGCAGGCAGTGCAATCACCAACAGGAACACAATGCAGATGGAGCCGCCAGACCCTGGACCACAGGCACAGGAGCACAGGCTGGAAAGGGACCCCAAGAGCAGACAGTGGTGCAGAACCCAGACACCCGAGACACACACAGCCAGTGGAAAGGCCAAAGGTCACCAGGACCCATGAGCAGAATCTAAGTACAGAACAACCCCGTAGCACATGGCAGGCACACAATAATGACACAGGACTCAGTGCAAGTATGAAAAAGGTATATATAATATTAGTGCCGCAAGTAACAGAAACAGGTGAACAACGCAAGCAAACCAAACAGCAATGTAATGTAAAATAACAAGAAATGCATAAGGAAACCTACACAAAACACTATTGACACCAGAACAGGCTCTACCACTATGACTACAACTACAACTATGACTAACACTACAACTATAACAACCACTACAATATCTACTGTCAACTACGCTACCACTATAACTACACTCTATACTACAATGGTGACTAAACCACAACTAACTAGTGAACAACAGCAACAAAGGTATATACAAAGCAAAACACATGTACAGCAGTAGATGAAATACACCAAAGCAATGAGGGATAAGGGGGAGCAACAGAAAACTCAGTCCAGGAAGGGGGGGGGGGCAAGAGAAACAAAGGTGAGCTAATGTAGGTCAAGGCTGGGAGCCTGCATGCTTTGGCAGATATGCCTCCAGAACAGTGGCCACTCTCCAGGTCTTTGCAATGTGCACTGTCTGCTGCTCAATTAGCATGCATTGCTGGCCCACGATGCGCGCCGCAGGAGGTTATTGCTGCCTTCAGATTCCTCCGGCCATGTAGCCCACAATGAGGATTGGAGTGTACCTACAAGAGGAAGGGGGAGCATGTGAGTATGGGAAACCAGCCAGGAGGCAAATTGTGGCCACAGGTGGCCATACAGGGATGGACAGCATGTCCTGACAGCCATGCCCATGTTGTGCTTAGGAACACAATGGTAGGCACAACTGAACGTCACCCATAGAGCAGCCTCAGAAGACACAGGCAACATACCAAACACCTATACACATGGAGACACAGGCTCAGACAACACCAAGGCATGGACAGCACCACCCACCCCAGCACTGCAGATAGTGAGATGGTGCAGACACACAGGCAGACCCCCAAATGGTGGTGGGTGTGGGCAACACAACAACACGTACATGGGAGACCAAATATCGGGACATGCTGCCCACAGTCAGAAAGCAATGTACTAGACAGCAGAGTGCAACAGCAAACAACAGGGGTGCAAGAGCAGCACACTGCAGGCATGGTGGATGGCCAATGGCCAACCCAAGCCAGGGCAAAACAGACCTGCAGGAGATGCAAGCCCACAGGGTGCACACACCAGCAGGTGTGCCCTGACAGATGCTGTCACACATGGCCCATGTACAGCAATGTGTGTGGTGGCCTGCAGCCAGAACACCCACACGGCAGGTGACCAGCTGAACATGGCCAGCAGTGAATGTGGACAGCATGGTAATGCCAGCCATGCATGCCAACACTGACACATGATGCCCCCAGCCACAGGGCATGTCATCCAGACAGCCAGACAATGGTAGCACCATGAAACAGTGTTGTGCAACACAGCACAAAGCTGCAGCAGCAGTGGCATGATGCCCATGGTGGCCAACCCACCAGCACAGTCAATGGCAAAGGAAAGAGATGTACTCACGCAAAAGGCCCCTGGCCTCAGGGCTGCTTTCCTGCGCCTGCTGCGGCATGGCTGGCACCCTTGGACTGCCTCTGGATGTGGCCAGGGACAGCTTCTGGCCCCCTCTCCCTGTGCTGGGCTGCATAATCTGCTCTACAGTGGACAAAGGAAACAGCAGCATTAGTGCAATGCACAGCATGTACCACGAGTGCCACAGCAAGATACACACCCAACCCCATGACACCGTACATGCAGGGTAGCCCAGGGACAGTGTCAGCATGCAGAAGACACCCACACAGTGGACCCCATATCCCACGGAGTATGCACTAGGCACACAGTTCATGTAGGCATGTAGGCACATTGGCACAGTGGTGCAAATGTGCCAGACTCATGTGCACTGTGACTGGTTGCACACACAGCTGTGTAGGCTGTCCCATGCCCAAGCAACATCACCCCAGCACCACATTGGAGTTGGCTGCAGGACGGTCCTGTAGCATGTCCCACCACCCACAATGACCAGACCTGCCACACACACCATGGCCATGTGTCAGGGCTGCACATGGCATGACTGCAGTGTCCCCCCCATGGACACAGCATGCACCACACATGCACCACTACCACCGTGTTTGCTGCCCGGCAATAGTGGTGCCTAAGACCCCCATACCACAGTGCCCTCCCAAGGTGCACATACTGGGTGCCCTACAACCAGTGCCACATGTGACCTACCACCTGTGCACACACCTGTGCACTCATAGGCATGCACACACACACACAGGCACATGCATGCACACACAGGCAGACCGTGACACACGTGGCAGATGTGTGCATTGTGCACAGGCACTTATCTGGTGCTGGCACAATGCCCTCATGCACCATGCACTTGTACACCTCCAGCTGTCTCCTTTGGTGGTGGCACAGGTCTGTGTACCTGTGGTGACACTTCTTGGCATCCCTCTGGATGCCTGTTTGCTCCGAGAGTCATCAGGCGTTGGACGCCCACACCTGCTGGCATGGGAGGTCACCCTCCCTGACCTCCCAAAAGAGGTGTCTGTGCCTCTGCTGCACAAGCTGCACCAGGTTGGCTGACTCCACCTCCCCCCAGTGCCTGTCCCTGTGCACCACTGCACATTGTCTACACCTTCCAGACATTGTGCATGCACCCATGGTACCCTGCCAGCTGTTCTAATGCATGGCCTGTGCCACACCCTGGTCCCACCAGCAAGTTGTGCAGTAGCACCGTGTTACCACATGATATAGTGTGGCACTACCCAGAAGTGGCCGTGCTGTGCATGTGTGACCCCGTCATGACCCTGGAGCCACATTGCCATGCATGCGCATAGCGCTATGCTGTGTGACCTAGTGCGGCACTACGCTCCGCTACTCTGGGGTGCTAGCATGGCACTGGGGCCACACACACATGTGTGGAGGTCATGCTATGCCACATAGCATTTCACTAATGGGACAGCACTGCGCTGGACACCACATAGCCCAGCACTAACGTCTGCACGCCGCTAAGCTGATTGCCCGGCACTATTCAGGCCCTCATTCAACCAGCCCATGCAAATGAGGGCACTTGTCTATGCAAGGTGTGAACAGTGTGATTAGCATAACATTATCTGATCATTTGCATGCGTAACAGGCTGGATTGTCCGGCTGAGCTATAAAAGGTCAAGCAGTGCTCCACCGATGTTGTGTCGTGGGATTGCAGAACTCATCTGATGCTACAGACAAACAGGCACTTCAGACAGAGCCATGTTGCAGGAGGCAGAGCAGTGAGAGGAAGTTCTGTATAGCAGCTGTTGGCCTGTCAGTATGGCAGTGGTGCATCACCAGGCTGGGGCATACACGCTGTGCACCTGCAGTCTGCAATGGTACAGACCTGGGACAGGGCAGCCAAAAGCATGCACACAGGCCATCACGGTGCAGCATAATGGTGCACAAGACCATTGGACCAACTGTCTATTCAACTGGGTCATGTGACATGCCCATGCACCAGCATCAGCCACCGATGTAAGTGGACCATCTGCACAATGTGGTAGCCAGTCACCAGGCTGGGGGGGCCACCCTGGCCTGCAGGTATGCCTTGCAACAGTGTCACACTGACATGGAGTTCATGGACCCACATTCAACACTCAGGATGAGGGACATGGAGGGTTGCAGACCCTCTGATGGTGGTACACAGCCACAGACCAGGGGTCACAGGCTCAGGACCCCATAGTGACAATGACAGCACTGTGGGGTCTGGGCCTGGTATCATGCAATTGTATGCATACCAATCATAATGTCTGGATGTGTGCCACACACCCTGTGTGCAGTGCACATGTTCCCTGGGGGAGGCGGATGGGGTAGGGTGCAATGTCTGGTGGTGACCATTGGGATGCCCCCCTTGTTCTGGGTAACACATGAGTAGTATGGGTGCTGGCAACATGGGCCCAGTGCCCATGTGGGGGCCAGTGTGTGCAGTGTGTCCATGGTGTACACCATCAGACGTGCATTAACACAGTGCACACAAGGGTGGCCACAGTACACAGTGGCTGTGTGTGCTGTATACGCACATGCTGGCCTGGGCCATCACTATGCCACTACCTGTTGGGCAGTGTGGGCACTGGGGTGGCATGCACATAGTGTTTGGTGTGCACCACACATCACAGGCACGTCACAGCTTGTCACACGTATCCCTCTACATCTCTCCCATAAGTGCCGCAGCACATCCTGAATGCATCTGGGGACATTGCTTCTCCTAGGATGAGCTGAAGATGCTGGTGCATAGGGTCAAGGAGAGGGAGCAGGTGCTGTGGTGCCACAAAGCGACAGACACAGTGGTATGCCAAATGTGGGATAAGATGATGGCAGGGGTAAATGCCATTGGCGGCCATGGCAGGATGACAGATGTGGTGCACAACTGCTGGAGTGACCTGCTGTGCTGAGCCAAGGAGAAGGCACAGTGGTTCCATGACAGAATGCAGACCGGAGCTGGCCCACAAGCCACACAACAGTGGCAGGAGGACCCACTCATGTCTGTGGTGGCATCCACCCTTCGGCCAATGGCCGTTGCCAGTCTGCTTGGTGGAGGGCATGAGACACCACTCACACCACTTAGGAGAGGTCAGTATCCACATGTGTGGACCCTGCATGGAGTCACTTCACAGTTGCTGGGTGTTGGTGTTGCCGTTGTGCCTGGGGTGCACTGTGGGGGTGCTCTACTGTGCACACTGTACACATGGGGTGGGTTTGCATGCAACCACTGCTAGGCAAGGCTGCCACCACAGCTGACAGGTTGGGGCATGTGCACTGTGGTGTGGGTGTGTGCATGAGGCCATGGTCTATGTCTGTGGGGCTTCTCTGTGTGGTGTGCATGTCTGTGGCATGTGGCATGTATCCTAGGGTGTGCATGTACTGGTGGCGGTTGTGGCACACTGTGCACATACCGGTCAGTGACTCTGTCCTATCTTCTTCCACAGTGGTGTGTGCAGGGCCTGTAGAATTCCAGGACCAGGCTGGGATGCCTGCCATAGAACTGGAGGCAGAGGAGGGAGGAGGAGGAGGAGGAGAACCTGCCATCAACCTCTGGACTGGGTGCCGGTCATGGACCCTTGGCCGCACACCATGTGTGGCACTCTGTTGGACATGGGGTATACCTGCCGGGGGGGGCTCCAATGGTGGTGGGGACCTGGACTACAGTGCAGCCCTGGAGGATGTCCAGATGGAGGATCTCAGTGGTGGCCAGGTGATTCTGATGATGGTCACCAGCGACATGGAGTCAGATGTGTCAGATGGTGGTTACATCCTTCCTGTGGAAGGGTCTGTGGAGGGAGGCACAGGGGTGGGGCAGGGTGCAGTCTGCATCATGGGTGCCATGGTGGGGATAGCCATGCCAGCATGGCTGTACCTGTGCAGCCAGTGGTGGGACTTTTGGGGGCCATGTGTGCTCTACTGGACATGCGGTGCCCTCCACAGGGAGGGATGCAGGGCCCGCAGGGGACACAGCTCACCACTGGTGCCCTGCATAAGCAGGACATTCTGCTGCTGCCACAGTGTCCCCACCATGGTGAGCTGCAGGCACCACCTCCAGCTGCCATTGATGGTGCCACTGTTGTGGAGCCAGATGCCCCGGGGGCCTGCCCTCTGCTCCATGCTGCCCTCACATCCCAGCAGGAAGCCCAGATGGACCTGCATGGCCTGTGGAGGGAGCTCAGGCATGAGCTATCACAGATATGGGAAGCAGTGTCCCTGGGATTTGCATGGGTGGAACAGTGGGCTGAGGACAGGTTGGGCTGCATGGTTGCCACACTTGACCACGACTTTGATGGGCTCACAGCCGCAGTGGTTGACCTCACCACAGTCCTGTGTGGGGTGCATGGAGGGCAGCAGGCAGTGCAAGGGGGTCAGCATGCCCTTGGTACAGGGGCCCACAGGTGGGCCACACGCGGCCTCAGGACTGACACTGGCATGAGCACCACTGCATCATGCACATTCTCTGGTGTCCAGCGCAGTCATGGGCGGCCGCCCACCCTGTCCAGCTCTGCTGGTGAGTGGGGGCACGGGTGGTCCACCCTCCCAGCCTCACTGTGATCCTCCCCAACCATGTCCTCAGCTCAGAGCACTCCTGGCTCTGTGTCCCGCATGCGTGGTGTGTGCCGTGTGTGTGGTGGTAGCGACCAGAGATAAGCATGGCTGCCATGCACATGTGCACTGTTGACACTCATTTGTACACACAAGCATGCCCACACACATGCACTCATGCTGTCACATGCACACACACACACACCGTCACTAGCACATTCCCACATGCACAGCCATAGTGTCCTTTCCCACACTGCTGCCACACATCAGGCATCACCCGCATCACTGTACCATGACTGTGTATCCTCATCACATGTGTGTCCTGCACAACCCACACATCACACTGACATCACATGTGTATTCAGTATCGTTGTGTTGTGCACTTGCTTTGTTGGTTGTTAGCACTGTTATGGTTGTCTGTACATATACTGTTTTCCACTTTACTGTTTCCTATTGCTGTGCTGTGTGTACTCACCTTCTGGCCTTTGACAGTGTCCTGATGATGGTGGTCCTATGCTCCAGGGCCCTGCAGGCCATACGAGGATCTCTCCTCTCGAGTTGCTCCACTATCCCCCTGACCGCTGGCTCTGCATCACTGTTGGTCTGTCCCTCAGGTTCAGGTGCATGTATTCCATAGTTCATCACCATATTGTGCAGCATACAACAGGCTAGGAAGATACGGCATACCTTCTGAGGCCTATACTGTAGGGCACTTACTGACATGTCTAGGCATCAGAAGCACATCTTCAGTATGCCAAACACCCTCTCTATGATGTTTCTGGTGACGGCGTGTGCCTCATTGTACAACTCATTGGCCACTGTGACTGGACGGGGTACTGGTGTCAGCAGCCAGGGTCGCAGGGGATAGGCACTGTCCCCTTTTGACAGATGTGCACCTGTTTGTGTTGTTCTGCTGCCTGCCCATTGCTGTATTACACCACCTGTGTTGCTGTGCCAGAGCCCTTTCTTGCCTTCCCCTGCCTATCCCCACCCCTGCTGTGGTGTGTGTGTGTGCCTTGTTTGCTGCTACTCACCGACTAGGTGCACACAGGGTATCCTGCCCTCCTCAAAGGCCTGGGACAGCAGGGACTGGTGCCAGATGAAGGCGTTGTGGGCACTGCCGGGGTACTGCGCACAGACATTGTTGATGCATCCAGTCACATCGCACACCTCCTAGCAATTGATGGAGTGGTACCCCTTCCTGTTGACATACACCTCACTGCCATTTGCCAGGTGGTGTACAGATGGGGACATGGGTGCAGTCAATGGCACTCAGTACCGCTGGTAGGTGCACAACTCTATAGAATTGCTGCATGATTTCTCTGCGCTCTGCTGCCTTGCTGGGAAATACTATGAACTCACCAGCATGTGGCAGGAAAGCTTCAAGGAACTGGGTCAGGAGGCGTGAGGTGCCAGACTGCGATACCCCTATGGTGCCCCGCCGTTGGTTGTTGGAACATCCCTGTGGCTAGGAAGTACATTGCTGCTGTCACCTGCTCCTCAACTGTCATGGCATGGCTGCGTCTGGTGTTGGGATGCAGCTGCTCATGCAGGAGTTCACATAGCTGCCTCAACATACCCCTGTTCATTCTGTACTGGCCAGTTATGTGCTCATCTGGCAGGTCTCGAAGGACACCCTGGGCCGGTACCACCTGTGTGCAGCATACTGTCTCCTTGGCCTGCATTGCAGCCGATGTTGGCCCTGCTCCGTCTCCTCCTCCACTTCTGCTGCCATCAGTGGCAGCACCACTGCTGTCTGCACTGCTGCCATTTCCACTTCCTGGTGTGGTCCCTCCCCATCTATGGTTTGCCCTGGGATAAGACCAGCCTTTTATAGGCAATAACTAGTGCTGCGTTACATGTCACGCTATGTGTCCTAGCATGGCGCTATGACTTTGAATATCCTGTAGCGCATATATGCTGGTTCCCACCCCCTCGCTTTTCCCCTTGCATACATTATCTGTTTGCCCCGTGCTAATGCGGTTAACACGCGCTAACCGGTCCTTTGAATATCGCAGCTCCATGCTATTCCTGCGCTATTGGTTTGTGCGCTGCACTATGTTTTGAATAGCTGGGCCTCTGCATTTTAAGATAAAAATATGATGAATAAACACTTAGATAATAATCAAGTTAACACTAACCTAATACAAGGAACCATTGCCAATAGGGCACATACTAAAAAAGCAGGGGTTAAATAGCTCCAGCTACCCCCACTCCAAAAGCTGTGTGAAAATTATCCTGCACCTTGCACAGAAAGGGAATGACAATTACTGCCAACACTGTAACAAAACAAAATACAAGGTGCAAGAAAAGGCATTTCCAAGGTAAGGGAGAACCATATTGATCTCCCTATTAGCTTGCCAAACAAAAAGTCAGCAAGCTCTGGGGATTGGCCAGGTAGCTGAGCCACCTGGGTCCCCAAAGAGCAGAAATCATCCCCAAAATTGTTTAGGAAGAAAATAAAAATGGAGAGGCTAACCCAAAACATTAAAAAAAAGGAGAAATGCCATTCACTCAGAACTATTCCAGCCTCCCAGCTGAATAATAAATAAGATAAGCCTTCCCTAAATACAGGAGTCCCCCTCCACCTAATAAAGACATTTAAGCATTTCCATACTGGATATAACTGTAAGCAGTGCATATACAATTGCCTGTAAAATATCAAAAAGAAAAGAAAAGGGAAAAAAACTAAAACACTGCATGTGGAGGGGGTTGAATGTTCAAAACAGGAGTATCCTGTGATTGCAGTTCATCTGAAATGGTACAGCCTTCATAACAAGTCCTCCCTTCTTAATAATCAGAAGAGGAAAAATAACAGGGGAACATGAGCTAAAGGTTAGGAGGCATTCAAATGTTCAATAGCACATAGTCCCAGTCACTGTTATAAGAATTAAAACATTCCCAGACAACAAACCCAGCCAATAAAGTGGAGGTGCAATTAGATTAAGAAAATTCAAATCTTATGTCAGGTGATCCCCTAAACCATGCATCTCAATAACTGATTTATCAAGCTAGGGATTCCGAGTACAGTAGCATGAGCAAGTTGTCTCTCTAGAACTTTAAAGCATTTGTAGCTCTTGGGAAATGAGCTAGAAAGAGGAAATATGTTTGTGGCTAAGCTCCAAGATCTCACCTCCAGCTTCAAGTCAGCTAGTTGTAGGAGCATACAGTCATGTCCTTCAGAGCCCAAAATTAATGATGTCCCCTCTGCAAATAGTCACATAATTGAGCTCCAGGTAACATACCTTTAGTGATGCATTTAAATAACTTGTGCAAGTGCTCAGGTTGCTGAGGCTTGGGCTGAATGAAGGTTGAAAGTCAATTGGAAATCTGGGTGGTAGTTTTCTACAAACTCGCGAAGCCTGCCTCATTGTGTCCAGAGGATTACCAGCACTGAGGTTGCATCATTGTGGGTGCAGGCTGAGGGCCTCTTGAAGAAAACTAGAGCTCCTACTTTTTTAAGTCCTCCCGTGCCTCCTCTGCACTAGTGTACTCCATATGCCCCTTCGGAAACTGTATCACTAAACAGGCCAGATGGGGGTTGTAAACTGAAATCCTTTTCCCTTGAGAACTGGGAGAATGTCTTGGTAAAATCGTCGATTACGTATAGTGGCAGGCGCGTAATCGCTTTCCAGAAAAATGCAGGTCTGTCCATAAAAAAATCTTCTGTCTCCACCAAGCTGTGTTCAACACCTTATCTTCAAAAGTATAGCTGAGGAAGTGGGCTATGATCAATCATGGGAGGGTACCCAGGGCTGTTGGCTTTGGGCCAAGAGCATGGTGAACTCTCTCCATGTCTAATGGAAGGTTGGAAGGCAGCTCGAGAGCGGTTCTTAGCGGAATGACCACTAAGTCAGTGATATCTAACCCCTCTGAACCTTCAGGGATCCCATAAATTTGAATATTGTTATGTCAGGCCCTGTTCTTGGCATCTTTATGACTTGCCAGCATATGGGCCTGTTGGTCACAAAGCCTCTTAACTGTCTCCTCCAAATCATCAATCCAATTTTTGGCCACTGATACTGGTCTCTCAATATCGTCTGCTCATTGTTCAAGAATGGCAACATCCCGGTGGAGCTGTAAGTATAGCTGCTTCACTCCTCAACAAAACAATACTAATTCTTTGTAAATAGTCTCCAACTTAGCTTTTTTAGACTTGTTCTGCCGGGATTGTCGCATCTTGGAGGCATCTGGACAGCTGATGACTTCCACCGAGGCCTATGAAAGTTCGGACTCCGAGGTTTCACCATGAGATCCGGGACATTCTCCTGTGAACGATAAGGTTTTCCACCATCAAGCAAGCTTTGGTCCTCAGTCCCCTTCTGCATCTTAATTTTGATAAAATTTTAAGTAGCCAGCACAATGTACAGGGGATTCTTTATGGGAGAGTCAGAGAACTGTAAGGCTTAGGCTGCCATCTTGCGGATAATGTAATCAGCCATTCAAACAGTGTGTATCTTGAACCAATAGTGCAAGGTTTGTGCCTTAAAATAGCTAAGTCCCCTAGGTTTGAGTGGTCTGTAAGTGGAGCAAATATTATCTTACCTGTATCATAAAGGTCATTTATAGTGAACTCTATACAGTATGTTTCCAAGCAGGGTTAAGCTGTGGGTTAAGCCAGATCATTATTATTCACATTAGAGATGCTCTGGAATAATTAAGCAATTAAAAAGATTTATTCCACCTTCTGTCAGAGGTAGTTGTAACACTGTCCACTGAATTTAAGATCTTTTCCCAGCCCAAACATATCAAGAAAGCAGTTTATTCCATGAGGAGAAGTAAAAGGTTGAGGGCACTCTGGGAACTGCCGCAAAAAGATAAAGAAGTTGTGCCAAAATATTCATTCAGATTATGTCTATCCTTGCATGAAAGGACACATTTATTGGAGACCACTTATTTAAATCCTGTGTTATACTGTAGCTTATGTTAATGGTTCATAATTAACTATCTCTAGATATTCCAAGTTTTGTGGAATCTGAATACCAAGGTATTTAATTTTTGTACTTCTCCACCTCAAAGGCAGCATGGATTTTAAATCCAGAGATGACAAGAAATTAGGTGCTAAAACTTCTGTTTTATTTATAATTAGTAAAATACCCGATGCAGTGCCAGAAGCTTGTAAAATCTGCTAGACCGAAGGGATCAAGTTTTCTGGGTACAGGAGTGTCAAAAAAAAACATCATCCACATAAAGTGGCAATTTAAAAATCTCACCTGCTAATGGAACCCCTTCAACCTCTGTGTTTATCTAATTGTGGTTGCCAAGGATTCGACATACAGTATATGGCAAAAAGCAATGGCAACAATGGGCACCCCTGCCTTGTGCCACGCACAAATGAGATCGGAGACGACAATGTTCCATTAACACTAATGAAAGCAGCTGGAGAAGAATATATATTTTGAAGCCAGGAAAGAAACTCCATAGGGAACCCAAATTACAACAGAGTATGCCATAGAAATTTCCAGGATGCCCTGTCAAAAGTTTTATTAGCATCAAGACTGACAAATGCTGCAAGGATAGCCCCATTGTGTTATAAACTCCATAAGGTTGATGGTATGTCCAATATTATCCATGGTTTGCCTGTTCCTTACAAAACCAGACTGGTCCACATGTATGAAGGTTGGAAGAATTCTATCCAGCTGTTGCACCCAGATGGACATACTGTACATCATTTATGATTCACGTTTAAAATGGATATTGGCCTGTATGAGGATGAGCTTTGGGATCTCCACCTGGCTTCAAAATAGTGGATATCATTGCACATGGCCAAGAGAGTCAGGGAGGATCCCCTTCCTGGGCAGCTTCACAAGGTGAGGAAGGAGAAACTCATAGAAAGCTTTCTACTGTTCAGGTGGGAATCGATCTGTCCCAGGGCATTTTATTGTTTTAGCTTTTGACAGAGCTAGTTGGATTTCATCAAGCTGAATTGGGGTTAATAGCTGTTCCTGTTTTACCTTGGCAATTTTGGGGAGTGACAGAGATGATAAAAAATGAATTATCTGGCCATCTTCTGGTTCCACTGATTTAGAATATAACTTTTGATAGTAATACTAAAAAACAGCTAGCATTTCTAAAGTATGTGTTGCCAGGGGTTCCATGTCATAATAGCGATCACCAAATCATGATCACCATTACAGCAAGTCTACATCGACGAAATGAAAAAAGGTGATGTACACTCCCAGCGAGCACATGAATGGCAAACAGAAAATAATATATCTACGTGGGGGACTGTGCCCCCACACACACCCTCCCAGGGGCTTTGCCCCTGCAGCCCCCTAATGTAGATTCTCAACCTGGGTATGTCAGTGGAGGGGAGAACTTGAAAAAAGTTTGACTCCCCACAAACACCAACAAAAGAATTATATCCCTACCCAGCCCCAAACCCTAGACCTTTCCAACTCAGCCAGTCACCCTCACCACCACCACACCACACGGCCAGCTTGGCAACACCACACCACACAACCTCTCACATACCTTCATCATTATACCTCCTCTTCCATTCTCCCTCCTCTATATTTACCTCTTCCATTCACCCTTTCTAAATTCACCATTCTTCCCTTCATCTGCACTATAACCATGTGTTGCTACCCTTTCATGGTAGCGTAGATTAGAGGTGCTGAAACTGAGTCACTCATACGTGAGTCACTCAATCTCAGTTGCCCATATAACCTGTTACCATTGCCAGACATCCCATTTCCAGATTCTTCATCTGGGTAATAATGGACGTTTGTCTAGGACCCCTTAATTTATGGGCTAGAACTCTCCCCCTCCCTCCAATCCTCCCTCATAATGATAGTGCTTCAGACATGTGAGTGCCATTTGTTCTCGGTAATCCAAGACAGCCTACAACTCCACTTTCACCTGCCTAATATGATTGTCTGCCTGAATGTTTCTCCTGATATACTGGTGTTGCAAATCTTTTAATTCACTTAGTGAAGCTTTATATTGGGCACCCATCTGCCTCTTCCTGAGCATAACATATGCTGTTATTTCTCCTTTTGTAACAGCTTTCACTTAATCCCATAAAATAGAGTGTGAGATGTCCGGGGATGTATTCTCTACTACCACCCTCTGGAGTTTATCTGTAATTTATTTTTAAACTCTTTGTTCTATAATAATGAAGTATTGACTCTCCAACAACTCGATTTGTATCTTTTACTCACATCTATTTTAAGTATCAGGAGTGTGGTTTCAAAGGATAGAGGCACTCATGGTGACATCTTAGAGAGCATCAGAGTGTTCAGTAGTCATAAAACAGTAATCTATATGGGAGTATGTATGGTGTCCTTGTGAGTAATACGAATATGCTCTTGTAATAGGGAAAAAATGTCTTCAGATATCTATCAGTCCCATATTGGGTATCAGTTAATGCACATATTTCTGGGCTGCCATAAGTCTGTGGTTTGTGGGGTTAGAAGCATCCAATTGAGGAGATAGGGTAACATTAAAGTCCCCCACCAATATAAGCCTTCCCTGAAGCAGATCTAGTAATTTGTTGAAAAATACCTTAAACAAGGAGGAATGAGCTTGAGAAAAATACACACAAGCCAGTGTCACTTCTATGTCAAACAACAGACTGATATGTATCATAAAACTACGATCAGTATACTAATTTTGTGGAATGAATGGAGTTGTAGATAGAATCATTATCACAGCCCACCTTCTTTACCCCTTTTCATATAATAAGGCATACATCTTAAATCAACCTCCATTAGACAGTTTTTGATGCACCCCTGGGGTCAAATGGGTCTCTTGCAAATACACCAAATCTGTCCTCTGTCTCTTTAAATATTGGAACAGCCTAGACCTCTTCACAGGACTACTGAGCCCATTTATTTTCAATGATAACACCATTACTAATGATACTGCCATAATTTATGCCTAATAGTAGTCAAAAGGGTTCTATTTCATAATAGCAACTGAACTAACAGCAAGTGCACATTGTTGAAAACCAAGAACAGTGATGTGCACTATAACTAACAACAACACAGTGAGTGGCTCCTAAATTTAAATATGTGAGGAAATGTTTACTCACTTTTTAAGTGGGGGCTATGCCACCTGCACCCCCCTGCACTCCCCAATATTAATATAACCAACTCCAGGGGGGATGCATTTCAAGGAGGGGAGACACTTGAGGGAGGATGCAAACTGGGGAGGAACAAATGTCAAGATGGGGAGAATAGTGATGAGGGGGACAAAGTTGGGGGCCAGGACGTCAAAGAATTAAAAATAAAACCTTAAAACTTAAACAGCACTCCCTATCCGGGGGCATTGCCCCCCACACCCCCCAATATTAATATAACCAACTCTGGGAAGGGCACATTTCAAGGCAAGGAGAAACTTGAGGGGGGATGCATCTTGTGGAGGGGGACGAATGTCATGAGGGGGAGAAAAGTGACAGGGGAACAAAGTCTGGAGGACAGGACTTCAAAAAATTAAAAAAAAAAACCTAAACAAATCTCCCCAAACAAAACATACACCCCCATGCCAGTTCTGAACCTGTGTCCTCCACCATCAGTGGCAATAACTCTAGCTACCACACCAACTAAGCTGCTCAGAACTGGCCTCCAAAACAATGCCCCATAACTCTACATAGCTGACTCTGCCTCGCTATACATCCCTCGCTATTCCCTATCCTTTGCCATTCCCTAAACCTTCGCTATACATTCATGGTCACTCCTCTCACAGGCACTCAAAATGAATCACTCAAAACTGAGTCGCTCAATTTGAGTCACCCACATAATGGGGTACCGTCAAAGAACCCTGATCTTTTGTTGTGGGACATTTTTCTCCTCTATATGGTGGGTCAGTTAAGAAGAGTCTTGGTAGGTGCTCACCCAGAACAGCCCATCGCAGGTGAACGGCTACCCATTTCTCCCTGCCAGGTCCCTCATTCCTATTACATCCAAATCCTGTCATAGTAGCAACATTCCATACTTTCCGAAAAGTTTGTGTCTTATCAATGTACCACTCCGCTTTTTGAAAAATTTAAGTAGAAATATCAAAAAAATAACAGAACTAGTAATCTATCTAACCTACCCAACCAAGACAGTACACTAGCTGCAGACAGGCCTTGCATAAGTAAATAGAAAATAACCTTGGACCTGCTACTTAGGCCTAATTCTAGACTATAGGCTTGTGTATTTAGATTTTGTTTAATAATACCCAATTTAAACCAATAGATGAGAAGTCCCCCTCTCAGGGGTCCCAAAATGAACCCAAAAGTGACTTTCAAGGCAGGGGAGTAAACTTATATCCTCCCTACAAACCCTGGGATGAGTTGGACATCTGTATCCTCCCAGTAGTTGGAGGAAGAGCCATGATACACCATTACCTGGGCCTCCAAGGGACTATGTGTGCCCCTAAAGTAGACATTAAAGCATCCTACTGCATAAAGGAAAAAGGAAAAAAGGCATTGCCTAGGAAAGTAAAGGTCATCTGTAGTACTAGAAAGGCTCAACCTTACTCCCTCTATTGTTGTAAAATAGTTATAAAAACCAGATCATGGGCCTTAAGGTACAATATAGGTGGTCAGAGAGATTGAGGCCCATAGCAGGGATCCCACCAAACAGAGCAGTGCACCAGTCACCAAAAGCCCTTTATGTAAGTAGCAGCAATGTAAGGAGCGGTAGTGGTTTTCTATGTAGATGTGGATCTACTTTGTGTCCCATTTCTGAAGGGCCTTCAAAATTTCCCTGCGAACAATCATTATTTATGTGACCCCATCCCAGTTTTCCTTCCCTGTCTCCCATTGGGCCTTAAAAAGTAATTATCTCCTCCTTCCTTGATTAACTTGTAACATGGTGGGACTCTTGCCCCTTGGGATCATCCCACATTCTATTTCTGCATGTGGGGGAACAGTTTCTGCTTCCTCTTTGTCTTACAACCCCCCTCAGCTAGTTTAAATGGTCATCAAAGTAATGTTTAAACAGTCCACTGAGAACTGCAGTCCCCCTCCTGGATAGATGCAGACCATCACCCCTATATAGGCTCTGATCCTCCCAGGTGGGTCCCCAGTCCCCAATGTAGCTATACCCCCAGTCTCTGCACCATTCTGTCAACCATGAATTGAAGGTCTTAGTGTGGAGCTCCCTGTCCTTCCCCCTCCATAGACAGGCAGAACCTCTGTAAAAGATACAGAGCATGCTACTAGTCTAAGACTCCTTCCCAGTTTCCTAAACTCCCCCTGCACTGTTCCTACAATGTCCCTAGCCTGGTCATTTTTCTCAGTGGACAATGACAGCCAGCTCCCCTTCCCTTCCTACTGCCCTAGCAATCCATAGAATATGCTTCCCATCACTCCAGGCCAATCACACCGGATAGGCACCTCATCTCCCTCCCTGCCCCATTCCCATTCCCAAGTCTATTCCCCTGACAATTGAATAGGTGGGCGAAGCACTGTTGTGCACTTCTGTTTGTGGATTTTACATTTGTAAGGTCAGCCACCTTTCTTTGAAGTGCCGCATGGCTGATTATGGGCCCATTGAATCGTGGTGTTTCCTTTTGGATTTGCAACTGAATCCCCCACCAGAAGTTGCTTCCTCCTTCTCTGTGGTTCTCCTCACTCACCTTGAGGCCACTACTCGGGAAGGGCCCCCACATCCTTCGCAGCCACTGCCATGGCTGTCTCCTCTCAGCAGCCCCACTCAACCAGCATGGTGTAGGAATTCTGTAGTGCTATGAGTCCACTGTAGTCCAGCACCTCCTATCTGGCATCCTTTGAGGTAATGGTGTCAGACATGGTGGCTCTCTGTATGGGAGAACAGGTCAGCCAACTCCTAGACAACACAGCCCTGAGTCAAGTGACCACCTACTGACTCACAACTAATGCAACCTTGAGTCTAGAGACCTTCTCCACCAGCCTAGAGAGGCACTTGCATATGGGCCAGCACCGCAGTCTCTAGAAGGTCTCTCTGGAGACTGCCACCCCACAAGCACTGCACTGTATCACTCCCCATATTTCCTATTCCTGCTTTCTCTGTGCTTTTTGACCTCCTTCCCCAGAACCCAGTAATGCTAATCTGTACGTGGTTCAGTTACTCAAGTATAGTCAAGACCCCTGGAATTCTGCGGTTCTGCGGTTGCAGAATTTGCCACAAAATTTGCATCATGCTGCAGAATATATACAGTGCCACAGAATTCATTGTTTTTGGTGAATTTTCATATAAATATACTGTTTTTCTATAGTGTCAGGCTTTCTTTCCCACACCTCGTTTATCCTGAAGCGCCACCTCTATGCTCAGCATATGATGTCATCGATGACATCACATCATATTTAGCCAATGACAGGACTGCATTCTGCCAGAGAAATGAATAAATCGTGCCTCAGAAAACAGAAAATGCTGCCACAGAAGACAAGGAGCCCTGCTGCAGAAATCAGAAAATTCTTCCACAGAACACCAGGGGCCCTGAGTATAGTACAGAACTTTGTAGTTACACTAATCTAGGAATGTTCTAGATTCAAGTATGCTATAACAACACTCACTCACAGATACACATTCCCTTCTGCAGAACCCATTAAGGCTAATCTGTATGCTGTTCAGTTACTCAAGTACAGAACAAAACTTTGTAGTTACACTATCCTAGAAATGTCCCAGATACAGGTATGCTATAACAACACTCACTCCCAGATACACAATCATTTCACAGATACAGGTGTGCTACAAACAACAATCACAGCATTTAATCATTTTTTTATTTATATACAGATAAGGCAGTACTCTCCTACCTACTGTAGGTGTCAGCCTAACACCTAAAGTAGTCCCCCAAACCTTCAATGAAGTGTTCATGGTTGACTCAAGTTCTTTGTTGTCCTTTATGCTTTGGTCCTTAACACAGAGGGCCACAGCATGGAGGTCCACTAGTAGAGAGATGTTTAAAATGGATCTGGGACACACCTGACTCTGCTTTTACAGGTCACAGGCCCCTACCATTTAGCTGTCTCAGATAGATGCTAAGTGATTGGAGAGAGAGGGAGCTGTAGTTGCATTTCCCTTTTCCTCTCCCTAAGGTGCTGCTTCTAAAAGCACAATCAAAGTGGATCTGAGGCACACCTGACTTTGCTTTTACAAGTTACAGGCCTCTTCCACTTAGCTGTCTCAGCTGGCTGCTAAGTGAATGGGGGAAGGAGGAGCTGTAGCTGCTTTCCCCTTTTCTTCACCCTAAAATACTGATTCTAAAAGCAGAATCAAAATCAAAACAGGAGTGGTTCCAGAGGACTGGAGGAGGGCAGATGTAGTCCCACTACACAAAAGTGGTAGCAAGGAGGAGACTGGCAATTACAGGCCAGTCAGTCTGACATGAGTGGTGGGAATGTTAATGGAATCTCTGCTGAAGGAAAGGATTGTGGAATATCTTGAATCCAGTGAGTTACAAGACCTGATGCAACATGGTTTCTCAGGGGGTAGGTTACATCAAATTAATCCGATAAGTTCCTTCAGTGGGTATCAAATGATTTAGATTAGGGTGGAGCAGTGGACGTGGCCTACCTAGATTTTAGCAAGCCTTTTGACACTGTTCCACATAGGTGACTAGTAAGCAGGCCTCCTTGTGGATGAGACCAAGATCTGTGGGAATGTAGACAGCAAAGGTGGGAGCAGAGCAGTAAGGAAGGACATGTCCTTGACATGTCGTAAATGCAGTCCAGGATATAGCAGCTGAGACATAATGCCAAGAAATGCAAGGCAATGCACATTGAGAACAAGAATCTGAAAATGCAGTGTGAGGAGTTGAGAAATAGAAAGAACAAGGGAGGAAAGGGTACTGGGTGTTAATATTGGAAAGCTTGAAATCTACAGCATAATGCAACAGGGCAGTGAGAAAGCCAAATGGGATACTGAACTGTATAGGAGAGGTACAGTAATAAAAGCAGGGACGTGATCCTTCCCTTGTATAAGTCTCTGGTTCACCATCACCTGGAGTACTGCATGAGGTTCTGGAGGCCACACACATGGAAAGATTGTGATAGGGTGGAGGTTGTGCAGAGAATGGTGACCAAGATGCCTCAGAGGCTGGGAGAGAAAGCGTACAAGGAAGGATTGTGTGAACTTACGATGTATACCCTGGAGACAAGGAAAGGAAAGGGGCATGACTGAAATGTACAAGATGTAACTAGCTGGTGGGTCTTTTTCTTCCATCATGTTCTGTGTTTCAGAATATCTCCATGGGATTACAGTTTGAAATGCAATGAATTATTTACACATAGTACAGACACGTAAACAAGGGGGAATCCACTTAAGCTGGCTGTGGGAAAAATTAATAAGCGATATTTGGAGTTATGCAAAGAATGGTAGACAAGTGGACAGGACTGCCAGAGGAAGTGATCTATGCCAAAAGCAGTCAGAGAATTAAAAACGTTTGGGATAGGCAAGGGCATTGTTGCTTTTCTATATTTCTACATTTTGGTTCCTGCTGTACTGGCTGTGTTTGCAGCTAAGAAAGAGCAGCCTGCTTCAAAATGCCACAGAGGCAACTGTGACTAAAGATGCTGCTCTCTGCGTTTAGTTTTGTTGAAATAAATATAATATATGGTTACTCCTTTGTTGGGCACAAATTCTCATCCTAACTAAAAAACTGTTAAATCACAAATCAAAGGTCATAGCATGCTGCTGTACTCTTCTGTGGTACAACAGTTTTTTTTTTAATTAGAGTGGAACTTCGTGCCAGCTGCCATTTTGCCTTCACCTACACACACACACACACACACACACACACACACACAGCCCTTAAACTCTCCCCTAAATTCATCACTCACTGGAGTGGGTTTTCAGCTGATGGATGAGTGCTGGTTTCTGTTTTTTTTGTTTTGTTTTGTTTTTGTTAATAATTTAAAAAAAACACCAAAGGTTTCTTGAAAAGAAAAAAAAGCATCACATTATCAAATGCTGTAGTTCAGTTCATACACAGCACATGTATAAAAATAACACCTAAGCTGCCATGCCCAGTTCAGCTGGGTTTCCATCTCAGGGTTCTGATGACATCAGCAACAGCTCAAGTTTCACTCTCTCCAAGTCCCTAAGATGTCATTCATCTGAACTCCTTGATGGAAACACAGCCTTTTTGTGTATGGCAGCCCATGTGTTTTTCTCTATGTGTTCTGTTAGATTGGACTATAATTATTCTTTATAGTCAATGTTTTCCATGACATTATAGTTACATTTTTCTATCTGCTGCATTGCAAATTTAGAGATTTGAATGTACATTTTAAATTGACCACTATGGTCCTAATTTAAACACAAGCAGAGATATTAAATTGGACAGGGCATACAGTACAATTATCTCTAATTAAATTATACGCAGTCTTAAACAATCTTCTGTCTAAAAATATTTGTATGCACAAATTCCTAGTGACCACACTTAATAAGTTATGTATGTAATCCCTAGGGGATCAAACAAATAAATACTATTTGATTTAATGCTTTCTTGCCCTGCCTTTTCCACACCGTGCTGCAAGTTTCTTCCCTGGGATAAAACTGTGTTTTAGTCTACCAGTCAAATCCCTACTCATGATGCTTTGCATTAGGGTGTAAGTGTAATTTTGTATTTCAGTGATACGTGTATAGTTTTCCCATAAGGAAAGCACATAATACTGTCCATTTTAGGATACGATTGTAAAAGCATAATAATTTCCAATAGGATTATTTCTGGCAGCTTTTTTTTAACTTTATTTATGCATCCAGGCCCCGGGCATCCTTCAAGAGTGCCCACACGGATACATGCTAACTCCCAGCCTGAAGCCTTGCATCTCCCAGGCCTTCTCCCCTGAATGACCTAGGCAGATCTGACCCCCCCCGATCACCTCTGAGGCTGGTTCCACCTTCCCCCTGGTGGTCAACTCCTAAGTATAAGGTGCCTTACCTTCGGTCATCGGGTCAGCCATGGAGAGACATGGGTACAATTGGGCCAGCATTTGGGATGTGGGTATTCCACTGGGGCCATCATTATCTCACCGGTGGTCTAGAACATTTTCTTTGTGCTTGACCCCCAAGCAAGCAGCCATGCAATGGTGTCAGCACACGGCTGCCCCATAGACGCCCACCACACTTGTCCCCAATTCTTGTTCCCATGCTAGTAGTACCCCAGGCTCCACCGGGGGTCTCTACTGCACCAGGAAGACCCTGGATCCCTCACCTGAGAAAGGAGAGCTGTCCTACAGATGCACAATCCATCTCTCTCCCCTTCCGACCCCCAGCACCTGGGCTCGCTCCTGAACCCGGGTTGCTGCCAAGGCGCGAGGTGTGGCATCCAGCGCCTCAACCCTCAGCACCACTGGACCAGTCTTGCCAGCTTTTGATATGTAAAACAGAATAATAACTCCCAACTATCAGAAAAACACAGGTAGAATATTTCTTCTATTTGCATATATAGTGTGTTTCTTCTGTTCTCTAGGCTTCTTTCATGGAATGAGTTTATAAAGAGCATCATTTAAAGGTTGACTGGGACTGAAGCTATGACCCTTGTGATCTATATGAACACACAGTGGTAGCTGCATCTTCCTTAATCTGCCACCCCCCCCACAAAAAAAAAGAGACATTTACAGGATTTGATTATACAGCCTGTGATGTGTGAGGTTGTATTTTAACCCCTATGTGTCTGGTGAGACAAGGGCTTGCAACCTCTGTGATTAGAATGAAATGATGCTGCTTGAGTTCATATTCCATTATCAATTCCGGGTCCAATATTTTTACATTATATGACACCAACAAGTCATAACACAGTATTAAATTACTTTGGGAAACAGGACTGCATAGAGGAGTGCTTAGCTATTTATCTCTAGGTTATTAGTTTGAGCCCAGACCAGGTTGATAGTGGCAACAAACCATTATCATTTGAAGACTGTTAAGGACATGTGAAATAAACTGTGGTGGTGGCCTCAAACACTTCTTAGTGGAAAGCTGTCATCCAAAACCACCATGCCAACTGTCACAAATAAGCAAAGCACCCTTGTACTGTGTGCAGTCTTGTATGAAATATCTATGAAAAGATGCCCATTGCCCCCAGAGTTTAAACAACTTTTTCACATACTAGAAACAGTCCCTTCAAGACAGGGTTAAGTGAGGTGTGGCCTGGTAGCCAACATGGTGGACATTTTCTAGCATAACTTTTCTCAGCACTGTGGTAAAAACCGCCTCAATTGGATTAAGGCAGAGGGGAAGTGCTCCTAGTGCATCTGAACTTTGAATAATGTAATATATAGTCAGATTTACATTCATTCATACAACTATAGAATACCTTACCTGAATTTCAATGTTCATCTGAAGGCAACATCCTGAGACAGTGAATTGCAAACCTACAAGCTCAGTGGGGGGAGGCCCACACCCAACTACAGACCATGGTAGCTGAAGCAGGAAATGACAAGAAGGCAGTGCTGAATAAAATGATTTCCTCCTACCATCCTTAATAGCTAACTTGCATTAAGTGGTCAGGGCTGGCTTCAAGAATATCACAGCACAGATTGTTCACCTGCAATTGGTAGTTACCAGTTTGACACAGACATTAGCAGCTCATACAGGGAAATTAAGTGGGGTTGAGAGGAAGACCAGTGAGCTGGAGGACATTGTAGTCAATTTATCCAGAGACGGAGCCATCATCATGGAGAAAGTAACTACTCTGAATGAAGGTGTGGAAGATCAGGGAGAACCATGCCCTATGGTCCAACATCTGACTAATAGGGCTTGCAGAGGGTTTTGAGGGCAAGGAGGTAGACAGAGTGATTCAGTGTTTGCTGGCAGTGAAATTCAGAATGGACTCTGAGGCAGTAGCTTTCAAGATCCAACAGGCCCACTGTATGGGCCCCAAGCTGCAGCCAGGGGACAGAACCAGACACTACCTGATTAAATATCTGCAATACTCTGAAAAGGTGTGGATGCTTCAGTCAGCCAGATAGTATGGTCTCCTTGAGGTGGAAGGAGGGAAGGTCCTGATCTTTCAAGATTTTATTAGGGAGCTACAGTACAGCAACAGCAGCAGAAATGTTGGGGACTTAAAGCTAAACTCCATATACAGGGATGGGACTTCACTCCCTTGTACCCAGCAAAACTGAGGACCACCTGTCCTGACAGACCTTCACAGATATTTATGAACCTGCAAGACATGAAATAGTATGTAAACACAATTCATAGGTTTCATAGGTTTATACGGGCCGAGGGTAGATAAGTCTACCCTATTAGGCTCGCCATCCTTTACTATAGTATAAAAAAGGAATTTACTATCTCCAAAATACAAATCAACCCCATTTTAAACTCATTCATTGTGGGACTATTAACAATTTTGGTCGGTAAGTTGTTCCATACTCCAACTATTCTTAGACTAAACCAATTTTTTCTAAAGTTATGCGCCCAAGTTTGATGACGCAATTGTGTCGTATGTTTCCTTGTGCTGGTTCTCCCCTGATTAAATATAAATCCCAGATCTTGAATCAGCTCGTTGTCCTTGATATTTTTGTACAGAAAACATAGGTCTCCCCTCAACCTATGATAGTACAATGAATAAAGGTTCAGACTAACCAATCTATCATGATAAGTTTTATTTTTTAATCCTCTTATTTGTTTAGTTATTCTTCTCTGTACTCCCTCAATAGAATGTATGTCTTCCCTATTTTGGGTGGACCAAACCCTCGCACAATACTCCAAATGGGGTCTAACCAGTGCTACATACAAAGGAATCAAGACGTTTGCTTCTTTGCTAGCTATATGTTTTAATATGCAGTTTAAGATCCGGGATTTCTTAAGTTGATTTCTACAATGTATTCTAAATTTTAGGTCATTTGTAATTGTAATGCCCAGGTCCTTTTCCTCAGTAACTACCCCTAAGTTTGTTTTGTCCAGTATATAAATTGCTTCCTTATTATTCTTACCCAGGTGCATGACCTTGCATTTAGATTTATTTAATTCCAATTTGTTAAGATTTGTCCATTTATTAATTAAATCTAGGGTTTGCTGAAATGTTTCTCTCTGTTCATCACTGTTAGAAACTACACCCAATCTACAGTCATCAGCAAACTTGTACAACCAGATATTCTTATTATTGATTTCCAACGAGGCAATATATAAATTGAATAAGCTAGGGCCCAAGACCGATCCCTGGAGTACTCCACTCGAAACCGGGGTCCAATCTGAATATTCCCCATTCATAACCACCTTCTGCCTCCTATCCTGCAACCAACTTGAAACCCATCTACAGATGTTACTGGGCAGTTTTATTTTATCCAATACTAACAATAATTCTTTATGGGGCAATTTATCAAAAGCCTTGGCAAAATCAAGAAAAACCACATACACAGGATTCCCAGCATCCAGTTCCCTGTTCACTTTTTCATAGAAGGATAATAGATTGGTCTGACAGGATCTATTCCTTACAAAACCATGCTGAGAGGGATCCTGAATATCTCGTCCCTCCATATGTACCATAAGTATATCCTTTATTATTCCTTCCATAAGTTTTCCCAATATTGAAGTCAAACTAATGGGCCTAAAGTTTTCTGGTAGGGTACAGGGTCCTCTCTTTAAAATGGGTACTATATTTGCTACTTTCCAATCATGAGGTACTAAACCCAAGTTTATTGATGTTTGAAATATATACATGTTAATGGTTGGACCAACGTGTCTGCCAATTCCCTCAAAATTCTAGGATGTATACCAACAGGACCAGGAGATTTATTTATATTTAAACCCACTATTTGTTTGTAAATGTTATCTGGGTTCAATATTATTGTTCCCGGTTCAGGGTGTCTACTAATATTATGCATATTAGTATCATTTGGTATATATACTGAACAAAAATTAACGCAGCTCAGGAGGTGTGCTCCCAACCAACAAACATACTCCCTTCTCGCTGACCTGAGAGGGGATGGGTTAACTGCCTGAGACTATTATTCCACTTTGATTTTGACAAAAGTCCCTGGCTTCTTGCTATCATGGGTTCCAACGAGGTATGATACTTTTTTTGTTTTCTAACATTTGACCACAGCAGCCCGTTGTCTACATGAATCATTTGCCCTCCCATCTTTATCGCAGCTGGGTTCACATTCTGTTTGGTACAGAGGGCTCTTTTTATTAAAAATCACTATTTGAAGGAGGAGGGCTGAGATGCTCTGATCAGACATATATTTTACTTAACATGTTTAATTCATAGAACATAATGGCACCGATTCCTTTCCCTTACCTGTATGATGACCAAAATGATGGAGGGCGGGAAGAATGGGAAAATCATTTCCTAGATGCTTGGACTCCATATCAAGTAGCCTTCACTATGCTGTTTTCCTCTGACCAATCCCTGCACCTTGGACTATGTGTCCCCATTATCTGCTTCCTCTGAGAGAGGGAACACTCAATTGTGTGAGATACTTCACCATGACAACAGAGTATTCATCATCCAGCTAATGTCCTGTGATATTCATCTGCATGGATGAATCTGCAGCACAGTGCCTCAACAACACTTTAACAAACATGAGTTCTATCAGATGAGTGACACCACAGAGTGGTAGAAAAGGAAAGTTTGTGCAGAACTTTTCCATCATTTGAATTTTATGGATCTATCTCTCAGTACCTCTGGATGGTGGTTGGGCTGTCCTTGTTTGGGTCCCACTATCACTCACTTTGACTGCAGCTGGGGCTGTGGATACCAATGAAGGGGAGAGATTGCTATACACAGCACTGGGAATTCATCATGCCAATCCTCCCATGGCCCTGATCCCCTGGTGCTAGGTAATCTATAAACACTCCCTATCACACAGTGGGTGCTTGTGAGACATGGTAACAACAGGGGGTGCAACTCGACGGACCAGACATGAAGCAAACAGCAGAGCCTCGGATTGTGTACCATTAGGACTTTTCACATTTTAACTGCCAGTTTAGACATTCTTTTTAATACTCAAAAATCACTCTTTTTGGGGCCTGTGCACAACCCAGGCACAGGTAGGTGCTAAAGGTGTGTACCTGACACATGCTGCCCCACACCCATGGACAGGTCTGCACTTGGCAGCATTCATCATTGTTGGCTGCCTGTCCATGGCCCCACCCCCCTGGCATGCAGAAGTGCAGGTGAAGAACATGGCTACGTGTGCTGGCATCCAGTTGGATGTCCGTTCTGGGTACTGGAGTGGATCCCCTGCTGCTCTCATGCAGGGCATCCTAGTAAGGTGCATACCATTTCAGGCATTAAACACTGAGTGTTTGTCCAAACAGACACCCCAGCCCTCCCAGGCAGCAAAGTGGGTTGGTAAAGCTGTGAGCAGGGGGATCCCATTGCCATCGTGCCCCACTGGTATCCTTTGGGGGCACATAAATGGTTATGCAGAGTCTCCCCTCATGTGCCATTTCCAGTCCCAGTACAGTGTGTAAATGTCATTATGCATGGGCGCAGAATGTGGCATGCCCCTGGCACAGTGCCACATGGCAGGCCTGGGGATCCAATGTGTACTAGGATGCCTCTGGTGAATGCTGCTGGGGGTACACAGATCACCACTGTGTGGCATTTGGAAGTAGGAATGTGTACATGCTGTCCTTGTGTGACACATAAGCATTTATGCATGGGGCCCACTGTGCATAAATGCTCAGTAAAGCCTCATGAAATATGGGATGGAGTTCTAGGGTAGATAACTCTAGCTAATCCTCAGTTGCTCCATGGGAATTAATTGCTCGACTGCTCAATAGTTTAGCTCTGTGGGGCTCTTGGTGTCAGTTCCCACTGGCTGGCAGTATGTGGATTTTTCACTTGTCTTCAGTGCCACAAGATGTCGGGGGGGGGGCTTGATTGCTGCCTACAGCATATTGCTCAGTTGATGGGGGCACCTTCCCTCACTCCAGGGTTGGGAGGCTATGGTTGGGTCCCAATCCAATCTAATATGATTGCTGATTAAATGAAATACTTATGGTTATCTTGTTCACAGGTGCTTAGTTGGCTACATAGAAACAGAAGTTGATGGCAGATAAGGACCGCAAGGCCCATCCAGTCTGCCCCATTTCTTTTTCTAACTTATGAATGTGCCATCGGCCTTTGCTCTGTCAATGGCCTATCTAGTCATACTCATTTGTATTGCTCCCTTATGCCTATCCTATGCCTGTTTGAAGCCCTGCACTATATTCATATCCACCACTTCCTGAGGTAGGCCATTTCATGCATCCACCCACCACCTTTTCTGTGAAAAAAAACTTCCTCACATTGCCCCTTAATTGGCTTCCCTCTAATCACATGCTGTGTCCTCTTGTCCTGCTATTTTTCTTATATTGAAACATGTTAAGAGTCTTTCACCTTGTTAGTGCCCTTTAGGTGTTTGAATGTTTCAATCACATCACCGCTCTCCCTCCTTTGCTCTTGGGTATACATACTGAGCTCCGTTAATCTGTCCTCATATGTTTTCTGATGCGGTTCCTGCACTATTTTGGTTGCCTTTCTCTGGACTGCCTCAATTTGGTTAATGTCCTTGTGAAGGTGTGGCCTCCAGCACTGCATGCAGTACTCCAGATGGGGCCTAACCAGTGTCTTGTAAAGAGGGATTATTATCTCCCTCTTACGACTTGTGATACCCCTACTAATACACCCCAACATCCCCCTAGCCTTAATTACTGCTTTAGTGGTCTGCTTGGATGATCTCAGGTTATCTGTGATGATGATGCCCAAGTCTCTTTCTACCCTTGTGACTGCCAGCAACTTCCCTCCCAACCTATAGTTGGCTTCAGGTTTTCTCTTCCCTATGTGCATGATCTTGCACTTCTTTGCATTAAACCCCAGTTGCCACTCTTCCAAACATTTTCCTAGTTTATCCAGATCTCTTCTCATTCTGCCCACCCCATCTGGATCATCTACTATGTTGCAGATCTTGGTGTCATCTGCAAACAGACAAACCTTACCCTCCAGTCCAACCGCAATGTCACTGATGAAGATATTGAAGAGGACTGGCCCCAGGACTGATCCCTGAGGTACCCCACTTGTGACTTGCATCTCTTCTGACTGAATACTGTTTACCACCCCTCTCTGTTTTCTGCCCGTCAACCAGTTTGCCACCCAGTTGACCAACTTCTGACCCACCCCGAGCCTACCCAGCTTATTAATCAATCTTCTAAGTGGAACAGTATCGAAAGCTTACTGAAGTCTAGGTAGGCGACAGCAACTGCTCCCCCTTGGTCCACCACTCTGGTTACCCAGTCAAAGAAATCTATGAGATTAGTTTGACAGGACCGTCCTGTTGTAAACCCATGCTGTCTTGGATCCTTTGCTCCTATGGATTCCAGGTGTTGCACTATCCTTTCCTTAAGGCATGCCTCCATAATCTTGCCAACTACTGAGGTAAGACTGACTGGTCTGTAGTTCCCTGCCTCTTCCCTGCTACCACTCTTGTGGAGTGGGATCACACGAGCCCTTTTCCAGTTTTCTGGGACCTCTCCTGTGCTCAGAGACTCACTAAACAGTTCTGATAATGGATCTGCTAGTTCCACCCTTAGCTCCTTTAGTACTCTGGGATGTATGCCATCAGGTCCCATTGCCTTGTCCACACTGAGCTTATCGAGCTCTTGTAGGACTCTTTCTTTTGTGAAGGGACTAGTGCACATCTTCCTCCCCCCTGTGTTCATGGTGCTGAGCTGTGGGCCCTGTCCTACCTTCTCCTCAGTAAATGCTGAGCAGAAGTATCTATTTAGAATATATGCTTTTACATGGTCCTCCTCCTCACATGCCCCCTTATCCCCTTTGATCTTAGCAATACCCACTCTGGACTTTCTCCTTTCGCTACTGTATCTATAGAAAGTCTTGTCACTTTATTTTACTGTTTGTGCTAGTATTACCTTGGTTTGGGCCTTTGCCTGCCTTACTGCCTTCTCTGCTTCTCTTAGGGAAGTTTGGTATGCCTCCCTATCTTCATCCCGCTGCGTTCCCTTATATTTCCTGAAAGACAGCCTTTTGGCTCTGACCTTTTCTGCTACTGTTTTTGAGAACCAAAGCGGTTTCCTTCTTCTTTTACACTTCCTTTTCTCTATAACAGAATGGGATGTTGCTTCAGGTATTGCATTCTTAATGCTTGCCCACTTTGCCTGTACCCCTTCACCTGTATTTCTTCTTGCCAGGGCTAGCTTAACTCTGTTGGCCATCTTATCAGTCAGCTGCTCTGAAGTCCAATATTTTTGCCTTGGAATGGGATTATTTAGTCCTAGTGGCCACATTGAACCACACCACTACTTTCCAATTATACCGCTACTTTTCACCAACCTAGATTTGATGGGGACGGGAAGAGGGAGGGAGGATGTGCCTCGCAAAGTGTTTCTACTACTAGGGTCTTGGGTGTGTTATGGCCCTACTAATGTTTTAAAATGTTGGACTTTCAGCAACTTTGGCTGTATTACAAGGGCCTACCAGGTCAAAATGTCATATGCTTAATAGCGTACGACAAAACCCCAACACTGCAACAGCGCAGTATAGGACAGCGAGAGGGTGCAATAGCATGAATGGTTCTGTGCGCAGTACTGCACCCTCTCACTGTTGGAGGCAGAGGATATTACCTCTGTTGGGACAGGATTCTGCTGAGCAGCTGCTGTAGCTAGAAGGGATGAGCCACAGGCAGGGATGGAAGCAGGCAGAGCATTTGGGACTGGGTTCGAGTCCCAAAACAAAAACTTATACTGCATGCAATACATCATGCTATTTAGGAAGTGTGATATATGCATGCAGCATAATGTCTTGCGACATTATGATCTCATGCCATTACAAGGGCTATTTCAATAAGGGCATTGGTAATGAGTTTTACACTGAAGGATAATGGTGGGTAAAGCTCTTAGAATATGATCTTGGAATATCAATGGACTGTAGTGCCATGTTAAAAGGTGGGAGGTCCTGGGTAAGATTAAATCTATGCAAACTGATGTGATCTGCCTTCAGGAAACTCATATACAAACATACATAACTGCCAGCAGATACAGGCCAAGTGACCTATCATGTCTGCTCGATTGTGCAGCACAGAGGTTAGACTCCTGCTGCCCCAACACCTTGCCCCCCTCTCTTCCCCCCTCATCTTCCCACTGACTAGTATCTTGCCCTTAACCTTATCCCACCCCCTTTTAAAGCTCTCCACTGTTTTAAGAGATACCACTTCTTCAGGGAGTGCATTCCATTCCCTTACCACCCTCTCCATGAAGTAATGCTTTGTCACCTCCCTTCTGACTCTACTTCCCACCAACTTCAGGTTGTGCCCCCTAGTAATCCATTCTCCCTTTAATCAAAACATGCCCTCCATACTAATCCTCTTGATGCCCCTTAAGTACTTGAAGGTTTCGATCATATCATCCCTTTCCCTTCTCTCCTCCAATGAGTACATGTTGAGGTCCCTCAACCTATCATCGTAAGGCTTCCCCTCCATACTTCTGATCATTTTAATCACCCTCCACTGTACCCCCCTCCAGTAATCTGATGTCCTTCTTTAAGTATGGGTTCCAAAACTGTACACGCTACTCCAAGTGTGGCCTCACCAGTGACCTGTACAGTGGCAGAATGACTTCCACTCTCCCTCCTAGAGGTGATTCCTTTAGCAATGCACACCAGCCTTCTATTGGCTTTTGCCATTGCTTTCCTACATTGAGATGAGTGGTTCATATTCTTTGTGACCATTACCCCAAAATCCTTTTCCTCCTCAGAGCAAACAGCTGAACCCTCCCAGATGGTAACTGTACCAAGGATTCCTTGCTATGAAGTCCATGGCCTTGCAATTCTTAGCATTGAAACCCAGCTGCCAAGTGCCTGACCACTGCTCAAGCCTTCCCAAACCTTCTTGGAGGACTTTCCCTCCCTCTACCCCATCCACAATTGCACCTATCTTGGTGTCATCCTCAAAGAGACTGATTCTGCTCTTAACTCCAACTGCTATATCAGCTATGAAGATGTTAAACAGCACTGGCCCCAGCACGTAACCCCACTGGTGACTGCCCTATGAGTTGAGTGTCCCCCCCCCACAACCACCCTCTGATGTCTGTCCCCCAACCAGTTACCAACCCACTTAACCAGTTTCTCCCCTGCTCCCAGGTACCTCAATTTACTAGTTAATCTGCCATGTGGTACTGAGTAAAAGGCTTTATTGAAATCCAGATGTATGACTTCTACGGCCCTACCTGTCTCTAGTTCTTTTGTCACCCAGTCAAAAAAGTGAACCACGTTTGTTTGCCATTATCTCCTAGAGATTAACCCATGCTGTTTGTCATCCATAAAACTGTTCACCTCCAAGAAGGTCACCAATCTTTCCTTTAGGATCGTTTCCATGAGCTTACCCACAATGGATGTCAGACTGACTGGTCTATAGTTACCAGGCTCATCCCTGGGACGGCTTTTGTTCAGGGGTACCATATGTGCCATCCTACAGTCCTGAGGCATGCACCTGGTCTGCATGGAGGTATTTAACAAGTCTGGCAGTGGTGCCACCAGGACCTCAGCCAACTCCCTCAAGGCTCTAGGGTGCAGCTCATCTGGCCCTGGAGCCTTGTCTATGTTGTGGTGGAGAAAGAGAGGGCCACATGACAAAGAACTGAGGTAGTGGATGGTTTGGGTCCTACTTTTCCTCTAAGACTCAAGTACTGCTATTTGGTTTAGGCCACAATTCCCCAGAGTAGTGACAAAGGTGAGCACTGATAAGGGATGGGGGAGATTCATCCTGATCCAAGCATTACTTGACATACTGTAGGGAAAAATGTTGCCATTGGCTCAATTTATGGGCCTACCACAGAATGCCCAGAATTATTTAACAGATTATCAGTACAAATGGTTGACTTTGAAGGTCCATGGATTCTCTGTGGAGACTTCAAGGACACTGTGATGGACAGATCTTCTAAGAATGTGCTGCCTAGTTCAAGGAATGCCAAGCTTTGATGCATTTGATGGAAAATCACACCTCAACTGATGCTCAGAGGCATTTTTCCCCCGACTGGTACAGAATATATTTATTACTCTCATTTTGCCACCAGCTGTGCTAGGTTAGATGTGATACTAATTTCCCAGACACTTATTTCACCTGTTCATTCAGTGGCTCTTGACATGATCACAGTCGCTGACTATGCCCTGGTGTTGCTTAACTTTTAGAATTGGGGATTCCCCACTACAAACAAAATGTGGAAACTAGATCCAGTTTTGCTGCAAAAACCTGATTTTGTCACTTATATCAAGGGTCACATAAGAAGATATCTACAGCATAACAAAAAGGAGGACACCTCTACCACCATTAGATGAGAGGCTTTAAAAGTTGTGTTGAAAGGGGCTGTCATATCATACTCTAGCCATAAAAAAAAAGCTCAAGTAACATCTGACAAATTTAGAACAGCAAAATGTTGAAGCTGAAAAGGAACATATGGCTGGGCCCACTGTATTGGCTACCAGAAATTGCAAAAATTAAAGTGGGATTACAGCTGACTCTCCACCACAGAACTGAAAGGACAATTTTAATAACCCAGGCCACTCACTGTTTTGAAGGTGATGCAGGGAGGGAGTGGTTGCCATGGCAACTAAGGTATAGCGAAAGCATTAACAATGTCATGGACATCAAAGCCAGTAATGGGGAATTAATGCATTCTGATGCAGATATTGGTGAATGCTTTAGGCAGTTCAACTAAGATCTGTACACCACTGAAGTCAAACCATCCAATGCTGACATCTAGTTTTTCCTGGCCAAGGCCCCAATACCTACTAGTGATGCACACACTAAGACCGCAATGGAGAGTGAGATCACATGGATGGAACTCCGGAAGGCTATAGGACATCTCAAAAGGGGAACAACATTGGGCCCTTATGAGTTTCCAATTGATTTTTGCAAGACCTTCCTCACTGAACTGCAGGAGTCTCTTAGCGATATGATATCAGAATGCCTTGAGAGATACATTCTACCCCTATCAACATGGCTGTGACCATCACAGTACTTCTTAAGCCAGGAAAATACCCAATGCTTGGTGGCTTATACCAGCCAATCTCTCTGCTCACTGCTGACTATAAAATAATTGCCTGTATCCTTGCCAGCAGTCTAGAGACTGTTCTCCCCACAGAGATTCACATTGATCAAGCAGACTTTGTCCAAGGGAGACAAGGAAAACATAGCATGTGCAAAACACTTAATATTGTTTGGCCCTGTGTGTGGAGAGAAGATGAAGAGAGTGCTGCAGTATTATCTTTAGATGTCACTAAGGCTTTAACTGTGTGGAGTGGGGATATACAGTATGTTTACAGCACTAAGGTAGTTTGACCTGGGAGAGCATATGCTGAAATGGATATCACATTGTATAATTAGCACTCCACCCAAATGCTGGTCAATGGATGGTTATTGAAACCTTTTTCACTCACCAGAGGGACTAGGCAGGGGTGTCCCCTCTCTCCATCACTCTTTATCTTATTCCTCAAACCCCTAGCCACTGTAGTCAGGGCCAACACTCAAACAGTAGAATTTCGAGTAGACATAGCACATTACAAAGCATCCTTTTTTACTGATGATCTGTTAGTTTGGCTCTATAATTTATTTATTTTATTTATGTATTTATTTGAAGTTTGGTAACTGGGTAGGCCCACTGAGCTGGAATTGTCACTTTTTCTGGGGCAACCTGGGGAATATAAGCATTCCATACAAAGAGAACATCATCATACAGTCATAGAACAGTTAACGCAATAAATGTACTGAGAAATACTACAATATAATGTACAGAATTGTAAAGTAAGTTGTGGGTATAACTTAAGCATCAACTAAAGCAGGATAGGACCAGAAATTGCAAGGCATAGGAACTATACATATTGAACAGTTTGACATCTGTGGAAGGTCAAGTAAGGCAGTGAGATGCCCACACACAAGTATTGGTAAAATTATACATAATGTACAGGTTCCAAGAAGAGACTTAGGAGATAAAAAAAAATATTTTATTTACAAACACAAACTATCTACAGTTACAGACTAGAGGTGAAAAGAATTTGGCCTTGTAAATTATTTTAAATTGGCTAAGTAATATGCAGGAGGGTAGATCATGGGGGAGATTATTCCATAGTATTGGGGCCACAGCTGAGAAGGATCTATTGCAAATAATTAGGCGGGTTTTGTGTGATTTTACAAGTGGATGCTGTGAGGATCGGAGAGATCTGGCAATGGGTTTCAGAGTGAGTAGGTTGGCTAGGCTGAGTGGGAAGGGCAGGTGTAAGAGCTTAAAGGTGGTGCACAGCAAGGGGAAATCAAGTTGAGTTTCAAAAGATGGCCAGCCTAGGGTGTGGAGCACATCACAGTGTTGGGTTCACACAGGGGCTGACACTGCGAAGCATGCTATTCTGTGGTAAACTTGTTTTAATCTATTAAGGTTAGTGTTCTTTGCTGAGTGGAGTACAGTAGTGCCATAGAGGAGGCCAGGAAGCAGGGTGGCAGTGGCAATGACTCTTCTGGTCTGGAGTCATAGGTAGGGAGCAGTTCAATATAGGGGACCTTATTTCTGGTGTGTGGACTTTATGACTTTATCAATATGGGGATTCAAAAGTTAGTTACTCATCTAGCATTAGCCATAGATATTTGAAGGAGTCAACCCCTTCTCGAGGTTCACCGGTAGTGGTCGTAATAACCAGTGGAGGATGGGTACAGGTATCGAAGGTGGAGTGGTAAAATAGAATAGTCTTGGTATTTTTGATGTTGATCACCAATAGATTACTATGAAACCACACCTCCAGCTACTGGAAGTCCCTCTCCAGGTTTATATTTAAGGAGGCGATATCATTTGAGGACCTGTAGAATATAGCATCATCAGCATATAGCTGTATGGATGCCTCCCCACAGTTAGATGGAAGCTCGTTGATAAATGCAGAGAAGAGCAGAGGGACTATTAAAGATCCCTGGGGGACTCTGTCCATGATAGGTGATAAGGAAGATGTTGCACCTGACCATTTGACACATTGGACCCTATTGGTTAGATAGTTGTTAAAGCAGGCAATGGATATGGTATCAAGACATAAAGTAATGAGTTTTGTCAAGAGAAGTTGGTGATTGACAAGATCAAAGGTTTTCATTAGGTCCAAAAGTGGCACTAGTTGTACGGCCCTGATCCATGGCCTGTAGAATATCTGTTGTGACACGTAAGAGTGCAGATTCAGTTCCATGCCTTCTCCTGAAACTGTGCTGTTGTATTGTAAAGAGTTGTTCTGGTAGAGGTAAGAATAAAGCTGATTGTAGATGATTCTTTCTTGTATTTTTGCCAGGGAGCATAGATGGAGATCGGGCTATAGTTCTCTATTTGGTCAGTAGGGCCACTCTTGTGTATGGGGACTACCACAACAGTCTTCCATTTGTCAGGGATGGATTGTGTGAGGAAAGATCTGTTTATTAATAAAGTTATAGGGTGGGCAATGGCAGGGGCTGCTAATTTGAGGAATTTAGGTTGGAGGGAGTCGAAACCAGGGGAGATGCCTGGATTAAAAATTTTTAACAATTTACTAACCTCAGAGCATGTTGTGAGTTTTAGATGAAAGGGAGGATTCAAGACCATTGTTTGCAGTCAGTGGTTGGTTAGGTGGGGACGGTAGGTCAGATTTATATTTGTCCAGGTCCGTGAAAAAGTTATTTATGCCAGTGGCGATATTACGGGGGGGGGGCAGATAGAGTTTCACCCTTTAGGTACATAGTTTGAGGAATAGAGCGCTCTTTACCCTTGAGTAGGGAGTTAATTTGTGACAAGAAGTTTTTTGGGTTAGCTAGGTGAGCTGTCTGCAAGGAGTAGAGGTAGTCCTGCTTGGCTTTGTTAGATTTTGATTTACAGACATTACGCAGTTGTCTGTAGGACTGCCAATTTGATAGTAATCCAGATTTTTTGAAAGTTTTCATGCTTTGTCATGAGCGTGCATTAGTTGTCTAAGGTCCCCGAATAGCCAGGGTGAGGTGTTACCTTTGGCACGTCTTAGTTTGAAAGGGGCATGAAAGTCCAAGATGGAAGTGAAGGAGTAGATGAAGTATTCTAAAGCCTTGTTGATGTCTGAGAGGGATGTAATGGCTGACCAGTTGACTGAGCAAAGAGTAAGTATGAACATGGTGTGATTTAGATTTGCTAAGTCCTAAGCTTTTATGGTTTTGGGGGGAGGGGGTTGGTAGTTGTTCTTCCAGACACAGTAGGTGGGGAGGTGGTCACTTAGGGCATCGGGGAAAACTCCAGTAACCTTGATGTTTTGTTTCTTGCGGGTCAGCATCCAGTCCAATAGGCTGTGATTGCTGGATCTGATGTGAAGTCTGGTGGATTGATCAATCAGTTCCTCCAGATTAACATCTGACAGAGAGGCCTGATATGTCTTACTATTAAGACCTAAGAAGTCAAGAGTATTAAATCTGCATGAGGGAAGGAGTCAAGGTTGTTGAGGATTTCAGGGTAGAAGGAGGAAGCAAGGTGGGGAGGCAGGTAGATACAACCTATAATTACTCATTTGAATTTGTTCAGAGTAATGGAAATAAAAAGATTATCTGTTGACACCTTTGTAGTAAGCTCTGGAAGTATCAAGGTTGTAAACTCATTCCTTACATAGATAAGCACTCATCCTCCTCTCTTGGAGATGCAGTTACACCTATGGAATGAGAAACCAGTTAACGAAATCTCATAAGAAAGTATTGAGGGTTTAAGCCAGGTTTTGGTTATTCATAGGATATCGGGCTTGTAGTGCATGACTCAGACTTCTAGTTCAGGCATTTTTTGCCTGATGCTTTGTTTATTCATTTGAGCTACTTTGAACCTCTTGATGTTGGACCAGTTTGGGATAGACTAGAGGAAGTGAGACGTTAACCTCTGTCTAGGTCCAGGGTTCAGTTCAATGTCCCCTGAGAGTAAAATAATACAGACCATGCAGTGGAAGAAGAATGGGGGGAGAAATGCTGATTTGTGTATAGATCTAGCCTGTGTAAACCACAGTAATGTCTTATTTTGCTGGGCCATGGCTATGTAGCCTGTAAATAAAGGTATCCTGGGTGAGATGCAGAGAGTATGGGGTGGGGGACTTGGAGACACATTTGAGGGAGATAGATTTGGGGACTCCTTGATTATTAGCTTGTTATAATTGAGACAGGCAAGATAGGCACAAAATAGGAATAGTTGTTTGGTATGGAAGAGGTTCATGCTTCCTGGCGAAAGGATGAAGAACAGTGGAAAAAGAGGGAGACTGTGTATCTCAGGCAGGTTAGAGAAGAGGCTAGATTGGGAGTTGTGCATTTAAATGCAGAAAATGTTTGATTACTACCAAGCAGTAGGAGGGGAAATAAGCAGAAAAGACAATTTAAAGAGTGGTGGGGTGGGGGATGGTGGGCAGGAGAAAATTCAAATTCTTGTGATTGTACAAGTAGCGCAGCAGGCCTTCAGCTTCACTAGCAGCACTGAGATGTTGGGCCAGCTGGGGACTTGTCCAAGAAAGTGCTGCTAATGGTAGCAGGGCTGAGAGAGAGCACAGCCAATAGGAGAGCTGCTGGAGTCTCCAGGTTGACAGTGTACCTTTACAGAGAACTGGTGGGCCGGTGGAGGTCCTAGGTCAGCAGAGAAGGCAGCTGTAGTCCCGGGAGGCAGACAATCCTTGTGGTGGGGTGCACCTGAGTCAGGGGCCATGAGTGGTTATAGATATGGAGGGAAGACAAAGAGATGGGTTACCAAAGGGAATAGTGGTGGACAAAAGAAGTTAAATTGGTGGGTGGAGAGGAGATGGCAAGGGTGACAGGATAGCTACAGGGGAGAGAAGTAAGTCAAGGCAAAGGTTAAATGGTGAGAGGTACCCAGCTGATAGGCAGGGGGGTAGGTAGGAGTTTACAGGAGACAGAGTGACAAAAAGCTTTGGTTTAAGATAGGATCAGGGGGGAGGGTATTGCTGGTCTGCATCACTTGTTAGCAGAGAATAGTAGCATGCCTAGTCATAAAATTAATTGGTCCAAAAGTGATGGTGTCCCTTTGGGGAAAGGTTCCCAAGCTCATCTTGTTAATAATTCCAGAAAAATGAAAGTGGTTAAGACTCTTAAAGTAAATTTCTAACCTAAGTTGATGAAAGAGTCTAATCTTGTTTGCCTTGCAGCTTAACCTCCGATCCCCAAAAAACATTTCATTTTAAAATATTGATGTTTGTTGCTGTGATGATCCTTTTTATTCATCTCCGTTTGCCTGCTGTTTCGCTGTGTTTTCAATCAGCAGTGTGTCCCACAATGCATCGCAGCCCTCTCACGACAAGTCACAGTAGGAAGAGTTGCTGCGCGGGAAGATGAATACATTGCTTGACACTTTCTTTCCACTTGCTGTCCGCTCAATCGTGGTGTAGTCCATCATTATTTTTTGGCAGCATTGAATTGTGAAATAATTTTCTTGTGTTTGCTGCATGTAATAATTATTTTGAGCAGTTTTTGGCAAGCTTGAAACTGCTTATTCTGTATTACAGAAAGATCTGTGGGCTGAGTTCTGTGTGTCATTCCCTCCATGTCACACAGTTTCATATGCAGAAGGTTTGGTATCTGCATATATTTCTGCATTTTCCACTTTGGTAGACCAAGATCTTGGGTTGCTTTCTTTGATTTATTTCCACATTCTAGTGCACTGATATGTTCAGACAACTGTGTGCCTGGGCATATAATTTATCAGCTAAGGGCACTTCAATTTATGTGTGTAAAAAACATATTTCAGAGGTCTAATACATATAGCTTGTCACTGCAGTGAATGCCCTCTGTTCTACTTTACTGAAGTACAGTTATGTGCTGCCTGTCTGTGTGGTCACAAGATATTTAGTTATTTACTGTAATACAGACAGACATATTACCATTTTTTCCTTGTATTATAATTAATTGTGATTATGCACATATTGTCATCAAGATGGTAAATTACTGTGTGGCAGCACACTGCAGCAATAAGCCTTCCACAACTGTACCACTGTTCAGCAAGAATTCTTAATTCTACTCCAAGAGTTGGTGGTACTGTCTTAGATACAAATCTTGTGATTATTTTAGGGTATGCAAAAGTTTGTGTGCGGTCAACAGTGTTCAAGAGTCTGAGGTTTCCACTTCTGCAAACAGTTTATATTATGAAGCCTATATTTATTTCAATATCTCCTTAGAATCAGATGAAATGAAACTTTTCATGGGTGCAGCATAATTAGTTTTGCATTGCATCAATTTTGCCAATGTTTTCATTTCAGCATGGGTGAGCACCTACTGTATGATTTCTGTTGCATTTTTGCCATGGTCAGCTGGGCTTCTGTGTTCCGTCTTATGTCAGTGTTGCTGTGTGTGAAGGAGTGTTTGTCAATGAGAGTGAGTCAGGCTGTTCATTTCATCCACTGAGAATCTGATAGTGCAGCTTCAAGCCATTTCAGAGGAGTGAGGCCCATGCTGGATGTATTGGGGCCAGCTGGCTTATCCTTTGTAAACACTGGGGGGGCAGAGCAAGAGAGTCTGGGGAAGCTTGTGGAGGAGCTCCTCAACAGACTGTGGTTGGGATCATTGTGGTTTCCATGGCAGAAGCAGCTGAAGAGGCACGCCCCTCTGCCTCTGGCACTGGATAAAGAAGGCTGGATGCTCACTTGAGTGCTGTTCCCTGCCCTCAGGCAGCCCTTTCCCCAACAACAGGCAGCTACCTGATCCCGCTGCAGTGGGGCCTGTTTTGTCAGTTCTCCCTTGTGAGACTGCACAGCAGGGATACCCCAGGAGGGTCCCTCTTCCTTCTTGACCCTGTTCAGGTGGCACAGATGGCTAACAAGAAGCACCTTGGGTTTCCAAGTGATGAGTGAATGATTGAGTATCTTATATTAATCTGTATTACCACCTGTTGTATTTTGAACTGTTTTTACTGTTAGTAATTCTTGTCTTATGTGTCCAGAATCATCTTGAAAATGAGCTTGCTCAATGATGTAACAGCCTGGTTAAATAGGGTTTGATTGATTGATTGATTGATTGAGTAGTAGAAGAAGAGGAAAAGCCAAAATGGGACTGGAGATTCAAAGAAGACTTTCATTGACACCCCATTAGAATAAGCCTAAGGAAGAGAAGCAGGTGGGATTAGTATGAAACATATTGCTAGTGAAGGGATTGAAAATGGGGTAAGGAATTGCAGAAGGGCATAGAACTGGGGGTTAGTAATTGTCCACACACACACACCTTCCTCAGGGTCAGTTTGAAATGTTGAAGGGAATGTCTTTCTAGATGATACTATAGGTACCATGTCTGGATTATCTTAGAGGATGAATAGGCTTGCAGCCCCCAATCTTGTCCTGGCCATTGTAGTTGGGGGAGGATGAGGTATGGATGAGTCCTCAAGAGGCACCTCTTTTGAGAACTCACACTGCTGCCACAGTGATAGCCATCACCTCCACTTTAAAGAGACCCCCCAAGGCAAAAAGATGAGAAATGGCAGTTGGCAGTGATGGATGATAAGAACAGGAATATTGTACAAATAAAGGACCAGTTAATAGCCCTCAAAAAACAGATCCCAACTTTGTCAGAAGATAGGCTGTTGGAAGAACTGATCAGAGCAAGACTGGCTCTTGGTATGCCAGGGCCATCTGGTTTCATTTGTATCTGGGAACATGGGTCATAATATTGAACAGGAAACATATTTACATTGTTTCTTTGCTTTAGAGCGCAGATTAGTGAATAGGAAAAACAAACAGAAAAGAAAATACAAGATGAGAAGAGGGAATAAAAAAGTGGAGAAAAATCAACCTAAGGTGGAGAGCAACATGCTATTGGATAGCTGCATTCAGTATCATGGCTAAAGTGATGGTGTCTAAGTATTCTGAAAAAACAATAGGTTTGTTAAGGTATTCAGAAATGGTACTGAAGGCTTACTTTACTTATGGTGACAAATGCATGCCAGATGTGTAATGAGGACTTTAGAAAAAAGTATGGTTACAGACAGAAGTTTGATTGGGTTAGAACCCATATATATATTTATAGTCTGAGACAATGACCCCAGAGAGGCTGTTCTGGGCCCCAAATAAATAATGGTTTCCCCATATTGAGAGTACAGAACACATGAGGGAGGATTTCATAAATTCAAAAAAGGAATCAGCACATATCAAAGGCAGTGTGAATTCAAACATGAATGCTCAGAAAAAGCATCTAGCAGTTAAGTGGTTTAAACTGGAGCAGGTTCTGCAGGATAGGGAACATTTAAGGGATGCAAAATCCTGGAAAGTGCACCCATGCCAGTTAAGGTGGTGGCACTGGCCCTGTGGCTGCCCAGATACCCAGATAAGGTGGCAATGGAGGTACTACTCTAGGGGTTGCCTATTCCATCAGGGTTGAGGGTGCAAAGAGATGCAGCTAATTTACTTTCAGCAAGAACATATGAATGTATGAAAAAGTCAGCAGAATAAGTCCCTGTGGTCTACCTAGTCTGCTTGTATTGCAGGGTCCACAGCTTAAGCTGCTGACCCTGCCCCACCCCCCATTCCTCCCATCCTTTCCATCCACCCCTCCCATGTCCCTTACTTCCTTTTTTTTGAAATGAGATAGGCATTATTGAAAACAAGTGTCAAAAAACAGAGCAAATACAATTAACAATTCAACAGATGTACATCTCCTACACTGTTACCCTTACCCCCTCCCAACTCAATCCCCCACACCCTGTAGGAGCTACCTTAAATCAGATAACCAGATGTAATAAAACATTGAAAAGGGAAGAACCCAAATAAGTTAGATATTCTGGAGGTTCTAAAAGCCAGGTAAAGCAACACAATTGTAATTTTATAACCTAACAAACACCACAGTGAACTAGATGGTGTAAAGAGAGTAAAGCTTGCCCCATCTTTTATCGAAATGGGGAAGTCTATGGCAGAGACTCGCTATCATGCGCTCCACCAGAAGGTTGAATAACAATTCCTGTATCCACTCCTGTTAGATGATAGAAACCTGGTAGAGCCAGTGCTGAAGGACCACCTTTTTTTAAGGAAAGAGAAATTAGGCCATATAAAATTTACATTCTTTGACTGAGATGGAACTATAATCCCCCAAAATGCAAATCTCGGGACTAAAGAGGCTTTGGAGTCTCAGAAGAGGATCTGCCCTAGCCTCAATAAGACTCCATAGGGGTGCTATCTTAGGGCAGTTCCAAAAACTATGTAGAGTGGAGTCCTTATCCTGCCCACATCTAATGCAGATCGGAGAAGGCAATCTCCCCATCTTAGCCAGTTTCATTGGAGTGAAGTAAAGGTTATTCAGGATATAAAACTGAATAAGTCTCCGTCTGTCCTAAGCAACATAACAGTACAGGTCAGACCATATAGTTTGCCATTGAGGGGGGGGATAAGGGGAACAAAGTGCCCAAGAAGGGTGGGATCCATCCAGCTCTGGAAAAATCATAGAAAAAAGAAGAGAATACAAATTAGACACTGCATGCAGTTTTAAGACCAAATCTTTAATAGTGGATAAAAGCCCTGAGAAATCAGTGGTCCAACTGCCTGGCCCCGAATCAATGGAGCAAGACGTGTCTGAGCTGAAATATTTTGAAAATATGTGTATTCCCTTTCTGAAGATAATCCAATATATTTGCTGATGGTAACAAGAACCCTCAGCTTATCAAATCACAGACTCTGACATTGACCAACTGGGGAAGCCAATCAATGGCAATATTCTGACCCCAGTCTTAAAGTTAAGGTTACCAAGTACAGATTGAGGGATGTCTTTAGAAATAGGGTGCTTCAATAATGACCAGAACTGAGAATACACCTGGAGTGATGTTCCCATGACAGTGTCCCATGACCCCAAGGGGAGCGATTTCAAGGGGGTAAAAAACAGGGATGGTACCAACAACCCAAAAGCCTTAATTAATTCTAATTCTAATTCTAACTCTAACCATATAGGTATGTAGCAAGAATTAGGGTCTGGGGGGAGGGATAAGCCATTGGAAAAACTTGTTCAAGTGTCTAGCAAAATAGTAGATAAAGTGAGGGAGTTTAAGACCACCTAAAAATTTGGTGGTGGCAAGTTTCTTGTAAGCACGCCTTGGGGCTTTCTTTAACCAAACAAATTCAGCAATTCCTGTGAACATGCTGGAACAAAGCCTGGGGCACCCAACAATTTAACATATTAAGGGGATAAAACAATCAGGGGAGGACATTCATTTTAATGATAGAAATTCTCCCCCAGAGGGTCAAAGGGAGGGTCTGCCACCTCTGTAAATCCTGTTGAAACTGGACTACCAAGTTATCCAGGTTAAGCTTGCACATAAGACCAGTATTCTGCAAAAGGTACTAACCCAAATATTTAATACAGCAGGGAAACTATTTCATAACAACTGATAAAATATATTTCTTGGCCACTGTTGGGGTAAGGGGCATGACCTCTGTTTTATTAAGGTTAAATTTATAATTAGATAAAAGGTCAAATTCTTCAATAATGTGTGACACAGCAGGTAATGAAGTCTTGGGATGAGCAATATGCAGAAAAACATCATCTGCCTGACTTATATCCATCTACAACGTCTGCTGATTTGCCCTATTTGCCCTGTTCTATACCCACTGCTGTGACCTCTACCAGTCCCTCTGCTCGCTACCGATCAGAGGTCACTTTGACTTTTCCCTTGATTGCATCATCGACAGCACCCTTAGGACAGGGGAAGTGTCCCCTCTCTCCTCCCTCCTCAAGATTAGACTTTCTTCTAGGACTCTTTGTTCCTTGACTGCACCTCCCCCCCGAAGTCCCTAGGGCTGCTACTAGTATGGGTAGTAAAACTTTATCTGTCACAGCCCCCACCCTGTGGAACAACCTACAGTACCCTCATCTCTTAGATCAGCCTCCTCTCACCTCACCTTCAAATCCAGTTTCAAAACCTGGTTCCTTGGGGAATTTCACTGTAACTGCTCACCCAGGTAGCCTCCCCCCAGCCCCCCCCCGTCAGCTATACCTCTCCTTTCTCTTGTTTTTCTGCTGCACTTGTACCATGCCCTTCCCTGCATTAATACTTCAGAGGTTGCCAGGCCAGTAGAGCGGTCAAGTTGCAGTATTGGGCATAACAGCTTACTGTCCACCTTATTCTTTCCACCTATGCTTTCGACTGTTGTCTAGTTATTCTTCTGTTTCTATTGAATCTGTCAACTCTGTTTAAGTTGTATTTATTAAGTTGATTTTTCAACCAAAATTTCATTGTACTTTACCAACTGTACTCCTTGTAATTTATATATCATGCACTGCATAGCTGATAACTACCATGCTTGTATGTATTGTATTTTTTAAATCCCTATTCTTTGTTGTGTAGTTAAATCTTATTAGGTTTGCATTTGTCAAGTTGCTTATTTCTCATTTTTCAACCAGTGTATCATGTACTATACTGACCGTATTATTTGTAAATATGTATGCTTGTATATATGAATGTATGTATTCCTTGTCTTTGATGTGCCACTCCTGTCATGCCTGAAAATGGTCCTCTGGATCAGTGTACCTAACTGGTAACTAAAGTTGTAAATAAATCTGCATATGCCGATAATTGAAAAATACTAGGGCCCACAGGAATACCAGACTGATCAGGGCAGGCCTTTAGCGTCCAAATACAAATTGAAAAGAAAAGGCGAGAGGTGGCAACCTGTTTCGGTACCAGAAGATAAGGCAAAAGAGGCAGAAAACACCCATTACAGCAAATTCTGGCAGTCGAGGAGGAATACTTGACTTGGATCCAATGAAGAATAACCCTTACTTCCCCTTAGGTCTATCTCAGTCTCTTTTGAAGCTTCCAACCATCTTTAATGAGAACATCTCTTCTGGCAGCACATTTCAACTGGCCACCACCCTCTTGTGAATAAATGCTTTCTAACCTCCCTTCTAAATGACCCTTCCCCCCTTCAAACTTGAGACTGTGCCCCCTCATGTTTTGGTTGCCACTTAGCGTAAAGAGACCCACTTTATCCACCCTATTTTTCCCTTTCAGGTACTTAAAGGTCTCAATCATATCCTGTCATTCTCTCCTCTCCTCTCCTCTCCTCCAGGGCTTGCATCTTCAGGGCCCCCAACCTCTCCTTGTATGTTTCACTATACTGACCCATGATCATCTTTGTTGCCTCCTCTGAATTATCTCCAGCAGGTTAATATCCTTTTTAAGTTGTGAGAACTAGTACTGTACTCTGTACTCTAGAGGTGGCCTCACCTGTGACCTGTACAAAGGCTGTATAACCTCCTCTCACCTACTGCTGATCCCTTTAGCTATGCATCCCAGAATCTTATTTGCCCTCATTTCTGCTTTCTTGCTCTGCATGGAGTGCTTCAGATTGCTAGTGATCATAAGTTCCAGATCATTCTCATCCTCCTCTGTTGCAAATACCCGGACCTCTCCTAGGTAGTACTCTGTCCTGAGATTCTCGGCTGCAATGTGCACAACTTTGCATTTCATTACATTGAAGTCAAGCTGTCGAATGCCGGACCACTTCTCAGGTTTTTTGAGATCCTCCTTTAGGTCCTCATGAGCAGAGGTTTTACACAATAAAATACAGAAGGAAGCAGTTTTAGAAAGGATATGTAGACCTTTCGTAAAGCCACCATTCCAGAATCTAACAGCTTCCCTACTTGGGTTATTGCCAAAAAAGTTCTAGGGGAATACAAGGTTTTTCACCATGTGTTGTACTCAAGATGGGTCTCGATTAATGATTTTACAGATCTGGACTTACTGTGGCGTATACTCCCTGTGATGCCACCCTCGAAGCCACAAAGAAGTGTGAAAAAGGAGTGTTTTTGGTCAAGGCTGATTTGGAATTAACCTGTAGATTTTTGCCTGTGCAGCCTGAGGATTTCCTGTTATTGGGAAAGTGGGTAGTAGTATTAGTAGTAATAGTAGTAAAACATTTGATTCATTGTATGAATTGGATACTCAGTTGAGCAAAGCTCATCTTCAATGAGGTCCTACACATACACACCTTATTACATGCAATACTTTAAGTACATATTATATACTTTATATATATATATATATGTATACAGTACACACAAAAGGCAAGGTCTTCCGTTTCAATGTAGTGTCTATAAATCTTGAAAAAAATGCACTCACAATATATACATATTCAAAGACAAACTAGTTTTGTGCTAATCTATTGTTAACATAATACTGGTACAAAATATATCCAATATGGTAGGGGGGTAATTGTAATGGTTTAGTTTTCTGACAAAAAGCTACTATCAACAAAGGGTTGAAGCTGTTTACAGGCACTTCTGGCAGCTGGGGTTTAGGGCCATATTTTAAAAGGACAGAGTTAACCCCCTTAAGCCTCAAATTGTCCCTAGCTTAAGAAACACATGTTGTGATTGTGCACATTCTGTGAAGTTTGTTGATGTAGCTGGTTGGATGATTCTGATTCCTTTTTTATTTTTACAAGTGAAAAACAAACTGCGACTCATACTGTTGTTGCCTGACAAAAAATGTTTGTTTACATTCCTTGATCAGCTTTTCCACTGCATCTTTCCTGGGCCTTGGGGAACTCCCACACAATCTAGCCAGTCATGATGCAGAGGGAGGAGAGGAAACTATTGCATCATGAGTGACAGCACTGTTTGGGGGTGTTCATTATTTTCAGGATGTATGAAATCAGAGTTGATCAAGGATTTAAAACAAAACAAGGTTAGGTATAAATACATCACTACTATACATTTCAGTTCCCCTACAAAAGGAAGCAAATAAAACAACCAGCAAGACCAATGAATTTCAGATAAGTTAAGCATTCAAACTTTGGGTTTTCAACTACAAATAATATGATGCAAAAAAGGTTGACAGTGTCCCTTTAAAGGGTACTGAGGTACTATGCCTTGGCCAGTGGTGTGGGTCAGGTATGGGTTAATAAAAAAAAAAAGAACAGCACTTTTTAGTAGCTTTTCCTGATTTTAGTCACAATGCACAGCTGGAGGAGGGAGGTGAGGAACAAGAGGTTAGTAATGTGATCAGACCCTCTGGAGCAGTTTTTTTTTTTTTTGAAATTCTCTTTTTATTAAATTTAAACTGTAGTTACAGCAATATACCAATAACATCTGGATATAATACAAATATCCAATATAGCCCAGAGTAGAGTATACTTCAGTAGCCGGATAAAGAAAGGAAAAGAAAGAAAAACTAAATGCATCAAGAGAAGCTAGAAAACATTAAACAGGATAAACCAGTTCAACAATCCCCCCTCCCCAATGAGGCGTCACCACGAGGAGAGAGATGATAAACTAACCTTCGTAGTTAGGTGTTATAAAATTCTTAACCTAGGAAACTGGCCAGGAGACTGATTTCTACAAACTGACATGGTGAGAGGTTATAACTTAATATAGGAGAAAAACAGAGGAAGCCAGGAAAGTCCAAGACAGGAGGGTGTACTTCTATCAGTTTCCTTATATATCATGGGGTCACTATCAATGAAGATACAGAGCATATAACTTGCCCCATTTCTTCTGCAAGGTCAATGGGAGGATCTAAAATTAGCAATCAACTTCTCCACTTTGAAGCATTGGGACATTTCTTCCACCCAGTCTAGGTATGAAATTTCCAAACTATCTGTCCAGTGTCGGAGGACCAGCCTCTTCACCGCCATAGAGATGAGTGCCATATGGTATTTCCTCTCCCTAACCCTGATATTTGCATAATCCCCTATGATACAAATCTCTGGCGTGAAGAGGTCTTTCAAACCTAGTATGGGGTCTAGTTTATCCTCAATTATCTTCCAGAGTGGAGCAATTTTAGAGCAATACCAGAAAATGTGAGGGAGGTCACCTTGCTCTATCCCACACCTGAAACATTTTGGGGGGACAGAGGAGTCAAATTTTGATTTCCGGACTGGTGTGATATACATATTATTAATTATGAAATATTGAATCATCCTATTTCTATCTAGAGTGTTGTGAATGTATAAATCTTTCCAGATTTGACCCCATGGGAATGGAGAACCAGAAGGAGATAACACCCAGTATTTGGAACCAGTTAGAGGAATGGGGTGAACCAATTTCAAGAGATAAGTGTACAGCTTAGACACCCCATGGGGTTTAGCCGCACAGCCCTTAACCTCCACTAATAGTGGTTTAACAGTTGAGGGGGGCACTGCTATGCCAAACTCTTTATCTACCAGATGCTTTAATTGATATATCTTGAAGATGGCATTGGTGGGGATATTCAAGACCAGTAATAAATCAGCTGTTGAGCCCTGCCTACCTTGCACATAAAAATCTTCCACTGAGCCCCTGTATTTGGGAAGCCAATTGGAACTAACATTTTGTTCCTAATCCTAATGTTAAGGGTTACCCATCAGTGGTTGGCCAGGGTCTCTAATATATCTGACTTTAGCGGAGGAGAAGAGTTGGTTAAGTACTCTAACTGTGACACCCACTGGAGACTCTTGGATCTCTTGGGAAAGAGATGTGAAACAGCAATAAAAAAGACTGGTGGGGTTTATATTATAGCGTTTAATAAGGTCAAGATCCATATTTAGCCATATAGGAGAATAAGCATCCTTCGATTCCCCCAACCATTTACCTGCTTTGGCAAGGTGACTAGACCAGTAATAGAATTCGAAGTTCGGTAATCTAAGACCCCCCATTTCTTTGGGAAGGCATAGTTTATCGAAGGCTCACCTCAGAGATTTGTGATTCCAAATAAAATCAGTTAAGGTCGAATGAATTTTTTTGAAGAAGGACCTAGGTAACCAGATGTCCAGGAGGTTTAGGGGGTAGAAGAGCCGAGGAAGAATGTTCATTTTGATGATGCTGATCCGGACCCCCACTGCTAATGGCAGTTTCCCCCATCTTTGCAGGTCAGACTTAATTCTGTCCAACAAATCCTCTAAATTGAGCTTTTAGTTAGGAGAAGTCCGTGTCAGATAAGCAAGGTATTTCAAATAGGATGGGGTCCACTTCATGCCCAGGTGGGACACAGAAGCCCCGTGAGATGTACGTTAAGTGGAAAGATCTCCGTCTTTGCCAGATTAAGTTTATAATTGGATAATTCTCCAAATTGTGTAATTATCTCATTACCACCATGAGAAATCGGCAGATTAGTTAACTGTAGAGAATATCATCCGCAAACACTGAGATCTTAGGAGTTTGGTTAAGGCAGGGCATCCCTGGATCCCTGGGGCAGCTTTGAGGCTGAGCAGCAAAGGTTCCAAATAGAGACTAAATAGGAGCAGGGATAAGGGGCAGCCTTATCGGGTCCGGAATGTAATTGAATGGAGGGTGAGAGGATCCCATTACAGTAGATCTTTGCCATGGGGGCTCTATATAGAGTTTGACCCAACCAGGAAATCCCAGGAAGCGAACCTGGACATAGTATACCATAAGAACTCCCAGTTAACTTTCGATGAGCAACTTTCTCCGCATCCAGGGCTACCAACGCCATAGGACCAAGAAGTTTGAGCAGCCCTAAAAACATGAGAGAGCGATCTGATATGATCCATTGCTGACCTTCCCTGTACAAATCCTACTTGCTCACTACTCAATAATGGGGTCCACACTTGTTTAATACGGAAGCTAGAATCTTGGACAAAATTTTAATATCACAATTGAGCAGCGAGATTGGCCTGTAATTGGCGGGTTCAGGAGGGTTCAACCATCTTGGGGATCAGGATAATAATAGCCTCCAGTAAAGAAAGAATCTAGGATATCTGCTGACAGCAAATAATTATATAGGTCCAGGAGCAGGGGGGCCAAGTCCTGGCAGAAGGCCTTATAAAAGTTGGCCGGAAACCCATCTGGACCAGGGGCTTTATCTGACGAGAGACTATGAATGGCCTGTTCTACTTCCTCCTGGGAAAGAGGTGCGGAGAGGAAGGCCACTTGATCCTCCGAAAGGCGAGGAAGTGTCAGTGACCGGAAAAACTCCTCTAACCTTGAGTGTGGGAAGGGGGATACTTTAGTGCTGTATAGATTTTGATAAAACTCTTTAAAGATTGCTGCTATGTCTTGGGGCTCTGTTTTGATGGATCCTTCTTGGTCTTCCAGTGCAGGAATCAGTCTGGAATTCTCCACCTCCTTAAGTTTCAGTGCCAGGAGTCTACTCGGTTTTTCCCCCTGATCTAGATACTTGGCCCTGGTTCTCAGCAGAGCAAACTCCGTCTTTTCCGTATCAGTCCTTCATATTCATTTTTAAGTTTGTGAAGTTGCTCTAGATTATTCAGCGAGTTAGAAGTAGCCAATATATTCTCTGCTATTTTAATCTGGTTTGAGAGGTAGAGGAGATTCTGAGACCTGAGTTTCTTTCTTCTAGAGGAAATTTTGATGAGTTCCCTCTCAGAAAGCAATTTAAAGAGCACCAAGGATATCCATCCTGGTCACTGAGCCTCAATTAGTTTCAGATAATCACTAATAAGAGACCTAATCTGAGTGAGAGAGTGTTCTTCCTTTAATAACTGGGTATTAAGTTTCCAGATCGTGTCACAGGGCATTAAGGACTGTGGGGAGAATTTAAACCAGACTAGAGCATGATCAGAAATTACTATAGGCTCTATACCTGCCGAGAGACTTTAGTCATGAAGGAAGTGAAATCAGAAATAATCTAATCTCAACCAGGAATTATGGAGTGGAGAGAAAAAGTGTAGCTTTTATTGAGGGTAGAAGGTTCTCCAGGGTCTACCAGACCTAACATATTATTCATATCATTCAGCGCCAGTTGTGGTGGAAGCAATAGTCTTACTGGTCTAAAAGGTTTATCCAGTTCTTGGAGTTGGAGCTATATTCCAATCCCCTCCTAGATCAAAGAAGCTGGTAAAAGGAGCTGAGCTTGTCAATTAGCTGCATAATAAATGTCACGTTCCCTCCCACTGGACCATATATTGAGCCTAAAACAATAGGAGAGTTAAAGAGATCCAGACACCAATATATATCTACCTTCTGAGTCTCAGGTAACCTTAATCGGGATTAAAAGGTATATTTTTCTTAATCATGACAGCTACTCCCTAGCTTCGATGAGTCACCACACAAAAATTTGGGAAACCTCTGACTTTTAACATATTACTTTCGACTACTGTGATATGGGTTTCTTGCAAACATAAGATGTCAGCTCCCAGTATCGAGCAGTTAACCAAAATACAGGGATCTCTTCTTAACATCTCTAATCCCTCTCATTCCAGCTGATCAATTTAACAGTACAGCTAGCCATATTCTAAAACATAATGTAGTAAGACACCAATTAACCTTTGCGATCTCATCCTACTCCAAACAGTGGTGACACCCTCAAACCTTTCCCCAACACACCCCAAAATTACTCCTCTGATAAAAAGTAAAGACCCGGAACAAGTGGCATTAATAGGCTGCCAAACTCTAGCATTGAACATCAATAGACTGCAATCAACAAAATTAAGTGGCAGCACCCACAAAAAGTAGTTATTATCTCTGTAAGCAGTATCCACCCCATAACATTACCAGAAAAACCTCACAAACATCAGCCGAATATTTATCATCCAGACATCAAAACAGTATAAGCAAAACCCCCCCCCCCCACAACATTACAAGGTAAACATTATCTACCCAGTACCACGTATCCAACACCATAACCCCTAAAACACGTACTAATTACCCGTATCATCTTCCCTCCCAGGGTACCCAGAATGTCTCTTATAATAATAAAATCCCCAAAGCATCGAGACTAGGGATTCAACCCACATCAACAGCATTCCGATAATAAAATAAACCGTATCTATTATATTGCCACATCTGAGGGGTACCCAACTACTCCCTACCTAGTAGCAAGGCATGGCACAACTTTGACCTGCCTATAAGCCCCAATCCCCAAAGAAGTGGCTGCCTCCTAGAAAGAAAATTGTTGAGACAGCTCTCCCCAGCTCAAAGGAAAATGTAACAGGTAGTATTACCTGGGGGCAGCTCCAGTGGCCTTATCCTCTCGATTCCATTCCAATGGGAGCCTGGAAGTGAAGGGGAAGACGCATAGGGTCCGAAAATGCTGACGGACCAAATCGGTCCGACCGCAAATAGGTCCTCCGGAAACTGCACCCTCCACATTAGTTCCCTCTAGTGGATAGAGAGGCCAGGACACGATGGGAGATAGAGACAGGCCAACTAGGCCACGCGCCTACTACTCACCCTATCCATTACCACGCTGTCCTGTGGGAGAGGAGTCCCCACTGCAAGCAGAGGCCGCCACCCCAGGGTTATCCACCGCCAACAGAGCATCGCACTACCCAGTAAGTAACAAAAACTGACCAACCAAACACAGAAATAGCAAGACTAGGAGGTTAGCTTGCAGAAATGTTTAACGTCAGATAGTGATCTGCTCAAGCCTGTACGCCTGCCCAAGACTAGGTTCTAGTCATTTTATTAATTGACCTTTAAAAATGTCAGGCAGCAGTTTTGATAATTCAGTTAATGCTTCCTCGGGAGTTTCGTAGGAATGCCAGACACTTTCCACTTGGACAGAGAGTTTAGCGGGGTAGATCATCCGGAAAGCCTTTCCAGTAGCAATCAGTTTGCTCACTATTGGGTGGAAGGCAGCACGCTTCAAACGGACCTCTCTGGGCAAGTCTTGAGTTATCCTCAACTTGATTCCATTCCATAAAACTGCCTCCAACTGCTTAACTTTGTCAAGAACATGTTGTCTATCCAGGTAGCTTAAAATTTTATGATTAAAAGGTCTGGGGGGCACTTGGGGAGCCTGGGTCTGAGAGATCTGTGGGCTTGTTCCACATGGTATTACTGGTGGACAGGTGAGGGCCTGACCTTGTTAGGGTGTTGAATGAACTTGATGGTGTCTCCTCCTTCCTCCAGTTCTGGGAGACCTAAAATTAAAACATTATTTTGTCTACTGTGCCCTTCTAAGTCTTCAGATTTCAGTTGGAGTTTTTGTACTTGCTGGCGAAGCTTCACTATCTCCAGGTCTATTTTCTGTTGCCATCTTTCCACTGACCCTATTCTGGCTTCTGAGTCACCTATCCTTCTTGAGAGGTCAGTGTAGTCTTGCCTCATTGATTTAATTTTGTTGGAGATCTCTTGCAGGGTATCTTTAAATGGTGAAAGCTCCTCCAAAAAACACTCCTCTGTTAAGGTAGTACCCATTGCAACATTAAGACCTCCACTGGAAGAAGTTTTGCTGGTTGAAGAGAGGTTAGAGCCAGAGTTTTTGGCTTTCTTTGAGGCTTTTTCTGGTGTTGTAGGTGGGGTGTGCCTGACTCCTGAGGCCTTCAATCAATCAATCAATCAATCAATCAAAATCTTTATTTATTCAGGCGAACATCATTGAGCAATGCTCATTTACAAGATGGACCTGATAGGTCAAGATCAAAATAAAGTACAGTATAATACATAAACAAATACAGAGAAGAGGCAAAGATTTTTATATAAATAAATAGGTACAGTAATAAAGAACATATATACAAGCAAGGTAGCTAATGGTTTTGTACAACTAAACAATAAATCAGACAGGTTTGACACAAATAACTGTGAGGTATGGGATTGTGAAAGTGGTTAGGTGTGTTATAGTGGATAGAACTTAAGGAAGTAGATATGGGAGGATAAAGAGGGAATGGCAATGGATTGCTAGGGTATAATGTAGCTAAGTTTAAAAGGTATATAAACAGAGATAGAGAAGGAAAAAAGAGGGTAAAGGGTAAGAAGGACTAGGCTTGAGTGGAAGCAGCTGCATATCTCAGGAAAGAGATTTGTGAAGAGTTTTGAAGGTTGCTATAGGGATGAAGGTGTTCAGCTTTAGGGTCTTCTGTAGAAATTTCAGGTAGATGCTAAAAATAGCTGATTGCAGACCTCCCATGCCGGGTACAGACTTTAGGTAGCTTCAAGGTGATAAGGTTATTGCTTCTTAGGGCATATGATCTCGTGTAGCCAGAGTAAAGCAACCAGAAATATAAGGTGGAAGTTTGTTTGACAGAGCTTTGTAAATCCATAATGCATCATTTTTTTTCCTCCTGAGATGTAAGGATGTCCAGCCAACAGCATTATAGAGAAAGCAGTGATGAGTGTTGGAAAGGAAGATCTGTGATGAATCTTAGAGCTCTATGGTACAAGGTATCCAATTTACCTAAATAGGACATTAGTGCAATGGCCATATAGAAAATCTGCACTGTCGATGAGAGATAAGAAATGAAGCCTGAATTAGTCTCTGTTTAGACTCTTTGGTTAGGTAATGTTTGATTCTGAAGAATAGGCCGAGCCTCTGTCTGAGTTTTTCAGGAGCTCCTCAACATGATGAGTGTAATCAAGTTTGTTATCAATCCATACCCCTAAATATTTGAATTTAACCACATAATCAAGATTTTTCCAAGGATGGTGGATAGTTGGGAAGAGTGTTTGTTGAGAGAGAAGAAAAGTATATATTGGTGGAAAAGAACATAGCCTTTGTCTTCTTGGCATTTAAAAGTAGTTTCTTTCAAGTAGTTGATGTTGCAACAGGGAGAATTCTGATTGTAATAACTCACAGGCCTTTGATGATGAGGGATTACTGACATACAAGACAGTATCATCAGCAAAAAGATGAACATTGGCAACAGTGAGGTTGGAATCAATGTTATTGATATATATACAAAGGATAGGGCCCAGGATGGATCCTTACGGTACTCCCTTAGAAGTGGTTTTGAGGAGGATAGGACACCTTCATTTTCACTTGCTGTATTCTATCAGTGAGGTAGCATCTGAACCATCCAAGAGAGGTTGGATCCAGGCCTAAGGAATGCAGTGAGAAATCAGCAGCTCATGATCCACTGTATCAAAGGCTTTACTTAGGTCAAGAAATACAGCACAGATGTTGCTTTTTTGTCTAACTCAGTTTGCCAATCATTTGTTACTTTGCTAATGCAGAAATGGTACTGTGTCTGGTCCTAAACCCAGATTGAGCAGAGTTAAGGAGATTATTAGCATCAAGGTAGTCTCTTAGTTGGATACTTACCAGTTTTTCTAACATTTTAGACAGTACCGGTAGGATGGATATAGGTCTGTAATTGTTGAGATCCGTGGGGTTCCCTGATTTGAGGAGGGGAAACACTTGTGCTGTTTTCCACAATGTAGGAACAGAACCAGTGGATAAGGACAGATTACAAATATGGGTTAGGGGAACTGCAATGGCATGAAGAGCAATTTTTAAAAAGTAGGGGTCCAGGAGTCTGCACCAGCACTTTTCTTGGTGTCTAGATATAGCAATAGGTCTTCCACTTGTTTTAATAAAATGGGCTTGAAGGAAAATGAAGAGGCAGTCTTCTGACCATCTTCGACTGGAATTTAAGTTGTGACCATAGTAGATTTGCTGGGGAGGAGTCAAAGCTAGGCCAGCTGTACTGAAATAATCATTGAATGCGTCTAAAATTTCACACTTGTCAGTGATAACAGCATTATTATGGTGTACTTAGGATGGCAAGGAAGTACAGGAGTCCTGCCCTAGGATCCCTTGATGGTGCCCAGAATCTGGCTGGGTTAAGGTAGGAGGCATCAAGCTCGGCTGTATAGAAGGCAGCCTTGACATCTCTCACTTTTTGGTGCAGCTGTTTCTGGCTTTTCTGAACTGAAGCCAGTCAAATGGATCCTGGTCTTTCTAGCCCTTTTCCAGAGTTTATCTCTGGCAAGCAGTACAGATTTAAGATCAGCAGAAAACCAGCGGCAGGATTTGTTTTTATTCTAACGCTAGTGAAAGGTGCATGAATATTGAGGGCCTATGATAATGTCATTAGCACCTTGAGTGCTGTTTCACAGAAGCTGTAGGTAGAATTCTTGCCAGTGTACAGAATGATATAGATCGTGGAGATATCCTTGATGTTAAGGTTTTATTTCTTCTGTGAGGAATTTTGCAGGGTTGGATGGCTTGACTGATGATCTTATCCCTGCAATAAGGCAATGATCACTTATATCACTGAATAACACTCCAGCATGTGAAAACAGGTGCGGTTTGTTTACCAACATAATGTCAAGTAAGGTGCTGTTACTTTTGTTTTTGAGTTAATTCTTGTCGGTTCATTTATTAATTGAGTGAATCCATATGTGTCACAAAAAGATACTAGGGAGCAGATGCATTGGAGAGCCAGTTTAAGTTCAGGTCACCTAAAATAATGGTATCTCGGGCCCAATTTAATTATGTTTCCCAAATGATTAAGGAGTTGAAGGCCGGCAGAGGGGGGCCTATAGCAGCCAACCAGTTGAAAAGCTGTCATATTGGGGAGAGCTATTTTAAGGGATAAACATTCAAATTCTTTGGGTACTGATGTTACACTAAGACAAGATGCAGAAATATTTGATTTAACATAGATAGCCACTCCACCGCCCCTTGTCAGGCGGTCCGATCTGAATAGCTGGTAGTTGGATAGATTTATTTCCCTGTCATGTGTAGCAGGTTTGAGCCATGTCTCAGAAATTACCAGAAAGTCTGGCAAAGTGTGGGCGACCCAGGCCTGGATTAAAGAGATCTTTTTTAGGAGGCTGCATACGTTGATGTGAAGGAAGCTTAAGCCTTTAATGGAGGCTAAATCTGATGGGAGGTAAATCCTTCTGGGGTCCTGGATTGATTTCAACATTGCCAATGCAGATGAGCAAGAAAAATAATAGTTTAATAAGGGCTTCAAGAGATAGCGTAAGGGACCAAAAAGAGGGTTTTCTCTTCTTGCTTGAGGTCCAATCTTTAGAGACGGTCCAGGATGGGTTAAGGCTTAGTAACTTTTCATAGAGTACCAGCTTGATGGACAGGTACAAGGGGGCACTATGTAGCCAAGGTATGGGCATGGGGCGTAAGAGATACATGAATGGTTGTGAACCTTTTTGAGGGCTACCCATGGATTACAATGGAGCAACAGTAGTGAATAGTTGAGAAAATGATAGGCATCCACTGGAAGTGAGAGGGAGGAGATCACTCTGGCAAGCCGCATTATTCAAAAGGGCATGGACTGGAAAGGTATCATCCTCAAGATATATTATAGGTGAGAGAGAAAGAAGCAGTAGGAGAAGCATCAACATATTCATGGTAACTAAGGGTTAATAATAATGCATGCAGTAGGGGATTGTGTCCAAATTATTGGCTAGAATTTGGCTAAGGGCGGAGATAAGAATTTAGGCGGGAAGGTGTGTATAAAAGAAACACCCAGAGGGGGGGGGTGGGCAAAAATCTACGGCTCTCCCGTACCTTGCTGGCTGTCTCTCCCGGCCTCCTGGTTCTCCCTTCGGCCTCGCGGTCGCCGCCCGCCCGCTGGCGGCTCGGAGCCCCTGCGCTTGCTGGGTGCTCGAGGGCAGGGTCGGCTAGAAGTGGAGGAGACAGAGGAGAGGACAGTCAGAAAAGCACAATTGCAGTAATCAAACGATTCTGCAAGGAGGTGCTAAAAAAACTTTGCACTACAAAAGACTTGGGGGACGGCTGCTTAGCGCCTGGCCCACCAGAAATCCACCAAAAGACTGTATCACATATTAAGTACAGAGAAACAACATAAAACCTAAAATTTAACAGTTCTGGTAAAACAGCTCTTTTGGAGAAGTTACTGTCAAAACCCACTAAACCCAGGCAGTAATTTGAGTGCAAGCTTGAGCAGAAGTCAGTGAAGAAGGTGGACCAATCGGAAGCAAGGCTTGGGTGCAGCGCTCTCCGATTGGTCTCGCTCTCCGCACCTTGCTGGCTGTCTCTCCCGGCCTCCTGGTTCTCCTTCGCCTCGCTGGTCGCCACCCGCCGCTGGCGGCTCGGAGCCTGCGCTTGCTGGGTGCTCGGGGCAGGGTCGGCTTGCTGGCTGTCTCTCCCGGCCTTCTGGTTCTCCCTTCGCCTCGCGTCGCTGCCCGCCTGATGCCTCGGAGCCCTGCGCTTGCTGGGTGCTCGAGGGCAGGGTCGGCTTGCTGGCTGTCTCTCCCGGCCTCCTGGTTCTCCCTTCGGCCTCGCAGGTCGCTGCCCGCCCGCTGGCGGCTCGGAGCCCCTGCGCTTGCTGGGAGCTCGAGGGCAGGGTCGGCTTGCTGGCTGTCTCTCCTGGCCTCCTGGTTCTCCCTTTGGCCTCGCGGTCGCTGCCCGCCCGCTGGCGGCTCGGAGCCCCTGCGCTTGCTGGGTGCTCGAGGGCAGGGTCGGCTTGCTGGCTGTCTCTCCCGGCCTCCTGGTTCTCCCTTCAGCCTCGCAGTCGCTGCCCGCCCGCTGGCGGCTCGGAGCCCCTGCGCTTGCTGGGAGCTCGAGGGCAGGGTCGGCTTGCTGGCTGTCTCTCCCGGCCTCCTGGTTCTCCCTTCGCCTCGCGTCGCCGCCCCACTCACGTGCTCGGACCCTGCGCTTGCTGGGTGCTCGAGGGCAGGGTCGGCTTGCTGGCTGTCTCTCCCGGCCTCCTGGTTCTCCCTTCGGCCTCGCGGTCGCCGCCCACCCGCTGGCGGCTCGGAGCCCCTGCGCTTGCTGGGTGCTCGAGGGCAGGGTCGGCTTGCTGGCTGTCCTCCCGGCCTCCTGGTTCTCCCTTCGGCCTCGCGGTCGCCGCCCACCCGCTGGCAGCTCGGAGCCCCTGCGCTTGCTGGGCGCTCGAGGGCAGGGTCGGCTAGGTCATTTCTGCATCTGTCATCGCGATGTTCCAGCAGGCAATATACACCCTCAACTAGTTCCACTGTCGACTCCAGGTGTAGTAAAGGTGTTTAGACAGCGTTTGGTAGTAGATTGGTAGTTTTGGCTCAACGAAAATTAGAGTTTGAGGGGGAGAAATGGGAGCTCCAAAGCAGGCAGCCACTCAGCACCACTGCATCACGTGACCTCCTGGAGCAGGTTAAAGTCATAAGCAACCAGTCCATCTTCAGAAAAACAGTGTTGGGGCTTTTATGAGCTCTTGTGCTGCATTGTCTAAAACTGAATTGAGCAGTGGTGGCAAGGCATGTGGCAGGCACTGACAATTTTATTGCTGATATCCTCTAATTTCCAGTTGGCCTACTTCAGAGTGCTCACACCAGAGGGAAAAGAGAAACAGCATGCAATGCCTGTGACTTGTCAGCCCTGGGTAGCATGTAGCATGGGGAACCATCATGAAATCCATGTGGGAAAGCAAAAAAAGGAAACACTCTAGAGCAGAGGTGTTGATGCTGGGACCATTAACATAATTGCTAGAGTCTGCAACATTGGGCGGGGGGGGGAAGGGGGGCGAGGGCATGCTTCCCCAGGGTAATATTTTAAAAAAGCATTGTACATGGTGCATTTGCATGCATTTTAAAGCTCCAATAATATTGCCAGCTTCTCCTTTCAAAAAAGCTTATTTTTTCAACATTTAACTTTTAGTAAAGGCCCTCCACTTTAAGCCTCTTTTAATATTCAGATCAGTTTTGAAAGGTAAATCATTTGTCCTGTTCACACCAAAAAATTGCCAAACAGATCAAGAGCACCAGTCGGCACAGTTCCAGTTCACTTTCACAATGCCAGAAATCTAACATCTGCAGTTTGCCAAGTGCTGCTAATTGAGCGGTGATGCTGCCCTTTAAAAATTCAATCCAGGTTGGCTCCACATTTGCACCACTGTTTTCCAGATGCCAGCCAAGTCTGTCTTGTCTGATCACATGAATATGACCTTGAGCAAAATCATTTTTAAAAGTTTGTATTTGTTTTACCAGGAAAAGTGGAATGGGCAGCAAACTCATGTTTTCAGTCACACTAACAGTGTCTACACTATAACAGATCTTATGGCTGTGAATGATCTAAATCAGTCCCATAATGCACTGTGGGCACAGTGACAATATCCCTTCTATTCACAACCCAGAAGCAAGTTGCTTTGTCAACTTCTAATTGCAGTTACCGACACTTACAGCTGTATGGAATGTAAAATTCTACCTGCAGAATCAAGGCTGAATGACCATTCCAATTCAGTGGCATTTCATCGAAATTTGAATTTCAGTTATTTTGGTCATATTTCAAAACTATGCATCCAAATCATATCAAATCTGGCAGGTATATAGGATCCATAATCTTGTAGATGGCTACCAAATGTCCAAATTCTAGCTTTGAAATGGGATGAATTATAGTTGGGTATGTAAGAGTGTTTTATGCTTAAAATAAGTGTTTGTGGTTATCAAACTTTGGCCGAGATTTGAATAATCTTAACCACCTCTCAAATGGGACCCCAGTTCTCCTACACTATACCATTTACATTTTTTACATTATTGATCTGAGTTGAAGATCTGTTATTTCATTCTCCCTGTGTCCAAAAACCTCTCTCCACATTCGTTATCTCACATTTATGGAGTGCAACCTTATGAAGTACTTTGTATGCGGCTGGGAGCAATTCACTAAGAAAGAGCCCCTTCTATCCCTAATCATAAACAAATTCTTTTTTTTTGGCAAAATATAGTTTTATTTGGACACATTCCATGATACATATATGACAGCCAAGGAAGGAAGGAGGACAAAGTAATTCTACTACAATAGGAAGAAAAATGCATTTTATACATCCTGAATAATACATACAAAATTGAGCTTCATCTCAAAGATTTCCACTATACTCTCCCAAGAGAGCTAAATAAAATAATTTTTAGACCAGTCTTCACACTTTTTGTTGTATAGCTTCCAGACTGAGTCATAGTCAGCAAAGTGATTATTATTGTATAATGCACTTAAAATCAATTGTTTCCATGCTATCTCTGGAAATTTCAGGTTAGTCCCCGCTAGAGATGAAGTGAATTTAAAATCCACAGGTGAAGTGGATGCGAAGTAGCCACTTCGTGTTATCATAACACTACATGAAGTGACCATTGAAAAGTGCTCACTTCACCTTATTTTGACTTCGCATTGTTATTCCGCCTTAACACGAAGTAAGGCGGAATGACAACAATATAGGCACTTTAGGCAGCCTCCCCCTCACATCACATGGCTTACAGTACTGTAAGTCACATGCTTTAGCCAGGCAGGAAGGAAGTGAGTCATACAAGCAGATACTTTCACGTTCTCCTTTGCAGAGGTAGAAGGAGGAAGCATGTTGTGTAGGAGAGGAGAGTTTGTTATTAGTTTCTTTCTTGAGCAAATTTCAGAAAGCCCAAAAGCTTTTTTAAAAGCAAATTCTTTAGGTTTTTTTTGTTCTGTTTTGTCAGTTCTTTTTGGTGACCAATTTCTTTGTTTTATAAGTTTTGTGTGTATGTGTGTGTGTGTATGTGTGTATGTGTGTGTGAGTGTTTTGTATGGTGGACCAGGGACAGTCTGTTGCCCATGGCCGGAGGGGAGGGCGCATGCGTGGGGGTCATAGCAGGGAGTCATTGGACCGCTCCAGACTGTTTGGTCCTGCCTCCCCCCTTCGGAATCAGCAGCATCACCAGTGCCACTGCCACATCCATCAAGTCCACCTCCACCACCAGTAGCAGATGCAGGAGCTCCAGCAGCACCACCTCCACAGCAGCAGGTGGAGCTCCAGGTGCATGACAGTTCTGCCAGCACTACATCTGCCCATCCTGTGCCTGGTCCCCCCTGCAGCGCCAGAGTTTGGCAGTTTTTCAACTGTGTCAGGGGGGACAGCAGTGTTGTGGTGTGTCTGTTTTGTGGTGTGCAGGTGTGCCGTGGCACCTGGTGGACACACCTGGGGACTGGGGGCCAGTACACACATATGCTGAACCACCACAAGGTGGAGTGGCAGACTGCTACCGAACGGGCCAGAACTCCACCTGCTGGCCCTTCTGTGGCAGTGGCAGAGGGTGCTGCACTGCTGTTGTGCATCACTGCAGCAGGAGTAGGGCCACAGTAGCAGCTGCTCCACTACTACCCCACCACTGCCACCAGCACCACCCTCACCACCACCACTACCTGGTTTTCCCCCCACACCAGTGGACCCCACCACAATGTCTGCAATACAGGCAGACATAGCACTTTTGTGGGCTGCAGTGGAGGAAAGTAATGAGAGGGTGGGTGCTGTCCAGCAGCAGATGGAGCAGATTGAGCAACACCAGCTACAGATAGTGTTGATGCTCCATCTGCTGCTGGAACATCATGGGATCCCACATTACCTTTTTTTCCTGCACACCCCTGTCCCACTGCTGTAGTGTTTTGTGTTTTGTTTATGTTTAATAACAGACAGAGGGAAGGTCACACAGTATTAGTTTAAAAGGAAGCAATCAGCAAAAGGAGGTCCCACCCCCTGAAAGGCTTACCCTCTGGTTAAGCTTTTTAAGTATGTTGCAGCATTTTTCTCACACTGCAACATACTTTATTTCAATAAAGAAAAGTCAGCGACCTGGAAGTATGGCGGATGCTATGGGGGCTCCATTTTTTGTAAAGGTACAATGGCAAAACACCATGCACTTCAATACAAAAGTATTGAAGTGCATGGTGCGTCTCCGCCATGCCTTTTCTTTACACATAATGGAGCCCCCATAGCGTCTGCCACCCTTCAGGGTCGCTGACTTTTTGCGGCACGAGAAAAACACTGCAACATACTTACAAGGCTTAACCAGAGGATACGCCTTGCAGGGGTCAGGAGCTCCTGTTGCTGACTGCTTCCCTTTAAATATATACATACACATACAGTCATACATGCTCCATATTGCCCTGTTATTATAATCCAGTGCCTCAGTAATGTTTACTTTCTGTTGTGGAGTGGTTGTGGAAAAGCTGGCGTGAGCAGTGCAAGTACGATGTGCTAAATTGCATGTGTGCAATCAGTGTTGTTTCCTCTGTGTGTGTGTGTGTGCGCGTGCGTGTGTGTGTGTGTGTGTGTGTGTGTGTGTGACATCAGACATTGTGCAGCTTCTTTGCAAACATATATTGCTGACTTGTTGCAGTGTTTATGGTATAAAGAATAGCAAGCAGAATATCTTATATTTTATTGTCACCATCATTATCAGCGGACTAAGCAATACAATACTTCAGAGGTGTCTGGCCAGAGTGCACCTTAGTCACATACTGCACACATGACTTCTGGGAGAGCATTTTTTTTGTGCTATGATCTCTGCAAAGTCATGTGTGCACTGTGAGTGACTGAGGTGCACAGTGACCTGATACCTCTGAAAAAATATCATATCACTTACTCCGCTGGTGCTGATGGTACAAATAAAATACATGTCATGTATTCTTTCTTATCTTTATTCTTGAGATACTGCAACAAGTCACGTCATATATATGTTTGCATGAAGCTGGACAATGTCAGCACACACACGAAAGAACACTGACAGCACACGTGCAGTTTAGTTCAACATACTTGCACTGCTCAGTCATGCTTTTTGCAAAACACTTCAAATGATGAGTCCCGACACAAAGTAAACATTGCCGAGTCTCCAGAAATATTTCTTCTTTGAAATAGACATTAAAGAGATTCACCAAGTTATAATATTGCACTTGATATATGGGTGCCTTACCTCTATGGGAATCTTGCTTGCTCCACATGTCATTGCATAGTGCAATACTTTTCTGGCAAAAACACTTGCAATTTTGGTAAATCGGGGCCTGGAGGACTTCCCATTCTGAAGAGCTGCCTGTTCCTCCTCTTGTTTCAACAACATTATGATATGATGCCAGGAGAGTGCGGGGCGTAGTACATGATAGTGAATGGCCTTCAGCTTTCTGAATGTTTCTTTATAGTTATAATGTCAGTTTGTGGTGAAACGTGGGCACGCTTCCACTAACAAGGTTCTTGTTAGTTGAAACATGCCCATGTTTCACCACAAACTGACCATTATAACATAAAACATTCAGAATGCTGCTGGCCATTCAGTATATTGGGGCACGCCCCCGCGCTCTCCCTTGCATCATGTCATAATGTTGCTGAGCACAGGGGCAGAACTTCAGAGGCTCTTCATAATGGGAAGTCCTCCGGGACCTGGTATACCAAAATGACAAACATTTTTGCCAGAAAAGTATTGCACTATGTAAGGACTTGTGGAGCAACAAAGATTCCCCTGGAGGTTAGGCACCCATATATTGGGTCACGCAATACCATAACTATGTAACATGGTGAGTCTCTTTAAAGCAGCAGTGCAACAATCTGTTTAACATTTTGACCTATACTTTTTGTGCTATTTTACATTGCCACTTTTCTTACATCCTGACTTGTATGATACTACTCTTTCCAGTATTTGAGGCTACTTTAGTACTTTTTTTTCATGTCTGAAACAATAAAAGGAGCACTCCTTTTAATACGGTGCAGACCAGATCTTCGTCAGTATTTTCCGCTGTTTTTCTCCATCAGTTGTTATATATTACTTCTGTTGTAAAATTAACAATTATGTGACAGGGAGTGTCTTATGAACTCATAGAACAATATTTATTCAAAAACAGCTGCAAATAGTGATGAAAACCTGGTCAGAGCCATATTAAAAGGCGTGCTCCTTTTTTTTCAGACTTGAGAAAAAGTAGTAAAGCAGACACAAATTGTGAAAAGAAGGGTATCATACAAGTCAGGAGGTAACTAGTGGCTGGCAATGTAAAATAGTATAAAAAAAGTATAGGTCAACATTTTCACCACATTGTTGCACTGCTGCTTTAATTTTTAATTTAAGTATGACATTATGTGCTCATAATCACAACACACAAAATTCATCTGTCTTATGTCCAGAAAATTGCTAAGTGCTGAAGAAGTGAAATGGGATCATTTCACCACATGCAAAGTCCCACAGAATTTATTACGCAGTCACTCATGCAAGCAGTGGTCACACAGAGTCCCCAAAATTTTTCTGCATCCCCAAAATGCATCTGTCTTGTGTCCAGAAAATTGCCAAGTTCTGAGGAAGTGAAATGGAAGCATTACACCACATGCAAAGTCCCCCAGAATTTATTGCGCAACAACTCATGCGCTGCACAGTGGTCACACAGAGTCCGCAGAATTTTTCTGCATCCCCAAAATGCATCTGTCTTGTGTCCAGAAAGTTTACATACTCTGTGATGATAATGTACTCATGATGCACAGTGTCTTGCCAAACCATGTGAAGGAGGGATAACATGACATGAATCCATTTAGTGTTCCGTCAGAAATGATGACTGTGAGAGAACTGTTGCTAGTCCAAAGTGTGCTGCAATTCCCGCAAATGCAATGCGATCACCTCAACCAGATGGAAGGGTGCCCTTTGTGTGTGCACTAATAGTAGCCTTGGTGAGTTGATATATATATATATATATATATATATTTTTGTATTTTCTAGGTGGGGGGTTGACATATATAGACATGTACTCATTGTATTGTTTTGTATCACAGATCACAGATACTGTTGGTGTGCACATTCCAGTGCTTGATGCAAAATGTTTGTGTTGAAATTGGAAATGGAATACTCTCAAGCCAATGAAGGTAACTATTTTGTTTTGGGGGGAGCATATTTGCAGATAGGTATCATTAATGGCTTCTTATTTGGTTACTTCTTCATAGATTTCATCTGCATCCTTCTTGAGTCTGGTTTGTAATGATGGTCATGGTCATTCATTGAAATGACTTCTGCATGTTGCATATCTGCCCTAGCCCGGGGTGTGGCCTGATGTTGAAGAACTTCTTTGGATAAGGCAACTATGACACAACAAAGCATCTGGAAGTTTCCTAAGAAAAGAAATTAAGGACTTATTACAACTTGATTGCAGCAGTAACACATGGGCCCAGATATTCAAACTGCGCCAGGCTGTGGCACAAGCTTGGGTGCAGCTCAACATGGCTGCGCAGGGGTGTGGACTAAGCGATATTCAAAAGAGCTGCACCATGGCTCAGCAGCTTTGAATATCACACCCTGGCCACCCCCAGTGTGCATGGCGCAATGGCACTGTGACAGCGCAAGTGGCCAGAGTGGAGCATGGAGATGCGCTAGCCCAAGTTCCATTGCGCCATGCACAGCACCCATGATATTTAAAAGTTGACATGCAAATGGGGCCATAATGTATGCAAGGTGCACATGGGGCCATTTTCATGTCATTATGGTCCCATTTGCATGCAGGTGTGCCGATCCCCTATGACTTGCACCTGGTGCCTTGCCAGGCAACAGCCGTCTGGGACCGAAGCCCCCTGCAGCCCGATCACGGGCATCTGTAAAAATAGAAAACCCTGTCCTATATCCCTGGTGGTCCAGTGAATGCACTCTCTGCCAGGTGTGAGGCATTTGTATTAATAAAAACCCATCAATATCCCTGGTGGTCCAGTGGACCGCTCTCTGCCTGATGACAGGCATCTGTATTAATAAAAGGTCCTATATCCCTGGTGGTCCAGTGGACTGCTTTCTGCCTGATCACGGGCATCATAGGCAAAGAAAGGTCAATATCCCTGGTGATCATTGGTACCCCCACCTTCCCTAAGCCCACCACCACTCCCCGTCAGCCAGCGGGTGGCATATCTGGCATGTGTAGTACGTGAGAGCTGCATGCCCATTGGCTTACACTGTGAACCAATGGGCATGCAGCCCTAACAGGTGTCAGCCGGCAGGCGGCAGGGTGGCAGACGGTTGGGGTGCTGCCGCCCGCTGGCTGACTGGGGGGCAGCGGGGTGGTGGGGCTAAGTGGGCAGGTGGGGAAGGGGGGTACCACTAGACCACCAGGGATATTGGACCTTTCTTTGTTTACAGATGCCTGCGATCGGGTAGAAAGCAGTCCTCTGGACCACCAGGGATATTGGATGTTTTTTTTTATTAATACAGATGTCCGCAATAGGGTAGAAAGCGGTCCACTGGACCATCAGGGATATTGGACAGGGTTTTTTATTAATACAGATGCCGCAATTGGGCAGAAAGTGGTCCACTGGACCACCAAGGATGTCTTTTTTTACAAATGCCCACGATTGGGCATTGGGGGCACCACCAGGTGCAGCTGGAACTCGGGTGGCCACCCACAGGTGGCAGCTGCCATGTTGTGCCCTGCAATGTGGCAGCTCACCTGTGGGTGGCCATCAGTTGTTCCTTTTTTTGGCTTAACTTTGTGCTGGCACAGGTAGGGGTTAGCATGCATGGCTCTGCACATCCCGGGCTGAATATCGGGCTGTACAGGTTATGCATGGGCACGCACACTTCTGTGCCTGTATACATTACTGATGCTCGCGCATCAGGATTTGTGCTGTGCACTTTTCCTTTGAATATTGGCGCCAGGGAACAGTGGCGCATGGCGCAACACTGTTGCACCATGCGAACCCTTTGAATATCTGGGCCATTATGTTTAAGCCATGGCTGTTCCATGGTATCTGGATTAACACAGATAGCAAGCTGTCCCACTGCAATCAGCAGATCACAACTTAATTTAGTACCAGGCTGTGTAACAAATATACTGTGTCAGTGTTCCTGCATCTCAACTCAACTTACATTTCAAAACCACATCTTGTCAAGTAACACAACCTGGGTCCAACTTTTCCAACACTGTCACGGCTGCACAGCTACAAATTTGGAATACAGTGCATGATATGTTGCAGAAATATTTTTTGTGACTTACACGTCATCTAGTTTATGAATCCACAGTCAGATTTGTTGCACTCTTATGAAAAAAAAAAAGGAACAGATGACATTAAATAAATATACTTACCAGTATGGATTGGAAATGGATATTCTATAGGTTCCTGTGGACAGTACTGCTCCTATACCATTGATACCGACTTTCAGTGAAGGAGAGTCATTTGTTGTTAACCTGTAAAGAAACAAAATAAGTTTACCCTATGTGCTTGACCATTGCAGCTCAGAAAAGCAACAGAAAACAAAACACACAGCTAAAGGAAGTTGAAAAGCATAAAAATCATTAGTACACATACTCACTTTATGGTTTTAATATTAGGAAGCCCTGTGCCTGTGGCTGATGGATATGGTTTCCTGTTTGACTCCCTCTGCCTTGGCATGGTCAATGTAATGGAAAAACATTGTCAGAATGACACTGGTGGTGGGTGCTGGTGGTCATAGCTGCAGCACATGATGACATTCCCTCTGACATCTTCCTGCATCTGGTGGTGGTGGCAGTTGCTAACAGCACTCTTGTGGTGGTCCAGGGTGGCATAGAAAGCCATTCCCTTTGGTGGCAGTAGCTAACAGAGGTCTTCTGGTGGTGGTCCAGGGGGGCACAGAAAGTCATTCCCTCTGGTGCCAGTGGCTAACAGCGGTCTTATGGTGGTGGTCTAGGGGGGCACAGAAAGTAATTTTCTCTGGTGGCAGTGGCTAACAGCAGTCTTATGGTGGTGGTCCAAGGGGGACACAGAAAGTCATTCCCTCTGGTGGCAGTGGCTAACAGCGGTCTGATGATGGTGGTCCAGGGGAGCACACAAAGTCATTCCCTGTGGTGGCAGTGGCTAAGAGCCATCTTATGGTGGTGGTCCGGGGGGCACAGAAAGTCATTCCCTGTGATGGCAGTGGCCAACAGTGGTCTTAAGGTGGTAGTACAGGGGCCAGGATATATTGTGCTCTCTGTTACAAATGTGACATGACATATGGAATTTGAATCATTGTAAGTGGGACACTCATTTAACCTTATGAAAAAGAAAACATGCATCATACAACAAATGTGACAGCCTTTTAACAACTTAAGTTAAAACCTGCCAACATTAACCTCATCATCATCCTCATAAAGAAAGCTGCCCTCATATTCATCTATTTCTGAAGTCTGACCACTGGGAATTTCTTTCTTCATTGTGTCATCATCTACATCAGTGGAAGGCCATTTCATGCTGCCACTGCCAGTGCCACCAGGATGGTCCATTACTACTTCACCAAAACCATGATGAGACTGGGTTACGAATACTGAGGTTGCAGTCTGAGCTGGTATGTGCCTGTCATTCATTTTTATGAATATTAGCAAACTGACATTTGCAGGAGAGAGGTTTTTATGATGATCTTGAACTATTGCACCTGCTGAGCTGAATACCCTCTCAACACTTACACTGGAGGGTGGGCATGTCAGGTACTTCAGTGCCACTGCAGTCAGCTCTGGCCATTCACTGATCTTTCCACTCCAGTATAAAAGAGGATCATCAGTTATTGACAGTGCCTGTTTTCAGACAAATATGACTCAACCATTCTCTGTGCTGCACTAAGTCCAGTGGTTGATGCATCATCCTGGTTTCCAGAATCATTTATGTCACAAATCCCCACTTGGGACAAAGCCTCCCAAAGAGGGTTGACGCTAACCGCTTTGGATTACAAACCACCTGGAACTGCAGTCCCCTTCCCCTTACAGGATATGCTTGATACTCCTCAAGGTTCACCTTCAGCCTGATTATGCTGCTGAGGTTTGCTGACCTTGGCACCTGACTTCTGTGGCCCATGAACCAAGCGCACCAGTTGCCCACTGACATTTTTTACCTGTTCATGCCCTTCCTCCAGTACTGAGGCAATTCCACATTTGTATCTTGGGTCCAGCATTGCTGCTATTGCAAAGTTATCACTATGCTGAATGCTCAAGATGTGACGACTCTGATCATATACTGTCAGCATGTGCTTCGGCAACATACTGCAACCACTGTCTCCGGCAACATGAAGGCTATTCCCTACATTCACCAATGTCTGCCTCAGCACCTGCAGCAGTGGAATTGATTGGCTAATTGAGGCAGACTTACCACTCACTGCTTGTGTGGCATGTTCAAAAGGCCACAAAATTGTTATTACAGAATCCATGAGGCACCACTGTTCAGTCATCATAGACATGGAGGCCCTGGAACTGTCACGGGTAGTGTGCATGGCAAGATTTTCTGAGATGTCTTTGTATTGTTCATACAACCTCTCTGCCATGTATAAAGAGGAGTTCCACCGGTTGACAACTTCCAGCTTAAAGCGGTGCTGAGAGAGGTGTTTTGGATCTGCAACTGCCGGAGTTGGTCACGAGCCTTTGCAGATCGTGAAAAGTGAGAACAGATGCGGCGTGCAGCTGTCAGCATTTCCTTTACATCAGGGTGCTGCAGACACTACTGCACCACAACATTTAACCAGTGGGCCATGCATGGAACATGAACAAAGCCACCATTTGTGATGCATTTCACCACATTTGACCCATTGCCACTTGCTATGAACACAGTTCTCAGGGACATGGGGTTCAGACACTTGTCAATTTCCATCAGTACCAAGTCCAACATGTTTTCATCAGTGTGTGAACAGGTCACATTGTGCATAATAATCGTTGTATGCTGTTGAATTCCTGGAAGATTGCTACCACAACACTCCACCTTACTGCACTGATTATTCACACTACCAACAGCACAAACAACATCCGGCTCCTGCGCCCAATATGCAGCTATATACAAATATGAACTCTCCACTGTTTTGCAACTTGTCCACATATCCATACTTAAAGGGATGAATGGAGAGGAGGAATGTTGAAGGGCATGTCTTACAGAGTTGGACACAGTACCGGTACAACTCGGAGACAGCACGGGTCAAAAAGTATGTCCTGGATGGGACTTTTCATTTTGGACAGGCACGTACAGCAAACTGCCAGAACCCAAACTTCTCCACAAAGTAGAAGGGCAAAAGATCAATTGACAGCATTTCAGCTACAGCAGCATTAAATTCACGTGACACTGTATGATTGGGTGGGTACTTCAGCTTCTTCGCAAAAACACTCTGTAATGTGGGCTGACAAACATTTTACACAGGGTGTGATGACAAATGGTTCTGCTCTGCAAATGGCAGGGGTGAAGTGTGGATGTTTGATGAAGACGGTAGCACAGGTGATGATGACAAACCCACAAATGCAGTTATTTTGCCAGATTTACTAACCGGGGTTGATGTACCACTTGCACTAGACATACTGCATTCACCACCACCACCACTAAAACTGCTGCTCTCACCAGCACTGGACAACATTTCAACATCATTATGCCCTGCCACCTCATCATGCCTGCAGTAATCCTCTGCTCTTATTTCATGACTACTGCACACATTTAATTTCCTACTTGATTTAACAGTCATGGAAGGGGATAACATGCTTGTTATGGTTGATGACGAGGGTGAACACCTCATTGTGGTATTAGCTGCCATCTTGTGCTGGGTCCACAGTGCCATGTGCCTGTTCTTAAGATGCGTATGCTGTCCTCTTGTGCCCAGATGGCTCCCCTTTTTACCTTGACTCATGCACACATGGCAAACGTGGCAGATTGCAACTGACTCATCATTTGCATCTTGCACAAAAAAATCCCAAACAAGGGATTGTGATGCTCTAGTTTTAACATGTCCCTGATGCTGCTTATTGGACTCTGTTTTTTTTAAGCCATGAAGTGGGGGGTGTGCTACGTGATTTTTCAGGCAGGACACACTTGGACTGCAACTGATCACCATGACTACCCATCATTATTACTGGGTCATCATCATCACCATCAACTGAAACTGGTAAATCACAACTTTTTACGGGGATTAATGCAAACAGACCCAGACACAGCCACCTTGAATTTCTTTTTCTCTGGTTCTCAACTGGGGTCACTTACATTATCATCATATTCATCAACATCAGCCACATCCACATCTTCTTCTTGGGTGCTGGCATGTGGACTGCATGTTGCAACCACAGCAACATCATCATCATCAGATTCATCATCATCAACAATACCACCATCACCTGCTATTTTTTCACCACACTGTGAATCACTGCATGGCAAATGAGTGACCTGAACTGCGGTGGAAGAAATGTCACATTGTATGCTATCGTTGACATGATGATCAGAATCCTCATGTTCAGTTACTGGGATGTTACTGGGAAGTATGACATCATCTACACTGCCACTCACTCACACTGCTTCACACTCCACTACATTTTTTGACATAGTAAACTGGTCAGAAGTGGAACTTGAGGCAGCAATACTCATACCACCACCAGCAACTGCACTAACACCACCGGCTGGGACAACATCATCTCCTCCAACTATGAGTGAAGCTGCTGTTTGGGCTGTAAAAAACACTGCAGGAGAAATACCTTTCCTCACATCAGCAATGCACTTCTGTGTCTGTGTACTACTATGCCCACAGACAATCTTACCACTGGCAGCAGTGCCATGGCGAGAAAAAGCTTTGTTTGCACGTCTCTTTGTGGGCATTTTGGTGGATCAACAACAATATTCTAAACAAATTTAGATTTTGGAATGTTCACTTTGGGTGGTGGGATGCTGGATGTAAAGCCAAAAAAACAGCTGTGGCTTCAGCAACAGATACAGATGCAAAGTCACAAGTTCAACAACACCTTAACTAACCAGTGGTGCTGAAGTCAGAAACAATCCAATCTGGAAAATAATTCCTTTTTTCGGTGGGGGTGGGGGGGCGAGCACTGACTGCAGAATTTTACAGGAGTGCAAGCAGCAAAACAAAGAAAAGATACCACAATGGCAGTACAAAATCACGCAGCTACAGTGGATAGCAGGTTCACACTGCTGCATCTGCAATTACACTTTAGCACAATAAAAAGTGTATTATTTGATGTCATGCACCACACACACACACAGTTTGTCTACAGGTAATACGTAGCAAATTGAAAACTTCAATAATATACCACGTATTTTAAACAACCTAAAATTATGAACTGCTGCACCAGATCCACACAACCAGCAAAAAAATGTCAACAATTACTGACAATATTACTGTGTGTACATTAACACAGTCAGTAATATAACAAACATATAACCAAAAAACAAAGAACTCCCTATTTCTCCAATTTAAATCTACCTGCACTACAGATACACCCCTCCCCCAAAGCACACTTTCACTGTCTCTTGCTTCACAGACTCAATGTTGTACATTAACATTCAAAATCCACACACAAACAATAAACGCTCGATGATATGAGCACAGGAGGGTTTCCTACAATTGATGAACTAAAGTTTGAGCAAAATAAATAACTCAAAAAGGCTTTTTTAACAGCTTTTAGAAGGTTTGAATCACAGAGAACTCTCAGAGCAGACTGTCTCCTACAGCTTCCTACTCACAGTACCCCAAACTGAGGCTGTGCAGAACAATATAGAGCCCATCCGACCTGAAATCCCATGAATCACTGCAAAATTCACCTTTGGAGCTTAAAAACAAGGCAAAGTGAGGTGAAGTACATTGTTTTCAATGCACTTCGCCTTTAAAATTGGTGGAGTAGTGGTCTGGGAAGGTAGAGTAATGCGAGGTCATTGTTTTCAATGGACTTCGTGTTACCCATCATAACGCAAATTACTTCGCTTCGCGGTGCGGAGTACTCTGCAAATTCACATTCACTCCGTGAATCACTTCTTGGAGCGAATTGAGCCCACTTCGCACACCACTAGTCCCCACAGATTTCCAGTATTTTAAAATTAACCATTTAATGGCCATTGTATTAGCTCCTAATCATAAACAAATTCAAAGAGTGAACTTCTCAACCTTGGATTGTTTCACTAGTGTAAATTATTTTCAAGGGTGATCCTGGTTGTGATTAGTATCAATAAACAGATAATGTCCAGTGTGCCCTTCTCAATACTGCCCTAAAATACCTGTGATGGAGGAGGTTCACCATGGAAAAGTGGTTAGACTTATTCAAACCTCGACTGAAGTTTGATAAATAAGAACCCTTATCAATGAAACAAGCCAGGGTTGAGCTGATCACTATTTTTAATTTGTCTTAGTTACTGGTGGTCAAACATTTCACTGAAATTTAATTTCCAGTTAGTTCAATCTAATTTTAACATGTCTAATCCAAATTTCTTCTCAGTTTCAGAATTTAAAGAATCATACAAGATGTGTATGTGTACCAAGTTTTAGGTCTTAAGCATTAATAGGGGCTGTGATCTAAGCACTAAAACATTTTGTCAAATTTTAAATTTCATAGAAACATAGATGATGACAACAGAAAAAGACCAATGGTCCATCCAGTTTGCCAATATTACCCTATCATACCCTAGTACCGTCCCCTTTTTGTTATCTGTGTTTCTAACCCCCTCCCCACTTTTCACTGAGTTGCTAATACTCCCCAACTCTTTCCCAGCTATGTTTGAAGTCATTTTTGGTTTTGGAACCCAGCACCTCTGCTGGCAGACCATTTCATGGCTCAACCATTCTTTCTGTAAAATAATGGTTTCTCACACCTTTTTAAAACCTTTCCTAAATTAACCTCCACTCATGACCCCTTGTCCTAACTTCTCTGTTCCTGGCAAATAGCTCTTCACAATTCACCTTGTTATTTCCTTTCAGGAACTTGAAGGTATCTATCATATCCCCCCCTTTCTCTTCTGATGTTGAGTGAATACATATTCAGTGCCATTAGTTGAGCCTCACAGGATCTACCCTCTTGACCCTGAATCATCTTAGTCATACTACATTGTAGCTTCTCTAGTCTAACCCTTTCATTTTTTAGGTGGCGCTCCAGAACTTGGCGCTGCACTTCAGGTATGGCCTCGCCAGTGGCCTATACAATGGTAACAGTACCTCCTGCCATCTACTGTCAAGCCTTCTCCTGTTGCACCCCAGCATCTGATTAGCTTTGTTGAAGGCCTTACTACATTGACTGTTTTTAAGGGGCTCACTAATGATGGCTCCTAGCTCCCTTTCCTCTGATGTTGTGTCTATCTTAACTCCCCCCGACCCAGTACTCTGATCTCAGGGGTTTTGTTCCATAAGTGCATAACTTTACACTTTCTTGCACTGAATTTCAGCTGCCAGACTTTGGACCAGTTTTCTAGCCTTTGCAGATCTTTCTGCAACTCCCTTATCCCCTCCACATTGTCAATCCTACCACAGAGTTTAGTGTCATTTGCAGATAGACACAACCTGCCCAGGATTCCCTCTCCCATGTCACTGATTAACATATTATGTAGAAACATAGAAATGATGGCAGATACGAATTACTGACCCACTCAGTGTGCCCATTTTTTCCCTACCTATCCTGTCACCACAGATCCTACTTGATCTCCCTCTTCCACTCCCCCTTTGTTCCCACTAAGCTATACCCTGATGCCTATCCCATGCATTATTGAAATCCCACCACTGTTTTCACCCACAACACCTCCATTGGAAGAATATTCCAAACATTCAGCTCTCTTTCACTGAAGAAGTACTTCTTCACATCTCTCTTGATTTTACTCCCCCCACCCCAGCATCATTACATGTTCCCTTGTTCTCATCCATCTTTTCCTCAGAAAATGATTCCCCTCTTATACCTTATTTACCCCTCTGAGGTATGTATAGGTCTCTATCATGTCCTCCTCTATACAGAAGAGTACTGGGCCCAGAACCGATCCCTGAGGTATGCTACTAGTGACTTCTCTTTCCTCTGATATGACACAATTCACTACAATCCTCTGCTGCCTCCCCTCCAACCAACTCCCTACCCACCTTAATATTGTCTTAGCTGCCCAAAATATTCTTCAGCAGCCTTTGATATGGCACTGTGTTAAATACCGTGCTAAAGTCAAAGTACAGTTAATCTACAGCATGGTACCTTATCAACTACCTTGGTTAACTTGTCAAAGAATACTATAAAGTTTGTCTGACAAGACCTTCCTGTCATGAATTTATGCTGCTTACTATCCTGAAGTCCATTTTCCTCCATGTATTTCAGTAGTTCCTTGACTAGTGTCTCCATCAGTTTCCCTACCGTAGAGGTGAGGCAGAGTGGTCAATATCTTCCAGGCTGCTCTTTATCCTATCCCTTGTGGAGCAGAACCACATCTGCCATCTTCTAGTCACTGGAAGCCACCCCTTGCTATAAAAAGCTATTGAATAGCCCCACCAGGAGTTCTGCTAACACCAATGCCAGTTCCCTTAACACTGTCAAATGCATCCTATCCAGTCCTAGGGCCTTTTTTACCTTCAGGGTGGCTAGCCTCTTTTTGATACTTATGCTGGCAAATTCCTACAGTTTCATTTTTAGGACCCCTCTATCAGCTGCCTGTATGCTGCTCAAAGGGACTGCAATTATCCCAGGTAAATACTGAGCAGAAGTGATTTAGCACAGATGCTTTCTGCCCATCCTCCTCTATTACCCAAACCCCCTCTATTAGCCTGACAATCCACCCCATCTTTCTTTTTTCTCTTATTTATCTGAAGAACTATTTTAACCCTGTCTTGACTACTTCTGCAATATGCAGCTCAGTGACTGCCTTCTTGATCCTTACTGCCCTGTTGGCCTCTTTAGTTTTCTCCTGGTACTTTTCCTGATTTTTCATCTACCTACTTTTCTTTGTACCTCATAAAGGCCCTCTTTTTAGCTCTCACTGCCTCTTGATACATTCAGAGAACCAAATTGGTCTCTTATACTTGTTTCTCATGATAACTGTTCATGTGCATGTTTTTATTGTCTCGAGAATGGACCCTTTTATAATCCCCATCTTTCCTCCAATCCTCTGATGCTGTCTACCCCAGTTAATGTGTCCAGCAAAATTTACCTCATATTGTTGAAATCCACCCTTCTGAAGTCTAGCATGTCAGCCTTACACAAAGGCATACAGATGCCCAAGGCCACCTCTAAGCAAAGAGTAATGTGGTCACAGGACCACAGTGGTTCCCTGACCCATACTCCACCTACTCTTTCCAAGTTGGTGAGTACTACATCAGAATGGCTGATTGCCTAGTGAGATTCCTGAACTGTTGTACCAGCATGTTGTCCTGCAAGACATTGAGTAGGACCTTATTTCTGATGCTCCTGGCCACTGGGATATTCCAGTCAATGTTTGGCAGCTTCAGATCTCTCACTATTACAACTTCCCCCTTTGCTGCCCCTTCCCAAAGTCAGCACCCAGTTCTTATATCTCTTCAATTTAATTTTAAATAAATTTCAGTTAATTCTGTATAATTTTTAATGCACTCATTTAAATGAAATGTTATAAAATGTATCAGGTATGGAGCAGGGACACTCTTCCAGAGAAATTGACAGGATAACAGAACGTGCAACACAAGTACCAAGACAACAACTACTTCAATATAAAAAAAAGACAGCTACAGACAGAATACCATTAGTAGTCACATATCATCCAGACCTTGAACTTCTGCATAAGATTATTAAAGACCTCCCCCCAATATTTAGTGAGGATGGAACCCTTAATTGTATTTTTAAGGAACTCCCACTACTATCTGTTAAACAACAACCACATTTTGCCAGCCTAATTATTAGGAGCAAGCTTTCACCAGAACAGAATACCATGTCACACAATGGCACACAACCCTGCAAGCAATGCACCTGTAAGACTTGTTAGCTCACTTCCACCTCAGACTGTGTGGTTACATCACAAAACAGACAATTCAAGGTGCGTGGGAGTTATACATGCACATCATGACATGTTGTTTATTTCATTCAGTGCAAAAGATGTCCACAAACAGGTTATGTTAGAGAGACAAGCCAACAACTCCACACTAGGATGAACTCGCACAGACATACTATTAGAACAAAGAAAACTGAAAAACCAGTGGGGCACCACTTCTCCCAGCCTGACCACTCAATTTTGGATATGTCAGTAATGGACTTAAAAGGAAATCTCAAAAACATACAACAGAGACGAGCTTTTACGATTAAACTTATTTTACATCTTAATATGGCAGCAGATGGGATGAACATTGATCTGGGTTTCATGGGACATTACAGAAAATGACATCCACAGATTTCTTCTTCAGACTGGCATATCATAGGACTTCAGCATGTGTGGAATGTGGGTGCGTGTAAGTATGTATGTGTGTGGGTATGTGTTGTGAGGTACGTGATATAACAGGTGTGGGGCTTGCTGTCACATGGGGTAGGCCTCTATTTAGATACATGAAGTTACATTGTGTTACTACTCTTACTTCACACACATAATGAATATTAATTTCTCCTTACTTTTTATCTTTGCCCAGGAGTAGGGTTGATTCTGTTGCACCATATTCAGATTACCTAGCCTGTTACAGTACATACAGGAGTGTTATCATAGACTGTCACATATTTTTTTAACTCTGTACATATTGGGGTTTGAGATCTCAATTGCATGGGGGTCCTGGACAGATCTTTTTACATTAGGGTAATATTGTAGTGATCTGTGGAAATGTAGGTATGTTAGACCTCTGGTCTTACACACATACTTTATATTTACTTCTAGTTACCTTATCCTGGGGAGGGTGGCAGTTTTATTTTATTGTAGTTTTATCCAGAATCCTTGGAAATGTTACTACGCAGATAGGAGTACAGTTAAATAGTGTCACATTTTTGCTCTGTAGGTATTAGGATATATGAGCCCTTTTACTTAGGATTTCATGACAAGCTGAATTCCTTTGATGAACAATTGCAGTGACTGATGTGAATAAAGGTTCATTAGAGTGTGTGTGTGTGTGTGTGTGTGTGTGTGTGTGTGTGTGTGTGTGAGAGAGAGAGACAGACAATCTCCTCAAAGCTAGTTAACCCCCCCCCGCATTATGGGGATGTGGGGTGGGGTATGGTGTATTGTTTGCGTGAAGAGGAGGAGAGAAATTACATTTGTATCACTTTTTCAGATTCCTTAGACACTTCTGGTACATCAAACTGTTAAATTCTCAGTGTATACTGACATCAATATATATCAGGCTACATGGTCTTAATTCCTTGGTGGTCTTCGACAAGAGTTTTTTGCTTGACACTAATACTGTCAATTTATATTTAAATCATCATGTATAAAGTCCTGACACTATACTAGAGGTTTTTGAAGTTATGAGGCATGATACCTAGCTGGAGAGTACAGCTGGGTGATAGGTCCAGCTAAGTTTTACACATCATACAGTGTGCACTGATGTTTTTAAGACAACTTTATTGGTAATTTCTTGTCTATAATGCATGCATTGAAACTTCGTGGAGTCCTAAGACAATCTTAGTATGTCTTTAATCTGGGTGGGGGTTGCTTTTCAGTAATCACATGCTTATACACACTGTGACACACATAGCTTGATTTAAGAGTCATCTGCTCCAGCAGTGTTATCTTATGTCAATTAAATTTATATGCAGTAGGATTCTTTGTGTGTGTTTAAGCAGAACTTTGACCCTGGGACCCTACTGGCTGAAGGTAATATGGTGCTGTTAAACTTCTCTGACATCATCAGCTGTATTTTTTAAATGAGTATTTTAAACCAATGGGAATTTTTTCTGTTTTTTTCTGCATGATCTAGCTGTTAGAAGTATTGTTTTTTCTAAACAACAACCATTAGGCTTCTGAAGAAGGACTGGTTGGTCCAAAAGCTAGAGCACTTTGTTCTTGTTGTTACACCTATGTTGGTCCATTAAAAGGTATCAAATCATTTGCTTCTGGATCAGGTAAACAGAGACATACTATGTGTATATGTGTACCATGTATCAGATTCCTAGCTGTAAAGGGGACTGTTCTATAGGCAGCTAAACATTTGCCAACATTTAAATTTCAGTTATTTCCAGCTAATTTTAGAACTCATCCGAATTTTACCAAATTTGAAACATTTAAACTACTATATTACATGGTTATGTGTGCCATATTTTACATTTCTAGCTTTAAAGTGGTCTGAATTATAAGTAGCCAAACTAATAATAACAGTTTTAAAGCATGTAAACTGCAATATTAAAAGCCCCTGCAACTTTAAAACTAGAGATCACAGTGATGTTAAATTTTTCAGGTTCATAGAACTTACAAGGAGACAGCATATGTTAATTTTATTAATCTCTAGCTTTAAGGAGGTCCATGTTATTAGCTGCCAAAAATAGCAACATAACATCAGCACTTAAAGTTGAATTCTAGTAGTGGCATAATTAAAATTGGAAAAGCCATATGGTGAGATGTGCATGTGACTGAGTTCTGCCTGGTGGCAGAACAATTGTGTAATGGTTTGCATTTGCATAGCACCAGTTGGGACGTAACTTGAAACTAAAAGGGCTTTCATTGAGGGATGGGGTATTGGTCTCTTAAGGGACATGAGGTCTGGGGAAATTAAAGGATAGTGGTTGGGAAGACAGCTGGTACAGAGGGTCAGCAGTTGCTGGTGTTAGATGCAAGGTTTCACCAAGAAACAGACAGCTGAAGTGGGTAGCACATGGATAGTAGATTCCCAAATTGGAGCAAGAAAGTACAGAATGTCAACAAGTCCAGCTTGAATGTGGGTTATAAGAATCACACTTGGTAAACTGATTATCCAGAGAGCCTGATGTACTTGTAAGTCTAGGGGCTCAATTAGCAAAGGGTGATGCAGGGCTTTCACAAGTCCTGCATCAAACCCTCTACTGCCCCAAATGTTTTGCTGCACAGTGCATCCTATTCTCATAGGTCACATGCATTTGCAGCACTTTACCCTCTATATGGCGGCTTGCACCAAATATTTGGTGTAACCCCCATTAAAAAGGCTGTGAAACTAGACATGGAAAACCTGGTCTAACCTCATGGCATGTGGCACAAAGGATTGAGAATCCCAGTTGCTGTCCACATACTGCCACAGGCCCCATGTACTGTGTGTTCTGCGCACCCATGGCTTGTGGCAATCTAACAGTTTCAAGAATCAAGCCCAAGGACTTTAAGGTACTCAGAAAGATGTAGTGTGGGAAGAAAATGTCTGGGGTTCCAGGAAGGTGGAATTCTGGCTATTTCAATGGGATGGAGAGGACAGGAAAAAGAATAAGTAACACTCTTTTTAGGGAGTGAGTCACTGTAAAGAACAACGGGAATATAAGGGGACCAGAACTTTAGATCGGTATATTGGATTAAGCTGAGAGAGAAAGGTTGGGGGTATACAAACAAGTCATCATGGGAGCAACTACAGGACTGCAAACACCTCAGCTTTGCTTATCAGATAACATAGAAACATAGACTTTGACGACAGATAAGGACCACTTGGCCCACCCAGCCTGCCCATTTCCCTACCTACTGGATAAGCTGCAGATTCTAGTTAACCAACAGCCTACTTCCTGCCACCCCCCACTACAATTGCCTTGTGTCTGTCCCATGCATATTTGAATTCCCCCACTGTTTTAGCCCCAACAACCTCCCCAGGAAGGCAGTTCCACGCATCCACCACTCTCTCTGTGAAAAAAAGATTTCCTCACATTACCCCTGAGCCTTCCCCCCTCTATCTTTAAGCTGTGTCCACTTGTTCTTACACATCTCCGTTTCTGAAAGATGCTACCCTCCTGGACTTTGTTGATTCCCTTGAGGTACTTGAACGTTTCTATTATGTCCCCCCTGTCCCTCCTTTCATCAAAAGTATACATATTAAGCTCTCCCAGTCTCTCTTCATATGATTTCTGATGCAGACCCTGCACCATTTTAGTTGCCCTCCTCTGGACTGCTTCCATCCTGTCTATGTCCTTGCGTAGATGAGGTCTCCAAAACTGCACACAGTACTCCAGATGGGGTCTCACCAACTGTCTGTACAGAGGGATAACCACTTCCCTTTTTTTACTTGTGATGCCCCTACCTATGCATCCCAGTATCCCCCTGGCTCTCCTCACTGACTTCTCACATTGCTTACCCACCTTTAGATGAAGTAGTGATAAGTACTTTGTGCATGTTAAATTTCACAAGAGGAATTCTGATGGCATTATGTATTATGCTGCAATAAATATTTGAGAAACAGTTGCCAATAATAACTTTTGATATTTTCACTACACATTTAAATCGGCTAAACCATTTTTTGGGCTGCAGTGGGTGGATCCTGCAGACCTCTTGAGATCAAAAAAGGACTCACCAGATTCCGACACAAGAACAGTTAGGAGTTCCATCACAGTCTCATCCGTGATCTGTGAAGCACTCCGCCCTATCCATTAGCAGTCACATAGCACTATTTTCTTCAGTCAGTTAAGTTCTGCTCATAGAGGTCACAGCAGAAGATGGCACAGTCCTCCGTGTCCAAGATGGCCACCAAACTGTATTACGCATGCACAGCTACTTGTGCATGTGCAATAGAGTTTGGTGTCCATCTAGGACATGGCGAACTGTGCTGTGTTCTGCCATGACCTCTGCAAGCAAGACCGTGGATGAGACTGTATATTGATGCTCTCTGACCCCAGCAGACGACCACTTTTCGTAGCCCCCAACACAAACATAACACTGACACTGGGGTGCCCAATCCCCCAGTTTCACTGTCCCTGTCTGTTGTTGCCCTGAAACTGTTCCACCCACTCAACCCTCCCTCTCAGCACCCACCACCCCACCCCACCCCACCCCAAAAACATAACACTGATATTGAGGGTGCCTAATCCCCAGTGTCATGGCCTGAAATAAAGAAAACCTTCCCTCATAGTTATTTTTTTCTTTTACAAACCCAATAAAAATAAAAACATCCATCAATGTCTGTTGGTGCCATTACTGTCCCCCCACCCAACCTTCCCTCTCAGTACCCATCACCGCACCCCCCCAAGCCCTTACTTACGTACTGGGGGTCCAGCGCTGTAATGTTCTGTGGACCGCAGACATGTCTTCACTCTTCAAAGCCAGACCATGAACTGAGGAAGCAGGTATGTGGTTAAATGTATTTCAATTGGGTTTTGAACTTAGTGGCCTAACTTGGCTATTTTTGCATATTGTTTCTCCAAATGTTCAACATGCCTTCTTTGGAACCACACCTCATGAACAATTGCACTGACATTAGGCAAATTTGTCCTGAAAGGTGATTTTGTGGTCTCTGCATTAAATCATCTTTTGGGTAGGATTTGAAAATTTTCTCTGCACTTGTTCATGCGGTGGGGTCATAAGACGGTTATGTTGAAAATCTGGTTGTAAAAATATAAAAAAAAAACAAAGTTATGAGCCTATGCTGAATTTTAAATGGAGGCTCATAACTTTGGTAATCTGCAATATTGTCTCCCACATTTATAACATAGCCATTTCCTTACAGCACCTCATTAATGTGGCAGCTGTCATTTTTCAAATCCTGGCCAAAATGTGTTTTGCATCCTGAAAGGTGATTTCATGATCATTGCACAAAATCAACCTTTGGGCAGGAGTTCAAAAAATTTCTGTGCCCTTGTTCATGGGTTGGGGTCATAAGAAGATTATGTTGAAAATTTGGTGTAAAAATATTATTTATTTTATTTATTTATTCAAGTCTCAGATTACAACCTTTAAGGTAAGAGCTGATTTCCAAAGGTTCCATGTAGAACATACAATTGAACAATGCATAGGATACAACAAGTAGCATACACTGGATAACAAGCAAGTTACATGAAGTTACATCACGTTACATAAAATTAACATGAAACAGGTGGGAAGAGGGACCACTGCACACCAGGGACAACATCTTATTGTTCTCAGGAAAACAGCTGGATCAGTTAATAAATTCAGTTATTTAATGAGAGATTAAAAATTAATAAATGACATTCAGGAGGAATTCCAGAAAATGATAGGAGGAGATAGGTATGTAGAAGCTGAGAACAAGACAAGCTGTGTCCCATTGTCGAGGTGAGGAGGCAGGGGTAGGTTGCTATAAGGGAAAAAAGACTCAGGAGGCTTAAGGAGGGTGGGGAGGAGTTGGGTGGAAGGCAGTGGGTAGGGATTAGGGAAGAAAGTGAGGTGGAGGTGGAGTGATAGTGGAGCTGAACAGAGGAGAGCAGAGATAGATGGAGAGTTGAGGGGCTGTGCAGAGGAGAGTGGAGACAGGAGGAAACAGGAGAGGGTAGGGTGGAATAATGTACTGGTTGCAAATGACTGATAGGGTGAAGATTAAAGTGCAAGTAGCAGACGAAGGAGGAGATAAAGTGCTGTGGGAGGTTAGAGCAGGTTCTCCAAAACAACAAAGTAATGAGCCTATGTTGACTTTTGTGAATGCAGGCTCATAACTTTGGTAATTTCCAATATTTTACCCCAAATTTTAAACATAGCCATTTCTTTACAGCACCTCATGAATTTGACAGCTGTCATCCATCACACTCAACTGCAGCCTTCGTGGCTTCTGACAGATCTTGTTTTCAGTGTTGTTACTTGCCAGGATACATTGACACTTGAAATGCATGAGAAATTTTTGGTCTATACCTGCAAGAGCAGAGAAGTTACAAACATCCATATTTTTAGAAAGTTTCCACAAAATTTCTCAAATACTACATAGTGAAATGCTGAAGTCCTGTAACTCAACAATTTTGAAACCAAATCTGCCCATATTTAATCAATTTTATAACCTTTACAAAAAGACTATGCATGCTAAGTTTTACATCTTTAGCTCCAAAAGTGACTGAGTATAAGCAGATAAACATTTTCATGAAATTTGCCCAACAAATAAAATTCCAGGAGCTAGATTCACAAAAAATCACAAGGCTCAATGCAAAAGTTTGCATTGCACTTTGCATTTTCCCAGGTGTCCAAAATTGCTATTCACAGTCAAATAACGCATGGCGCTATTTGACTGTGAACAGGGCTAGTCTGAGAAAATGGTAACCCCACTACCACCAGCACTACCCCAGTAGCAACACCCCAACATACAGCCAGGAGCATGGTCCACAAGGAATAGTGCAGGGGCTCTATTTTCAGTTCACCAAGGCTGCCATGCAAATGAGCCCATTGGGCATACAAGGCACTAGGTGGCCATTTGCATGCCCATTATGGACCATTTGCGAAGGCTGCAAGGAGCCCCCAGCCCCTGTCCAATACATAGCCATAGTCCTTGGTGCATGTGGTCCCTCTCTCTGCAATCGCTGATCACTGTCCTTAGTAAAAAAAAGCACATTCTCCATGGTGCTAGTACCCCCCATGATCACTGATCACCAGCCTGATATTAAATATATAAAGTTCCTTGGTGCTAGTGGTCCCACTCACACCAACCCCTGTGATTGCTGATCACTGGCCCATTACGAAATTCATAGTTTCCCTGGTGGTAGTGGTCCCCCCTCCCAGCTAATCGCAAGCCCAAGTAAATAATAATAGTTTCCCTGGTGCTAGTGGTCCCCCGCCACATGATTGCCAATCGCCAACCGATTATGAAATTAATAGTTCTCCTGGTGGTAGTGGTCCCACCCCCCTGCTGATCTCTGGCCTGAGACTAATAAGATGTTGTCCCCGGTGTCCAGTGGTCCCTCCTACACCCGATAAAAATATATGTATCTCCCTTGTGTCCAGTGGTCCCCCCACCCCAATTCCCTGTTTGATTACATAAAAAATTCCCTGGCATCTAGCAGCCCCCCTTTCTTGATCCCCTGTAGAATAAATGTATCTCTCTCCCTTGTGTCCAGTGGTCACTCCCCACACCCAATGCCTGCCCAATAAAAATATAGGTATCTCCCTGTTGTCCAATGGTCCCTTCCCTCCACCCCAATCCTCTGTATGATTACATAAAAACATTCCCTGGCATCTAGCAGAACCTCCCTTCTCCCCAATACCTTGTAGAATAAATGTAACCTATTTCCTGGTGTGCTAGTGGACCCCCACTCCCTGGCAGGTAGTGCCCTTCCACCCCACTCCCCCATCTGACCCCAGGCCAGCAGCTGGCACAGCCCTCTGCTCTCCACCATGGCTAGCTGTCAACTGAGCTGTCACTGAATGCGTACTGTATGCAGTATGTGCTCATTGATTGATAGCTCACTGACTCACTGAGCTGTCAATTAATCAGCATGTAATGTATATAGTATGCTGTCAGTGACAGCTCAGTTGGTGTCCAGCCATGGTGAAAAGTGGAGTGCTGTGCTGGTCACTGGGCTGGGGTCAGGATGGGGGAGAGCTGGGTGGTGGGGCACTACCTGCCAGGGTGGGGAGGTGGGGCATCTGCTAGACCACCAGGGAATGGGTTACATTTATTCTACAGGGGATTGGGGATGGGGGTATGGACACCAGGGAGATACATATATTTTTATCAGGTGTGCATCTAATGGAGGGGACCACTGGACACCATGAAGATGCATATATTTTTATCAGGAGGGCATCAGGTAGGAAGAGGGACCACTGCACACCAGGGACAACATCTTATTGTTCTCAGGCCAGCTATCCGCAGGGAGGGGAGCCACTACCACCAGGGAAACTATTAATTTCATAATGGAATGGTTATCATGGGGGGGGGGCACTAGCACCAGGGGGACTGTTGCTGTTTACTCAGGCCAACAATCGGTGGGAGGGGAAGACCATTACCACCAGGAAATATATTTCATAACTATCAGTCCAGTGATCGGCCGGGAGGTGGGACCACTACCACCAAGGAAACTATTAGTTTCCTAATGGACCGGTGAGCGGTGATCATGGGGGGGACCATTGGCACCAGTGAGACTGTTATTGTTTACTCAGGTCAGTGATCAGCAATCACAGGCGGGGATCACTACCCTGGGGGAACTTAATATATTTAATATCGGGTTGGTGAGCGGTGATCCCGGGGGGGGGGGCACTAGCACCAGGAAACTTTATATATTTAATATCAGGCCATCAATCACAAGGGCAGGAAGTTGCTGCACTACCTCCGCCAACCACTAGGGTTGTGTGGGATAAGGCAAGGCCTCAGTCAGCGGTATTTGTTCCACGCAAGGGGACCACTCAAGAGGCCCTTGCATGGGGCAAATGCTTTGTAAGTCAGACAGCGTCAATACTCATGTCTCCTCTTCCTCAATTGCATTGCATCCCCCTTCAAACTTTGCCCCAGTGCAAACCTGGTTTGTGCACGTAAACCAGCTTTTCTGAAAACCAACTTTGTGTAAAACGTTTGCACCGGGATAACGTTTTGTGAATTGGGTCCCAGATTTTGAGGCTCTATTATTTGTAAACAGTTCATCAAAATGTCATGATATTTGGCATGTCTTTAGACACATATCAGCATGATGAACTTCAGGGACAAGATTTTCTAATAGCTGGAACTGCTGCAAGCCCGGGGTGCACCAAGGATATGTCAAACTGGGCTTGTGGCTATCTGAAGGGATTTTCTATACCTTGCATCAATGTGAGGCTTACTAGACCATTTTTTGGCATCTGGCTTGCATCAGTGTCAGGGACCTTAATCATAAGCTTGTAGTGAAGTCTGCCACAAGATGCTGTGAATTGAGTGTGTGCAGTTGCAACAATTGACAATGCCCCAGCTGTGGTGGTGCTTGGGACTAACGAAGGGCTTGATGCAAGTTGTGCATCAACCTTTGAAAATGCAGCCCAGGTATGTAGCTTAATAGACATCTGAGTTTTCTTATTCTGCACAGCTCGATTGATACTGCTGTGAGTGCAGCAGCCTGCTGCCCCATAGCAGTAAATTGGGAACACTGGAAACAGACTCTAAACAGAGGGCAGGCCATGGCCATGGTCACCTTTCCCCCACTCATGCATGCCTATGCACTAGAGGTACTGTTTCTTCCTTGGAGCACTGTAAGGGGGCAGGATGGATGGTAACTTGGCCGTTGCCAGTAGATTTGACAATAAATTACCTAAAACATTTAAAGGAAATGGGCATAATCAGGAATACTGGGAGTAGTCAGGGGGGACTGCCTTTTTCTCAAAACTGATGGGGTAGCAGGAAACAATAAAGCTTTCTTCAGTGAAGATGTTTTTGAAGGGGTAGATTAGGGAGGCACCATCTCTCACAGATAAAGGAATGTCAATAACTACAAATATACTGAGGGAAATAGAAACTTAGACAATGACAGCAGAAAAAGACCATCTAGTCTTCCCAGAGTTCCCTTTCTGTCCTTGGACCTATTGCCCATATGGGGTTTTATCCCTCCTGGCCCACACCCTTGCTCACCTCCCTACTGCTACTGACCTGAACAACTACCAAACCCTTCACTCGGTCCCTGCCATGCTTGAAACCATTTATTGTCTTGGTGCCCACTAACTCCACTGGTAGACTGTTCAACAGCTCCACCACCTATTCCATAAAATATAACTTCCTCACATCCCTCTGAAACCTTCCCCCCTCCAGTTTCCATGCATGAACTTGGGTTCTTGACTCTGTACTCCTGCTAAATAGTTCCCTGCAGTTCACATTGTTTATTCCTTTCAAGAACTTGAAGGTATCTATCATATCCCCCTCTCTTACCTGGTCTCCAGTGAGTATATGTTCAGTACCTTCAGATGATCTTCATAAGATCTGATGTTGGCCCTGTATCATCCTTTTTTTTTATTAAACTTGTTTATTGAAGTTTCATACCAAACAAAGTTCGAAAAGATGAATATACAGTTCATTCAAGCAATGCCCATTGCAGCTTTCAGGAACACATTGTGTTATAAGTCTTACAGGTTGAGGCACTTTCCAGGTACATTTTACAAAAGAGTCTGATACATATGATACAGCATTTCAGATGATATAGTGCTTCCATAGCATGGGCAGAGATAGTTGATTTTGAGGAGGGACACTCCCTTAACAACACGGTGCTACATATTTACCCCCTGATTCAATGAAGTATGAAAGCTGGAGTTTAATTATGATAGGCCTCATGTTTATAGGGGAAAGTCACCCTTTTCTATGGCCCTTTAACAGGGTATTCAATAGTGTATAGAATTGATCCACATGATCATTTGCTAAGAGCTGAGGTTGTTCTAGCTTTAGGCATAACCTGAGAGTTGTTTGCCAACTGTTGGATTTGGGGGGGGGGGGGTGTTCTTCAACTATCCAGTCTTGAGCAGTTGACTTTCTGGCATTGACTAGTGCCATAGACCAAAGCTATAGGTCTGTCTTATGGAGGTGTCTGGTGGGGTTGGTGGGGTTTGCACCTATCAGCAACACCAGAGGGATCTGGGTGGCCTAGTCCACAACATTGTGGACATAATTTCATGGACTCTGGACCAGAAAGAGATCATGTTTGGACAGGTAATAACCATATAGAGGAAGGAGTCATCTTGTGACTTGCATTTAGGGCATTCTTTATGAATATCCAAGTTGGCCATGTGGAGATTTACTGGGGGATATGGTCTCTATATAGGAAGTAATACTGAATCTGGTGTAATTTATTACTTCAGGAGTGGGAAGTCAATTAACATAGAAACAAAAAAATGGTGCCAGATAAGGACCTCTTGACCCACCTAGTCTGCCCATTTTTCCCTGCCTACAGTATCAGTGCAGATCCTACTTGATCTCTGGCCTATTCTACCAAGTCACCTTCCTTTCCCCTAATATTTCCTAATATTTGTCCCATGCCTTCTTGAACCCCACCATAGTTTTTGCCCACACCACCTCCACTGGAAGGCTATTCCAGGAATCCACCACTCTTTCTGTTAAGAAATATTTCCTCACATCTCCTGAATCTGCCCCCTCCAGCTTCATATCATGTCCTCTTGTTCTTGAGCACCTTTTTTTCTAAAAAATACTTCCTTCCTTACCTTATGAGTATTTACCCCCATGAAGTATTTAAAGATCTCTATTATATCTCCCTCTCCCTACTCTTTTTAAGGGTGTACATATTTAGGTCCTTAAGTCTTTCCTTGTAGGGCTTCTGGTGCAGACCCTGTACCATTTTAATTGCCCTCCTTTGGACCACCTCAACTCTGTCTATGTCCTTCCAAAGCTGTGGTCTCCAGAACCGGATACATTATTCTGCATGAGGTCTTACCAGTGATCTATACAGAGGCAACACCACTTCCCTCTTCTTACTAATTAAACCACTCCATATACACCCCAGAATCCCACTAGCTCTCCCTACTGCCTTGTCGCATTACCTGGCCATCTTTATGTCATCAAATATGATTAGTCCCAGGTCTGTTTCCTGTTTTGTGGTCACCAGTACCATCCCACCATTTCTGTTCTGTGCCCCTGGGATTTTGTGCCCTTAGAGCATTATTTTGCACTTTTTCACACTGAAACGCAGCTGCCATACCTATGACTACTCTTTGAGTTTCTCAGGTCACTGCTTATCCCCACCGCCCAGAGTGTCTACCCTATTGCAGATTTTGGTGTCATCCACAAGGAGGCAGACCTTCCCTTCCAATGCCTGCAATGTCACTTATAAAGGCATTAAAGAGGACAGATCCCAGAACTGATCCCTGAGACACCCCACTGGTCACCCTTCCTTCCTCAGAGTATACTCTGTTCACCACCATCCTCTGCTGCCTATGCCCTAAGCAATTTCTTACCCAGTTTACCACCTTTGAACCCACTCCAAATTCACTGAACTTGCTTATGATTCTCTTATGTGGAACAGTGTTGAAAGCCTTACTAAAATCTAGGTAGGCTGCATCCAGCTCTCTGCCTTGATCTAATTCCTTGGTCACCCAGTCAAAGAAATCTGTCAGATTTGTTTGACATGACATCCTCCTCCTCCATGAATCCATGCAGCCTTAGTTCTTGTAACCTATTGGATTCAAGGTATCCCACAATGCTTTACTTCAGCAGTGATTCCATTAGCATCCCAACTGCTGATGTCAGCCTGACTAACCTATAGTTGCCAACATATTCCCTATTACCACTTTTGTAAAGTGGGACTATATCTGCCCTCCTCCAGTCATCTGGAACCACTCATGTTTCAAATACTCTGGTAAATAGGACTGTCAGAGGTGCAGCCAGTATCTCCCTGAGCTCCATCAATACCCTTGGATGCACCCCATCTGGTCCCATTGCTTTACCCACTTTCAGATTAGTGAGTCCCTTCAGGACTCTCCTCTAAAACAGTACTAGTGCCCACCTCCCTCCCTCCAGAGCTCCTTTTACTTTTTTGTGGCCCTTCCCTTCCTTCCTCTGTGAACACTGAACAAAAGTATTTATTCAGTATGTCTGCCTTTTTCTGGTTCCCCCCCCTCGCTCAGTCCCCACCATCCCTTTATAACATTAAAATCCCACCCCTGGTTTTCCTCTTTTTGCTTGCCTACCAACAAAATATCTTGTCCCCTTTCATTACTGCCTGGTCTATTCTCTCTTCTATTTGTACCTTTGTGCTCCTTACTGGTCTCCCTGCTACCCTCTGTTTCTCCTGACACACCTCCCTATCATGTTCCCTCTGTGTCTCCTTGTACCTTCTGAATGCTACCATTTTAGTTTTTACATTTTTCTGCTACCTCTTCCTTTTGCTTTTGCTCACTTGTTTGATACAGAGAATTGATGCCTTCCCTAAGTCTGTTTTTAGTTTCACCCAGTGTCCCTCCACCCCACCCAGGTCATCCCCTCACCACCAGGTTATCCCCCCACTGCCAGGTCATCCCTGAGGCATCCAGTTATCTTTCTAAAATCCGCCCTCCTGAAGTCCAGGACCCTTGACCTTGTGTGGTTCAATTCCACAGCTATCCTTTTATTGAACCACATTATGCTGTGATCACTGGTCCCCGGGTGGCTTCCCACTTTGACCTCAGCAGCACGGCCCCTGTTAATAAGTACCATGTCCAATATTGCCCCAAAACAAGTGGGTTCACTGACTAGTTGCCTGTGAAATGCCCTGTGCAGGGAGTCTAGGAAGGTCTTGCTTCTAGCTGAAGCTGCAGCTTGGAATATCCCATCTACATCCAGTAGACCAAAGTTCCCACCAGCAGCACCTCCCCCTTTTCTGCCATTCTCCCAGTGACTTCCACCAATATCCTATCTAATTCTGCCACCATGCTGGAGGTGTGAATAGAGGCTCCATTCCCCCTTCCTAGGGTGACCCACAGTACCTTTACCCCCCCACACATATTCCCTCTATCTTCTGTCGCTTTAATGCCTTCCCTCACATAAAGCACCACACCTCTTCCTTTCCTTCTCACCCTGTGCTTCCTGAACAGAGAATAGCCTAGTATGGTCATGTCCCAGTCATAGTTTTCAGTGCACCATGTCTTGGTAATGGCCTCAGTATCCAGGTTGGCCTCTGCCATGATGGCCTCTTGGTCCAGAATCTTATTACCTAGACTTCTAACATTTTTAAACATGGCCTTCCAAATTTTTGACACTCTGTTTGGTACCCTCCTTTTTTTCCATTTTGTCCTCCCTTCCCCCTCCCATCTTATTAATGCTTCCTTTCCTATCTTCCTTATTTTCCACCACCCTGCTTCCTTTATTCATTTGTACCCTGAGGGATTCCACGCCCCTCAGTTCCTCCCTACTCTCTACTTCAGCCTGTGGGGTGGAAGCAGTTTCTGCCTCCCCAATTTCTTCCACCAATCCCCTCGGCTAATTTAAATGTTCATCAAAGTAACTTTTAAACCGTTCATTGAGGACTGCAGTTCCCTCCCAGATGGATGCAGGCCATCTCCCTTGTAAAGTCCTTTATCCCTTCAGGTGGATTCCCAGTCCCCAGTGTAGCCTAACACCTCATCCTTGCATAATTCTTTCAACCATGAGTTAAAGGTCTTGATGTGGAGATCCCTCTTTTTCCCCCTGTCATACACAGGCAGCACCTGAGAGAAAGTCACAGAACACTCTGCCTGACTAAGATGTCTCCCCAACTCTGTAAACATCCCCTTCACTGTTCCAGCCCCATCCTTAGCCTGGTCATTAGTCCCCAGGAGGACAATGACATTTAGCACAGCCTCCTATCCTGCTGTCCTTGTGAGCCCCTGAATCCTCTTCCTATTCTTCTGGGCCATGGCACCGTGTAGTCACATACCCTCCCCTCTACCTCCCCTCCTATTACCAAATCTGCCCCCCCCTCCAAAAAAAAATCGAGCTCCTCCACCAGGAGTTCTTCTTTTTCCTCTGGGGTCCTCTTCCACCCTCCTTTGGGTCTCCGCTATGGAAGACCTCCATATCATCCATGGCCACTACCACAGATGCCTCCTCCTAGTAGTCCCATCTCACCAGAGCAGTGTAGGGATTGTGTAGTTGTACTGGTTGAGGAATGTGCCTCTGACCCTCCAGTCCCCCTGGAGCCCACTGTAATCTAGCCATTCCTTCTCCATGGTATCCCCTGAGGTAACAGTGCAGACTTGGTGGCCCCTAGATGGGGGAAGAGGATCCCTGAATCCTAGTCTACTCTGCCTGCAGTCTAGTGATCTCCTCCATCAATATAGAGAGGTGCATGCAGATGGGGCAGAACTGTAGTGTCCAGAAAGCACTCTGAAAACTGACACCCCACAGCCACTGCACTAGACCACTCCCATCATTCCCATTTACTATTCTCCCTGTGTTACTTTGAAATACCTATGTACCCTTACCCTTGATAGAGTATTTCTAGCTTTCTCATTCTTTGGTTTATTGCTACTTGTGTTCCTCTATACCTGGTTTAAATTCCCTTATACTGCTAACCTAGATAAGGTGTTGCATCTATTCCCAGTTGAGGCTTATCTTTTTCCTCCCACCCTTCTCAGCAGTGAATACAGCAAAAAGAGCAAACAGGTGTCTAACAGCCTCATCCCAAATTTTTGGGATGATAGTGATGCCAAGATCACATCCCCACTTCCCCTTAATGGCTTGTCTGGGAGGTGGTTCTTCCCCTAGCAATATTTTATAATAAACTGATTGTGGTTTGGTACAAGGCTGCGGTTTAAGCATTTTGTCCTCAAATGTGGAACTGTTGGTATGATCAGGAGCACTGAAGTACAGTGTAGATAGGTTTTGTGCCATCTGCAGGTATGTAAACAGGTCTTCTGGCCAAGGTACCATTCTTTTTGCAATTCTGAGAATGTCAGCAGTCTACCCACCAGATACACCTAGCTTAAGTACTGTGGCCCATGTTTTCTCCACCTGAGGACACCCCTATGCGGGGGGGGGGCTATATTATAAGACCCCCCTTAAGGCTGCAGTAATGTCACCATATATAGAGATACATCTGGAGTCTCCAGGTGTCTATGGGAGGTAGTTGAGACCTGAAGAGTGGTCCAAGTAAAGCAGTTACCCACCTTTCTAATTTTGGCATTTTGGAGACTGGAGACCAGCATTCCTCTACTTAGGTTGCATCCCACTTCTTCATCCTCCAATGTCTGCAAGAGCAGCTGGTCTGGTTGGGCACCTGCTGGTAGGATGGCCAACTGGGAGACCCAGTAGTAGTGCTTTAAGTGGGGAATATCCCCCCCAAGCCTCCTGGGGAGTTGTAAGACTGACCTGCATATGTGGGCATTTTTCCTTTTTCATACGAATTTATGAACGAGGGTTTAATTGCTTCAAGGATTAATCCAGAATATGGACTGGGAAGGCCTGAAATAGATACAGACATTTTAACATGAGAGACATTTTCACTGTATTAATTCTTCCCAGCACAGAGAGTGGCAAAGCCCTCTACCTCTGACAATCCTCAGCTAGGTTTAACATAAGGGGGCCATCATTTTTTTGTAACAGCACACTGAGTTTGGGCGGGATGGTAACTATTAGGTATTTCCTGCTAGTGTTTATAAGTAGCCCCATGGAACTGTAACATATATGATGTCTGTGCAGCTTTCCCACTGATGTGATTTTACATTTGGACCTGTTGATTTTGTGGCTGGACAGTGCCCCATACTCCCTCAGCAGCTTGTGAGCAGTTTTTAGACCTTCCTTCAGATTTCAGAGGTACAGTAGCAGATCATCAGCAAAGCATGCCATTTTATGTTCACCCCTGAAGCCTACCATATCCTAGTGGTTTTGAACTGCCACAGCAAGGGATTCTATGGTTAGGACATACAGGAGGGGTGAGACAGAGCAACCCTGTCTTGTCCCCCTACTTAGAGTGAACCTAGTGAAGGTATTGTTGATGGCAATCTCAGTCATGGGTGAGAAGCACCAGGCCCTAATCCAACTGATCAGCCACTCCCCCAGTCCAAATCTCTGCAAGATATAAAACATGTACCCCCACCCCATGAGGTCAAATGCCTATTTGGCATCCAGGACAAGGATGGTCACTCCATGGATGCCCACTTTTTTGACCCACTGTTGAATAATATTTAGACCTGCCCTAATGTTGTGTTTCCCTTGTCTTCCCTGTACAAACTCTACTTGTTCAGGGTGAATGCATGAAGAAAGGTTCCCATCTAACCAGGTTGTAATGATTTTAGCCATGATTTTATAGTCAGCTGTAAGGAGTGAAATGGAGCAGTATGAGGCCCAGAGGGAGTGGTCTTTCCCTGCTTAGGTAGTACAATGATTATAGCAGACCACACTGGGGGGAGGTCCCCTTGTAAGACTGTTTTCATACACATCACACAGTGGGTCACACAACAGCTGGACAGAGCTTTTAAAAAAGTTAATGGGTAGGTCATCTGGCCCTAAGCTCCCCCCCCCACCCACTTAGGCTTTGAATCACTAGATGAATCTCCTTATTATCTCAAGGTTTATCCACTACTTTAGACACCTCCAGGTCAATGGGATGGATTTTAGCTTTTTGAAACAAGCATTTATCAATGCCGAATGTTTGCTTGTATATTACTAAGTCCTGCTTGTACATATTTTTACTGTATATTTACCCAAGATAGACCAGATGAGATGTACTATGTCATTTATAATGGGGTCCTGATTTTACACACTTTTATACTGCATTTACCCAGGACAGTAGTGGTGAGATGCAATATCTCTTTAATGTGGTCCTGCTTTTATAATGTGTTTTCCCAGGACTGATTATTCTAGATGTAGCATCCTTCCTCAGTGAAGTTCTGCTGTAGGATCCTGTTTTTACACAGCCTTGTAATATATTTACTCAGGATAACCCAGCTATGATGCAATATCTCATTTTCCATGGGGTCCTTCTTTGACACATTTTTGTACAATGTTTTCCTGGGATAAGACAGTTCAGTTGTTATCTTGTTTTCAGAGGGACCCTGCTTTTCCAATTTTTGCACTGTAGTTACTCAAGATAGCACAGCCAAGATGCAGGATCTCATTTTTGATGGGGTTCTGCTTTTACCTATTTTTATAGTGTTTTTACCCAGGCTAGCCCAGCTGAAAGGCAAGTTATATTTTCAGTGGGATACAGCTTTTACAATGTATTTTTCCCAGGGTAGAGCAGCATAGATGCACAGTTCAGTGGGGGCTCTGTTGTACTGGGGTCCTGCTTTTACACATTTTTACAATATATTTACCCAGGACAGACCAGATGAGAGGCAATATCTCATCTTCAGTGGTATGCTGCATTTACACATTTTTTTATTATTTTTTTTTTTTTGAAATTGTAATTTTTATTGATTTCAAAACATAACAACATAAGATAACCTGGACAATTTACCAAGACAGCACATACAGACAAGACTAAAAAATAATGAAACGATAATTGATATATTACACAGTATACCATTTGAAGCAAAACTGAGGGAAAAAAAAAGGATGAAAAGGAAACACACCAAACATAAGGCTCCATTTGTTACTAACTGCCCAACCAGCAAATGACGAAGAATCCATTAAGGGGGATAGGGAAGGATTAATTGCCCTACAAAAGTGAGTTTAGACCATTTAATTAAATCAGAGGGTCGAATCACTCAAAACAGGGCCTAATAACTCCCAATTAGATGAACCTGACTTTGTGGGTATATATATATATATTAAGTTAATTTGCACACAAGTCTACCTAGTAAGTAAAAGGAAGGGTGGAATCCAATATAGTGGTCATACAATTCGGGGGATGCATCAGAATCATCTGAACTAAGGAACCCCCCCTCCACAGCCTAAGAAAGCTGAGCCAAGATATCCAGAATTGTTTTATTTTCCTTGTCAGTTTGGTAATCAAAAAAGGGCATCCACCTGCTTTTGAATTTTTCCATCTGAAATCTTAGTTGAGCTGTTAATTTTTCCATCAGTTGTATTTGCTTACAAGTAGAATACCAAAGCTCTACGGTTGGGGAATTCTTCTCAGCCAATTTTTAGCGATACATTTCTGGGCGCTGATATTAAAATATAAAACAGGAATTTTAGGTCCCTATTAGTCAGCATTATAGAAGAGGCCCAAAATCCAGTACTGAGGTTCAAAAGGAAGTGACGTCTGAAATATCTTTTCTGATTCTTGGGAGACAAGGCGGCAAAAGCCCTTCAACACAGGACAACTCCAAAACACATGAGCATGTGTGCCCCTCTCCCTGCACCCTGGCCAGCATAAATTCAAAAAAGAAGGACTAAAATGTTGAGTAATGACTGGGGTGTGAAAAAATCTGATATTAACCTTTCAGCAAAAGGCTCACCAGGATGGAGAGGATGTGGATCGATGAACCCCACACCATATCTGTTGCCAATCTGCAGAGGATAACTGACACCCCAATTCCTCCTCCCATTTGGATACCAGCCTGCCAAGTGGGTCCTGCACCCGCAAGTCCAGAAAGGAAACTATCTGAGAGATCACATGGGTTTGCTGATTTCTAGACACCGATGGGAGAAGAAAATCCACAAAGGGGCCAGGCAGTAATGAAGCTAGGGAGGAAATGTCCTTACTTTTTAGGAAATGTCAGAATTGTAGAAATTAAAAATGATCTTAATTGGGGATTCCAAATGTTTGCTTCAACTGTGAGAAGCTCTTTAAACCTTGTAAATCAAATAGTTGCCCAATTCTACAAAGGCCCGTTCTCTCCCATGTACGAAAACCTATATCCGAATACAATGGAAGAAAATCCGCATAAGCCCTAATAGGGGTCCATAATGTCAGTTTCAGTAGAAATCCTACACCCTTAGCAACACCCATCCAAACATGTTTTAGGACTGTCACCCAAGGGTTGGAGATCTGTAAACCCAACACCCCAGCCCGGTCTAAGTGGATGATATCCACCAGATGAGCTCCCGGATTATCAGGCCTCTCAATCTCCGCCCAAGGTGGGACATCATTTCCTGGCCAAAGGGAAACAATAACCTGGAGCTGGGCTGCCAAATAATAATGAATAAAATTGGGAAGTCCCAGTCTTCCATCCTGTTTGGCCCTCTGCAGTATCTGCCATTTAATCCTGGGGGGGGAGGGGGGTCTGTCTTTCCAGATAAATTTGAAGGTGGCTGATTTCAAATTTTTCCAAAAACTCCTAGGGGGAATTAAGGGAAGCGATGAAAACAGGAAAAGAAAACGGGGAAGTACATTCATGCTGACAGTTTCTAAATGACCAGAGAATGAAATCAGGAGTTCTGTCCATCTGTTATAGTCCCCCTGAATGTTTTGAAGCAATTTAGAGTAATTAGTTGCATATAAGTTAGCTAAGTTCTCAGGAATCCAAATTCCCAAATATCGAAGACCCCCTTCACCCAACGAAACTGTCCGACTGTCGGGAAAGACTGATGAACAGATCTGGTAATGGGTAGCATAATCGTTTTGGACTCATTCACTCGGAAACCTGAGATAACCCCAAACTCCTGCATTTGGGATAGCACCAGGGGGGCTGAGTTCACTGGATCCATCAGTACAGTAAAGTATAGTCTGCATACAAGGAGATCCGGACTTCCTGTCCCCCTGTCCTGATGCCCCGGTATAACTGGGATTGTCTGATGGATGCCTCAAATGGCTCCATTGTTAAAGCAAATAGCAAGGGGGAAAGCAGGCACCCCTGCCTAGTCCCTCGCTGAATACCAAACTTTTTAGAATATACCCCATTTACCTTAACCTTAGCCCCTGGGTCCCTATATAAACTAGAAATCAAATCCCTGAACTTGCTCCCAAATCCAAATTTTATCAGGGTTTTGTTTAAAAACTCCAAATCTAAGCAGTCAAATGCCTTCTCTGCATCTAATGAAATTATTGCTCCCAACTCCAAAAGTGGTGCTGTGGTCTTAGAAGCCATGACATTCAACAATAATCTAACATTATCCCGAATATGCCGACCAGGTACAAATCCGGTCTGATCCAGGTGCACTAAATCTGGAATAATCAGTTTAAGCCTTTCCCCAATAAGCTTTGGAAAAAGTTTTGCATCAACATTTAGCAGGGATATAGGTCGATATCCACCACATTCCATCAAGTCTTTCCCCTCTTTAGGCAAGACTGTTATTGTTGCCTCACCCCAGTACCCCGGGTAGCTCCCTCTTCATGAGCCACATGACAAACTGCCAGCAAAATGGGAATGCGTTCCTGTGCAAAAGTCTTGTAAAACTCTATAACAAAACCATCGGGTCCTGGTGCCTTCCCCGAACTCAATGAGGAAATCACCCTCCCCAGTTCCTCCACTGTAAATGGCAATTCAAGACTGGCTGCATGCTCAGCTGAAAGTGCTGGTAGTTCGACCTTATCTAGAAACTCCTGAATCTTTTGACTATGTCCCAGGCTTCTCTCTTGGCTATACAATTCAGCATAGAAATCTGCAAAAATCTCTGCAATTGCAGCTGGTTTAACCACAAACCCTCCCACTACCTTAACATTTCTAATTTTACATATATATCTATCCGTTTCTTGCTTACGGAGGCGCAGGGCCAATAATTTACCCGCCCTGTCACCCTCTTCAAAATACTTCTGGTTTGTGAAACGCAGAGAGTTAATAGTGCATCGAAGCATTAGCTGATTATATTCCTTTCTTGCGTCTAGTCATTTTTGAAAAATTAAGGGATCACGGGTCACCTTATGTTCCGCTTCTAATGAAGCAATGGCTGCTAATGCTGAAGAAAGTTTACTTTTGTGAAGCTTATTCTGGTAGGCTGCATGGCTAATAAATCTAACCTGCAGGAAGGCTTTAAGAGCATCCCAAATTATTCTAAGAGGAGTATCTGTCACCTTATTATTCTCCAGAAACTCCCTAATTTCCTCCTTCAACTTTGCCACTAAAGTGTTATCCAACATCAAGCCAGGATCTAGTATCCATGTTCCCCCTGGAGGTCTAGCCTCCCAATTAACCTCCACCTGAACCATCGCATGATCCGAAAAGGAGGCAGGGAGTATCCTAACTTCCCCAAAGAGATGTGCCTCCAACTGCTAGGAGTACATCCTATCTAATCTAGAGTAGGCATTCGTAGCTGGAGCAAAAAAAGTGTAATCCTTATCTCTGGGGTGTTGCCACCGCCACAAGTCTACCAGCCCTGTTTCGGCCACTAGGGTGCGCAATAGTCTTGTGCAGCTTCCCCTACCCATTCTGCCCAGAGGATTTCTGTCTAATTGACAATTTTCTACACAGTTCCAGTCCCCCGATATTAGGAGGTGACCCAGGTCTAAACCAGCAATTTTCAGGAATAGATCACTAAAAAAGGAACCAGAGGGGGGAGTGTGAGCATACACTGAAAGTAAGTGTAACAGACTACCCCTTAGTTTACCAGACACCAATACCCACCTCCCATCCCCCCCATGATACTGATCAGGTATGAAAAGGGAGGCCATGTTTCAGGAGAATGGCTGTCCCTGCTTTAGCAGATGTTGGGTGAGAATCAGAAAAAACCCTGCCCACCCAAGATCTATGCAATTTTGCATGTTCTGCCTGATTAAGCTTAGTCTCCTGTAGATAAGCTACTTTGCAATTTAAATCTCTAAGCTGTTTCAAAATTCTAGCCCTTTTAGTAACATTATTAATGCCCTTCACATTCACTGAACATATATTAAGTGATCCCATCCCTAAAGCAAAGAAAGAAAAATCCAAGCACTGTCCCTCTCTGCCCCCCATATCTCCCTCCCCGAGCCACATATAACACAATAGACATACAGCAACACATAATATCAACCATGTAACCAACAATATATAAAAAAACTTTTGACAACATAGGCCAAGAGGTAAGCTCAATGGGAGCTACCAGTTATCCAAGGTCATATGGATTAGACGGTGAAAACTCTGTCCCGCCTCAGGAAGCCACACCGAGTAACACCCTAGTGATCTTTGAACTCAGGAAGGTCACTGAGGACACGAATCCCTCCAAGTTCAACAGAGGAGTATGGTACACGTGTGCCAAGGGCCAACCAGCCTTTAATTGACTGGGTCGCTTCTTCTCCACTTGTTCAAGGACTTCCAGTGAGGTAGGCCCACATCCGGTCCCCCCAGGTGCACCAAGAGAATTATTCCACTGATCATCAGGCAATAAAATTCAGAGGAGGGGCAAGAATCCCCCAATAATTTACAATAAATCCAGGACAGTCTCCTCCTGTCACCCTACCTCCTCCCGAGGCCTTGTCAGAAAAAACTCCAAGGAGCCACAAGTACCTGCTAAACCATGAGAATCGGTTAAATATTGATATTCTAAAATTAGTCAGGGAAATGACTCCCAAAACTGGTATAATTAAAAAGGTCCCCTCATATTATGCGTTAGCCACATAATAGCGAAAATATCAAATTAAAGTGCCAGTCAGGCATAAAACTTAAACTCAGGACCAGAGCTATCAAAGTCCATAAACTCAATAAGTTTCTCCTGTAAATTTCCATGCACGGGGACCCGCTGGAAAAGAAATCGACTGAGCAGCAAGTCAAATAAAGCCAGAAAGTCCAAAATAAATGGCATGCAGGAAAATAGGAATTAAAGTCCCTTCCTCTCGGATCCTTGCACGATGCGGAATGTTGTTCCAGGAAAGGCCCTTTTCAAAAGAAAAACACCCTGATCCTTACAGCCTAAAAGTCAAGGCTCCTCTCCGAGAACTGCAACCAAATCATCAGGGAACCCAAACAATTCATGGGGGAGGATGTCATGGCAAAACCCAGTGGGCCACATCTGCGTGTAATGGTAACAATGATTAGTTTCTTCTGCCCTGAGGGCGCTGTCCCCCAGGAGCGATTCCCCAAAGTAAATTCTCGATCTCTACTTCTGCTTGCTCTGAGCTGGTGTCAGGAACCTGGATTCCCAATCTCTCCAGCATGGGGGTAGCATGCAGCATGTTTTCGTATACCTGTACCTTTTCTCCCTCCAGAAGCCATAACTTAGCTGGATATCCAAGATACGCTGTAAGCCCCTTGTCTCGAAGCTGCTTCACTGCCAGTAACACTTTTTTCTGCTTTGCCATCAGACTGGGTGGGAAGTCCTGATCTATAAAGACCCTTTGCCCATCTAATTTCAGATCCTTCTTGTCCCAGGCTGCATGGAGTATCTTCTTCTTGATAGGGAATTTGAGAAACCTCACGATGATAGACCTCGGGGGGACCCAGGTTTCGGCTTTGGGGCTACTGCCCTGTGTGCCCTTTCAATACCAAAATCAAAGTCTGTCAGAAGAGCTAATTTCTGCTGAAGCCAGGTTCCCAGATATCCAATTATATCATCTTGCTCACTCCCCTCAGGAACTCCGAAAAGGCGGATATTGTGCCTTCTGGCCCTGGCTTCAGCATCTTCTGCCCTGTTAGTTAGCTCATGTTCTCTCTGATGAAGATAGGCGAGAGATCTCCCAAATGCCATATGTTCATCTTGCATGGTATCAACGTGAGCTTCTACTGCTGATGTGCACGATTCCAGTTTCTTAAAATCCAATTGCAGACTAGAAATCTTGGAGTCTATTCTATGTAGGATACTCAGCATCCAATGCCCGTCCACCTTTGTGAAAGTGGAAGTGGATTCTGAATCTGAATCTTCTTCTCCCGAGCCAGTTACCACGGATGACCATGAAAAGGTAGGGCTAACAGGCCACTTTTCCCCCAAAGCTGCGAAACACTTTTTCAGTGTAACAGGGTCTTTTTATTTAGTTTTCCCCATTCTACCTCTGTTTGGCCCACTTGTCGATATTTAATTTTACAGATCTGTCTGCCCAATGGTGTTATTATTTAGTTTTAGCAACCCGTGGGATGGGAGCAATGGGCTTAAGCCACCATTAGGTGCGCTACATCACCAGAAGTCTCATTTACATGTTTTTATATTGTATTTACCCAGGATAGGCTGGCTACTCCTGGTTAAATAATAGAAGATGAAGAAGAAGAAGAAGGAGATGAAGAAGAAGAAGAAGAAGAAGAAGAGGCAATATATCATTTTCAATGGGCTCCCACATTTTGACTCCAAATTTCCAAGTTTTTTTATGACCTGACATTATGATCAAGACAAGTGGAATTTTTTAAAATGCCATCCAAAAGGTGATTTTGCAGTGCAACTGCAAAAACATGTTTCAAAGGGAATTTGAAAAATGATATCTGTCAGGTTCATGAGGTGGAGCAAAACAAAGGGTACTGTATTTTTAACATTTGGGGCCAAAATCTGCAAAAATAAAATGATGAGTAAATGTTGTAACAATTCAACATTTCTTCACAAATTAGTTGTTTTCTTTACATTTTCACACCCAATTTCCAACATAGTTTTTTATGACTCCATGTTATAATCAAAGCAAGTGATTTCTTTAAATCCTGTCAAAAAGGTGATTTCACAGATGCCTGCAAAAACATGTTTCAAAGGGGATTTGAAAAATGCCACTTGCCATGTTCATCAGGTTGGGCAACAAAAAGCTATGTGCACATTTGGGGCCAAAATCTGCAAAAAGTCACAAAGTTATGAGTAAATGATGAACACAAAAATTAATGTTTCGTGGTTGACTTTGATGTTTTTGGTCATTTTGACCCCAAATTTTCAAGATGTTTTATGACCCCCACCTTATTATTATGGCAGATGACATTTTTTAAATCCCATTCAAAAGACAACTTCGTGGAGAAAATGTAAAAATATGTTTTATTGGAGATTTGTAAAATGACACCTGTCGTGTTCATGAAGTGGAGTAACAGGCCTATGTGGAAAATTTGGGGCCAGAATCTGCACAAACTGCATGTTATGAGTAAACAGTAAAAAAAAAAAATTCAACATTTATTCATAACATAGTCATTTTGGGACATCCATTTTCAGCATGTTTTTTTTTTATGACCACCTCCTTCTGAACATGACAGGTGCCAGTTATAAAATATTGGCTGAAATGTAATTTTGTGCCACAAGTGCAAATACACATTTTGGCCAGGATTTAGAAAATTAGATATTTTTACAGTCTTGAGGAGCTGTGAAAAATGACTATGTTGAAAATTTTGGGACAAAATATTGTCAAAGCTATGTGTGAGTGTTGAAAATTTTCTAAGTACCTTCATAACTGTGTTGTTTTGCAGCATTTCTTACCTCAAATGTTAAAGATAGTCTTCTTATGACCCCACCTCATGAACCCAGATGGTGAAAATTTTCAAATCCAGCCCTCAGGGTGATTTTGCTGCTAAATCACCTTTTAGGTCAGATTTGAAAATTTAACCTACCTTGTTCTTGAGGTGGTGTCCAAAATAGGCCATGTTAAACATTAGGGGTTAAAATATAAAAAAATGGCAAAGTTACTAGTACAAGTTCAATATGCATTGAAATACATCGACTCTGCAATACCTGATTTTCTGGTCTGGCACTGAAGAGTAAAGACATGTATCCAGTCCAGAGAGGATTACAATATTGGATCCCTAGTAGGTAAGTAAGGATAGATGGGGTGGGTGGTGGGATCTTAGTAGAGGGTCAGGTAACAGGGCTGAGTGCAGCAGCGGAAACCAACATTCATGGACTGTTTTAATTTTTACATGGTGTAAAACAGGAAAAAAGACTATAAGAGATGGTATTCTTTACTTCAGGTTTTGAAAGGAGCACGAGAAGTGAAAGGGAGGTGGGAAGGAGACTTGGCAGGGGGAAGAAGTTGCTTTTCATGAACATGGCACTGGGGGACAGTCTGGTGGTGGGCAGAATGCTTGGCAGTGGGAGGGAGTTGCTTTTCATGGATGGGGCACTGGGGAACAATCAGGATGTGGGCAGGATACATAGCGGTGAGAGGGAATTGCTTTTCATGGATGGGGAATTGGGGGAAAATCAGGAGGCTGATGGGATACCTGGCAGCTGGAGGGACTTGCTTTTCTACAGACCGAGCATGGGGAAGTATTGGGAGGTTGATGGGATACCTGGTAGTGGGAGGGAGTTGTTCTGCATGTCTCCATCTGCAGTGGACGGGATGGGAGCTCAGAGATGACCATGAGGCTGCTCAGCTGCTTGCTAGGCAGCTTCATACAGATGAAACCATTGAGGCACTCTGTCATGGGAGTGCCTCAGTTCTTTCAGCTACAAGAAGTTTCCACCCTGCAAGCAATGACCAGTGTCATGATCAGCCTGGCTCATTATTGGTTTGTCACTGTCAAGCCCACTGTAGCTTGAACTGCATTAGACCTAACAGTGGCACACCTCTGAAATGAGGTTCTTTGTAACAAAATATTTGCTGCAAACTTATGTGCATGCAAAAATAAAGAGGAGTCCAGTTGATCCACCAAAGATGAGACTTCTGAAGTGTACAGTTTGATATAGAGGCCAATAAATAGTTGTCCTATTCCCTCATTATCTACCACACTTTTCCCTTGCCCATTTTTTATTTGTGCAATGACTCTCTTCCCATCCCTTTTCTAAGCTGCCATGACAACAGCTGTCCTCCTCTGTCTCCATTATAATACCTCCCTGCCTGATGTAGAAATATTGTAACTGCCTCCTTGGGCCAATTAACCAAGAGGAGGGCCTTTCTGGGCTGTTGGACCCAGGAACTGTGTGGTTAACCCAAATGGAGACCAACCAGTACTGGCAATTGGTAAAATTGAGAGTCAAAACAAATGGGAGGCTCTTTTCCATTTACAAGGGTACCACTGGGTAATCAGCAAGAGGATACAGACATGGGAGTCAGTTAAGACAGTTTTACTAACTTAAAAGGGCAACAATTAGATGTGGAGGAGGAGGAAGAAAGAGTCTTAAAAAGCAACAACTCTAGTAAGTATGAAATAGACAAAGTTCAAAAAGGTACTAGGAAGTCCCGAAAGGCAGTGGCTGATATGCTGACCCTTTCTGGTCCCTGAAAGGTGACTAATTCTTGATCACAAAGCTCAGGATGTCAGCAAGAATCTATGATGGCAGCACAACAAAAATTTTGTCAACTGCCATTACAGTGACACCTTTATGTCAACTGCATTTGCGGTCGGCATAAAGTTAGTTATTGCCTCCCACGTTTTCTTGCTGTACCCCCCACACCCCCCCAATTAAAATAATCATTTCTGAGTCACAGCTGATTAGGGGATGGGGTGCAAGACCCCCAGAAACAGTGCTGGGGTCCAGTGCCGACACTACAGCGATCTGGTGCTGTTGTTGCTGTAGTGTGGGTCACTGTCAACTTGGCACTGTAGGGGATGTATACCGTCAGCAATGGGATTAGATGCTAAGGAGTCAGCCCTTTTCTAACCACCCCACATAGTTAAATCTTGACCCCTTGGACTGAGTTGCCTGTGGTGGGGCAAGCTGTGATGTTGTCAGCCTGTCCACCCCTGATGGTCCCATCTTGATTCTGTGAACTGAGTTGTCTGCACTGGGGCAATCTGGTATGACATTAGCCATCATTTAACCACCCCAGATGGTCCAGTCTTGACCCCATGGACTGAGGTTTCTGTGGTGGGGCAAGCTGCTATGGCATTGGCCTCCTTCTGACCACTACAAATGATCCAATCTTGAGCCCATAGACTGAGTTGTCTGCGGTGGAGCAAGCTGCTATAGCATCCACCCTCTTCTGACCACCCGAGATGGTCTAATCTTGGCCTCATGGAACTGGGTCTGGAACACTGGACCTCTGGCATTGGACCCTTGGTGCTGGACTTCTGATTCCCTTAGACTGGACCTCTGGTGCTGGATCTCTGGTACTGGATGTCTGGATCTCTGTTGCTGGATCTCTGGTCCTGGACTTCTGATATCTTTGGTGCTGAACCTCTTGTCCTTTGATAATGGCATTCTGGACATCTGATATGGACCAGTGGACACCTGGGACTGGATTTCTGTACCTCTGGTGCTGGACTACTGGTTTTGGACCTCTGGACCTCTTGTGCTGGTTCTCTGGAATTCTGGACACCTGGTGCTAGACCACCAGCACTGGACATCAGGCACAGAAAGTAATTTTAGGCAGGAAAGGGAGTGATAGGCAGAGACAGATATGTTCATCCCAAAAAGCAATACCTGGCAACTGTACTTGGCTTTGGCCCCAACCAGATACTGGCTCTGCTACACAGATCACAAGCTCTCACCTTCAAACCATGGCACTTCCTGCAAGACTAGTTATGTAATTAGCCTCCTATCAATCTCAGAATTGTACTATTGTAACTAATGGCAAGTCCTACACTGTGTAACTGTTCTTATGCATCTGCCTCCATAAGTAAGCTTACCTAAACATAGATCAAACTGTTTTCAGTAGCAACTTCTCTAAAACATTTGCCTATGGTGTAGAACAAACATCTTCCCCATGACTATGGACAATAATTTCTGTACTATATGATTGTCTAATGTACTTTATGATGCAAAAACCTGGTGAGTTTGCACTAAGCTGGGGTGCACACAGTGAAAAGCACATAAAAACAAATAAACTTGAGCATACACCACCACTTATTAATTCTGACACCGCAAATCTGTTTTTAAAAAGACTTTGAGAAAGGGTTAGGTTTGACAAGAAATGCATCAGGCAAGCATGTTATTCTTTTACTATGTAACTACAGTAGCTTATAATAAAACTTTTTAAAAACATATTTGCAGTGTCAGCATTAATATGTCATGGTGTATGCAAAAGTTTACTTGTTTTTATGTACTGTGTGATGGTCTTCTGCACTATATGATGATTTATGCTACAGTATGTGATTTCTTTTATGTAACTAATTCAGGGTTGCCCCTGAAAAAGGGACCATTGGTCTCAGCGGGCTTACCTGGTGAACAAATTTCAAATAAATAAACAAAATAAAAAATTAGACAAAAGTCCCAAAATCTGTGCAGCAAAGCAGTCCTGCACAGGCAAAGTTCACATAAGCGGTAGATCATGAAAAATAATGCAGTTCAAACTGGCAGTGTTAAATAGGAGTACTGCTTCTTTAAATCATGCACTCAGTTTTCAGATTACTGGAAAGCTGTATGCAGTGCTTCATATTAGCATAAATGATTATTCATAAATCCCTCTGGTTGCTTTGTGAGGATCTGTGTTTGCCAGGAGGAGCCCCTCCTACACCTGCTCCTTAGTGGAGCTTTACTTAAACTCCATATTGTGAGTGATCTAGTATGGAGCCTGGCTTGCACCTAAGCAATGATCCTGTGCAGCCTTAATTAATTCATCCAGTGGGTGGTACTTCAACAGGGGTCTTGCAAGCGCCACCAAAGAGAACAGGTTGAAATCCTCTTCAGTCCTTCTCAACAGAGGAGGACCAGTGACGGGCAAGCACCTGTCTGCAGCTGCTCACAAATAGAGCAGGAGGCTAGCTATCAAGGGGCTTTCTCCTTCCTTGCAGTTGTTGCTGCTGGTATAAGCACTGGCTGATACAGGAAGACAGTCTGTTTTAACTCTTCGGCTGCCAACAGAATTAGAATGCATAGGAACTTTGGACTTATATATCAGTCTGCAGCCCTGCAAGGGTTAATTATTTAAATAAAACCACATGGATGACACCTGGTTGTTGGAGCCACCACTGACTCACCACCCTGATCAAGTGTTGTGGAAGAAACTGAGCAGTCATGATGTTCAAATCCAAGTGGTTTCGATGCTGTTGCTTCTGGCTCCGCCCCACCTCTGGCTCTTACTACCACAGCCTTTTTCTTTCAATTAGCCCAACTGTGCTACACTGCTGCTGCCATCCAGCACTGACCACTGAACTTTGGGGAAACCCAGCTGCCGACTGGATTTGATGACTGGAGGAGTGCAGAGGCATGTAGATGAGCTAACAGGATGGCTTACACCACAAGGTAAATTTCTTCACATCCTCATCGCTCTGCACATCCTCACTTCTCCCAGTCCAAGCACCAACTGACTCCCAATGGTCTCCCAGAGAATCTCCTGGCCTTGAGAGTTCTAAACTCTTGGTTGTGAGCAACTGTTTGAAAAGTGTGTTCAATTTTCACTCATGCTGGGGAACCTAAGCAATGTTCCACATGTGCTTCCTAAACTCTAGTGTTAGCACAAGAGAAAAATAAATTGATGAAGAGGGGAGGGGGGTGTTTTAGGATGAAGGGGGAGTGCATAACTTTTGTTACACTATCCCCTTCTCTAAAAAAATGCATCCTCATATTCACAAGTCTTTATTAGTCTAATTACATAGTGTTTGTGCCACCTAGGCAGTTTCTCTCTTTTTGATGGTCTGCTAAGTTCTTCATGGATATTTGTTTCTGGGTGAACAGTAGTTTCAGGACTTGCAACATCTTCCAGTGTCCTTTTTGACTGAAGCAAATAGGACTTCTCTCCCTCTTTGTAGTCTCAGGTCTCCATGAAACCCAAACAGGTGGTACACTGACTTTCTTTTGGGCCCTACCAGTGGGTAGATTCTCTCTATCCTCTCCTGTCTTTGCTGCAGGACTTTCCATGTGACCTGTGCCATCACAGCAAAGATGAAGCATTAGAAAGAATAGTTTCTGACCAACTGGTCGAGTACCTGGAAAAGTATGGAAAGCAGTGCCCACAACAGCACAGGTTCTGAAGGGAGCATAGCACCTCCACAGCCCTCTTGGAGTATTCTGGTTTCCTGCATGAGGCCCTTGACAGTAGTCAGATAGCCGGGGTGATTTATATCAACCTAACTAAGGTTTTTGACATTGTCAATCATAAGACACTTCTCTCCAAATTCCACTCCTTCAGACTCTCCATGGAAGTTGTTGGATGGTTTCAGAGCTACCTTTACAATAGGTCCCAATGTGTAAAAATAGATGGCGCACTCTTCAACAGTCATCTAGTTCTCTTGGGTGTCCCTCAGGGGTCAATACTTGGCCTTCTTTTATTTAGCCTTTTTTTTAACAAACTACCTTCAGTCTGCAAAGAGCAAATTCTTCTTTGTGCTGATGATGCTGCTGTCATCTTCTCCAAAAGCCCAGACCTGCTCCAGCTTCAGTCAAACCTTCAAACTGACTTCACTGCAGCAGAAGCTTGGTTTTCTAAATACAAGCTTCTAAAGAACTACAAAAAACTAAAGTTATGCTGTTTGTAAACTCTCATAACAAGCATAAGAGCTTCAAAATGACAATCCTGAATAGCCTATGCACCCCATTGAGCAAGTACAAACCTTCAAATATCTAGACATCTCTCTGGACAGTGCTCTATGCTTTGTTGAGCACACAGATCAAATTGTCAAGGTTGTCAATCCTAGAACTGATCTACTATACATGCACCATCATTGCCTGACCCAAGAAGCATTGTCACTCACCATAAAAACTCCATTTCTGTCATCATTGACTATGGGTTAGTATTCTATGGGGCAGCACTTGACATCACCCTCAAAAGGATTAGTACTGCCATTAATAAATCCTGCAGGCTTCAAATGTGCCCTTTATGAATAGTCCAATTGACTGACTCTACAAAGTAGAATATGGTATCAAGTGTGTCTTCTAGGGGAAAAAACACTTTGGCCTAACTCCTCCTGCCATCCAGAACCGCCTCTCAACCTCCCCCAACCCCCGCCGTGCAAGAAGCACCACCAGACAATCACTCCATGTCCCATTTTTCCATACCTCACAAGCGCAAATATCTTTTGCTTATCAGGCCCCACTATGGCTTAATGAACTCCCCCAAATATAATCAATGAACCCAAGCCCATTTAAGAGACAACTCCACCAACACCTCAACTGTCTTAACATTTGTGATTACTAGCCCCAGATTCCTGTCCTTGACCCCCCTCTGCCTATTATGCCCTCTGCAATTATTCACCCCACCCTTTCCCCCAGCCCCTCTCTCATGGAACCTGACAAAAAAGTACTTACCCTGTCTAACTCTTGAGCTTGACAAAGAAACATTTATTTCTGCTTAAAAACTTCATTTGTTGTTACATTGTAACCTAAATGTATTTTATCCTTGTATTCTCTGTTTGAACGCTGGTGACCTGCAACATTGCACTTTTACTGTTCCCAGTGTTCCAATCTTGTATTGTATGTTACGTGTCTTTTGTTTATTTGACACGGAACCTTTGTAAATGAGCTTCCAGCTCAAAGATGTATTATCAAGAGTTCAATAAATAAAAAAATAAATACATAATTGAGAGGGTTCTTCAAGAGCACAGTTCTCTTCTACTGATTTCCCTACAAAAGGTTCCATTCTGTTATAATGCACAGTTGACACAGTTCCATTTGATAACAACTTTACCTTATACAGAACATCTGAAAATTTATATAGAATCTTACAAGGACCAGAAACTCTTTTCTATAGATTAGGAGAGTGTCCTTTAGGACACCTCTTGTCTCTGGCTCAAACTAACTCTCCTACTACTTACATCGGGAGGGTTACCTTCATGTTATAGGAAGATTTTTGTCTATTAGAAGCTTTTTCTTGATGCCTCTGGGCAGCTTCCCTGGCTGTACACAAGTAACCCTTCAGAGACAGATTTGCAACAGTTCCCTCATACTCTATTAAAAACCACATCCACAGGTAATGTGATTTCCCTCCCAAATATAACCTTGAAGGGGATAAAACCAGTGAAGAACTGCACACAACTATGATAAGCCATCATTTGAAAGGGAAAGTAAGGTATCCCAGTTAACCTGATTTCAATATATGAACGTGAACAGCATGTCTAAATGTGTCATGTTTAGTTGTCTCACTAAACCATCTGATTGAGGGTGGTAGGGAGTGACCAGGGTCTTGTTTATCTCTAAGAGGGAACACATATTTCCGAATGGCATAGATTCAAAGTTTCTCCCCTGGACAATATGGCTAAAGCAGGGAATCCCAAAGCAGCAGATGGTTTCAGATACCAGAATAACTTCTGCTACCGTCCCAGACTCTTGGCCTGGCAAAGAGAAAGCGTCAACCCATTTGGAAAAATAGTTTGCCACCACTATAATGTAGCAATCTGTCCACTCAGTGTAAGGTAGAGGCCCTAAAATATCAATTGCCACTCAGTACATAGGTGTCCCTCTCTCGAAGTCACCAGGGATGCTTTAGTGGTGGGTTTATAGTTTTACATGCTGCACAGTCTGAGCAAGTGTGACTCCACTCCTTCACTGATTTTTGCCACTGAGGTCAGAAAAAATGTGTCAGGACCTTTTTCATAAATTTCTCAAGTCCTGTATGTCCTGAACATTGGTCGTTATGCAAGGCCATCAGGCTGAGGGGAACAAGGTCAGGGGGAACAACCACCTGATCTAGATCTTTCCCTGAAGAAGCATGAATGAACTGTCTATACAAGATTACTTCTTTAACAATCAGAGATTTCCAGACTCTTGTATACAGCATCTTCTTAGCTCAGGATCATTCCACTGTCCATTTGGGGGTTTCTGTTCAAAAGCCATCCTCCACTCTTTAAGTTTTCTGATGATGGGATTTTCTTTCTGTTTCATCATTACAGTCACAGCCATGGACATGGTCTGATATTTCTTGAAATTTCTGTGATATTTTTAGAGAAATCTCCTGCTTTATGCAGTTCTGCAGTAGAGGCAGCAGAAAGAAACTCTTCAGAAATTTTGTGAAATATCTGGAAAGATCTGACCATGTTTCTGGCTACTACTGTATGTCAAGCACCAGATCTTCTGGCTGGATCTGGGCAGATAAAGGTGAGGTGGTTACACAGAGTTCCTCAGCTGGATTGGGTTTTGTAGGAGTGTCTGGTCTTCTAGATAATGCATTGGCATTGTTGTGGATTCTTCTGCTTCACTAGAGAATTTCCTACTCATACTGTGCAAGCTGTTCCATCCCTGTGGTCAACTGGCCATCAGGCTGTCTGAAATGATGCAGCCACCTTAGAGATCCATGGTCTGTCCTAAGGATGAACTTCTTCCCCAGAAGGTAGTGACAGAAATATTTTTTGAATACCTCCATGGCCAACAGTTCTTTTTGTGTAGTGGCATGCTTTGCTTGCATAGGTAACAACTCTTTTTGGGTCTCCTTCCAATTGTGACAAAACTCCCCCAGTGCCCGATCACTGGTGTCAGTGTCCAAAATGAAAGTCTTTTTTTTTCAGGGTCCGGGTATGCCAAAATGGGAGAAACAATAAGACTGGAACTGAAAGCTTACTGTGATGTGTCTGTCCACACAAATTTAGCCCCCTTGCCAACCAGACAGTGCATTGGTTCAGCAATCTTGGAAAACTCACAAAAAAACAATGATAATATGAAGCTAACCCAATGAAACTTCACACTTCTGTGCTGTTCTTAGGAACAGGTCAAATTCTCACAGGTCAGTGGCAATTCCTTCTGCACTGATTATGTGACCAAGATAATGCTTTTTTGTTCTCAGGAGTTTGAATTTAGATGCTTTAATTTTCAAATTGGAGGTTTTAAGTCTTTTTAATATTTCACCTAGAGGAGCCACATGTCTTGGATGGTTCTCCTAAAGACAATGATTTCATCTAAATGAACATGACAGGTACTCCATTGAAGGTCTGCCAGATTAGATCTATGAGGTGTTGGAATGTGTCAGGGGCAAATGGCATGACACTAAACTCAAAAAGTCCAGTTCGAGTGACAAATGCTGTTTTCTCCCTATCTTTCAGTTTGACTTCCACCTTTCGATAACCATTGGACAGGTCCAAGGTGCAAAACTAGTTTAGTTTAGCCAGCATGTCCAATGTGTCATCAATCTGATGAAGTGGATGGACGTCCTTGATAGTGACTTTGTTAAGTTAGCAAAAATCTACGTAAAACCATAAGCCTCCATCTTTCTTTCATGCCAGGATGACTGGAGTTGCTTTAGGGTTGAGTGATGGCTGAAACTCCCTTCCTCCACATATCATCCAGAAGATCATTAAATTCACTCTGCAAATGCATTTATACTTTTATCAACCCAAGTTATATTGGTTTGGCTACTCCAGTGTCATGTGGAAGGTCTTATTGGTCCAGCTGATGTCCCTGCCTCTGCTTGTGAAGGTGGACAGGTGTTCCTGAAGAAGGTCTCCAATGGCCCTCTCTCAAACCTCTTTCCAAAAGTCATAACTCCTCCATCAGCCATTCCATCATCCACATCACATCTGAGGATTTTGAGTCGGCACCTGTTCCACTCAGTCAGGTACTAGCCACCAAAGTGTCATTATATGGATCAGACTTTCTCAGCACAGAGTCCTTCTCCAGCATCTTTAGTTCAGGTCCCAAGTTCATTACTCAGAGTGGGATTTGGCCTTGGTGGTTGCATGCCAATGCTTGTCCTATAAGGATCCCTGCAGGCCCTGGTGAGCTTTCTTCTGGTTCCACCAGTCCTTCATCTATGCCCAGGGTACTTCCATCAACATATTCTTGAGCTACCAACTCTTTTCTGGGTGGGACAACCAGTGGTTCTCACGTCACTACTTTTCTAACTCTGCTTGCTTCAGGTTTACGGTCCAAGTCAGTGGTATGTGGCATCCAGAGATTTTACATCTGGTTCTTTAAATCAGTTCTTTCTCCAAACTTTGTCAGGAAGTTGGTTCCAACCAATGCAGTGGGATTAGCATCTTTGCACACCAGGAACACCCATCTGGTCTAGAATCCTCCAATACGAAGCTCACCCATCTCATCGGGGGATGGTCCATTGGCAGCAATGACGGTTCCTCGATATATCTCCAGTGGTTCATGCCTCCCTCTGGTAGCTTGTCGACACAGGTCATGGTGAACCAAAGAAATCTCAGCTCATCAATCCATCCAGATCTCACAAGGAATATTTTGTATTTTTCCTTGCAAATAGACACCACTTCCCTCTGCATTGTAGCTAGATTTGTGACTTTCTTGGGACTCCTTAATCATAGTAGGTGTAGGACCCATTACCTCTACCGATATTAGTTTTCATGGTTCTGAGGACATTCTCGTGTAAAGTGTCCCACTATCCCACACTTCAGCATGCATCTGAACATTCTTCTTCCTGTCTCACTCCACTATGCTGACCTCTCTTGGAGAAACTGTGTCACACCATTCATTGTTTAGCTCCTTCAGTTGTCTCTGTTGGATCTGCTTGGCTGTTCAACCTGATTTGACTTCCACAGGTCTGCTCTCAGTTTTTGAAATTCCACATGAGATCTGCAACAACACTAGCCAATTGTTCCACACTATCCTCCTTACAATCTTTCTGGGGCACTTCATCTGTGGTACCATGTGGGCATATTTGGTGTACAGTCTTTTGAGGCCACTCCAGTTTTCTTGTGGTCTCAAATACAGATGCCTGATTATCAGTTCTTCCAAGGTTTAGGTCTTGGCACTTCTCAGTTGCACTCTGGTTTCAGTTTCCCACATGGCTGATAAAGTGGTCCTTCACCAGTATATTCTGCATTGTCAGATCAGCCCCTGGGTAAGCCCTGATGACCACTTTCCTTAAGGAACTACCAAATTCCCACAGGCTCTCCCTCTCCTGTATCCTTCTATCCAGGAAGCTCAGTCTTTCAAAATAAGAGGTTCCACAAATTGTGTTGGAACCATCTTCAAGTGCTCATAGTGTGTCTGATCTGTGGGAGTGAGTCCATTGTAGACTTCCCTGGCATCACCTATTAAAGGATTGTCATGAATTGGAACCTAGATTCATCATCACAGCTGTTGACTCTGGCTACCATCCCAAACTGTTCCACTTAATCCATCCATTTTCTATTTTCTTCTCCTCCAGTGTATGGTTTGGACAGAAAGATGGGTCAGGCCATATACCCTCCATCTCTTTGGGATGATGTCCCTTCCCTGCTACCATCAATACTGACTTCTGACTCCAAATATTCCTTGCTGCTAAGCCCAGTGGAATCCAACCTCTGCTACCAAATTGTCACCACCACCCCCAGATAATTAGCTGAGTGGAGGGCCCTCTTGGGTTGTTTGACCCAACAACTACTGTAAGTGGTTATTCCACATGGAGGTCAACCAACACCGGCAACTGGTAAAACTGAGAACTGAAACAAAGAGGAGGCTCTTTTCCCCTTATCAGGGTACCACTGGTTGATCAGAAAAAGGGAATGAACATGGGAGTCAGTTAAGACAGTTTTACTATGTGAAAAGGGCAACAATTACAGTGCCTTCAGAAAGTATTCACCCCCCCTTGGATTTTGTCACATTTTGTGATGTTGCAAACTCAAATTAAAATACATTTATATGGGATTTTTTTATTACGTATCTACACAAATTACTCTATAATGTCAAAGTGGAATGAAACTTCTGGAATTTTTTGTACATGTAATTTAAAATAAAAATCTGAAATGTTTTGATTTGATAAGTATTCACCCCCTTTGCTATGACACTCCAAATTGAGCTCAGGTGCATCCAATTTCCTTGTGAGATCACTCAAAAACTTGAATGGAGTCCACCTGTGGTCAGTTCAAATGGTTGACATGATTTCAGAGGAAATACACCTGTCTATATAAGGTCCCACTGTTGACAGTGCATGTTAGAGCAGAAACTCTACCATGAAGACCAAGGAGCTGTCCATAGAACTCCGTGATAGAATTGTGAGGAGGCATAGATCTGGGGAGGGGTATAAAAACATTTCTAGGGTGTTGAAAGTTCCCAGGAGCACTGTCAAGTCCATCAATAGGAAATGGAAAGATTACGGAACCACCCAGACTCTTCCTAGAGCAGGCCGTCCTCCTAAACTGAGCAACTGGGCAAGAAGAACCTTGGTCAGGGAAGTGACCAAGAACCCAATGACCACCCTGACAGAACTACAGAGTTCCATGGCTGAGATGGGAGAACCTGTCCAGAGGACAACAATCTCTGCAGCACTTCACAGATGTAGCCTCTATGGGAGAAGTGGCTAGATGGAAGCCACTCCTGAGAAAAGACCACATAATAGCATGCCTGGAGTTTGCAAGAAGGCACATGGCAGACTCTGAGACCATGTGGCAAAAGATTCTCTGGTCTGATGAAACAAAAAATTTAACTCTTTGGCCTGTATGCAAAGCGCTATGCCTGGCGCAAACTGAACACAGCTCATCACCTGTGTAACACCATCCCTACCATGAAGCATGGTGGTGGCAGCATCATGTTACAGGGATGCTTTTCAGTGGCAGGGACTGGGGCACTTGTCAGGATAGAGGGAACAATGAATGGAGCCAAATACAGGCACATCCTTGAGGAGAACCTGCATCAGTCTGCAATAGACCTTGGACTGGAGCGAAGATTTACGTTCCAACAGGACAACGACCCCAAGCATACAGCCAAAGCAACACTGGAGTGGCTTCAGAACAAGAAGGTGAATGTCATTGAGTAGTCCAGCCAAAGCCCAGACTTGAATCCCATTGAGAATCTGTGAAAAGACTTAAAGATTGCGGTTCACCGACACTCCCCATCCAACTTGACAAAGCTTGAGCAAATCTGCAAGGAAGAATGGTCGAAAATCCCCAAATCCAGATGTGCAAAGCTGATACAGACATACCCAAGAAGACTCAAAGCTGTAATTGCTGCCAAAGGTGCTTCTACAAAGTATTGACTCGGGGGGGGTGAATACTTAAGTAAACAAGATATTTCAGTTTTTAATGTTTCATAAATTTTTGTTACACAATAAAAATGTGTTTGCCCCTTTAAATTGTTGAGTATGCTGTGTGAATCAATGGGGAAAAAATAATTTCAGTGCATTACAAATTCTGGTAGTAACACCACAAAATGTAACAAAATCCAAGGGGGGGTGAATACTTTCTGAAGGCACTGTAGATGGGGAGGGGGAACTAGAGCTCTAAGAAAGAGACTTAAAAAGCAACAACTCTATTAAGTGTGAAACAGATAAAGTCCAAAAAGGTACTAGGAAGTCCCAAATGGCAGTGGCTAATATGCTAGCCCTTCATGGCCACCAGGAGGTGACTAATTCTTGATCCAAAAAATCAGGACATCTGCAAAGGGGACAGCTGCTACAGTGTCATCCCTTTTCTGACACCCCAGATGATCCAATCTTGACCCCATGGACTGAGTTCTCTGAGGTGGGGCAACCTGCTACAGCATCAGCCCTCTTCTAACCACCCCAGATGGTCCATTCTTGACCCTGTCGACTGAATTGTCTGCAGTGGGGCAAGCTGCTGTGGCATTAGCCCTCTTCTGACCACCCCAGGTGGTCCACTCTTGACTTTGTGGAACTGGTTCTGGACCTCTGGACCTTCGGTGCCAGACCCTTAGTGGTGGGCTGCTAGTTCTCTGGTGCTGGACCACTCTTAGTGGAACTCTGGTGCTGGATCTCTGTGGTACTGGACTTCTGATACCTCTGGTGCTGGATCTCTTGACCTCGGGTGCTGTAATTATGGACATCTGGTACTGGACCTTTAGATAGCTGGGACTGGAGCACTGTACCTCTGGTGCTGGACCTCTGGACTTTGGAACACCTGCTGTTGGACCTCTAGCACTGGACCTCTGGTACTGGAACTAATATTAGGCAGCACAGGAAGTGATACTCTGAGCCAAATAGATTTGTCCCTGATAAGCAATACCTAGCTACTGTGCTTGGCTTGGGCCCCAACCAGAAATAGGGCAAAAGTTCAAAATGTGGGCAGCAAGGTAGTCCTGTACAGGCAAAAGTCACATAAGCAGAAGATCAGGAAAGATAATGCAGTTAAAATTGGCAGTGTTAAATACGGGTACTGTCTCTTAAAATCATACAGTCAGTTTTCAGCTTAAGGAAAGCTGTATTTATTGCTTCATATTTGCATAACTGATTATTCATAAATCCTTCTAGTTTCTACAGGGATCTGCTGGCCATGAGGAGCCCCTCCTAAACCTGCTCCTTAGTGGAGATTTGCTTAAATTCTGCCTTGTGGGCTGTCTATTATGGGGCCTGGATTGCCCCTAAACAATGCTCCTGTGAAGCCATAATTAATTCACCAGTGGGTGGTACTTCTACAGGGACCTTGCTAGTTTGACCAAAAAGGAAGAAGACATAAAATCTGCAGTTTGGCAACAAAATTACAGACACATTAATATTGTTTATGTTTATACAGAGGGTTCATCCCTCAGACAGACTAGAAAAGACTACCCCATATTTCGAACAGCAATTATTCATTGTCAGATTTCATGCCTTCTTCCTGTTGAACTCACAGGCTAGTTGCCCGTGTCGGCATCTACCAGACTCCTGTGATGAGCTGTTCTTTGAATTTCATTGCTTCACCAAAAAGTACAGGTTGAAATCCTCTTCACTCCTCCTCAGCTGAAGAGGACCAGTGACAGGTGAGCACCCGTCTGCAGACACTCCCTAATGAAGCAGGAGGCTACCTGTCAAAGGGCTTTGTCCCTCCTTTTGATTATTGCTGCTGTTATGAGCACTGGGTGGCATGAAAAGACTGTCTATTTAATTATTTAAACAAAACCAGGTGGATGACACCTGGCTGTTGGTGCCACTGCCGATTCACCACCCTGACCGAGTGTTGTGGAAGAAACTGAGGGGTCATGATGTTCAAGCCCGATTGGCTCTGATACAGTTGCTGCTAGCTCCACCTTTTCTCCAACTCACACCACCACCATGGCCTTTTTCTTTCAGTTAGTGCTACCACCCTTCCAGAACCAATTGCCAAATTTGGAAGAAACATGGCTGCCAACTGAATTCAGTGACCCAGGAATGCAGATGCATATAAATGAGCCAACAGGATGGTTTTCACCATAAGGTAAACATCTTCACATCCCCATCAATCTTCATGTCCTTGCTTGTTCCAGTCCTAGCCACAACTGCCTCTCAACAGTCTCTGAAGGGAATCTCCTGGCTTCAGGGGTTATAAACTGTTGGCCATGAGCCAACTGAAAACTGCTGTCACTTTTCACTTGTACTGGGGAACCTAAGCAGTGTTCCCCATGCACTTCCTACTCTAGTGTTGGCACAAGAGTAAATATAAATAAACAGAGAGGGGATGGGTGTTTCAGGATGAAGGGGAGAGTGCATAATTTGTGTTACACTATATCCCTTTCCACCCTTGCACTGCATTGCTGATTGCATTGAGACTGTCTTTCCATTTGTACTAGTTTGCAGACTTTAATTGTCTGTTCCAGGAACACTATCTCCTGATCTGCAGCTTTCCTTTTGTGGCTGGTTTAGGTGATCATCTGCCTTCTGAGATAGGCCTTTTGAGCCTCCCATCAAGCTACATGTGATGTTTCACCCCAAACATTGTGAGTCAGGAATTCCTGAATAGTCTGAGCTATGAACTCTTTGTAGGCCATAACTTTCAACATGGTAGGGTCAAGCCACCATTGCTTGGGCAGTGGGGGCCTCCCATCACCATCTATGGCCAATGACAAAGAGCATGGTCTGGGACAAAAATGGGTGAATATTGTACTGAAGTCAAATGGGTGAGTATCTGAGGAGAGTCCAGGGCTATATCTGTTCTGGCATATGACTGGAGGGCACACAAGTAAAAGCTGTATTCATTACCAGAAGGATTCTTATGTCTCCATGCATCCTCTAAGGCAAAGGTGGTTTCAAGATCCTGACGGCTTTAGCATTTCTGGACAAAAGGATATGGATCAGGGTAGACCTGTCTAGCGTAGCGTACCTGTTTTTGACACCCTCACCCTACCTTCATTCCTCCAATGTCACCAAAGATCCCAACAAGAATTATAAATACTTCCCCAACAAATCCAGAACAACACAATAACTGTGAGTAATAACCCCCTCAACACTGGGTAATGCATTGCCCAACCAGCAATCCCAATTTTGGTGATAGCGTATCTGTTGCTGGCTGTTATAACTCTAAACTGGCATGTAAACAACAATAATGGAACAGCTTGCGACACAGTAATTGTTGTAGCAGGCTCAAGAGTCCTACCATTGGTTGCATAGTAGCCAAAATGTAGTCTCTTAACCAAAACATACATAGCCCCATTATGAATGAAAGCGAGGGCACATTCTCAAGAGATAAATCACCAGAGCAGGGTGGCTTGTCTCCAATCCTACTACAGCCACCCCCTCCCACATTGCTACCTGCATCTCCTGATGCAGTCAGGGATCAGGGAGCAGAACAGAAAAGTGAAAGGAGTGTCTGGTGTCCAACACCATGATCCAGACAAGCCTCAATGAAGTGTTCAACTGCTATAAGATGATAGTTTCTGTCAAGTGACCCTAGGCTCTTCTGCTTTTTTTAATCAAACATTCACTGGCATGAGATCACTCTGTCACCATGCTGCCCAAACATTCACCAATCGTGAAGGGAGTATTCAAGTAGTCAAAGATTTTCCTGTCAGTGACTTGCTAGGACCTCCACCCCAAGGTGGAGTCGAGTGTTGATGTTGCCAAATCAGTCTATAGGTTTGCCCCAGTGCTTTAGGAATATTTGAAGGTGTGTGGACCCCATTTAGTTTAAACCCTCTCCCCTATTGAATATTTCCTGTCCAGAGGTGGATGGCAATTTGTATCTGATCCCCGATGTTCAGTTACTACCATGTATTATTCAGTTGCATAATGGCATGGTTGGTTATTGAAGCACACTTGGGGCTCTAGACAGTCCACCCTAGTGGTATGACAGCCCTTCGTGGAACTTGAATGTTAACTGTGAAGACTATACAAACAAGATCAACCTAAACATTAAACAGTCCCAATGGTGGGCTTTGATTTGGTAAAATAAATATGGGCACTTCAGGCATAACTCTACCACTTGTAGCCCTTACATTTTCTTGACCTGGCACTGCATTTAACTCTTCCCCTCAGCCTGTTGTAGGGCCCTTGAGAGTAGCCCTTGCACCCTAATTTTGGTTACCTGCAGAGATATTGGTTTTCTCTTGGTTAAGGTGGACATAGCTGCAGATTGACAGGCATACCTCCGGCACCAGGTTTCAGAGTCACCAGTGGCAAGTTCAGTCAGGTGCCAAGTTGCAATGACAATTTCTAGGGCTCAATAATAGTGGCAGTTCTTTTAATGATGATCCAGCTCATCTAGGCACTGGTATGGTGTTGTGGGCCTGATCTCTACCTTCTACTGCTATATCTTCCTCTTCAGTGTAGTGTTCCACCTCTGCAGAGTTCACAATGAAGAAAATCGGGTGACCAGGGCAAGAGAAACTCTGTCATGAGGGGTATATATGTGCAAAATCACAGCCCCAGTTAGGAAACTTAATCTTCACCCTTTTAAATTGTTGCTGTCATGTCTGGAGTTCCTGGTTGATATCTTCATATACAATGTCCTTCCCTCCATTTACCTGGATGGGACCCATCATTTTAGCAGCCTTGAGAATCTATTCCTTATCCATATACTGGAGGTGTTAATTAGGAAATGCCTGGGTCTGTTGCTAGGTTAGGTATCAGTCCCACTTTATGAGCTCTTTCCACCTTGTATTTGAGTACCTTTGGTCCTAGTTTAAGGTGTTGCACCAGCCATTGATGGATCTTTCTTTCTTGGTCTGCTTTCTCCATTCTCTCTGGCAGCCCAAAGAGTCATACATTTGATCTTCAAGAGTGGTTCTCCTGGTCATCTGCCTTTAGTTTGGGGTCCTCCACAGTTGCTATAAATGGGTTTTATTCCAGCCCAGATCCACCACAAAGTCCTCCCATTCACTTATCCTCTGCCTCATCTAGCCTGGTGCCATGGATCTCAATTGTTTCAGTGATGCCAGTAGCTATGGTTTGCAAGTGGGTGATCACAGCTGTGATATTAGTAAATCCAGCTTTCATTTTGGCTTGAAGGTTGCTGATCATTTTCAGCACCCCAGAGAGAGATTTTTCAAGTACACTTCTGCTGTGGCCTTCAGATGTGGTTGCTGTCTGTGAGTGGGTGTGAACCTCATACAGTGGCTGTAGATCTCCAAATGGTAGAGCAGGCTTGAAGTTCAATCTGGTTTGCCTCTTGCTGTGTTTTCTGGTGGCCATGAGAGGTAGGATATGAATCCTTGGCTTGTGGATCAATCATATTAGCTACTGCATAATAAAAAGTTGATATCACAGTGCTTAATTGGAGCTCTCTCAGATGGTGTCTGCCATCTTGCCCAGTCAGCCATGCCCCAGCCCTGAATCATCTCGGTCACCCAGTATTGCACTGTCTTTAACTTGTCCCTGTCCTTCCTTAGGTGAGGACACCAGAACACAGCACACTATTTCAGATGTGGCCTCAACAGTGACCTATGTAGAGGTAGTAATATCTCCTCTTTCCTGCTGTCAGTACCCCTTCCGATACACCCCAGCATCCTAGTAGCCTTACTATAGACCTTGCTACACTGTCTTGATTGTTTGAGAAAGGTGGGAGGCAGTATAGCGCAGTGGTCTAAGGCTCTGAGCTGCAAATCTGGTGACATCTGGCATACCAGACCTGGGTCTGAATCCCACAGCTTCCACTTGCATACTGTGTGACCCTGAGCAAGTCACTTAACTTCCTTGCGCTCCCAGCTAGCACTTGCAAACAAGCTCCAGCTTAGTGTCCCTTTCCTGGTTAAACAATTACCCCTTTCAGAAGGTAGATGAGGAGGCACTACTTCACTGAGCAATTGGTGGCAGCATGGAATGTATTCCCTGAGGAGCTAGTCTTTCAGAAGACAGTGGATGGCTTCAAAAGGGGTTGGGATAGAGTCAAGGGTAAAAATAACAGTAGGTAGTGGCTTGACTCAAGGGGATAACTCAATCCAGATGAGGGAAATGAGCAGGGGTGGGGGGGTGACAGCAGTGGAATAAATCATGCTGCAATTTTGAGCAGAGGAGATAGATGATTTTGGCCTGCATCTGCTGGCTTCTTTCTTATGTTCACATGTAAAGCCAATAATGATGATTCCTAGGTCCCTTTCTTCTATTATAGTGCTCAGTTTTAACCTCTCCCATCAAGTGCTCTGGCCTGTTTTTGTTTTCTCCAGGGTATACAACCTTGCATTTGAATTTCAACTGCCAAATCTTAGACCACCTCTCTAAAATTTGTAGAATCCTTTGCATCTTCCTGATCCCTTTGTTGCTATCTACCCTACCACAGAGTTTCATGCCATGTGTGAAGAGACACAGCTTGCCACGGATGCCCTCTCCAGTATCAGTTATGAACATATTGAAGAGGACATGACCCAGGACAGATCTTTGCAGTACCCCACTTGTGATCTTCCTCTCTTCTGATTTGGCCCGTTTATCACTACCCTCTGCTGTCTCTCCTTCAACCAATTTTTGACCCATTTAACGATGTCCCTAGACCCATCAAAGTCCTCCAACTTCTTCAGAAATCTTCTGTGGGAACCCAGTTAAAAGAGTTGCTGAAATCAAAATAAAGAAAATCCACAGTGCAGCCCTTATCTTTTCTTTTTTTTTTGTTCTGGTTATACGCAATCCCCCCCCCCCCCACACACACACACATTTTAATAAAAACTGCAATGCACATTCTTTAGTTTTAATCTGACTGTTTACAGTGTCTATCCCATGCTAATTTTAAACACTGTCACTCATACTGCTTGCCTGTTTGAAACTCACAGATCCATGGAGTACTGCTAATTATCTGATCATCTTACAAACTGCTGTTAAGTAAAATTTGTTGCAATAGTTAATTTCATATTCATGCTAGAAGATCTCAGTATTGTGTATTAATAATATACTGTATACTATTAATACACAATATTAAGAGCTGCTAGCGTGAGCATGAAATTAACTATGGTTGCCCCTGAAAAAGGGCCTTTGGGCCCCATAGGCTTACCCAGTTAACAAACCAAATAAATTAAATAAATAATCCTGGCAAGCTTATTTATTTATTTATTGGAATCTCAAATTAACAACCAAGTTTCACTGTATGAGGGCATTAATTGAGTCCAGTATGCCATAATGTTTGTTTAATTCTGTGAGTCCCACACAAACACTAGCTAGCATTACATGGCGTATATACTGTGATGGGATTCCTGCTTCTCACTTCTTTATTCCCCTTTCTGCTCATACAACCACGTGTGAAATGACTTTTATTATACAATCTCATAACAAAACATTTTATTTTATTTAATAAAGGTAGCACTGCTGTTTATCTATAACAGGCTCGAGCTTTAAAGGAGGTAGAAGCTGCATGGTGCAAAACATTTCCAGAAGAGATAAACACTAGGGTCCTCCTGGTATTATGAAGAAAGTTGATGTGCCACACCACTCCACACCAATCTCACACGCATGCTATTCAACACTCTTTGTCATCAATAACTTGAATGAATAACTGTAACTCAAATATTTGTTTACAATATAAGCAATCCAAACCATAAATGAAATATTTAACATGATGTCTAATAACCAATGCTGCACATGTCAGTTCAGCAGACTAAAGCTGAATCAGTCCATCTAGGCAGGTTTCCATAGGAGCAAGAGCAAATGTCAGAAAAAAAATCTAAAAAGAAAGTGACAGCTGTTACAATTTGAAAAACTATAGAACAGAGAGCCCACAAGTACTTACCATTTGGTTAAAAAAATCATTATTTGTTTCCTATCTCCTTTAAGTTGTGAGTGTTTCCCTATATATGATTGCTGTGATCCAGTACATCTGGGTGTAGGAAGGTGTATCCCTAACTAGCACAGCCATTAAAAAATGTAATTTAAATATTTAAACATTTTCTCCTCTTCAAATTCTCAGTGTGCTATAAATCTTGGAACTGTATTACCTCACTTTGATTATATTTCTTCTTTGTATCATAATGTTGGTTTAAAGGAAGTTAACATTCTTACAGTTACCTTCAATAACATCCATTGCTTTGTCCTTTTAGCACATGTGAAGACACATCATTGCTCGCTCTATTCTGATGTTGGGTGATTATCTCCTAGGCTTAAATTTATGTATTCCCTAGGTTGCATGGTTTATCAGACTATTTATTCTACTTATTCTTATCCTTTAACTGATTTAATTACACTTAGTAGTATAACTAACAATCTTCACTCCACAGAGGGTGTTACGTTAGATGTCAGTACTCATAAGAATAAATTTGGTTTGCTTTCTTTCTCCATTGCAGCTTCTAAACTGTGGAATGAGTTATCAATTTCATTGTGATCTGCTACCTCATTGTTATGTTTTAAAACTCATTTTAAGAATTATTTGCTGTCTTTGAATGCATGTAATTGCAATATTTAATTGTTTTGTGTGTATTTTATGTCTGTTTTCTTGTTATTGTCTTATGTTCAGGGTCGTTCCTGAAGAAGGGCTAATTTGACCAGTGTCCTTACCCGGTTACCAAATTTAAAATAAAAATATAATGACAATGTCTGAAAGTAACTTAATTTATTCCTGACTTAATGCCTAACAGTGAGCCTGTATTATGGTTACTTAGGGATGTTTTCTGCAAAAAACAACTGCTACTGTCAGCTATGTAGTTAGAAAAGTATCTCTGAATGCACAGATTTTGCTTTGTCTCTGTGAAATTACTATTTGAATTGCATAGTGTTGTCATTTTATTTAGTAGTACTGCTGAAAGAGAATTCTTATGCAAAACTTTTGCTTTCTCAACTGATACTATCTAAGTACTAGCAAGTTCATATATTTCATGAATCATTCCAATGGTTGTGGTGCAGCTGTGTTCAAGCCTTGCAGCATAAAGACAATGTTTGTACAAATTATATGAATTTGTAACAGAGGTTCTGTCCAGACAATGATGTTTGCACACTTGTAAATGTTTTTGTGTTATCATTCTTGAGTTCATTTTGCATGTCTGTTATCACAAAAATAAACCTGGAAGTTACAGTTACTAGTTTCCCAAATAAAAATTCTATTAACACTTTGGATGAAGAGAAGGGGGAATTGACAACTTCTATTTAGAAATGTCTCACTACATGAAGTTGGAAAACTGAGGACCTCATATCCAGTAAAAGCTCTGTTGCCTGCTGACTTCTTAATCTGTCAAATTTAATTTGCTGAGTTATGCTTGCCTCCCTCCAATTGTCCACTCCATTACTGATAGATTGCAAGGAAGAACATTAAACTGAAACCCCCTCGGAAGGGACATGACTGCCTGGTTGTAAATCCTTACAGGTTGTGAGGCCTGCCATCTCACATAGTGTAGTTTGAATATATTTGCAAGGTTGCTCTTTTTCCTCTGCAATCAAACTATTTTTCCCACACCATCAGCATAGAATGTTTAAGCCTGCAATTTACAATTTTGTGGGAACAGCATATTCACTTCATTTTCCAATTTCAGTTAGTGTGGTGGTTTCAATATGTGATATTACATACCTATTTTTCTCATTCTCATAAGGACTTGATCTCAAATTGGTTCTTTCTCCAAGTAGTAAACTTGTGTAAACTATGGCTTATAACAGTGTTTTACTATCATACTGAATTGCTTTTTTTTTTAACTAAGAAAGTATTAAATATCCAACAGAATAAGAGCTGCTACAAGTAAATCACATTCTGTATATTGTATCATGTACATCAAGATAATACATTGTTGGAAATGCTTTCATTTGATGGTTGAAATAGCGAAACATTTTTAGATAGTAAGCTGCATATCACCAATAATAAATACGTTGTTGCAAAGTGTTCTTTTTTAAAAAGCACATTTTTTTGCTACAATGTATTATTTCTGTGATAGATACAAAATACTGTATATGCTTAATTTGTAGCAACTCTATTTGACAATACTTATTTACAAGTCAGGGAACTCTCACAGTCTAGAGATATGGATAGCAGAAATATATTGTCTGTGCAGTATTTCAAGGATGATTTGAATGTTCAACACTGTTAAATGAAAACTGCACCCTCATATCTTGTAAACTGTATTTCCCTGTCAACAGACAACTCTTTTCCCATAGTTGATGGGGATAAACATGTTTGCTTTAGTTTTTTTTTTTTTTTTTTCACTTTTAATACTAGTCTCCATAACCATCATGGGGTTTCCATTATAAGGTTGTTGAAATCTCATTGTCCAAAAGAGCTGCATTAGGATGTGAGAACCCAGTGGAACTCTTCTACTTCGATTTCAGTAAGGCTTTGACTCGGTGCCGCTCAACCGCCTGCTGAAAAGTTGGAGGACCTGGGTGCAGATAACAGCATAGTCAGTTGGGTAGGTAGTTGGCTTAGGGACAGAAAACAGAGAATAGTGGTTAACAGAGTGAGGTCTGATGAAGGTGCAGTCACTAGTGGTGTGCCCCAAGGCTCAGTGTTGGGGCCAGTCCTGTTCAATGCTTTTATCAAAGATGTCAGCATAGGTATCCGGTCCAGAATTGTTCTATTGGCAGATGATACCAAGCTAGGAGGAAGAGTTGACAGCAAGGAGGTGGTTAGGGACCTACAAAAAGACCTACAGAGGCTGGAAAGCTGGTCTAATGTATGGCAGCTGAGGATTAATGCAAAAAAGTGTATGGTTATACATTTAGAGAAAGGAAACCCAAGGACAGACTACTACCTCAATGGACACCAGCTCAGCACCACACAGAAAGAAAGGGACCTAGGTGTTATCATAAGCAGCATCCATAAACAGAACAGTCAATGCAAGAAAGCTTATAGCAAGGCCAGCAAAATGCTGGGGTACATAGGGAGGGGAGGAGATTCATTAGCAGGAGAAGGGAGGTAATACTGCCCTCTACAGGTCCCTGGTAAGGCCCCATCTGGAGTACTTTGTCCAGTTTTGGAGTCCACATCTAAAAAAGGAAAAAAACAGGTTGGAGACTGCCCAGAGAGGAGCAACCAAAATGATCAAGGGCCTTCAAAGCACTCATACGAGGAGTGCAAGGAAGCATTAAATATCTTCTCAATGGAAACAAGGAGGAAGGGGGGACATGACTGAAAAATACAAATTCCGGAGAGGAATAAATAAGGGTACCATCATCTGACTTGTTCAACAGAGTCTCCAACTCAAACACTAGAGAGCACAAGTGGAATTTGGGGGGGGGGCTTCAAGAGGCAGCTTAAGAAACACTATTTTACAGAAAGAGTCATGGAACAATGGAATGGACTACCAGCTGAGGTAGTGGAAGCAAAGTCTGTGACATCATTCAAGCTGGGGTGGGACAAAAGTAAAGCACGAACAAAAGCAACAGAAATGGTAGAAGACATTAGGCAGAAGGTGGGGGGTTAGGTCCTGTGATCTGAAAAGGTCCTAGGAACACATGGGCAGACTAGATGGACCCTTGGTCTCCTACTGCCATCTTTTTTTCTATGTTTTCTATGCTTTCTAACTAGATGACAAATCACCCATTCATATCATGTATCTCTATGCTGAAAGTACAAATATACTTAAAAAACACTCCGGAAACATTGAATTGAGAGCACTTTGTTGGGAAAAACCTGTATTACAACTCATAGTTTGCAAATCTGCCTGAAGGTAAATGTGGTGTTTTACATCTTGTTGTGACTAGTTTTGTTGAAATCTAATTAAGTAGATAGGCATACTATAGAGTTAAAATGGTGCTTTCACATCATGTTCTCATATGCTAATGAAGCTCTTAGGGACAATGAGATGTCAACAACCATAAAATGGAAACCCCCGGACAGTTATAGGGACTAGTATGAACAACGAAAATAAACTAAAGCAATCACATGGATCCCTAAGAGATACAGGAAAAGAGTTGTCTGTTGACATGGAAACAAATAAAATTTACAAGATGTGACAATGTAGTTTTCCTTTAATGTCTGGTCATTGAAATATATTGACTTGTAATATAACTTTAACCTCAATAAAGCTGAGTTAAAATAATTTTAATGTATCTTCTGAATTCATGCAGAATAGTTTACAATGATGTTGCCTGTTGCCTTTTTCAAACATGTTCACCCTAGCCCCCCATGTAGAGCCTCCAACATGCAGTTTATTTTTCAAAAGATGTACCATCATTATTTTCAATATTTAATCTGGGACTGAGTGTAAAGCTGGGGAATGGGGTAGGAAGTGTCGGATGGATACATTGTTTAGACCAGTACTGTTGGCATACTGTGAGTGTACCACTAAAACAAGAGCACAGAATCTGTGTGAGCACTGGGAATTGGAGAAAAGGGTTGTTGGAGCAAGGAAAAATGACACAGACATGAGCAGCATTTAATAAGTACTTGATGCAGGTAATATCTTTCATGGATGGGATAAATGTTTTAAGTAGGCAACAAACTTCTGATCTGGTAATTCTGATGGTTAAAAGTATAGAGAATAGAACCGTCTGCTTGGTATTATCTAAAATGCAACACAGTGTCTAGTGTGAGGCAGCCAGGGAACATCTTTTTTTTTTTTCCACTTGTAAAGTCAGTTGACTCTAAACAAAAGAGCCAGAGACTGGACCTGTTAATTACAAACTACTTGGAGTTCCCAAAGCCATCCTCCCACGATACTGTTGTAGTCACAGCTGAGGGATGGGGTCACTGATTGTGTCCTTCCTTGTGGCTCCCTAATTTAAAGAAAGCCATTCTGGTTTCACTGACACTTCTTTACAGTGCAGGGCATACTAAATTAAGCAAATAATGCTTTCCTGCTTATAATGAAATGAAAGGTGAATTCTCATCTTCAGGATTTCTTAATGTCTGAAAATCCATAACAAAATACTTTGAGTGAGCAATTTGCTTACCTGTAAGTCTCAGCAGTCCAGAGTTATTCATATGTAAATCAGCCTGTAATTAAGGGATAGGATGGATCACGTGAAGAGCTAGAGGAGAGAGGACATCCTGAGTGTTGCTCCCGGGCCCTTGTCAATTTAGTCTACCATTAAAGCTATATTTTGGGCTTAATTTGGCAGTCTAATCATTAAGAAAAGTTTATTAAGCCTCTCTGCTTTCCGATTAAGCTGAAAGGTGTGGATTGCATTCTACCTGGTTTTTGTGGTGTTCAGTAAAGGCCTGAGTGCATGGCCGAGATAGAGTGTGGAAGTCCAGATCCTTTGTCGGCTTGAGTTCCGGCAGTGAAGTGCCAGAAACCCCTTTTGCCTGTGCCTGAGGATCAAGACGACGAAGAGAGAGTGGAAGGGGGAGAGAAAGCAAATGCGGATGGCATCCTGGAAATTAAACAAATGTTACAGGGTCTGGTGGTGGATTTTTCAACGGTAAAGCTGATTTTAAATGCTCTAGCAAGGAGGATGGGAGATCTAGAGGCCAGGGTCTTGTCGCAGGAAAAGAAAACCACGACAACAGAGCAAGAAGTAGTTGTTTTGTGCAAGCAAGTTAAAAAGTTGGAAGACCACATCGAGGATCAGGAATCACGTAGTAGGAGAAATAACTTAATTATGGCCGGGCTTCCTGAAAGAACGGAGGAGGAAGACTGTGTAACCTTTCTGCAGGATCTGCTTCTTAAATTACTGGGCCCAACTCCATATGGGGAGGCATATAATTTAGAAAGAGTGCACCGAGCCCTTAGAGAGATCCCCCTCGGGGAGCTCACCCACATGTATTATTAATGAGATTTCTCAATTATAAAGAAAAAGCCTTTGTTCTCAGTAAAGCCAAGCAATCAAAAAGTTGGCAATGGAATGGGGCATCTCTGTGGTTGTTCCAGGATCAAACCCCATCTGTTCGAGATCATCAGAAAGAGTACTTAGAAATCAAAAATAAATTATACTTAGCTGGGATCAAGTTTCAGATGCAACATCCAGTGACCCTAATAGTTAAACTACAAGCTGGAGATAAAAAATACTTAACAGCCCGTGATGCTTTGGAGGGCTTGAGGTTTGAGCTTCCATCATTATTCAAACCTCTGACCTGACTGACCTATTTGTGGCAATTCTAACCCAATCTGGATGTGAAGAAAAGAAAGGTTGAAATGCTTTGTGTGGACTGAACTGGTTTAAGGTTTATTAAAACTAAATAATTTGTTGATTACAATAGGCAGGTAGCCTACATTTGTGTTTTGGGGCATCACAGGGGATTAAGTGAGAGAAAAGAGATACGGAAAGCTGCAGGGAAGTATCGGGGTAGGGTTGAGGCTGTGAACTAGGATGGGTGACTTTCCCTTTTGGTGCAATTTTGAGCTGCAGCAAAGAGATTACTGGGTGATGCCACTAGAGGGCAGATGTGTCTTTGGTTAGGTAATTTAACGGTTTTACGATGGGGGTGGGGGCTAAGGCCTGCTCTAAGTGGTGTGGAGAGTGCACTTTATTTAGCCCAGGTTTCCTCTTGAAGAACAGGTTCAGTGTTGTACCGAATAATTGAGAACCTGCTGCTCTTAAATTTGGGTAGCTCCAAAATGAATAGAGAAGACAGATCCTTGGGGAAAGGAGCCAAGGGTCTATGTTCACACAACTGGAGTGATTAGTGAGCTGCATTATCCATTTTCTTTGTAAGGTTATTCCCCTGGTAAGCTACTGCTTCCTTTCACCAGGCCAATCGTAGCACTGTGTGCAGTCTTTTTTGGGGGGGGGAGCAGAGAAGAGGATTTTAGGCTTAGTATTAGACTGGAGGGCTAGAGCTGGGCTTCCCTCGCAAGACAGGGAAAATGAAAACTGCACTACAGGGGAGGTGGTTATTTTAAGAAACAATGAAGGCCAATGGGGAAATAGTGGGTAAAAGAACTTGCAGTGCCTATAATAGCATGTTAAAATGAAAAGCCATTGAATATTAGTGCACATTGAAACATAACCAGGTGGGATTGCCTGAAAATATCTATATTTTGTGAGACTACTAGGAATGTTTCCCCCTCATCTTATTTTTTTTTTAAATTTTTTTTTTTTTTTTTACATCTATTAGTATTCATTTCTTTTTTAGTCATTGATCCAATTCCCTTCCTCTTCCTTACTGCTATGGAAGAGAAGGATGGAATGTGGTGGAATCTCCCTGAGTCTGCTTTTTTTTTTTTTGGCATTATGCGAGGGGACTTGGATAGGGAAGAGACATTCAAAGCATCTTTGGAAGTAAAAGTAGGGGAAGGATTTTGATAACGGGGCCTTGAGAAGGATAGAGAGGGGGTTATTTGGTGCCCTGAAGAAGCTTAATTAAGGGGCACTGTAGAGTGATTTTGGAAGGATGGGATTATCTCTAATCTCTGTTATGAGCTTGGAGGGGGGACCGGGGGGACACTCGGGAAATTGCTCATTCATGGATTGCTATTTCTCTAGGAGGGCGATCACAGGATCGGGGATTTGTGAGGGGGGGTGGGGGGAAAAGAAAAGAGAGAGAGATTCCGTTAGCTAGGAACATGACAGTGGCAGATCTTAGTGAGGTAATAACTAGGGGACTATATCTGCATAATGTTAAATATTAAGATTATCTCTTGGAATGTTAAAGGCCTTAGGGGTAGACGAAAAAGGTTGGTGATTCTGAGACATATCCAACGATTGGGGGCCTAACTAGCAACTTTATAGGAAACTCATCTTCTGTCAGAGGAACTGGATCTGTTAAAAAAAACTGTGGGTGGGTCAGGTATTTGGAGTGGAAAACACAACTGCTTCGGGGTGAGTTGCTATTCTTGTGGGGAAGGCTTGCCCATATGTGGTAAAGAGGGTGGTAACAAGAGGGAACAACAAGGGAATTTTTCTTTCAGGCTCTATCCTGGGTTCAGACCTGTCAATCGCCCACATTTATGGCCCAAAGCCCCCTAACCTGGACTTTTTCGCTTCATTAGAGGCAGACGTAGTGGGGTTGCCAGCACACCCACTCATTTTAACAGGGAATTGGAACCTGTGCCTAAACAATTGGGAAGAAAGGAATCCACCCTCTAAAAAACCTCCTTCCAGAGCGCTAGAGGCCATGGGTCATTTTTCAGAGGCTATGGCATTAGTGGACCCTGCTTGGATTCACGGTCAGGGACCAAATAGCATGACTTTTTTCTCAGGGACTCACAAAACGCACTCCAGGATTGATTTTTTCCTGGTTAATAAGGAAGCCTTGGTGGGGATAAAGGAAATGGCTACTTATAATAGAATACTATCAGATCATTCCCCAATACAGATGATGTAGGAGCTAAAAGCCTCTCCGCCCAAGCCATATATTCAACGACATTGTCAGTGTCAGTGGCTCAGTAGGTAGCACACTCGCCTCTGAGGTGGGGAGATCAGAGGGCTGTGGGTTCAGTTTTCACATCTGGCACTTGGGTTAATATCCCAATACTGACACTGTAGTGCAGCATGAGAGGGGTGCTGCACTTCTGAGGTGCTGTCTTTCGGATGAGATGTTAAACCGAGGTCCCATCTGCCTGGATTGGTGGTAGTTCAGGTGGATGTTAAAGATCCCATGGCACTTATCAAAAAGAGTAGGGGAATTTCCCGGTGTCCTGGCCAAATTTCCCTCATTCACTAAAAATATACCACCAACAGCTTAATCTGGTTCAAGGTCAGTTGGCTTTCATCTGTATCCCCCTCCCCCGGGTCGTGCCTGAAAATAGGCAGGATTTGTCTAGTGCACTTATCCAGTCAACAAAAACTAAATAAATAAAATAAATAAATATAGATGGAGATTTGATGAATCTCTATTGACTGATACTAAATTACAGGGAAAGCTAGAAGATGCTCTTAAAGAGATCATCCAAGTCCAACTGCCAACATTACAGGATAAGCAAATAGCTTGGCCAGCTTGTAAAATCCTTTATTCGGGGGTAGCTCAAAGATATGCAGCGAGAAGAAACAAACTCAGCCAAGCCCGAAAGGAGTTTATCCTGGGGGCTATAGATTCCCTTGCGCCCTTGAAAGGGTCATCTGCAGACTTCGATGCTGAACTTAAGGACCTTAGGGATGAGATGGCAGAACTGATTTATGCCAAAGTGGATTTTTGGTTGGAGAAAATCCAAGCTAAGTATTTAATGCAGGGGGATGTGCCTGGCCACCTTCTAGCAGCTAGAGTGAGAGAATGGGAGGCAGCACAAACAGTAAACTTAATTAAAGTGGAAGGGGAAACTATAAATGACCCCCAAGAAATGACTGATGCTTTTGCAACTTACTATAAAGGGATTTATCAAGGGGGAGTGGCTTTCAATGAGCATTTCTTGAAAACATACCTCTCCCTGTTCTAGATTCAGCACAGGTACAAGGGCTGGCAACTCCAGTAAGTGAGGGGGAAATTTTAGAGTTGGTCAAATCATTGCCAAATGGTAAAACTCCAGGGCCCGATGACCTTACAGCCAAGTTTTACAAAACACATATTTTAGCAGTACAGTACCTCCTCTCCTAAAAGATATGTTTACCAGGATAATGCAAACAGAGGTATTTCATTCCCCACTTTACCAAGCATATATTATCCTCATCCCAACACCGGATAAGCCAAAGGAGCTTCCGGAGAGCTACAGACCGATAGCACTGATGAATCAGCATATTAAGATTCTGATAAGGATCCTAGCTAATAGAATTTTGAAAGTTGCTCCAAGTTTAATTAGTCAGGAACAAGTAGGGTTTATGCCGGATAGGGGGTCACATGATGCACTAAGGAAGCTTTACCATATTCTAAACTATGCACTGGACTCCCAGATACCTATGGCGCTGATCTCTTTAGATGCTGAGAAGGCCTTTGACGGGGTTTCTCATACCTTTCATTTTGCCATCATGGAGAGGATGGGATTCCTGGAAGGCCTTCTTAGGGGAATTAAAAATTTATATGCAGCCCCTACTGCCAGGGTGTTATGCAATGGATACATATCTCAAGAAATTAAATTAGTGAATGGGACTAGGCAAGGATGCTCCCTTTCCCCTATTTTGTTTAACATTTATTTAGAACCTTTGTTAAGGGCACTTAACCTGGAACCCAGGATTCAGAGAATTAAAATTTGGGGGGGGGACTTAAATTGTCTGTTTTTGTGGATGACATACTTTTACATTTGCAGGACCTGGCTGAGGGCTTTAGACAGGCATTGGAAATTATAAGAAGATACACAGCAGTCTCGAATTATAAATTGAACTTAAACAAAACACAAATTCTCCCCCTTACACCACACACTTTCAGGGCAGATTTCGAGCCACTCCAGATCCACCGGGCCCCTAAATTAATGAAATACTTGGGTATATGGATTACTCCTAATATAGAGGAGGGAGCTGCGATCAATTTGGAAGAACTATTAACCATAATCAGGGGTGACATGCTCAGATGGAATAAACTTCCACTGAACCTTACAGCTAGGTAAGGATTATTTAAAATGAACCTATTGCCTAGGCTGTTGTACCCTATTCATTTGGCACCATTTCTTTTCCCTCAGTCCTGGTTTATAAAAATCAGAAAGTTGCTATCTGACTTTCTATGGAATTCTAAGCCTGCTAGGAAAAAACACACCATCCTGCATCTTCCACAGGACATAGGGGGCTTTAAGATGCCAGATCTCCACTTATATTATGTGGCAGGACAGCTAGGAATAATGGGACGGTGGAATAGACAGGGAGGGGGGAGGAATATGTGCCAACCTGGCTTCAAATAGAGAGACAGATCTTAAAAGAATTGGGAGTTTCCCCAGAAGCATTGATTTTTTCCCAACCAGAAAACCTTCCTAAAAAAGGGAAGCTGACTCCAATAGGAAAAATGGTTAATACATGGTGGTCCTTTCTAACGCCACCACAGAAAAGGGAGCAAGAGAAAGCACGGGATCAATCGATATTAGGTAACCCGAATTTCTGACTAGGTGGTCAAATTATTACAAAACAATGGGCCAGACAGTTGTGGGGCCTTAAACTGTCTGATTGTATACATGAGGATAATGTAGTTCTTCCACCTCAATGTCAGGGATTGCATTTCTTCAAGAAGATGCAGCTTATTAATTTGCTGACCAGGGTGAAAAAAGGGATAGTGGATCCTCAGGAGAACGGGTTTACTTGGGAAAAACTAAATAGGGTGGATCTTGCAAACAAGCCCATCTCCCAGATTTATAGGGTGCTCTTGAATTTTATGGGCTCAAGTTCCCCAACTCAAATCCCATACTGGGACAAAATTATGTCTCCCCTAAGGCCTAACTGGAAGATTGTATGGAAGAGCTGTAAATATATAACTAAACCTAAACTTAAGAATATGCAATTGTTTATTTCTTCTAATATGTACTATACTCCAGCTAAGCTATGTGCGAGAAACCTCGGATAGACAGACCTATGCTTCAGGAGCGGTGAGAAGCAAAGGAATATATTGCATGTGATGTGGGATTGCTCTAAAATTCAGCCCCTTTGAATTAAAATTAAGCAGAACATGGACCCCATATTAGACTATTCAGAGTTTATACTACCTGCAATCTGCGTGCTTGGGGACCTGACTCAAGTCTCAGGTGTTATAGCCAAATACCACCTTCCCTTACTCACTGCCCTCATCAAATCCTTTGTTTTAAAGCACTGGAAAGACAACCTTATTTATACATATGACCAATGGGTGGGGGATCTTATGAGAACCTTCGGAATGATATGAAGGCAGATGTTGGGCGAGGGTAAGAATGGATTATATAAGAAAAGGTAGCTGGCTTTGGAAGCTATTTATTCCATACAACAACGAATCACCCAGAGCGGGGGCCTGTCTGTCGGGGTGAGATTAGCAGATGAATAATGGTCTGAATGTTGGCTTAGTTGCCACATTCTTCTTTCAAGAATCTGCAAATAATTCGAACTGTTCCTTTGGCTATATATAGGATAGGAATATAAGAGCTGCTGATGAGGAAGGGGTGGGGGACTCTCTTTCTTTTCTAGGGACACAGCTGCGTTTTGCTTATCTGACGTTAGCAGGAGTTGCTAAGATAAGCTAGACATATTTTGTGATGGGCAATCATTTATTAGGCTTTATATTTCTGAGCTAGATTAAGGCTATCCTATCCTCCAGGCTAGACACCGGTCAGATAACCTAATAGAGGTATAGGAAATTGTTAATGCAGCTGTGTATGTATATAGTTCTAGATGTACATAGTATCCGCAGCCAGTTTTGGGCTGAGGTGCCGGAGGTATGTCCTGGTATATATGTGTGTAAGTCTCTGTATGTTATATCTGTGATATATATGAGAAAACTTAATAAACAAGTTTTAAAACAGTAATTAAGGGATAGAAGCAGCCATGTGTTTTAGGCTTCTGACAGTCAATGATGTCATTGCAGACTTGGCCTTGCTTTGACTGCAGATACAGATGGCACCACTTATAACACCCACCCTTTAAATGGACAGCCACTTAAACTGCTCATTTTTCATTTACCCAAACCACCAGCTATTAATTATAATATAAAGCATTCACTTGACAGCAGTTCACAGGTGTGAATGATGGCTGTCTTAGTCTTGCTGTACATGGTAACAGCTGATTAGCAGTTAATCACTGTGACCATAACTGTGCATTTGAGGTGGCCGGCTCAGCCCTCTGTAACTCGCTGCCAAAGTCTTTGAGGAAGGCTCCATCATTTGAGGCTTTTAAGCAGGGTCCGAAAGCATACCTTTTTAAAGCAGCATTTGAAAATCAGCTACAGCCTATTTAACTGTTTTATTGTTTATATTATTTATTAATCTGTTCTACTGATTTTTATTTATTTTGTTTTGACCCTTGTTTGTTGTGATTGTATGTTCTCACACCTCTTTAGTAAAGTGCCCAGAGCCTCTGGGATTGGGCACGTATGAAATTAAAGTTTACTTAATCAGCCATGATGCTACGTTAAGGCTTCAAGTTTGTGTGTTGTGAAGCACTATTGTCTCTGCTGGCTCCAAAGTCAACAAAAGAATGGCAATCATGCTTGGGTGCAAAGTTGAAATGCTGCAGGAGCTTGATAAAATGCCCAAGCTCAGTCTCTGTGATTATGCAGCACAATTTGGTATTGCAAAATCTACACTCTGAAACTTTCTACATTCCAGAGAGAAGGTTTTAGCAGAGTGGCATTCTAATCAGAATCCTTCCCACAAATTTAAGTGGGAAGGTAAAGACAATGAAGTGGAAGAGGTATTGATAAGGTGGTTTTGTAATGCCCAGGGGAGAGATGCAATGATCGCTGGCCCCCTTTTGATGCAGAATGCAGAGCAGCTGACTACAGCACTGGGGAAGGATGACTACAGTCCTAGTGAGGGATGGCTGCAGTAATGGAAAACCCACAATAACATAAACTTTAAACATGCTCATGGCGAGAGGCAGAATGCTGACAGTGATGCTCTGACTGCCCGGTCCCGACCCCCACCCCCCAAGAACTCGACGGAAACTTCAACCCTTCTCAAGGGTTCAGTGATGCTCTGACCGCCCGGTCCCGACCCCCACCCCCCAAGAACTCGACGGAAACTTCAACCCTTCTCAAGGGTTCAGTGATGCTCTGACCGCCCGGTCCCACCCCCACCCCCAAGAACTCGACGGAAACTACAACCCTTCTCAAGGGTTCAGTGATGCTCTGACCACCCGGTCCCGACCCCACCCCCAAGAACTCGTGAGAAACTTCAACCCTTCTCAAGGGTTCAGTGATGCTCTGACCGCCCGGTCCCGACCCCCACCCCCCGAGAACTCGACAGAAACTTCAACCCTTCTCAAGGTAATTCCTGAGCTCCTCTGGATGTGGCTGTTACAGTGTTGCAAGTGCTTACCTGGTTTTTGGCTAGCGGGCAACCGGCAAGCGCTGCTCCTTCACTCGCTGCAGTCCACTCCAGCTGGTTCTGCAAGACGTGATCTGATCTCCTAGCCGAGCCGGTCGGCTTATAAATGAAGACTGTTTATTTTTTTGCCTCTTTTGTGACATGCCTAGCCTATACTTAATGAACTTCTCAGTGACTTTAAGGGGCTTTGCCTGGGTGGCGTTGGTGGTTGCCCCCTCTGATAACCAGGTTTGATTTTAACTAGCTCTGTAGTAATCTCTTAGGGGCATTCAAATTGAGCTCTGCAGTTACCTAAGGGGAATTTTACTGAACCCTGCAGTTACTTTAAGGGGCCTTACATACTTGGCCTGGTGGTGGGAAGTGGTATGTAGTTGCTCACTGCTAGTGCGGTTTGTGCCCCTACTCACCTCCCAGCTATCTGAGCCGCTGCTGCATGTGGAGCCACCATCTTGACCCAGGGTTGGCTACCTCTCACTCAGCCTTTTAGCCCTCCCCACAGTAATGCCTCTGCTCGGTTGCCTCATTGTGAGGATCAGCCACTCTACTATTGTATTAAGTTTAGACTGCCGAACAATTTGTGCTTAAAAGGTCCATTTTTGCTAGCTGCTTCCCTTACCTATTTTGTCTGCCTACCTCTGTGTTATCTAAGCAAGTGTGTGCACCAACCAGCTCTTTATCCGACTACCTCACTTATCCACCTTCCTACCCTCCCCCTTCCCTCCTGGACCCCTATTTAATGATTGCTCTCTCTTTATTTTTTCTTAGGGTTCAGTGATGCTCTGACTGCCTGGTCCCGACCCCCACCACCCTAGAACTCGACGGAAACTTCAACCCTTCTCAAGGTAATTCCTGAGCTCCTCTGGATGTGGCCGCTACAGTGTTGCAAGTGCTTACCTGGCTTTTGGCTAGCGGACGACTGGCGAGCGCTGCTCCTTCACTCGCTGCACTCCACTCTGGCTGGTTCTGCTAGACGTGATCTAGCCCCGCCGGCTTCACCGGCTGCCCCACCACCCCCACCACCACCTTTGGTGAACAGTCGCTTTTATAGCGATAGCGATGGTCATGTGGTGCTGTTAAACCTATCAGCCCACTTCCCCATTAGCAGGCTATACCGCGCTGCCACTAGGGGGTTTTACTACTATTTTCGTGCAGTAGTCTCCCTGCAGTTACAGTCGCATTCACAGTTGTACTCTTTCTGCTGTTCCTACTGGGGATTCCTCCGCCCTCCTGCTATTACCCTTGGTGATCCCTTCACCTCCCAGTCCTCTCTCCAGGAGCTCATAACCCTTTGTCTTCCACTACCCGCCCCAATACCCTCTACCTGTCTCTCTCGTGCTCACCATTCACCCCTCTCCCTCCGTATCCACCTACCTTACATGCTTAATTGGGTCTGCCCTCCCTATAAAGTGTGCTGTAACAGGGCCTGACTACCCCTGTGAAATGCCCCCTCCCGTTCTGGCTGGCCCACCTGCCCATCACCAGGCTCCTCAGGTGCACCCTGTCCCTAACTCCCCTACTTCCTTCTGAGGGGCAGCCAAGGGGTTAAAGATAGCCCAATTGAACATCCACAGCCTCTTACAGAATTTTGTGAGCTAACAGCTTGGGCAGCCCACTACAACCCTGATGTACTGTGCGAACCGAAACATGGCTTAAACCCCACACCCCTGACTCGGCCTGCTCCCTCCCGGGCTATGGCATGGCCAGACTCAACAGGGCTGGCAACAAAAGAGGTGGGGGTATACTTATATACCATAAGGTACACCTAAATATTTCCGTGATATCGTCCCCTACCCAGGTACCCTCTCCATGTGAGTTTCTCCACACTCTCTCCTCCTTCTTGGCAACACCAAGAAGGTGCACATAGTGTGTGCATATAACCCTCCCAAAGGGGGTTTGCAGGGCCTCTCATCACTCCTGGAGCTACTTAAGGAGACAGTGGGATCCAGTGAGCTCCTCATACTTGGGGACTTCAACATTAATTGGCTGGGACCTAACGCCAAGTTGTGTGAGCCTATGCTCTCTGGCCTCTCCCTCAGCCAGGTCATTGTGGAACCCACCAGGCTCTCCTACCACGGTGACAAGGGGACTCTCATTGACTGGGTCCTGTGCAACCGACCTGACAATATTGTTCAGTCAGGACTCCTTCCCGGTTCTATTTCGGACCACTCACCAGTTTACTGCATATGGGGCCATAACCTGCCCAAGGTCCCCAGCTGAGTGGTTCTGATGAGGGACTACTCGAAACTCATTATCCCGAACTTCCTTATGGACCTGCAGGGAGTATCCTGGACCCACATCATGGCTATGCTGGACCCCGCTGTAGCCCTTAACCACTTCTCGTGGCATTTGTTCCGATTCAGAACAGACACGCTCCCCTCTCCAAGAGGCATGTCAGGGGCTCCGTCACGAAATGGCTTCACAGCAAGCTCTTATCTCTCATGAAGCAGCGTGACAAGGCCTGGACCAAATACAGGGCTTCTCACAACCTAACTGACCTCCAGCAGTATAGACAGCTTAGAAAGTCCTGCAAAAGGGCAATACGTACTGCAAAAAGCCAATACTGCAGCTCAGCCTTGATGGCCACTGCGCGTGACCCTCATAGAAACATAGAAACATAGAAGTTGACGGCAGATAAGGACCGCAAGGCCCATCCAGTCTGCCCATTTCTTTTTCTACCTTATAAATGTGCCATCGGCCTTTGCTCTGTCAGTGACCTATCTATTCATAGTCATTTGTATTGCTCCCTTATGCCTATCCCATGCCTGTTTGAAGCCCTGCACTGTATTCATAGCCACCACTTCTTGTGGTAAGCCATTCCATGCATCTACCACCCTTTCTGTGAAAAGAATTTCCTCACATTCCCCTTAATCGGCCTCCCTCTAATCTCATGCTGTGTCCTCTTGTCCTGCTATTTTTCTTATATTTAAACATGTTAGACTCTTTCACCTTGTTTATGCCCTTAAGGTGTTTAAATGTCTCGATCATATCACCTCTCTCCCTCCTTTGCTCAAGGGTATACATATTGAGCTCCGTTAATCTGTCCTCATATGTCTTCTGATGCAGTTCCTGCACCATTTTGGTTGCCCTTCTCTGGACTGCCTCAATTTGGTTAATGTCCTTGTGAAGGTGTGGCCTCCAATACTGCATGCAGTACTCCAGATGGGGCCTAACCAATGTCTTGTACAGAGGGATTATTACCTCCCTCTTACGACTTGTGATACCCCTACTAATACACCCTAACACCCCCCTAGCCTTACCTACTGCTTTAGAGGTCTGGTTGGATGATTTTAGGTCATCAGTGATGATGATGCCCAAGTCTCTTTCTTCCTTTGTGACTGCTAGCAACTCCTCTCCCAGCCTATAAGTGGCTTCAGGGTTTCTCTTCCCTATGTGCATGATTTTGCACTTCTTTGCATTAAATCCCAGTTGCCACTCTTCTGACCATTCTGCTAGTTTATCCAGATCTCTTCTCATTTCTGCCCACCCCATCTGGATCATCTACTCTGTTGCAGATCTTGGTGTCATCTGCAAACAGACAAGCTTTACCCTCTAGTCCATCTACGAGGTCACTAATGAAGATGTTGAATAGGACTGGCCCCAGGACTGATCCTGAGTACCCACTTGTGACTTGCATCTCTTCTGACTGTATACCATTTACCACCACTCTCTGTTTTCTGCCAGTCAACCAGTTTGCCACCAGTTGACCAACTTCTGACCACCCGAGGCCTACCTAGCTTATTTATCAATCTTCTATGTGGAACAGTGTCAAAAGCTTTGCTGAAGTCAAGGTAGGCGACATCAACTGCTCCCCTTGGTCCACCACTCTGGTTACCCAGTCAAAGAAATCTATGAGATTAGTTTGACTGGACCTTCCTTTGTAAACCCATGCTGTCTTGGATCCTGTGCCCTATGGATTCCAGGTGTTGCACTATCCTTTCCTGTAGGTGCCTCCATAATCTTGCCCACTACTGAGGTGAAGACTGGCCGGTCTGTAGTTCCCGCCTCCTCCCTCTACCACTCTTGTGGAGTGGGATCACATGAGCCCTTCTCCAGTCTTCTGGGACCTCTCCTGTGCTCAGAGACTCACTAAACAATTCTACTAAAGGCTCTGCTAGTTCCTCCTTTAGCTCCTTAAGTACCCTGGGATGTATGCCATCAGGTCCCATTGCCTTATCCACCCTGGGCTTAGCAAGCTCTTGTAGGACCCTTTCTTTTTGTGAAGGGAGTAGTGCTCACCTCCCTCCCCCTGTGTCCATGATGCTGAGCTGTGGGCCCTGCCCTACCTTCTCTTCAGTAAATACTGAGCAAAAGTATCTATTTGGGATAGATGCCTTTGCAGGGTCCTCCTCCTCACATGCTCCCTTTTCTCCATTAAACAGCAATACCCCTCTGGACTTTCTCCTTTCACTAATGTATCTATAGAAGTCTTGTCACCTTCTTTTACTGTCCGTGCTAGTGTTTCCTCAGTTTGGGACTTTGCCTGCCTTACTGCCTTACCTGCTTCCCTTAGGGCAGTTTGGTATGCCTCCCTATCTTCATCCGCTGTGTTCCTTATATTTCTGAAGGCCAGCCTTTTGGCTCTGACCTTTTCTGCTACTGTATTTGAGAACCAAAGTGGTTTCCTTCTTCTTTACACTTCCTTTTCTGTCTAACACAATGGGATGTTGCTTCAAGTATTGTATCCTTAATGCTTGCCACTTTGCCTGTACCTCCTCACCTGTGTTTCTTTTTTGCCAGGGCTAGCTTAACTCTGTTGGCCATCTTATCAAAGTCAGCTCCTCTGAAGTCCCATATTTTTGCCTTGGAATGGGATGATTTAGATGTGGTAGCCAAATTGAACCATACCATGTGATGGTCACTGGCCCCAGGTGACCTTCTACCTGGAGATCTGTGATCCCTTCTTTGTTAGTCAGTACTAGATCTAGGATAGCCCTGTCTCTTGTGGGTTGCTGTACCAGTTGTTTGAGGCCCCTCCTGCAGGAATCCATACTGTGTCTAGTTCTGGCCGATGTTCCTGCTGGTATTGACCAATCTGTATCTGGCATGTTGAAGTCTCCCATTATCAGAACCTCCCTTTAGCTGTCATGTTTTGTATATCTTCTAACAGTAATGTGTCTATGTCCCTCCCTCTGGTCTGGGGCCTGTAGACAACCCCAGTTCTTATGGCTGTCCCATTTCCTGTTTCAGGGTGACCCACAGTTCTTCTGGCTCATTATGTGTATTCTGAATTTCTGTAGCTTTGATATTTTCATTAACATACAGGCCCTCCTCCCCCTTTTGCACCTCGGTCTCTTCTGAACAATACATAGCCAGGTACTGAAGTCTCCCAAGTGTGGTTACTGGTAAACCACGTCTCACTAATTACTACTATGTCCAGTTTAGCCTCTGACATTGTTGCCTGCAGGTCTGGGATCTTATTTCCCAGGCTGTGAGCATTTGTGTACATGATTTTCCATTGGCCAGATTTTGGTGTGTTGGTTGTTGGGTGAAGTTTGGCATTACCCTGTGCATCGTATGGGAGACAAACCTTTTTCTTACCTGGTGATGCAAATGAGACGGCAAACACGCTGAATTCCTGTTTGACCACTAGCTGAGGGAGGGTGTTCTTTCCATTGACGTATGGGGTGCTCCCTCTCCCATTGCTAGTTTAAATATTCTGCAAAGGCGTCAAACTTCTGCCCCAATGCACTGACTCCTCTTTAGTCAGATGCAGTCCATCAAATTTAAGAACTTCGCTCCCAGAACTGTTGCCAGTTCCCTACAAATCTGTGTTCCTTTTTCTCTGGCACCAGTCCTTGAGCCACGTGTTTAGCTCCCCTATCTCCCCTTCTGACCTTCCGTCCATCTGCTCCTTTCTCCCAGACTGGCAGGATCTCAGAGAAGGAGATGCTGGACAGGAATAGATGATGATTTGTCACTCAGCCTAGTCAGGTGTTCCTTGGTCTCCACAACTGACCCGGCTGGCGAGATCATGATCCCTATGTACTAGGACATCAATGTTTCTCCTGCTTTGTGAACAATTTTAGCAATGCGGTCAGTGTCTCTCCATGCTGATGTACCTGGGAGACATCTGACCATCACCCCTGGCTGGAGATGGTATCAACTCCCGAATCATGGAGTCTCCTATGATCAGAGTTTTTAGTTTCTTTGTGCTTGTTTAGTTTTGGTTCTGATTTGGGTGAGTATTGTTGTGCCAGCTCCTGTGCCACTGATGTCCTGCTCTGCAGTGTCTTCTGCCTCTTTATTTGATTTTAGAGATAGAGGCAGATACCTGTTTATAGTGTTTATATATGGTTTTGGAGGTAATGTGTTGGAAGCAGAGTGATGGGGCACCTGATTTGCTCCTCCTAACCACCCGCAACCTCCTGGACCAACTACCCTCTGCGGCTCGAGGTTTTCTGTTGGATGCTGGGAAATGGCGGGTGGTTCTTATAATGTATTTCCTCTTCAATATGAAATTTGAGGCGTGCAATGCCCATACTGCCCAGCTGAGACCTAAGATCTCCAAGGCCCAGCATGTAGGACAGTGTCCTAAATCCTGTAAGACTGTCCTTCTGAAAATTGTTCCACAGTACCTGCAGTTAATGAAATCCATTACAAATAAGTTGCTGGGTTTGTAACCTAGTCAGAGTAATTAGAAGGAAAAAAAAAAATGCAAGTAATGGTTTAATTGTGCTTTGTTTAACTTGTTATAACAAGTTAAATTACTAGTGCCTTGTAAATGAGATCACCTTGTGGAGGCCCCACTGATCCGCCCCTTCCTGCTCTGTCACAGGAAATGTCACAACTGTACCCTATAAAAGGAGTGTAGCGTGGTGGTTGGGGATGGGGGTGGGTGGCTGGGCCCTTTCCTGCCTAAAAGAAGAACCACGGACGAAAGAACAAGGAGGTAGAGCAGAAACAATCAGTCAACAACAAATGCAGTAACCCTGAAAGCTTATCCTAATGTTAGATAAAACTGTAAACCTGTAAAGCACCACCTGTAATAATTTCAGAGAAGATATACCCTGTAAGAAACACTTTGCTCAGAGAAAATAAAGCAGTAACAGAAGATATACCTTGCAAAGTCAATTTGAATCAGAAGATTACAGCAGTAATCTGTTAGCACACACCTGTAAACACCTTGTAATAATGCAGAAGAAGGTATACCAGCAACAACAATTTGAATCAGAAAAAAATAAAGCAATGAAATGTTAACAACAAACAGTAGCAATCCCTGTGAGTGAAAATAAAAACACCACCACACAGTAAATCTGCTTAGCCAAACTAAGTCTTAATCCTTCTCCCTTGCTCTGGTAAGTTTCTCTACTCTGCCTTTCAAGCAGTCTTAGAAGGAAAGAGCTCAGGTGAAGCTAGGTGCCTGGCCAGCAAACCAAGTCTTCTACCTCCAAGATATCAACTAACCTGACTTTTTAACCCTTCTTTCTGTGGAATTACTGACAGTTTGCTGCTCCACCCCCACATACACACCTAATCCTTTGGAAGAGCTGTGGGAGGAAAACAATTAGCTCCTTCAATGAGAAGGAGACTGAAACACCTCTGAGACAACAAACCTTTTCAACAAACAAGAAAAATAAAACACAGTGTCAAACAGTAACTTTGCTTAGCCCAATGATAAAAGTCACAAAAATGTAAGCTCCACCTGTAATACAGTAATTTCAGAAAGATATACCTGTAAGAAACACTTTGCTCCAGAGAAAAATAAAGCAGTAACAGAAGATATACTTTGCAAAAGTCAATTTGAATCAGAAGATTACAGCAGTAATCTGTTAGCACACACCTGTAGGCACACCTTGTAATAATGCAGAAGAGGTATACCAGCAACAACAATTTGAATCAGAGAAAAAATAAAGCAATGAAATGTTAACAACAAACAGTAGCAATCCTGTGAGTAAAAAATAAAAACACCACCACACAGTAAATCTGCTTAGCCAAACTAAGTCTTAATCCTTCTCCCTTGCTCTGGTAAGTTTCTCTACTCTGCCTTTCAAGCAGTCTTAGAAGGAAAGAGCTCAGGTGAAGCTAGGTGCCTTGGCCAGCAAACCAAGTCTTTTACCTCGACGATTCTGGGTGAACATACGTAATCTAATTGGTGGCTCGACCAAAACTCAAGTTACCGACATGACAATTGGTGAGGCCAACTGCAACAACCCCCTAACCATTGCCTCCTCTTTCAACCGACTATTCACCGACTTGCCCCCATCTCTCCCTCACTCCACACTGCCCCAGTCCCCGCTAGTGACTCCCACCTCCCCGCGCGCCCTTCTACCTTAAGAAGATCACTGTGAGGGAGACCCATGCTCTTCTTGCTGGTCTCTCTCACCACACGGGGGCGAGTCAAGATGGCCTTGAACCTCGGCTCCTCAGCCTGGGCGCTCCTCACATTGCCAGGCCACTCGCCCACATACTCAATGCCTCACTTATTACTGGGGTCATCTCTGACATTTGGAAAATTGCCAGGGTTGTCCCTGTCCTGAAGAATGGTGACCCTAAGGACATCAACAATTATCATCCTATAGCCATACTATCTGCTGCCTGCAAACTACTGGAAAAAGCAGTAGTGTCGCAACTTGTCCACTACTTCCAGGAATACAACGTCCTCTCCCCCTGTCAGCATGGATTTCGAAAAAACCACAGTACCTCGACGGCGCTTGCTGAAGTCACCACCAGAATCAGGACTGCCACTGACCAGGGAAAGTTGACGGGTGCTATATTTGTGGACCTATCAAAAGTCTTTGACCATGTAGACCATCTCCTCCTCCTCTCCACTCTCCAATCCCTTGGCCTCTCTGGCTGTTCCCTTGACTGGTTCACCAGCTATCTAGGGGACAGGAAGCAGCTCACATGCTTCAACCGTACCCTCTCGCCCCTCCTACCTGTCTGCAGTGGGGTCCCACAAGGATCCATCCTTGGTCCGATACTGTTCTCTCTGTTTATCAATGGTCTGCCCTCTGCTACCACTGAAGGGCACCTTACCATGTAAGCGGATGACCTTGTATTACTAGCCAGCACCCATGACGTTACCAACATCAATACCCATCTCAACCTAGACTTCTCTCGTATCAGAGCATGGCTGAACGGGCACAAACTTGTAGTCAAACTTAAGAAAACACAGGCCATGCTATTTGGCATCACTGTTAAAATCTCATCCTGCACTACGGCCCTCAACATTCTTGGCACCTGTAACTCCCCCCTGCCAACAATTGACTCTGCAAATTACCTTGGAGTCACCCTCAACCCTCAACTAGACTTCACAGGGCACATCAGGAAAGTATGCAACGCTATCAATGGCAAACTTGGCCTAGCGCACAGGGCCAAGGACTGCCTTACCCCCGCCGCCCAGCTGGCCCTAGCCAGGGGGATACTACTGCCCACCCTCTCCTATGGTCTCATTGCCTTTGCTGCAGTCCCCTCCTCCTGCCTAGCCAAATGGGATACCACGTACAACAATATATGCCACTTTGCTCTCGCGGCCCCCCGTCTCACTCACCGATGTGAGCTCTACTGTTGTCTGGAATGGCTCCCCCCAGAAAAATACCGGATCTACTCCATGGGTAATTTCATTGACAACGTCATTCAGATGGCAGCTCCCACCTCGCTCACCTTCCCCCTGAGACACGCCTCCCCTGTCTACCATCTTAGGTCCTGCGCATCCCAGGCCTGCCTGGTCCCAAGACCCGCTTCCTCACTGGTGATAGGGCATTTACCTCCCATGCACCCAAGCTGTGGAACTCCCTTCTGCCACAGGTCCACGCCTCTCCCTCTCACTCCACCTTCAAAACCTCCCTTCAGAACTTCCTGAAATGTGCTGCAGCCTGCCTATGTGCTGCCTAACTGCCCAGCCCCACCTCCCACCTTCTTTGGTACCCCAACCTGGCTCTGTCTCTCTCGCCTCCTCGGCGCTGCACTCTACTAGAAGGTATATGATCTAACTATTGTCTTCCCACCTGAGGTGTGGTCTCTCACCACCCCGTAGCCCCCGAGCCTGTATTGTATGGTAATCTGTAACATGTGGGTATGAAATTCCATTGCTGTATGTTGGTAATCTGTGACATGTGTGTATGTTATTCCACTGCTTGTTCTCTTGTCTTATAAATCCTTGATGTTTCTATTGCCAATACTGGAGGCTGCCTCCTCCTGACTGTAATGCTACTATGTAACTGCTCCTTTGTCTCAACATTGGAGTATGTCTGCTCCTGCTTGTAATTGATGTCTAATGTATGTCTCCTATGTAATTACCTTGTAATTCTCCCGGGTCACACCTGAAAATAGGCACTTGCTGTCTAGCATGTTTACCCGGTTACCAAAAGCAAATAAATAAATAAATGATCAGTGTTGAGAATTGGCTGAAGGATGTCCTGCCATCCCTTCTAGCTGGATATGATCCCCAGGATATCTTTAATGCCAACAAGACCAGGCTCTTCTACTGGTGTATCAGCTGTGGCACCTTAGTATTCAAGGCTGATGCAATGCTGCAGCAAAAAAAAAAAAAGCAAAGGAGCGGTTGTCAGCTCTCTGTTGCAGCAATATGGCAGGAACAGAAAAAAAAAAGAGCTGGTAATCATTGACAAATCTGCTAGCCCACACTGTTTCCAAGGGATCAACAGCCTACCAGTCCACTATCATGTAAACCATAGTGCATGCATGATGGGAGAAGTGTTCACAGAGAGGGTAATAATGTGGGACTGACAGCTCTGTGGGAGAAAAATTCTTCTGCTCCTGGACAGTTTAATTGGTCACCCTGATGTTCCTGGTTTGTGGAACATAAGGCTAGTGTTTTTGCCAAACAGCACAACTTGTGTCATCCAACCCCTGGACCAGGGCATCCTCTATTCTTTCAAGCAGCACTATATAAGAGAGAGATGTGATCCTGAGTGCTGGATGAGCTGTATCCTACAGATCAGCTGAATGCAACAATGTATGTTAAAAAAATAAACATGCTCAATGGGGTCCATTTGATGTCAACAACCTGGGAATGTGTTACACAAGAAACCATTGTCAAGTGTTTCATTAAAGCGGGGGTTTCAACACTGACTCCCTCTTCCAAAGACATTGCAATTGAAAATGAGGTGCCTCCACCAGAAGGCTTGTCTGCCACTGAATTTGATGAATGTTGCTGCTTGGGAGATGAAGCAGAAGACCACATTACAGATCACATATCGAAGGTAGTGCCATCGATGAGACCAGAGCAAGAAACAGCTGACACAGAGGAGAATGAAAATGAGGGAACAGAGGAGGTGCCAACAACACTGGTAACTGAAGTGGATGTTAGATGTGGACTGCTAACTCTCAAGCAGGCTATAGAACAATGGCAGGACACCACTCCTGAATGGGCTTTTCTCCATGCAATGGAGGTCAAGTGGAAACAATATGTAGAAAAGCCAAAAGTACAGTGCAGGATTACTGACTTTATGAAAACACAGCCGAAATTGCAGTGACAAAGTGGGGGTGAGCAAAATGCTTCAGTGACTCTGCCTGTACTTTAATTCAGTAAAATACACTAATACAGTACTGTACACTACATTGTTAAATACATTTATTTGCAGCAGCTTTTGCATTCAGTATCTTATTCTGTGTGCTTTGTTCTGTGATTTATTTAGTGATATACTGCACTGAACTGCACAACAGTGTCATGTCATGCCACGGTACCAGCAGTAGCAGTGTAATAGTACTGCACATGACATGTAAATTGGACATTGTATATAATGTCCATATAGGGTTTTGACAAACTAGTCTGTTATAAGCAGCACTGACTGTAATCCAATAGGTTAAATAGGAACTTGACTGTTTTATTAAGTGCATTTTCTACATTTACAATAATTATTTTGTATGTGCAATGAAACTAATGAGTTATTACCATTACATTTCAAATGGCTACTAAAAATAATTCAATATAATTCAGGTACAGTATTGTTATCATAGAAAATACCATGACTATTCAGACCAGAGTATTTCAGTGAGAATCTGTTACACTTTTAGCTTTATCAAAGGGAACAAGATACTCTTTTAATAACACAGTTCAAGTTTTGCACGTCATAACTTTGTTGTCCATCTACAGTATGTGTTTTTGCAATTAATAAACAGATAAGTGTGACCTTTTTCTTTTAAAGTCAAATCTTGATAGGAAGAGAATAATATTTACAAAATCATAACAAATGTTTACAGTTTTTTTTTATTTATTTTTATTTATTTATTTAGTTTTACAATTTCTGTCCAGGAACACTGAGCTGAAACTTGTTTCTATGTGTTTTTGAGAGCACAGGGAGGTTAAGGTATTTGCTCAGGGCCACACAATATGCAAGCAGAGCATGTTGGAATCAAAACCAGTTGTGCTGGATGAACCAACCTTGTTCACAGCTCATTGCTCTAACCTGTAGGCTATACTACAAGCTGATCATCGAAAACTACACATTTGAAGGCTGTATTTATGATGCCAGTAGGTATTGGGCCCCATATCAGAATTTCTGGACCTTGGCTGTGTTCAAGTCAGTACACATTTCTGGGGCTTCCACTGCACCACCTTCTAACTTTCTTCTTGCATCCCTTTTCTTACAGCCTGTTCTCCTACAATTATGGGTTTCAGTGGTGAATTCAGATCTACAAGATGAAAATGTGGCCCTATACCTACTGGCCTGGTACCATGATGCCAGCCTTGAAATAGGCAGTTTTTGATGATCATCTGGCAGTATAGCTTAGAGGGTAAAGCAAAGAGTAGTAAATAAGTCTGGTTCATCCAGTAGAATGGGTTTTGATTCCAACATGCTGTACTTGCATACTGTGTTACCTAGAGCAAGTCACATAGCCTCCCTGTGCTCCAAAACACACCGGTGAATAAGGTGTAGCTCAATGTGCCTTTCTTGGGCAAAGATAGTGAAAACAGTCCATACAAACAAGCAGTCAGCAACATGAGCTCCATCTAGGAAGATATTCCAGGTAAAAAATAAGGCAAGGTATACAGCGGATGTAATAAAAATTCCTTTATTCAATAAAAAAAATCCAAATTAATTGCAATTTTAAAGCTATTTGAGGGGTCATCATGTAATCTTTGATAATGTTCAGTGTTGCTAACTTGAGACAACATTTCCTCCTCATAATCCTGTGCTGACCAAACTACAACCTTCCTGCCCTTATCTGCAGGCTTGATCGTAATTTCATGATTTTCCTTCAAACTTTTTATTGCCAGTTTCTCTGCTGCAGTACAATTGTAGTAGTGTGCTTGTGGAATATTCAACATTTCCAGATCTCTTATACAAATTTTCTCAAAAACTGCAACTGTAGGATTTTGAGGTGGTGAAAATGTAAATTTCAGCTTAAATGGGCACTATGTTTGAGTTTGCAGTATTAATCAGCACTTTAAAGGATGCATGGCCACTTTAAATCATCCTCTTTATAACACACTGCACCTTCTTTTCTCACCAGTCTTGAGAAAGTGCCTCTCACATGAAAATGTTTGACTGGGAGCGAGACTCTGTTTCCTGGGATGGGTCTGCTATAGGCCTGGTGGCGGTCTGCTTGGATCTATCTCAGTGTTTCAGCAATTGGATGTTTTTTATCAAATAAAGGAATTTTTATTGCACCTGCTGTATATCTTGCCTTACTTATCACCTACGGTACCTTTCTGGATGGAGCCCATGTTGCCGACTGCTTGTTTATGTGCACTGTCTCTCATTTGTTGGCTCTGGGCCTCTGCTACGATATTGCCCCCTTCTTTGGCTGACATTGTAAAAACAATCTAAACATTTGTTATAATTCAGAAATAATATTTTCTTTCTAGCCAGATTTAACTTGAAAAGAGAAAAAAGTAGGACACAATCGCTTGTTTATTAATTGGAAAAACACATAGATGGACATGCTCAACTTGAAATGTGTTACTTCTTTTGATAAAGTTAAAATTGCAACAGTTTGTTACTGAAATACTTTGAACTGAATGGGATTTTCAACATAACAATACCAGAATTCTATTGGGTTATTTTTATTTACGGTTTTAAATGTAAAGGTGTTAACTCATTAGTTTCAATGTACACACAAAACAATTACTGTAAATGTAGAAAGTGATGTAATATATAGAATAATACATGGGTGTGTGTCTGTAACCAGAATTTTACACACACTCGAGGTGTGAGATGCTACATAAACCCCGACAGCAAAACTCAAGGTTTTTTTAAAAAACATCACACGAGGGTGTGTGTAAAATTCTGGTTTTACACCCACCTACCAATGTTTTATTTTATGTAATTACTGGTCATCATTTTTTGGCTAAACTTAGTGCAAACTCACAGTCATAGAAACATAGGAACATAGAAGTTGATGGCAGATAAGGACCGCAAGGCCCATCGAGTCTGCCCGTTTCTTTTTCTACCTTATGAATGTGCCATCGGCCTTTGCTCTGTCAATGGCCTATCTATTCATATTCATCTGTATTGCTCCCTTATGCCTATCCCATGCCTGTTTGAAGCCCTTCACTGTATTCATATCCACCACTTACTGAGGTAGGTCATTCTATGCATCCGCCACTCTTTCTGTGAAAAAGAACTTCCTCACATTACCCCTTAATTGGCTTCCCTCTAATCCCATGCTGTGTCCTCTTGTCCTGCTATTTTTCTTATATTGAAACATGTTAGACTCTCACCTTGTTAATGCCCTTAAGGTGTTTGAATATTTTGATCTCATCACCTCTCTCCCTCCTTTGCTCTAGGGTATACATACCGAGTTCCATTAATCTGTCCTCATATGTTTTCTGATGCAGTCCCTGCACCGTTTTGGTGGCCTTTCTCCAGACTGCCTCAATTTGGTTAATATCCTTGTGAAGGTGTGGTCTCCAGTACTGCATGCAGTACTCCAGATGGGGCCTAACCAGTGTCTTGTAAAGAGGGATCATTACCTCCCTCTTCTGACTTGAGATACCCCTACTAATACACCGCAGCATCCCCCTAGCATTACCTACTGCTTTAATGGTCTGCTTGGATGATTTCAGGTCATCGGTGATGATGATGCCCAAGTCTCTTTATTCCCTTGTGACTGCCAGCAACTCAACTCCCAGCCTATAGGTAGCTTCAGGGTTTCTCTTTCCTATGTGCATGATCTTACACTTCTTTGCGTTAAACCCCAGTTGCCACTCTTCTGACCATTTTGCCAGTCTCTTCTCATTCTGCCAATCCATCTGTATCATCTACTCTGTTACAGATCTTGGTGTCATCTGAAAGCAGAAACCTTACCCTCCAGTCCATCTGCAATGTCACTGATGAAGATATTGAAGAGGACTGGCCCCAGGACTGATCTCTGAGGTACCCCACTTGTGACTTGCATCTCTTCTGACTGTATACCATTTACCACCACTCTCTGTTTTCTGCCCATCAACCAGTTTGCCACCCAGTTGACCAACTTCTGACCCACCCCAAGCCAACCCAGTTTATTAATCAATCTTCTATGTGGAACAGTATCGAAAGCTTTGCTGAAGTCAAGGTAGGCGACATCAACTGTACCCCCTTGGTTCACCACTCTGGTTACCCAGTCAAAGAAATTTATGAGATTAGTTTGACAGGACCTTCCTTTTGTAAAACCATGCTGTCTTGGATCCCGTGCTTCTATGGATTGAGGTGTTGCACTATCCTTTCCTTAAGGAGTGCCTCCATAATCTTGCACACTACTGAGGTAAAACTGACTGGTCTGTAGTTCCCTGCCTCCTCCCTGCTACCACTCTTGTGGAGTGGGATCACATGAGGCCTTCTCCAGTCTTCTGGGACCTCTCCTGTGCTCAGAGACTAACTAAACAGTTCTGATAATGGCTCTGCTAGTTCCACCCTTAGCTCCTTTAGTACCCTGGGATGTATGCCATCATGTCCCATTGCCTTGTCCACCCTGAGCTTATCAAGCTTTTGTAGGACCCTTTCTTTCGTGAAAGGACTAGTGCACACCTCCTTCCCCCTGTGTCCATGGTGCTGAGCTGTGGGCCCTGCCCTATCTTCTCTTCAGTAAATACTGAACAGATGTATCTATTTATGATTGATGCTTTTACATGGTCCTCCTCTTCACATGCCCCCTTATTCCCTTTGATCTTAGCAATACCCCTTCTGGGCTTTCTCCTTTCACTAATGTATCTATAGAAAGTATTGTCACATTCTTTTACTTTTTGTGCTAGTGTTTCCTCAGTTTGGGCTTTTTCCTGTGCAACTCCTACCCAGTCTGCCGTTGCCATCTGACAGCAATACCAGGTGGGCTGGGTTTGGGGAGGTATAGGTCACTCGGCACAAAGGCTAGGTTTGGCTACTCTGCATAAGGACACCCAAGTAACTCCGAACACAGGAAGCATTAACTGTAATGTCCAATACCAGAAGTGGGATTCTAAAGCGTGGCTTTTATTCACATCCAAACAGAATAAACAAAGCATAGATGGACTCCCACAGGGCTACACTCCTGGTAATGCAGATTAAAAGAGGCAAGAACACATCCTCAACACTTTAGCCCTCAGGATCTGAACCCACTGGGCACACAGCCTGGACTTGCACGCTGCTTTGGGTTACATAGCTCGAACTTGTACACTGTTCTGGGTTTTCCTTGGCTCAGCTCCCTTGCCTGCCACTTGGGCACCTTCCATATTTCATGGAAGCATTTTCTGGTGGCTCCCTAAATCACCTAAGAGCACCTCGGCTCCATCAGGGAATCTTCCTTTCAATCCCACATCTGAGTACTTTCCTCAGGCACTGGCCAAGTACCTGAGAGAAAGCAAAAGGTATCTCAGAGCAAATCCATAGAGGTGAATTTGGTTACTACTGATGGGGGTCTCCCACCTCTCGCTCCCACAATTCATACCCAACCATTTCTCTGGACAGAAACACCTCATCCTTTAAAACTTTGCAATGTAGATTCTTGCTAAATGTATTTCACATTCCATCTACTTATCTTGCTTCCCATTTGTGCTGGACTTGAACATACTTATACGTGGCTTTGTCCATTACTCTAGACCCCCCACAAAGTTAAGCAGTCCAATCCCCACTTTCTTTCTTTCCCTTTGTGGGCTGGACTTGAACATACTTATAAGTGGCATTGTCCATTACTCTAGACCCCCCACTGAGTTAAGCAGTCCAATCCCCACATCTTCAACTGTACTTGGCTGTCTTTTCCTGACCTCACAGTAACAGTACCGTTAGTTTCCTTCTGTTCAGGGGAAAACACTTGGCCCTTTTTCAGAGTGAACTCACTCTTTGGTTGCAGGTGCCCCACAGGCATTTCCTCCACAAGGAATCTCTCTCTCTGAGCTTCTGGTGCCTCAGCACAACTTGAACAGGCAGCTTCTTTCCCTGAACCAGACCCAGGGGGTTTGCCCCTGGAAAACAGGCAAACACCTTCCCCCCATCCCCTAAGGGATGGGGCTACTGAACCATTGAAAGCAGTCTCCACCATTTCAATTACCAGTTCCTCTGTTCCTCTTCAGGTGGAAATACACACCTTACACAAAAGTAGCTCTGAAACAGAGCTTAAAGCTCTGAAAGCCTGCACACACTCTGCTGCACTACAGTCTCTCTCTCAGACTGCTCACAGACTGGCTTCAAATTCCCCAACGTTCTACTCTAACCTCCAACTGCAACATTCTGGTGTGGCTTATGCAACTGCGACAGTTCTAAAATGATGTCATCCCTCTATCTCAGCTGAGACTGAGAACAGAGTGAGACAGTGTGAAATCCATTTAACTGGAATTTCACAAGCTGCCTTCCCTGCTAACCACTAGGTCTTACTGGGATTCTAGTAACCCCGGGTAACAGGGGGGTTACACTCACCCTGGGCCAGGAAAATGACTGTCCACAGTCATTATTCACCTGGCTTAGGCCATCTCACCCCATGTGTTGACTATGGGAAGGTAGCGCTGCCTTCCCCCCTACCATGTGTCAGCACAGGCAGACAACACTAAGGGCCTAGAGGCCTTTGGCTGATGCATCAGCCTCTACTATACCTGCTGACTATGGGTACCTAGTGGGTCCGGTAGAATTGTCCAGAGCATAGCCAAATAGATCAATACTGCAACCCCTGCTGCAGGTCAGGGCCACAGCCTGTCTATCCCCCCTAGCCATCTAGGGAAAATCTGTCTGCCTGTAACTCAAATCCCAAAACAAAACAAACAGGGGACCTAACCTACCCTGAACACCATGCAACCACACACCAGGAGCTAATACCATGCCATATGCATTACTCTCACACTCCCCCACAACCGGACCTGTGGAAGAAAAAAGTTACACACAGTAACAACAACAACAGTACTTTAAACACTACACTTTAAAGTACTAGTGAGGAACTCCGCTGAGTTTCTCCTCCTCTTCTTGACTTCTCTTCTAGCTTCTTCAGGAACAGCTGCAAGAAAAAGAAAGATAATGTACACTCCTAATCTGCATACACAGTCTATCTAAACCCCTACCATCAAAACACTGGAGAATCCCAAAAAGATATTTTTTAGAAAAGTAGAAAAAACAATATAAACATTAGAAAACAGTAGAAAACAGTGACATTATTTACAATACACCATATTTGGGGATGGAGTGCCCTAAAAGTCCCATCTAGTGACCACAGTGCCCGAAGGCAAGTCCATTAAAAAGTCTCTCCTGGGCAGGAGCCTGGTGAAGCACAGCTCTAGCAGGCCAAGGTCCCGAAGGGGAGAGTCTTTGAGGACAGTTCAAACATCTGGAGCCTGCTAGTGTAGGGTGTGTACTGCAATGTCATAAGAATAGAAAAATCTGGACTTACCAGTCCCTTGTAGAACAACAATGGCACCAACCTGGTCCTCAGCCGAAGACTCTCCCTGGCAGCATTCTTCCGATACAGCTGGGTGGACATCTTCTGGGAATGACAGGAGGGCAAATCTGGAAACTGCTGGGATGATGTCATCTCTGGAGATGGAACCTTGGAATAGGAACAAATAGGAAAACAGCTGGTCTGAAGTCATCTGATTACCAGGTGATGAATCAGGATACAGCTGGGCTGGTGTCCTCTCTGGATCTGAAGTCATCTGGTGGGCCAGTCGATGGATTCTGGAAAGCCAGTACTCGGTAGAACTGATGACTGTGGGGCACCTGAGTTCTGGACATCCATACTGGTGGAACACATAGGTACTGCAATGGCTGGAGTGGCAGCACTGGCTACCACTACTCTGCTTTCCATTTGGTAGGCATGGGCACATTCACAGGAAGGTCTTTGCATTGTGGCCAATAGCGCAATGGGTCAGGTACTTGAATTATTACCCCATCTGGGCACTCATAATTCACATTGTGAAAGGTTTCACATCCTTCTCCATCCACAATTTGAACAGTGTCCATTAACAGTGTTCTGCCTCTTTTCCATTGGCTGTATTTGTCGTGAAACATTCTGTGCTTGACATGCTTGTTTGCACCAGGATGCACACATTTCATTGCTTCTGCCCAAATCCAGGATTTCCTGTTTTGTTCAATCTCCTCCCAGACTCTCCGAGGAAAGGTATGAAAAGGACATCCCATAGATTTCATTCACCTTCCTATGAACCAGTCTTCCCTCTTTACTAGCTTTGGTCAACCGGAGACCTCTGGCCTGGCTTGGGGCAGCCAGTCCTGGTTCTGCTAGCTACGCATTCTCAAAGACAAAAAATGGACCCCTGGATTCTTCTTGCACAGCCAGGGCAGTGGTATCACCACTCTCTTCCATGCATTCCTCTGAGGCAAGAGCTTGAGGCTGTGTACCAGTTCCTTTTTCACAAGGCCACATAGGTTCCCCCTCTTCTTCTTTCTCACTGAGAATCTGTGCCCAGGAGTGAGCAGTCGTCCTCACTCCTGAGACTATCCACTCTTCACTGGGCGTGGAGGTCAAAACCTCCCATTCAAAGGCCTCCCTCATCTCGTCTTCTCCTATGAGACTTGGGCTAGTCCCCACTCTCCACGGGTCTACTGATGCTCTTCCTGAGAGGTTTCTCTGCTTCTCAGACTCCAAAACATCAGCACATTGTTCTGTCTGTAAATCTGCACCCTCTAGCTTTGTGCCACACTCCCCTGAGGGGCCTTCTCCAACAGGCTGCATCTGGTGCTGTGCACTGCCAATTGCAGATTCTTGAACTTTTGTCCATGTGTGAGAAAAATTAATCTTGGGCGCTTTAAATAAACCATATTTCTCTAAGCACCCAGAACAGTGAGGTACCACGAAGACGTCCCTTCCAGCATTTAAGCACATCAAACAGACTTGCACTGGATATCCAAGAATTGCCACATGAGGAGGCAGTCGTCCTCCATAGTAACATTTCTCAATGTCCCTTACCTTGTTTACTTATACTGTTACCACAGCCTGGGCATGATCCGGGTAGCGGGCTGGTCCTGAGGCCATGACTGCAGAGAAAAACAAACACCCACTGTTATTTCAAGTCCCACATCACTGAAAACTTTCTCTCTCTTTCAAAATGGCTCCTCTTCTGCTGTGTTTACATTACTACCCCACCCTGTAATGGTGGCGGCAACACTCCTACGCATCAACATTCTGAAATTGGGTCAAGCTACTGCTCATCTGATTTACACTCTCTACTGATAACTTTGCTCAAACTGCACAAACTTGCACTGTTCTTTATCCCAGCACATTTATATGATTTACCACAGACTTTTCACTTGCTGAAGACATTGCTCTAGCTTACAGTCCCTTAAAGCCTCAGTATTTCAAGCACAGGATTGCCTGTAACTCTTGTTGCATATCGGATACAACTCGCAGTCTCTCTCATGGCTTTGAAAATTATACTGATGCTGAACCTATAATTATGCTCACAGTCAATGGCTTAAAATGCTTGCTTTTGCTGGTAAACTTAACACAATCCTTATTTGCAAAGCGATTACACTGCTACACACAGATTCAGCTGGCTTTTGGTGAAATCACACAGTTTGAACAATGATTTCTGTTGGTACTCACTGTTATCAGTAGCTGTTTGCTGCAATGGAAAACGGCCTGCAGCCAGTCTTGGAGGCATCTGGAAAGAAGTGGGTTGGCAGTCCTGCCGATTGTCCCTCTGAACACCACACTCACAGTCCAGTCAATCGAGATACGGGTTGAACCCGAATTTAGACAGAAAAGTCCGTTTTTTAATTTTTTACAGCGCTTTCAGTCACCGCGACGCTCCTCCTGATAAGCCAGTATGCACACTCCACTCACTTTCCCTCTTGAATGCTGGACAGTCACTGTAGAGCTGGCTTGGGGGTGGGACTGATTGTAGTCTCATCAATCACTCGACACCATACAAATGAACCCCTTTCCTCTCGAGTGCTCTTCTCCTCACGGCGATCATCAAGTAGGCAAGTTTAAACTGCAAAACCACCCTTTTTTTTTTTCTCAACTGACTCCACGGTGGGAGCCCATTTCAACCGTTTTTCATGCCCATTAAGCACAAGTCTCTCAGTTCACAAGAAAGCATTTCCAACGTCCAGAGCACAATTTTCCTTTTGCTACCCCTAGTTTTCCACACTTTTCTTTGTCACAACAGTTTTAAAAGCTGGCAAAATGCTTTTAATTTGAATGCAGGACAAGGGCATTCACTCCCAGGCTTTACTGCTCCTTGGTAAACAGTTGACATTTTAACAGCAGGACATGGAAAACAGCACACAGCAGCACATTAGTTAACATTGCTTCAACTTTTTGGGCTACCCACTGCCAGATAACAAAAATGCTAGCTCTTTGCCCAAGCACCTTTCTTCCATTCCTCCCTAAATTCCAAACCCAAATCCTCAGCGGTGCCTCCATTTTTGTAACCCCTACCCGGTCTGCCGTTGCCATCTGACAGCAATACCAGGTGGGCTGGGTTTGGGGAGGTATAGGTCACTCGGCACAAAGGCTAGGTTTGGTTACTCTGCACAGTGGCACCCAAGTAACTCCGAACACAGGAAGCAATAACTGTAATGTCCAATACCAGAAGTGGGATTCTAAAACGTGGCTTTTATTCACATCCAAACAGAATAAACAAAGCATAGATGGACCCCCACAGGGCTATACTCCTGGTAATTCAGATTAAAAGAGAAAAGAACACATCCTCAACACTTTAGTCCTCAGGCTCTGAACCCACTGGGCACACAGCCTGGATGTGCATGCTGCTTGGGTTACACAGCCCGAACTTGTACACTGTTCTGGGTTTTCCCTGACTCGGCTCCCTTGCTCGCCACTTAGACACCTTACATATTTCATGGAAGCATTTTCTGGTGGCTCCCTAAACCACCTAAGAGCACCTCGGCTCCATCAGGGACTCTTCCTTTCAATCCCACATCTGAGTACTTTCCTCAGGCACTGGCCAAGTACCTGAGAGAAAGCAAAAGGTGTCTCAGAGCAAATCCATAGAGGTAAATTTGGTTACTACTGATGGGGGTCTCCCACCTCTCGCTCCCACAATTCGTACCCGGACATTTCTCTGGACAGAAACACCTCATCCTTCAAAGCTTTGCAATGTAGATTCTTGCTAAATGTATTTCACATTCCATCTACTTGTCTTGCTTCCCATTTGTGCTGGACTTGAACATACTTATACATGGCTTTGTCCATTTCTCTAGACCCCCCACAAAGTTAAGCAGTCCAATCCCCACTTTCTTTCTTTCCCTTTGTGCTGGACTTGAACATACTTATAAGTGGCATTGTCCATTACTCAAGACCACCCCACTGAGTTAAGCAGTCCAATCCCCACATCTTCCAACTGTACTTGGCTGTCTTTTCCTGACCCCACAGTAACAGTCCCTTTAGTTTCCTTCTGTTCAGGTGAAAATACTTGGCCCTTTTTCAGAGCGAACTCACCCTTTGGTTGCAGGTGGCCCCACAGGCATTTCCTTCACAAGGAATCTCTTTCTTTCTCTGAGCTTCTGGTGCCTCAGCACAACTTGAACAGGCAGCTTCTTTCCCTTAGCCGGACCCAGGGGGTTTGCCCCTGGAAAACAGGCAAACACCTTCCCCCCATCCCCTCAGGGATGGGGCTACTGAACCACTGAAAGTGGTCTCCACCACTTCAATTACCAGTTCCTGTGTTCCTCTTCAGATGGAAACACACACCTTACACAAAAGTAACTCTGAAACAGAGCTTAAAGCTCTGAGAGCCTGCACACACTCTGCTGCACTACAGTCTCTCTCTCAGACTGCACACAAACTGGCTTCAAATTCTCCAACATTCTACTCTAACCTCCATCTGCAACATTCCAGTGTGGCTTATGCAGCTGCGACAGTTCTAAAATGATGTCATCCCTCAGTCTCAGCTGAGACTGAGAACAGAGTGAGACAGTGTGAAATCCATTTAACTGGAGTTTCACAAGCTGCCTTCCCTGCCTACCACTAGGTCTTACTGGGATTCTAGTAACCCTGGGTAACAGGGGGGTTACACCTGCCCTACTGTCTTCCTTGCTTCCCTTAGGGAAGTTTGGTATGCCTCCCTATCTTCATCCTGCTGCGTCCCCTTATATTTCCTGAAGGCCAGCCTTTTGGCTCTGACCTTTTCTGCTACTGTTTTTGAGAAGTAAAGTGGTTTCCTTCTTCTTTTGCACTTCCTCTTTTTTCTAACACAATGGGATGTTGCTTCAAGTATTGCATCCTTAATGCTTGCCCACTTTGCCTGTACCCCCTCACCTGTATTTCTTTTTTCCAGGGCTAGCTTAACTCTGTTGGCCATCTTATCAAAGTCAGCTCCTCTGAAGTCCCATATATTTGTCTTGGAATGGGATGATTTAGTTCTAGTGGCCAAATTGAACCATAGCATGTGATGGTCACTGGCCCCCAGGTGACCTTCTACCTGGAGATCTGGGATCCTTTCCCTGTGTCTAGTTCTGGCAGATGTTCCTGCTAGTATTGACCAATCTGTATCTGACATGTTGAAGTCTCCCATTATCAGAACCTCCCCTTTAGGTGTCATGTTTTGTATATCTTCTAACAGTAATGTGTCTATGTCCTCCCCCTGGTCTGGAGACCTGTACACAATCCCAGTTCATATGGCTGTCCTATTTCCTGTTTCCAGGGTGACCCACAGTTCTTCTGGCTCCATATGTGTATTCTGAATTTCTGTAGCTTTGATATTTTCATTGACATAAAGGGCCACTTCACCCTCCACCCTTAGCACCTCGGTCTCTTCTGAACAGTACATAGCCAGGTACTGCAGTTTCCCAAGTGTGGTTACTGGTAAATCAAGTCTTGCTAATGGCTACTATGTCCAGTTTAGCCTCTGTCATTATTGCCTTCAGGTCTGGGATCTTGTTTCCCAGACTGTGAGCATTTGTGTACATGATTTTCCATTGGGCAGATTTCGGTGTGTTAGTTGTTGGGCGAGGTCTGGCATTTCCCCTGTGCATCGTATGGGGAGCTGGACCTTTTTCCTTACCTGGTGATGCAAATGAACTACAAACATGCTGAATTCCTGTTTTACCACTAGCTGGGGGGGGTGTTCTTCGCATTCGACATATGGGCTGCTGCACCCCTCTCCCCATTTGCTAGTTTCAATATTCTGCAAAGACATCAAATTTCTGCCCCAATGCACTGACTCCCACCTTAACCAGATGCAGTCCATCAAATTTAAAGAACTTTCACTCCCAAAACTTTTGCCAGTTCCCTACAAATTTGTGTCCTTTTTCCTGACACCAGCCCTTCAGCCACATGTTTAGCTCCCCTATCTCCCCTTCTCTGACCTTCTGTCATTCTGCCCCCCTCTCCCAGACTGGCAGGATCTCAGAGAAGGAGATGCCAGATGAAATGGATGATAGTTTGTCACTCAGCCTGGTCAGGTGTTCCTTGGACTCCACAACTGACCTGCTGGTGATATTGTTAGTCCCTATGTGTACCAGGACATCAATGTTTTCTCCTGCTTCCTGAACAATTTTAGCAATGTGGTCAGTGTCTCTCCACACTGATGTACCTGGGAGACATCTGACCATTACCTCTGGCTGAAAATAGGTATCAGCTCCTCAAATCATGGAGTCTTCTATAATCAGAAGTTTTTTGGATTTCCTTTTTGCTTTTTTTGTTTTGGTTCCTGTTTTGGGAGAGTTTTGTTGTGCTAGCTCCTGTGCAGCAGTGTTCTGCTCTGCAGTGTCCTCTGCCCCTTTGTTTTATTTCAGAGATAGAGGCAGATACCTGTTTGTAGTTCTTATGTGGTTTGTGGAGGTGATATGTTGGAGAGCACCGAGTGAGAAGGCACCCAATTTGCTCCTTCTAACCACCTATCAACCTCCCAGACCAACTACCCTCTGCAGTTGAGGTGCTTCTGTTGGATGTTGGGGAAATGGCAGGTGGTTCTTATAATATATTTCCTCTTGAATATGCAATTTGAGGAGTGCAATCTCTGCCCATGCTGCCTGGAGCTGAGCCCTTAGATCTCCAATGGCTCTGCATGTAGGACATTGTCCTAAATCATGTAAAACTGCCCTTCTGAAAAGTGTTCCGCAATACCTGCAGTTAATGATATCCATTCCAGATAAGTTGCTGGGTTTATAACGTGGTCAGAGTAATTAGAAGGAAGAAAATGAAAGCAAAAGTTTGATTTTGTGTTTTGTTTGTTTTTATATAACTTGTTATAAAAAGTTAAATTACTAGTGCCCCTGTAAATGAGGTCACTGTGTGGATACCCCTCTGATCCGCCCTTCCTGCTTTGCTACAGGAAATGTCTCTACTGTGCTACCCTATAAAATGAGTGTAGTGTGGGGAGGTTGTGGATGGGGGTGGGTGGCTGGGCCCTTCCCTTGCCAAAAAAGAAGAACCATGGATGAAAGCAACAAGGAGGTAAGAGCAGAAACAATCAGCCAGCAACAAATGCAGTAGCCCTGAAAGCTTGTTCTACTGATGGATACAACTGCAAAACTTGTAAGGCACCACCTGTAATAATTTCACAGAAGGTATACCCTGTAAGAAACACTTTGCTACAGAGAAAAATAAGGCAGTAACAGAAGATATACCTTGCAAAAGATAATTTGAATCAGAAGATTACAGCAGTAATTTGTAAGCTCACACCTGTAGGCACACCCTGTAATAATGCAGCAGAAGGTATACCCAGCAATAACAATTTGATTCAGAGAAAAATAAAGCAATAAAATGTTAGAAACAAACAGAAATAATCCCTGTAAGTACAAAATAAAAATAACAACACACAGTAAATCTACCTAACCAAAAGAAGCCTTAATCCTTTTTCTCGCTCTGGTAAGGTTCTTTGCTCTGTCCTTTCAAGCAACCTAGAAGAAAAGAGCTCAGGTGAAGCTAGGTGACCTGGCCAGAAAACATAGTCTTCCACAATTCATTTTTTTCCTCAGGATGGCACTTTTGTTACAGTTTTTTGTTATTTTGGGATTTGAATTGGCAGTACAGTCCAAGCCACTTTGTGCAGACACGGGTAACGCGGACAATCGGGTGCCACAAACAGATTTCAAAAACCAAAACCATGACCTATTTGTTGTATATTAAATTATCCCTTTAATGCGGACCTGGTATGCCGGCAAACACGGACAGCACAAGTGCGATTAACAAGGGCAATTAACACGTTCTCGAACTGTCAATTAGGCAGTTAAGTTATTTCCGTGCAGCTACTTAAGAGAAAAACATTCTAAAACACACACTCTTTGCTACTGAATGCTACAGACATGTCTAAGCATCCTGGCATCCCGTTATCGTGGATGCTGTCTGAATGTTAAAGAAGGCCTGGGACAGCGTTACCCCAGAAACCATGGTGATGAAATAGATAGGGTATTGGAGGGAGTGAAGTTTATGAGCAGTCAGGACCAGGATGTAGAAGAGACAGAAGACAACCCCAGATGAGCAGGAGCTCCCACCTGTAACAGCCAGTGATGTGCGCACAGCTCTGAACACACTTCGCAGAGCCAAGGAACAGAACTGAAAAGCATACACAGTACCCTGCACAACCCTGCACTACCCTCACACCTGCTCTGTATAAGCAGTAATAAAAGCACATAAATGTGCTTCGCTGAACAGTTCGGTACAGTACAAAAGCACTGTACTGCCATCCTTCAGCAACTACGGACATCATCTAATGCAGACACATTCCACAAGTCCTGATGTGTACGCATTAAGCGGTTTTGACTGTATTAGGAACAGTTATGTGAGATCATGCTGTGTGTAGTGCAAGCTAGATTGACAGCCAGTGATTTAAACCATCCATTTATAACACAAAATATAAACCAGACAGTTGTAGCATGGAATAAAAGTACAGTTATCTGTGTATAAAAATGATGGCCAGTAATTAAAGCACCATAAAACACTCTTAACAAAATGGACAACATTCTGTTTAACATATTGGATCATCTGCAGTCAAAGCAGGGACAAGACAGTGGTGACATCGTTGCCTGTCAGAAGTCTGAAATACATGGCTGACCCCAGCCCTTAATTAAAGGCTGATTTACATACAGTATGCATAATTCTGGACTACTAAGACTTACAGGTAAGCACACTAGCTCACACAAATAAGCTTTTTATGTGCTTTCTGACATTAAGAAATCCTTGTTTTAATCAAATAAGCTTTATTACATTTTCAATACAATAAACAAGAAGAACAAAGAAAAGGTGACAATGAAAAACAATAAAACCTCATAACCAAGTGAACAGTAAAATGTCAGTAACAAACCACAGCGGTTCCCTCTCCCTCAACCCCCATCCCTCAACCCTCCCTTACAACCCCACTGCCATGCCTGTCAGCTATGAATAAGACCATCAAGGATTGGAGAGTCTATTTGGAAGGCTACAGAGGCATGAGGGACAACAACGTAGATAGAGGTTCCCATTAAGAATGATAGTAGTCTAATCTATGGTGTAATGAAGCTATTTGTTTTTCCACCATCAAAGTGGAGAGAATCTTTTAGTTCCCCTCTCTAAGAGTGGGGGTCGAAGCATCCCGCCAATGTCTGAGGAGCATTAACTTCACTATTATACTGATCAGAGCTATATGCATTTTCCGAATCCTGGGTATGCCTGAAGGGTATATGCCCACTTTGCAAATATCTGGGGTAAACAAATCTGATAATCCCAGAATAGGATCCAGGGAATGTTGAATGGACATCCAAAGTGAGGCAACAGGAGGACAGTCCCAGATCATATGCTTCAGGGAACCCTCTTCCAACCCGCAATGAGTACAACAAGCAGAGGGGTCTTTCCCCATCTCAAATAACTTCACTGGCATACTATACAGATTGTGCAAGATACAGAATTGCATTAAGAGCAATCAATCTTGTTTAAGAACCATATATAGTTGGTGCCACATCCTCTGCCAGATATCGGCATCATAAGAAGAGGATTGAATCTGTTGCCAGTAATAACAGACACCAGACAGGATATTCGGGTCCACAGACTGAAATAATTTGTAAATTTTGGAGATCACATGAGCTTGCAAGACCAATACTGAAAAAGAGTCAGGTACTTGTGAAGACCATAACACCCATGGTTAGGGGCCTAAAAACTGAAGAATAGAATGAGATAGTTGACAGAATTTAAAGCCCATGGAAGAGGGGAAAGGAGAACTCAGAACATGCTGAAGGAAATGAGATTAAATGGTCTTCCAGTAACAGATATTGAACCGAGAGTCCAACCAATTGTGAGCAAAAAGATCTCTGTATAGGACAGCTAGCAATCAGAAAGTTGGGATTACATAATAATGGTGGAATGGAAGCCTTTTCCCATTTCCAACCCATATAAGTATTCAACTGGTGCATTGCCTTTAGAGACCAGAATAAAGGTGTTTGCTTAAGACCCTGCGGTAACGAAGATGGCGTAGCATAAGGAAGGCAATTAAGGTCCGTCTACAGAGAAAATTTCCTATCTCTACTCATCCAGGAACATAACCAGTAAAACAACTTGGCTGGTATTTCAGCCACCACCGCAGACTGCTATAATGTAAAGCTGCATAGTAAAAGAAAACAATTGGCAGTTGCAAATCACCTTTCATCTTAGGCAGTGTAAACTTGAAGTAATATTGCCTAATTGAGCCACCCTGCCATAAAACGGTATTACTCATAGTTCAGAGGTGATGAAACCACAATTTAGGGAGGTGGACCTGTAGCATACTCAATATGTATAGTATCCATGGAAGTACATTCATTTTGATCACGTTAGTCTGTCCCCAAAGAGTGAGCATAAGAATAGACCATTGTTTGAGATCTTGATGCAAGGAAGACAGGAGGGGAGAAAGATTCTCCTTAACTAAGCTCAAAGAGGTCCAGCCTGTCCTGATTTCTAGATAAGTAATATGTTTTGTTTCCCACGACAATCCCATAGAAATGATATCCCATTTATATAGCAGAGAATTGAGGGGTTAAACTTTAGTTTTCTGTGTATTCAGTTTATATCCTGATAATGGTGAAAAAATAGTTATTTCGTGTAATGTGGCCAACAATGAATGCAAAGGGTCCTCTACATGGAGAAGAAGATTGTTCACGTATGCTGAGTGAACATATGTAGAGGGACTCACCAAGATTCCTTTTATATCTTTATTATGCTGTAGTCGATAAAGCAGGGGTTCCACATACAAACTGAACAAGAAAGGAGAAAATGGGCATCTTTGTCTTGTTCCCCATTGGAGTGCAAAAGGAGCAGAGAGGACCCCATTACATTTTACCCAAGCTGTAGAATTTGTATGTAATAGTTTAATCCAATTAATAAAGATAACAGGAAAACTGAATTTTTCTAGAGTAGCAAACAAGAAGGGCCATAACAGTCTGTCAAAAGCTTTCTTTGCGTCCAAGGAGATCAGTGCCACAGGGACCCTGCTCTCCCTGGATGCCAAGATCAAGTAGTGGAGCTTCCATAGATGATCACAGGACAATTGTCCACACATAAAGAATACCTGGGCAAAGCATATCAGACCATCACAGACTTGTACCAGCCTATTGGACAAGATCATAGACAGTATTTTGATATCGGTATTTAATAAAGAAATTGACTTATAGTTACCAGAATCTGTACCATTTCTTTCTGGCTTCTGAAGAATTGTAATGACAGCCTCTGTAAAGGTGGAATTTGAGAAGCCCTTCTGAAGCCAGTGATTATAGATGTTTATACTATGGCTCATACTGTGGTCTTGTAGGAAACTGGAAGCAAAGATACCTATGTTGGTTTCCATCCATTGTCCCTTATGTGTGAGTGACGCTCCTATGGAGCAACCACTTATCCAGTTTATTTTTGAAGGCCTGCTTGTTCTTACTGAAAATTATATCAGGAGGTAGGGCATCCCATGCTCCCATCACTCTTTGTTAAAATAAATACTTCTGGTTGCTGGTATTATACTTGAACCTATGCAATTGGAGTGGGTTCCCCCTAGTTTCTATCACATCCTTCTTAGAAGCAAAACCCATCTCTGTAAACAGATAGGGAACATTCATGGCATGCCATAAGATCAATAGGTCCCGCTATACCTTGTTTCCTCTGTGGTAGGATCTAGTGACATTAGTTGTAATGTCTCAAGACAAACTTGATATTCTTTATCCCTAAGTCATTGGATTTGTTTAGTGAACCTTCTCTGAGTTTTTTCTATGTTCAGTACATCTGTTTTTTATGAGGTGACCAGAATTTTGAACAGTAATCAATGTGTGGCCTAACATGAATGGTACAAGGGGAGAAGTACCTTTGCATCCCTGGAGGCAATATTTATTTTTATGTTCCACATGATTCTACTTGCTCTACCTATCACCTCATTAACTTGTATGGAAAAGCTTAGATCTTCTGTGATTATAATCCCGAGGTCTTTTTCCATTACTGTATTTGTTAGACATTCAACAGAAGTGGGGCCAGTGGGTCATTAAACATCAGATAGAAGTTATTAGACAATCCACCCTCCTGGTGATTTGTCCACAGGAACCTGTTTAATACCCTGAGAGACTTCTTGAACCAAAGAAGAGCTTTAAGAAGTTCCTGCTGGGCTGGGCAAATGGTGGGAAGAGGGATGCTGTTTAGGTAAACCAAAATGGCCTCTTCCAAAGGAAGGACTGATAGGTCAGTAGTGTATAAGTTGGAGTAAAAAGAATGAAAAATCTCTGCAATTTCCCGAGATTGGGTAGTAGACGTGCCCTTATCAGGATGGATGAGGAGTGGGATACAATTAGCCGATTCCATAGCATGGAGACAGAGGGCTAATAGTCTGTCAGCCTTTTCTCCAGATTCAAGATACCGTACTTGGTTTTCGTTCTTCAAATCACTAACTCTGCCTTCTAAGCTAGTAGGTCTGCATACTCCACTCTTAACTTGTTTAATTTAATCCAAGTACCAGGGTCAGATGTGGAAGAGAGGATGCGCTTCAGTTGTCTGACAGCAGAAACAAGCTCCAGAAGATGGGCCTGCCACTGTTTGTGATGTTTAGAAGCAAGTTGAATACACTCACCCCGAAAGGAGCATTTCAGAGCCCCCCATAAATTGTCGACTGCGTCAACTGATCCAATATTGGCCTCAAGAAAATTCCACAGCCTGTCACATAAAATTTGGACTGTGGTAGGATCCTGAAGCAGTTGAACATTAAGTCTCCACAGAAAGTCCTGATTTTCCACATTATCTATAGTATGTACTAATTTAACCAGCGCATGGTCAGAGATTGCAGTGGATAAAATGTCAGTCAAAATAAGGCCGGGGAGCACACTTTGGGATGTAAGGAAGAAATATATTCTAGAATACATATTGTGGGGTAGAGAGTGAAAGGTATACTGCTTTCTAATGGGTGAGTTAGTCTCCATAGGTCAACAAGGCCCAAATCATCCATCAAAGTTCTCAGACCCCTTTGCCCCAGGGACAAGTCCCACCTATTGAAGTGTGATTTATCCAAGCCTGGTTGAAAAGTTATATTCCAGTCCCCCCCCTACTATACAAGTAGCACAGGAAAAAGAGGCTATAACGGGGCCCAGTGCATTAAAGAAGGCTGGATTATCAATAAAAATCCCATAAACTGAACCTAGCAATACCTTCGTAGATCCCAGAGTTCCCCGGAGAAAAATGTAACTACCAGAAATGTCCCAAACTTCTTTATCAAGGGTAAAAGGCACCCATCTCTCTATAAGGATGGCTACCCCCTCCTTGTCGGTTGCTAATTTCAGCACCATATGCCTGACCTACCCACTGCTGCCTAAGCAAAAGCATATCCTATCTCTTAGTATGTGTTTCCTGTAGGCAGGCAATGTGAACACCCATCTTCTTAAGATGCAATAAAATCATATCAGGCTTTCACTTGTTGTGTCCCCTTTTATATTCCACATCAAAAATGTGTAATTAACCATTGCATCTGTTATCAATAGGATATAATAGACTCATTAAGTGACTGGTAAACAATGGCCATAAAAATCAATAGAAGGGCAGAGCAGCTCCCCCCAACCCACCCCACTTCCTCCCTATAGACCTGCAACCACTCAAAAATAAATGACAACCGTACAATAAACAGTAGATAAAGGAAACAAAAAAACAGTTATACCATTCCCCCTAGCCCCAAAAATCTCAAACAAACAGTTCTGCCATTTCCCCTAGCTCCCAAAAATCCCAAACATTCCCTCCCTAGTCCAAATGACCAACAGATTCCTAACAAGAAAACAATACTGGGTCCCTGATATATATACATTCACCGCTGACTAGTCCCCAACTCCCCCTCCCCACCTCCTCAGGAAAAAAAAACATGAACAACTACAAGCATAGTATCAACATAGTAACTGCCTACACATTAAAGTAACAGGTTGAAAAGGTAATTAGTCCCCTAAAGAACCCCACGTATGTAATACAAGGATACATTAATCCACAAAAAGAAAAAGGAATTAAACTCATATCTTAACATGTCCAAAGCAGGATTTGAATACGAACCATGGTGAAGCATTGAAGTCGAATTGCCCTTTGATGTGAGCCAACAAACTATTGTAGTGATTCAGTCTGAGCGACCAGAACAGTTTTTAGATACTAAAACAGAAAACTCACAAACTGCAGAAATCATCCAGATGAGCAGAACACATGGGGGCAGCGCTACACAATAAACACCAAATTTCAAAAGTAATCCAGAACCACCACAGACACTCTGCATTGCCATTCAAATAATCAGTTCAAAATACTGCAAGTGCACTAGCTTTACTATCTCCCTGGTACTGGTAGTCACTATTTATCAGAGAGCAACTGATCTACAAAAAAATAATATGGGTTAATAAAAATCATACCAACCAGAAATTTTTCAAATCAGGTAGCTCGGACAAACAAGTCGGGGAACAAGGATGGGAATTAGACTCATATCAAAACAAGTAAAGATAACTAGACTATAACCACTCTTTTAAATATACTGGAGTGGGCCAGCCCAGTGGCACTGAGGGTTGAGGTGCTGGATGCCACACCTTGCACCACACTGGTGACCTGGGTTCAGGAATGGACTCGGGTCGTCGAGGTGCCAGCACGGGGGGGGGGTTAGAGCAGGATTGAGCATTGGCTTTCCTCTCTCGGGTGCGTGGGTCACCCGTCTGTAGTCCCACCTTCACTGGATGGAGGTCCAGTGGCAGGCGCAAACAGTAACGAGTGACTGGTAGGGAGGGGCATCCAATAGGGCATGATGTGCGCGTGCCTCCACATGCATGCATCTCATGGGGGATGCATGGGATTGGAACTGTGGAGAAAAAAACAACAAAAAGCAAAATATACTTACAAAATATATATATATATATATATATACATACACACACACACACACACACACATATATATACTGGAGTTCTGACCCTTCGAGTCCACCAGGAGATAAGCAAACATTTGAATTAATAAGGAGGATCACTCCATTCAGGCTACCATGGGACCCCAACCACTCACCCTCTAATCATACAATCCTGCCGGCACTCAAGATCATGGGCAGCAGATATGTGCATCGTCTGCTGGAACCAAGAGTTGAACCTATAATAGCCAGATTCTGGACAGCAGTGACCCAGCTGTCACTCCAGGATATTACCCAATTTACAAATTCGCTGGTCCCTCCTCTCCCCCCCGCAGCCCCTAAAAGTGAGTCAAGGAGTCCATCAGATTGCATCTGCAGACTCATCGCATGGTGTGATGCCTTCCTGAAGACAAAGATGGCTTATAAGTAAGGCCCAATTTTACTTGGAACCTCCAGATCCAGCTCAAATGTCACCACTGAGGCATAGAAAGCAAATGAGGACTACCTCAGGGGACAGACCCCTAGCGGCAGGCCTCCACCACTGACACTGAGCACTGAGTCCCCAGGGCATAACATAACAAAACCATTAAGAAAATGCAAACCTGAAATAATTATCCTTCACATGGGCAGCTTTGTACCATTGACCCATGGTCTCTCCTACTAAGGTCTGCAACTTGATACCTCAACTCCACGGATGTTTCTAAGGACTCAAAAGGCAGGCACATTGGGCCTATCTTCCTTGGAAGGTATTGCATTTGTAGAAGGCGGCGACCTACTCAAACTGGGGATAATGAGCAACCTCCACCTTCAGGGCCAGAGATAGAAGGGAGGGAGCAGGGCCAAGGAAGACAATCATCATTGACCCTCAAATATCTCTGAAGGTGAATCGTCAGTATCCAAAAAATGTGCCAGGTCAGTTCACTCCCAGACAAATGTGATCCCGCTCCACAAGAGTGGTAGCAGGGAGGAGGCGGGGAACTACAGACCGGTCAGTCTTACCTCAGTAGTGGGCAAGATTATGGAGGCACTCCTTAAGGAAAGGATAGTGCAACACCTGGAATCCATAGGGGCACAGGATCCAAGACAGCATGGGTTTACAAAAGGAAGGTCCTGTCAAACTAATCTCATAGATTTCTTTGACTGGGTAACCAGAGTGGTGGACCAAGGGGGAGCAGTTGATGTCGCCACCTTGACTTCAGCAAAGCTTTTGACACTGTTCCACATAGAAGATTGATAAATAAGCTGGGTAGGCTCGGGTGGGTCAGAAGTTGGTCAACTGGGTGGCAAACTGGTTGACGGGCAGAAAACAGAGAGTGGTGGTAAATGGTATACAGTCAGAAGAGATGCAAGTCACAAGTGGGGTACCTCGAGGATCAGTCCTGGGGCAGTCCTCTTCAACATCTTCATTAGTGACCTTGCAGATGGACTAGAGGGTAAGGCTTGTCTGTTTGCAGATGACACCAAGATCTGCAACAGAGTAGATGATCCAGATGGGGTGGGCAGAGTGAGAAGAGATCTGGATAAACTAGCAGAATGGTCAGAAGAGTGGCAACTGGGATTTAATGCAAAGAAGTGCAAAATCATGCACATAGGGAAGAGAAACCCTGAAGCCACCTATAGGCTGGGAGGGGAGTTGCTAGCAGTCACAAAGGAAGAAAGAGACTTGGGCATCATCATCACTGATGACCTAAAATCATCCAAGCAGACCTCTAAAGCAGTAGGTAAGGCTAGGGGGTGTTAGGGTGTATTTGTAGGGGTATCACAAGTCGTAAGAGGGAGGTAATAATCCCTCTGTACAAGACACTGGTTAGGCCCCATCTGGAGTACTGCGTGCAGTATTGGAGGCCACACCTTCACAAGGACATTAACCAAATTGAGGCAGTCCAGAGAAGGCAACCAAAATGGTGCAGGGACTGCATCAGAAGACATATAAGGACAGATTAATGGAGCTCAATATGTATACCCTTGAGCAAAGGAGGGAGAGAGGTGATATGATCGAGGCATTCAAACACCTTAAGGGCATAAACAAGGTGAAAGAGTCTAACATGTTTAAATATAAGAAAAATAGCAGGACAAGAGGACACAGCATGAGATTAGAGGGAGGCCGATTAAGGGGGAATGTGAGGAAATTCTTTTCACAGAAAGGGTGGTGGATGCATGGAATGGCTTACCACAAGAAGTGGTGGCTATGAATACAGTGCAGGGCTTCAAACAGGCATGGGATAGGCATAAGGGAGCAATACAAATGACTATGAATAGATAGGCCACTGACAGAGCAAAGGCCGATGGCACATTTATAAGGTAGAAAAAGAAATGGGCAGACTGGATGGGCCTTGCGGTCCTTATCTGCTGCCAACTTCTATGTTTCTATGTTTCAAATACAGACAGCGGCCCATTGGTCCTGGTGCCTACAATACAATTGCAGGACCCCAGCCTAGCCCAGGCAGAGCACCATTGAGAGTCATAACCTATCAGCCAAAGCAACATGACCTATTTCAAATAAGTTGCAAGGCATATGTTACACCCTCTCTGTAGAACCCAAATGGATGGAGCTCCCAACACATCACTAGGTTCTCCACAAACCTGTGAAAAAGAGAACACTGCAATAAACAGAAAAAAAATGTTAACAGGTTTTAGACTTACTGTAGATGCTATAAAATAGTCTAATGTATAAACAAGTTTCTGGCTATTCTGCCACGCTGATATGAGTCGATCCACAATCCTATATCAATATAAAGCTCAAAACCAAAAGAGCCCCAAACAAGCCAACCAAAGATGAAGATAAAACCCATCATAATATTAAGAGTCCACCTCTGTGATCTGAAAACCATAAGTATAGTCCCATTGGAAAGGTTCATCTAGGGTAAGAGCATAAAATCAAAGCTCAGGTGATGCTCAATGTCCGAAGCAGGATTTGAGTATGAACCATGGTGAAGCATTGAAGCTGAATTGTCCTTTGATGCGAGCTGACAAACCATTGTAGCAATTCAATCCGGGAGTCCAAAACAGTTTTTAGATACCAAAACAGGAAACTCACAAACTGCAGAAATCATCCAGATGAGCAGAACATGCAGGGGCAGCGCTACACAATAAACTCCAAATTTCAGAAGTAGCCCACAACCACCAGAGGCACTCCGCATTGCGGTTCAAATAAGCAGTTCAAAATGCTGCACGTGCTCTAGCTTTACTATCTCCATGGTACCAGTAGTCACTATTTATCGGAGGGCAACTGATCCATGAAAAAATAATATGGGCTAATAAAAATCATACCAACAGGAAATTCTTCTAAAATCAGGTAGCCCTGGCAAACAAGTCTGGGAACAGGGTTGGGATATCTCATTTGGCTTGTCCATATAGTAGGAGTCATAGGTTTTCATAGCCCCCTTATAATTTAATTGAAGCCTAGCTGGGTACAACATTTTGAAGTGGATCTGTGCTGCCAAGAATTTTGAAATAACCAGCCCATATTCTGCCAGCTTCAATTGAACCAATTTAGGAAGATCCTGCACTAAACAAAGTTTAATCCCATCCCATAGAACATCGTTGGTATCCTTGACTTTGGTTAGAATATGATATTTGTCTAAAAAAAATCAAACAATTTTATTATCAGGGGTCAGGGTGAAGCACCGAGTGGAGGAGGTGGACGCAGAACCAAGTGTGCTTGCTCAGTTATATAGTGTGCACCATTCAGAGAAGGGCCTGTGTTCTTTTCCAGAAATTTCTGGATGAAGACAATGATGGACTGCCCTTTGAACCCCTCTAGGAGCCCAATTATGACCAAATTATTCTGTCAACTGCACCCCTCAAGGTCTTCTAATTTTTTCTCCAGTTTGTGAAGCCTTTGCCTAAGGGATGCAGTCTCTGGATCCATCCTAACTCATCAATCCTCAAAGGAACTCGCTCAGGCCTTGACATCCCCCATACACTGGGTCAGCTTGTCAGCAATCAGACGAACATTCTGCAGTTCTGAGGTGAGAGTTTGGATGGCATCTTTTAGAGGGGCAAATTCTTGTAAAAAACAAGCCTCAGTAAGTACTGGTGAAGGTTCAGTGGGTGATGCCTGTACCTGACAATTAGCTTTGCTCCACTTTGCAGCCTTATCCCATTCTGGTGTAGGAGGTGGAGTGTGGTGCAGCCTCGCAGTCTTCATTTCAGCATCCATTGTTTAACTAAAACACACCACAGCCAACTTCTAATCACAATCAGAGTACAAACAGTATGCAGTAAAACTGAATAAAACTCAAAAGAATGGAAACAATTAAGTTTAAAGGGGAGACACAGAGCAGAGCACATTGGAGAAGCTGCAATGCCAAGCGGTACATCACATGACTCCTCCAACATTAAGAAATGCTGAAGTTGAGAGTTCCCCTTAAATTAAAATATAAATACACCCACCCATACCCACACACCCACACCCACACTCACACAGGCATTTCTTCCATCTAATGAGCATATGAAAATTTAGTACAATCCAAAAGTGAAATCAATTTGATGCAGTGTGCAACGCTATCCCCCCCCCTTAAAAACCTTTATAGGTTAAACAATCTATAAATTAAGATTGTATCAAATTTAACAAGACATACCTGGGATCTTATTATCTACTTCAACATAATTTTCTACTGAATCTGACTATAGTTCTGAGGTAACTCATAAGTGTCTAAAGTAGCTAAGTGTTTATATTTCTGCAGTGTGAGATGTCACACTATTTTAAGCACATTAGTAGCACTTATTAAAATACACATTTTAGGTGGTGGGTGTCTTAATCCAGTTCCTGTTACCCAATCAATCACTAATGTCATGTGTATATATGATTACACTCTTTTTTAAAGAATAAAATGCCCTTCTCTGATCCTCTTATTGACCTGACTGCAACTCACACATCCACAAAGGCATGACATGTCATGTTCTGATGCATGACATGAGATATCACGTCCAACGTCATCAACCCTCTCCCTACCACAAGCCCCCAAATATGAAAAGCAAATGCAAATAACTGGCTCATGTTGAAAAATTCTGTATGTTTTTTTCTGTAATATCTCTTCTTAAATCCATCAAACAGAACTAATCAGCAAACAGCAGAGATGTACTATTTAGATCATTTTAGAAAGATATTTTTCTATTTTCTCATAAGTCAGTGTGTGTCAAGCACATGTATGATATGTATGAGATGTAACATTGGACTTTAAGTATACATATCCAAGCTTAAATGAGTGTGTTTTGTTTTTGACAAAAATTCTCATTACTTTGTATTTAGGGAACAAAAAAAAGCCTGTTGCTTGCTCAGATACGCACTTTCTGAAATGAAGGAATGCAGACAGATAAGGGAAGCTCAAGAAGCAGTGCTGGTGCATCCCCAAGGAGAAACTCCCCAAACAAACTCTGAACAAAGGCAAAGGTGGCACTCTGGAATGGAAAACTATGATGCTTGTATTGCTGCGCATGAAGTCAGCTTATCCAAGACATGAAATTGAACGCTGATTGTTGACCCTGGTGCTTCAACCATGTGGGTCTTCATCAGGGGGAAAGTTCATATAGACAGACAAACAGACTCTGCTTTTATAGTGCCATCTTAATGGTGAAATATCTAATAAATGTACAAAAATATACATTTTATTCTAAACCATAAAATCCCCATATACAACCTGTAATATGGTAAATATAATCATATATTGCATTAGTCAAATAAGCACACATATACAAAATGTTCAAAATATTTGATATTTTCAGTCATTCAGCTTAAAATATATTTTGTTTTCTCTCAAACAACATCGGATTGTTAATTGGAAATGTAGAAAATGGTAGAGGGCAATCAATTTGGAAAATTGGAAAAATTACAGTTTCAAACTGTGTTATTACATAAAACATCCCTACCATGATATATACAATGCATTTATTGTATCATTACAAATATGGCTGATTATCAACTTCTTCATTCAGACCTTTAGGTGTTACAGCATCAAAAGTGATAATCCAATTAATTTATTTTTGTAAAAACAAGTCCTTTCAATTAACTCCACTTGGTAAGTGGGTTATATGTTCTATTCCCATAAAGTGCAAATCATTTATCATAGACCCATGGTGGTGTTTAAAGTGATAGCCTAGTGCATTTCTTTCCTCTTGGTTTATAATAGCTCGTATGTGCTCCCAAATTCTCTTTTTCAAAGTTCTTATGGTTTTGCCAATGTAATATTTTCCACAGGTACACCACACTGCATAAACCTCGAATGTGGTATTGCATGTGATCAATTCTTCAGTTTCAAGTTTACAATTTTCCATTTCAAAATATTTGCCCTCACAAGCAAGTCTACAACTAATGCAAATTTTACAAGTGTAGAATCCCCGGTGGGGGGGGGGCCAATTTCTTGATTACTTATTTATTTATTGAATTTTGTTGACCGGGTGAGCCCGCTGGGCCCCGGAGGTCCCTTTTTCAGGGGCAACCCAGAGGTAAAAAGTTACATACAGGTAAACAGAACAGTACAAATTGAAAAATTACATGTTAGACAGTTAAATATTCCATAGGGTTACAATCAGGTAGGAGGTGTGGGAACATACAGTCCGTGGGACATCTAGATTAGATATTTACAAACGTTGTGCATGCATAAATCTTGTAGAACTTGGGAGTGCATGAGATATTGGCTAATTTGCCTAGAGTCAGGATGCCTTCCTGAGGGATTAGATGGATGGAGGTATGGGTAACAATAAAGCATGCCTTCCTAAGTAGGAGAGGCAGTGACGTGTGGTCAGGTCCTAAGGCATTGGCAGGTACTCCTATAGAGCAAGTGTGCTATAAGTTTGGAGCGGAAGTGGAAGCCAGATCCTGCCTCCCATACCACAAGTGGGAGGTTGTTCCAGATGGAAGGGGCTGTAAACGTGAAGGACCTGAACCCGGCTTTGGTCCTTGTTTTAGGAACCTCAAGGAGAGTTTGTCCTGAGGTGTGGAGACACCTCAGATTGGATTTAACCCTGACTAGCCCTTTAAGGCTGGGGGGAGGAGAGGGGCCCAGTAGCTTAAATGTCAGGCAAAGAGTCGGGTAGATGAGGCAGGCTTCCAGTGACAGCCACCTGAGCCTAGCTTGGGCCTCGCAGTGGTGGGTTCTAGGGTGGGACATTGTAGCAAACCAGGCAATCTTGTTGTATAAGGTCTTTAGCCTGACAAGTTCCGTAGTGGCCACACCTTGGAGAACTGGGCTGCGTAGGTGAGCTTAGGGAGTAGGATGCTGGTTGCGATGGCTACCCTGGCTTCAGGGATAATCTGGTCCTTTATTCTATAGAGGATACCGAGTTTCACATGGATGGCTTTGGTTAGTTTGTCAACATGATTTTTTAGAGTGAAGCTTTGGTCAAGGGTTAGACCGAGGTACTTTGTAGAGGTAACCACTTCAAGTTTGTCTCCCCCTCTGGACTGCAGTTGAAGGAGCGTCGACCGCTCAGATCCCAGGGATCTAGGCCCAAACAGCATCACCTTGGTTTTGCAGGTATTTAGTACCATTTTGTTCAAAGTGAGCCAATCCTCCATCTGAAGGATGTCCTCTTGAAGGGCTTTCTCCAGTTCTTTTACATTAGGGGAGGCTCGGTAAATGACAGCATCGTCAGCATGTTGGATGACGCTGCTGCTCCCACAGTGTAAGTGCAGATCATTTATGAACAGAGTGAAGAGGAGGGAGCCGAGTATAGACCCCTGTGGCACCCCTTCTTTGAGCGGTGCAGTCTGGGAGACATTTTACTTCCACCTGATCCGCTGGGTATGGCCAGAGACGTAACTCACAAACCAACCTAGTGCACAGGTGTCCAGGCCAAGAGAGCACATTTTATGCAAGAGGAGGCTGTGGTTCACCAAGTCAAAAGCTTTAGAGAGGTCAATGAAGACCGTGCCTGTGCTGACCCCTGAATCATTGTTGTACAGGACTTCTGCCGAGAATTTGGTTAGTGCCGTATCTGTCCCATGGTTGGCCCTGAAGCCGTGCTGAGATGAGGAGATTACCTGGTGTGTTTCCAGGTATTCGCGAAGTTGGGAGTAGACTAGCTTCTCTTGTATTTTCGCTATTGCACACAGCACGGAGATAGGCCTGTAGTTTCCTATTGGTTCGGTAGAGCCTCCCTTGTGAATTGGAATCACTAGGGCCTGCTTCCATGGCTCAGGGACCATCCCCTCCAATAAGGACCGGTTTATCAGCCAGGCTATTGGCTTCACTAGAGCTGCAGCACCCTCCTTAAGAATTATTGGCTGGATCCCGTCAGAGCCTCCAGTACCTCTTGACTGCAGGGATTTAAGGATGAGCAGAACTTCCTTTACCTTAACCAGCTGCAGATGAAACTGTGGGCGGTCAAGTTCATGGGGCTGATGCTCGTAGGCCTTTTTCCCATTATCAATGTGCCCCACCTTGTGCGCATCCAGGTTCATGAAGTAGCTGTTTAGGGCCTTGGCGATGCAAGGCCCCTCGTCCAGTACTTGTCCGTTCACCTGGATAGGGCCGGTAGTTGATTTTTTATGCCCTTTTAGGAGTTCGTTAATATGTGACCAGAAGAACCTGAGGTTTCCCAGGTTAGTTTTTTGGAGATTGGAGATATTTTCTTTCTTAGCTTTCTTTATGGTCTGTTTGCATTGGTTTCTGAGGGCCCTGTAGCTAGATAAGTCCACTGTAAGTTTAGTTTTTGTGAACTTTTTCCATGCTTTGTCCCGGGTAGACATCTGGGCTTTTAGGTGGGGTGAGATCCACTTATAGCAGTTCCCCTTAACCCTGTGGGTTTTCATAGGGGCTACAAGGTTGGTGATACCAGTTAGTGTGGTTTGGAAAAATTTTACAGCCTCCTCCAGGTTAGGTAGGTGTCTTATAGGGTTCCAGTCAATGCCGTTTAGGTAGCCTATGAACTGGTCAGGATGGAAGTTGGAGAAGTCCCTAGAAGTGATAATTCGAGGTGGGACATTTATCCTGTTATTCTTCCATATGGCAAATATCGGCGAGTGGTCGCTTAAAGCATCTGCCAGGGTCCCAGCCAACTTTACATTATTTGGATACAGTTGCAATCTATTGTTTTGTACTCACAAAGTGACTCTGAGTTAGCATGCTTCCCAAACGTGTACCCTTTCTAAATTTTACCCTTGGACAATTTTGTACTTTTGTTTCAAGTGTCTCGTCAGCTTTTAAAACTTGTCACAATCTGTGCACTACAGCTCCTACTTCTCCTACTACAGGATTAAATTCAGTAGAAAATGTGATTAATTTGTCTCATTCTGAATTAAATTGATGTGGTTTTCCAAATAGTGATCTTTAGTTTGGGGCTGCATATACACAGTGGTAGCATTTTGAATCTACAGTGCTGTATGTGTTTTATCTTCTGTTTCAACTGAATATTGATAGCTCTCTGCTTTACTTGCACATGTTTGAGACTTGCACTTTGGAGAAAAAAAGGCAACATTTTTGTAAAATGAATTAAAATGTAAATCTCCATGTAGAGCTTGCTTTAATGGATTTAAGGAGAGTTGATACAGAAAAAATTGCACAAATAAAATCAGTTGTTATTGTCTTTTGTAAAATGTTGTTCTCATTAGCACTTTGGTGATAGTTCCCACTGAGGTGGAGTGGGGAGTAATAACCTATGCTTGCTTTACCATTAACTGCATTCAAAAGACATTGGTAAAGTCATAATTATCCTTGGCTTGCAGATGGAAGGGCTGTCATAAACATTTAGAAATGACACTGCCCACCATCAAAGACAAACAAAAAGTAAAATACAGATGTTACTTTCTCTGCCACAGGATGGATGTAAACCTTAACATACTGCTGCTCATAATAAAAAATGTCTGTTTACATACAAATCCTTCATCATGGTCCTCACAAGAGAAAACCAATGAGTTGAGGCATTTTGGCTTACTCACTAGTAACCAAAGAGACCACTAAGTTACTAACACAATTAATTCAACATTGACATACATTTTTTATGAAAATTATACATGCTTCCATACAGCTATGGATTTGGCACTAATAACACTGTGGACAGAAAACAGCTGATTGCAGTTTCATTTTTTTAAAGCAACATCAGGGTGGAAAAGAATTATCAAGGCAAACAATCCCCAACAAAACTGAGGAAAATCCTGGGTAATGATATTTCTTTCTTCTGTGTCCCCTGAGGTGTCTCAATGCTGCAAAGAAAATAGTTGTGGGGTCACTTTAAATCTTTGCATGATTCTCACAAAGTTCATTTCAAATGTTTTTCTTTTATTCATATAGTTGATACGCCCTGACGTTTCACACCTGTATTGTGGTGCTTTTCAAAGGGCTTTAATAATGTACAAAAAGGTTTTCAAAAAAATTTTTTTGTACATTTCATTTGGTCTCATACATATCAAACATTTTGCTTTTTTATGAAGCTTTTAAACTCTTTGGGCCAGATATTCAAAAGAGTTGAGCCATGCGCAATAGGGTTGTGCCTGCGCAAGTCCGAATTTGCGCCATTCTGCGATATTCAGCAGGAGGCAGTTGTGCCCCCGAAATCATGCTGAGCAACAGCACAATGATAATCAAGGCATGCGCAACCAAAGGGGGAGGAATCATGCATAAATGGCGCAGTGTGATATTCAAAGACTTGCGCAATGCGCAACAGTGGAGCAAGCGGAAGTTGCGCCATAGAGTAAATGAACCAAAATAAAAAGGAGCAAGGCAGAGGTGCAAGAACGCTACAGGGAAGCCACATGTGTCAGAGGCAGAGGCACAGATAGGGCAAGTGGCAGGAACAGGGAAGGCCAGGGAAAGGCCACAGTAACAGACAGGTACAGGGAAGGTATGGGGAGCCACACAGCTCAAAGGCCAGCACAGGCAGGTGTACCCGGTGCAGAGGAGGTAACAGCCAGGACAGCAGGGGAATACAGTAACAGCTGCCGGAGGGGGATCGCAAGCCAGGGACATGGCCAGTGCCACCTTCCACATGGAGGCTGTAATGAGGGGGGTGAGAAGGCGGGAGGCAGGGGGACATGGCTGTGGAAGGGCCCATCGGCGGTATGCCCCCAACAGGCAGTACCGAGCCCGCACCAGCTTTGAGCTGTACACAGATACTGAAATTATGGGCCAGTACCGCCTGAACAGGGCAATACTGAGGTGGCTCTGTGAGCTGTGCAGTGATGTGATGCAGGCACCCACACGATGGAGCCATGCCGTGTCAGTGGAGACCAAGATAACATCCTGCATGTGCTTGGTCACCACGGGTACCTTCCAGAGACCAACTGGGGACACCACAGGCATAACCCAGTCAGCCACATCATGCCACCTCACCCAATTCCTCAGCGCACTGCTGCCACATGCTGAGGAGTACATCCATTTCCCCAGCACAGCGGCGGAGCGCACAGCATACATAGAGGAGTTCCACAGGGTAGCACATATGCCTGGCATGCTAGGGGCAATAGACTGCACTGATGTGGCCATACGCACACCACCTGGCCATGAGGGGGCCACATACATGAATTGCAAGGGCTATGCCAGCATCAACTGCCAAGTGGTATGCGATGCCAGGGGGCGCATCATCAATGTCTGTGCCACGCACCTTGGGGGAGCACATGATTCATTCATCTGAGACCATTTGGCACTGTGCCACAGATTCGAGAGTGGGGACATCCCCACTGGACACCTAGTGGGTGAGTATGCAAACCAAATGGACAAATATAGGGCCGAGGGGGCATGGCCAGAGGTGCCATGGGTAGTGGCCTACATAGCTTGGGGCAGGGCGATGCTGATCACCAAACTAACCTCCACCCTCTACACACAGGTGACAGTGGATACCCACTCCGTCCCTGGCTGCTCACACCCTACCCGGCCCACGACCCATCACAGCAACGCTACAATGAGCACATGCCACCACACACAATGTCATCGGCGGGTGTTTGGGATGCTGAAGGCACGCGTTCCGTTGCCTGGACACCTCTGGCGGTGCCCTACAGTACAGCCCCTCAAAGGCCTGTGGGATATTCCTGGCCTGTTGCATTCTGCACAACATGGCCAACGAATGTGGGATAGCCGTACAGGTCAAAGAGGGGGACAGCGATGGGGACGATGGGGACGCAGGTAATGATGGTGATGGGCAGCCCCCCCTTGGCTGATGGGACCCCCGACTGCTCCAGCTGGCACAGCTGCACTGGGACACCATCATGGAGGAGCACTTCAGCCAACCCAGGTAAGTCATGGGGCCATGCGCAACCACCAGTGGCCAAGGTACAACCCACAAACACGCAGGAACTCACACTGGGGGTGCATGCCATCGAGGGATGTGGCAGGGCACAGAGGCACATACACAGCCAGAGATGGGTGAGGATTAACATGCCACACCGAAGGACACACACACACACACACACACGCACACACACAATGCAATAAACATGCACAGAGGTCAGAAGGCACACCGACCCAGAACGCACACCCTAGCAACACACATGTCCACAGGCCACCACGCCCACTGCGTGTTTATGTGCGCATGTCAGATGCTGGGCACCATTGCACTTTGGTGTACAGCGCAATGCAGGCATCATCATGCACACGTAACTGTGGACAGCAGCTGGGAGGGTGTGCAGGTGGACTGTGTGTCTGCGTGCAGGGCCAGGTACCCACCCATGCACTGCCCACTGAAACACACAATGCACACAGGGCAGCACCAGACAGTAGCCACGCTGAGAGACAGATCAGTCTAGCGACAGTGCCACGGCCACCACGGATACATGGGCGGCCCCACCGAGACCCGCCAGCACTGGCAGGCTGACCACTGGCCTCATGGGGTGGCACAGATGGTCCACCAGGGGTTCTGAACTTGACTGTGCCCGCGCAGGGGTCTGCAGCACACCGAACATGCCTTCACCAGGAGTGCTCGGGATGCCCACAGCTGAACCCAGTGTCGACAGGGTGGGAGTCACACGACGCCGGGAACGGGGGGTGAAGAGTGCACTGCGTGATGTCCACGACACATGGGCACCTGACTGTGCACCCATTGTGGCCATGACAGCAATGAACGCCTGTGCATGCCTGTCAATGGCAGCGGTCACATCCTTCTGCAAATGGTCCATCCATGCCAGGATCCATTTGGTGTCCCTGCTGCGACGCTCCTCTGCCCACTCCAGAGCCACACACAGTGCTTCCACGGACATCGCAAGCTGCATCTGCTGCTGGACCGATGCTCGCAGTAGGCGGGTGTGCTCGTCCAAGAGGTCATCAGCCTCCTTGGCATCCTGTCCCTCAGGGTGTGCAAAGGCCTGATGTTCAGCACCCCTTGAGGGTGGGTGCTGCGCACCAAGACCAGGTCTGGGCATGTCCACAGGTGATGCACAGATGCCGCCGCTGAACCCTGTACCCCCAGGCCCCAAGGGCAACTGCTGATGCTGCCCTTCCAGCTGCCACACACCAGGGCTCAGTGGTGCCACTGCAGTGGCCGCAACAGTCCCACTGTCCTGAACAGACATCAGTGCTGCCCCACTGGTGCTGACAGGCACAGCCTGGGACTGTGCTGACACGCAGGCCCCCACAGCGGCACCAGCCACAGCCATGGGCGCGAATTGCCCTGCTGTGTGTCCATCTTGTGGCATACACATGTCACTGCCCATGACGGTCGTGTCATCATCACTGGTGCCGGACTGTACCCCGGCCACAGCCACAGCCACAGCGTGCTGGCATCCATGGATGCTAGCACACTGGGACACAGGCAGGGCTTCCCCCACACCTGTCTCAACGACATCAGTGTGGGCAGCCAGGCGGCCCCACTGTCGTGCAGATCCACACATACCTGTGGAGATGGATGGTCCCACCTCCGACTCTGTCCAGCTGTCTGCAGTGGACAGGCCCACCACTGCTGACCCATGCACATGCTCAGGATCTGTAAGGGAAAGCAAAGTCGCATCACTGCTTGTGACCTACCCGGCCCCCACCCAGGACAGACCATGACTTACCATGCAGAGATGAGCCACCACCCGTTTGGAAGCCACTGCCCGGAACTCCTTCTGTGGCACTTCGGTGCATATTTTCAGCAAGTCTGTCCTCCACTGGGGTGAGCTGTACCACCTCCGGCTGTCCCCCACCTGTTGCAGCACGTGCCGCCCTGATGGCAGCCACCTTCTCCTTTATCCTCCTCCTGTCTGTACCCATCTTCTTCTTACACTCCTGCACAGAGTGCTGGTGGCTGCCATGCAGGTTCACGGCACGTGCCACCTCCTCCCATGCAGCAGCATGGGCCTGAGTGGTGCCCCGCTGTCCACTGAGCAGTGGCTCCTGATCCAGGTAGGCCTCGAAAAGGGCCTCGGTTTCGGCCTTGGTAAAATTCGGGCTCCTCCTTCTCCCGCCAGTGTTGTACTCCTCTCCAAGAATGTGTTCAGTCATTATGTAGCCTGTAAGAATGGCAGTTGTTACCTGTGACTGTGCAGTCCCATGCATGTCCCTGAATCCACAGTCCACACTCCCAAACAGCATGCAACTCACCAATAAACTGCAGTAACCGACTATGGCCACTGCAGCACATTGTCGCACCTTTATAGCGCAATCCATGCAAATGAGGTGAGGAGCAACTTTAATAAGATGCAAATTGCAGTGCTGCGCCATTGAATGGCTGATCGGATGATTTGCATATGACAGCTGAATATCACGCTGTTGCGCTTTTCGCAATTGTGTTGAACGTGCTGAGCCAATGGCGCAGCTCTGTGGCATGTGTAATACACCTCACTGCGCATGCCCAGGTTGATGACGCAGGCGTCTGCCGTGCTGATGACTGCTGTGTGCGGTAGGCAATGCAGGGCACGGCCACCATTTTGCCAGTGGCGCTATAGCGAAGGTCACTACATGGCGCTGTGGCAATGGGCCTTCATAGGCGCAATGGCCCAACTGCCCAATAGTCCGCTGTGGCGCTGGCAGACAGGCAGCCAATCGCGCTACACGCATTGTCGTCCAATGGCGCTGTGCTTGGCCTTTTGCCAGGGACCCTTGACCCTGTGCCCGACCTTTGCCCCCTTGGTGCCATGCGTCAGGCATAGGTGCACCTCTATCATGCTGTTCGGTAACAGTGCAATAGGGAATGGCAGCGCTGTACCGCGCAGCATCTGCACGTGGGGTACCGTGCTGCAGAGTGCCATATTGCCTACTATAGCAAACGCAATGGTGCAGAAAAGGGCTGCTCCCTGGTCTGCCATTGAATTGGCTAATCTGGTGGCCACAGTCGAGCCACACCATGGGCCTCTCTTTGGGGAGGCCCCCCTGGATAGGGCAAGGTCCCAGGTGTGGCAAGAGGTGGCCACAGCCCTCGAGGCGGTGACAGGCAGGGGCAGAACAGCGGAGCAGTGCAGGCACCAATATGGTGACCTGCAGAGGAGGGAGCCAGAGCTACTAGCCAGACTGTGGTCACGTGCCAGGAGGGGCACGGTACTATGTCCAGGTAGGGGTTCCATCAACACACTGTTATAGTCCATATGAGTCACATTGTTGTTTGTGTCCAGCACATAGGGCAGGGACCGTATGGGGTTGGCTGTTGTGGTGTTCACAGGGTGTGGGGTGGGTGGGTCTGGGTGGGTGGTGGGGCACACTCCTTGGGGCAGGGGACTTTGCTTCGGACTGCACTGATGTTCTTCTCTCCTTTTTGTCCCCACAAGCCCATATGAAGTACGCAGCGTGCGTGCGGAGTGGAGGGTGGTGGAAGCCACAGCCAGGCGGGCCAAGGGTCAACAACAGCCACCCGACCAGCCCAATGAGGGTGAGTGACAGACATCCATGATTAATATTGCATGCTGTGTGACAAGGTGGGCAGCAGGGCATGGCCACCATTCATTGACATCACTGCCATGCACGCCACTGGTTACAGTCAACACTGTCCAGTGGCAATGCATGTCTGGGTGTGCGTCACTGGTGGTGCATGCGTGCACCATGTGCATGGCTGTGCCACTGCCTTTGCACCACATAGCCATGTCACTAGACGGCCATGGTGGTGCTGTGCGTGACTTGACTGGTGGGTGTGAGCAGCGTTCCGCATGGCTGTATGCGCCTGGACGGGCATGTCCTGTGGACGTGATCACTGCGGCTGGTCACACACCATCACAGTGGTATGTCCCATGGCCGTATGCCATACACAGTGGGCGGGCTGTATGGGGTTGTGCATTCACACCTGTTGACTGTGCTCCCTTGTCTTAGGTGCAAGACATCTGAGGAACATCAGGGACACCCTGCGGGAGCTCCTCACCCTGAAATGGGAGATGGTGATGATCCTGAGATGTATTGATGAGTTGGGTGTCCTTCTGAGGCACAGAGCGAGGGGGAGCCAGAGCCTGGACCAGCATGGGAGACAATAGTCCCTTGATCCATGACTTCCCATCCCCCCCTGGACCCACCCTCACACCCCTCCTATCCCATCCCATTTGTCCACCCTTCTCCCTGCCCACCCCCACCTTTTTTGTGTCCCCCCAAAAAATGTATATAGTTGTTCATGTAAATAGTTGATTTCTTTATTTTTATAATACATATTACTTCTCTATGAATACCGTGGTGGTCTCTGATTTGCAGCGGGCTATAGGTGCTCAGCTGCAGTGGTGTGCATGACATCAGGGTTGGTGCAGTCATGGGTATGTGTGTGTGCCCATGTGGAGGTGTCTATGGTGTGGGGGTAGATATCAGTCAGTGTCTGTGTTGTGTGTGTTGTTCCCCATGCACTGGATGACTGTGTGCATAGAAACATAGAACATAGACTTTGATGGCAGATAAGGACCGCTAGGCCCATCTAGTCTGCCCATTTCCCTACCTACAGGATAGGCCTCAGATCCTAGTTAACCAACAGCCTATATCTTCCTGCCCCCCACAAGAATTGCCTTATGTCTGTCCCATGCATTCTTGAATTCTCCCACAGTTTTAGACCCCACAACTTCCTCAGGAAGGCTGTTCCATGCATCCACTACCCTCTCTGTGAAATAATACTTCCTCACAGTGCCCTGAACCGCCCTCCTTCTATCTTTAAATTGTGTCCCCTTGTTCTTGCAAGTCTCTTTTCTGAAAGATGCTACCTCTTGGACTTTGTTGATTCCCTTGAGGTACTTGAAAGTTTCTATCATGTCCCCCCTCTCCCTTCTTTCCTCAAGGGTATACATATTAAGCTCCTTTAGTCTCTCCTCATATGGCTTCTCTTGCAGACCCTGCACCATTTTAGTTGCCCTCCTCTGGACTGCCTCTATCCTGTCTATGTCCTTGCGGAGATGGGGTCTCCAGAACTGGACACAGTATTCCAGATGGGGTCTCACCAACTGTCTGTACAGAGGCATAACAACTTCCTGTTTTCTGCTGCTGATGCCTCTCCCTATACATCCCAGTATACCCCCGGCCCTTCCTACTGCCTTCTCACATTGCTTGCTAACCTTAAGGTCATCTGATATGATTACCCCCCTGTCCCTTTCCTGTTTTGTTGTTGTTACTACCTCCCCACCCATTGTGTATTCTTCCCCTGGGTTCTTGTTTCCCAGGTGCATTATTTTGCACTTTTTTGCATTGAATCCTAGCTGCCATACGTCTGACCATTCCTCCAACCTTGCCAAGTCCCTTTTCATCCCTTCCACGCCTCCTTGTGTATCAACCCTGTTGCAGATCTTTGTGTCATCTGCAAAAAGGCATACTTTTCCTTCCAGTCCCTCTGCAATGTCACTGATGAAGACATTAAAAAGGACTGGACCCAATACTGAACCCTCGGTACCCCACTGGTAACCACCCTTTCTTCAAGTGGACTCATTACAATTACCTTCTGTGTCCTGTTGTCCAGCCAATGTTTTACCCAGGCTACCACCCTGGACCCACTCCCAGGCTGGTTAATTTGACTAATAATCTTTGTGTGGGACTGTGTCAAATGCCTTGCTAAAGTCTAGGTAGGCCATGTCCACAGCCCTCCCTGGTCTACTACTTTGGTCACCCAGTCAAAGAAATCTATTAGATTCATCTGACATGACCTTCCGCTGTGAACCCATGCCGCCTTGGATCCTGTGCTCCCACTGACCTCTAGGTACTCAACTATTCTTTCCTTCAGAAGTGACTCCATCACTTTCCCTACCACAGAGGTCAGACTGACAGATCTGTAGTTTCCTGCCTCTGTCTTGGTCCCACTTTTGTGAAGGGACTCACATCCGCCTTCCTCCAGTCCTCGGTACCACACCATCCTCCCATGATTTATTAAAAAGAGTAGCCAGTGGTTTCACTAGTTCCTTCCTTAATTCTTTTAGAATTCTGGGGTGAATTCCATCAGGACCCATTGCTTTGTCCACCTTCAGTTTTAGGGTTCTTGCAGAACCCTTTTTCTTATGAAAGGACTGGGATCGACCCCTATCAAGAGTGCTTCTGTTAATTGGATTAGGCACTTCCCCTCCTCTTTGTGAATACTGAGCAGAAATATTTGTTCAGTATTCCTGCTTTTTCACTGTCCCCTCTGCCCACCACCGCTCATTCTATTCAGCCTCACTATCCCTCCCTTTGTCTTTCTCGCTCGCTGATGTACCTATAAAGGTTTTATCCCCTTCTTAACTGAGTTGGCTATCTTTTCCTCAGTTTGGGCCTTTGCTATTCTGACTTCCCTCCTGCTTCTTTCTGCCTTAACTGGTACAGCTCTCTGTCCTGCTCCTTCTGTGTTTCCTTATACTTCCGGAATGCTATCTTTTTCTTCCTGACTTTCACAGCCACCTCTCTTGAGAACCATAGTGGCTTTTCTTTCTTTTGATTTGTTTATTTGCTTCACACAAAGGCTTGTTGCCTCTGTGATGGCAGTTTTGATAATTCCCCATTGTTGCTCCACACCTCCTTCTAGCCTGTTTGCTAGTGCTTTTCTGAGGCACTCTCCCATCTTGCCAAAGTCAGCCCTCCTAAAGTCCAGTACCCTCACTTTTTGTTGGCTTGACTCTGTAGCTGAGTTTAACGTGAACCACACTGTTTGATGGTCACTTGTCCCCAGATGGCAACCCACTTCTAGATCTGAGATGCTCTCACTGCCCCCGTTTGAGAGTACGAGGTCTAAGATTGCTCCCTCACGAGTGGGTTCCGAAACTAGCTGTCTAATGCCTGCCACCTGTAGGGCGTCAAGAATGGCCCTGCTCATAGATGTGGCTGCAGCAAATGTGCTCCAGTTAACATCTGGCATATTCAGGTCTCCCATCAACAGTATCTCCCCTTTCTCTGCCATTCTAAGAATGCCTTCCATCATATCCTTGTCCATTCCTTCCCCTGACATGGGGGTCTGTACTCAACCCCTGTGCGGATTGTGGTGCCCTTTCCAGTCTCCAAGGTGACCCACAGTGCCTCCTCTCCTCCCTGTTTACTCTTTTGTTCATTTGCTTTTATCCCTTCCTTTACATACAGAGCTACTTCTCCCCTTCTTCTCCCCTGCCTGTCTCTCCTCTAAGTTATGTACCCTGGTATGTTAACATCCCAGTCATGGTTCTCTGTGTACCATGTTTCTGTGACTGCTACGATATCCAGGCATCCCTCTTCCACTAAGGCCACCAGCTCAGGGAGCTTGTTGCCCCGACTACGGGCATTGGTACTCATTACCCTCCATTTCCTGATGGCCTTACCCCCTTTTTCCCCATCCCTGTCCTTTTTGCCTTTGTCACTTTCTCCATTTACCCCTGCCCTTCTCCCTATTGACACCTCCATGTTGGTGTTTGCCACACTTACTACCGTGATTGTTTGGGGGGGGCTAGGATTTTCCTGCTCCTTTCCAGTGCCTCCCCCCTTGGCTAGTTTAAAAGCTTGCCAATGAAGCATTTAAACCTATCACCTAGGATCCTGGTTCCTCTCCCGGACAGATGCAGCCCATCATGCCAGTATAGGCTTGCATCACTCCAGGTGGACCCCCAGTCCCCAATGAAGCCAAATCCCTGAGCTACACACCAGTTTTTCAACCACTGATTGAATCCCATGGTGCGGAACACCCTAGCCTCTCCTATGCCATAGATGGGTAGCACCTCCGAGAAGGTTACCGTGTGTGCTACTTGACTAAGGCCCCTCCCCAATTCACAAACTCTTCCTGCACTTTCTAATCCCTTTCTTAGCCAGGTCATTTGTCCCTAGGTGGACAATGACATCCACTCCCTCCCTGTGCAGTCTGCTCCAGCAATCCTGAGGATCTCCCCTGTCCCTCAAGCCATGGTGCCAGGCAGGCACCTTACCTCCCTCTCCCCTTCCTTGCCCAGTTCTACCTTCCTAACAATGGAGTCCCCCACCAGGAGTTGTTTCCTTCCCCTGCAGGGTCCCCTGCCACCCTCCTGTGGATCTCCTTTGTGGAGGTTGCCAGTATCCTCCTTGGTCTCCTCTGTAGGTGCCTCCCTAGAGGAACCACACTTTGCCAGAATGGCATAGGAATTGTGAAGAGGTACAACTGGAGGGATGTGCCTCTGTTCCACCACCCTCACCCTCCCTGAGCCCACTGTGGTCCAACCGCTCCTCTTTCTTGGCAACCTCTGAGGCAACAGCAGTGGCACTGGTGGTCCCTGGGTGGAAGAGGAGGTCCCACAAATCCTGGCCAACTCAGCCTGGAGATGAGCAACCTCTTCCCTCAGCCCAGAGAGGTGCCTGCAGATGGGACAACACCGCATCCTCCAGAACATCTCCGAAGACTGCTGCTCCACAGCCACTGCACTGCACCACTCCAATCATGTCTTATTTCTGGCCCCTTAACTGTTTGCAATCCTTACTCTTTCCTCTGTTTTTTTTCTCTCTCTCCTTACTTTCTGCCTGTGTGCCCTTTAAGCTCCTGATTGTCCTGTTCTGAGACAAGAATATCCTATATTTCTCAGTAGACCACTTACTTGTTCAGAGGCAGACCTCCAGCAGCTAGAGGGGGCCAGAGAGCTACTCTTGCCCTTCTAGGATGGTGGGTCCTTGGTGGTTCTGTGGTTGCAGTGGTCCATGGCGCATGCTCTGTGTCCATGGTGCACTCATCGGCCCATCCATGGCCTATGCAGCCTACACACATGCCTGTCTGTGACCTGCATGATCTGCTGGCATGTCAGTGGTGGCATTCCCTGCAGGGCGGACACTGTACCCGTCATTTGCTGGGTTGCCCATGTCACTGGTGTGGTGCATGCCTGGCTCAGGTGGCACTGTGGGCAACACAGTCATTGTCCCACCTCCACGCTGTGGCTTGTGTGTGTTGCAGGGGATGTGCCCCACTGTCTGTGGCTTATGCTCCGGGTGACACATGGTGGGGTATTGGTCCATAGTGCCTGCGCAGGGTGGTTGGCACTCCAGTGCCATGGTGGACTGCAGGTTGTGTGTACATGGCTTACATGGGCCCACAATGGGGGCTTGGTTGCCCCACCACTGCGTCCCTGTGTTGTTGTGCCCTTGGGTATGGGTGGGTGTCTGTCCAGACCCTGTGTGGCATCTGGTGTGGTGCATGCTTCCACGCACCACTGTGGGTGTCTGTGCTGGCTGTTGTAGCCAGTGGTGGGCCAGGGTGTGTTACTGGAATACTGTGCAGAGCGCTGTACCACTGGGGGAGGTGTCAACTACACGACCGTCCAATATGGGGTCACTCTTGTGCCAACGCATGGTCGGTCTCTTAGCAGTACCTCAGGGGACTGTGCATGGTGGCACTTTGTCTGCCGTTGTTGCATTGCCGTGTGCTGCAACCTGCTGATGGGTGCTCATGGTGGGGCTGGCTTGCATGGTTCTGTGATGCACAGGGTTGCATTGACACTGTGGGGGTGGTGGCATGCATGAGGATTCCTGCAGTGGTGGTCACTGCTCAAGGGGGGGTGTCTGGGGGTCACGGTGCACGGTGTGCAGTGCACTGGGGGGGATGGTGTGGCACAGGGTGGTCCGCCCTCCTTGTGTGCCAGTCACAGCTTGCCGGTAGGTGTGATGGGGCACCATGGCCAGGCTGTGGGTTGGTTGCATGTCTCCATGGACCAGTGGTTATTCCAGCCTTCCCCTGGTTGTGCAGTGCATGGGGTGTGGGGGGGGCAATGTCTGTTGTGCTGTGTGTTCCTGTGCCCATCTATGGCATGGGTGGTGGGCCCCTACCTCCCTGATTGTGCAGTTACATTGCTCTGTAGCTGGGAGGCTCCCTGCTTGCACTATGGCACCTCTGGACAGCTCAGCTGAACATCCCTTGTTGCACTATAGCGCATCATATCTGCTCAGCTTCCCTTCCCTAGTTGCGCTATGGCGCAGGTTATGCGATATTCAGACGTTGGCTGTAGGCGCAATTTGGCCTGCTCCTTTTTTGAATATCGTGTCTGTTGCGTATGGGCGCAATAGACTTGAGCTTGCTCCTGCTATTGCGCACTTTTTGGGCGCAGTTTGAATATCTGGGCCTTTGGTAACATTAAGTTTAACTTTATCTGTTATTTCCACATTACTTACATCAATAATAATGCTTTTTTTTTCAACACATTACTTGGTCTGTAGCTTCTTTTCATTTATATTCACCTATAATTATATATTAAAGATTACTTTTTTAGTGCAATTTCCTTATAAAGCTGAACAATATCTCCACCAATTTAATTGTAACAGTGGTGAAAAACATCTTTTACCTTATTTTATTTTGATTCGGCACACACTGGCCTTATATAGGTACTGTTTTGTTAAGAGTTTCTCTGTGATTGAGCACACAAAACTCTTAAAAAATGTTTTTATAAATAGACAACTTTAAATCTCTCAATTCCACAACAAACACTTGTGCCTGGTTTACACCACCACCACCAGCAATCAATTAATCAAGTTAACAGCAGATTTTTTTAAACCTTATATCAGTTGCATACAAATTATTAGCGTCACAGTACTGTTACTTTAAGTGTTTCCCTTTTACTTCCTTCATAAACATAAACATGCATAAAGAATTCTATAGTGTTCATGTCATGGTTCTTCATTCTGCCTAGTGTGTGCCACCACCAATAACTACTAGTAATCATTGCAAAATGCTTGACTAACCCCTTATTTGGAGATCCCCTGCATAGACTCACTCTGTATGTTTACTTTTAAGCTCTTTACTTGTTTCTCCTCAATATGTGCTGTTCTGAAAAAGTAAATGAAAAACTATCTATGAAAGCTTTTAAGCATTTGTTTATTGCTCCATGTCTAAGTCATTTGAATTATTTTTTAGTGCTTACTATGCTGTGTTAGAGCTGTTTGCAAAATGTGTGTCTCTTCATTAATGGCTGCTGCCTAACTTGTGCTATGCAGAGGTATCTCCTCTTGTACCTCTTGGGTCTGCTCTCTCATGTGACCTGTGAAGTCACAGGTCTCATGAGATCTCATGTGAGAGTTCAGTTGTCAAGCAATGGAAAACAGCTCCATTTACTCTGGAGCTTTATAGAGTGAGCAAATCCTTTGTGTTATTGGGTGTATACAATACTAGGCAAAAACGGATAGTTGGCGAAAAATAAATTAGCTTAAAGTGAATGCATTTAGTGGGAAGCCAATATTGTCCCATGTGAGGATCTATTGGGGATTCACTATTCAATCTGCTTTGCAGCAAAATAGCTAGTGCGTTCGATGTTGTTATGCTGTAGTAGCTATGTAGCTAGTGCAGCATAACAGCTACAATGATGTAGCTACTAGAGCATAACAACATTTCAAAACTGATGGACTTCTATCGCTAACAACATTCTGTAATTAGAGGTGGGCAAAGTGGCCAAAATTCACTCCACGGAGCGATTCGCGGAGTAACATGGAATTCACAAAGTGCTCCGCAACACGAAGTGGAGTACATCACATCATAATGGAGAACATGAAGTCCATTGAAACCAATGACTTCACGTTATTCTGCCTTCCCCAAACCACTTTTCCACCAATTTTAAGGCAAAGTACATTGAAATCAATGTACTTCACATCACTTCACCTTGTTATTGAGCTCCAAGATGAATTTGCAATGCTTCATGGGATTGCAGGTCACATGGACTCTAGATTGTTCTGCACAGCCTCAGTTTTGTGTAGTGTGTGTGTAGTGGAAGATGGAGACAGTTTCGTCTCAGAGCTTTGCAATTCAAATCCTCTAAAAGCTGTTAAAAAAGCCTTTTTGAGCCCTTTTTTGCTCAAAATTTAGTGCAACGATTGTAGGAAACCCTCCTGTGCTCATATCATCGAGTGCTTATTGTTTGTGTGTGGATTTTGAATGTTAATTTAGAACAGTCAGTCTCTGTACTGTGAAGTGTGCTTTGGGGGAGGGACATATCTGTGGTGTAGGTAGATTAACTGGGAGAAAAAGGCAGTCTTTCTGTTTTGGTTATGTTTTTCTTGTATAGCTGTGGTAATGTACACACAGTAATATTTTTAGTAATTCTTGACATTTTTTGGCTAATTGTAGTTGTGCAGCAGTGTATAATTTCAGTTTGTTTAAAACATTTGGTTATATTGCTAAAGGTTTTCAATTTGCTATGCAATACTTGTAGTGTGTGTGTGTGAGTGTGTGTGCGATGCCTATCATTAAATCAGATAACTTTTATTGTGCCAGAGTAATTGCAGCAGTGTGAACCTGTTATCCACTGCACCTGCATTAATTTTGTATACTGCTTTGTGGTATCTTTACTGGTAGTGGACTGTTACTGCCATGCACTACCCCCCAACTGGCAAAAGGTATTCTTTCCCAGATTTGGATTTGTGACTTGTGAGCACTGGTTAGGTGTTGTTGTGCCTTTGCATCTGACTGCATCTTTTGAGTGCACAGTGCAATCTTAATCTGTCTGTGCATTTGTGGTACACCATTAATTCTGGGATACTTTGCATTTCTTGTTATGCCTCATTTCACTTCATCAGCACTGGGGAATTTTCTGGACACAAGACAGTAGCATTTTGGGGATGCAAATTAATTCTGGTATCTGTGTGTGACCACTGTGCACATGACTGACTGTGCCATTAATTCTAGGAGACTTTGCATTTCTTGTTACACTCTCATTTCACTTCGTCAGCACAGGGGAATTTTCTGGACACAAGACAGTAGCATTTTGGGGATGCAATTTAATTATGGTGACTGTGTGTGACCACTGTGCTTTATGATAAGTGTGCCATTAATTCTGGGAGACTTTGCATTTCTTATTCGCTCTCATTTCCTTACATCCTCAGCACAGAATTTTCTGGACACAAGACAGTAGCATTTTGGGTATTCACATTAATTCTGGTGTCTGTGTGTGATGTGACCATGTCCACTGTGTGCATGACTGAGTGTGCCATTAATTCTGGGAGACTCTGTATTTCTTGTTGTGCTCTCATTTCACTTCATAAGCATTGGTGAGTTTTCTGGACACAAGACAGTAGCATTTTGGGGATGTACATTAATTCTGGTGACTCTCTGGCCCAGATATTCAAAAGGGTTGCGCCATGCGCAATAGGGATGCGCCAGTGCAATTCCGAAAATGCGCCATTCTGCGATATTCAGCGGGAGGCAGATGTGCCACCCAAATCACACTGCGCAAGAGCACAATGATAATGAATGCATGCACAACTGAAGGGAGAGGAACCATGCATAAATGGCGCAGTTCAATATTCAACAACATGCGCCATGTGCAATAGGGGAGCAAGCGGATGTTACACAATAGCGGAAATGAGCCAAAATAAAAAGGAACAAGAGAGAGGTGCAAGAACGCTACAGGGAAGGCACATGTTGCTGAACCATAGCCAGCCACACAGGCAACACAAACACACAGGGCAGGACAGAGACAGAGCACCTGGCACCCCCAGGAACAGGGAAGGTGTGGGAAGCCACAGCCACAGTGCAGTGCAGAAGAGGGAAGTGCCACACAGCATTGAGGCCACCACAGGAAGGTGTTCCTGGTGCAGGGGAAGTAGCAGCCAGGACAGTGGGGGGAACACAGAAACAGCTGCGGGGGACACAAGCCAGGGACATGGCCAGTGCCACCATTCAGATGGAGGCAGTTATGAGGGGGGTGAGAAGGCAGGCAGCAGGGGGGCATGGCCGTGGAAGGGCCTGTCGGTGGTATGCCCCCAACACGCAGTACCGAGCCCACACCAGCTTCGAGCTGTACACCGATACTGAGATCGTGGGCTGGTACCGCCTGAACCGGGAAATTCTGAGGTGGCCCTGTGAGCTGTGCAGTGATGTAATGGAGGCACCCACACGACGGAGCCATGCTCTGTCAGTGGAAACAAAAGTGACAGCTTGCATGTGCCTGCTCACCAAGGGTAACTTCCAGAGACCAACAGGGGGCACGACAGGCATAACCCAGTCAGCCGCATCACGCCACCTCAACCAGTTCCTCAGCGCACTGCTGCCACATGCTGCAGAGTACATCCATTTCTCCAGCACACCGGCAGAGTGCACAGAAAACATACAGGAGTTCCACAGGGTAGCACGTATGCCTGGTGTGCTCAGGGCAATAGACTGCACCCATGTGGCCATCCGCACACCACCTGGCCCCGCGAAGGGGCTGCATACATGAATCAGAAGGGGTATGCAAGCATCAACTGCCAGGTGGTGTGTGATGCCAGGGGGCACATAATCAATGTCTGTGCCACACATCCTGGGGGAGCACATGATGCCTTCATCTGGCACCAGTCAGCAGTGTGCCACAGATTCGAGAGTGGGGACATCCCCACTGGCCACTTAGTGGGTGAGTATGCAAACCACGCAGAAAGACATGGAGCTTGGGAGGGGCATAGTCAGAGGTGACATGGGTATTGGCCTAGCTGGCCCAAGGCTGGGCGACGCTGATCACCAAACTAACTTCTACCTTCTACACACAGATGACAGTGGATGCCCACTCCATCCCTGGCTGCTCACACCATACCGGCGGCCCGCGAACCCATCACAGCAACACTACAATGAGGCACATACCATCACATGCAATGTCATCGAGTGGGTGTTCAGGATGCTGAAGGCACGTTTCCATTGCCTGGACACGTCTGGCGGTGCCCTACAGTACAGCCCCTCAAAGGCCTGTGGGCTATTCCTGGCCTGTTGCATCCTGTACAACATGGCCAACGACTGTGGGATAGCCGCATAGGTCAAAGAGGGGGACAGTGATGGGGACAATGAGGATGCTGGTGAAGACGGTGATGGGCAGCCCCTCCTTGGGCAAAGGGACCCCTGACTGATCCAGCTGGCACAGCTGCACCAGGACACCATCATGGAGGGGCACTTCAGCCAATCCAGGTAAGTCATGGGGCCATGTGCAACCACCAGTGGCAAATGCACAACCCACAAACACACATGGACAAACACCAGGGGTGCATGTCATCAAGGGAATTGGCCTAGCATGGAACCGCACATGCTGCCAGGGATGGGCAACGTCTAACACGGCACGTGGTACACACACACACACACACACACACACACCTCACAAGACATGCACAAAGGGTAGGAGGCATGCCGACCCCGACCGCCACACACACACATCCACAGACCACCGCATCCAGTGCCTGTCATTATGCGTGTGTCAGACACTGGGCACCATTGCACAGTGGCAGACAGCACAATGCAGGCATCATCATGCACACGCCACAGTGGACAGCAGCTGGAAGGGTGTGCAGACGGAACGTGTGTGTGCGTGCAGGGCCAGGTACCCCACCCATGCATTGCACGCTGAACAACACAATGCACACAGGGCAGCATCAGACAGTAGCCATGCTGGGAGACAGGTCAGTCACGTTCCACAGTACCATGGCCACCAAGGATGCATGGGCAGTCCGGCCGAGACCCGACAGCAGTGACATGCTGACCAATGGCCTCATGGGGTGGCACTGACGGTCCCCAAGGGGTTCCACTGCATGAACGCATGAAGGGGTCTGCAGTACACTGAACATGCCTGTGCCAGGCATGCTTGGAATGCCCACAGCTGAACCAGGTGTCGACAAGGAGGGTGTTGCATGACGCCGGGAACTGGGGGTGGACATTGCACTGCATGGCATCTGCGACACATGGGCAAATAACTGTGTGCCCATTGTGACCATGACAGCTGTGATTGCCTGTGTCTGCCTTTCAATGGCAGTGGTCACATCCTCCCGCAACCGGTCCATCCCTGCCAGGAGCAGAGGGGTGTCTCTGCTGCACCACTCCTCTGCCTGGCACAGAGCTGCACTGAGTGCATCCACTGCCTTCACAAGCTGCACCTGCTGATTGACTGATGTCTGGAGTATGCGGGTGTGCACATCTAAGAGGTTATCTGCCTGATCGGCATGCTGTCCCTCATGGTGTTCGTGGCCCTGATGGTCAGCACCCTTTGAGGGTGGGTGCTGCACACCAGGGCCAGGCCTGGGCATGTCCATAGGTGGTGCACTGATGCTGCCCCCTGACACTGCACCCCCATGGCCATTGGCCGACTGCTGACACTGCCTCTCCAGCTGCCACTCTCCAGATCTCAACGGTGCCGCCGCAGTGGCTGCAACAGCCCCACTGTCCTGGACACACACCAGTGCTGCCCCACTGGTGCAGACAGGCACAGGCTGGGACTGTGATGTCACGCAGGCCTCCATGGTGGCACCACCCACAGCCATGCCCATGATGTCACCTGCTGTGTGGCCATCCTGTGGCCCACATGTATCACTGCCCATGACGTTAGCACCATCATCATCATCAGTGACGGATCCGGCACCAGCCCAAGTCTCAGCATGCTGGCATCCATGGATGCTGGCACGCTGGGACATCAGCAGGGCTTCCTCTGCACCTGCTCCACCAACATCAGTCCAGATGTCCAGGTGGGCCCACTGTCACCCTGACACTCGTATCCCTCTGGAGGTGGATGGGTCCTCCTCTATCTCCATGCTACCACCCTCAGTGGAGAAGCCCACCATCGCTGACCCATGTAGACACTCAGGAGCTGTAAGGGAAAAACAGTAGCATTAATGTATGTGACCTACCCTGCCCCCCCCATTGACAGACCAGGACCTACCATGCAGTGACGGGCTACCACCAATCTGGAATCCACCACCCAGAACACCCTCGATGGCACAATGCTGCATGCAGCCAGCAACCCGCTTTTCTTGTGGGGTCAAGGCGTTGCACCTCCGGCTGACCCCCACTGGTCGCAGACCGTGCTGCCCTGATGGCAGCCACCTTCTCCTTAATCCTCTGCCTGTCTGTGCCCATCTTCTTTTTGCACTGCTGCATGGACTGCTGGTGGCTGCCATGCAGGTTGACGGCACGCACCACCTCTTCCCATGCAGCAGCATGGGCCTGTGGTGTTCCCTGGTGGCCGCTGAGCAGTGGCTCCTGATCGAGGTAGGCCTCAAACAGGGCATCTGTTTCTGCCTTGGTGAAGTTAGGCCTCCTCTTCTGCCCACACGTCTCTGTTCCTCTTCCTCCACCTCACAATCAGTCATTATTCCTCCTGTGAGAATGACAGGTGTTACCTGCGATGGTGCAGTCCCATGCATGTCCCAAACACCACAGTCCACACTCCCAAACAGCATGCAACTCACCACAATAGACTGCAGTAACCGACTATGGCCAGTGCAGCCCAATGTCACAGTTTTATAGCACAATGCATGCAAATGAGGCGAGGCACATTTTTAAGTGGATGCAAATGCAGTGTCTGCACCATTGAATGGCTGATTAGCTGATTTGCATATGCCGGCTGAATATCATGCTGTTGCGCTTTGCGCAATTGTGTTGAATGTGCTGAGCCAAGGGCACAGTTCTGTGACATGCGCAGTACACACCTAACTGCGCATGCCTGGGGTGATGATGCAAGCGCCTGCCATGCTTCTGATGTGCTGTACACAGGAGGCAATGCAGGGTACGGCCACCATTGTGCCAGTGGCGCTACTGCACTGTTCACATATATGGCACTGTGGCACTGGGGCGCCGTAGGTGCACTGGGGCCACAACGCTGTAGGCTGCTACAGGAGGTGGCACACAGGCACCCAATCGTGCTACATGCATTGGGTTCCAATCGTGCTGTGGTTGTCCATGCGCGAGAGACCCTTGACCCTGTGCACAACCTTTGCTCCCTAGGCGCCATGTGTCAGGCATGGGTGCACCATTATCGCGCTGTTCGGTGACAGCACAATAGGGAATGGCAGCGCTGTACCGCGCAGCATCTGCACATGGCCGGACTGCGCTGCCGAGCGCCATTTTGAATCTAACTATCTGCTGAGATGGCTTGGAGAAGGGCAGCTATGTGGAGCCAGGTGGAATTAGCAAATCTGGTGGACATTGTAGAGCCCCATGCTGGGTCTCTATGTGGTGATGCACCCTGGACAGGGCCAGGAGTGCAGTTTGGCAGGAGGTAGCTGATGTGCTGGAGGAGGCCATGGGACTCGGGTGCACGCCAGAGCAGTGTCGCCACAGGTATAGGGACCTCAGGCGCAGGGACCTGGACCTGCTTGCCCACCTGCAGGCACGTGCCAGGAGGGGCATGGTGCCACAGCCAGGAAGGTGCCCCATCCATACCCTGTTATCGTCCATATGGGTATCATGGTTGCATGTGTCTGGCACATGGAGGGGCTGTCCAGTGTTGGCCATGGTGGTGATATCAGGGTGGGGGGTGGATGGGTATGGCCATGTGGGATTGCACACACATGGGGGCAGGGGGACTTTGCTACTGGATTGTACTGATGTTCCTCTCTCCATGTTTGCACCTTAGGCCCAGAAGAAAGCAGGCTGGCGAGGGAGAGGAGGCGCCACCTGGAGGATCAACAGGCTGGAAGGGGTGATGGTCTGCAGAGGTGCAGGGACCAGCCTGATGATGGTGAGTGCCTTACATCCATGATTACTATTGCATGCTGTGTAACTGGGTGGGCAGCGGGGCATGGCCACCATCCATTGACACCACTGCCATGCACGCAACTTTTTATAGTCAGCACTGTCCAGTGGCACTGCATGTCTGGGAGTGCGTCAATGGTGGTCCATGCGTGCACCGGGTACATGGCTGTGCCACTGCCTTCACACCACATAGCCAAGTCACTGTACAGCCACAGTGGTGCTGTGCAAGACATGGACGGTGGGTGTGTGCAGTGGTCCGCATGGCTGTGAGTGCCTGGGTAGGCAGGTCTTGTGGACACGGTCACTGTGGGTGGTTGCATACCATCACAGGGGTGTGGCACATGACTGTATGCCATGCACAATGGGTGGGCTACAGTGGGCTGGACAGTCACACTTCTTGACTCTGCTTCCTCATCCTAGGTGGATGGCGACTCCAGGCAATTGAAAGGGGACTGCAGGAGCTGCTACAGGTGGTGAGGGTGACCCTGGAACTCCTCCAATGGATGGACCACCACGGGGTGAGGAGGTGGAGGAGACATCGGTGCCACGTGGAGGACGACCGGGGCAGATGATAGCCCATCCATGCCCCTAAATACACCTTCCCTGCCTCTGGACCCACCTTCACACCCCTTCTTCCCTCTCCTATATGTTCACCCCTGCCCTTTACCCGCCCCACCTGGTATGTGGCCCTTCCCCCCATTGTACATACTTGTAAATAGTTTTTTTGATTACCTGTTTTAAATACATTTGTTTTGTTATGACAACTGTGGTGGTCTATGATTTGCAGTGGGCTACAGGTGCTCAGCTGCAGTGGTGTGCATGGCGTCAGGGGTGGTGCATGCATGGGCATGTGTGTGTGTCCAGAAGGGAACCACCTATGGTGTGAGCAAGGGGATCAGTCACTGTCTGTGGTTTGTGTGTTGTTCTCTGTGCACTGGATGCCTGTGTGCAGTGGTTCATGGTGCATGCACTGTGTGCATGGCACCCCTGTCAGACCATCCATGGCCTGTGCAGCTGACACCCTTGCATTTCTGTGATATGCACGGTCTGCTGGCATGTCAGTGGTGGCTGTCCATGCTGGATAACAACTGTACCCGGCACAATGCCAGGTTGCCTGCCATCACCAGTATGGTACACGTCTGCCTCCAGTGGCACTGTGGCCTCCGCTGTTGTTGTCCCCCTCCATGCTGTCGCTTGTGTCTGTTGCAGGGAATGTGCTCCAGTGTCTGTCACTTGTGCTCCAGCAACATGCTGGTGGCATACAGCTTCATGGTGCCTGCACAGGGTGGCTGGCACACCTGTGCCATGTAGGGGTGCTGGACGTGTGTACACAGCAGCCGTGGCCAAATTCCAGTGGCTTGGTTGACCCACTGCTGTGTCCCTGTGTTGGTGTGCCCTTAGGTATGGGTGGGTGTTTGTCCATGCACTGTGTTGCATCCTGTGTGGCGCATGCTTCCATGCAACACTGTGTGTGTCTGTGCTGGCTGTTGTGGCCAGTGCTGGGATGGGATGTGTCCTTGAGAGGGTTTGCAGGGTGCTGTACTGCTGGTGGTGGGGTCTGGGGCATGCCCTGTCGCATGTGGGGTACCTCGTGTGGCAACGCATTGTCAGTCTCTCAGCTGTACCTCAGAGGGACATGCAGGGTGGTACTGTGTATGCTGTTGTTGCATTGCTGTCTGCTGCTGCCCACAGCAGGGTGCACATGGTGGGCTGCTTTGCATGGCTCCATGGTGCATAGGGTTGCATTGTCACAGTGGGGGTGGTGGCATGCATGGGGTGTCCTGCACTGTTGGACGCTACTCCTGGGAAGGGTGTATGGTGATCGTGGTGCAGGGTGTGCTCTGCATTGGTGGAATGGTGTGGCATGGGGTGGTTGGCCCTCCTTGTGTGCCAGTCATAGCTTGCCAGGGGGTGTGCTGGGGCACCATGGCCCAGCTGTGGGTTGGTTGCTGGTATCCATGGGCCGGTGGTTATTCCAGCTCTCTCCCAGTTGTGCAGTGCATGGGGTGTGGGGGACAATCTCTGTTCCGCTGTGTGCTCCTCTGCCCATCTGTGGCATGGGTGGTGGGCCCCTGCATCCCTGGTAGTGCTGTTGCATTGCTGCCCTGCTCCACAGGGCATCCCTGCTTGCACTATGGCACATCTGGACTGCTCCACTGAGCATCCCTTGTTTCGCTATGGTGAATCAGAAATGCACAACTGCACATCCCTGGTTGCACTATGGTGCAGGTGGTGTGATATTCAGTCGTGTGCTGTAGGCGCATCTTGGCCTGCGCAGTTTTTGAATATCGTGCTTCTTGCGCATGGGCGCAGTGGACTTGCACTTGCTCCTGCTGTTGCGCACTTTTTGGGTGCAGCTTGAATATCTGGGCCTCTGTGTGTGGGGGGGCACTGGGGGGCTGCCAATACTGTTGCCACTCTGCCTTACTTTGCGTTAAGAGAGAATGACAATGGCAAGTAATAATTACAAGGTGAAGTGAGCCTTTCCTATTGGCCATTCCGCGTAGCGGAGTGACAATGCGAAGTGGCCACTTTGCATTCACTTCACCAGTGGAATTTAATTGCATTGCATCTCTATCTGTAATACACTATACTTGTATTATGTTAGGCTTATTTTGGGTTACATTTGTTGTCAAGTAACTTCAGAGAACTCATCTTCCAAGGGGTAGTGAAGGAGAGATGTAAAATATGCTAACATGAAAGAGTAACCATAGACTGACCCATCAGTGCAGAGGTAGTGCTACCACTTGTGACACCAACGACCTGAGTTCAGGAACAAAATCAGTTCAATTGGTGGCTGGCCAGGGAGAGGAGGAATGAGCATCCCATGAGACAATCTTTCCACCTCCAGGGAGGGTTCCATTTCCTGCTGTAATACTGCCACATGGTTGACCACAGGTGGCAATACAGAAAGGGATGGAAACATGGGAGGAGGGACATCATGGATCCTGGCAGGAAAGGTGCACACATAGTGTCCATGCCTTGGTGTCACTGTATGTGATGCCCAGGGACAGCAAAAGGAAAGAAAAAGCCCTGACCCCACTGCCTTCACAATGAAGTCAGCGCCAGTATATCTGGGGTCACTTGCCTTGCCAGTGTGTGTGCCACTGCCTGACACAACTCAATGTCCAGGAGCAGCCCCCACCCTGGCCCCACCTGCGGGTGAAGCCATGGCTCCATGGAGGTAAGTGGCCACAGCTGGAGGGTAGGAAGGGATTCAGAGGTGCCTGGAGGTTCATCTGGAGGAGAGGAGTTGGAGAGTTAGGGGCATAAAGCATACATACAAAAAGGTAACCATAAGCATTCTGACTTTGTAGCCCTTATTGTGTTTATTAAGGAGGGGGGATAGGCCTGATTGTGCAATCAAAGGAGCTCCTTAGTAACCATAAAAATTTATTGTATGTAACCAAAGTTAGAATACAAGTTCATGCAAGGGTAGGGGAATGTGGTATAGGCTAAAACAGGGGAATATTAAGTACCTTGGGTGGGGGGGTATGTACTGTTGCTTTTAGGTCCCTTGACTGTGGAGGGTGCCAAACAACAGATATCTCAATCTATGTTATAATGCCAGTCAGGGGATAAGGTTCTTTCTGCCCATGGAAATGGGACTCTCGATTGCACCCAAAAGGTTGTGCCTGTAGTGGAATTGAGTGTGGGGGGGACTTGTTCCTGGAGTGTGGTCTGCTTTGCAGGGGTGAAGGGGAGAGGGTGAAGGCAGACACAACTCTTCCGACAGAAGGATCTAATAAAACCTCACAATGGATAGCTGTGTGCATGGTGGTAGAAATGACTTATACCACTTTGAAGACTTCTCTAACAGTTTGGAAGGAGCATGACTTCATGGCTAGATGAGTACAAAGAAAGAGCTTCTCAAAAAAGAGTTTCTGCTTTTAACTAACTTCCTGGAGAGCTAGTTGAAAGAAAAATACCTAATTTTGAAGCTTGAGACATGAAGAATAGAATGATTATTTTGTTTTTGAAATATTTTAATGAGAAATACTGTTATAATTATTATTAGCTTATCTCAGAAAACCTGCATCTCACAGACATGAGAGATGCTTTGAATGATTGTTTTTAATGAACTGAGCTTGGAAATGCTTGTTTGAAGACTGCATCTTATTGCATTTAAAAGTTATAAGCAAATTCGTTTTAAACAGAAAAATGTTCAGACTCAGAGACTTTGAAAGAGAGAATGACTAGTCACCCCTTACATCATGTGCATGATCCAATCAGCATTGGTGAATCTTGCATATATGCATCATAATGAGGTGGTCTTAAAAACTCAGTTCATAAAGAAATGCCTCAGAATTCCTCAAATCCAGATGCTGTGAAAATCTGTGTTGCTCGAGTCTGTCTTATGATGGAAAGCAGTGTTCCCTCCAAGACTTTGGTCTGACTTTCTAAGTTTGCTAAGAGGAGCCATATGTTTCTTTCTGTGCTTGCAATAAAAGACTGTCCAATCCTTATGCAATGATGCCAGGAAGGATTTCCAGTAACATTTGGGAGCTGAGCCAAAGACTGTAGCAGAGCTAACAAGGACTTTTGCCATACAGGAAGAAGAGTTCTCACTAATATTCTGAAATTAAGGAAGAAAATCCAGACTCTACAGCTAACCAGATGTCATGAGTATTATTTTAAATACTTTTTTTATAATATTCTAATTGGACTTAGCTGGGAGGTTGCATGGAAAAAAATAATTTCTTAAATACTGGAGTGTTGGGTTTATAGGTAAAGCTTAAATCTAAATCATGATATATAAACATTTTTGCATGAGAAAACGTATTTGAATAAGTTACAAAGAGAAGTTTGGAAATACTAACGAGACAAAGTTTTTTGAAATCTTTAAGCAAGGAAAAGCAGCTTAGATTGTTTTTGCAACTAGATTCTTTTGAATTACCTACAAGGGACTTCTAAAGTTTATGAAGTATGCAAAAACAATTTTACTGTTTACAAAAGTTAACAAAACTGAAAGCTGTGTTCTTTTGTTTATACTTGTTTATTCTTGTTTATTTTCTGAAACCTTTGCTGTTTTGTATTTATGCTGCTCTGCACTGTGTTTACAATATTTTATCTATACAAGTTATTAAAAATCAGTAGTATTGTACAAAGAAAAATAAAATCTGTTTTTATATGCCAAAAGGGTGTGACAGAACCTTTATTCTTACTTATCTAGAATGTTTTATACAATGAGGTTTTCCATTGAAAGGTAGACTCAATTGTTCAGGTAGACCAGACCAAAAGGAGCTAACATGCCCAGACAAGTCAAGGGGGGGGGAGGAGGAAGTGACTCTGAGGGTGACTCACCAAAGAGGAGGCAGAAAGTGATGAGGTAGTATGAATGACAACACAAAGGGGGAGCGGAAAAGAAAGGAGAGAGTAGCAAGCTGATTGGAGGAGGTGCAAAGGAAGGGGAGAGGTCCCCAAGGATATTTAAGCAGCTGCAAGAAAGCAGGCTGCTTCTTTCTGCTTGCTGCTCTCAGATTCTAGATTTTTCATTTAGTTGGGAGCAGCACATCAGATCAGCTGAAGTACAGACTAAAAGCAAGTTAAAGAATCAAAGTAAGGTTTATTGGAAATCCCTGGCTGTTGGCTAAACAACCAGGGCAATTTAAAAAAAAAGAGAGAGAAGTTGGAGCACAGAAGGACTACCAAAGAATCAGAAGATCCATGGCCGATAGCCATGAATAGCGGGTAAGCTGGGGCCGAAGGGAACAGAAAATTAGAGAGTGTTTGGAATGGGTGTTTTTTCAAATGCATTAGCATGTCAAAACAAAGCTGGGATATGGCTGGTGAGTTTTGGGTTTGGGTGATTTTTGTGAGAGATTTTTTGGACTGCATGTGGTTGGGAAAAAATCAGTCTGGGAGAAAGGGCTACAGGCCAGATCATGTGGGGCTTGCAGATGATCTTGGTAGACGGTGGTTGGGTTCAGGCAGGCCACAAGCTGGCGTAATTTTGTAGAGAAGGCACCGAGTTTGAAATGGCCACAAGCCAGACCACATAGGGGTTGTTTTGTGAAGCTCTTGGACTGTGTTTGGGCCAGAAGGCCAATTGCTTTCTTTGTTTGGACACCCAGAAAAATGACAAGACAAGCCAAAGGTGGGTTTTTGGTTTTTGGAGCTTTATCGATGGGCAGGCTGCAAGCTGTTGTGGGTCCTTAGGGCCATCCTTAGAGATTACTCAGGCCATGGTTCATGCCTACACAGGCTGCAGGCCAGCATTTCTTCACTGAGAAGTCACCTCCACCATCTTGTGAGACAGGGCAGAACACAGGCTACATGCAGGAATCGGCTTTATGGTAGACCCTTGTTGGCCAGGACAGAATGCAAGCCAACAGGGTTTTTTGACAATGAAGTAACCTCAGGAAGTGGGGACCACAAGACAAGCCATGGCATCTGAAAGTGGGGCATGTTGGGCAAAACACTCATTAGCCTGTGATATGGACCACGGGGAGAGACCATCACAAACCAACATTTTGGGTGGCTCCCCCGGTGAGAAAAGCAAAGGACAAAGCCCCCCCCAGTGGTGTTTTATTACATGGTAAAACAGGGCTGCAAGATAAGCCATGACCTGAAAACCTGATACGAGTGAGGGGGGTCTCTCAAGCGGGGCACATAAAACCTGAGAGGGTGCCCAATGACGTTGTAGTGCAGTTCTTTGCTGACCAGGTGGCTGTAGTCACACTATGGAGGGAATGTACAGCAAGGGGCATCACAGTGAGGAAACAGCTTGTTCTGAGGAGGTGAAACTGTACCAGTGGGGTACCTAGCCTGGTGAGAGTGCTTGATCAGTGGCACAATGTGGGCAAAATGCCAACAAAAGGATGGGACATCCACTGTGGGGATGAGAATTTAATACATTTGCAAAGCTTTTTTTTTTTCTTTCTTTGGGACTGGGGAGAGGTGCAAGGTGGCCCAGCCTGGAACAGTGATGCAGAAGTCTGTAGTCCATGTGGCTGGTAGTGAAAAGGGGCTACCCAATATGGTTGGGACCTGCTAAAGGAAGAAGGGACTTTATTGAGACATGTGGAAGTTGTGACTTTTACCTGTGACTGCAAAAGGAAGCTAGTAGGCTACATACATTAAAAGAGGGATCAATTAACAAGAGTGAATTCCAGATGGCACAGTCCGGGAGGGGAGGGATGGGTGGTTAGTGGTACAGAGCACTGGTTGGGAGAAGGATCTTTATGTTACAAAACAAAAGTGCTAGGTTAAGAGGCTGAGGGTGGCCAGCAGCACTAGGGATATAGATAAAAGGAGAAACACATCCAGGAAGCAAGACTGGCCAACGAAAAGGTTTAAGGGTGATGACTGAATTAAGTGGGGGGGCTCAAAAAAAAAGTGTGTGTTCAGCAGGAGTTGCCACAGGGAGAAAAACTCTGAGGGATGGTTATTAACCAGTATACTTTCTTTTACAGCAGCTTTTTCCTATTTAGGGAACGACAATAGGCATGGCCCTGAGAAAGAACAAACCAACAAAGGAAGATGCTTACAGTGCTATACTGGAATTAGCAGAGAGGGCTAACAAAGTGTGGGAGCTGGTGGAGGGCATGGAGCCTCTGGGCAGGAAGACAAGTGGAAAGCAGAAAAAGAGATGGGTAGGGGACAGAGCAGGCAACTGGGAAAGGGCAGGGTGACCCTTGGGCTCCATCCTGTTCACCCAGCCCCAAGAGACTACCTTCAAAGCTAGTCAGCCCTTGAAAGGCTGGAGATTGTTGCTCCTGTCCCACTGCCACCTCATCCAGAGATTCCAGTAGTGCTCAGCCCAGTCCTTGCTCCTCCTCCACTACCATCACTGAGTATGCCAGTCCTGCTGGGACCAGTACCAATGCTGCTTCCAGAAACCACAGGAGGACACTTACCTGGACCAGCAGGATCTAAACCAAGCACCTCAACAGGTAATGTGGGAATGAACATAGGAAGCAGTATAAAAGAATAAGTGGAACAAATGATTACAATCATGGGTGAGGATGATTTAGGGCAACTCGAGAACGCACTATCAGACATTAAGCTGGGGAAGGAGAATAAAGAGGGAGGCACAACACCTGCCATGGGCATAGGACTGTGGCCAGGGAAAAGGGATATAGGTTTGCCAGGAATGAGAATAGGGGAACATGTACCACTAACTATGAAAGAGAAAATATGGAAAGGGAAATATGTGGATATATTTGCATTCATAAGCAGGGAAGCGGTAACAAAATATGATGAAATGGAGAGCATAGGCAAGAGTGAGATGATGCCTGCAGTGGTGCTGCTGGGAAAAAAGGAAGAGGATAAATCCACCAAGGCCAAGACCTGGGATGCCTTCTTTATAGGTTTTGCAACTTATTCTGCGATCATTATGGAAAAGAAACCTGAATTAGGAATTCCTTTAATCACATATCAATTGATCATACACAGTGCAAAAGCAAAGGGAGGTTTTGGCTGGTTATACTATGATGAGTTCTGCAGGCAGAGATTGGCTGCCTATGGGGATGTCCATTGGGATACAAAGCAGTTAGATTTGTGAACGGACTATGTCACGGAAAGGGCCACACTTGAATGGGAAGGGGGGAAAAGCAACATCTCTGCACAAATGCTGCTTGGGATATAACAGAGCCTTTTACGCAAGGCCACAACATAGATTTTGCCATGCCTGTTTGAAATGTGGTGGTAATCACCTGACTTCAAGATGACGTATGAACCGGACCTCTGGGTGACAATACAATGGGGGTACAGGGCAACACCAGTCAGCCCTTTTGAGGGGGGTAGGTGGGGTTTAGGGGACAGCCTGGTAACAGAGGCTACAGGGGAAGGGGGGTTATGGGAGAGGAGGACATAGCTACTGATATAGGCCATGACAGTGTATTAAGAGGGAGTATCGAATTCTGCATGGCAGAAACACCGATAAACATCAAAAAAATTGGAAGAAGGGCTAATAGGACACCTAGATGAGATGAAGGCCTCACAGATCCTAGAAGGCTTTAAAATGGGATTTAACCTCCATTTTCAGGGGCCCAGGGTAGGCAGGGAAGCCAAGAATCTAGGATCAGTACGGAAAAAGAGGGTATTTTGAGACATATGATACAGAAAAAAAAGGACACAGGGCAGATTGAGGGTCCTTTCCACAACTCCCCTCTAGACAAACTAAGGATATCCCCTCTAGGCTTAGTCCCCAAGAAGCAGCCAGGGGAATACTGGGTCGTCTATCACCTGTCATTCACAGAAGGAGAGTCAGTGAATTATTACATTGATGAGAAGGATTCCAGAGTTGCATACGCAACCCTACAAGAAGTGATACAGATTATTCAGGCAACACCACAGGCATGGCTAGCAAAAACAGACATTGAGGCAGCTTTCAGACTCCTTCCAGTTTGGCTGCAAGACCGGGATTTACTTGGTTTCAAGATAGATGGCAATACTATTTTGACAAAGCCATGCCCATGGGGTGCTCGACTGGCTGTGCCTCTTTTAAGTTGTTTAATACTTGCTTACAAGGGATATTTCAGTAGAGGATGGGATACAGGATGGTTCTTCAATATTTAGATGATTTTCTTTTAATAGGCAGTGGGCAGGAGGAGACAGAGAGAATGCTCAAGAGTTTTCAGAAACTATGCCAGGAATTGGGAGTGCCTTTGGCACCAGATGAAACCGAGAGTCCCAGTCAGATGATAGAATTTCTGGGGCTTGAGACGGATGTGCAGAATGAGGTATTTAGGTTGCCAAACAAGAAAGTAAGGAAGTTAAGGGAACTCTTACAAGAGCATAAAACTAGGCACAGGGTCCAACTCAAACAGGTACAGCAACTAATTGGGCACCTCAACTTCGCCTGCAGGGCCATGAGCCTAGGACAAGCATTTACTAGGTAGCTAGCAAGAGCAATGAGGGGTGTGACCAGGCTGCATCATTGGGTCGACCTAGTCAAAGACACCAAGGAGGATTTGAGAATATGGGAGGAGTTTATAGATACATTTATTGTGACATCTTTCTGGCAAGTTGACTGGGTTTTTAATATCGACCTGAAACTATACACAGATTCAGCTGGGGGGTTGGGCATGGGAGGTTATTTCAGGGGGAGGTGTTTTTCGCAAGCCTGGCCAAGAGAATGGATACAAAGGGGACTAACCAGAGATATCACACTACTGGAGATTGTCCTGATCTGGGTCAGCATTTTAGTGTGGGGGAAGAGCTCTGCAACCAGAAGATGACCTTCTGGTGTGATAACAAGGTGGTAGTCAATGTCCTCAACAACCAAGGGGGTCACATCAAAATCAGTAATGCAGGTATTGTAACAGTTAGTTCTACAGGAGTTGAAGCTGAATGTGTCTTTTAGAGCTAGACACATTGATGGGGTCCAAAACATTGTGGTTAACAGCCTCTCCCATCTGCTGCTGAACAGGTTCCAGGCCATCTCACCGAAAGCAGAGGCACAAAAAAACACCCATTCTGGTGAACATTTGGGAAGTTGGATAGAAGGAGCTGAAGTGCTGTTTCACAACTCCTGGTCCCCCAGGACCCTCCGAGCCTATGAAGGGGCTTGGGGAGCCTTCCAAGCTTTCAAAGAAGTACACAACATAGAGGTAAGTGGGCATGTCACAGACGATCAGATTGGAAAATATGTAGTTTACCAGTGGGAATGCAGTTTATCACATGCAACGATGGGGGTACATTTAGCAGCTATCAGTATAATCTGCAACCTCGGGGGATGGCAGGATCCAACAAAAAATATGCTTATCAGATGGATGATCTAAGGGTGGAGGTGCCTTCAAACCAAGGAAAGGAATGATAGAAGACTGGGGTCAGAAAAGCTGTTGGCTAACTTGGTAAATGCCACACCTACAGTCTGCAAATTAGCAGAGGAGGCATTGCTATTTCAAGCCATTTATTTGACAACGTATTATGGTGCCCTCAGAATGAATGAAACGATGGGCCATGACAGGGAAGATAAGTTAGGCGGCTTGTGCCGGGGAGACATAGACTGGAAGCCAGAGGCAATCACCTTTACAGGATTAAGAAATCAAAAACTGATCGAGAAGGGAAAGGATGCTTGATTCACCTGGTAAGACAAAGCAAGTAAAAAATGTGCCCAGTGCGAGTGCTGTGGGCTTATGCTGCAGTGCGACCTGATCCGAGAGGGCAGTTTTTCATCCACAGGGATGAAAAAGAGGTGACAAGCTACCAGACAGTAGCAGTCCTCGAAAAAGGCATAGCTTTTCTAGGAGAGGATCCCAAAATATTATTCATCCCATTCATTCAGAATTGGGACAGCATTGTAATTGGCAGCATCAGGAGGGTTGAGAGAGCAGGTGCAAAGGAATGGTCACTAGAAATCAGAGTGCTGCAAGCATTATGTATGACTTTTGAACGAATAATTACTAACTGTCTCCTTTTTGCATTTACAGTTTAAGTAGCTGGTAGGCACAGCAGTGGACAATGGGGGGTGGGGGGAAGGAGGGGAGGGGAGGGAAAAGGAGATTGAGTAAAGGATGGCCTGTGCCAAGCAGAATATCTTATATGTTGCCTTATTTTACAACAGGACCTGGTCAGAGGTTGGAGATATGGATATGCGGACATTCATACATTTACTGGGCAGAGAGGAGAGAGCGTCCAAGAAAGTAGGGAGCAGGAAACTTTATCAAGACCCCAGACAGTGTAAGTTGCCCTGGCAAGGAATCAGGGGCATGAAATGAGCCCAGTTATTACCGACCCTAAGAAGCATGAGGGAGAGACAACCACCACCAAACATGATAATAATGCATCTGGGGGGGGAATGACTTCAGATCCATGACCTGGCTGGATATTTATCTACAGATAAAGATGATGTGGAGACAATAAGACGTTGGTGGCCCACCTGGAGAGATGAAGGTCTATACTGGCATGATGGTCTGCTTCTGTCCAGGAAGGGAAACACGCTCCTAGGTGACAGGTTTAAAGGCTTCCTTGGCAAGCTTTTAAACTAGCCAAGGGGGGAGGAGCTGATAGAAACAGGAAGGTTCAAGCCTCCCCACAAAACATGGCAGGTAGTAGGGTAAACACTGAGGTACAGAGCTTGACAGAGGACAGGACAGGGTAAATGGAAAAATGGACAAAGGGCAATAAGAGCAGGGATGGGGTAAAAAAGGATAAAGTCAACATTAAATGGAGGGCAATGAGTACCAATGCCCGTAGTCTTGGAAACAAGCTTCCAGAGCTAGTAGCCCTGATGGAAGAGGAACACTTGGATATTGTGGCAGTCACAGAAACATGGTACACAGAGAACCAATACTGGGATGTCAACATACCAGGGTACACAATCTACAGAAGGGACAGGGAGGGTAAAAGAGGAGGTGGAGTAGCTCTCTACATAAGGGAAGGGATCAAAGCTACAGAACTAAAAAGTAAAGGAGGAGGACAAGAGGCACTCTGGGTTACCTTGGAGACAGGGAATGGCATCACAATCCGCACAGGGGTTGTATACAGACCCTCGTCTCAAGGGAAGGAAATGGACAAGAAAATGATAGAGGGTATTCTCAAAATGGCTGAAAAAGGGGAGACACTGTTGATGTGGGACCTGAATATGCCAGATGTTAACTGGACAACATGGACTGCAGCCACACCCAAGAGCAGGGTCATTCTTGATGCCCTACAGGGGGCATGCCTTAGACAGCTAGTGGTGGAACCCACTCGGGAGGGAGCAATATTACTCTCAAATGGAGAGAGGATCACAAATTTAGAAGTCAGTAGACATCTGGGAACAAGCGACCACTGCACAGTGTGCTTCACAATAAACACAACCATGGAGACAAGCCATACAAAGACAAGAATACTGGACTTTAGAAAGGCTGACTTTGGCATAATGGGTGAATACCTGAGGAATGCATTAGCAAATGGCCAGAAAGGAGGGGTGGAAGAACAATGGAGAAAAATCAAAACTGCCATCATGGAGGCAATAAGCCTTTGTGTGAAACAAATAAAGAAAACAAAGCGGAATAAAAAAACACTACAGTTCTCAAAAGAGGTGTCAGGGAAGGTTAAGGAGAAAAAGACTGCATTCAAAAAGTATAAGGAATCGCAGATGGAGCACAACAGGGAACTGTATCAATTAAAGCAGAAAGAAGTGGGGAAGGCAGTCAGAAAAGCAAAGGCCCAAACCGAGGAAAAGATAGCCAACTCAGTTAAGAAGGGGGATAAAACCTTTCATAGGTACATTAGGGAGCATAGAAAGGTTAAGGGAGGGATAGTGAAGATTAATAAAGGAGAGGGGAGGTGGGCAGAGGGAGACAGTGAAAAGGCAGAGATACTGAATGAATACTTTTGCTCAGAATTCACAAAAAAAGAAGAGGAGTTACCTAAACCAAACAGTAGAAGCACCCTGGATAGTGGGGTTGATGCCAGTCGATTTACAGAAGAAAGAGTACTGAAAGAACTCCTAAAACCCAAGGTGGACAAAGCAATGGGGCCTGACGGGATTCACCCTAGAATCATAAAAGAGCTAAGGGAGGACCTAGTGCCACCACTAACCACACTTTTTAACAAATCATGGGAAGATGGGGTGGTATCTGAGGACTGGAGGAGGGCAGATGTGATTCCCCTTCACAAAAGTGGGAGCAAGGCAGAAGCAGGAAACTGCAGACCTGTTAGTTTGACCTCAGTGGTGGGGAAAATGATGGAATCACTTCTGAAAGAAAGAATTGTTGAGTACCTAGAGGCCAGCGGGGCACAGGACCCAAAGCAGCATGGATTCACAGCAAGAAGGTCATATCAGACCAGATCTAATTGATTTCTTTGACTGGGTGACCAAAGTAATAGACCAGGAGGGGCTGTGGATACACCTAGACTTTAGCAAGGCATTTGACACAGTCCGCACAAAAGATTAATAATCAAGTTAGCCAGCCTGGGAGTGGGTCCCAGGGGTAGCCTGGGTAACAAACTGGCTGCACAACAGGACACAGAAGGTAATGAGTGAATGGAACACATTTTTGAAGAAAGGGGATTACTAGTAGAGTACCTCAGGCTCAGTTATTGGGTCCAGTCCTTTAACGCCTTTATAGGTGACATTACAGAGGGTCTGAAGGAAAGGTATGCCTCTTTGCAGATGACACAAAGATCTGTAACAGAGTTGATACACAAGGGGGGGTAGAAAGGATGAGAAGGGACTTGGCAAGGAAAGAGGAATGGTCAGACATATGGCAACTTAGATTCAATGCAAAGAAGTGCAAAGTAATGCACCTGGGAAATAAAAATTCAGGAGAAGAGTACACAATAGCAGGGGAGGTACTAATGACAACAATAATGGAAAGGGATCTGGTATAGTCATATCAGATTACCTAAAGGTGGGTAAGCAATGTGAGAAGTCAGTAAGGAGAGCCATGGGGATACTGGGATGCATAGGAAGGGGCATCACAAGTAGAAAAAGGGAGTGGTTATCCCTCTATACAGACAGTTGGTGAGACCCCATCTGGAGTACTGCATGCAGTTTTGGAGACCTCATCTACGCAAGGACATAGACAGGATGGAAGCAGTCCAGAGGAGGGCAACTAAAAGTGGTGAAGGGTCTACATCAGAAACCATATGAAGAGAGATTGAGAGAACTTAATATGTATACCCTTGATGAAAGGAGGGACAGGGGGGACATGATAGAAACTTTTAAGTACCTCAAGGGAATCAACAAAGTCCAGGAGGGTAGCATCTTTCAGAAAAAGAGATGTGTAATAACAAGGGGGCACAATTTAAAGTTGGAGGGGGGACGGCTCAGGGTAATGTGAGGAATTATTTTCACGGATAAGTGGTGGACGCATGGAACCGCCTTCCTGGAGAGGTTGTGGGGTCTAAAACAGTGGGGGAATTCAAACATGCATGGGACAGACATAAGGCAATTATAGTGGGGGGGGGTTGCAGAAAGTAGGCTGTTGGTTAACTAGAATCTGCAGCTTATCCAATAGGTAGGGAAATGGGCAGACTGAGTGGGCCAAGTGGTCCTTATCTGCCATCAAAGTCTATGTTTCTATGTTTCTATTCATTGCAAATGGGGCCAGGGTCATAAGGAGAGGCATAGACAAGAGAGAGGATGAGTATTACAGGCCAGATGGGGTTCATCTGTCAGACTTGGGGGTTGAGATGTTCAATACAGAAACTATGGGAAGCATTGAAGTATGGAGAAGTCAGATTGGGAAATAGTGCAGTGAGGTTATGGGGAAATGCCTGTCATTCAGCGCAGGCTGGAGACAGGCTGTGAGAAAAAGGATGTAAAAATAAAGGGGAAGGGGACAGAGGGGGAGGGAGAAAAAGAGTCCAAAAAAGGAAGAACAGCAACAACATGAAGAGAAAAATGGTATTGGGTACACACCATTACCTCCAGAAAAGAAGAAGAACAGGCCCCCAGATCTAAATTTGGGGGAAGAAGAGGAGGAAGGCAAAAGATGGTTGAAAATAGATTGAAAATATATTGAGATCATTGATATATTTGTTTATATAAACAATAAGAAGATAAAGGAGGATTGAGTGGAAGAATATGTATGGTTTAACAAATATGTTTTGGATGAAACGGAAATCTTTTAGAATCTTTAAAGTTTTGGGACAGATCAAGATTGTACGATTAATAAATGAATTGCTGAGCAGTCCGGTGGTGCAGAACATTGAGGCACAGGCGTCTTACCTTGAACCACACCAGTGACCCGGGTTCTGGAACGGACTCGGGTGCCAGGGGGTTATCAGGGGAAGGAGATGGATTGAGCATCTGGAGAACTGCTCTCCTCTCCTGGGGCGGGCTAGGGAGAGGCATCACTGTGTAGTGACCCCCAGTGGAGACCAGGGGAAGTACAGATGTGACGCACAGGGAACCAGAGGAGGGAAACACAGAAAATGGTGCCTCCGCACTGCCGGATGATGGCCACCTGGACCAGTGCCCTCCCAGACCTCTGAGAAGCTGACCCAACCACAGCAGCACCCAGAGCCAGCACTATTGGCCACCAGGCCCTTCCTCCTCGGAAGAGCAGGATCTATCCGACGAAGGGTTACATAAGGTTAACCTGAGGTGGCTGCAATGTGGGGTCAGGGATCAGCATCGGAGCCATGGGGGAGAGTGCCCTTGGCAATTGGCCCAAAGGAGTGGCAGATGGGGGTGCTGGGGAGCTAAACAAATAATAGAAAAAAATAAATAAATGAATTGCTGATCTGAGCACCCACCACTCACTGACTCTGCCTCATTCTTGGAAGGAAATCTGAGACAATGAGGTTTGTCTTTGAAAGGCAGGCTCAATTGTCCAGGTAGACCAGACCAAGAGGAGCTAACATGCCCAGACAAGTCAAGGCGGAAGGGGAAAGTGGCTCTGAGGGTGACTCACCAAACAGGAGGCAGAAAGTGATGAGGTAGTATAAATGACATCACAAAGGGTGTGTGGAAAAGGAAGAAGAGAGTAGCAAGCTGATTGGGGGAGATACAATGGAAGGGAAGGGGTCCCCAGGGGTATTTAAGCATCAGCAGCAGCAAGGAAATAGGCTACCTCTTGTTGCATGCTACTCTCAGGTTTTGCTCACCCACCCACCCAGTAAACAAGAGGAGGATGGGTCGGGTTAATAGGTGGAATGCTGCCGAAGGTGGACATCAGGGTGGAAGACAATAATATTATGGTCATTAGCCAGTTGCAGCAAAGCCAAGGTGGATGGCTGAAGAATTAATAAAGGGGAAAAAGGATGTAAAAATAAAGGGGCAGAGGAGGGAGGGGAAGAGAGAAAAAGAGCCCAAAAGAGAAAGGACAGCAACAACATGAAAAGAAAAGCAGTGATGGGTACACACCACTACCTGCAGAAAAAAGAAGAATGAGACCCCAGATCTACATCTGGAGGAAGAAGAGGAGGAGAAGGAAGACAAAAGATGATTGAAAATAGATTGAAAATAAATTGAGATAATTGATATATTTGATTGTATAAATGATAAGAAGATAAATGAAGACTGGGTACAAGAATATATATGGTTTAACAAATATGTTTTGGATGATATGGAATTCTTTAAGAATCTTTAAAGTTTTGTGACAGATCAAGATCGTATGATTAATAAATTAATTGCTGATCTATGCATCCACCACTCACTGACTCTGTCTCATTCAAGGAGGGATAGCTGGGGCAATAGGTTGTGAAGTAAGAATATTTATTTATTTATGTATTTATTGAAGAGAATCGGAATTACAATCCTTTGAGTCATAGACTCCTTTGCAAAGGCTCCACGTCAATACAGACAGAATAAACATAACATTTGCTACTGTTTATACAAAGGTCACATAGTACAGTGTATAAACATTGTGTCAAGTATCCTAAGTAGTCCTTTGGCCTAAGCTGTGCCACAAGGTAGAATACAGTTTCAGAGTGTCCTAACCGAACCCTGAGTCAGAGTTTATATACAGTTTGATTGTTGGACTTGAGGATGCAGTCATGGATTAAAGTTAGTAATTTAGCCCTACATTTGTGGATTATTTCCCTACGCTTGGGCTATAAACTGCAATGGTTGCAGTCACAGGTAGATGATTCAAGGAGGAGTTTTTTACGACCAGCTTTAAATTGGCCAATACTAGGGGCTAGGGAGATAGAGGCTGGTATGTTGTTTAGCCAGAGGGGAGCCCGATAACGAAAAGACCTTTGCCCTAGGGAGGTCCTACAGTGGGGGACTAGGAGAGAGGTGCTGGTTGTGCGTCTAGGGGCCATCCTGTGTGGGACAGTCTGGATGAGGTGGAGGAGGCTTTTGGGTGCTAGATTGAGTAGTATTTTTTTGGCTTGGAGGGAGGTGTGATACTTAAGCTTCCCTTCGAATGTGAGCCAGTCCGCAAGTTTGTAAAGCTCACACGTGTGGGTGTCTCTATCACATCCAGTGACCAGTCTGAAGGCTTTATTGAGTTCTGTGCTGATACTGCGTAGGGCTGTTTGGTCTGCAGATCCAAAGATCACAATGCCGTAGTCCACCAGAGATAGGACAGAGGAAGTTACAGCGAGATGTAGGGCCTGAGAGGGTAGGCAATATCTGTGTATATATAAGATCCCAATCTGGTATTTACAGTGGAGAACAAGTGTTGGATGTGTGTGTGGTAGGTGAGGGAGGTGTCCAGGGTGACACCCAACTATTTGAAGATAGTGACCTGTTCAAGATTGAGACTCTTTGAATTAATGATGAGAAGCTGGGCACTACTGTGTGGGCTTTGGCGGTGGGCAAAGATCACCAATTTCATCTTGCTGTAGTTGAATACTAGGCAATGCTCAAAGAACCAGGTTTCTACTTCTCTGAAAAAGCCTTGTAGGGCTGATTGGAGGGAGTTAGGATGGGGGTGTTTCCAGAACACTACGGCATCATCCGCATAGAGCAGGAGTTTCCCATTGCATGATTGAGGGAGGGAGTTTAGATAAAGAGTGAAGAGCAACGGGCTGAGCATGGACCCTTGAAGTACATCCGATTGGACTGGCCTTTTGGAGGAAAGGGAAGTGTTAATTTTGCCCTGTTGCATCCTACCAGAGAGGTAGTCTTTGAACCAGGAGGTTGCTTCAGGAGAGAAATGTTGGGATGGAAGGGAGTTCAGCAGAAGTGCGCAACTGATGGTATTGAAGGCTTTAGTCAAGTCAACATAGATGGCTCCTGCTAAGGACCCCAGTAGAGGGCCTCATGGATATATGAGGTAAATGACAGGAGGGCTGTGGTGGTGCTGTGCCCCCTCCAGAAACTGTGTTGTTCACGACAAAGCGTGAATGTTTGGTCAAGTAGTCAGTAAGCTGGTCCAACACTATTTTTCCAAGTGCCTTTGAGGGGGGGGGAGGATCGAGATGGGTCGGTAATTACTGGTGGAAGTGGGGTCACCACTCTTCAGGGTGGGGGTAATGACGCCACTTTTCCATAGAGTGGGAAACTGGCTGAGGCGTAGTGACCAGTTTTATATTTTGGTGAGATGTGGCAGAGTCGCATCCAGTGTTAGTCTGAAAATTTTCAGATCAATAGTGTCACTGCTATAGTGTACATTCGTCAAGGCTTTGGCAAGGTAGCACTTTGCCTCAGTGGACGAGATGATTCTCAGCTGGAAGGGTGGGGGGACAGTGGTAGCTGAGGTGTCCTCTGGGCAATTTGGAATTGGGTCGAAGAAGTTATGTGGGAGGATGTGGCTGAGGTCTGAGAATGTGGAATTAAGGACATTGGAGATGGTAGTGGGGTCCTGGGTGAGGGGCCCCATCTACTAGAATCTGCGAGGGGGCAGGGGAGATGGTTTTCCTGCACAGTTCCTTTATATTGCTCCAGAATTTTTTCCCAGAGCCCCAAGTGGTGGTGAGGGCATGCATATAGTAAGAGGCCTTGGTTAATCGGATGGCCCAAGTGCATTTGTTCCTGGCCTTTCTGTAGAGTTGTCTGTCCTGGGTTAGCTGTGAGTCCAGGGCTCTGTGCCAGAGGTTGTCTCTATGATGCATCAGGTCAAGCAGGGACTGCAAGATCCATGGAGTATCCTTGTTTTTTAAGATACGCTTTGTGAAAAGGGCAAAGACATCACAGGCACCGTTAAAGGTGGTGATAAAGGATAGGAGGGCTGCATCAACAGTCTGAACTTTGTGGATGGGTGACCAATCACAGGAAGCAAGGTACCATTTGATGCGGGAAAGGGAGCCTTTTTTGAGGCACCTTTGGACTGTAACTTTAGGTGGACTAAGAGGGAGTTTGTTTGACCACCAGCAGGTAACTTTGGAGTGGTCACTTAGCACATCAGGAAGCACTTTAACCTGGGAAAGGTGATTGGGATGGTTGGTGAAGATGAGGTCTATAATTGTGGAAGACCCAGTTCTGGGGTCAAGTCTGGTAGGGGATTGGACCACCTGGGCTAGCTCGTAAGCTAGAACAGCGTCTTTGTAGGTGGCAGATACGGTGGATAACCAGTTCACGTTGAAGTCCTCCATAATGATTAGTTCACTCTTGGGGGGGGGAGATGAGTGATGCTGGACAGTATAGAGTCAAAGGCTGGCTTTTGGTTGAGTGGGGGATGAGTGATGCTGGAAGTATAGAGTCAAAAGCTGGCTTTTGGTTAGTGGGGGGATGAGTGATGCTGGACAGTATAGAGTCACAGGCTGGCTTTTGGTTAGTGGGGAGATGAGTGATGCTGGACAGTATAGAGTCAAAGACTGGCTTTTGGTTAGTGGGGGGATGAGTGATGCTGGACAGTATAGAGTCGAAGGCTGGCTTTTGGTTAGTGGGGGGATGAGTGATGCTGGACAGTATAGAGTCAAAGGCTGGTTTTGGTTAGTGGGGGAGGATGAGTGATGCTGGACAGTATAGAGTCAAAGGCTGGCTTTTGGTTAGTGGGGGGGATGAGTGATGCTGGACAGTATAGAGTCAAAGGCTGGCTTTTGGTTAGTGGGGGGGATGTAAACTTCCATAACGTATAGTGTTTTTCCATGATTGCCAAGTCTGACCTGAATGGCAGTGGCTTGGGCACCTTGCGGCGCCGGGGGAAGGGGGACTGGGAGCGCTTGCAGTGCTGTTCTGATGTAGATGGCATGCCCTCCTCCCCATTTGCTCAGCCAGTCAGCCTGAAAGATGGAGTAGCAACCAAGGGTTACAGAGGCATCAGGGATCTTATCTGAGAACCAGGATGTCAGGGGTATGCTGGGTGATCCAGCCCTGGAGAGGAGTGAATTTCCTTGGTAGGCTGCAGATATTGAGGGAGGCCAGTAGTAGTATCCCTTGCTTGCCCTTTGGTGTAGGACCGGGAGTAAGCAGCCCCGGATTAAGGTGCACATTGCCTGACAGCAGGGGGAGGATGAGAACATTCCGAAGCAAAGCTTTCCGGAGTAGTTTAGGTGAAAGGTAGTGGGAGTAAGGAGAAATGCTGTTTTTGGTGGGTCTGACTGATATTGGGAGGGTGCATATGAGAAGGGCTAATAGAGCTGGGGACAATGAGGGATGGGGGCTGTGTGGGGGTGATCGGGTGGCGAGAGGGGGAGAAGTCCCTTGGACAGCAGGGAGGCAGTGCACTGTAGGTGGGAGGTATGGTAGGTGCAGTCTAGTTTTGGATCCCATTTGTGTGGCTCTTTCACAGGGAGAGTGGGTGGGGGGAGAGAAGAGAAAGGGAGCAGCATGACAATGGGGACAAGCATCTACAGGTAAGTATACAGGTTGATCTTTCAGTAGGATTAGAAAAGGAAGGGATGGTGGCCACTAGTGGTGAGCTAGTACAGCCTGCAAATGGAAAAGAGGGCTGATTGTTTTTGCAGATCACATCAGTCCACGTATATAATAGAATGCTCACCAGAGGTGGTGGGGGGGCAGTGGGGTAGCCGGTGCAGAGCGCCAGCGGGGCCTACTGAGTATTTCAGCAGGCAGGCGAGTGGCGTTGCTTTCAGGCTCCTCCAGTGCATACAATTATGGATCCGTACATGCTGGAATTCGGATTGGGGGAGGGCAGCTTCAAGACCCTCATGACCTCCGTTCTGTGGCCAGCTGTGGACAAGGAGAGGAAGAGAGCACAGTATAAAATCAGGTAGGAGGCTTAGGGAAGGGCAACCATTAACTTCCAATTACAACTGTAATCTAACCCTACTGAAATCAGAACAAGTGACTGCAACTCTGCTATCACTCCTGAATGACTTTTAAATACAGGCAGAGTTTTTTATTTATTTTGGTTTTTTAAATGAGCTGCTGGAAGCCAGGGTATTTTGCCAAGCAGTCTGTGGGAATCTCTGTCAGAATTAAATTAAAGAAAGGTTTAAAAAGGGTTTAGTGCCAGGACACAAGCTTGCTGTTAGTTACTTCAGTTAATTTTACATTAAAGGTGGTTACTTGGATAGTCTGTAGAACGTCTGGGTCAATCAAAGAATTAAACAATTTGAACAGGGTTTTGGCACCAAATGGCAACACATATGTACAGGTAACAAAGCAGTTTACTCATGCAGTTTTCAGCAGATCCAAGCCTAAAAATACCATCAGTACATGTGTGGGGACAGAAATAAAAGTAAGTTCTACATTTAAGTCCATGAGGAGTACTGACAAAATAAAATTAAGCACCTTTAAAGTTTCCACTGAGCGTTTCAGCAAGCGGGTGAGTGGCATTGCTTTTAGGCTCCTCTAGTGCATACAATTATGGAATCGTACATGCTGGAATTCAACTTGGGGGAGGGCATCTTCAAGACCCTTGCAACCTCAGTTCTGTGGCCAGCTGCTGGAATTCGGCATGGGGGAGGGCAGCTTTGAGAACCTCACGAGCTCAGTTCTGTAGCCAGCTGCTGGAATTTGGCTTGGGGAGGGCAGCTTGAAGACCCCTTGCCAATTCTCAGTTCCAGGCCAGCTGCTGACCTGCCGGGAGGGAAGCTTCGAGACCCTCATGACCTCAGTTCTGTGGCCAGCTGCTGTAATTCGGCATGGGGAAGGGCAGCTTTGAGACCCTCGTGACCTTAGTTCTGTGGCCAGCTGTGGACTTACATTGTCTTACATTGTTTTGTATGGTTTTATGCATATTTTATGAAATGGGGCTGAAGGCTTAATCGAGTGCCCATAATAAGTAATCGATTCAAGTCTATTGTTCTGAAACTGAGATAAAAAATAGACAGGCTTAAAACATAAAATGTTTACCTTTGTGAATGAAAGTAATTCATGTTTCATTCATAGAATACAATCTATGTTGTTTAAATTAAAGTTTACAGGTTTTTTTTTCTGACAGTAGTGCGGGCTGAGATGGGATCTGCTGCCTTTGCTTGGTAAAGCCTATTTGCAAAAAATGGCAATAACTAAGAACAAGAAACTACAGATGGTTTAACAAGTAGAAATTATTTTATATTACAAATAACTGATAAATAAAAAGTACTGTAATATTTTTCATTGATCTGTAAATATGTCAAGTCAAGTGAAGAAACCAGAGCACTTCTAATGCAATCAGGCACAAGACGTTGGAACAGCTGATCATGCATGAAACTGCAGACAGATTGACTCTTTTCGGCCACTAGAACAACATCAGATCATCTTGCAGATGCCATCTACTGTCTGACTGCAGCACTGCAGGAAAGAAAAAGAATGCAAACTTGCAGACTTGCTTGCCATGCCAAAATGTGATTTTCTAGTCACTTCCCTGTGACACTCCTCATGCAGAACTCTGTGCTGATGCACTTCATCCTGGTGGGTGGCATCATATGTCATCAGAGCATGCTGTACATTTCATAATGTTTGTGAAATCATCCAAAGGATTTCTGGCTACCTGGATGAGTGATCCAGAAGATGCAGTGTATCAGCAGCCAGAGAGTGAGAGTGTTTCCACTGAGGCCCTATCTGTAGCTGCCATGAATCGACAGGTAGCATCTATAAGGGTTGACTTTGCTCAGTCTTTTCAGGAACTCTAATTGATGCAGCATGACCAGTTTGACTCAGTGATAAGGATAGTTTGAAGCACTGTTTGCAAATTTTTATTTGAAAACAAATGCCAATGTTAGAGCATTTAATGGCACATTTATCTCAAGCAACATAAAGTTAATTACATTTCACTATAGCATTACTACTTTGTATTAAAACTTGGTTTATATAAACATTTTATTCAAACTGACAAGTTATTTAGCATGCAGCGGTACTGCACATGTGCAACAACAAAAAAGTTTCTATGTTAAGTTGCTAATGAACAGTTATAATGACTTGTTACATGTATTAAATAGTAACAAAGACATCCAACATCCTATCAAAATTGTTGTTTGACAGCATTAATAAAACATTGATTTTCAATGTATACATTTTTCAACTGTGATTAATCCAACTTGGATCTGCAATAAAAAGTATTGTTTAACCTCTTAAAAGGTTTAAATAAGAACTCATCATGATTTTTTTAGGAAAAAGTTTGCATAACACTTTTCTAAAATATGTTATCCTTAATAAATACTTTAGAAAATGTTTTAACAGGTTATACAAACACAGTTCAATGGCTTAAGTGAAATCCATTGCCATGTAACACGGATTCATTAATAAAAGCATTGCAACTGTGGCTAATGTCTGATATTTGTAGGTCTCATTTTTAAAAATGATTTTCTAATAATTTACTAATAATCACTTTGTAATTTTTGAAACCATCATAAAAATTAAAACTACAATGAATAACTTGTTTTATATGGTCTTCCCACCCCACGCCCATGAACTGTTAATGAATTGGGCGAGCAGACAGTAGTACAATTAGATCATTACTGTACTATTGGCAGACATGCCCATACTTCAATACAGTGCCATGCTACTCAGAATGTAACTACAGGGAAGTCCATGTGAAAACTTTATTGAGAAGATCTTGAATGAAAGAGCCACTTGCATGCTGGCAGGCATAAATATTACTACTGGTGCCTTGCATGGCGCACGTCCTGGAAGGAACATTGTCAACAGTATCTTGCAGGGTTGATGGTGAAATGTACTGCTGACTAGTGCTGGAAACAGCATGACTGCTGCTTGCATCATGAGTATGAGAGGGAAGTGGCATGTACTGCAAACTACTTGCAATGATAGTGGCACTGTTATTATCTGTGGATTTATACTGCGGTATTGAAAGCATGCTTACAGGAAACTTAATATGCTGCTGACTAATGGATGCAGCATTAGATGTATATCGAGTGTAAGGGAATTGGTCTGACTAGCAATGGGTATTAAATAGTTTAAATAGGTATTGTGAAAAACAGATTTTTCTCTGCTGAGCTTCCTCATGATGTAACATGACTAACATTTCTTGTTCTTCCTTCGCATGCGCCTTCTCCAGTTCAATCATTCTATTGTGCTGTTTCAGAAGCATCCTGTGGGTGGGCTTGAATACTGACTCCATAATTTCCTGCATGTATGTAACCATTTTATTTTTATGGAGGTTGAACAATAGATCTGGGATTGGGTTTCTCTTCTAGCCGTTTCTGCTGTTGGATGATGACCGCTCAATGGGGGAAGTTGTGACCTCCTCACACAGCGTAGTCATACTTTCCAGAGTGACAACTGCTTCATGATTGGCTGATCTGTCTTGATGCTTATCTGCAGTTAAAAATGTAGACAAAAACAACAATAAGTTATGTTGCCCCCTCCCCCAAAAATGGGCCAAAATATGGTTCAGTGAAACAACTGGAATATGACAAGCCACCAGATCCAAATAAGTGATCAGGCTCAAAAATGTCATCAATAGTAGCACTCTCTGGGTCTTCTATGGAGGTACTCTCCATCTCCACTTTGGTTTTGTTTCCATTATTTTATCTAGTTCATCATAAAATGGGCAAACAACCCACAGCCACAGGACCTCCAGTTGCCATCTCTTAATCTGTGGTACTATGCTTTAAGTTGTTTTATTTACTCTGTGCACTGCATTGCTGTGCATGCAATGCTGTGCTCTATAAGATATTGGTATACTTTCTCATAAATGTTTGTATTATATCAGAAATTGTCTGGCTCATCCTGCAGCTGTTCTTAGGACTAATACTCATTTAGCAGATGCATAGCATCATCTGTCCGGTTGCATATCTATCAGTCATGGTAAAAAGTGCAGTCTACGTACTTCAAGCATATAAGGGTTAACATCTCAATAGTAGTACAATATAAAAGGATTGATTATGCCAATTAATTGATACATTCCTGTCAGAAGGTCTATCAGATATATTTATCAAGTGCAGCCACGTACTATAGAGATGAGACTGACAGAAATGGAAGAGTACAGTAAAGTGGTTTAAAACACTGTGCTGCATTGCATACAAATGTAATGCAATATAAAAGCAAACCCTCATGCCACTTAAGTGGCCATTCTTGTCAGAAGGTCTGTCACATACATTAAATAAATGCAGCCAGCTATCATAGAAATTATTTTGACAGGAAAGGAAAAAAAGCACAGTGAAATACTTTAAACCACACTGCTATATTAAATACAGCTGCACTTCTTTTGGTATTTAAACAGTTGTATTTATTTATTTATTTAAAAGTTTAACCAGGAAAGACATACTGAGCTGAAAACAACTCATTTCTAGATGCATCCTGGGGGAAAGGGAGAATGAGATAGCTAAACAATAAACTGATGAAAATAATAAGTCAAGTACAGTAACATTGTAATACATGAACATAATTATAAGTAATTTGAGGCAAATTAATAAATAAATGCAAGTAGAAAATAAAACACACTCATATATAGAGAAAAAGGGAATAAGAACAGGACAAGGTCATAGACAGTTGCAGGTAAGATAACAAAAACATAAAGAAGAGACTATAGGGAGGAAGGAGAAGAGGCATAATGAATAGAAAGGGGAAGGGATGACCAAAGTTTAGGAAATCGGTAGGAAAAAGCAAATTGCCCAACAGTAGATTTTTCTAGAATGAATAGAAAGAGAATGGGAACTACTGTTGTGGAAAAGGTAAGAGGAAGAAGGAGGAGAGGATAGAAGGGATTTAAAATAGGACGGAAGGGAGCTAGACCAGAATTTGGATCTAAAAGATACACAATGGGAAAGGCTCCTAGAATCAACAGAGAGGAGTGAAAGTGATTGGTAAAGAGAGCAGTGGTGAGTACAAGGGGGCAATCTAAAGCAAGACCACAGAAAGAATGGAAAAGGGGGTTGAGTCTGGCAAGAGAAAATTTAGGGGCACCACTGTAGACTATGTCACCATAGTCAAAGTTAGGGAGAATCATTTTATTACAATTTCTCGGCAGGCAGAAAGCAGAATATTTGTTTTATTCCTGTAAAATGCGCCAAGCTTAGGGTGTAGGTTATGGTGAATGGCATCAATATGCACTGAGAAATCAAGATGCTGGTCAAGGCAGACCCTGAGGTACTTAAAGGAGGAAACATCTTCTATCTTAATACCATCAAGGGTATTAAATAATGGGAGACAAGTCAGGCTGGCAAGCCTCTGATGGGTGCCAAAAGTCAAGAAGACTGTTTTTTTTTTGGCATTGATAGACAATTGGTTAGACTTGAACCAGTACTAAATGTTGTTGAAATCCAACTGCAGCCAGGAGTTTAGGCCATGGGAAGAGGAGCCAGAAGCAAAAATAACTGTGCCCTCAGCATACATATGAATGGATGCAGAGGAACAGACAGTGAGGAGGTCATTTAAGAAAATGGAAAACAAAATAGGATCCAGGACAGACCCTTGAGGGACATCTGAGCTAATGGGAAGTGTAGATTAAATGGATTTTCCTATCCAGACAGCTTGAGACCTCCATCCAATCTAAGAATGAAACCAATTGACCAAAGAGTCAGAGAGGCCTGTTGCTTTAAGTTTGTCCAGAAGGAGGGGATGTGCCACAGTGTCAAAAGCGTTAGCAAAATCAATGAAATGGCAGACGTAATCAGTCCGTGATCCATACCTGTGAGTATGGAGTCAATGAGATGAAAGAGGGAGGTAGAAGTGGAGTGGGATTTGCTAAAGCCAGACTGGAAAGGTGTGAAAAAGGAGAAGTCAAGAAAGGAAGTAAGCTGAGAAAGATCGATGTGTTACTGTAACTTAGCCAAAGTGGGAACAAGGGATATAGGATGGAAGTTACCAGGAGTGGTGGGATCACCACCTTTGTGAAGCGTAAGAGTGTGGCATGTTTCCAAACATAAGGAACAGTAGCATAGGTAAAGGAAAGATTAAGGAGTAATGTAATGGGCAGAGCAATGGCAGGTGCAGAGAGAAGAAGAAACTTAGGGTCAGAGCCATCTGGACTACCTCCCTTCATAGGATTAAGTGCAAGCAGAGCCTTTAGGGAGACAGAAGGAGTGATGGGAGAGAAGGAAAAAGAAGAAGGAGAGGAAGGCAGAGAGAAAGAGAGGAAGGGAGGTAGAGGAAGAGGGGATAAGAGAAAGGGCACAGGTAGTAAAGTAGTTGTTAAAAGACACAGCAACAGCAAAATGGTCAGAGCTAAGGGAGTCACCATCCTTGAGACTAGGAGGGGAAGACTGGGTCAAGTGGGATGAAAAAGTAATGTATAACCTTCCAGAATTTGGAGGGGTTATTAACATTATTTCGGAGTGTAGAAGCAAAATACTCAGACTTCACAAGTCTAATGGCTTTGGTACAGGTGTTGAGAAGGCATCTATAGTTGGCCAATGAAGTCTGGAAGCCAGAGATTTTAAAAGTACACCAGGCAAGATCTCTAGTACGGAGACAAGTAAGTACCTCACTCGATATCCAGGGAAGATGAAAACCTCGCACTCTAGTTTTTCTCAAGGGTGCACGACGATCCCAAACAGCTGAAAAATTAGACTGAAAATAAAGCAGGGCAGAATTTATACTACTGGCGGCAGAGATGGAGGAACCAATCGATAGACCAAAGATCAGCAAGGAGGGAGGCCAAGTCAAGCAACTTAAAAGACCTGAGATATATGAATTTTGGGAGAGCTTTAGGATGATGTAACTTGCATACACAATAAACAATATGATGATCACTGAAGGGCATCAGGAAGGATACCTGCATCCACTACATGGTGGGGATAAGAAGCAAGGACCCAATCAAGTAGGGAGTGGTTTAAGGATTTCAAATTTAAATGAGTGGGTTCAGAAATTGATTGGGTTAGCTGCAGTGACTTTACATTTTGTGAAAATGTATTTGTAGTAGGGGAGAGCTAATTTTATTAAAATCACCTTGTATAAGTAGCTCACCACATGAGGAGTTAGAATAGATAAAGGAAAAAAAGCTCAGTAACCAAAGCAGAGTATGTACTAGGGCAATAGTAAACACCAGCAATAAAGATGGTAAAAGAAAAGGGAAGGGAAGGGAAGGGAAAGCTTAAGAAGGAGCAGCTCATGGGAAGAGGGAGAGGAAACAAAGAGCTGTTGTAAATTGGATCCTGGCTGATACATAGATTGCAACACCACTGTCCCTCTTAGCGCAGTCTTGTTTAGCTAAGGTATAGCCAAGTATAGTTACATCAGAATTCTGGACCTTGGAGGAGAGCCAGGTTTCCGATATCACTAGTACATCGAGCCGCAAGTTAAGCACATTCGGTAATAGTTGATCAATTTTTTGTGACAAGGCTACAGATGTTTAAATGAGCCACCCTTAAATCTTTGGGAAGTTGCAAAGGTGAAATAGTATAAGGGCCAGGATTAATTTCAATGTCACCTGCTAACAAAAGTAGTAGGCTGTCATAGAGTTTTAACACATAATTATGCTGCCTGGATGGGGGAAGGGAAGGAAGAAAATAAGGAAGAAAAGGAGGAGAGAGGGACAAAAGGCACCAAAGAGTTTCAAGATGAAGTCAAGGAGCAGGAAAAACTTGACACAAGAGTCATCAGGGGAGATGGAGTAGAGCAGAAGGAGAGGAGAGTAGGAGAAGAGGAGAGGAGAGGGAACAAATAAAAGAGTAGATGGGGAGGAACAGTGGGTTAAGGAAAAGTGAAAAGAGGAAGAAAGAGGAAAAGAAAAACAAGAGAAGAACACAGTGGGAATGAAAGGTTGCAGATAAGTAGAAATTAGGAGAAAAGATCAGTAGGAGGAATCCTACTTTAAACTTTAGAAATCTCTTCCTTTTGCCATTTGATTCTGTTGAGGTAGCAGTAATAAAATACTAGCAGTGGACAATATAAATGATATACAATGCAATAGGCAAGTAAATATACAATAGAGGCGATAAGTAAAGTAGTAGTAAAAATGAAAATTGCAGACAGTCTTTTAACTCTAAAACAATTAAGTACTAGTAGGGGAACAACATTATAACAAAACAAATTGTGGAACAGACAAGCAAAGACAAATATGCAAAGCTGTACCAGTAATAGTTGTCAAAAGAGACTTGCAAAAGCACAATGAATTAGGACACTACCATTCAACAATGGTGCTGAGTGGAATAATTACTTAAGACTATAACACTGCAGCCATAACACAGCCTGCCTACTCATATATGTCACCACCAGCTGCCAATATTAATACCAACAGCTGATGTCAATCAACTTTGGAGACTATATAAATAAAAGGACAGAACCTGGGAGGGAGGGAGGGAGGGTAGGATGGTTACTCATACAGTTTGCAGCTCAGAAAAGTAGTGACAAAGGAGCCCCAGACAGGGATAAAACACCAGTTAAACTCCTGGAGCTGTGAGATGTGTGCCAGTCTATGAACAGTGACTTGTGATGCCGACTCTGATGTCTGAGGCCCAACTGTGCATTCTCATATGACAAGCAAGAATCGTGGAACTGAGGAACATTGCATTTTGGCTCCTCACATGATAAAAACAGCAGAAGGACAGTGAACACAGCAAGCCTCTGCATCCACATAGGTGAGTTAGCTGTGTTCAGTTTCAAACCATGTTGAAAATCTTGCTAAAACCATACTAACAGGGTTTAAACATGGTTTTCATACACAGTTGGAAAACATTACCAATACAGATGCATAGTGTGTTTAGAGGCTCTTATAACATTTTAAGTGTGATAAAATGTTATAAGAGCACTAGTGTGGACAGGGCCTTAATCTTTCCATGACATCCTGAGCCTAAACTTGGATGATATTTTACTGATGGAAGGTGACCCGAACATGATACTACATCTTCAATTTGATTTGACCTCTAAAACACCAAAAAGGCTACATCTGGGGGCACATTATTTGCAAAACCAATTTAAGCATGGTGGTCTTTGTGACATTTTGGCTTGCCTTATAATAGGCAAAATAAATCTGTTTACAGATGATACCTAGCTCTTTGGGAGGGTTGACAGTAAAGAAAGGATTAGCATTACAAGACAGCATTAGAGGAGATGAGAGAAGTGATTCAGTTATAAGCAGTTGGAATTTAACACCAAATTATGCAAGATAAAGCACATAGGAGGGAAACATTAAAGAACAATGTACTGTATTGATGGGATGCAGGTAGCAAGCATGCAGGAGAAGAGAGATAAACCTGGAGGTGGTGAATGGTAATCAGCAATAACCGCTGTCTGCTGAGTAAAACGGGGTGTATAGGAGGGCAAACAGAATGCTGAGGTGTATAGGGAGAGGGAGTACTAGCAGAAGAAGAGGTTATATTGCCTTTGTAGCGATCACTTGAGATAGCATCTGAAATATTGTGTTCAGCCTAGCTCTGGCATCTACACCTAAAAAAAGGCAGGGCTAGATTACATACAGTGCAATGAAGGACACAAAGATGATCCATGCACAGGGTAGGACATACGATGAGAGCTGAAAACTCTCAAAATGTAGTCTCAGACTGAAAGAAGGGAGAGAGTGGCATGCTAGAGACTTTTAAATTCATGAAAGAGTTCAACAGCATGGTCACAGCAAGTTTGTTTAAGCTAAGAAACAGTGGGCCCAATTCTCAAACCCTTAGATTGACTCAAGGTGCCTGATCAAACATAAATTATGCAAGTGGCACCTTACATAAAAAATTGCACCCTGAGCTATTCTCAAAAGCAGCCTGCATCAAACTCAGGCTGCTTGCACCAAAGGGGGCGTGCACCAGCCTTGTGCCATAAAATGGGCTGCTGTTTGGGGCTGGGGGCTTACAGCAGACACAGGCTGTCATACCTCCTAAGATGCTATTCTCAAAACCCTCCCAGAGGACAAAAGTCTGAGTACTGTTAGACCAGTCAAGGGCTGATCTAACAGTACTTAAAAATCTTTTAGGTGGGTGCGCGAATATACCTCCACCCCAAGCCCCAATCTCCCATCATAACTGTTAAAAACTCAATGGTATCCCTGGTAGTCTAGTACCCCCCCCAGCCCAGATCACCCATCATTATTTTTACAAAATCCCTGGTAGTCTAGTGCCCCCCACAAAGCCCTGATCACCTATCATTATTTGTACAAAATCCCTGGTAGTCTAGTGGCACCCGTGCCACAGCCCTGCTCTCCCGTTGTCAAAATTTTAATATCCCTGGTGGTCTAGTGGACTGCTCCAGCCCCGATCTCCCATCAACTGACACTCCCCAACTCCTGGTGGTCTAGTGAAGTCTCCACCCTCCACCCCACAGTACCCTACCACCCTGCTCGCCCATCCCCTAACTGAGCCACCAACTGGTGCTGCCCACCACTCACCACCACAGCAAGCCACTGACAGATCTGAAACAGCACATACTGTATATAGTATGCACTCAGAGATTGACAGCAGCTGTCAATCACTGAGCGAGTACTATATACAGTAAGCACTTATTCAGAGCTCAGTCTGCGTCTGGCTGTGGTGGTGAGCAGTAGGCTGTGCCAGATGCTGGCTTGGTTATGGGATGGGGGAACCTGGGTTGTAGGGCACTGTGGGGTGGGGAGTCCACTAGACTACCAGGAATTGGGGAATGCACTTAACAGGGGACTGGGGCTGGAGTGATCCACTAGACCACCAGAGATATTTTAATTTTTTTTTTTTTTACTTTTATTCAATGCAGTGCATAACCATACAAAACAACTGATACATTGTACCTTTCAGTAAATATACTCATCACTCAAATCTCAAAAAAATCTCTTTTGGAAGAATCAATTGTAAGTCAGCAGAGAGTCAATTTTTTTTTTTTTTAATTTTAACTCTTTATTAATTTTAGCTCCAGATATACAACGTCATATAACATCTACACTTGATAAAGTTAGACATAACAATATTCATCGCAAGAGAGGAAAGTACATATGAATAAAAGAGAAAGAAAAGATAAAGAAAAGAAAAGAAAAAAAAAAACCCTCCCTCCCTACCCACCCCATAGGCTGCACAATATTACAAACCTTATATCCATGGTTAGCTACTACCCATCTAGGTACCTGGTGATTTCCATATCGTTATAATAGCCTCAAGACTCCCCCAACGAGCAGTAAAGGCTTTGCCTCTATTCTGCATAGCTGCTATATGCCTCTCCAACTGCAAAGCCAAAACACATTCCCTGTACCATTCCATTATTAGGGGTACCTTCTCGTCCATCCAGTGTCTCGCTATTACTAGCTTGGCAGTTGCTGCTACTAAAACCATATGTGCCTTCCTATTACCTGGAGTGCCATTCGGGAAAAGATTTATTAGGCACACTTCCGGGGTAAATAGCTCCCTCAAGCCAAGAATAGGGTCTAGGGAGTTATTTATAGTCTGCCAAAAGACTTTAATATGCGGACATTGCCATAACATGTGATAAAGGGACCCCACATCCGACTTACATCTATTACACGTTGGTACTTGCATTCGGCCAATGCTATATAACTTGGCCGGTGTCAAGTACAAATTGTGCAAAATATTGTAGTTTACTACTCTGAGTCTGTCCTGCTTGACAAACTTGTATAGGGTAGTCCAGATATTTCCCCACACGTTGGCATCCTCAGGGATGCCTAGTTCCTTTACCCAATAGAAACAGATGCCTGAGTGTAATCTGTTATCCCAGTCCACAAGGCTTTGTATAGATTAGAGACTTTACGCAACTGTGAAGCAACCTGAAGTAGCTCAATAGGGTCCTTTTCCCCTATATCTATTATTGGAAAGTGCTTGTGAAACGCGGATAGGGCCTTATTAACTTGCAAAAATTTAAAAGGTTCTTTACTGGCAGGGCTGTCAGAACTACCAAATTGTATCGGAATGACCAACTTTCCATCCCTCCAGATCTCTGAAACCTTACAAGGCTTCAGCCTATGCCAAAAGGCATTGGTTATCGGTGTACTGCCAATTTTAAAATGCGGGTTATTGACAATTGGTTGGCCCGAGGATTGACACCACTTCACTGACAATAACGCTTGGGTCTGATGAGAGGCTTTTATCGACCAGCCCATAAGGTTATTTCGAAGACTTTTGGGGATGTGTGACGGAGAGACATAAAGCAAGGAACATAAGGAGCATCTTTCCTGAGATGCCAAGTACTTCTCAATGGCTACCCACAGAGGGGAGTATGCCGTATGGTCCTCCTCTTTCTGTCAATGATATAATTTACTTAAATGTTGTGCTATGTAATATGTAAAGAAAGAAGGGGCTGCCAGTCCTCCCCTAGTTTTTGGCGCAGTTAACTTGTGATAGGACCTACGTACCTTCTTTTTATTCCACAGAAAGAGACTCAGCGTTCTCCTCAGCCTAGAGAACCAAACTTTAGGGATATACAATCCCAGCATACCCAATGGATACAATATCCTAGCAAAAGGTTCATTTTAATAACATTCAGCCGACCCCATAACGAGATAGGGAGGCCTTTCCATCTCTCAAGGTCTTTAGAAATTATTTTCATGAGACTATCTATATTATTACTCCAAATAGTAATGGGATCTCTAAAGATCTTTATGCCTAGATAGACTACAGAGTTCGCTTCCCACGCCAAACCTAGGGGGGCTAGCTCCGCCTTATTTAATCTGTGGTTCAGAGGAAATATTCTTGTCTTTTCTCGATTCAACTTATAATAAGATATTTTAGAGAACTCCTCAATCTCTTCTAATAGTGCAGGAATCGAGACTTTGGGATTCTCTAGATGCAATAAAATGTCGTCAGCATAAACCGATAAGGCATATCTAGCTTCCCCCACATGAATTCCAGTAATCTTAACATTAGCCGCCAGCCGAAGGAGCAAGGGTTCTAAATATAGATTAAAAAGCAAGGGGGATAAAGGGCACCCCTGTCTAGTTCCTCGAGCCAGCTTAAATGGAGAGGATAATAGCCCGTTGCACTTCACCCTAGCCGTGGGGCAGGAATATAAACTTTTACCCATCTGACAAAGTCTTCCGGGAAACCAAAAGAAGTTAAGGTAGCAAAGAGAAAATCCCAGGAGACTCTATCGAATGCATTTTCGGCATCTAGAGAAGTCAACACCATTGGAATATCAGAATCTCTGGCCACCACTATAAGATGCACTAATTTTCGCATATGATCTTGAGACGACCTTCCAGCCATAAACCCGACTTGTTCATGTCCTATTAACTTATCTATAATTCTGGAGAGCCTATTTGCCAATACTTTAGCCAGAATTTTAACATCAGTATTTAACAATGAAATAGGTCGGTAGCTACTGAGACGCTGCGGGTCTTTTCCCAGTTTTAGAATTAGGGATATCACCGCCTCTAAAAAACCTGACTCCGACATTCCCTTATAAAACCAGTAACTGAACAGGTCCTTTAAGATGGATGCCAAGACATCTTGATAGGCTTTGTAAAAATTACTAGGAAGCCCATTTGGGCCAGGAGACTTATCCAAAGGCAACTGCTGGATTGCTTCCTGTATTTCCCCTAAAACAATCGGGCTATTCAAAGAAGCAACGTCCTCTGCAGAAATCTTTGGTAGGGCCACAGATAGATCGAAGGTAAGTGTTCATAACTGAATCCATAGAAGAGGCAGTCGGGGCCACTGAGTACAGATCTTGGTAAAAGGAACTGAACATTTCTACCATTTTGTGCGAATCAGTGACCACTCTGCCCTCTTCCTCGGAGTAAATGCCAGCAACATACTGCGAGGCCTCTAATTGACGGAGGCGCATCGCTAGAAGTCTACTTGCTTTTTCTCCTACATCTAAATATTGGAGTTTGGTCCTGTGTAAAGACAACTTAGCCCTTTGCGCTTGCAAGCCTACATATTAGGTCTGTAACTGATGTAACCTGGACCACAATTCGTCTGAGGAGGAGCGGGACAGGGTGTTCTCTATGTTTTTAATGTTAGTTAAAAGTTCCTCTATTAGACTCTTCTGATGCTTAGCCCTGATGGACGCCATTTTAATAAATTCACCCCTCACAGAGCACTTTAGGGAAGCCCAAACTAGGTCATATTTCGACCATCCCTAAATTATGGGCGAGAAATAAGTTAATAATGCTCTTTAACATGTTCAAGGTAGCTGAATCTTTCAACATCTGGTTATTCAGTCGCCATTGAGGAGAGCGCCTCAGTCCAGCTCCTAAGCCAAACTCCATGTCCACTGGCGCATGATCAGATATAACCCTTGTTGAGATGCCTACTTGTGTGACCCCAGGGATCGCATGCAAACTTATAAGCAAATAGTCAATTCTAGAATAAGTTTTGTGTGCCTCAGAAAAGAAAGTATATTGTCTTTCAGTGGGGTTGAATACTCGCCATATGTCCACTAAAGCCACGGTATCTATAAGTTCTCTCAGAGCCCTTTGAGCTGGAGATAGGCCCAGGCGAGCTCAATCAGACCTATCTAGCTCAGTCTGGAGGACTAAGTTCCAATCCCCACCTAATAACATAAGCCTAGGGGGGTTCACAGTTAAAATGTTTAATAAATTCATAAAAAAAGAAGGCAAGTCAGTATTTGGGCCATATATCGATCCAAAAATAATCGGGCAGGATTCTAGTAAACCATGTACAACAATATACCTTCCCTCGGGGTCCCATATTTCCTTAATGAATTTAAACGGTACATTCCTGGCCAACAATATCGCTACTCCTCCTTTACTTGTAGTAACCCCTGCTCCGTATGCCTGGCCAACCCATATTTTTCTTAAGAGGAGTACATCATCCCTTCTAAGATGCGTTTCCTGTAAAAAGACTATTTGTGCATGTAACAACTGCAAGTGCTTCAATACCATCTGCCTTTTAACCCTATCTTTGGCCCCTTTAATGTTCCAACTCACGACATGATATCTATTATTCATGCCATTAGAAAACTTGATGGTTATCCAGGAAAGGTAGGTAGGAACTCGCTCTTGGGAGAGTCTCAGACATATTGTGCCCAAAACTATTAAAAGGCATATCAGATATGGAGTAACAAGTGCCCTCATTAACTGAGCATAGATCCAGCGCAGCCTGCCCCCCCCCCCGAAAAAGTCCCTCTTCCTTAATCTACAACTATTCTTAACACAACACTTCCGATTCCTATGATACCCACTTACCCCTGCTAATCTAGCATAGCCCCCAGTTCTAGCAACTGCACCACCATTCCAATTCGCCATGTGATGTTAAAGCTAGCCTAAGCAGCACTAGGTCTCCCATCTTCGGCTGTGACTTTCAAAACATACAGTTAATATCAACATCATAACATTGTTTCCCCTCACATGTCTAAACATCTAATAAAGATAAGTCACTATTAAACTACACAATTCTCCTTTACTAGGTGCTTTACTACTCTAGTGCAGCCATCTTACAAATTAGAAGAGAAAACTATACACTATTTAGCTTCAGTATTCGCTTCTTCGTGGAGCGAGGCATATAATTGCCTGAAACATTGTAGTTAGAAATGACTCCCAAGAATTCTTAAGACTGTCCTCTGTTGTCCACCAGTGGGAAGGGAGAACGTAGAACATGATAGCTAAAAAAAAAAAAAAATTATTTTTATTTATTCAGTCTCATCTCCAATTACAGGATCATATGGTGAAGCAGACCCCTGCCACAGTTCTAGTTGCCATCCGCAGTTTGAGGTACTTGATATGTTTATATCTTTTCCCCAGAGACCTTCCATAATGTCGGATACCTCCATCTCAGAATCTCGGAATATATTTTAACATAATCCAAAAAACATTGCTGTGGTTGAAACATAGAGATCTAAAATGCCTAAAGTGCATCGTATCTTTATGCCATTACCAGTCCATGGGGCAACCCTATTTGTTTTATTGTCTTTTCCTTGCATTTGTATGGGAAGTTTTGTTTTGCAGACACTATACTGTCACCAAAACTTAAGTATCCATCCCATGGTGAATAGAGTGTTAAAAGATATGTTTTACGAGATGATGGCCAGCACAGCCCAGGGAACCTCGTAGGGCACTATGTTCATATTCTGAATCACTCCTTCTTTTAATATTTGTAGCAGAACTCAATGAGTGAGGCAAAACTAATCTATGGCACATTCTTGGGGCACACAAGCTTCACTGCTGTCTATAGAGGGCAAAATTTAGCTGGGCGTGTCACCAAAGCAGCTTGCCTGAGAAGATTTCCAGCTGCTCTGCATGTCCATCAAACACTGATTCAAAGTTGGTCTAAAGAATAAATTATAAAATATAGAAGATATAGAATATATCCTCAGGTAACAGAAATGCAGCATTTCTCTTCCTGCTGTGAGATAATTGATGAGGTTCGCCGTAGCACCCGGCTTGAGTACACGAAGGTCTCACTTTAGCACATTGACAAGAAAGCTACAGGCAGGCATGACATCCAATGCTCGGTAGAAAAGCACAAAGCGGTGCACATAGGTACCTGAGGCGTCACCATCAAATGTGCCTCGTTTAGTAATGGGCATCGTAGAGGAGGCAGAGACTGAAATAGGAGAAGTCTTTGAGTTTCTGTGTTGCCTAGAGAAAAAAAAAAAACACTTCAAGGAGGAAATTACAAAGGCATCCAGTAAGATCTTCAATGGGACATCTCCAAACTAACAGAAGCGGATTAAAGATCAATGATACAGAGTATGTGCTAACAGATTCCTTTTCTTCTGGAATAAACCCTTGCATGAACCGCTAACAAACGAACATGTGGCCATTATTTAAATAACTCGTGCAATAACTTGAATAGTTCCTGTCTTGCCGCTTCTGCACTATCAAAGGAGTGCCACTGATCTTTAAATTTAACTTGCAGGACAGCCGGGTATCTAACCCTGTATTGAATACTCGCAGCAATCAATTTTGAAACTATAGGGTGAAGCTCTTGCCGTTTAATTCGTACCGATTGTGGCAGATCATGGGTGATACGAATTGGCTTTACATTCCACGAGACCTCTTGCAAAGATTTTATTTTACTCAGTATATGTTGCTTATCTAAGAAGTTTAACAACTTGCAAATTATCGGTCTCGGAGGAGCACCAGATGCGGGGGGTGGCCGGAGGGATCTGTGTGCTCTCTCAATAATATAGCTCGCGTTGTTTGGGGATGAGCCAGCAATCTTTTCAAGAAGTTTCTGCACAAACTGAATGGGTGTCGTACCTTCCTCTTTTTCCGGGATACCAATAATAACAAGGTTATTTTGCCGACTTCTCCCTTCTAGGTCCTCGAGTTTTTCTTCCATTCTTTTTAGCTTTTTATTGATTAAAGCATTAGCTAGCTCACTTTTATCATTTTTTGCTTCCAGAGATTTAAGTCTGACTTCGTTGTCATCAACTCGAGTATTCAACATCTTTAACGTTGCTTTAAAGCTGTGGATTTCAGTGGAAATCTCCTCGATTGAACTTTGCAGAGGCCCAATGATTTCCAGAAAGCGCTCCTCGGTCAACGCTGCTGATTCCGGCGTAACCTTACTGGGACCCTGCCGAGGGCGTTTTGTGGCCTGTTCTTTTTCCGGGGAAGGAGGCGGCGTGTGCTTCACAGGCTGTTTTTTAACAAAAGCCTCCATTCTAGCCGCTACTCCAGTAATAAACTAGCGCTCTGATGGTTTAGCTGAAGCTATTAGTGAGTTTAAGTCGGGATTATAGCGTTGAGGGTGAAAAAATCAAGCCGAAGACGGAGCCGACCGAGAGTACTGTCTTCTCTTAAGCTACCATCACGTGACCCCGATATTTTAATTTTTATAACGGGAGATTGGGGCTTGGGAGGGGTGCCACTAGACTACCAGGGATTTTGCACACATAATGATGGGTGATCAGTGCTGGGGGAGCACTAGACTACTGTACTAGGAATACCAGGGATTTTGTAATACTAATGATGGCCAATCTGGGCTTGTGGGGGCACTAGACTACCACTTTTTTATAATCGGGGATTGAGGCTGGGGGGGTACTAGCCACCAGGCACTGGTCCATGGTGCTGTTCCCCCATGACTGACCCATGGCTTAAAGGAAACCTTCCTGATGCATCATCTGTTAGGTGCAGGGCCAGGTTTGTCTCAAGCCGGGGGACCATGACCCTGTCCAATAGAGAATCTGGCCTGGGGTACTTGGCGCACCAGTAATCAGTGTAAGCCATCTTTTGCGTGGCTTGCACCGACCTTTGGGAATTGGGTCCAGTGTGTCCACCAGGGACGTATGTTAATGCTGGAAGGGGGAGATTAAAAAGGGCATTAGAAAGTACTACTTCATGAAAAGGGTGGGTGATGGGTGGAACAAGCTTTCTAATAAGGCTGTGGAATCTAAGACAATAGCATTGTTCAAAACAAAGTAGGAAATGTTTTAGGAAGTTAATAAATGGAAAGATGAGGGAAGAGTGAGGGAGACTGTAAGGGAGGATGGAGCCTACAGTAGAGCATCTCTGAGTACAGATTCTTGAGTCAGACTAGATAGACTGTTCAGTTCTTTTTCAGTCCACCACTTTTCTGTTTCTTTATTTATTGAGCAGGGTTACATGAATCGTTCTAACCCCATAAGTCCCATGCTAGGATCTACTACTTTCTTACTCAATCAAAGAATCTATTGCAGTCTCTCTCTGTTGTGCATATATTTGACTATGCTGTGTAGTCTCTGGAATCTAGCTTGGGCCTAATGAGGAGGAACACTTTTTTGGGAATGACTACTTTTCATCTTAATGATCCATCCTTCACAAAGGTGCTGCAGAAGTATGACCAAATCATGACTCTGGATGTCACTCAATTCAACCCTTGTTGATAAACTGTTGGTAAGTAGTGCAGTTAGTACAATAAAATTGAATGTAATGTAGGGATGGGCTACCCATCAGGTAGCTGGATTGGGTAGGTCGGGTATCGGCAATTTTTTGCTGGGTAGGGTAGTTTGGGTAATTTACCTCCCTACCCAACATAATAGTGTACTTCACGGGTTGGGTAGTTTTGACATGGGTAACAGGTCAGGTAACGAGTAATTAAAAAAAAAAACAGGCTTTACAGGCAGCCTGTGTGGTCCTGGGACTCTTCCAAGATTCTAAACAGGCATGAAAGAGCTTGTGGGGTCCTCACAGCAGAAAGGAGCGCATGACACCAAGCTGACAATCTAATTGGTCAGAGCTGGTGTCTGTGCTCTGTGTCTGCTGTGAGTACACAGGTAGCAGCAGAGTGTGAAAGGAGAGTTAGGACTCAGTGCTCACTCTGCATTAATCATGGTGAAACAAAAGAAAAGTTAACATAAAACAAAAAGTCCACAGAGGAGCAAGGGGTTGGGGGCTGAAGGGGGAATCTGAGGATCATCCAGTGCGGTGGTCAGGAGAGGAGAAGTGAGAGGGAAGGCACTCATCGCTGGCAGCAGCTGCTTTCTCTACAGTATAGTGAAAGCCATTTAGGATTTATTACACACTGTTAGGTGCCCTGAGCCCTGTCTGTGACATAACTACTCTGTGTTTCTCTGTAGCATAGCAAAAGCCATTTAGGTTGTGTTACACATTGTTAGGTGCCCTGAGCCCTGTTTGTGACATAGTTACTCTGTGTCTCTCTGCAGTATGGTGAAAGCCATTTAGACTGTACTACACTGTGTGCTAGGTGCCCCTAGCCTTGTCTGTGTGACATTAGTTAAACTATGTGTGTGTCTCTTTGCAGCACAGTGAAAGTCATTTAGCCTGTATTATTTATTTATTTATTTTTTTGGGAATTACAACCTTTGATCCAATTGGCTCTTTTACAAAGGCTCCATGTCATGGACAACAACTGTACTTAAACCAAAAGACAAGCAGTGACATTTAAAACAACAGTGCAAACAAAGGCATTGCAGTGGTAATAACAATGTGAGTAGTAAGCTGAGTACACAGTTGGGGGACACAGTGTAGCGCAAACAACATATACAGACTTGTACACCTGCTTAGAAAAACAAGAAACAGAAAGCATAAGCCATGTTATTAAGTGCTAAGAAGGAGGTGGCTAAGTGCTGAGGGAGGAAGAATGGTTGAGGGAAAGAGGAGAGAAAAGACTATAGCAGCCAGAAGTGGCTTTGTCTTGTTGAAAGGTCAGGCGGTGATCCCTAAGCTGAACAGTCACAGTTGGGGTAGTCAGCCAAGTGGAGATGGAGAGCTTTCTTAAACGGGGCAATATTTTTTTGCTGCCAAATGGCAGGGGGTAGGTCATTAAGCCATAGTGGACTGCAGTACAAAAGGGAGCGTTGTGCCATGGTGGTTCTTTTAAATGGTACTTGTAAGTGGCCCTTGACGGAACTCCTCATATATTTTTGGGAAGGGTTGTATTGGAAGAGCGTAGACAGGGATTCTGGTGTATGTCCTAATAGCGCTTTTTTCCCAAGTAGGCAGGCTTGGTACTTGGTCCTTTGGGAGAGAGGGAGCCATCCAGTAGAGGAATATAGGCTGCAGGTGTGAGTGTGATAATCAGTCCCCAAAACAAGTCAGCAGGCTTTACTAAGGAGAAGCTTTACTCGCTTAAGTGAGGTCTCAGAGGCTGCGCTATATATGACTAGTCTGTAGTCAATAGTAGACAATATGGAGCTCTATGTGACAAGATTGAGGGCCTCCGGGTCATAGTTTTTCTGTGTTGGTATAGGATCCCAAGTTTGACATTTGCCGATTTTATGATGTGGTCTATGTGGGTAGCAAAGGAGAGGGAGTCATCTATATGGATGCCCAGGTATTTGAAAGTGGAGACTTGTTCTAATATGTCACCTTTGTGACTACGGATAATCAGGGGGTGGGCATTCTTCTTAGACCGCTGATGCGAGAAATGCATGGACTTGTTTTTTTTGTAGTTTAATAGGAGCCTGCTGTGTGAGAACCACGACTCAAGTTTTGAAAAGCTGTCTTGAAAGGCAGCATTTATGTCCTGCAAGCAGTGTCCAGGGACTGAGATCACTGCATCATCTGCATAGAGCAGCATTTTAGCAGGGCAGGCACTGGGAAGAGAGTTGATAAACAGGCTGAATAGTAATGGCCCAAGGATAGACCCTTGTGGAACTCCTAGTGTTACACTCCGGGGTTCAGAAGTGACTCTGTTTATCCTAACACATTGATACCTATGGGACAGGTAGCTTGAGAACCATAAGATTGTGTCAGAAGATAGGCCAAGGGGCTTTAGGTTGGCGAGCAGGATCTGGTGATTGACGGTGTCAAAGGCTTTTGTCAAGTCTATTAATATAGACCCCACCATCATACCAGAGTCTAGGCTGTTGTAAAGATGTGTAGTGAAGTCTGTGAGTGCCGTGATGGTACTATGGTCTTTATGGAACCCATGCTGCTGGGGGAAGAGTAGATTATATTTGGTCAGATGTTCGATAAGCTGGTTGGACACCAGTCTCTTGAGGACCTTGGAAAGGGGTGGCAGGATGGAGATTGGGTGATAGTTACCCAAGGAGTTTCTGTTCCCATTTTTGAAGACCGGTGTAACTAGGGCAGTCTTCCATGAGTCGGGGAATATGCCGGACCTTAGGGAGATGTTAAAGATATTAGTAAGGGGATAGGCCAGTTCTTCTAGTGCAAGAGCAAGAAGCTTCATGTCAATGGAGTCACTGCCCATTCTAGTTTTAGCTAAGACCCTTCTAACATATTTGATGGTATCAGACCTTGACACTTCCTTGAAGTAAAAGAGGGGTTGTGAGAGGTTTGCAGTTGGAAGAATTTGGGAACTAGGATGGGCCCTGTTAGGATCATGGTCTAGGTAGTCTAGGGGAGCACTGAACTTAGGTCCATGAAAGCTAAATTAAATGCATTAGCGATGTCTTTTGGATGTTGAATAGGGCCTGAAGGAGTAACTATGAGGTTGGGTGGTGCTCTCGACTCCCTCCCTGTGAGTGTTTTTATGTTCTCCCAGAAATCTTTCCCTTTTCCCCAGCACTGTCTTAATTTATCTTTGTAAAATGTAGCCTTTGCATTCCTTATTGACCTAGTACATTTATTCCTTGCTGTCTTGTAGGCTGTGAAGTCAGCTGGTGAGCCTGTGGCTCTCGCCTTGTGCCATAGGTTGCCCCTTGATTTCATTTGCTCAGTAAAGGTGCTGTTGAACCAGGGGTTGATAGTACCCTTAATTTTGGATGTTTTTATGGGGGCAAATAGGTCACAGGCTCTGTTGAAGATTGAGGTGAAGTAATCAAAGGCAAGGTTGGGGTCGTGGCAAGCATCAAGAGGGGACCAGTCAGCTTCCTTAAGGTATTGCTTGAATAGGTGTAGTTGCCATTTCCTCAGTAACTGATATTTGACAAGTTGTGGGAGGTCTTTCGTGCCCTTGTTAGACCATAGACAGGCTATCAGTGAGTGGTCACTTAATGTGTCAGGGAGGATTTAGACCTTTTTATTATGATCTGGGGAAGTTACTAGGAGCCAATCTATGAGTGTGCTAGTTCCTGTATGGTAGTTCTTTCTGGTTGCCTGATTTACCATCTGCATGAGGTATAGGCTGTGTACTTTGTCTCTTACATCCACCATGTCATGCCTTAGCCAGTTTGAGTTGAAGTCCCAAAGTGTTATCTGTTCCCAGTCCTGCTTGGGCTTACAAATGTGATCATAGAGTAGTTCTAACCCTTTTCCTTGCTTACCAGGGGGAATGTACACTGTTGTTATTAGGAGTGTTTTGGGTTGCTGCCCGATGGAGAGTTTTAGGGTTAGTATTTGGGCTTCTTTTGTGTAGGTATTATAGGGCATGACCTGGCCTTTAATGCTTTTGCTTAGATAAACTAGGCAACCTGCCCCTAATTTGGCCAGTCAATCTAGGCAGAAGATGGTGTGTCCCTCGAGGGAGACTGCTGTATCTGGGACTTTGAGAGACAGACAAGATTCAGTGATTGTGATGATGTCAGGCTTGTGCTGAGATACCCACACCTGGAGTTTGGGTAGCTTAGGTAGAAGGCTGCTGATGTTTATTGAGGCAATTTTGGTGAGCCCATGGGATGATGGTATGGGGCTGTAGACTGGGCCCTGGTTAGGGTGAATGTTCCCAGAGAGGAGCAGTAGGATGAGGATTATCCTTAGTACATAACACCTCCACCATGCTTTGTAAACAAGGGAGTGTAGGTGGGCGTTTCCATGTTTTTTTATAGGATTTGGTACAGGGATAGGTCCCCATCAGGGCCAAGATGATGTCAGAGGATATTTGTGACAGCTGCTTCCATCCAGAGAATTAATTTCTGGTGCTTGGTTTAGTTATGGGTGCTGCCTTGTAGGCAAAGGTGCCAGTTCTGGGAGGGTAAGAACTCCTTAGAGTGGGTAACTTCCTGTTTGTGGTATTACCCATGGGTCTGCATAGTCCACTACTTGAAAAGACAGAGTTAGGAGGATCAGTATACCATGCAGGAATAAGTGGTCCAACATAATAGCTTTTATGTGGCTGTGGGGGGGTGATTTGATAGCGCATGCCTGGTTCTTAAAGTAGAGAAAGACCCTTTAAGGGGAAGGCTATAGAGAGGAAAGTGGTGGTCCTATGGGGGAGGGAGTGTATTTAATTAGTGCTGGGGGTGGGGTAGGGTGGGAGGGATGAATTTCAAGCACTGAAGAGGCTACGGGTGACAGAGCTTGAGCTAAAACAGCTCCTATGTGGCTTGGTGGCAGGTATCCAATGGGAGCTGCTACCTTACACAGGCCAGCCAATCGCGGTGCTCAAAAACTGCACTTGGTCAATTGGCATGAAGATGGAACAGCGGTGTACCTTGGAAGCAGGA